>CM024524.1:2707270-4083992 GCA_014182375.1 Eucalyptus virginea
ATATATTGAAAATCTTAAAATTTATGTAAAAAAATGTAATTAAATTATAAAATTTGTTACAGAAGTACAATCCAATTTTAAAACTTTCAAAGAGAGTGCAATTAACGGCGGGATTTGATTAAACAAATTTGATAAGTTTTATGAATTAATTATACTTCTCAAAAGTTTTAGTAAAGATAATTAAATTCTAAAATTTGTTATAAAATTATAATCGAGTCTTAAAACTTCAAAAGGATTGCAATTAATGGATGGATTTGATTGAATAAATTTGATAAATTTTATGAATTGATTATACTTTTCAAAAGTTTTAGTAACTATAAGTTTAGAACTGTCATGTCCTTATGAAAAATTTTGGCCCAATCAACTTGGGCCTCACACTGAGAGAGCCCACAAAAAATTTGGGCCGCACCAAATCCAAGCAAACCAGAACCGGTTAGCGGCTCCAACCTTCGACGACGACCAGCCAACGGCTTCAACGGCAGTCCAATTTCCAATCCCTCCTCCTTCTTCGTCCTTCAACTTCGACACTGAGAAACCGATCGCTTCTGCTCGCGCGTCGACTCACGAGTTCGCATTAACGATCCAGATTGCAGTTACCGCTGCAGGCTCAGGCCGTTTCCAAACCCTAGCCATCCACCGTCTCCGTTCCTCCCGTCCGATTCCGGCGAAACCTCCGACGCTCGATCCGAATCGGAACCCCGCGCCCGATCCGGTCGGCCCGATCTCCGTTCACCGGAGCCGCCTCGCCCTGGTTCTCGGCGTCGCCGGAGATCTCCGCCGGCGTCGATTGTCTTTTTCTTCTTTTCAACTCCTGCGGTCGAATTCGAAGGACCGACCGGCGCTGCGATAGCGGGATAGGCAGGAGACGATGATGCATAGCAAGGGATCGAACCATCGGCTGTCGGGGATGGTGTCTCGGTCGCGGGTTTCGGGCCTGATGCTGTCGATGTTCGCCACGTTCGCTTCCTTATACGTCGCTGGCCGGTCCGTGATGCTCTGGAATTGTTTCCATGTGAATGTGCTGTGTGAATTCGAGTGCCTGCTGGACGTGCATCCTCATTTTACTTTTTCTCCAGCTCTTTTCGAATTGAAGTGATGCGTGCCGATGCGTGCTTCTAAAAAATGCTTCCGTCTGTATTTGGTTTCAGGCTATGGCAGGACTCGCAGAGCAGGGTTGACTTGATCAAGGAGCTTGATAGGATAACTGGTCAGGTGAGTTTTTTGCCAGCCTATGCAGCGTTTCTATTTTGAGTCAGGTCTGTTTGTTCATTCTGTTCCTCTTCTTTGTCACGTTCCTCTTGGCACCAATTTAGACTTTTCTCCAGTATATGGGATAATAGTTTGGGATTACAATTTAGACTGCCACACATTTTGGTTTACAATACTTGTTGACAATTGGGTGCTGCTTAGATTCAGTTCTTGTTTTTTTCTCCCTTTTTTGTTTCTTTTAAAGGAATTATCCTTGAATTCGAGTAAAAAACAGCAGACATTGTCATGACTTGTAAATGGATGTGTGCTCCATTTTAAAATGTTGTACATTTCATGCTGAGCCTGCTGACCAAAATGACTAAGATGAGCAGTGTCTTCTTGATGATAGGGGCAATCTGCTATATCAGTGGATGACACATTGAAGATTATCAACTGCAGGTAAAGTATCTGCCTACTGGCATCTGACTTATATCGAGATCATTTAATCAATTTTCTGTTCAGTGCTCGTCTTGTGGTCCCTCTAGTTGTTTCTTGGATATTATGAGAATTTCTTCTCAGTGAGTGTTGTGAATCATGTTTGGCTTTCTAGGGAGCAACACAAGAAACTAGCAGTCCTAGAGATGGAGTTGGCTGCAGCTAAAAAAGAGGGTTTCATCTCTAAGAACTCAGTGGATGATTCTAAGAAAAGACCGTTGCTTGTGGTAGGAATTTTTACAAGATTTGGCCGCAAGAACAACAGAGATGCAATTCGGAAGGCATGGATGGGAAGTGGTATGGTAGCAATCTCTGCTTTTGTCGGCAGAATCACTGATATTTATACTTACTAAAGTAATCCAATGCATTAATTAGTTTCTCCTTTTTAATCCTCATGTACAGGTTTAACCCACCATTTTGAGATAATTAGTCTGTCTATGCTTTATTCAGCATTTGTGTGACATCTCACTGACAGCATCACTTGCCTATCCCTTTCTGGCATATTGAATGTCTGTATTCTATGCTATGATGAAGTGGATTCATGAGCTACATACTCTAAGACAGAGGATTAGTTGATCAGGTGCAGAATTGTCTTGAGAATTGGAAGTAGGGGCTGGGCTCTAAGGAGAAGAAATTGTTTTCTGCCATACTTGTCAAATTCCCTATGAGCAATAATACAACCAATTTAAAATAGTTTAGGGAAGGCTTGGTTGAATGAAATCAAAAGTTGGATGAAAATTCCCTGTAGTGGAAAAGGAGTTCAGAATGTAGACAATATTTTCTAGGGAAGCTGGTGTGCAAGGTAGCACCAGTGACCTCTTTTTGCTCTTGGCAGGAGTTTTTTCTAACTTACTCTCCAAGTCCCACCTTATTCACAACCTCTCTCTAGGCCTATTGCTTAGGGTCTAATAGTACCAAGGACATACTGTGAAGGCCTAAGTTTGCTTATTGATGCATTGATCAATCTGATTTATCATTGTCATGCTATGCTTTTAATTTCTTGTTCCTTAATTTGTAAAGCTTTAACCTTCTATTTCAAACTGTAAATGGAAACCTTTCTCTTCACAGGTACTGCCCTAAAAACATTGGAGGATGAGAAAGGAGTCATTGTTCGTTTTGTTATTGGAAGAAGGTATGAGGTTTTCATGTTTACCAGCTACTTTGTTCTTCCTCTTGGATGGTTGATTGAAGTCTTTGTATGATTTACTTTGCAGTGCAAATAAGGGAGACAGCTTGGATGGGGCAATCGACAGTGAAAACAGGCAGACTAAAGACTTCATCATTCTTGTTCGTGCCTTGGCAATAATTTATTGTTGCATATTGATGATATTGCTGAATTGAGCTATGACTGTTGTTAGATTTTCTTTTACACAGCTAAATAATCGCCATATCTATCACGATTTGATTGAGGAATTCTTCTGCGATTTATTGAAATCTGCAAGAAAATCTGTGAGGCAGAAAATGTGTTTACCATCTCATGTGCTTATGAGTAGGATAGGAGCTGAAGAAATGCATCTTATTTAATCACAGAAAATTAGTATTCAATGAGAAAAGAGCCAAAACATGATTAGAAGAATGTTTTCAGTATATGAAACTGGGAAAGTTTAAGTCGAGCATAACTTTGTGCAAGTTGGTTTCATCATAGTTATGCAGAGAATCGTTTTCTTCTCTAATCTTATTTGATGCCATCCTCTACATAGCTTGCATCACCTTTGCTTTCAAATCAAACTCCTGTTTGTCAGTATTTTACTGGTTGTGGACACAATCGTTTCATGATTGCCATGAATGCATTCTGTGAGTTTTCCACATTACTGTTCCTTGATTTTGCTGTGGGCCTCTTGGATGAATTGTGATTGATGATGTAATGCAAGATTGTTGATTTTGTGTGTAACAGGATGATCATGTTGAGGCACCTGAGGAGACTCCAAAGAAGGCAAAATTGTTCTTTGCTCATGCTGCTGAAACATGGGACGCTGAGTTCTATGCTAAAGTGAAGGATGATGTCTATGTAAATATTGGTCAGTTCAATTTTCATGTTGATAAAGTTTATATTGTGAAGTACATGGCATAGACTTGGATCACAACCCTTATCCCCTAGGTTTCTGGTAAAATAATGTTAAAATTTGCTGATTTGTCATCTCTAATTGGACTGTAATTCATGATTAGATATTTGCTGTCTGCTACGACAGTGCATGTTAAGATTATATCTGCTTATTGTGCTTCTCTTAACAGATGCCTTGTTGACTGCACTTACGGCTCACTTGGACAAGCCTCGTGTTTATATGGGGTGCATGAAGTCAGGCGAAGTATTCTCTGAGCAGTGAGCATGGCATCCTGAATACATGTATTGTTAACTTACCTTTTGAATTTGTCAACTCACTTTGGCTGAGTATTTGCAGGGGTCATCAATGGTATGAACCAGACTGGTGGAAATTTGGTGATAAAAAATCGTAAGTCCTATATAGCTGATTTCCTTTTTCTCTCACAACTTTAGATCCGGAGGATATTCATTGACGTTGCATTTGCTAAGGAGTATTCAAAACCAATGGTCATTGGTCCATCAGAAAGTATAAACATCCCATCCCAGACATAAAACTTGATAATTGTGCTGGTCCCTCTTGGTCATGCTCAGACTAGGTCCAGGCATGTTACTCCACGGTGACTTTGCTGCAAGATGTTTGCCGCTCCTCTGCTCCAAGGATTTAGTACAATGATCATGGTCCAGCAAATTACTTAAATGTCCATGACTGAACCAACAATGAATTTGTGAGGGAAATTCTGGTGATTGCCTGCAGTCTGCTTGCTGCCCTTAACATGCAATCATCTTAGTTTGATCAGTTGTCATTTCTTCGTGACTGATTGAACCATGTCTGCATGTACATGCACATAAGTAAAAACACATATGAATATTAATATTTGAGAATATAAAGTCCAGAGGAGGTGGAGACTTTGAGGGGTAAGTCTTTGCTCAGCCTGCAGTAGCATTAAGAAATTCGTCAAATAAGAATTTGGCAAATAACGTGACACATAATTAGGGTCTGCCCTGGACTTAGAATTAGGATTTCACTAGAAAAAATTGAGCATTAAATGGTTACAACTTAAAGGTTTTATTATTTGGGGATTCCCTCATGTTTGCCTTTGTATTTTATACTTAGTATTTCATATTCCATATGTGTGTGAGAAGTTTCGTCTCTTGACTGTGCAGATACTTTCGCCATGCTTCAGGGGAGTTGTTTGTCATATCACGAGCTTTGGCAAAATTTGTATCGATAAATAGGTAGGTATCTTTTTCTTTTGCTTTTACTCAATTACCTCTATGCAATTGCGGGGATGGATTCATAGTAATCCTATTGTGCAGATCCATTCTTCGTGCATATGCACATGATGATGTGAGTGTTGGGTCCTGGTTTATTGGGCTTGATGTCATGCATATAGATGAAGCAAAGTTTTGCTGCTCATCTTGGTCAGCAGGTCTCTCTCTCTCTCTCTCTCTCTCTCTCGGATTCATGCTGTGGGGGTGGGGCACAAGAGATGCTGTTTATCACTATACAAATTGACTATTTTTCCCCTGTTTCAGGAGCAATCTGTGCAGGTGCTTGATGCATCGCTTACGACACCGGGGTTATACTGCACACAAGGCCCGTTGATTCTTTCAAGAGTTCTTTGCATATAGAAATCTGCAACTCTTTTAGGTTAACTGGTGGAGGTGATGTGTGGAACTGGAGATTTGGCAGCCCTCCTTTTTGACTTCGGCATATTAGCTCGTTGCTGAAGAAGGCTTCAAAAGATGAATACCTGGAGGCCAAAATAGGTCCCGTGCTGGATGCAGAACGACATTCTTTGAGTTAAGCGTCTAGCAAATGGGTCATTATTCTTTCATTTATAGTGACAGACGAGATTCAGCCCCATTTAATGGCGTGGATGTGCTATTGAGAGATTGTACTATGATTGGCGGCTTATTCTCTTTAATTAAAGGGAGTTCGTGATACTCATGTCTGGTTGACAGCCTGTTCGATGCATACTCACTTCTGTCGTGCTGGTCACTGACTGATCCATCCCCAGACTTCTTGTAGGATCTGTCCATTGCTCCACAACCTATTTTGCGCATTCCTGACTAGGCCCCTCTTCATATTTGGACCATGGAGGCATTTCGTACCATACCGGCAATTTGTGTGCGGACGATATCGAATGAATTTTGTTGCGTGTTGTTCTGGTTGGTAACATTTGCAATTTTTCATTTCTACGAGACAACGGTGAATATACTTCCTCCGCTGAAATGCAAGATCAGAATAGGGAGACCTCTCTGCGCAGCACTTAAAGAAACCATGAAAGTAGTTTGAAATGTGGAAAACAGTAGGACACTGGGTAGATCTCGAGATGAGCTTTTGTTTCACTCGTTTCCACTGGACTATTATTTTCGTAGGTCCCGTATGTATGCTGAGCTGTCATATACAGGAGCAGAATTGATTGGCAAATTCTCCAGTAAGAGTATGAAGGCAGAAATGGTGACATTATCCACTTCTCACTTGATAACAATCCCATAAAACCCATCTAGAGATCATCAAACAATCGGTCATCGCTTAGTTCTTCAGTCATTTGCAAGCATCGGCAAGTGTTAGACCATCAGATATTAAGAACTATTGGCATTACATTATTGATAGCATAACTTCCAGGTTCGTTTCGATGATCGCATATTGGTAATGAATTAAACAGCCAAACCAAGCCTATCGTACAGCTTCCGCGTAACGCTGTGCAAAAGGATATCCACAGAAATTATTGGACAGCAACAGTAGAATGCAAAATTAAAAAAGAAAAAAGTTGCAATGGTTAGGGAAGCTACTCTGAATATCAGAGCCAGGTTTCGATCCTGGGACCTGTGGGTTATGGGCCCACCACGCTTCCGCTGCGCCACTCTGATTTGTTGATGTTCTCTCTGCATTATGTTGTACATAATCTATGTACGAGTGACTTGGGAAATATAGAAATTGAGATCGCTTTAGTTTAACACAAGATATTTCTCAGATCACGTCATGAATTAAGTATGAGATGTAGGGCGACGTATTGTCAGGCATACATCTGTCTTCCTATTTATTTCAGTACCATATGAAATTGTTAAAAAAAAAGAGGACGGGATGGTGTCATGAAACGAAAGAACTTATAATGCCAATGTTCAATGAAAACAATAAAGAGAAGAAGAAAAGGGTTATGAGATCTAAGAGGTGGGATTTCGTGGTACCATTTTGGGGAAAATTAATCCAAAAAGTCCTAAACTTATTGCATCTTTGCTAATTCAATTCTGGATCTTTTTAATTTTGTTAATTTTTTTGATAACCTTTAATTTTACCAGCGTTTGAGTCGCGCGAACGCGACGCCTCTTGGATTCGAACCCCTTCCCTTCATGAGGGGGAGAGGGCCCGGCAAACCTTGCTGCGGGCGGTGGTTTTTTAATTTTGTTAATTGAGTTCTAAATCTTTTGATAATTTGCCAATTGAGTCCATTCGACTAATTTATTTCGAAAAATGGTTGCGTGAATACCCAGTTAGCGCTGGCTAGCCTACGTGGCTAGACCGGCGGCACTAACATTGATGTTAGAAATCAAAATGACGATTTTTTTTCTTTTCTTTTTACATTTTCATTACTTGCATTTCAACAAAGCCTTGTGCGTCCCTACCCCTCTCTGCTCTTCGTTTGTGCGTCTCTACCCTTCTTGCCCCAAATCAAAAGGAACGAAAGCTCTGATTTCAAAACTTAGAAAATTGTAGCCCTGAATCGGTCGATCATGCTCAAGATTAATCAATCTTGCGAGGGGATCTGTGGGGATTCTCGTGAGCGGCTTGTGAGGGACCTCCACGACACTCGTGAGCAGCTCGTGAGGGACCTCCATGACACTTGCGAGGAGGGGGGATCTCGTGTGACGCTCGACAATGGCCGTCCGATGCTCAAAGACGTTCAGGAGGAACCAGGGGATTTCTGCGAGTAGCTCGCAAAGGAACTTGACGACGATGACTTGGCATAGCAGGAGGAGGACAAGCCACGATTACGCGGTTCATCGAGACCTGATTCAACACGAAGACCCGATTCATCCATACCCAATCGTGACTTGATTTGCCCTTGAGATTCTGCACCAAACATGACATTAACGTTTGATTTTTTTTGGACTCTGCCGCTTTGCAATGTAGTTTGTTTCAGCTCTTGTATACGCAAGTAGAGCTTGAAATTAGTAGTTTTCTTTCTGCGAAAATAAATCATAAATGAGGCTGCTTTGATAAATTGAGCTTCTGTTCTTTGAAATTGTTACACTTTGCATTCATATAGAATCATTATCTGTGTAATATTCAACTTGTTCCATAAAATGCCTAAGTGATGTTACAATGTATGTCTGTTAAAGAGTGAGTTTTACAGTAATATCATTCGATGTTAACCATCCAAGAGCTATTGGAATGTCAATTTAAATAGAACTTTTCAAAACAATATGTCATAGCTTGTGGACCGCCAAGTATATAAACGATCAATCAAGTTGTTTTTTACAGACTTGTTTTTGTTATAGATTGTCGTTGCCTTTTTACTTCTATTTTCTGTATTGCCATCAAGTTGAGTGTAAATAGATATATGCAATTCAAGTCAACCTAGTTTCGGATTATTAGAGGCTAATCAAACTTATCTATGTTACCTTTTCTTCTCGTAGCTTTAAGTTTTTACTGTAACTGCTTCCCAAATCTATTGTTTATTGGTTTTGTAGCGGTTGATGGTTCAAGTTTTGTTCACATGCTAAAGCATTAAACTGTTTTTATTGCTTGATTTACTTGTATTGTTGGGGATACGATCTCAAGAAGTGTGGAGAACGTTCTGGTTCGTTAAGTAGTAGAACCAATGCAAGAATAGAGGAATCATCCTTTATTGGATAGCATCTTCATCTTGACTTGCCATAGTGGCAAGTTTTGCAGAGTAGTTTGTTGCAAAATTGAATGGAATTTTCACATACTATTAATTAAATTTGCGTATATCTATTTATCTATTCATCATGTTGGATATTGTCTTGACTATTGAAAGTGTCCTTTATACTATCCTCACATTTTCTCTTGCAGATGGCACAATCAATGACATCAGTCCCTCCAACTGACAAAGATACATCAATATTTTGCTCTTGTGGCCTTAGATCTCTAAGAATAGCAAGGACAAAGGACAATAGTGGAAGAGATACCATGGTTACCCAAGATACAACCACAACAATAGAGAGAAAAGTTGCAGTTTATTTTTTATTTATTTATTGTTATTTTGGTTGATGGGGAAATTAGTCAATTGGCAAAAAGTGTGTCCAAAAGTTTTCATCGGAGCAATATAGAACAAGAACCAATGTTAACCCATAACGAGAATGATAGTTGTTCGATAGAGGCTCAAGTGAAATCTCTCAAAGCACAATTGAAGCATGTGAAACAAGATTCGACAAAGTTGAAAAAAAAAATTTGAAAATTGAAAATAATGATGATTGTGTTATTGATGTTTATAGTAACAACACACTCCATTACTTTGTCATAGAGTGTGTTATTTGGATCATATTTTGTATTTGCCAATATGATTTGCACATGTATGTGCACTCTATTTGTGAGATGAATGAAATGAAGGTTGTTTTTAGTTTGAAAAGCACAAGCATTATTCTCTGTGATGTTTGGCAATGATATTTGTGGAGGTCAAGGTTCTTTATAATGTTTGTGGTTTGTAATAGTTGCTCTCTAAACAATTGTCATGAGTCTCATGGGTATTACTTTTTGCATGTTCACTTTGACAGTATCTCAATAGTTAAATAATGATCAATGCACAAATAAAATTGAATAACAACTATCCCAGCAAAACCTGTTTGAATGTAAATATTTATTTTACTTGTAGAATATACAATAACCAGTAATGGTAACAACAGTGAACCCCAATTTATCAGAACAAATAAGCACATTTCATTGCAATAAAAAGGGGTTAATAGCACAATATTTTACTAATCCCCCATCAAAGACAAACAAAAAACCATTTACAAGACTATTTCATTACACACATCGGTGACTACAAAAAAAAAAAAAGAAAAAAAGTGAGCAACTACACCCCTTCAATGATCCCTTCATGAACAGAAAGTAGCCACATCACTTCCTTGAACCCAACCCCAAAAAATAGCTATAATTCTATATCCACAAAGTCAATGTTCCCTCCAATTGGGATTATGAAAATATTCTTAATCATGTCACTTCTTGTAGGTTAGATTTTTGTCCTCTTAACATTTTTCTTCTTTCTTGATGCCCCTACTACTTTAATTGGAGCTTCAACAGAAGCTATGTGTTAGACCTCGAGAAAAAAAAAAAAAGCATTGAATGCCTAACAACCAATCAACATCGAACGCCTAACATATCTTCTCTCTAGTTTTTTTTTTTTTTTTTAAAAAAAGGAATCAAAGAAAATTTCTCTTTGGGACAACGAGCCAAATGGATTATGATGTATGCTTAAGATTTAAGACTTTGGATATGCATGCAACTAAGCTACACCAGATGATGGAAGAAGCACAAAGTGTAAATGATTAAAAGTTTTTGAACTTGAGAAGAAATTTGAGGTGGCTATAGTACTATATTCAAGGTTCCATGGATATTAAAGAAACAAAAAAACTACCTGAATTTGACTAACATTACTTCCATTATGGTGCTTATAAGAATGTGCTACCAATGAAGAAAAAGGCAAATTCTATAAAAAGTAGTGCAAGTTGAAATGCGAGGAAAAAAAATTGGTACTAGTTGACAATTATTCTTTGAAAGAACCTCATTTTCTTCGATTTTTTATTTATCTATGTAGACAACACTTCTTATTTGTCAACAAATATTAAACATATGATTCCCTATTGACATAAGTTCAAATGGCTGTGCAAAATATTCAAAAGAGTGCAATTAGCAGAGCCGCCAATTGAATAAGAAACGTCAACTATGGCAGAGTCCACCTCATTTGCAAAGGCATGATGGAACGTGTACATGGAAAGAGTCACAATTTATTGAGGGCAATTAAGCTAAGTACCGAAAACACTAAGTTGGGGATCATGGAAACGTATCTTTTTTTCATGTTTCCAAAGCACTAACAACACGAGTGAATGGGGATCACAAATTGTCGTGTTTGCTACGGAATCTCGAGGCCGAATCGAGTCTCAAATGGCTTTTTTTTTTTTTTTTTGGTCGAAATTAGAATTTTCATTAAAACTTGGGAAGCTTACAATCGGACGCTAGAGCGTCGGCATATACAAGGTCTAGCAACAGGTAAGGCGGATATATGTTCCAATCCTGGGCCGAAAAATTGAAAAGCTAGGCCTTGGCGGCCCAGTTAGCCACAGCATTTCCTTCTCGCTTGTAGAACCGAACAACTAGGTTTGGGAAGAAGGAAAGGGAATCGGTGGCTTCTGCGAGCAAAACGTGAGCCTCCCATGGCAGCAGTTCTTCTCCTGTAATAGCAGCAACAACTGTACTACAGTCCGATTCAAGCGTGATCGGAGCCTGATGAAGCCCTTGGTGCAGCAGATGGCGGAGTGCGAACGTGAGAGCTTAAATTCCGTGATCAAGGTTGATGCTGCTGGAAATCGTGCTATATAAACATTAGTAAGGCGACCATACTGATCTTTGCAGATCGAAGCCATCGATCCGTGTGTACTCCCTGGCTGAAAAGAAGCGTCGACATTACATTTCAAAGTGCCTGGTGCCGGTGGATGCCAGATCTGACTGTGTTGCTTCTTTCCTATAGATCGTGATGAAGAGGATGAGAGGGAAACCTCATAAAGTTGCGTCTGTGAGAGTGCATTCTCTGCTGCTAAAGAGGGATCCGGCCGATCGCCCCTAAAGATAAAACTGTTCCTCATTCGCCAGATTTGCCAGAGGACATTGGCGATGAGCTCCAGAGCAAGTGGGTTATTAGGCGATTAAGCTTTTTCTGTCAACCAAACTTCTATACGAGTGATCGAACTAAGCTGGATATTTATATTAATCTGTGGATGAAGCTAGATGCCTGTTGTCCATGAGCAGAATAGAAATAAATGCTCTAATGTTTCTGGAACTTGCTTGTTACATACCTGACAGAAAGGTTCTGAACTGATATGCCTCTTGAATAAGTTGTCCTTAGAAGCAATCGCATTTTGGCAGACAGACCAGAGAAATATTCGTAGTTTTGGGACTGTACGCATTGTCCAGATTTTTTTTCCACCGTATCGTAGGATGTCGATATGATGTTGATGTTGTGCTGTTGTGTGGAGTTCTGTTCACAGAAGTCAGAGAATGGTAATTGCTCTTAACTGTATGGCGGCCATCCTTGTTGGCTGTCTAGACTAGTTGATTAGCAACTAAAGTTGGTCTAATTAGAATGGTTAGAACCTCTGCTACAATCTAATCATCTAAGAAGCTAGTGAGTAGAGAGGTATTCCAGCTATTGTGGATGGGATCAATAAGATCAGCCACCAGTTGGGGTTCCTCTTTAGCCGCAAGTCACCTATGACTCCTCTTGGTAACCAGCAATCTTCCCTAATGCGAATTTGCCTTCCATCACCCACTGACCATCTAACATGAGGAATAATAGCATCCCTACCAACTAGAAGACTCTGCCACCCCCAAGATGGTCGAGAACCTCGATTCGCCGATTGGAAGTCCGTAGAGTGGTAGTAAAGACCCTTAAAAATTTTACTCCATAAAGCTTGTGGCTGCTGTAGTAATCTCCATGCTTGCTTACCGAGCATGGCTTTGTTAAATTCTACCAAATCACGAAATCCTAGACCGCCCTCGTTCTTACTCTTCCTTAAAATTTCCCATCGCTTCCAATGTATCCCTGCTTTATTTTGATCATTTTTCCACCAGAAACGAGCAATGCTCTTCTCTATAGTTTTACAAAGAGACAATGGAAGTTTGAAAATCGACATAGCATAGTGAGGAAGTGCCTGGATGACAGATTTAACGAGAATTTCTTTGCCCCCTTTCAAAATAAACTTTTCTTTCCATCCTTCCAGCTTTGCTTGTACTCTCCCCAAGAGCCAAGAGAACATTTCCTTTTTAGATCGGCCCCAATCAGACGGTATTCCCAAGTATTTCCCATAGTTTTGTAGCACCGAACTCTAAATTCAAACACCAGATTTTCCTGTAAGCCGAAAGGACAATTATTGCTGAAAATAATTCCTGATTTGTTTCGGTTCAAAGCCTGTCCCGTGGCCATACAATATTGATTTAAGATACTGGCCAAGTTCTGGCATTCCCTAATATTAGCATCAAGGAAAAAGATGGCATCGTCCGCAAAAAAAATAAATGGGACAATGTAGGGCACCATCGATTTAATTTAATTCCTTTTAATTGACCCATATCAACATCTTGAGAAATCATAGTAGAGAAAACATTTGCCAATAAGATAAAGATGTATGGTGAAAGAGGGTCACCTTGTCTGAGGCCACGAGTTGGATGGAAAAAAGGAAGTAGTTCACCATTAAAGCGGACACTATAAGATGTGGCAGTGATGCATTGGAGGATCAAGTGCACCCATCTTGGATGGAAACCCAATCTGAGAAGATAGGCGTTCAGGAAATCCCATTCTACTCTATCATAGGCCTTTTTCATATCAGTCTTGAGGATCGCATGAAATTTACTCGTTCGCTTTTGGGTCTTGAACTGATGAATAACTTCCTGAACGACGAGAATATTGTCTTGAATCTGTCGTCCATTCATAAAAGCCGACTGTTCTATGGAAATCAGATTAGGTAGCCAAGGTTTAAGGCGATTAGCAAGTACCTTGGAAATGATCTTATAAGTAAAGTTACATAGGCTAATCGGCCTATATTGATCTAGGCTTTTTGGGTGAGGCGTCTTAGGGATCAAAGCGATAACTGTCTGGTTCAGATTTGTAGGCAGCCGGCCTGACCCAAAAAAATTCTGTACTAGAAGATGAAGATCTGATTTGATGACCTCCCAATGAGTCTGATAAAACAAACCATTAAAGCTATCAGGGCTAGGTGCCCAACTGAAATGTAGCTTGTCGAACCTCCTCCAAAGATATTGATTCCAGCAGCTTTGCATTCATTTCCGCAGTTACCACTTGCAGACATTGAGCTAAAACAAGTCCATAATCTCGGTAACCCACCGTGGTGTATAACTCAACAAAATAGGTGGATGTCATAGCTTTCAAAACCTGTGGTTCACAAATCCATCTCATATTATCATCCTGCAACATAATAATGTGGTTTTTTTTGTCATCTTTGAAGAGTGGCAGCATGAAAGAATTTCGTGTTCTTATCCCCCCATTGTAGCCATTGAATCCGTGACCGCATAGCCCAATATTGCTCTTTTTGTTGCCAAGTCCGCCGTAGTTCTTCTTTGATCTTGGTAACTTCAAAACTATTAAAGGTACATTGCTGCTGGTTTGTGATAAGTTGAAGTTGTTGTTGTAGAGCTGTAACTTTAAGATCAGCCCTAGGAAATTTAGCCTGACTCCATTTGCTTAATGCCACAGAGACCCTTTTCAGTTTTGGGACTAGATCACCACCCTGCACTTGGACTGAATTCTAGGCATCTGAGATAATACGTCGGCATTCGTCATGGTCATTCCAATAAGATTCAAAAACAAAATTCATCCATCGTCTTCTAGATGATGGTGAAGTATTAATAATCAATGGGCTATGGTCAGAACCCATCGGTGGCAAGGCAAAGACCTCTGCATTAGGGTATAATAATTGCCAGTCAAGTGTACACATAGCCCTGTCTAGCCTTTCTTTTACTAGTTCATCACCCTCTCTGTTATTCATCCACGTGAACCGACACCCTTTACTTTCCAATTCCATTAAAGCACAATCATTGAGAACCTGTCGCAAGGAGAACATACGGAGCTTATGAGCCGGCCTTTTCCCCACCTTTTCCCACGGATAAAGAATTTCATTAAAATCGCCAGCACAAATCCAGGGTAGTACATTAACCAAACTAATCTTGCGCAGCTCATTCCACAATAGTTGTCGAAAGTGAAAATCATATGGAGCATGAACACAAGTTAGTCTAATCATACGACCATCCTGCACTTCCCTATAAGTGATATCAATATAATCCTTTGTTGAACATAATACTTCTATGGATACTTGATCATTCCAAAGGACCGCCAGACCTCCCGCCAGACCAACAGGGTTGATAACATAAGTGTTAGTAAAGTGTAATCGACGCTGAATATCGATCAACTTCTCTACACTATTCTTCGTCTCCATTAAAAATACCAGATTAGGCTTTTCCTTGGCCGTCATGGCCTTAAGCGCGTGAACTGTCAGGGGATTGCCCAGTCTCTGACAGTTCCAGCATATAAGTTTCATTTGTGAGATGGTGGCTGTTGAGGGCCAGCCACCGGAGCCCAATGTCGAGCTTCTCCCCCGTCAAGAACAGGTGTTTCCAGTAAACTTGCTTCATCGAGGTCATGCAAGACTAAACCCTTTGAGTCAATTGGTGTGTAGCGTCGCTGTTTTTTTAACAATACCCACTTTAGGTGTCAGGCATGCACTCTTCTTTTTCCTATACTGTTGAAACTCCATAAGAGAGGACTGAACGTTCTTCATTTTAATTGATGCAGGAATGAGTGCTGTATGTACACAACTCCTTTGAAGATGCTGCTGGTCAGATTTTTTAGGTTGCAAGTTTATTGGTAAGGGTTGTGTAGCCTCTGTTGCTGTTGTAATAGAAGGCGGAGCTGGCGAAGGAGGCAGATTCTGAAGCTGCAAAGGAGGCGTCTCAGGTATAGTTTCTTCAGGTTGAGTTGCTATGGGGGTAGGTGTATAAAAAGCCTGCCAAAAAGGACTAGGGTCCTTTACTTCAGCCTTTAGCCATTGACTGTACACCATACTATCACATCCTTCAAAGTTTGCTTCATCATAGGGAATTGTCTTACAATTCATTGCATAATGACCTAACCTTCCGCAGGAGTAACAGAAGTGTGAGAGACGCTCGTAGCGAAAGTCAAGCCAGAATAGCTTCCTTTCTAGGCGGACCAACTTACCTGCCCTTAGGGGGTTCTGAAGATGTAACTCTACCTTTGCTCTTGCAGTCCTAGAAGAAATACCCTCTTTAGTGTCAACTCGGACCTCTATCACCCTTCCTAAATCTTGCACGGTCTTTGTGATCATCTGCTCAGTTGTCCATTCCAATGGCAGCCCGAAAATTTGTATCCAAAAAGCAGACCTTGAGAAATTATAGCAATGTAGGGGGGTATTAGGCTGTCATGGCTTGAGAATGAAGAGATTGCCCAAAAAAAGCCAAGGACCTCCTTCTAGTACCCACCGTTTATCATTAGCCTAATGGAATTGTACTATATATAGGCCATCTTCACGTTGTAAAAAGTTGACTTGTTCGGTCTTCCAAGCTTTTTTCAATGTACTCTGGAAGGCCGGGAAATTTATGGATGGATTGGACAGAATCCTTCCTATCAAAGTTAATCTGCATTGTGCCAATTTTGCAGGTGGGGGGTTCCTCCTCCCACACTTCAATGTTCTTTTTAGTAGAAAGCCTACCTAATCTGGAGCACAGAGCAGCCAGGCGTAAGGAGTCTTTCGAAGCCATCTCAAAGAGGGGGAATAAGAGCTAAACCTATGGGCGAGCTATCTCGAAACTTACTAGCCAGCGAGAATTGGTCCCCAATAGAAGACATCCAGAGTGACAAAAGATGCGAGACAGCACATGCAGAGGTAAATGCAGAGAATCCATTCAGAAACTTTAAAGATAGAACAGAGGGGTTGAAGCCGTCAAATAACAAACCCAGCGGAAGAAAATTCCGAAGAGAAACCGGTCGCACTTTAGTCAAGGATTGAGCCCAGCAGAAATCCAGAGGTGGCGCAGCGAATCGAAGATGTGCAGAAGCAAAGAAATTGCGACAGGAAAGCTTGGCCCACCATCGGTTACGAGGCTGATGTCGATAGCGCAAGAGAGGGTTACGGTGAAAAGGAAAGAAAGAGAAAGCAGGATAAGAAATTAGAAGGACAGAAGGATGGTAGTGTGGTAAATTGGGGTTAGGGTTTGGGTAGTCATGGCTATCCGAGGATAGAAAATTCTCTTCATAACGAGAGGGAAGGAACTCTGCAAATCCAGAGGGTTCTTGAGATTTTCTGTTTCCATTGGGGGTTTACTTACTTCTGCTCTTTTGGGAAAAAATGGCGTGGTCTCAAATGGGTTGTGAATTAGATCTTCGTGTCAAATTGGGTCTCGACAATTGCACGACTGTGGCTCGTCCTCCTCCTAATCTACGTCGTCAAACATAGTGGAGGTCCCTCATGAGCTGTCATGAGAATCCCCACAAATCCCCTCACAAGATTGATGAATCTTGAGCATGATCAACCAATTTGGGGCTACGATTTTCTAAGTTTTGAAATTAGGGTTTCGTTCCTTTTGATATGGGGCAAGAAGGGTAGAGGCACACATGAAGAGTAGAGAGGGGCAAGGACGAGCAAGCTTCTTTGCTGAAATGCAAATAATGAAAACGTTATTAAAAAAAAAGTTGTCTTTTTGATTTACGACATCCACATCGGCGCCGGTCCGGCCACATAGGCCGACCGACACTGACTGGATATCCACGTAAACATTTTCCGGGATAAATTAGTTAGATGAACTCAATTGACAAATTGTTAAAAAATTTAGGATTGGATTGGTAAAATTTAAATGTTTAAAACCGAATTGATAAAAGTGTAATAGGTTATGACTTTTTGGACAATTTCCCTACCATTTCGTATAGTTTTCAACCAAACGGAATATACAATTGCGTTTGCGTTTGCTTGGTATTAGATAGCTTGAATGACGGGCTCGGTGTCGAGCGATTACACGAATGAGGGGATATCGATGGTAGAGGAGTCTGTCGATAATCATGAACGTCGATGACCAAGTGCTGTTATCGGCATATGATGACAATTAGTTGGCAATTGATAGTAAATTTAGTATGAGTTAAAGGCGGGACATTGAAAGCAGTAAAGGTGGCGATTGAGGAGTTATTAACGGTTCGTAGAGAAGATTGACATGCAACAACATAGAGCAATCATGAGGTCTGAAATTGAGACTAACGATGACTAAAGCATTGTAAGTGCTTGTAAATAAGAGAATATACGGTTACAGAAGTGATAATAGAGCCAGAAAATCATGGGCACGTGATTGTAGCTTTTTATATGGAAATTAACTCTTAGGAGCAGTTATGGTTTGTAATAGGCTATGTAAGCCGTGTTGAGTCATCGTGAAAAGGCTCCAATCATCAACACAATGTATCTTTTAAATTTATCGATTTAATTTCCCCTACAAAGACGGCCCTCATCCCCTCGCCAGCCATGGTAAAGGCTCGCAAGCCCCCACTGTCCAAAAAGAAAGAAGAAGAGAAAAGGCAAGAAAAGAAACCAAAAAATATAAAAACTCAAAAAATTATTAAAATAATATCCACATCGGTGCTAGGTTATGTCATGTAGGACAGTTGGTGTCCACGTTAGCTATTTCCGACCATAATTAATTTGATGTACTCAATTGGTAAAATACGAAATATAACTAAATCGACACAATTAAAATTTCTAGACTTGAATCAGTTAATCGAAAAAAAATTAGAACATTTTTGATAATTGTTCCTAGGAGAACTAAATAATGTTAACGCATGATATTCATTCCTCGTAAATGTTACATGAATTAGAGTTTCTCAACATTTGGATTAGAATTTCAAATGAAGTCATTGAGTTCACTCACGCCTGCGAATCATTGAAGCACATCCAACCAATCGTGTACAAGATTCAGAAGTATTTCTCGTCAATCCTTCTCTTTTCTTTTCTCTTTTTCCTTCTTTCTTTTTTTCCTCCATCGGAGTCCTCTTTTTATCCCTTCTTTCACTTTGCGTTTTTTTTTTTTTTTCGTTTTTAAGCCACCTATCCCTTCCTTCTTTTTGACCCAATCAACAAAGATCTCTTTCCCTTTTTTTAAACGCCACTTATTACACAAACAAGTAGAATAATACAAGAAAAGGGAGATTATAAATATAGAGGCTAATGAATTCACAATTTCACTGCACAAGATTGGTACAAGGTTTAAGACTAATCGTCAAAAAATTGAAGACTTAATTAGTATAATTGAAATATTTATGATGGAATTGGTACAAGTGCAATGGATTTATGGTTTTTCTGGTAGTTTTCCTACTTTCAATAGATTGCAGGTGTTCTTGTAATTTCACAGAACAACTTTTTTCGCTTCAATCAGCTGGAAGATTCCTTCTATGGAGCATCCCAAGAACAAGGGCGTAGATAAGAATTAAACAGTTTTCATTCTCTCAGCCTGCCACCATGGAAATGATCGGCCGCACGATGAGCCATGTTGTTCGCTGACTCTTTCTGATATCATAGCTGAAATAAATGCTAGTTGTTAAGTGTTTTGTGTGAAAAAAAATATGTTGTAATGGTGACAGAATATTAATTAGAACGAATTAAAAGAGTTTTGAACAAGAACAAAACAAAATCTATTATTTATATACTTAATTTGTATTGTTCCACAATACTTATGACTTAAATTCCAAGGTAAAAACTAAATGCTAACATAATAACATTCTTAATCACAGTTCCACCATCGATCACCATAGACGCAAGTACAAAAACTTCATTGAAGTTGACTAAAGTATGTTGACAATATTCAATAACTCTCTCCCATTATAAGATATCAAAATATTCCACATAGCAAATACATCACTAATGAAAATGATGATGTCTTTCTTGGGAAAGTTTCCAAGCTAAGAAAACTTGCCACAGTCCACTGAGAGAGAAAGAGCAAGTGATGGCTTCTAAGATAAGGTGTTAGGCCACCAATGGCAACCTCTCCGCTCCCTGCTTACTCATGTTTGTGATGCACCTTCCACTTTGCACGAGCATAGGCACCCTAAGTGGAGGCACGATCAAGTAATCGGGAAGAGCCACTCTTGTGCCCGCTGGCATGAGATTCGAGCTCGGCTTCTCCTCTACGAAAGGGCATGTATATTGGAATGTGTTATTACAGGTCGGACCCTCGGATCATCGCATGAGTCGCCAACCGGGATGACCCACTTGTTGATCCCGCAGGTTCGTTTGGCTTCGTGGATGGCGAACTCAATTTATGAGATGAGCAACGACACATCCGTATGATTAAATTCAGGGGTTCAAGCTCTTTGACCCTGATAGCGAAGCTTTTAAATTCGGGGAATGTAGCGCTTATGAAAGACAACCGGAGCGACCTTTACCAAAAAAAAAAAGACAACCGGAGCGAAAGCATATTGTGGCAAAGCTTCGATCATCCAACGGACATGTTCCTTCCGGGGATGCCGATGACTGATGAATTCAAGTTGACTTCTTGGGCAAGTCAGGATGAATCGAAACATGGGAAGTTCACGTTTTAGAGGGATCCACAAGGCGGAGTACAAGGTGATCCAGGATCTATCTCCTTATTAGAAAAGCGCCATGTACAACAAGTTCCTACGAGCTGATGAGATGTTTAGGATCATCTCTCTGTTGCTTTCTAACTTCACAAGGGCTGCTACTTCCCTGCTAACTAGTCCGATCTCAGGCTACAAAAACATGACCTTGGCTTTGGCCTATGATTATGGCGACGTCCGGTTGATCATGAACTACAATTACAGCTACTTTAGTTTATTCTCAAAATCATGCTAACAACAATATTCATCTTTACTTGTAATAAAGCCCTAAACTCACCAATCAGCCAAATCATCGCAATCAACAAGCCCATGCGTTTCATGAAAGATGCACGTGCATTGAACAAGCACTACATGAAGATGCACGAGTTCGCTAGGGGCCTAATCTAAAAGTAAGTTGGCAACTTTAAGACTTTCTTTAATATAAGATCCATTTTGAGCCATTTTTTGAGAAAAATGAACCCATTTTAGGGTTGCCAAAATTCAACATAACAAGAGACAACTATGAAATCTTGAAGAAGGAAAGCTTTCTAAGACATTCGACAAAGAGGAGAGAAGTGATGATGGCGCATTTCTTGAATTGTCAACACCTTATGTGAACATGAGAATTTCTTTTGTGACGTAATCGGTTATATCTCCTCGATGGTTGGAGGTGCTGGAATTAGTCAGGAAAAACAAGGTTTGAGTGGTTGGTCCTCGAATGTGAAAGCAAGAAGAGAAGTCAAATTGGAGCCAACTTTGCTTACTAAATGCTAGGGATACCGCCGACTTAGGCCGACTAAAAGTAGGTGGATCCCCTCTCCGATTGCTTAATGTGTAGAGGCCAAAAGAGGGAGGCCAGAGAGAGAAAGCCTCAGAGTGGGAGAGCTCCACAATTATAGGAAGATTATAAGCATCTATATCATTGAGAACATAGTTATCGATAGACTCTTTTTTACTATGATCAGGAAAGATTATTTTTGTAATTATGCGTAATTTTGGAAAAATAACCCTTGCAAGAGATCAAGCCTCAAGGCAGTCTGCGCACTGTGCAAGGCCGACTTGATGTTGATCTCATGCACGTAATGCTTGACACATTAGCGGGGAAGGAAGAAGGGCTCGCCTGCTTTGTGATCGCCGTCGGAGTTGGTAGTGTCTAGGTCGATGACAAATAAGAAAAACCACTTTCCTCCAAACCGAATAAACAAGTCATTTTTATTTGAGAGAACTAATGAAAATGATGATGTCTTTCTTGGATCCGTTTGGATGTCGTAGCCCTCATTAGATCTGGGCAATGGGTTATGCTTGTTCTTAGATATGCGCAATACTTTCTGTTCTAATTGTCAAAAAAAAAAATTGATTCAAGTAAAAATCAAAGATCCGACTCTTAGGAAAATGTATTAATTCAAGTGAAATTATTTTTAGCGAAACAAACGGATTTATATATGAATTTATTCAAGACACTTCTAAAAAATAAATCAAGGTGTCAGTGAACTGCCCAATGTCACATCAATTGGGCAGTGAAGCATAACATGGTTCCGATTAAATTATATTGTTCACTAAAGTCAAGATGTGATGGCTTATCGGGCAATGACAAGCTCAAACTGCTCCTTTGACCTTCCACATGTCCACAAACATCCGCCAATGCATAAGAATATCATCTGGCTGCAATCAACCATTAGTGCTAGTATAATAAACGTACTATTTGAAATAAGATAATTTTTTCAAGATGGGTTTTCCAAAGATTTCTTAAAATCATATATTGTTTTGTAATATTGTCTTAATAAACCCTTTAACTCTCTGGAAAAAAGAAAAACAAAAAGCTTGGCCAAACGAAAATTCCTTCTACGTTGCCCCATGAGCAACGTGGATTGACAGAGTCATAAAAGGATTGAAAACATTTCCCGTCTGTTCAATCCAATCTCTCTAAATTCATTTCTTTTGGTAATTAAAATTATTATGTCCCCCAGGTCCAGCCAGATATTTCAACTTGCCTTTCGGTGGCTGTCAAATCTGAAGGTCAACTCTCAGAACCTTTTTCTTTATATTTTTCTCCATTATTACCACTGGAATCGATTCCTCTTAAAAACAAGCTCGTACAGAAAGTAGTTGATTAGCAAAGAGCTTGGCGCGAGCTGGACTCTGATTAGTCTGCACTTAACTAGAGGTTAATCATCACTTAACACCCATGTCCTGGGTGAAGGAGACAATTTGAGTTAGGCACATTTTTGCCTACCTAACTAAGACAATTACACGCGACATCACCATAGTTCCAACTTAAAAATTTCAGTCAACTTAAACGCCTTGTTTGAGTTTCTCCGATAACTCGTTAAAATAATGTTAAGACCAATAATCTCATTTATATTGTCAGAAGCTATTTGATTCTTGGTCCGACTCTCCATTTCCAATCGAGGATTATGGAGAGTTTTGACAAGGACGGGGGAAATGGCGCATTAGCTTAATCCCTTTTGTTATTATGAACGCTAATCATGGGGATTTTGACTTGACTAGGAAAGAAACTACTGTCCACATTGGTGGGAATATTCAACGTCAGTAATCATATCAGCTTCCTCTATTCAATTTCAGAATATATGACCTAATTCTCAGTACGAAGAATCATGTTACCCATCAAATTGATTTGGTCTTCTATCTCATTTTCTTTCCAAAACATAATTGTAATTCACTTTATCCTTTCGCTTTGTTGGGTCAAATCACCGCACACTAAATTTCGAGATATTATATCGATATCTGAACTTCCATATAAATTATTTTCATTGATTCAATCCAAGTTGCTTCGCCCAATTATATCAAATAAGATTTCATGCATAAAGCAGGCGGTGTCCACCCTTTTATTGCATGCATATTGTAATAATTGAGTCGTATAGTGAAATTGCTTCATTTTTTTTCTCCTAATTAGGGGAACATCAGTTCCATGCCACCCATATATTGATAATCCAGGGCTAGTCTCATGCAGCCATGATCTATAGTTTTTGATAAATTATTGCAAGCCCCAACCGCCTTTTTGACTATATTACATATCATATTACACTAAAAGTTGTACATAAATTCTAGGGGGAATCGAGTGACGCGAACCCTAAATGATTCCTCTCACAACCTACATTACTTTAATTCCTAGTTGTTTCCATTTTCAACGATCTGGTGCGGGCTCGAAGTCACTACCATCAAGTGCGCAGATGACTCTCGGCCTCAAAAAGAGATTGTTTGCATTTGGAGTGTTGCGATCCAGTCTGGTGGATAACTTAGGTTGGATCTACGCCGTTCTTTATTTTAGGGTTTCATGCAGAAAGTGGCGCGAATGCAGAGACAAAATTGGGTTAGGTATAAGCTGACACATGCAGTAGACTTCTTAGAGGGTGGGCTAAATTTGTATATAGAGAGTTGTCAGCTTCTTCTGTTTATAATATGGCGGCCCTTTCCTTCTTCTCCGTTGCCTCTCTTTTGTCTCCACATGCAGTCCCCTGGTCGTGCGCTGCGAGAAACAAAACATTATGAAGCTCGTCCATTTTAATGTTATTGTCTAGCTTGAGAGAGGAAAAAGAAGATAAGAAAGAAGAAATTTGCATGTGACGCTGCTTCTACAAGCAACGGACAGCTCATCATTTACCATCATGCCCGCCATCATTGCACTGACCTTCTGGTAATTCCTCCCTCTCCCCCTCTCTCTCTCTCTCTGTCTCTCTCTCTCACAGAGAGAAGAAGAGTGTAACTTCTTCTTCTTCTCCATTTGAATTGTTTGGCACCTTTTACAGATGAAGATTGGAGTGACGAGACACATCTTTTTGCTGAGGAAGGAGTGTGAAGGTGCTTCAATCTTCCCCAGAAGCCAGGGAGGCTAGAAGTAAGCAACTTTCTCTCTGGTCACCGAGAAAAAAGATGCAATTTCTTCATGTTCTGGAAAATGTGCAGAATGACTTTTCTTCTTTTGATAAGCAATGAGCTCTCTTTTTTGTGATGCCTTCGTGCCCTTGGATACCACGAGCTTGTGCTTTTAACTAGACTCTGTTTTTTCCAAGTTTTACCCTCTAGGAGCTCAAGTTATCTTGTGAATTTCTTTGCACTGAGTTCTGTGAAATCCCAGAAAGATCATAGGATTGTTTGATGAAGGAAGGTCAACGATCGGGTGCCGTAAAGTTAGATTCTAGCTTCTAGATTGTTGATTTCTTAAGTATAAAGTGGCGATTTAGGTGAACCACCCTCAACCTGTAATCATCCAGCTTCAGGAATAAAAGTCCAGCATGCGTAGCCTGCTTTGCTTGACAAGGCAGGAAAGATGAAGCTCTAAGGTCAAGTATTGCTGCTACAAAAGTATACAATCAAGACAAATAATATAATTCAAAACACGCAAATGATAAAAAAAAAGAAGTTGCGATATGTTCGGTTTTGTGTGGCAAATCAGAAAAATTCGGATCTCGAAAGTGTGCTGGCTTTTTTAGCTGGGGGAGTCGATGGAAGTAGAATATAGCTGAACGAAAGACTTTTCAAATTAATGAGATGAAATTTGAGATTCTACCTATCCATTTTTATAGCTTGTAGACTTTTAGTTTACCATTTTCAAGGGAATTCATGAAGACGAGTACAAACTTGCAGGAGCTGCTCGTTCTTCTTCGAGCCTAACTATTCTCCAAGTATATTGCTGTGAACTGGCTGTAGAAAATGGAAGGGAAGCACCTCGTTTTTCTGACAATTCTCTTGTTGGAATCGATTTGCTCGAATGTCTCGGCAATACCCAACGAGGATAAGCAAGCATTACTGGATTTTCTTGGCAATGTTTCCCTCTCGCGCCCTCTCAATTGGAACAAGGATTCTTCTGTTTGCCGGTCCTGGACAGGGGTCAAGTGTAATAACGACCAATCGAGGGTTGTCGCCCTCCAGTTGCCTGGAGTGGGGATCAAAGGTCCAATACCGGTGAACACACTGAGTCGCTTATCGGCACTTCAAATGCTGAGCCTCAGATTGAATGGTATATCGGGTTCATTGCCGTCTGATTTCTCCAAGCTCAGGAACCTGACTGGCCTTCATCTCCAGAGCAACAACTTCTCGGGTCCATTGCCTTCGGATTGGTCCGTTTGGCCGAACCTCACCTTCGTTAACTTGTCCAACAACAAATTCAGTGGGAGCATACCCCCTTCAATTTCCAGTTTGACCTACCTAGCTGCTTTGGATCTGGCGAACAACTCGCTTTCCGGCGAAATTCCTGATCTAAATCTCCCCAATCTGCAGATGCTGGATTTGTCCAACAATGATCTTGCAGGACGCGTGCCTCGGTCGCTTCAAAGGTTCCCTAGTCAGACATTTGTAGGGAACAGTGTTTCCTTCGAGGTTGAGGCATCACCTCCGGCACTTCCAGCTAAATCTCCTAGCGCCGGACCACCCAAAAAGGCCAGCAAACTCAACAAAACGGCACGTCTAGGAATCATCACCGGTGGTTGTGTACTAGGAGCCATGGCAATCGCTCTGTTCATGATCATGTTCTGTTCGAGCGGAGGAATCAAAAGGAGGGTACTGCTGAAGTCGCAAAAGCAAGAAGCGTCTCAAAACAAGAGAGAGGTCGCCGAGAGCCAAGAGAAGGACAACAAGATCGTGTTCTTCGAGGGCTGTAACTACGCATTCGACCTCGAGGACTTGTTGAGAGCTTCTGCCGAGGTGCTGGGGAAGGGGTTGTTCGGGGCGAGCTACAAGGCGGCCCTGGAAGACGCGACCACGATGGTGGTGAAGAGGCTGAAGGAGGTGGGCGCGGGCAGGAAGGAGTTCGAGCAGCAGATGGAAATGGTGGGGCGCATCAGGCACGAGAACGTCGCCCAGCTCAGGGCCTACTTCTGCTCCAAGGACGAGAAGCTGCTCGTGTACGATTTCTTCCGCGAAGGGAGCGTGTCGGCTCTGCTACACGGTAAGCTGCTCGTGCATGATCACCATGCATTTAGCTCCACTTCAATGTTCCTGAAAGAAGTTACATATTTTCAGGCACCGGACGCGAACGCCGGGGTCCTCTGGACTGGGAAACTCGCCTGAAGATCGCCATCGGCACGGCGAGAGGCATCGCTCACGTCCACGCGCAAAACGGCGGGAAGCTCGCCCACGGGAACATAAAGTCCTCCAACATATTCCTGAACTCCGACGGATTCGGCTGCGTGTCGGACGTCGCGCTGGCGCCGCTGATGAACCAAATCCCGCTGCCGCTGATGCGGATCTCCGGCTACCGCGCCCCGGAGATAACGGACAGCCGGAAGCCGACGCAGGCGTCGGACGTCTACGGCTTCGGGGTCCTGCTGCTGGAGCTCCTCACGGGGAAGTCCCCGATGCACGCCACGAGCGGCGACGAGATGGTGCACCTGGTGCGGTGGGTGAGCTCCGTGGTGAGGGAGGAGTGGACGGCGGAGGTGTTCGACATGGTGCTCCTGCGGTTCCCCAACATCGAGGAGGAGATGGTGGAGATGCTGCAGATCGGGATGGCCTGCGTCGCGAGGATGCCGGAGCAGCGGCCCAGGATGCCGGACGTGCTAAGGAAAGTGGAGGAGATCCGCCGCGCGCACCCCGCGACGGCGCAGCCGTCCCCGGAGATCAAGTCCCCGGCGTCGACTTCCACCCCGTCCCCGACCCGACCGGGGGCCGAGACGGCGCCGGCGCCGGCGCCCTCCGCGCGGCAGCCTTAGAACTCCGTCCACGAAGCGTCGTTGTATAAGTTTTGGTCAATTCACCTCGAATTGAACGCAAAATCAGACGAGACGTGTAGTAGCGCCTACTGTTTTTCCTCTCTGTCTCGAGCACGAATTTAATTAATTGCTCGAATTCGAAGAATTAGAAATCGTGTCGACATGGTGGAGCCACATTCGGGGCACCCATGAATGCCAATTTTTCGAAAATCGGGACATCATGTTGACACGGTGCGCTGCCTTATGCGGAACAATTCAACGCCGATTCGAAGGACCGGTTCCGAGCTTTGACCATTCAATCATCATCATCTTTGAAATTCAACTCAATTCCAAATTCCCACCCAAAAGCCAGCGTAGGAAAAACGCAGGCGCCGGGGCCCCCGCCAGAAACGAGCCGAAACGCAGCCCCCCGGTCCGCCCACAGAATGCGACGGCGGCACCGCCGCCCGGGCATTATTCACTGCATCCCCAGATGCTCATGCCGTCCACCCATAAAAAGAAATTAATTAAACTAATCAATAAAATAAAAGGATTCGAGGAAATTGTGCTGGCTATTTTCTCTTGCTCCACTTCGACTTTTCAATTGGAAAGAGATCGGCCTGCATGATTAGAGATACGAATTTCGGATTTTTGGGTAAATTTATGATGGTAACTATTAACTGACTGGGGAGTAATAATTGTCCTTTTCTTTTACGGAAAAGAAAAAGGAAAAGATGGGGAAGCAACATCCGGAACAGCTTTCGGCGAAACACAGAAACCAAACCGCCCCTCACACGGTACCGCCGGGGCCCACACGGAGGGAAAACAAAAAAAAAAAAAATGACGAGTCTCCAATGACAATTTCGCGTTCGGAGGAAAAAAAAATAAAAGAGAGAGAGAGAGAGAGAGCAAAAATGTCATTATTAAAGTCATCACCCCTCGTCTCTTCCTCTTCTCTTCTCTTCCTTTCTCTTGCAGAATCTCGCCATTGCCCTTACGTCTTCCCTTCTCGTCGCCGCCGATCTCTCCTTCTCCTTCTCTCTCTCTCTAGATTCCCAGGGGCGTTCGGTTGTTCATCTCTCTAGATTCCCAGGTACGTCTTGGCTCCGATTATGGTTCTCGTTTTCTTCCGTTCTTCTTGTGTTTGTTTTCCTGGGAAATTTGTTCGGCATACGTGAGTTTCGGCCGGTGACGGGATTCGTTTTGTGTGATGAAGATCAGGTGATTCCCGATGGCGTCCAAGAGGATCTTGAAGGAGCTCAAGGATTTGCAGAAGGATCCCCCCACGTCCTGCAGCGCCGGTATTTTCCCCTCGTTTCGTTTGTCTTGTGTTCGTGTATCTTCCTTTGCTCGTTCGTATCCATGCGCGTCGATGATCTCGTGTCGATCGAGGTTAGAATCTTGTTGAAGGCTCCCGCGCGTAGATTGGACGGTGTTTGTCTGGGTTTCGCGTGTTGTTAGGATGTTAGAAGCTTCTAGAATCATGGACCAGGGAGACCCTTTTGCACCGGTGTTTGAGCAGGGATTGTATTGTGGGTAAAGATCGATCTTTTCCTGTGGAGGGCTGCACTTCCCCTGGACATAATTAGAACTTGTTCTGCTTTTTAATTTAACCTAAAGGGGTAGAACTTTCTGATGTTTTCGGAATTGTTTGTTCTTCGTGGTGGAAGTTTTGTCCTTCTTGAGCTGGCTTTAGAGGGTTGCGCGTATAATCTGCGACGAACGATTTATTGGAATTGCCCGTAGAGTTATTACTCCTTTAGTGCTGCATAGGCCTGTTGTTCAGCTACATATTACCCTTGAGATTACCCGGAGAGAATTTCAGATGATGGAGAAGATGGTCTGTCCATCAGGGTTGGGTGTCGAGGTGAGAAAGTTGGGAAGAGGCTGATTCAACCCATCAATTTTATATCCTCTCTCTGCTAAAACTGTAATATTGGTGGCGCCTTTCTAGAAGTATTTCTAAACCTGCAGTTTCCCTGATTATGACGGCTGCGGCACCCTTGACCAATTTGAATTATTGAGAGGGATGATACCGCTCAAGTTTATCTATTGATTCATGTGTATCCAGTCTGTTACTATAATGTTTGTCGGTAGCTTTTCTGGGAATAGGGCATGGATATCTTTGATATATCTCGCAACATATGCCATTGTTCATTGCCAACATTGGACCACTGACCTTGACATTTCTGCTCACCGTCTTATATCAACTTGTCATGTTTGTAGGCCCTGTTGCAGAAGACATGTTTCACTGGCAAGCAACAATTATGGGTCCCCCAGATAGCCCCTATGCAGGGGGTGTCTTTCTTGTAACTATACATTTTCCTCCAGATTATCCATTCAAGCCTCCAAAGGTACTCAATTGCTGTTTTCTGTTTGTGGGCTTTGTTAGTTTTGAGTGCTTTAGTTTTGCGGTTTCGAATTACCAAAATCCTTGAGAGCCGAAGGAGCTCCATTCATGTTCGTACATCTCCCTGATTTTGACAGCCAAGTACATATAAGATGGTTCACGTGTATCCATTGCTTTCAAATGGTGTGCTGTCCTTCGTTGTTTCATGCATCTCTTAACCAGTTTTTCCGTATTTGGAATGAAGAAGCAGTACCTGGTTTCCATCGATTCATTTTTGTGAAAAGTCAACCGTGCTTTATTCAAATGTGAAAAGAAAAACACGTAGTGTATGAGTTAAACATTATACATCTGTTGTGAAGCTTCTTTATGCTATTAAGAATATTACTCTAATATAACTCTCATCCTACTGCCTGTTCTAGTTTTTTGATCCGTCATTGAATATTATGTATGAGGTGCCAAATGTGGAATGGAATGATGCGAGTATGCTTTTTCAAAAGCTAAGTCATTCATAAGCTTGAATTTGTTGGAAGTGGGCCATTCTGTTCCCAAGGTGCTTGTGTTGATAATTTGTCATGATCTTTCTTGGATGTGCTAGAGAATTTATTTAGGAGTGTCATGATGTTGGAGGTTGACATCTAAAACTTATGTTAGTGAGCTCTAGCACTTGGGTGCTTGAAGTTAGTTGCTGGTCCACCAGTTGTTTTTTTAACCTCCAATAGGCCACAGGGGCAGACACTAAGCATTTCCTATTGCTAACTTCAATTCTTTCTCTTCTTTCTTTGTTTTGAAATTGCGTTTTAAAATGGAACAAATTTGACCCTGCATTTAATCTCATCATGCAGCAGGCTAATATCAAAGTAAATAAGCAAAATGGCAGCACTACCTCGTGATAGGAAGGCTTAGATTGATGTTGTGAAATTTTTTCTCCTCCTTCTTATAGGTGGCATTCAGAACCAAGGTTTTCCATCCCAATATTAACAGCAACGGGAGCATTTGTCTCGATATTTTGAAGGAACAGTGGAGTCCTGCCTTGACCATTTCCAAGGTGATTATTCTTCAAAACTACATTGCATTCATGTCCCCGGTTAGCATATCTGTGGCCATAGGTGATGTTCGTAAAAGGGTCTATGCTTGATTTAGCGAAATCAGTTTGGCAAAATATTTAACTGCCTCTATCAGATCAAAGTTATGCTTAGGAAACCCCTCTGTTTGTCTCTTTCTGAAATCGTCATTCCTTCTCTATCAGGTGTTGCTTTCGATCTGTTCTCTTTTGACGGATCCAACCCAGATGATCCTTTGGTGCCGGAGATCGCTCACATGTACAAGACGGACAGGAACAAGTATGAGACAACTGCAAGAAGCTGGACCCAGAAGTATGCCATGGGCTAAATAAAAAGCGATTATTATTCGTGGCGGGCAAAGGGCCCTCTTTCTCTTCATTCTTGTCTAAGCATGTAACATTCGGATGATTGCTTAAATTGGAACTTAAGAACGGAACGAGTTCATAGCATTTCCTCAGTTGAAAGAAGAAACTCCTGTCTTAATGTTATATTGTTTCTGCGAAGGGTGGTCCGCAGGACCATCGAATATGTCGAAAGCTTTCACCACTTCTTTTGACTGAGATCTTTACGTAAGTTAATCGCGTTGCATTGCGTTGCGTTGCATTGCGTTTCATTGTCGTCGACGTTGTGTTTTATCCTTCAATCTAGGTTATGATCAGCGATACAACTTAATACTTGAGTTTGGCTCAACTTAAGTATGAAAGGATAGATGCTCGACTCTTATGTGTAAATGTATAATAAGTTGCTTAAGGTTCTGTTTGGTAATCGGTCAAATAATGTTTGTTTCTATTCTCTTGTTTGTTCCTTGAAATAAAAAAAGAAGAAAAAATCTATTCGATAACTTTTTTTTTCTGGAAGAGATTTGGAGCAAAATCAATAAATATAAAAAAATTAATTTTTAGTTTTCGATAACAATTGAAGAGTCAATATATTTATTTTCTTCTTTTCCTTATATTCTCTAATTTTACTAAGTTTTCAAGAACAACTAAAAGGACATCAATATATTTATTTTTGTCTTTTCCTAAAAGAAATAAAAGAGAAAATGTAATAAAACTTAAAAGAAATTTTAAGAAAAAAAAAAATGAGTTGTAGAAAAAAGATTTTTATTCCGAGATATAAATTTTGTTTAATTACTAAATATTTTCAAATGCTTAGAAACTTGTCTAGGAAACAAAATAAGAAAAAATCATTTTTGAATAGAAATTATTCTTGAGAACTGAATGATTATTAAGTGCACCTTAAGTCTGCAAATTAGAGTAGAGTTATTAGTTCTTAGTTCTAGCTCGATTTGGTGAAGTAGTCTAGTTAGTTCCAATTCACCTAAATTTGAGAAGTACTTCATTGAAAAGCTTGAATTCCTCGTAATAAGGTATCCCGGCTTAGGGAAGTATATCGGTTCAGTTTCCTGAATGCTCTTGAAATGCAGTACATGCAACGAATTCAGGGCACCGCAGTTGTAGAGAAGTACATGATGGATTTGGCGTTGGGTTAAGATGCCGCATCATCATTGACTCGGTTGGTCGAGTCGTAAGCTAGTGTTCTTTTATGGCTAACGCATTGTAACGTTAAGAAAGGCAACATTCTCTAGATACATGTATTTTCAGGAGTTGGTATGCCTAAAAACTGAAAGTGCCATAGAAGTCATATTGCACATGACAAATTCTTGTCCTATTGCACATGACAAATTCTTGTCTTGTCAACGATTGTTGAGAATTGTATATGATAAGATGAGACGCACTTTTTCCTTTTTGTTGGATGAGAGGCACTTAAAGAAATGTATAGATAAATTGCATTTATAGCTCGATAACATAGTGTGGAGAGAATATTGTCCTAAAAGTCCTAAATTTATTGTACCGTGATAACTTCAGTCATAAATTTTTTGATTGTGTTAATTTTATTTTGCTTTTAAATCATAAAACTTTCAACTATGCCAATTAATATTAAACCTTTTTATTGAATTATTAATTCAATCATTCTGGCTAATTGTGATTGGAAATCAATGATGCAATGGTTCAGCACCACTGACATTAATATTGACAATATTTCAAATATTTTATTTTCTATTCTTTTTTTCTTCAATGTGTTGATGGGGCAGCGCAACCCTTACCTAGGCCCTTTTTTTTTTTTTTTTTTTTTTTTCCTAGGCCGTTGTTGGCCACAACAAAGGTGTCATAGTAATCACCTGTCCTTGCTAAGGTTAGTGAGGGCCACAGCCCTTGCCTATGGGGATCACGGGCCCCTACCTAGTGCCCAATGGTGGTTGCTGGCTCTTAGCTAATGTTTGATAGCCCCATCAACCTTGTTTAAAAATAGGGAAAAAATAAGAAAATAAAATTAATAAAAAATCAGAATTTTTTTTTGAAAAGTTACATAATTCTCCACATCAGTGTCGGTTGCATTGCGTAGGACCATCGACACCGACTGAACCACCACGTCGGCAATTCCTAATTAAAATTAGTTTAAATTAATACATTGGTAAAAAAGTTTAAAATTGTATTAATAAAACCTTAAAATGTTTATGACTAAATTTGCACGATTGAAATATTTATGATTGAATTGGTCACCATACTATAGGTTTGGTATTTTTTTCGGACAATTCTCCCTTAGCGTGGAAACTCTTTCTAAGTAAATGCGCACGGCAAGTAATTTCGCTTGCGTACCCCGTTCATCGAGGGCTTTACGTGAGGGATCATTTTAAGCTATACCAACGACGCGGAATTCGCCATGCTCGAAAGAAGCCCATATCCATACCACACTTTGATCGAATCAAGCGTCTCGGACCAAGCATTTTGGAAGAGTGCACTACAAACCCTTAAGTGTCGGGCCAGGATAGAATCCAAACAGGCCCGACCGACGTCGAGAGCCTACGTACGAAAACGAATGATCCGACCAGCCCTAACCCAACCCGGGCCACCTCCGAACGAGAATCAATAAAAAAACCCAAACCCCGTCATCTAGGCCAACTCACTTGTCCAAAGGCCGACAACCCACGAGAGCCCATACAACCATTCCCGACCACGAGCGCACGACGCCTGGTGAAAAGGCTCAGCCACCACTTGGAAAGATCCAAGATCGCCAAGGCGAAGGAAGCCAAAGCATCATCGATCAATCAATGCGTGTGGAAACGCCTTGAAAAAATCGAATGGACGGCGAGCGGGCGGGCGGGTCCGAACGATCCGCCCTCCCCCACCACCCAACTACGCGAATCCTACATCACCGCCATCATCCCCACAACGCCATTATTTGTCCGATTAGGAAAAACTGAAACGGAGCCCGAATTATTTTTAGGGGCTCCCGAGTCAACTTAACCGGCCGGCATTTAATGACGGGCTTCTTCTCCCGAGGTTAATCGCGATTTCGTTGCCCCCCTTTCCCCCTTTCGGATTTTTAACGCGAACGGGAATATTCAGAAAAATCCAGCTAAGTAAACTCAATGCTTTGACCCGAATCTTCCGACGGTCACTAGCTTACTAGCTAGTTCCCCTCCACTCTTCAAGTGCTAAACTACCCTTTCGTCATGCGGAAACTTAGGGTATTTTTATCATTATTATACGTTCGAATACGAGGCTATCTTCTTTTTTTTTTTTTTTCGATTATTATTTTTTTAAGGTGAGAAATTGATTTTTTTGGCTCCTCCCCCCACGCCCGAAGTCACGCCTCGAGCTTTTACCGTGTCCCGGGATCATGTTGCTGTTGTCGTCTCATCGAACTGGGCGAAACCTTACTTATATTAGAGATTCCGTACAAGGTGCCCTGAAATTTTAATTCATCCCACCCACCACCCCGAAATGCCACGTCAGCATGTGAGCTTCGAGGGACCGGCGAGCTGGAGAGAAAACCATATGATATGATATGATGATGCCTAGGAATCGCAGCTTCGTAAGGAAAAATCAAAATCCTCATTTGAATTTTAGGTAACCTAACCTTCGATATTTCGCTGCGAAAAAATCTGAGGAGATTGCGACCCATGTCGTGTATTTCCAGCATGTTCTTCGTATGTACTGGGCCACACGTGTCGAGTGTCCATCTAGGGTAAAATCTGAGTACGAACACTGATCTCACGTATAATAATAATAATAATAATAATAATAAAATTACAAACGGGTCGTGCCCACGAGAGGGAAGGGAAAGGAGCATGGTCCCTGAAAATCAGGTTCATTTAATTTTCAGACCTAAGAACCTAATCCTCGACTTTCATGTCTCAGGGCTTGTCCCCTGCTAGAGACAAGATCGCCACAGCACGAAAATTCCAAACGATTGCTCTAAAGCTCTTTATAAAATGGGGAACAATTACGTGGAATACCCTCAGGTGCCCACCGGAAAATCGTATAATATATTTGCGCGTTTTGTTATTGTTGTTCATATGCGGAAAAGTTGAGAATTTTCGTACGTTGCATTATTGGGTCAATGATGGGTTTCTGGTTATCAACCGAGTCACCACTAGGTTTTGCCGGATTTAATCATCACCTTTTTACAGATAATTCCATAATTAATTAAGGAGCTAATCCAGTTATTGGATTAATATTAAAACATCTCACTGATTAACTGAAATTGAGCAAGGGAAAAAGCTACGGGCTTGATTAAAATAATAATATAAGCACATATACGTTAGACATTTTTGGACCCCAAGATGATGCGAAGAGCCATACATAGACACAACCTCAAAATCTGCACAGTGTATAGCCATAACGAAATGCTGTTTATGTAAATGATTGAAGAAGACGACGAGAACGGCACACAATATCAATCTCACAACCCTATAATTGATCAAACTCGTTTCATGGACCAACTTAAGATTTTTGCAAAGAAGCTCAAAGACATTCATCTACAAAGTTCAAAATTACTCATTATTGAAATGTTCATATTAGTTTCTGGATTAATGTCCAAAAAACATAACGCTTCCCTATGCCAAATAAACCCACATTTCGAGACCATGGATCATTAAAAGACTTTGTGCTCTCTCTCTCTCTCTCTTTATTTCCACGTTCGTAGCATTTGGACTTCCAAGCCAATAAGGCAAAAGTGCAATTGTACAATCATGCATTGAAACGAGGGAATTTCCATAAACAATTCGACATAGAAATGGGGGAAAATGTTAAACAAACGTCGCAACGTAAAGTCATCATTAAAATATTAAAAGAGATAAACTCATTTATTAAAAAGATTAATTTTAGAAAAATTAATTAGAAAAAGGAAAAATGGTGGTGAGTGAAAAAGGCTGTCTGGTTCCCACATCACCCCCACGTGAGGAACCGCACGTGCTTTCCATTGGTCAGCGCGAAGGCGCAAACGGCGCCGGTCACCGGTTCCGCTTCAGCGAAAGGTGCCAGCGGGGGAGGGCCCACCGGCCCGGCCGGTCACCTGTTGTCGTCGAGTCTCGGGACAAACCTAGACCGGGGTGGCTCCATGTGTTTGTATACGGTGCCCAAAAACCTTCACACCAAGATATCTTTATAGCCCCCTTTTACACACTGAAATAGACAATAGAAAACATTTCGATTTATTAATTATTATTAATTTGACCAAACCTAGTGAAAAAGGCAAAAAGATGTGTGATTGTAGATAACTACATGCCCTTGTCTAAATTTATTTTTCTACATAATCTTTCCTTTAGTCAAGCTTGAAATCTTTAGAATATACATGGATTCATTGCTTTTTTGACATGTCGGACTGGTATAACATCGACCTCAAATCACTCTCAAGGAAGTACATTAAGTGAGCGACATGTGCACTATTGATCTATGATATAATAATATTCTCCTTCGGACCACATGGAAATTACTATAGTATCCTATTTATTAATTATTATCAATTTGACAAAATGTAGTGAAAAGGAAAAAAAAGATGTGTGATTGTGGCTAATTACAGACCTGTGTCTAAATTCATATTATGTCTATTCAGACTTGAAATATCCGGAGAATAGAACATGGCACATGCATTATAAATAACCCCTTCAACAATTTTTGCAATTTCTCCAACTAGGCATTATTGTACTCACGAATTTTGTACTTATGGATTCATCGTTTTTTGACATTTTGAATATTGCACAATAGTACAATATTGACCTCATTTGGTAACAAAACCCGATATTGTGATCAATCTCAAGAGAGTACATTAACTACATTCAGAGTATCTCCTCATCCTAATCAATAGGCGACATATGCACTATTTAATCTATGATATAATAATGTCTCCACTAGACTTTATATCTACCCCGACCACATGGAAATTACCCTGAAATCCTTCATTAACATTGGCGGTCAGAGGCGACCACGATTCACGCACGTCGCCCTGCATGGGAGAGAGCGCGATTATTCTGGTTTTGGTGCTGGATTCACCCTCGAAATCGAGAAGGAGGAGGGCAGCGAGCTTCCATGTGCATTCAATTCGCCGAATTAATTGCTGCTTTGAATCGAAAAATGCGATATCGATAATGCAGCAATCGGGTTAAAGTATATTCATGTCGATTCGAGGACACCCACTTCGGAGCATAGTGTAGAATCTTGTCTCTGTGAAAAATCGAGAATCGAACTCATTCTTTTAACCCGGTCCACGTGTCAACTTGCTCGACCAGAACTCCTGTGTTGTAGCTTAGCTATGTGATGGAAGTCATCTCGATCCACCAGAGCTAAGACTTGCGTGATAGCACCTTTTCAAGCTTTCCTAACATGGAATAATTCGATTTTAAAAGTACAAAACTTTCCATAACCTCGGCATGGTTGACGCGTTGGAAATGTCTAAGAATATTGCTAGAGATATCATTAAATGTTAAAGATATCATTTGATATTTCTTTATTCCCTAAGGTAGCTAGTTTCCATTTTAGATTAAATTACTTTGCTTTCCATACACTTTGATTGGGTATAAATACATTCTTAAACACGCGTTATAGGGTCAAAGAAACACGATAGTACTTTTTTTTTCAGGACTAGTTGAAAGCTACAAAATTTTCTTAATCAATGGCGTAATAAGTGCTCTTCAAAATACTCGTCGACAAAGCACTCACCTACAAAACTCACTCATGAGCATGACTTCATATCCGCTAACTGATTTGGTTCATATACCATTGAAATACAGTGAATTCACGATAATATTCTGCATATCATGTACATGTTTCCTTTAGGATCATCAAAATATTATACAATATTTACTTCGATTTACTTTGAATTCATCCATCACCTCTGTTTCATACCTTGGTCATACCAACTCGAGAAGCTAGCCCTAGGCTTGGAATCTCAGTAGGAAATGAATTCTCTAATGGAGCGATCCGATTAGTAAATGATCGGATAATCGCAGAGATTTCCACCGCATTTATTAGCACTGACATTACACGAAGAAAGGTCGACTACGTGCATGCATGCATGCAATCTATGGAATTCCTGACCCATTGATTATGCTACTAACATACGTGCTGCGCATCACCATTGCATTAAATGTCGCATAACATAATCAGCGCACTGTATTTAAAATGCCCCATTAGATTTAAGTTCCATGGATTAAGGACTGCCGGGCATTATTTAAAAGATGAAGAGAATTCTTAATACTCTAATTATCCACAAGTTGGCTTCGCCCACAATGGTCGATATACCCAGCTAAATATTGAATAAACTCGCCATCAGTTGTCTGATTAATCCATTTATTATATTTAATTAGGGTATAAATTATTCTTTTGATATTTGTGCATTTGATAAGAGGAGTCGAGAAATGTTAACGAGGGTCATTAGGTTGATTTTGCATAGTCTCCAAAGAAGGTAATTCTTGGTATGTTGCATTGTTTCATGCGTGCTTTTCACGAGCCTTTCAATTATAATTGGAAAATTTCAGGTGGACATCGTGTATGGATCACTGTGGTAACACAAAATACTTAAAATCTGATTTTTATGTTTTTGGTAATTTAAGGATGTCGTGGAGGCTTGGCATCCTAGAGATTCATTGAGTCATGTAGTTCTGTAAACAGGATAAATTCAGGTATTTAACTCGTGTCGGTGGTCTCGAAGTTGAAACAGTCTGCACGTTGAAATATCTCACTTGACAATGGGTCATGTATGCTCTCTATGTACGTATTGTCTCCCCCACCTAAAATTTAAACTTTTATGTTAGACTTTGTAATGTAGTATTGAATTCGGTGTTATCCTTTTAAGTGTGCATCCACCACCCCCATTAATTAAATTTTACGTGTCATTCCTAATTTGGCTTGCATATAAAAGAATATGCTGAAATATTTTATATCTTGACCTTTATGCTCTTAATATATTTTTGGTCTCTCTTGACCTAAAAGATTAAGTATTTGGGTTGGACTTTTTTACACTTTTGATACGTGAAAGATATGTTTTTTTAACGGCTTAAATTAATAAAGCAATTGCATAGCAATGTAGATTATGATTCTTCTTGAAGGAACATCACATAATAAACCATCTAAGAACAACCGATGACCGACCTTAAAAAAGAACCACATATATTACGACCGACCCATTACGATGATCTTTCGCAGACAGAGAAAGACATCATCCTTGAGGTCGTTTTCTCTTTTTTTTCTAAAGAAGATAAATTTCCTCTCTTGGAGAAGATGCATTTTCGATTCTATTATAACATCTCCGGGTCGATTCGGTTCGTAATGATTGAATTTATAAATGATCAAATCCAGGAGCAACCGCGATAATGGCATCGTAGAATGTGCACCTCTGAGAGAGAGAGAGAGAGAAACATCTCTTGCTTCAAGAAGCTTGTGACTGGATTCCCATGGAAGTTTTGGGGTCATTTAAAAATCATTAACCAGCGCAAAACCAATCAATATCTTATTTAATTGGTTCTCTGTTTTATAAAAGAGGTGATGAGTTCATTTTGGGTACTTCTCTCGCAATGAGCAAGATCTTTTCATTTACGATGAATACTTCCTATGATAAGCGCAACAAAAAGATACAAAACATCTAAATAATTTCTCATAAAATATATTCGATACTTTCTTTAGAACACTCGTCGGTACATCAAAAAACCCTAGGTAATACGAAACACCTTAATAAAAACCCAGAGGATAATGGTCATTTGGTACTTAATGAATCATTGCCTTCCATGAATTTGCGCTCCATCAAAGTTCGAGCTGAGCTGATATTCTAACTGCACACTTCAAGGACCGTGCATGGTTGTGTGTAGTAATAAAGCTCGAGTCGTGTTACAGTTTTGGCCCTTCTTTTTAGAATAGATCTTGTCGTTCTTTCTTTTATTATATGTCTCTGGGACTTATTTAGCTTGATGAGGAAGACAGGTACTAGCAATGCTGGATGAATTACACGTTAGTTGTGATGGGGATGGAATTATTCTAAATCCTGCGTACGCGTGGCCATCCATATCGGTAAAATTTTATCCATATCATACTCCAACATTATTCAGATTTGCTAATTTTATCATGGTGCATTCATATAGGCTCCAAATGGGCTAATTGTTTATCCACATCACACTCTGATATCATCCTCCACGGCCACATTGTTTGGAATTGGCCAAATTTCATGTTGGAGAAACTTGATTAGAAATATGTGCCAGTAGGGCTCCATTAGGAAAAAATAAAAGTAAATGAGCGAAAACTAATTTTTTATTTATTTAAAAAAGCATGACCGATAAAATTCTTTAGCGGTCGATGATGATTACATTGTTCCGAAATGTACATGGCCAGGAAAGATTACAGCCAATCATAACATCAAATATGGTCCCATAAACAATAACACTTTCGCATACAAACATTTTATGTAATACACTTTCGAGGGGAAAAGTATTAGAATAGTCCTTAATCTATTATATTAGCGTTAATTTAATCATAAACCTTTCGACATAGTCAATTCAATCTTTCGGCTAATTTTGGCCAAATATTGTTGACATGGACATTGACTAGTGTACATGATATGGTTGACCCTAATGTAGACAAAGTTTAGTAATATTATAATAATTTTTCAAATTTATTTATTTATTTTTATTTTCCTTTTTCTTCTCTCTCTCTTTTTGCCCCTTCCCCTTCCTCTAGTCCGTAGGTCTAATTTTAAATATCATTAAAAATTATCCACAATAGCACAAGTTGTGCCACATTAGCTAGCTGACGTCCATGTCAACAATATCTAACCGAAATTAGTAGGAAGGAATGAATTGGATTTAGAACTAAATTGGCACTGATGCAATATATTTAGGACTTTTCTAACGCTTTTCCCCACTTTATTGTAATGCTCGGGAGAATTTACACTTAAACCCACCTTTTCTTTTGGCATAACTATCAAGGGAAACATCTACTTTTCAAAAATGGTTCTACAATCTCTACCACACAATTTTTGTCTCATAACATGAAATAGTCTAGCTAGCTAGCAAAAGATATTAACCTATTGTTTTAAAGAAAAAAACCTCGATCTTTTCAGTCCAACTCCATAATATCACGGCATCAGTATCATTAATGTGATATGTTGTTTTTTTTTTTTTTGGGGGGGGGGGGGCATGTGCAAAACATTGCAATAACTTGTTGGATTACGTTATGCTATACATTTCAATGTTAAGCCAAAATTTTCTCCCAACATGCATTTTGGACTCATAAAAAGACCAAAGATTGATATGCTCCCGTTCTTATAATGATAAAAGTACGTAACAAAGATTATAAATCACACATTTCAAGGAAAGCTAAGTGCTAGGGAGCTAAATAAATATTTGCATTCTCTTCCAAATTAGACAGAAACAAGCTCTGCTTAGCTTGAGGTTCAATGCGGGTTAATGCACACCGTTTTCTAGGGCATTACACGCAGGAACCAAGCGCAACGAGACAAGCACATGGGATTAAGTGGGGGGAAGATATTTCTCAGTCAGCAAGACTCCCACGGGAACGGCATCGTTTGTATATGGACAACTTGCGAGCGTGACAAGCGGTGATTTGTCGAGCTCGATGTAAGCTCCTTAGCTGGCTTTTTGGGCGTTGGCTTCGCTTGGCTCCATGCATTTTCTGCCGCAGCTTTTAAGAAGCTCTCTTGATCGACCCTTTTTTGAATTTGTCTTTGCTAATTCGTGCAACACCTAACTGCATACGTCCATTGACATGCTTATTGATTAGTGCTTGTTCAAGGACATTTTGGCCGTCATTCTCCCTCGATTAAGTCTTAATTTAAGCAAGAAATCATTGGATTCTTGTGATGCTTATTGATTTGGTACTCGTTACCGGTGTAGTTTCGACACTTATTGTCCTGCCAATAATGCCTCTTTGGACACGACGTCAGAGGCAGGATGCAGTATTTGTGTGGAAACCGCACATCGACAAATCAAGACAAATTCGAAATTCATACAGAATAATAAAATATAAGTTGCAAAGGAGAATGTCGATAGGATGAATACTGTGTTCTTAAGGAATCGATCTTTCGAATAAAAGGTTCAATCACCTCAACAACGACAAGATATAGTTTCATTTGTAATATATTCAAACAATATAATACTAGTTTTCTTATATAAAATGTTAGAAGAAGACGCATGTCATACGAGGAAGATGAACATGAGCCAACAATCCAACATGGTTACCTTTACACTTCAGATGTTAAAAGTAAGTAGAACACCAACTGAACAAGCTGATCTGCCGTTCTGGAGTAACTTACGATCGTCGAAAAAGTTCTTTGCGAACTATTGGAAAAAGTTCCACGGGCATAGTTCCAAAAGTTGACCATCGGGACAGGGCTCTGCACAGTGTGAGGAAAGAGACAATCAGTGAAAAGCTCGATCCTACCAAGAAATTTCGTTCAACGACCCCGTCTAAGTTGTACTGCAAGGCACAGTAATAATTCGGGAAAAGAAGATAAAATATGGGGATCGACAACTAATCTTCAAAAACCCTTCTTTGAATTGGCTAATCCTCCTCTAACTAGTCAATGTTACGGCATGATTACAAGCATCGATCGAAGCTTATGTCCTAAGAAGGATTAATCCTCGAGATGTGTTCCCTTGATTTATCATCGTGCACGTGAGAAAGGGAAAAGAGTTCTTCCCCATTATTAGCTCCACCTCTCTTTCTATCCAATTCTTACGTGCAAGCGTGCTAAGGCGTGACATTTTTGTACATTACCCTTGTTTGCCCAGAAATATTTATTAGCCACTCGTCTCGACTTTTTTCATTTTTTCCCTGAAAATAGAAAAGAAAACGAGGGAAAATAGAAACGGGGACAAAGAGAAGATAACTCCATATTCTTTCAACGCGTGTGGGAACCAAAAAGAAAATTTTGTTTCTTCTTTTCCCCAAGTTTCGGCACGCTAGGCTCTAAGCGCAAGAAGATGCCACATACACCAAACACGCCATAATCCAAACCGGCAAAATCTATTCGCCCGGAAAATGATAATTTACTTACCTAACTTAGGGATGCCGAGAGCCCACCAACCAATCATCGACCAACACATGTGACGAGGGGCCATGCATGGAGATGATGATCCGGGGGGTCGATTTTAGAACGTTTTCATGTGGGCGGGGGAAAAGGTCTTGTGGGGATGTAAGATACAAAAAGCGGGGTCGGCTCCTTTTGTTTGATGCATCGTTTGTGGAGTAAATGATGATCGCTTGATTTTGAAGTAAAGAAAAGTCGAAGACCCGAAGGCCGGACCACGCTCATTAGTCATTCGATAATTCCCACTTTCCCGAATTAATTAAACACTCTCGTTTTGTACATACCATTCGATTCCTTGGACCCGAGATTTGGAATCGACAAGGTTTTTGGTCTACGAAATCCGCGGCAAGGATGAGCTTTGGTTCACCGGCTTGCATCCTTTCTGATTTCTCTTGGAACTTACGGTTCCTCCGACGGTCCCCTCGGAAGTCCTTGTGCTGGATCATACGTCGCCGACAAAGCTAGTTCTTCGGTGTATTGATGCAAATGGTCCGTTGTATACACTAATTACCACCGGTTAAGGAACAATACCTCGACTCACTTGGCGACAACGCCTAAAAATCCAACGTTTCCCGAATTATACTAGCTGCCCACCAATTTGTATGTCGCCGGACAAACATGTGATAATGACTGTACGGATGGGCGGTAAAAAGCTTGTTGAAAGCCTATGATGATGGGCGCGGGGGAGGTTTGGAGAAGACGGGGAAGCGTGGATGATTCCGCCGAGAAAAAACATGCTACGTTGAGTGCGAGATGATGGGGTCGACCATGATGAGCCAACGTGTGCGGTTCCACGAGACTTGTGTCTCTGACCATAGGTTCCATGTGGTTTTAAGGTACAATTGATTTGAAATGATGACCATACGAGACATTGCGGTTAGGAGAAATTGATCAATCGACAAGGAAATCGAACCAAGCGAATCGACTAAATTTCTTTTCAATCCTCCAACGGCTGCGCTGTTAAAAACTTAGGAGCCAGCTTTCGATAGGCTCGATTACATATCTCACAAGAGAGTCATAGTAGATTTTACTTGACCAACCCTTATCTTTCTTTTATTAAAAACCTACTTCCATGGTTACATTAACATAGTAAAACGGCATTAAATTATTTGGGAGGCCATTTAGGGAAAGCACGTTACTCGGCGAAGATATGCTGATGCGCACTTGTGGAATGGCATTGAAACTGTGGCGTGGAGACCGCGTGCGACATGCGAAGACCACGTCGGACTTGGGGAATAATAATAAATAAATGAACGAACAATCTCAAAAGTAGGAAAAAGACATAACGGGAGAGAAAAAACCCAGAGACGTACACCACGGGATTTTAAAATGGCTGCAAGAACAAGGTCGTCCACGTTAGTCCGACCTGTAAAAACAGTGAAATTATTCAAAAGGGGAAAAGCCAGAAATTCCTTATTTTTCTACCTAATTGTCACATAAGTTGGCATAAGTGTAACCTCTTAAAATGATATGTTTAGCGTAAGTATCAACTGGTGTTGACCACATTTTGACTTGTCTTGCTATTATAACAACCTATTACATGCGGAGTGGTGAATCTTTTAACCAAGCAAACTATCTCTGATAGATATCTTGACATACTTTTTTACCGGGATGCTTGCCTCATTTACCTGGATTGATGATCGATGCGTGGTTGACACACCAACGGGAGCACCAAGCGAGAAGAAAGGATCTTCATCCATGTCAAAAGAAGGAGATATTTGAAAATTTAGTATAACAAAATGATGAAATTTATCGTGTGATACGCTTATTATACACGAGGAGCCACCAATCTTGCAGAAGAGGTAAGTATAGGTCAGATATGGCAAACAAATTGTAATTATGAGACCTTCTTATGAATGGGGAAAATTTACTAAAAGAGTCTTGAATATATTGTATGATGCCAATTTAATTTTAAACTTTTCAATTTGATCAATTTATTCTAAACTTTTTGATGACTTGCCAATATAGTTTTTCTATATAATTTTGGTTAGAAATCGCTTATGTGAATCCCAGGCAACCAACATAGTACGACCAGTGTTGACTAGACAATTTTTGCATTTTTTTAATTTTCAAACTTTTTAATTTTCAAACTTTCGTCTTGAAAATAAAACTTAAAAAATGCAAAAATTGCCCAAATCGGAGCTAGAAAAAAGGTTAACAACTAGCTGGTACTCAATTTTTGAAAATTTAACTTTATCAATGTAACTTGTCGAATAGGATTGATGTTTCACTTTCTAATATTTTTAATTTGACATGTTACAATTGAGAAAAGAAGATGCGTCCTACTTGAAGGAGTGAGTAAGGGTTAACGATCTAAATGAAACGGCTATATTTTCTCACCTTGCTAGTTGGAAGAAATTTCAAATTATACTTCTGATTGATTGGAGGGTTACAAATTTCGGTTATGCAACTTAAGTATATATATTATTTGTGCGTGAAGTCCGTGTTGAGAATGCACAATCAAATAGCTATTGGAGGAAACATAAGCCAATAAAGGATAGAGGAAAATATGAATCCAAATTAAATTCGAAATCACAAGTCTCTTACAAATTAAGATTCGAAAACAACTTATGACACGTGTGCAACATGCCGTGACAATAATTTATTTGATCGAGTCGAAACAAAAAAGTTTAACATAATTGATACATCATGTTATATTCGAGTGAGATGATTGTTATGATTTAACAACTTGAACACGATGGGAGCGAATAGAAATGTGCGGGAAAGGTCAAATACGTTGAACGAAGTGAATGACATGGTCAAAAGTAATGACGAATAAATGTAGTTCGGAGAGAGAGAGGCTAGAAAAGCCATTTCCTGACATTATCAAAATGATTCGACATAATTACACACATGGCTTTGTGAATGAAAACAGGGTTAGTCACGAATCGACCGTTTTGTGTCATGTTCAGATATCTTGTCGTAATTTCTGATCGCTGTCATGTTCTCGTGTCATGTCGAGAAATTATCATCGCCGGTCAAACCAGAAGGTGAGTTGGCTGGCTAGAGAGAGAGAGAGAGAGAGAGAGAAAATTAATCAAAATTTTGACCGGCCGGTTTAACTTTTTAACAGGGAACCGCGGGCATCTTGGGCCTCACGTGACTGCCATCACAAAGCCCAAGATGCACCCCCACCACCACCACCACCCACACCACCACCCTCCTCAGTGGTGGTGCAGTGGCGAAGCCCCCAGAGGGCCGGGCCCACCGGCCTGCCACGTGTCGGCCTCCCGACGCGGCCTCCTGGATGCGGCGGGGGGGCGTGTGGTGGGGTCGACGCCGGAATCCTCGGCTCCGGCGACCGACCCTCCCGCCGGCCACCTCGGGCCCCACCCTTTTATATTTGGCTGGAAAAAGCCTGTTTTCCATATAAAAGAGCGAAAATCAAATATCGCCGAGAAAAAAAAAGAGGAAATAAAATTAAAAAAAGATATTGCGAATTCCGATTTCGGCTGTTGGACTTGGATCCTATAAAACAGCGATTCCGTAGTTTCCACTTCCCTCTCACTGCAACCGCAAACAAGAACTCCTACAGCAACAACAGCGACGACAGCAACAGCTATCAAACTCCCCCACCCCAAAACCCTCCCTGCTTCCGCCATTAAAAGCACTCCCTCCCCGAGCTTCTCCCCTTGAGGCCTTCACCTTCTCGATCGGGCATTTCTCCTTTTCCTCTCCCGCGAGGTCCCATATAGGAAAGCTTGAGCAGGCCCTCGATCGATTCTTGAGGGAACAAATTTATTGGCTTTCCTTCTTTTCTTCCATCCCCATCAATTTTCCAGGAAAATCCAGAGCACCTGCCTCGAGTTGAAATCTCCCCCCCAAGAATCTCCCCTTTCCTGCTCTTAGATCCTCGGTATATATAGAGGGTCTCTCCCCGTTCTTCCGATCAGCGGGTCCAAGATTCACTAGCCCCTCCTCTTCCTTCTCTCTCGCCTTTCCTTTTCGTTTCGTGTTTCTGGGTCGCGCCTTTCGTATCTCCATAGATGCGAGTTTTGAGAATCTGAGTGATAGCCGAAGAGAGAGAAAAGAGAGAGAGAAAAAGATGGACGACTGTTTCTTCAACCCAGTGAAGTACACCGAGCACCGAACCGTCGCGAGGAAGCTGACCAGAGCCGCGCGCAAGAGCGGCCCGCCGGCGCCCACCCGGGTCGTCAGGATATCCGTCACCGACCCGGACGCCACCGACTCCGACAGCAGCGACGACGAGGCCGCCGGCGACCCCTTCTTCTTTCCCCGCCGGCGCGTCAAGCGCTACGTGCACGAGATCAGCGTCGAGCCGGCCTCGCGCGGCGGCGGCGCGCTGCAGGCGGGCTCGATCTCTCGCAAGAGGCCGAGCCTCGCGGACCCGCAAGCCCCGAGGAGGCCGCTGAAGGCGGCGGCGATGGAGGCGGCGACGGGCTCCGGGCGGAAGTTCCGGGGCGTGAGGCAGCGCCCGTGGGGCAAATGGGCGGCGGAGATTCGGGACCCGGCGCGTCGCGTGCGGCTGTGGCTGGGTACCTACGACACCGCCGAGGAGGCAGCCATGGTGTACGACAACGCTGCAATAAAGTTGCGCGGGCCCGACGCCCTCACCAACTTCGCGACCCCATTGAAAGAAGCGGCCGTCACGGACGATGTCGACGCGGACATCGAAGAAGTCGCGGCCGAGGACAACATCAACACCGCGGCGTGCGGCTACTACTCCGGCGACGACTCGCGCAACCTCTCATCCCCGACGTCGGTCCTCCACTTCCGGACGCAGTCCGGGGAGGAGGCCGAGCCGGCCGGACCGGCCCGACAAGTCGAGCCAGCGGAACCGGTACGGGAGGAGCCCGGGACGTCCAAGCCGGCGGCGGGGGAGGAGGAGGTCCAGGAGTGCCAGGGGGAGACGGGCGGGTTCGCGCCCCTGGACTTGCCGTTCCTGGACGACTTCTTCAACTTCGACCCGCCGGAGTCGACGCTGTTCGACGAGACGACGATAGGGACGTTCTCGGACCGGCTGCTGGCGGAGGACTTCATGAGCGACATCTTCGTCGACCGGCCGGAGGATTTCGGGTCGTTGTCCCCGATGGACATGTGTCAGGGGAACGATTACTTTCAAGACATCGGAGATTTGTTCGCATCGGATCCTCTCGTGGCGCCTTGAAAGTTCGAAAGTTTCGATTTTCCCAGAGAGAGAAAGAGAAGAAGAAGAAGAGAGAGACTGTCGCTGCCGGCTGGCAGATTTTCCGGCAGTTTTGGGTACCGGCGGCGAAGGTCTCGCCGGCGGCTAGTTTTGCCGAGATCAAAAGAAATTTTGGAAGTAGTTCTTTTTAATTAAATTATCTATTTTGTTTAGATTTTGATTAGGTAATATATGTGGTTAGTATGCAGCAGCTGTGATGAGATTTCATACCATTTCGCGAGGATATTCACAATGATTAGGCCATTTTTTTCCTTTCCTTGATGGGTAGAATAATGGAGCAAGAGCAAGGCTTTTTCCCTTTCCCTTTTTATTTTTCTTTTTTCCTTTTTCTCGAGAGTGTAATGTGTACGATTCCGAAGGATGAATGAAAATGAGAAAAAATCAAAATAGCCAAGCCTTCTTCTTTTCTTTTTTTCTTTTTGGTCTTTCAATTTGAATTATTAATTGCGGACAGGTACAGTAAAAAACCCTCCAAATCAAATTCGCGAAACGGAGGCATGTAATCTGCTTTTTGGATCTTCTTCCGATATTTGGCTCGTTCTGAAGGGGGGAAGATCTTATTCGGGGTCCAGAAGGGGGCTTTAATGTGTAATTTAATTTGGGAAAAAGTAGAATTTCTCGTGGAAATGCCGGCGTGGCATTCCTTTTGCCACCCCAATCGAGCGAGCAGGCGCAATTGGCGGTCCGAGCCGGTTTTGAACGGGTCAAGTCGGTGCGACTCGTGTGTTATGCCATCTCCCAATTGTTATTTTTATTTTTTTCTTTCTTTTTCTGCCTTTTTTGGCCTTTTTTTGCGGGGCTTTGACCGCTTTTTCCCCCCATCGTCCTCGCTTGGTAATTTCGCTTTTGCACCGGCCTAAAACGCCGCGCCGTTCCGTTGCGGAGTTGAAAAGCCAACTTTGGCCCGGACAGGCTTAAAAAGCAAAGGGACAAGGATAAGAGGAGGAGATGGATTCACATTACATTGATTATATAACCAATTTCTAACTTATAATAAGTGCACAGTAAAAAGAATTAAATAATGTAAAAGGGGTACTAGAGAGCCCGTTTCGCCGTACTTGCGAATGTCACGCGACGAATTTTGAATGGTAAGTGCACTAAAGATGCATGATTGGGAGATTATGGAATGACTAATCATGCCGTGGATGCCTTAATCCAACGTTAATCCTAAACATTAATATTATTAAAATAAGAAGAAGGAAGAGAAGAATATGATAAACGAGGTCGAGATTTTTTTTTGGAATCGGACCCATCGGCAAATCTCTGTCGCGGGAATTGGAAAAAGGCCGGTCACGTTCGGTGTTCTCGTGCGGAAATCTCTGGTCTTGCTTCCATATTACTCAAAGAAGAGGGGGGTCGGAAAAGTTCGCGTGATCATGTCCGGAAAACCCCACAGGAAAAAGGTTATTAAATTTTTTTTCTAATGTGAAGATTTTCGATTTTCGTATCTTGGCCTATAGAAATCGAATGTAAAACCCACGTGCCCCCCGCACGTACAGTAGTCGGTCGTTGAGAGTTTACTGTTGTCGTCCCAATGATGATGTCTCTTTAAACAGATCTTCAGCGCCTCTTTCCTCTTTTTCGGCCACCATCATAGTCTTCACGTAATCGTAATTAGGGCTTGTCATAACCGGTTTTGCTTTGAAGATGTATTATTGTATTTTTGTTAATCGGGTTTTGCTTTGAAGATGTATTATTGTATTTTTGTTAATCGGGTTCTTCTGTATATCCATACGGAGAAACTAATAGGTCCCGTGTCATGGTGCTATGTTATTCTCAATTATAGGAGTGGATGATATGAATAAAATAGATTAGTGCAAAAAAAAAATTGGAAAATTTATGATACATATAAGATGAAGAGTTAAATGGTTGGCAATTTATCTCACCAACCCAATACAAGGGAGTGAGGTCTGAGCGATGGGATATCAATGCTATTACCTTTTGTTGTAACGTTCAAATATTTTTCTTTTCAAGAAAATTACTCGGATCAGATTTAGTTCTACTAATGACTTTTGTCTTCTTCTGCAAAGCATCGTTCCAAATTAAATGGGGAAATGACATATTATGTATACCTAAACTGGTCATTTTACAAATGATCCTTTTGTACTATTTATATAACGTTTTATTCATTATATACACATATGCACATATTTATATATGTATATTTTCTTTTTGCCCCCGCGAAAAATAAAGGAGGAGCTCTCTTTTAAATGGCTAACCACCTTGAAGAAAAGTTTCCAAAAGAAGTTCGTACACCTATTGACTTTTACACCCGCATCGATGTCGTGGACGATAGATTCATTTATCACGCTGTACTAAGAATTCTGTCTCTTTATAAATGGACGTACTATGCTACTCAATCTCAATAATTTTAGTCGAGAGAGTCGTCATGCCATGATTTGTGGGGCTCTTTCTTCCAAATGTTCTTTCTAAAATTGCTTCCTTTGATTATTTTTGAGGAAAAGTTTAAATGAGGGTCAAATAGTGATCGTTTTCTCAAAAGAGGTTGTAAAATGAATCTCGATTCATATAAGACTCTAAAGTGTCCAACTTAGCCTTAAGTAAGACCCCCAAGCTTACTAATCAACTAATTTTTTGTCGGCTAGCAAGAATGTGCATCTCACATGCTTGCTGGATGGTGAAGATTTGGACAATTAGTTGTTGCGACTCTAGTTGAGGGCGAAATTCCTCGAAGGGTCTAAGGGATTGCTAAGCGAGCACGAATAGTTCCTCTTGAAGCCAGCGCTTAATCTTGTTATAGGTTCTCTCAAACCATATCAAACACAACTTAGTTTCCTTGATAAATTATAAAATTTTATTTTTATTTGAGGAGTTACCACTGACCTATCAGAGGATGATTAGAGGCCAAAGAAAATGTGGAAGGATGTTTTACTTTTGGGATCTAGAGATTCAGCCTAGGGAAGTTGATTACACTAGAAATTTATCTAATACCCAAAATCAATACCTTTTCTCTTATATGCAAAAACATATTTCATGTCCTGTGATCTAATTTGTTATTATTTTTTAAGACGTATAAGTACAAGTGATCATGAAAGATACTCGTACAACAAAGTTTAGTTAAGATAATATCTAAGCAAGATATAATTATCACAAAACAAGTAACGTCCGGTCAAGAAAAAAATAACTCGAGTTTTATTGGAGAAAATTTAAACACCGCATTGTTATTAAGCATTGGAACAGGACTCCCGTGAGCTGTGCATAACACTAAATGTGCATTAAAATATTAATAAATATGAATTCCTTATATAGGCTATAAAAATAAATGCTAAACAAAAATAAAGCAATTGACATTTGTTTGAGAGGCTGTGTGGAGTAGAGTCTCTCATTCTTGCTCTATCCTAATAGACGTTGAATTTTTGCAAAAAGTGTACACACGAATTATCTAAAATAAAATTAAAAAAAAGGGTTGCTAGTGCAAGCGCTTGGAACAATATCTCTCCACTAGGAATGAGAGAGACTAAATCATGTTTTAAAGACTCGGTTTAAGGGTTCTCTACTTAAACTCGGATCACTTATAGAGAATCGAAGAGAGATTTTATTTAGGTGTATGCATGTGTACCATCTCAAAAAAATGTATGTTCAGTAGGCCAATGTGTTCGAGGTCTTATTTGAGGTCAAGTTGGCAATCTCATAATCTTATTCGAAATAAGATCGGTCATGGACCATCTTTTGAGAAAAACAACCACACTTTAGGTCCTCATTCAAAAATTTTCCTTACTTTGGGAGAAATGAAATAATAATTCAGTCCTTCTAGCGATGGCATGTGGGTCAAAATGGAAAGGAGTGCCTCCATCGATTCATAATTTCCCTTTTTCTTTTCCCTCTTAAAGAATGCAATACCATTAAAATTGGTCGGAGTAGAGCCATCTCTCTCCAAATCATGAAGGAAGATAATTTCATATTTTTCCTTTCCTATTATTTTATAAATTAAAGGACACAGAACTTTTATCCTGAGCTCCATGTTCTTATTCATAATAGAAATAGAATAAAGAGAAAAAGTCTCTGAAATTAGTGCGTAAATATCCAAAAAGCACATGCATTCACCAAGTATGGCGTTGGACCATCAATCTCACAACTTATCAATCTATCTCTAAATATCCCAATTGCTTTATCAATTACTTTTTCGATAATTTTGGACGACAGCCGTTGCTCTCTTGAATCATGAGCTTTAAAAAAGTAAAGTTTGGATACAACATTGATTGGAGCACAACTCGTTTGCAACATAAATCAAAAGAAGTCATGACTAAGTCAATAATTGTTAGGAGTCTTATCATCGAGTGCCTTTGCCCGCCAATACAACGCTCATCATATATTTTCGGGAATATTATCGGGATAATTCACACATGAAAGATATCAAAATAGAGTAAGACGCAGTTTCAGCCGGTATAAGAAAACTTTATTTACTCAAAACCATTTTTCTTGCTCTTGACTTTATAATTATCTTAAGACAACCCAGTTACTAATATTTTAGTCAAATTTTCACACTAACTCATTAAATTTCGACAATATGCACGTGGTAATGATGTGGTGGTATGATCAGAGAGATTGCCCTTTCGGAACCATCAAAAGCTTTGAGATGTTTCTTCTGAGTGGCCAGGGTTAAAGTAGGTGAAATAATTACTGATAACGAACTACTACTACTTTTGGCAAAAAAGAAGGGACATAATAAGTCTCAACAGTAAGCAAAACTGACGTCTTTTTGGGTGATACACCAGATCGATAATTATCTTCACCAGCCAATGACCGCCTTCTCAATTACGCATCGACTGCGTCTCTGTTGCCCTTTTGTAATTTCGTTGCATGTCGGGCAGCTGTCCGTTCATGATATATACACACACCATATCTTGGAAAGAGGTACAAGAAAAAATATAGGTCTCATAATCAAAAGAACTACACAAGACTCGATTAAATTGATGACTTTGCAACTATCTTGGGGTAGTCGATGGCCGCCAAATTTGAAAACAGGAGTTTGATCTAGACCATGAACATTCCTTTTGAATCGACTTGGTCCCTCACAATCGAGTTGGGTATTCGAAAGACTAATTTAAAGGTTAGAAATTTTGAACAAGATTCTCCTACGAGCATATGTGTGTGTGTGTACATATGATGATTCTAGTAACCGTAGGGTCGGCATGATTAGCTCCTGGACCAAGAGATTTCTATCTTACGACTCAGAGGCAATCTATTCAAATCTCATTAAATGTATAAATATTAGAGCTTGCGAGACCACCTACAACGGCTAAAGGTTTGTGATTTAACCTATTTATAGGATTTGTAGAGTATTTCGTGAATTTTCAAATAATTAGATTTTTACGCTAGTGCTCATGGGCTTAAATAACAAAAACGTGAATTAAAAATAAACAACAGCAGTTTTGTATTTTGAAGTCCTTATTAGTATGATCGTGTAACTCTAAGTTTGACATGATCGAGTAAGGTGTCATGAGATTTTATCATTGAAATTATGTTCAAGTCTTATTAATTGTGAGCAAATTGTAGCTTGTAAATGTACCTGCACAGATCAAATGTCTGAAGTTAATTAATTTATAAGGATTGTAGAGTGTTTCATGAGTTTCTAAATAATCGAGTCTTTATTTCCGTAACCTGGGGCATTTATTTATAAAGAAATGATGATTTTAGTGAATTAAACATAAACAAGGGCACTGTTGCACTTTAAAGTTGTCATTAGTACGACCGAGTGATATTATCTCTAAAATGATATTTCTTTGTGTACAAATTGCCTTCTCGGACGCATCTCAGACAAATCTGGCTAATAGCAATTATCGTTTTCTACTTGTTGCTTATTTACTAAATTTTGGGACTGCTGCTGGCTTTTTTTGGGTCAAAGACTGCTGCCGAAATGGATGGAAGGAAAAGATCAGATTTCTGACCATAGATAGAGGCACGTAATGCCGGCCGCAAAGACACATCCATATCTGAAAAATTAGTAATTTATCTTCTTCTTTTTTGCCTAAATATTTGATTTAGTTGTGCATATCTTATGAGTGGATTAAGAAAAGACCCCTAATTTGTCATTTTCGCTCACCATATGTAGCAGATTCTATCTGCAAAGCCAATGGAAAGTCCAAACGACATGCCGAGTGAATGAACATCTTTGGCATTATGTGCAAAACACGTGGGGGAAACATACATGCGATGTAAGCATCCGGTCAAAGTTAACTTTGAAATCCGATGCTTGATTCATCGAATTTTGATTCCCACCGAGCGTTTTGAGCAACAAAACGGATCAAAACCAAGTCATGATGAACGAGCTCCCGCGTCGATCGCAAATTCAGCACGATCAGTGGGGATTTGGCCACACCATCTTGATCCGAGGTTGACCAATCGAAAGGTGTGTGGACTACAATGGCTCTCGTGTAAAATGGAAGAGCATCTAGGGACCCATGAAATCAAAACTTTCTGCCGAGGGGAAAATGCAAGGCCATGAACGTGGTATGATATGATCTATGTGGACTTTTGTCCCTTGGAATCATCATGTGGGTTGTGGAAAAGGTCTGATGTGATGTGGGAATCCCAGAACAATGTTTGATATTGGCTATCCCTCTCCTCATCACCTCTTATAGAAATGTCACTTCTTTTCACATGAAATAATGCTTGGGATGACAGGAACCGAATTATAAAGCTAATTTGTTGTACTAATCAATTTTGTGAGCGTGCGTTTAATATACCTAACTCTACCATCTTCAATTTCTCATCCTTTTCTTTCCCTATGCCGTATGAAGAAATAACATAAGATTTGCCGCATATGATTGGATTGGTCATGCATAGTTCTTCATTAGCTAAGTAGCGAAATTCCGCATTATGGGCGTGTTTGAAACACTAAAGTAGCCATTTCTTAGATAATAACTTCCACACAAACATACATTTAGAAAGTAATGGGCGGCAATTATCAAGAGACTAAGTTTCCTCGATAAAACCCATTCCTTCTTCATCCCGCTTCCATCCCATTCATTTGTTGCGCAACGAATGCGTCCTAACTCCAATTAGGTTTTATATCATTTCGGAACAAATCGAAAACATCTCACACCTAGTGAGAGCATCATATAATGTGCATAACAACATTTGCCAGGCTTCCATAGTGGTCAACTTCACTAATCTAGCTAGCATTGACCATCCTCTTCCTCATACGAATTGGGTCATGCTAGCTGTACGAATTAACAATCATTTTGCCAACCCAAACAAGGTAAAAATTTTCACCCCGAAGAAGATTTTTTTTTTTCCTTTTTTAATGTCCCCAAAACCCACCAAATCAAATCGATGGCCCACGATCGGCAACTTTACAGCGAAACTGAAGAAGAAAAAGGGAGGAGGACAAAAAGGAGGGATGTCCTCTTCTAATCTGGTGTGGAAAAAAGGGCAAATGTCTTCATGCATCCAATGGGGGGAAGTCAAAGGATGTACCCAAAAGTTTTCCAAACACCCTCCAAATTATAAGCCTCATTATGCGTTCAAATCCCCACTTTTTGTCTCCCACTTAAAACGAATAATCCTAACATTCCCCTCCCATCCAGCAAATGCAAATTTGGCGTTTTCTCCTTTAAACGACGTGTTGACTTTTCGTTGGGTTTTTCAATGTGTGTGGGGGGTGAATTCGAGTTGGATTTGTTGAAGGGGGATTGATTATGGAGGAAAAAGGGAGAGCGCAATGTTCATATACTGTACACCGCGAGGGGACTCGATGACGTCGATGTGTTCGCCACTAAAATGGTCGTGCCTCTGCTTTAAAGGACACTTTCTTTATGACGAGTCGGCCTTCCCATGGTTCGAACATTTCACACCCAAGTTTTATCAGGCGCATGTGAATTATTACAAGGTGGTGATGGATTCTTTCTTGGCCTCCCGAGCTTCGCGTTTTCCCGTCCACATATCGGAAAAAAGGATTGTCTTTTTGCATTAGATTTGCTTCATCAAATCGATGGCGAATTCGATGAATTGGACATTTAATCTGGAATGAAGCATGGAGTTTTGATGGGGTCAAATCAATGACTACGGATTAGGGCTGAGCACGATTCCCGGGTTACCCGGGAACCGGAACCGAACCGGAGGAGGGTCCGGTTCGGTTCCCGGTTCCAAGGGGACTGGTTCCGGTTCCGGTTCCTTTTTGGGAACCGGGATTCCGGTTCCCGGTTCCCGGTTCCAAGCGGAACCGAACCGAACCGGTTACTTAGGGCAGAAAAAGCTCGACCTTGGATGTTCTAGTAACTTGTATGTGATGTTCTAGTTGAAGTTTGGATTCGGCCTCTAAATGAAAGTTGTAAAGGACTTCTTGGAGTATAACATACTCAAATTTGGGACAAAACAAACAAGTATAAGTGGGTGAAATCGTTATTCTTTGGAAAGACTAGATCTGGAACCGACCCTTGATGAATGCATGGACTGTAAGGCAACCTTTTTGTCGAAATTTCACTTCGGTTTCTTAACAAAAGTTGTAAAGGACATCCTGAGGTACAACATATCAAAAATTTAGAGAAAAAAAACAAGAATAGGTAGGTGAAATCGTGGTCCTTTGGAGATGGTTAGATCTGGAATTACGGTACTACGAACAGGGATTTTAACCGTCCATATTTAATTATCTAGGACGAATTTGACTTCGATATTTTCATGAAGTATCTACCTTATGGTCTTGGCTATCACATAGTCGAATTTCATAATTTTTTAAGGTTATTTGGGTATTTAATCGGAAATGTTTCTAAAACTGTGCAATCCGATGTGTTCGGATCTTGTAAGTTGCAATGCGTGGACTATATCATTTTGTATGAGGTTCTTTTGGAAATGTGTTCTGCATGAAATATCTCTATTAATGTCTTCCCTACAACATATTTAAATTTCGTAATTTTTGTAGTTCATTTGCCTATTTAACCAAAAATGTTTCAAAAACTGTGCAAGTAGAGAATAGGAAAAGTAAATCGATTTTATCTTTTAATCCAGAACGAATTGGACTACGATTTCTTCATGAAACTTGTACCTCTAGGTCTTAAATACAACGTGTCCAAATTTCAGAATTTTCTGAGTTCATTTAAGGGTTTAATCGAAATTGTTTTCAAAACTTGTACTTCTAGAAATTCTTGTTCTAGTGGTGTTTTAATTCTACTTTCTAGTTTGCTATTTGTTTTGAAATTTATAATTATATTCTATTATTGTTGTGCTGTGCGAAGTTAATGTATCAAGATAACATGTCAATGGGAAGTTACCGTGTAGTATACACGTACATTATAGTTTTTTTGGTAACATGCACATACGTTATATTTTTTTTTTTGGTAACGTGCTTTGCACGTTATAGTTTTTTTGTAACGTGCGCATACGTTATATTTTTTTTGGTAACATGCGCATATGTTATAGTTTTTTTTTAACATGCGCGTACGTTATAGTTTTTTTGGTAACGTGCGCGTACATTATAGTTTTTTTGGTGACGTGTTATATTTTTTTGGGTAACGTGCGCATATGTTATAGTTCAAATCTGAAAATAACAAAAAAAAAAAAAAAAAGAACCCGTTGAACCTGAACCGACCCCGGAACCCGTGACAGGGTAGGTTCCAGGTTCTGCTCCCACGGAGGTTCCTGGGTTCTCATTTTGAGGAACCTGCACCCGCGGTGGTTCCATGCCTTCCTCCCACGTAGGTTCCAAGTTCCTCATTTTGAGGAACCCGTACTGGCAGGTTCCGTGTTCCTGGACGAACCGAACCTAACCCAACCGCTCACCCCTACTACGGATGTTACCCAAACGAATCGAAAATGTCTTTATGCTGCAGGCGGGGCATTATACGGTGTGCAGCCACGAAGAACTCAAGGCCCAACATTCGAGGCCCATTTGGATTAATTAGGGTAAAGCCCGTCCCACGCTTGATGATCTTGAGTCTTACAAATCACCGGATTAAGAACGGATAAGTTAGGATTTCCAAACAAACTGGTCCTCAGCTGATCAAACTGCTCGTTAATAAAATCAAACTAGGACTTCACTTTGTTCGGGACTCTCCTTTATCACGACCTCTTTTTCGAGGTCATATGGAGTCTATAAGTTGCGCCAAAGTTGAGCAATATGGGTTCGTCCATGCTACGGTTACATTATTAAGCGAATGTCTTGGTTTAATAAACCAAATTAAATCTCAGGAGGATCACTCGAGGTCTGGAGAGTTCTGCATTCAAGGAACAGTGGTTCTAAATTCTCGCTTCAGCAGGTATTCGCATGAAACGTGGGAAACAAGAGTTTCTTGCATCAAGTTCGATGTTGATATTAGACATTTGGCATCGAGTCGCCAGCTTTAATCCCTCCCAGCCAGAACCATATGGATTGCATATTTATGGAGGCGTAGCAATGTGCAGACTTATGGCAAAGAAAGGGTCGGCACCTACCAAGTACCCTACGGATCGTGGAAGAACCGCTGGTAGATATTTTGCAACTTCATGGAGCTCGACCGCAGAAGCTGCTGCTTCGCTAAACCTGTTGAAATTTCCTCGTGTGAAGGCTGTCTTTATCTTAGGACCCTTGTCCTTTCTTGTTGGTACCCAAAACAAAAAAGAGAGGCAGAAAGGGCAACGTGGAATGGGGGAAAACCAATAGTTAGATTGACAATATTCACCATACATATCCCCATCACAACATCTGGAAGAAAGATAAGTCCACTTTACATAAACACAATTGTCAAGGAATGAAAGAGAAAAGAGAGGAGGGGGAGATGCAGCTAACAGCCTATAGCTGCCCCTTGAAACTTTGCACTTGCTTTCTCGTCAAGTCTTTGAGTCTTCAATGAGATCATCCGCACTTTTCTGCCTGCGAAGTTTCAACTTCCAAGCAAAAAAACATGAAAAGGAAACGGAAGCATAAACCCCAGTCGTTCGCATCTCTACTAGAAGAATATGTCCAGCCTAACACATAGAACCTACGTACATGAGAATATACATGGCATATTTGCTAAAGTTCCTAAAGAAAACTGCATCATCATAACTGTGATGCCAATGATTCCATTCCTCAAGTCTCGTGGGAAGTAATAACAAAGAGATTGACAAATAAAATTTGCAGATCTCAAGTTAACCCCGGGCCACCAACACATCCAATTGGCCCAAACTACCTCTAGATGATGATTCCCCTTGCTTGAAAGTCTTCCTCACATTAAAACTGTAGTTGTCACCTTCGTGCCTATGTTTGAGTTCTTTATAAGCTACTTTATTGAAATGCAGCAGTGTCATCATAGTAACAGTAACTAATGCAGCATTTCCCAGTACTCCACCCATAAGGGAATTCCTTGCAAAATTGAAACTGGAAATTAGGGCTTTGATCAGAATGTTAGACCTGTTTCCATGATTCACCGCACTCTGCCTGGATGAACCGTTTGCAGCACCAAATAGATTATCGCATGAAACAAAGCGACTTGCATCACAAACATCTCCAACAAAAGCTAGGGCTTCCTCAATTACTTTATATTTCTTGCCCTGGTGTTCTGCCAATCTCATTGCAAGAATGATGCGACTTTGTTCTAATCGTGCAAGTGCAGCATCTCTCTCAGCACGTTGCTGTAATTGTACAGTCTGTGAAGCAGAACAAAGTGACATTAGTGCACCCATAGTCAATAATACTAAGCATGATCCTCACCACATAAATATATAAATGCTTGTTATGATGCCTCATGAATCCTGACGGACCCATTTCTTCAACATGTACCAAATGAACACTCATGCTGTTTACCAAAAATTTCAACTTAATGAGAATCAACTTTCAAAACTTAACTTGCGCAGCCTAAAACAAGAGCAACTTTTGCATGACAACCACTTTTGCTTACACTGCAGTAAACTTAGGGAATCTCAACCAAAATTTCCATCAAATCACTCACAAAAATGGCAGACAGTAGCTAACAGAAAGAAATACATATCTGGGCTGGACAAGCCACATGGTGTATGCAACAAAATTTCCTTAGCTGATCAAGAGATCGAGAATTTATCTTCAATGGCTATAAGAACTATGATATATATCTAAAATGTCTCTGTTACTTGTAACCAGAGGCTCTGCCAAGCTCTAGCCTCAGTTCTCTGACTTAAAGTTTATCGGCAAGATTTTCTTGTATTCTCTTTCTTTAGACTTATATCCACGATCCAGATTTCACTCAATCCAATGTGCATGATGCATCTGCCAAAATAATTCAACAGGTCCTAACCTCATACATACATGACTCACAAGCTGAATTGAGAACATTTACAGCTTAGCCTCCAAACGGCCCGACTAATCTAATCCCAGAAGTTGATCATAACATGTGCCTGAATGGACCACCCACCTGTTATATGCTACCAACCCCAAAGGCTACTGTAGGTCCAAACCCAAAGGCTACTGTAGGTCAAATTTTCTCAATTTCAGCAAAAAGCAGGAAAAATAAGAAGCAGAAACACAGACAAAAGTCCAGCTTCTTCTTTCTAGGTTCTTCCAATATGAAGTTTTTCTGAGAATCAATTTTCTTTCGCAAAATCATTTTTCTTCCTATATGGCAAACAAGATGGGACATCAAACCCCATGTAATTCTACAACACCAACAACTGAACCCTTCCCGTCTAGGTCGTTTTCTATAAATGGATCCTCTCACTCCATTCCTCTTTGCTCTCTATTATATCCACCTTCATATCATTTGGCCGTGAACCAATATCATATTTAGGATTAGTTTTGCAAAATCAATTCTCATTTCAGTCAATAATCAATGTTAAGAAAAATTCATCCCATATAAGTTAAAGCACATAAATCAGCAAGAACTGGCCTTTGCACTCAAAGTCACAACCAACGATACACCCAATTTGCTCGCAATAAAAATTACTTTACACAGTTTACGCTCGAGTGCAAGCTAATCCAGGGGAGTCTTCAAGCGTGCAAAAAAAAGAAAAAGACGAAAATTCAAATCCAAGACTCACATGAAAAAACTCGAGCTGGTCCTCTAGATTCTCCAGAGCGGTGCGAATGGCGTTGAGGCTCTTGGCCTCCCGCACCGCCTCGTCGTAGACCCCGAACTCCTTGACGAACACGTACCCGCCGCCGGACGCCGCCCGATTATCCTCGGCGGCGGCGGCGGCGTCGAACTGCTGCTTATTCTGTGGCGGCAGCTGCTTCTGAGGCGGCGGCTCCGGTTTGCGGAGGGCCTTGATGGAGTTGAGGAAATGAGCGCGGGAAATGGAGTGGATGGCGTCGCTGAGCTTGTCGTGCAGGTCCCAGATCTTCTCCAGCACCGCCTCCACCTCATCGATCTCCATCTCTCATCTCCCGACGACGAACCACCGCCGACGACGACGAAGGATTCGAAGGAAATGGATTCGAATCCGACTCTAGGGTTTTTGTTCCCCTCTCTTTTACCGCCCCTTTTTCGGGGCTTCAACAAATCTCGAATTCAAGCCGCCGGTTCGTCGTCGTTTTGGTTCGCAGCTGGGGGAGAAGCGGACGCAAAAGTCCCGGCAAAAACGGCGTTCCGTATTGGATATGTTCAACCGCGACCTTCGCCGGGACACGTTTCGCCCTCTCACGAACTCTCCCTCCATTCCTTTTTCCTTGGGGCTCGACATGGATTGTCCTAAAATCAATATGATAATAACCATGAAAAATCTAACATCCCTAAACAACCAAAAATCCTAAATTAATGCATTTGTGGTAAATTTACTTTCTTTAAATTTAAACTAATATCATGAAAAATCATAATCTAATAAACGGATGGTAATAATCTTAAATCGGACATCCGTCAATCATTGTCATGTGTCGTCTAATTATTGAATTAGACAATAAAATTTAATAAAAAATAATATGGGGTAAATTTTTCATAGGTATGGGCCCGAAACTAGATTGGAACTAATGGCTTCTAAGAGAACTAATCCAATTCTCAGATTTATTGAAATTGATGGATACTGGTCTAATTTCCCATTCTAGGTATGAACCCACTTTCCCAAACCAAACTGAACCGATAATATATAAATATATATTTAATTTTTAAGAAAAACTTCGAACAAAAAAACTTAAGAAAAATAAAAACCTTAAAATCTCTGATTTAAAGCTCAATTCCTATTAATTTAATGTGTCTCGCCTCACTCTCATCTCGTTTAAGTTGTCTCCTTATCTCTTACTCATAGCCTCAACTCTTAGACTTAATACCCATCGACTCATGACCAATCTTTTTTGATATTGCAATTAAGAATAGAAATTTTTCTTTTTCTACTTTATTGTAATTTGTTGGAAAATGTTGGCAAAGCTTGGTGGGATCTATTCCATTGATCCACTCGAGAGCTAGACCGCGACAATCTGGTTCCTAGACAAATCCATGAAATTGACGGGCAATACCAAGCTCCAATGTTTTCAAACTGTTCTATAGTAGGCGATTCCCAAATCTAGGATGAGAACCGTTCACCGAGACCATGCTCATCTCTAGTTACAAGTGTATTAATTTGGAGTTCTTCGTTATATTAACCTTCTTCTTTAGGTAGAAGACATTGGTAATCTTAAATTTAAGGGTTGATACCATAAAAAAATCTCAAATCATACTACACTAGTGTCAAACTTACCAATAATTGACATAGATTTCCACATGAATTTATCGTATCAATTGAATTATTGTTTTGCGTTGTCTAGCTCAGTAATTTTATGGTAAAAATTTGATAGAAGCTAATGGAGGGTATGTATGTTATGAGTCTACTGGTTTGGAATTTTTGGGGAACAAAAATTTAGTCTATGATAAATTTGTCACAAGTATATTGGTTTTTCATTTTTTGCAGTATTAATCCTAAATTCAATTTGGCCTTTGAAACTTTTTTTTTCTTTTTGTGTTTAATCGGGTATTTTCTTTTTCGAACTTTGCTAGTATAACAATCTCTATAATACTGTGAGAATAACAGTCTAGTGTGAGCCATAGATTTTTAAAGAATTAGGTCCCATAACAATTTAATTATTTATTATGTGATTTTTTGTGATCCAGAATAAGTGTCATTTTTATAATACATTAAAAACTATCACGCAATCATTTCTTTCTTCTTTTTTCTTTTTTTACTTCTTAATTTAAACCGAATAAAATGGATGTAGCTACATTGGGCCGGCTCATCCCTAGTGATCTCGAGTAGGCCTATCTTGTTGACCAAACTTGTGCCGGTTTGAAGTAATAATGCCTACTCTTTTTCACGCCAAATCGAACCGGAAGATGGACAGGTCAGAGAGAACATTAGAAGAGAGCGTTAAGGTAGAGATCTCTTATTGAAAAGCAACTATTATTCGACAAAAGAGATGACGGACCATTTCAAGACGTTCATACATACATAAGCTTGGGAACGGAAAATTTTAATTAAGACAAAGTACGACCTCTTCTCATCGTTGCATTGAGCTTGATAACATTCTTATTTCATATGTAATCATGTTTATTCTCTCTGAGTAAATAGATATGCAGTGCCACCGCTCCTTGAAGGAAAATTAAGCTTGAGTCGAGCTCCGGCTGTCGTGCACCCCCTAAATGACAACCGACCGGCCTTCCGTCTGCTCCTCCGACGTCTCCATCTCACCATGGTGCATGCCCTCGTCCTCCCCCGAGATCTCCTCCAACGACCTGCCTTTGGTCTCGGTCACCATGAACGTGCAGCAGAACCCCAGTATGTTTACGAACGCCAAAAATATCATGGCGCGCTTTATTTTGTGTGGGTTTTGGCTGAGCGTGTAGCTCTGGACCCCGAAGGCTGCGACCAGCGCCCCCGCCTTACCAGCCGCGGCGCTCATGGCGTGGCACGTGGACCTAACGCGGGTGGGGAACAGCTCGGCCGGGAGAACAAAGGTCGTGCTGTTGGGACCGAAATTGGCGAAGAAAAAGGTCAACCCATACAGAAGCGCGAACAGCCCTGTCTGGTGTTTAGCAGGGTCCCTGAGGTCGGTATAGTTGATTCCAATGATAAGCATGAATACAGACATCATGAAGAAGCCGATGAGCTGGATGTAGAAGCGACCGATCTTCTCGATGAAGAAGACGGTGAACCAATATCCCGGGAATGTCCCAAACAAGGCAACCACGAACATGGCCTTAGAAATCTGAAACATTTCCCGGATAGCGTTGACGTCGGCCGCCTTAGATATGAGGTGCGTGTTCTGGAATATGTCTTTCTGTGCCAGGTTTTGGCTATAGAAGGCAATGTCCAGCAAGAACCATGTGCTCATTGTGCCAATGAGATGCATACCATGCCTCCGGTTAAACTCACTTGAGAACAGTTTGTAGTCATTGTTCGCCTTGAATTGGCCCAACCTGTCTTGATCGTCTGGAATTTCGATGTCCAGGACCCGACCCATGTCTGCGGCGGCTTGTTTGGCATTCCCTTCTATGAGTGCGGTGTACCGACCGGTCTCAGGCATCTTCATTCGCCAATAGTAAGTCAGTAAGGCCGGTAAAGCTCCCAGCATGAGGATGATCCGCCATAAGAAATCCGCTTCTGGTTGTGTAGAAAGCACAGGATTGTCATGATATGCTGGGGCGTTAGAGTAGCTGAGGAACAGTGCGGAAAGGATCATGGAAACGAGTCCCGCGAAAATAATCCCGACACCCTGCATAGCGAAGACCGCAGCTATAAAAGCGCCCCTAGTTTTCTTGTTTGCGTACTCGGACATGATGGTGGCGGAGAGAGGGTAGTCGCCGCCAATTCCGAATCCTAGCCAGAATCTGAAGAAGCAGAGTGTGGTCATGACGGATTTCCCGGTGGATCCGAAAGAAAGGCCGGAGCAAATGGCACATATGACCATAAGAACGAGGGTGATCCCGTAGACCCGTTTGCGACCGAACTTGTCACCGAGCAAACCGAAGAAAAGTTGACCCGCTAGGGTCCCTATCAGGGCAACGCCGATTACGAAGTTGTTGACGGCAACTGGGAGTTTCCCCGGGGTTGGTGAATAAGGATTTGAGTAATAAAGGCGACCCAAGAGCTTCGTGACCGGGGTGATGCAAAACAGGTCGTAAGCGTCCGTGAAGAAGCCCATACCTACAGTTACAGAGCCAGGAAGTTGTTTCAGAAAGAGTCATCGCATATAGAATACGGCAATACATCGATAACCTTTACACGAGTTCGGAGGATCTATAATGATTCCCCGGTTATAATCTCGTCGATAATCTTTCAAACTTAGGATGCGCTCAGACCAGCTTTCTCTAGAGCCTAGAACATGACACTCTGGTTACCGTCGGAGTTTCAACCGGCTTCCTCCTTCTCTACTGTTGGAGTTTCGACTCGAACCCCTCGAAAAGCTTTACGAAATCTCCGAGGTGGGTGGCTATTCATTACGTACGCCAAGGTTTAAATAAACCACGACCTCAGCACAAAGTTCATAGCCAGCATTACCTGCGATTACAATGGACGTGATGTGGTACCATTGCGTGTGAGCCGTGTCGAGAGCATGCAGAACTGCTAAACTGCTGGAAACCATTGATAACTTCCTTCTCTTTCGGCTCTTGATCGATAATGGATCGATCGTCTTTGGTGGTCGCCCTTTGTTCTCCTGTCCGTCTTATAGCAGGAGGTCGCGAAGGAAAGCGACCACGGAATGATGTCCGGACGCTGGCGTTTTGGCCTATGCCTTTGAGAAAACAACGAGGTGGGTATCGCCAAGCATATTCCATCTGAGCATCGATATCGCGATTATCGATTCATCGCTCGAAGGTTGATTGGCCAAGGGTTGTCCGTGCATGGTTCGTATCAAACGAAGGGGATGTGGGGCGATGGGATCATCGTAAAAGACAATCTTTTGAATGGCTGCGAAAGCTCAGGTCGAGCCTCCTAAGCTGCTCACGACTTTAACTAGGGTTAAAAGCCTCGAAGAGTTCGGCTGCGAAAGTCCTCGGCAGAACCTAGTTACTACTTTAATTAGGGCGAAATGGTTATCGTAGTTGGGGTGAAAGTGTTTGATCGAGACACCATATTTTAAGCCTAGTGCAAAATTTTGCGATATGAAATTTGGTATTCTTTGTATTTCCTAACTTATTTTAACACCAAAGATCAATTGTTCATGGTCGAGTTTAGAGACAATCGGGATCTCATTATCATCCCAAAGCATTGGGTTCATGCAAGCTATTTCTTCGGATTGAGTTATTCAAGTACTTGTTGGGTTGCAATATCACTGTTTTTTTTCCTGAATATTTTAGGTTCTTTTAAGAAGTTTTCATCGGCTTATCAATGACTACGTGAACGAAAATAAGGCAAATTTTAGGACACCCTGTCCTTTTACTTTGGCTGAGGCTGTCGTTTTGAGAGGGATCAAACGAATGCAGTGAAATAGTTTGTTCGGAGGGAAATGAGAAGGTGAGAGAACTGTGATTTGGTGGGCCCCACCAAGAGAATTCGATAAATAAATAAATAAAAACAAATCAAATTTAAAAGTAGAAAACAATACTTACCAGAAACATCGTCAACATAAAATATCTTTATATAGAATTTAGAAAGGAGTTGCACGGTTTTATTATAAGAGAAAATAAATATTGAATTTCTATTAACAACACTTCTATGATTAAACTTTTTCACACTTACAATTTTGAATGAAAATATTCATCAATGAACAAAATAAATACGATTATCAAAATAAAAAGTTGAATACATAATTTACATAGCTTCAAGCCATCACGGACCAAGTTATGCAAAGTTAACTGAAGAATTGAAATTAGGATCATCTTGTGACTAATAAAAATGAATTTTATATTAAAAATTTAAGTACATTGAATTTGTTTGATTAAAATTTTTTACCTCAATACTTTTTTCTTTTGTACAACCCCACTATTTTACCATGCTAGCCAACTTTCAAATTTTTCACTTATTCGGTCATTCTTTGAAATCTATTAAATTAAGTCAAAATGCATGTGTGGCTTGCTAATTTGACTTTTATTATATGTAGAATTAGTGAAAATATTTTTGCGAGTACTCTGCAAAAGAATGGAGTTTTATATTTAAGTAGTCATGCAAAGTATTAATGGGCTAAGCAGGAATTTTCAACTTCTTTATGGAAAAAATAATTATTATTTAATATATGAGAATTTTCTACCATGATTTTTTTTTTTCCAAATTTGTTTTGCTGGTTGCCATTCTCATTGAATGGCAATTTATGGTGCACAAGGCGCCGTTATTCTCAGAGAATAACGGTACCGTTCTCTTAGCAAGACCCGTCGTTTGGATGTCCATTTGCATGGAAAGTTCTCCGAATTTTTGGATTACCTGCGGATTAAAAAAAAAAGAAAAAAGAAAAAAGAGGAGTGAGTTGTGGAATTCCACAGTTCCTTCCAGCTGTGGAAAGGCCAAGGTGTACAATGTCACAACATTGTGTCACCTATTATTTAGGATTTTCAAATCCTATCCGCTGTCGGGGAGATATAATTCTCACATAACCAGATCAGTAGGTGTGAATTACATTTGTACATTATTAGTAGTGTTCTCTAAATCATCACATAAACAATAGTTATTCTTCAAATATTTTGAATATATCATCGAATAAATAATGGATTTCACTTGTTGACTTGTCGATCACCCAAAATGTTCGTAGTTAACACCTCCATTTTTTTTTCCGCAAGCCCAGTTAACAAATCCTACTTCAACAATTTCACGTGATTTTCATTACCCTCATGTAAATAGTAAGCACGTCAAGGGAGAGTTGATGATAGAAAAGTAATCAATAATTTAATATGACAGAAGTTAATAAGTCTCTCCAAGACTGATAACTTCATACGAAAATCAATAATGAAGCAAGAGTAAGTCCTACACATAAAAAATCGGCGAGTCAATATGAAAATTGCTAATTTACAAAAGCTGAAAAATGGAGAGCCGTTGATAATTTCTTTTTACTATCAGATTTGTGATACTTAGTGACACTACAACACGGGAATATTTATATATCTTTTGGATACGAAGCAATATAACTGAATCTGCAGTGAATAATATGGCATTAGTTTATTTTAGGTATTGACTAAAAAGGGTGTGAATTCACTGGGATAAATGTTCCACGGGGCACGGGAAATCTATTTAAATGAGCAGGTCCACATTATTACTCAGCAATTTCCTGGCAATATATTCACGAGAATATTCACGGATAAAGCAAGAACGTAGAAATTTCCATAACAATGTTCCTTATTTGTCTATGCGGGCGAATTCTCCAACTTTTTTTTTTTTTGTCTTGGAGTCTACTCTAAAAAGGAATATAATGCGTGACGTACCGAACTTTAGATTAAAGAAAAAAACCTTAGGAAAACCACATGGATTGAGTTGCTTATGAGCTATTCAAGGTCGATTTCTCGGCTTTTCCGAAATTCAAAACGCTAACTCCATAAAATAAGAGTCAGGTGTGTTCATTCTGGGAAAAGTCAATTCGCGGAAATTTTTTTCACCGGAACAGATAAGAGCAATAACTCAAGTAACACATAAATCCAATTGAGTAACTACATCGATGAACATGTGAGAACCGTAAATGAGTATCATTTGAGCTCGATGATCTCGATAGTTTGTGTTTACTTTAGTTGCGCCCTAAGCATTGTTTTTCTTGTCCTTTCTAATCAAACAAGAGCATGCAAACAATGGAGTTTCTGTCGACTTGAGTCTCCATGACAAGAAAAAAACACAAAGCCCCGAGTTCAATGATATGAGTTGAGATTGGATATGATATGAGTCTCTATCTATCTCCCGTGTGCTTTAACCTTAAACTACATCCACCGGCAATGATACATAAAACGATATAATTGGGAAACTTATCCAATTAATCCTAATTTACTACATGGATAGCATTTTAGTTATAAACTTTTCAATTTTATCAATTTAAGGGCCATTCGTTTTACATAAAATAACTTCCTAGAAAACGGTTTCCGCATTTTCCGATATTCATTTCACGAAAAATGAATTAGTTTGGGAAAATATAAAGAAAAATATTTTCCACTTTTGAGAAAGAGGAAAACATTTTCCTCACTTGCCTTCTGTTATCTCACTCCCATGTTAACCTTTTCATCTTTCTTTTTCTTTTTTCTTTCTTCATTTTAAAAATCCATTTTTTAATTCTCTCTCTCTCTCTCTCTCTCTCTTTTTTAAGTTCCGGCTTGGCCAATCGTCGGCCATGACTACTACCGGCGACTGGCCACAAGTGAGCCTCAAGCTTGCCGACCTTGGGTGAGCTTGAGGCTTGCCGCTCACTTAATTAGCAGTGCAAGCAAGGAGTGAGCGGTGAGTTCAGGCCTTGAGTGAGTGCGAGCCTTTGGCTTGCCGATTTGGCGAGCCATAAGCTCAAGCTCTCTCGCCAGTGTAGTGTGAGTTCAAGCTCACCTTTGGCCAATCGTAGCCGACAACTAGCTAAAGAAGAAGAAGACAAAAACAAAGAAAATAAAAGGAAAAATAAAAAAGAAGATAAATTTATAAAATAATTTTAAAATCAATTTTATTTGAAATATAAAAATAATTAAAATTATCTTTTAGAAAAGTAAAATAAATAAAAAATATGGAAAAAGAGTGCATGAAGGAAAAAATTTCCTTATCGAATAGTGGAAAATATTTTCTGCTTCTTTTCAAATTTCGATTGAATACTTGAAAATAATTAAATTTTCCTTGAAAATAACTATTTGGAAAACATTTTTTAGAAACGTTACAATTTCCGCAAAACAAATAGAGCTTTAGTCTTAACCATTTCCATAAAATTCCAATACAGCCATCTTATCCCATTTTTGCCGAAAATTACTGACAAAGCAATTTAGTCACAGCTGTCTTTTTTTAAGTGGCACATCACCGTTAGCGATTTTCCGGCCAAAACTAGCCAAAATGATTATCTTAAAATTTAACTCATGAGTTTAAAATTGAAATGACAAAATTTAAAAGTTTAAGGTCGAAGTAGATTATATTCCCAATACAATTTATGATGTGACCCAATAATTGCTTTGCAACAATCGAACTAATTCGCAGTCACACTTCATCGTTGAACTCGTGAGCGGGTCCAGTCCAGTGCCACGAGCCGAAAAATGCTTCGAATCAAACGCATCGAAACGACGGACAGACTTTTGAATTGACGGGCGAGCTGCCAAAGCCCATGAGTTATGCGCAGTTCTGTGTAAATTAAGCTTTTGACCATGTGCGGGCTTTCACATAGAGTTTTGGACTAAACCCTTCCACAAACGTTTGGGCTAGTTCGAAAGTATTAATCCAAAAAACAACTTAAAAAATTGATTGGTGATCACAACGTTTAAGGAGTGCAAAAAAAAAAAAAAAAAACTCTCTTACCATTTACAAAAGAAAAACTTTGTTCAATAGATCTCTTTTTTGACGTAGAGTCATCCCATTATACCTAACGAGTCCCACTATATCTAATGAGCTAATTATAATTTCTTTTGCATTGAGATCGTTAGGCAAACATAAGTCCCCCTTCAATGAAGAGAACGATTTCGTCGCACTGACCATCAAACGTTGAACTTATTGTTAAGTATACATCATTGAAATTTATGTTCGAAAAGGAAATGATATTTTAACGAACACCGAAGAGAAAGATGCATTTTTTTTTTTTTTTTGCAAAAAGATGGACTCACCTTACATCACGCTCATAAAACCTATCTTTCAATGTCCATTGTATGCGACACCAAAGTTTTCCGCTAGAAATCGCCCAAACGAAATCGCAATCCCCACGCGTCATTGATTTTCTCCATATTGAAAAGAATAGAACCGTCTTTTCCTAATCAAGAATAGAATTTTCGTGACCTGTCTATAATAGGAAGGAAGAAACAAAATATAAATCCAAGAATTTTTCCCCCCGCACAATAATCTCTCCAACAGGAAATAAAAAGAAAAGGGGGGAGGGGGGATGATCACCTTTAGCACGACCGGAAAATAAGAATTAATTCATTCCCATCACCCGCCTAAAATGGACATCAAATTTAAATCCCCAAAATTGCACCTCCCATACTAATTTCCAGGAAAACAAATCTCGATAGATCGGAAAAATACCAAATAATAATGAGTCAAATCTATAATAATATGTTTAATTTGAATTACTACTAAGGCCATCCATTGTTTCGGGTAAGATATTCAATTGCAAAAAGTTTTTTCTTTTTTTAATACTAGACTTGAAAAAGCAGTAAACCTTTTTTCATAAGAAAATAAAAAATCTGGGTGAACACGTCACCCCACCTCAAATTGTTGTGCTTTGTTGTGTTTTCTGTTGCTTCCCGCCTAAAATTCTTCTTGCACCTCTCCTCGGAGCCTCCAATCCCCTCCCTCTCCTCCGCACCTTTCCTCAGCGGCACCTCGATCCCCATTGATCGTCCCCATTGATCCCCATTGATCGCACCTCTCCTCCACGCACCTCTCCTCCTCCAATTGCCTGCCGGAGTCTGTGCTTGCATCTAGTAAGCATCCGAGTTCCTCCTCCCTGCTCGCAGTCCACAGTCAGTCAGCTTGTCCGTTTCCCTCACTTCCGTGCATTTTGCACACATTCTATCGGGGAGCATTTCCCTCCGGAACGCTCTCGTAGCCTGTGATCTAGTCAAAGTGCGGGAAAGTCTATAATAGGGTTAGCGGCTAGGAGTTCTGCCCGGGGATGATGTTGATGCTGGACCAGCTTCTTTACCCGATGATCCAAAGAGATTCCAAAAAAACTAGGACCTGAGAGAGTTCCCTCGTTGGAAGGCGAATAAGAGATCCAGTTTTTTGGTAGCCGAGATCGTCCAAAATACTCGGGATTTAGATTTAGGATTTAGGAGAAGATCGTCAGGTTTGGATGGATTTAGGAACTGGTAACTGATTTTAGGGATTATGATATTAGGGAGGAGGATTAGCGTGTTTAAGTGATTTTTTGCCTCCCCACCCTTTAATCTCTAAAACAAACAACATCAAATTTCAAAGGTGCGTCATCATTCACCAGTTCATTTCCTTGACATCCAAGGGGAAAGAAGACAATGTGGAGCTTAAGTTAGAACTCCGGCTTGCTGGTCATATGTGGTCATCAGTTTGGAAAGGACATTTGACATTGTGGAGAAAGGAGTCATCAATACGATAAGATAAACTAGAGAGAGAAAAGAACAATAGAAGAGGCAAGCAATAGGAAAGTGGGAAAACTAAAATAGAGTGTCTTCTGATCCTATTTCTGTAGTTTTGGAGAAAAACAAACATGGCAGAAGAATTACCACGCCGAAGACAAGAAATCAGATAACTCAACGCAAATGAAAAATATGGGCTTGATCTCAAACTGAAAATGTGCAAGGTGCAGAAGACAGATGAGTAGAATTGATGTAAAAAAATCCATAAAGATTGGTTGAAAAGCATTCTAATTCCAAAAGATCATCAACAAAAAAGAATATAGTCACTAAGTCAATGTACTAATGAGGAGAAAAACTAATGCGAGATTTGTCTAGAGTCAAGAAGCTTAAGAGGCTTGTCAACCATTGACAACAACAATCAAGGCATATACTTGCTAGGTTAACTTTATTTAGATTTAGCCAGAACAGTTAAGGATTTAGGAGAAGATCGTCAGGTTTGGATGGATTTAGGAACTGGTAACTGATTTTAGGGATTATGGTATTAGGGAGGAGGATTAGTGTGTTTAAGTGGTTTTTTGCCTCCCTGCCCTTTAATCTCTAAAACAAACAACATCAGATTTCAAAGGTGCGTCATCATTCACCAGTTCATTTCCTTGACATCCAAGGGGAAAGAAGACAATGTGGAGCTTAAGTTAGAACTCCGGCTTGCTAGTCATATGTGGTCATCAGTTTGGAAAGGACATTTGACATTGTGGAGAAAGAAGTCATCAATACGATAAGATAAACTAGAGAGAGAAAAGAACAATAGAAGAGACAAGCAATAGGAAAGTGGGAAAACTAAAATAGAGTGTCTTATGGTCCTATTTCTTTAGTTTTGGAGAAAAACAAACATGGCAGGAGAATTACCACGCCGAAGACAAGAAATCAGATAACTCAACGCAAATGAAGATATGGGCTTGATCTCAAACTGAAAAGGTGCAAGGTGCAGAAGACAGATGAGTAGGATTGATGTAAAAAAATCCATAAAGATTGGTTGAAAAGCATTCTAATTCCAAAAGATCATCAACTAGAAAGAATAGAGTCACTAAGTCAATGTACTAATGAGGAGAAAAACTAATGCGAGATTTGTCTAAGGTCAATAAGCTTAAGAAGCTTGTCAACCATTGACAACAACAATCAAGGCATATACTTACTAGGTTAACTTTATTTAGATTTAGCCAGAACAGTTAAGTTTTCAAGTAATAGTATATGGAAGGCAATAGTGTTAAATATTACTAACACACATGTAACACCTAATTGACAACAAAGTAGCAATAACCATAAAAAGGGCAATAACTAGCATTAAAAAGTACTGATAACCTTTACTAACTACAAAGTGATTACACAGTGATTACACATCATATTTGGACCTTCATTTCCCTCTGTTTAATAAGCAGATAGTTCAAAAATTTCCCTAAAAACATAGGTCATCTTATTAAACAGATAGTTCAAAAATTTCCCTAAAAACATAGGTTTGGATGAAGTCATAATGGCCTTTGAAGAAAAGTATCTTCTCATTGCTGTGGCTCTTCTTTTCTTATATTTCTGGGTCCTTTTTTTATTCTAGCAAGTACAGAGAGTTAGAAAGAGCTTGAGGAGTTTGGATGTTTGAGAGCCTGTAAATACATCTGCTTGCTCGACCATTGCTCCCTCTAAACTTGTGCTTATTTGTAATATTTTTTCCTGGATGTGGCTATTTAAGACCTAGCATTTTAAGACCTAAGACCTAGCATCTGTGAATTAGGAATTATGCTGGACGATTATCTAATTATCTAATTTTAATTTTGAGCATGTACAGATGCTTGGGATGAAAGGTGTATCCAAGCTATCTAGCTTATGGAAGCCCAGTGCCAGCACTTTGAAGGGTGGGTCTAGGTGATTTTAATTCTTAAAAATTTAATTGTTAAAATTTTTTTTGTTAGAATTAAAGAATATTTGTCTTCCAGCAGGAATGCTAGGAAGTTTATGCACCAGGACCCTATACAACTCATCTCCCATCCCCACCCCCACCCCCACCCCCACTCTTTGGAAGACCACTCTTATGCACAAATTGGTAGTTAAGTGCCAATCCTCAGGTGGCATCTGCCACATATACATCCTCGGCGTGGAGCATGATAAGAAGGTTAGTGTCTGTCTAAATTTGTTAAATAAATAATATCTGTCATAATGCCATAAAAACTGATTGGTTGCTTGTAGGTATCACAGTTAAGAGTTGCATCAGAAATTAGGCGGCGCAAACCATACCTTATATTTTTAGAATTATGCAAATCCCGAAGATATGTGTTTGAAAAGGAGAAGAATAGTGAATTTTATACTGCATGGCAAGAGGCCAAGGCCAAGAAGATTATAGTAATTTTAGGGATTTACCCATTGAGGTATTTGCTTTGTTTCAATTTTCCATTTTTTATTATGAAATCATAGGGCCAGGATGCCTTTGGTACTATTAATACTTAATGCTAATGCTAATACTTAATGCTATATGTAGAAAACAACAAGACGATGTCTCAAACATTTAGCACCAAAGGAAGTGGAGACGTTTCGTGACATAGCAAGTGAGATGACTAGTATAAACACGTAAAGGGGGGTGAATAGGTGTAAAAATAATTTCTCGAGATATGGAAGCGATACTAGGCAAATGATAGAAAGGGAATTCTCTTCTTGTTAACAAAATGAAATACGATCAAAGTAAAACAGAGTGTAAGGAAGAGAAAGTTGAACACAGGGTTTATAGTGGTTCGACTTATTCCAAGCTTACGTCCACTTTTCCGCACTGACAGCCCACTGGTTGGATTTCATTATGAACAAAAGAGATGTTACAGTACAGTCTTTCCTTGATTCCACAGTGTAGATATTCTATCACACTTCCTCAAGGATTCTCACAAGTATAGACTCTCTTTTGCATACAAGATTTCGCTCAAATGGGTTGACTAAACAACAATGAGCTTCGACTTTGGAATTCTTCTATCGCGCACATCTTGAACAACTTAGAACGTCTTCCTTATATACTCTTTTATGCCATCATATCCGTTGGCACTTACCAAAGGAATTCCTCCAATCTACCCGTTGGACGATCATTCGAGCTATTAAAGGAACATGTCGATAGCCCATCAATCATGTTTGCCCATACAATCAGGATCTCGGTTTCCATAAGTAGAACCTTCCACGGATATTTTGCTAGGAAGTTTATGCACTAGGACCCTATACAACTCATCCCCCATCCCCACCCCCACCCCCACCCCCACCCCCACTCTTTGGAAGACCACTCTTATGCACAAATTGGTAGTTAAGTGCCAATCCTCAGGTGGCATCTGCCACATATACATCCTCGGCGTGGAGCATGATAAGAAGGTTAGTGTCTGTCTAAATTTGTTAAATAAATAATATCTGTCATAATGTCATAAAAACTGATTGGTTGCTTGCAGGTATCACAGCTAAGAGTTGCATCAGAAATTAGGCGGCGCAAACCATACCTTATATTTTTAGAATTATGCAAATCCCGAAGATATGTGCTTGAAAAGGAGAAGAATAGTGAATTTTATACTGCATGGCAAGAGGCCAAGGCCAAGAAGATTATAGTAATTTTAGGGGATTTACCCATTGAGGTATTTGCTTTGTTTCAATTTTCCATTTTTTATTATGAAATCATAGGGCCAGGATGCCTTTGGTACTATTAATACTTAATGCTAATGCTAATACTTAATGCTATATGTAGAAAACAACAAGACGATGCCTCAAACATTTAGCACCAAAGGAAGTGGAGACGTTTCGTGACATAGCAAGTGAGATGACTAGTATAAACACGTAGAGGGGGGTGAATAGGTGTAAAAATAATTTCTCGAGATATGGAAGCGATACTAGGCAAATGATAGAAAGGGAATTCTCTTCTTGTTAACAAAATGAAATACGATCAAAGTAAAACAGAGTGTAAGGAAGAGAAAGTTGAACACAGGGTTTATAGTGGTTCGGCTTATTCCAAGCCTACGTCCACTTTTCCGCACTGACAGCCCACTGGCTGGATTTCATTATGAACAAAAGAGACGTTACAGTACAGTCTTTCCTTGATTCCACAGTGTAGATATTCTATCACACTTCCTCAAGGATTCTCACAAGTATAGACTCTCTTTTTGCATACAAGATTTCGCTCAAATGGGTTGACTAAACAACAATGAGCTTCAGACTTTGGAATTCTTCTATCGCGCACATCTTGAACAACTTAGAACGTCTTCCTTATATACTCTTTTATGCCATCATATCCGTTGGCACTTACCAAAGGAATTCCTCCAATCTACCCGTTGGACGATCATTCGAGCTATTAAAGGAACATGTCGATAGCCCATCAATCATGTTCGCCCATACAATCAGGATCTCGGTTTCCATAAGTAGAACCTTCCACGGATATTTTGCTAGGAAGTTTATGCACTAGGACCCTATACAACTCATCCCCCATCCCCACCCTCACCCCCACCCCCACTCTTTGGAAGACCACTCTTATGCACAAATTGGTAGTTAAGTGCCAATCCTCAGGTGGCATCTGCCACATATACATCCTCGGCGTGGAGCATGATAAGAAGGTTAGTGTCTGTCTAAATTTGTTAAATAAATAATATCTGTCATAATGCCATAAAAACTGATTGGTTGCTTGCAGGTATCACAACTAAGAGTTGCATCAGAAATTAGGCGGCGCAAACCATACCTTATATTTTTAGAATTATGCAAATCCCGAAGATATGTGCTTGAAAAGGAGAAGAATAATGAATTTTATACTGCATGGCAAGAGGCCAAGGCCAAGAAGATTATAGTAATTTTAGGGGATTTACCCATTGAGGTATTTGCTTTGTTTCAATTTTCCATTTTTTATTATGAAATCATAGGGCCAGGATGCCTTTGGTACTATTAATACTTAATGCTAATGCTAATACTTAATGCTATATGTAGAAAACAACAAGACGATGCCTCAAACATTTAGCACCAAAGGAAGTGGAGACGTTTCGTGACATAGCAAGTGAGATGACTAGTATAAACACGTAGAGGGGGGTGAATAGGTGTAAAAATAATTTCTCGAGATATGGAAGCGATACTAGGCAAATGATAGAAAGGGAATTCTCTTCTTGTTAACAAAATGAAATACGATCAAAGTAAAACAGAGTGTAAGGAAGAGAAAGTTGAACACGGGGTTTATAGTGGTTCGGCTTATTCCAAGCCTACGTCCACTTTTCCGCACTGACAGCCCACTGGCTGGATTTCATTATGAACAAAAGAGACGTTACAGTACAGTCTTTCCTTGATTCCACAGTGTAGATATTCTATCACACTTCCTCAAGGATTCTCACAAGTATAGACTCTCTTTTGCATACAAGATTTCGCTCAAATGGGTTGACTAAACAACAATGAGCTTCAGACTTTGGAATTCTTCTATCGCGCACATCTTGAACAACTTAGAACGTCTTCCTTATATACTCTTTTATGCCATCATATCCGTTGGCACTTACCAAAGGAATTCCTCCAATCTACCCGTTGGACGATCATTCGAGCTATTAAAGGAATATGTCGATAGCCCATCAATCCTGTTCGCCCATACAATCGGGATCTCGATTTCCATAAGTAGAACCTTCCACGAATATTTTGCCAATCATTGGATCCTTAATCTTCGAATCAATCTCGATCAATCAAAGGATTCCGTTAAGTCATATCCAGCCAAGAGATCTTCTCTAGTCGATAAGATCATATCCTTAATGAAACATCTAGTTCTTGATAGTCTTTCTTTAACGGATTAGAGACTGTCAATGAGGATAGACTTTAAGTCTTGAGTCTGGTTGTCCGGAGGTCTTCAGACTTTAAATAGCAGAGTCTTGAGATTTTCAGACTAGACTGAATGAAACGTTTTGTTAGCATCAAAACACTTCACAAAGATTTCTCTAACAGCAAGTAGAGAGGTATATTGGATAGCCCTAATTGCAATTGGGCATTACTCAATTAGGAAAATAGATGGGATAAGCTGAGTCTTATTAGCTTTATGTTTTCTTTATGTTTTTTATATTGATGTTTGCTGTTTGCATTAGGTGGAGGTGGATGCTTTAGGTTTGCTCTTCAATCATTTGGATAAGTTTCCAAGCACCAAGGGATCAATACTAGATGCAAGGAATATGTAAGTATTTGATTATTCTGGGTGAAAAAAAATAAAATTACTAACATAAATTTATGGTTTCAGGTTCATGGTAAAAAGAATGATCCTAGCTGCCAAAGACTCTCGTTGCATGGTTGTACTTCAAGGTGCTGCTCACCTCCCAGGAATTAAGCTCCTTTGGAGGAGGGAGATAAGGAACTGAGCTTAGGACACTAACCCATCTTACCAATCCCAAGTCTAAGTCTGTGTATAGAATTGATGTCTAGAATTGATTTCTTTGGAGGAGGGAGGTAAGGAATTCAGCTACTTTCTGCCTAGCTACGTTCTGCCTGGAACTAAAAATCAGCAATCCACTACAGTACTACAGCATACGGATATGCTTTAATCAGCAATCCACTACAGCACTACAGCATACGGATATGCAGCATACGGATATGGATGTATGATAACAATTAACACAAAGCCCCCACATAAGTTACTCCAAAAAAAAAAAACAATCCTAGTGCTCTACTTAGAACATTGGGCACCAGAAAAAAAATAATTCAAAGAGTTTTTGATCTAAGCAATGAAATATCACCCAGGTAGCAAGAAGGTAAGCGGTAAGCGGTATTGTAGCCAGGTGTAGCAGCAAACCAAAGTGATCCAGAATATAAGGGGGATCAGTCTTTCGATGGGCAAAAAGCCTTTTCCGAGTATAAATTCATTTCCAAAGAATTACAGTTCCGAAAAAGTATAATGCAGGAGGCCGCTAAAAAAATTCACACAATTCAAGAGCTTTTCCGAAAATGATGAGTAGGACCTACCTCCTTTATGACGGCACAAGACAGTGCCCCGGAAACAAGCTCGATGTCATTCCCATCCACGACCAGTTCATCCTTCACCTTCCCACAACAAACCACAGATACCCCTTCAAGGATTTCCCCCTTCCTCACCTGAGTAAAATGAGCAAAGACCAGCAGAAATTTAATCTCAGAAAGAGCTTTTCGCAATATGAGTAGGACGTAAATGTTTTATGAGGGCGCAAGACCCCCAAACAAGCTCAATGTCATTCCCATCCACGACCAATTCATCCTTCACCTTGTTGAATTTCCATCGAACAGACACCGCAAGATTCCAACTTTTGGACTAGATTCTAACCCTTGATGGGGAAGTGAGCGTACACGCAGCGCATGCATAAATTCTTGTTTATGCATACAAAAAAAATTTCATTTTTTTATGGATGTCTTGTACCTGTAACCCTTGGTGACGCCGGTGATGAGGTTCTCGACGTGGTTGAGGGCGGTCCGGATGGCGGCCCAGGTCTTCCAGGTGCCAAACCAGGCCTCGATCCTGAGCTTCCTCTTGCCGGTCTCCTCTTCCTTTATCAGCTGGAAGTCGAGGTTGAGGTGCTTGAAGTTGCGGGTGAGCTTGCCGCGGGGGCCCTCCACCTCGATCATCTTCGCGGTCACCTTGATGGTGACGCCGTCGAGGATGTCCATTGTCTCCGAAGAGAGGATCGTCTTCATCTTCGCTTCAGGCGGCGGCGGCAGCGGCGGGTGGCTCTGCTAAAACCGCCCGGCTGAGAGAGACTAGGTTGTTGCTTCGCCTTGAAGCCCTAGCGAGCATCACAGTGACTGATTTTTATACCTGCGTGGAGAGAGAAACTCTTAAGATCGAAATTGGGCAGGACGTCGGGTACGGCTCGGAACGCCAGGCCCGAAGGCTTTTCTTGCCGGGCCGGTCCTGCCCATGAACAGCTCCTGGGCCAGCACATGCCCAGTTGCCGTCTCTCTGAAAGAGAGTGTGAAGCCCGAAATGAGATGGATGTGTTCGGGCTCTGCGGTCTGGAATATCGTTGGGCCCAATAAGGAGCCAGGGATTAGGGGTTGGGCTTGGGCAATTAATATGGGCCTCATTGGAACTGTGACTAAGTCCAACCGTGCAATTACACGCACGCAAAAAAGTTACTGAGTAAATCTTGATACGGTATGGGAGCACGACTTAAAACTAGGGGTGTGCATGGTCCGGACGGGCCGGGTTCCCAGCCTAGAACTGGGATGCCCGCTAAGGACCGGTGGTTTGGCTCTTGGAATCACATCGAGCTTCCCAAAAATTGGAACCGCGATCCACTCGTTAGTTGCGCGAAACAACTTTGATTTTCACCGAAATTGCTGGTTCTTTGCCTCACCTATTCTTCTTCTCCTCCTCCTCCCGTTGCTTCTTGCGTGCTTGCTTTTTGCCCACTAACTGCTCGGCTTTTTGTCAAGGACTTTTCCAGGATCGCGACCTTTGGTGTGATTGGCATGATATTAGATTACCCACTTTAATTAATTTTTTAATTATTTGATTTGGGTTAATTATTATAATTTGGGTTTGTTAATTAGTAATTTCAATTTTTTAATATTAAAAATTAATATATTATTATAATATACTGGGTAAGCGAGTGGATGGATCCGCCCATGGAACCATAAATTGGAACCTCAGTTCTTTTGCACACTCCTAACTTGAAGAGCAGAGGAAACTCAAATCTGGTACTACACAACACCACCGGCTCGAAACCGACATGATTATTGACTTCACACGTTGTCACCTATAGGACTTGTTGGCACTATGAATCAAATATACAATATTTTGGCAACAACAAGAAGATACGGCAAGGTTCACCAACATGAATAGACACTACGTATGAGTTCTCTCTCTTTCATTTTCATTTTAAGTTATGATAAGCAGTGTGAATTTTTTTATTAGGTGTCCAAAAGCCAACTTTCAAAAGTCATGGATAATGTGAGGTGCTATTAAGGTGACATAGGGGGTACTATTCATTCTCCAATACAAGCTAGTAGTTTTCGTGTATTTGACATCGAATGGTATCAAACACCAAGCACTTTCAATTAAGCCGCATGCCCATCGCACTCTTCTAGCTCATGTGTTGATTAATTACTTCGAACTCTACATTAGAACTGAATTGGCATGCGTGTGAGCAGATGAGGCTTGAGGAAATTAAGAAAATGATGTGGAAGTGGTCAGGTATACCCTACCACCATCTAATCATATCTAATGTAACAAATCATAATTCATGAAAGATAGGTACATTAGGAAAAAAGAAGCCACATAGCTTCACAAGAATATCTAATCCGGTGGTGGTTTAGATATTTCCATGCCTACCTGGCAAATCTAGTGGGACCTGACATAGGAACATCGCACGTTCAAAACGATGATATTTGCTATTGTCATGGATTGATATCATTCAGACATGCACCTCCTGATTTTTGTGTTTTCTTTTTTCTCTTCTTTCGTGGCTTTCGTCAAGGGATTTCGGTAGTTGAATTTGAGAAATAAGTGCATAGCCGGTGATCTTTGAGCTACCGCCTGTAGCCACTAGGACTTCAATTCGACTTAGATAGGGTTCTTTTTGTCCATGACCATTAGCTCGACTGTCTATAAAAGCCAAAGGAGTCATTGACCTTATCTATGTTTGAAAAAAGATGTGGTTGAGGCAAAAAAGAAACAAATTGCTAAGATAAAATGTTAGTACGATCCCACCACCCCCACCACCCTCATGACATAATATGATATAGTGACGAACTAATTGTACTTTGACGAAAAGTATGAGGCGCAATATAACCTTTTCTATATCAATATCAATATACAACAGCCATGTCTTTTCTAAAAGTTGTTTGTTGAACACGTGGTTACTGTAATTTACAAGGAATCATGCATCCTTTTTTTTTTTAGGCAAGGACCGCTTGTAAAACTCTCTACTCATTTTAGGGATAATTATTAAAAAAAAAAACATAAATCTATAGCACGAATGTCAATTTAGTCAAAAGCTCTTTAGTTTAATCAATTTTTTTGGTTGAAAGTAAACATTTTATTCATATATCAAGAACTCAAGATAATACATGAGAGGTTCAAAACAAAGCAAATCCAAACGAAAAAGTAGAACAAAAAAGAATAAAATGTCTTAATAAGCACACTCTCATCTTACAGGAATAGATCCATCTCGACCTAAAAGCATAATGAACAGCGCGTGCTTACCGAATCTCGTATCATCATAAGTGATAGGTGCACTTCGTAATCTCTTGCTTCAAAAGCTACAATTTGTCCAATGAGCGGTGCACGCTTAAATTCAACGTTTTCAACACCATCACCATCTAGAGACGCAAAAAATAAGTTGAACAGGCTCCAAAATCTATATATAGATTAGGAGATATTGAATGAGCACATAAATGCCTCTAAGTAACTTCTCCCAAATCTAGATCTAGCATATGAGAGCTTCCAAAACTCAGAGGAGTCTTATAACCGCTTCCAAGAAATTATGAACTCGCCATATTCCTCCTCAATTTTATTGGACTTCTTGATTTGGAGCATACTTTTCGCTTGCAAATGTCGGGTATCTTACATGACACGACTAGCATGTGAGCGTAGACAATTTCTTGTAAATATTAAAAAAAAAAAAAACTGATTTTTTTTCTCTTTTTCTTGTTATGGCTAGTGACGGTCATTGAGCCTACAAGCCCTCATTAGATCTACGCAAAGGCTTGTAGGCCCTTGCCAAGTGGCCTTGTCGACCCTTGTTGGTCTCAATGGAAAAAAAATAAATAACATAGAATCACATAAAAAATATAAAATTATAAAATTTCACAATTTTTTTTTTTAAATTTGTAACATCCACGTGAGCATTGGCCATGTCATGTGTGACAATCCGTGTCTATGTCAATTGTTTCTTTTCTCAAAATAGTTGAAATGGCTATATTGACAATTTGTCAAAAAGTTTAGAATTAAATTGGTGGAATTGGAATATTTGGGACTAAGTTGGCATTTATACAATAGATTTATGATTATTTTTTTTGTAATTTTCCTATCATTTTACTACCTATTTATTACCCTTGCCCCTTGCTCTTCATTATCTCTCTCTTTTCTAATTGTAACCCCTTATTATTAAAGAAGTTTTTTTTTTTTTTTTATGTACCGACATTACAATTTATATTGTCTACCAATGCAGCTACTACGATACGAAGACATAAATTACGTGGAGTTGAGGCATAGTACAGAACAAACGAAACATAACAAGTGAAAACATCACGTTAGCTTTCTGATTTCTAAATAGTTGCTCAATCGTATTGATATTAGACTCTTGTAACATCAGCCAAACCCAATTTTTATTTATCACAAAAATGTTGGGGAGACAAGAGTTGAACCCATGACTTCATGGTTATGTAATGTCAATTTGAAGCCTTTTTTATGCTCGAATGCTTTTATACACACACATACACACACATAATCTTATTCATACAATAATCCATGTAAAGTGCGAGTTATGCAAAATTGAAGATATTTTAGAACCATTGTGGTGTAGATTCCCAATTTTTGCTTTGGGTTCAATTTAGAAGGAATATACTTCCAAGGTCTTAGGTTGTTGGTTCCTCCATCATCACTTCGCTTTTTCACACGAGACCATTCCGAGAAATGTAATTCTTCCATAACCCCTTTTTTTCGGAAGGTGTAAGGTTCTAGGTTCTTGACGAGGGTCACCTAGCCTAGGGCGAGGATGGCCTCACCGAGGATGAGGGTGAGGGTGCCCTGCCCTCTTCGAGCATCATCGGAAAGAGGAAAGGGATAACTAGAAAAAAATAAAGAGAAAAGGAAAAAGACTCAAAAAAAAGACAAAGGACGAAAATGCTCTAAGTAATTGGAAAGCCGGGTCCTTCTTTGAAATTGACACAGTCACTTTATACTTTTATTTGAGAAAATCATGGTATTTTATGCTCTTATATAGAACATGATCCACTTCGGATCTTTATTTGGAATTTTCCTACTGCTTACATATAAATTCTTATTTATACAATAATTGACGCAAAGTGCGAGTTACGCCAAATTGAAGATATTTCCTAGCCATTGTGGCGTAGGTTCCCAATTTTTGCTTTGGGCTCAATCCGTAGGTTCCTCCGTCATCACTTCGTTTTTGCGCAAGACCCTTCTGATAATTTAATGCTTCTCCGACCCCTTTTTCATTTCAAGGCAACTAAAGGTTCGATCGTTAAGGAGAAGTTGTTTCTGAGCAATCTCCACGTTTTTTTTTTTTTTTTTTTGGTCGAAAAGGGATAACTTTCATTGCTAATCACCTTCAGAGTACCACAAGGTTTGAACATCTAATGATAAAATAAACGAAAGAGAAGGGGGAGGGTGATTTATCCATGTGAGAGGAAGTTCTCCTGCTTTGTGGGCTTTTGCGACCCAATCAGCTGCTCTATTTGCTTCTCTGGGCTTATGGGCTAATGTGACGCGAGGCATGTGCATCAAGAGGGATCTGCAATCGTTGGTTACTGCCTTTGCGGCCCAGACGCACTCTTTTTGGCCCAGAATCCGTTGAACCGCTTCTAAGTTATCTGAACTCAGTTGGAAGTCTTCGGTACTTTTCAAGTACACAGCAGCTCGTGCGTTTCTGTCTTGGTTGAAGTTTTGCAGCCAAAGCAAGGCTTCGCGTAGAGCTAGGGTTTCGGCGATGAGGACTGATGGCGCGTGGATGGACTTCGCGAAGCCGTCGACGAGGAGGCCGCTTCTGTTTCGAACCACGCCCGCGATTGAACCTGATTTCGTGGAGCTGCACCAAGCACTGTCCACACTAATGATGCAGGTATGGGACTTCTCGGGTGTTTTGGGGCTGCTGTTAGTTGGATCTGGTCTCATCTTGCTGTGTGGGGTTTTGTTCCGTAGCATCCGGTTGTTGAAGAGGAGGTTCATGGATGTCGCATCCTCAAAAATCTGCATGAGATTTGGCCGATGTGCTTGGACGATTAGTGCGTTCCGTGCTTTCCAGATTTGCCACAAGATTTCAGCAATGAAAGCTTTAGCCTGGGGGTCAGCCGCCGCGGTAAGAACTTGTAGAACCCATTTGTCGATACGGGTTATTTTCTTCGGGGAAGTGTCAACTCTTAGTCTCGGATCAGACCAGATGGGTTTTGTCCAGCTGCACAAAGTGAATAGATGTTCAACCGTTTCTGGGTTGTGATGACAAATCGAGCAATCTCCACGTTCGCCCGTCACAACAGCATCTTTCGCCCGTCACAACAGCATTTCTTCTTTCATCTCCGGCTCGTTTAACAGCAATCTTTTCTGGAAGCGAGTGTGCTCTTTAGTTTACTCGACTCTTTCCCCATCTTGTCTCGTTTTTGTTCAGTTGTTTTATTTCCTACAGCAATATTAATTTCCTCGACCCTTTGCCGGCCCTCCGAAAATGTGGCCGTGCTTGAGTGTGTCATGTCATCGGGGAACCAACGGGTCGCACGCTAACCCAACGTCCGATGTGCCTTCTCCAACTCCTCTTTTAATAATAGAGCCAAACAAGATAATAGAGCTAAAAACAATCGATGAAGTTCTTTTGCTTTTAACAAATTAAGGAAATTTTGTTTTTCATTTTGAAAATAATCACTGGGGTAATTACTTGCTTAGACGTGTTTTAATTAAGATGGAGTAAACGAATGTTAAGTTTAATTCTTTGAGAAATTAATATACCTCATCATATATTATGGCGTTTCTATTTAAGCATCTTATTTTGTGTGTGACAATTCCTCGATATCTAATCATCCTTAGTAATTTGTCTTTTTTTTTTTTTTTTTTTTTAACCCAAACTCCAATAGGATCGGTTCATTCAATATAATACCAATAAGTTCTTAAAATTGAACCGTGCGATTTCGATAGGATTATCGATTGATGATAGATCCAATATAACAGAGAAATGATTTGATGATAGTATTTGATATATTGTTAGAATAACAATATGTTCAAGAAATTTTTCCCCCGCCACAATAATCTCTCCAATAGGAAATAAAAAGAAAAGGGGGGAGGGGGGATGATCACCTTTAGCGCGATCGGAAAATAAGAATTAATTCATTCCCATCACCTGCCTAAAATGGACATCAAATTAAAATCCCCAAAATTGCACCTCCCATACTAATTTCCAAGAAAACAAATCTCGATAGATCGGAAAATACCAAATAATAATCCTGAGTCAAATCTATCGTAGCACTTTAAATCTTAAATTTGTTATATCCACCGGTATCTCAAACTTGTATTAGTGTGACGAAAGTTTAGATGATTGATGTAAAGAATTTTGACGATATAAAGAAAATTTGGAGTATTTATATCCAGGTGAATATAAATAAGCATATAATTTATGATTTTAGACAGTATTAATATGAAGGGAAGTCAATTCACCCTTTCATTAAAAAAAAAAAAAAAAAAAAGGCGAAAAACAAATTGAAAACGCCAGCTGGCAGAAAAAAGGCCCCGCGAATCTCGCCAAGCCTCACGCGCCGCAGAAAGACCTAGAAGCAACTCAAGTAAAAAGAAGGGGCCGAACGGGAAAATAATTAAAAAAATAAATAAATAAATAAAACGAAGGCGAACGCATAAATAGATAAATCCCCGAAAATTCGCACCCAATTTTTGAGGAGGCCTGAAATCGCTCCCCGCTTGTGGAGCTTCGACCAGTGATTTCGATCGGTGGTCGCTGCCGCAACGGGGATCGAATCGATCGCCACTGAAATTCTCGCCTCCCCTTCTTCTTCTTCCATCTACGGTCCGCGTCCGATGAAACAGTGAAGCTCTTTTTCGTGTCTATTTCGTCATCGCCTTCGTCATCGCCGTCGTCATCGACGTCATCGACCGGTCGCTTTCGCCCTGCCGTCGCTAGAGGTGCGCATTCCTCCCCCACCCCTCCTTCCATGTGTTTTTCTTCTTTGCCTCTTCTCCAAGGAATTTTTGGGGGGGTCGGACTTGGAAAAAACAGGGAAGGCGCTCGCGAGGGCCCTTGAAAAACGGGGCGCGTTGATTTTGTTCTTCGCTTTTCGATTGGTCGCGCGAAGCCGTTTGGTAGGGGGCACGGCAGCGTCTCGTTTCGGGGGAGTTTGAGGTTTGCTTTCTTTTCTTGAACCCTAGCGACGACCGCTTGAGTCGGCGGAGGGAAGTGGGAGGTGCTGGAACGATGTGAATCGCTAGCTTGTTTCTATTTCTCGTGTTTGCCCCTTTGCGTTAGTGCATTGAGACGGACCGATTTTGGGTTGGTCTTCAACTGCGAAAAGAGGGAAAAACAAGAAAGGGTAGAGGCTTGTTTGATCCTGGAGAATCCTCTTTCCTGTTTCTAATGTGGTCATCTCTATAACGAGAAGAACCCATAAGTTTTTTTCTTGTTTTTTTTTTTTGGGTTGAGTGTTTTTTCCATTTTTCGTCAATTCTTAGTAATGTTAGTCCCATCAAAGCAGCGATCTTTTCATTTCTTGCTTTATGAAATCAAAGGACAAGGGCAGTAAATTTCGAAGATGAATTGGAGATACCGTAATCAATGAACTTTTCGTGTTTTATATAGTTATTTGTGCAATTGTCAGCCTCGTCATAATTCCTTAAATCCCTACTGATTCTAATTGCAATCATTTCAGTTGTGAGATGAGTGGAGAACATAGTCTTCTGGACAGTGAGGATACCAGGGTGGCGCATTCTGAACGAACAAATGACCTGTGGATGAACACGGATCAGTCTTCGAGCATCCTAATTGACAGCCACAATATGCTGGTGTTGGAATCACCTGTCCATGGTAGGGAGATGAAGGAATTTTCTGGTGCACAGGATCAGCATACGACAGGTGCATCGGGTGAAAAATTAGGTTTTGCAGAGAGAGCGTTTTCTGCAGCCGGTGCGGCATTTTTATCGGCCATAATTGTCAACCCTCTCGATGTTGCCAAGGTTAGCTTGTTCTTGAGCTAGCGAGCATGTTGCCTAAGAATGACTGAAGCCCCAGTCATGCTTTGAAGGAGTGTATCTGTTGTTATAATGTTGTTATAAGTTTTTCCCTGTTGACCATCGGCTATAGACACATATCCTATTTCTTTCCCTGTTTCCTCAATGGCTTGATGCACTTTTGGTTTAGTGAGATTCCGTTTTGAACCAGGTCATACTACCATTGCTTTTTTCTGAGATTTTCGGACTTTCTTTGATGATCGTTCATTCATTGTGCTGCTTTATGGTCATCTATTAGGTGATTGAGAGGAAATCTTTTAAATAAGATGAATTCTGTGAAATTGTGAATTTTATACGTTCTCTGTGGAGGAGCTGCACTTGTTGAAGTGAAGATTATTGCAATTTCCATGGATTTCAGACCATTGAGAGATTTAAGTCCTGGTTCTTTCTCTGTTTTGACTTCCATAGATCAGTGTCACGATTAATATGGGAAATATATAGAGTGGCATTCTTATGTCGTCGAGCCCGTGCTTTTGGAATGGTGAATTTTTTTATCTCTAACATCTGTGAATCGACTTATAGTAGCAGAAGGAGCTATCATTTAATATCCTCCATTCCTCATGCTCTAAATGGGTTCACATATCTTGCAAGTCTTACTAATTTTATTGCCTCTGTATCCACTAATTGTTAATCACCTTCTAGTTGGGAAGCTGATCTGATCTTTTGGATAACTTTTTACTTGGTATTTTCTTCTAGCTTATGATAATTTGGAATTTATTTCTTAAGTATATATTTTGTTAATGGTAAACTTCAATCGTGATATCTTCAGCTTTTACAATTTTTTTTTTTATTAATTTATAATGCTTCTTTCATCTGTTGGATGTATTTTTTTTTGGCCCTGAATCATTTTCTTTATCAGACAAGGTTGCAGGCGCAAGCTGCTGGGGTTCCTTATTCCCATCCATTGAGTAATATCACAAGTCGCATGGCATTTTTTGGGCCAAATATGGTAAACATGCACTTTTTATGTCGCTTTGCTTTGTTCTGCCATTTTGGTGTTTTTTTTTTTTTTTTTGACTCGTTCAATTAAGGACCTGCTGTTGATTTTTCTTGGTTTCTGTTGCTTTAGATGTTTGCGGATCTGAGATGTTCTCCATCTTGCACACGTGCTGGAGTGCACGGCACAGTGTCAATATGTCCTCCAGATTGTTTTCAGTACAAAGGGACTCTAGATGTCTGGTACAAAATAATTCGACAGGTTGGTTTGTGGAACATCATCCTAGTGATGCTTTTTATAGTTTTCAAACCTTCTCTTGTTGGCGAGCCTGATAGGTTTGCACGACTGTTGTTAATTACTGGTTTTAATGGGTAAATTTCATACTTCATGCCTTTCTTAAATGATTTGAGTGAGACACACCGTAGCTTTACACTTCACTGCCATTTTAAGGCCAAGTCTTTTGTTTTTCTTGGTTGATTTTCCATCACTTATGTGGAAGTGCTTTTTGCAGGAAGGATTTTCAAGGCTGTGGCGAGGCACCAATGCAGGCCTTGCATTGGCTGTACCAACAGTAAGCCTCTTGCACTTTAATATATTGGTTTTCTGAAGAAATGTACAAATTCACCAAATAATTTCCTGTTCATTTGCTTATTTCCAATCATTTTCTCTTTTGGTCAGGTGGGAATATACTTGCCTTGCTATGATGTATTCCGCAACTTATTAGAAGATCGCACTGCCTTGCTTGCACCTAGCTTGACCCCCTATGTTCCATTAATTGCGGGGTCACTAGCTCGCTCTTTAGCTTGTGCAAGTTGCTACCCCATTGAACTGGCCAGAACTCGCATGCAGGTATTCTATGTTTGCATCTTGCTTTTTAATTTTATCTCTCAAGATTCGAGAGTAGTTTAGTTTTAGATAATTCTTAAGAGTAGATTGGCACAGATGTCTTTGGTGCTTCACATTGGCTGTGTATTTTCTGAGCTTGATGGTATCATGAGCATCTTTGGTTTTCGTTTAATTGTGGATGGTGTACTTTCTTTTTTGCTCTAGTTTGCTTTATAGTTTTCATATACTTTCTTAGTCTGGTTTAATTTCCGACTTTATATTCTATTTTTATACATCAGAGTTTATTGCATTCTTAATTGGTTTTTCCATGCCAGGCTTTTAAGGCAACAGAAACTGGCAAGAAGCCTCCTGGGGTATTGAGAACTCTATTTGAAGTAGTGTCTCATGTCAGAGGCACAAGTAATACACCAAACACCTGTGAGTAGATTGGCAATTTGACACTTTATTCCCCACTCCCCCTCTCTCCAGAAGTCTTTCAGCATGTGGGTTTTAGAGGGAGTGTGTACTGTGGAATGCTGATGGGCACCTTTTCGTGACAGTGCAAAACTACCGTGCTCTGTGGACGGGCATGGGAGCACAGCTTGCTCGAGATGTCCCTTTTTCAGCAATCTGTTGGTCGACACTTGAACCTGTGAGCTCTCTCTCTCTCTCTCTCTCTCTCTCTCTCTCAACTTTGATGCTGCAATTTGACATGTTGCAGGTTTTTTCATCTCCTTGGTTCTTCCTTCTCTTGAATCTGATCTTGATTTATGTGATTGCAGATTAGGAGAAAACTGCTTGGGACCATTGGTGATGAAGCTAGTGCATTTGCCGTCCTTGGAGCTAATTTTTCTGCTGGATTTGTAGCAGGAAGTCTTGCCGCAGCTGCTACATGTCCTTTTGATGTGGCCAAGACAAGAAGGCAGATAGAGGTTCGTTATTTCATGTCAGAGTCATCTTGCTAGGGAGTTCATTTAGGGATTTGAAACTTAAAACTAGAAACTTTGAAAGCACATGCATGTTCAAGTGATTTTGGTTACCTGTTAGTTGGTATGTGCTATAAAATTAATCTGCTTGAGAAATATCTTTGGTTGGTCATTTAGATTGGATTACGTGGATAAGTTGTGGATGATTTTGATATGCTGATGGAAAGCCCTGTAACCTTTTATTGCACAATAGTATTGCAAAATAGTATGCGTAAGAAGTTATATTGTCCTGTAAATAAACTTCTGTCTTTGATTTGATGCCAACTTTCTCCTTCATATTTTTCCAGATGGATCCAATGAGGGCGTTGAAAATGACAACAAGGCAGACTTTAGTGGAGATTTGGAGGTACCTATAATTTACACGGCGTGTTTTAGAGATTTAGATTACCCTCGTGTGATATTTGATGTGTTCTTATCCAAAATCCTCATCCTGCTTGACATGGCTCCTTGGTTGAATGTGTACATACTTGACCTGAGGAATTTTCATTTATTTATGGAAAGAAGAAAAAAACTATGAGGTGCTGCATGGATAGATGCACAAGAAATTTCTCTTACTTCTATGTAAATCTAGCTTTTGTTAAAGAAACTCTTTAAGTATTTTATTCCTCCTGTATTTTCTGCACTAAGTAGGATATCTGTAAGGCTTAATATCGTTTGTTATTGGAATGCTGAATTTGCAGTTCACCTACATAGTGGCACAGAAAGACCTGTCTGATGGGTCTGATGGGAAAGTGGCCAGCATTAGTGTTTGACTACTAATCCTGTGATTGGTATTGAATTTTCGCGTTACAGGGATGGAGGCTTGAAGGGACTCTTCACTGGAGCTGGTCCTCGTGTTGGCCGTGCAGGGCCTTCTGTAGGCATTGTGGTATCCTTCTACGAAGTTGCAAAGCATGTCCTGCACACCCAGTATGCGACTTCATGATTTGGCTTATAGCAGGCTGGTCCTGATTTTTTGTCTCCTTGAGGTGTGACCACCAACGGAAGCATCACGTTCTGACTTGAATTGAGAAACATAGACCTCCCCATAGATTATTGACCTCATTGTGATACAGAAGGCAGCTGGAAACAAGCAATTCTCATCTTTTCTTTTATTCTTGGCATTGTAGCCGAAGTACAGCTTTTTACTCTCTTTCCTCACAATGGATGTTCGTTCCATTGAATTTTGAATGCTCACAAATGGGCAGAATTTTTGTAGAGTTTTGATGTTTTGAACATTTATTGGGCTGGTTGCCCTCAAGCCTAATGTAATCATATCCCCCGTCTTCACAGAATTGGATGACATGAGATCTCTCGTGGCAATTTTTTGCCCTTTACAGGTTAGCATTGGGGAAATATGTGGGTGGCTGCAGATGATATGTTATTATGCGGAATTAGTGACTCAGACTCTGATGCCACCGAATAGTGTAGAAGTTGAATGATTTACCGAAATGTAGGGTCAATACATGATGAGAGGGCGAGGTTTTGAGTTTGAAGTTTGGTATAATGTATTTGAATAGTTATTACCCCGTGAGAGTCAGGATGGTTGAATTCGCTGCTTTAGCTTTCACGCTGGATGTTGGAGTTAGCAACTGAGTGAGCATTGGGGGCGTTTGGTTGCTGGTCTGCATTGTACTTTCTGTGCATGGCTAAGAACAATGTGCTTGTGTTGGTGGTTTCCATGCAGCGTTGGATAGGAGATAAATAATGTAACAAAGAAGGTGCTGCGATTAACTTTTAGCCGGAAAGATGGTGGGGTTAATCGATAGGGCGTGGAAATCGTGAACATTTTTGCCTGTACTGGATTTATGTCTTGACTTCCTGGTTGGCGGTTGCATGACTATACGTAGGATTACATTTCTTCCACCCTGCAACATCTAAGGTCTCGTGTAATTTGAGATAGAGGGGTTTGTACCATTGCTCATAAATCCACTCCAAAACGGACGTTCCGTGAATGCTTTGCTAGAACGGATGTGTTGTTTCAGAAAAATGATATCGTAGCAAGAATGAAGTTAGTGTGTGATCGATTGAGCATGACATCTCATCACTCATTAATGTCTTAAGCCACTTGGTCGTTTGAACACAGCATCTTGAGGGCTCAAATAATGTCTTGGTATCTTTTTAGGATGGCAAAAGTGACTACAACGAACATAAGAGTCCATCGCACATTCAATGGAAGGATGTATTGAAAGGCGTTACAAAACATATATATATATATATATATATATATATATATATATATATCTTTCTAATCAAGAGAACATTTGCTCTATTTTAAATTCAGGATAATATGATAAGGTTCGCAACTGTGATCTCTTTTTCTCTTTTAATGGAAATTTATTTCCATTTCAAAATATCAATGTTGCCCAAAATAAAGAAGAGAAATAATCCCAAAATCATGATGAAGCAAGTAAAAAGAATCAAGTTATAAATAAAGAAAAAATATGTTTTCTGCCCGGCCGCTATCCTGTCACAAAAGATTCAACCCGGTCCCTTCACACCATCTCCAGACACACTCAATCAACCCTAGCCAGACACAAATTAAGAAAAAGAAAATAAAAATACCAATATGCTTAGGTTTCGTCTCCTCTGGCCTTAAAATAAAATTAAGCAAAAAAGAAAAAATAAAATAAAATAAAATAAAAAGGAAGCTTCGTGTCCTGCGATGGCAACGCCAAATCGGTGGATCGCCCTTTTCGTCTGGAGAGACCATTTGAGAACCAACGGTGGATGATGCTGATGGTTGATGTTGATGTTGATGTTGATGATGATGTTGATGGGGGGGAGGCATCGGTCAGCGACATCAATGGATGAGATACGTGAGGATGAGGGCTATGAGCATCAGCACGTACGCTATCCCTTGGTCTATCGACGTCCCTGCACGTCCGACCACCAACACCAGCAAACGTCAAGATCGAATTTTTATCACCTTTTGCGGGTCAATCGTCAATTTCGCTGTCACCCATCACGCATCATTCTTCGCTAGTTACCTACTTTCGAAATCACAGACGAAAGCTGAATAGAAAAAGCAGGGGGGAATCATGGGCTGGGGGGAATGAAAGTCACGGACCGTCGCTGGCGGGCGCCGGAGCCGGAGCCGGATATTGGGCACGAGCCGTGGGCAACATGATGGCGTACATCATGACGATGATGGCGAACACTCCGACATTGAACTTAGAAACCCCCATTCTTGCCGCGTGTTCCTCTCTCTACCTTCCCCTGGCTAACTCCGTCGCGAAATATAGGAATGGTTCGAGTGTTTCCTTCGACGAGCGCTGGAGGAGAGATAGAGAGAGACAGACCTCTCTTTTTTTCTCTTTTGGTAGGAAATACGGAGATCTCGTCCCGTTCGCGAACGGAGTGGAACCTTTATGGGCGAGCGATCATGCAGGAGGAGGGGGGTTCGATTCGTGTCCATTTCTGGAAAACAGAGATGCTTGGTCCACCCGCACGTTTAGGGGGATCTTTAAAACGAAATTAAAAAGGGGAAAGAAAGAAAAAAGAGAGGAGGAACCAGCAATCAATCGATCGATGTTGAGGTACTGATACGTTATGCACGATTGCTGCTGGTCGTGAGTTGTCGTTTTTGGGAATCTAGCAAAAACACAGCCCTTTTTTGCGTGCTGCTGCTCTGTTCTTGTGAGCTGTGTCTTTCCGGGCCCTTCATATTTCCCGCTTTAGATTAGGGGTATAAATTATTTGCCATATGTACACCTACGCATCTATTGTGTGTGTGTGTGTGTGTATGTACTGTTTTGTTATCCCTACAGCTGTATTCCCGTAAGTATACCGTGACGACGAGCATTATTAATGTAGGCTGCAAAATCAATCAGGTGTCGGACCACCCATTTTCAGAGCATCCATCGTTTAGGCATTATCATAGGAACAGTTGGTATTAATTGGCTGTTTCGATTTAACTAAAACTCATGAAAAAATCGTCGGTGAATCCCTCATTTGCTTTTGGACCACATAATAATTGGTAAATTTGGGTGCCGTCGTAGGCACCATGTTTACTTAGAAGGGCCGGACTTCTATTCCAAATCTGAGTCCAATATGTATGACTGAACTCGACACGCCCATCGAGATGTCATGTTTGATTGATGCCGTAAGATTCATCTTAGGTGAGTGAATTCTGAATCTATCTCGTTGAATATGCAAGTCAAGAGACAATCTGAGTGGATTGCTAACTGGTTTTCTTGGCCATCTCAATATTTTTCCCTCTCGGTCTAATTAAACTCTTGAATCATAGAACTGTTTCGGAAGAACTGTCATAGTTCATGGAACAATAAAAAACACTTGACTATCAAAAGTTATTTCCTTTATTGCATCCTGGGGAGCTACAACATCCACCAAAAACAGCTCATACATGTACCACATGGTCCTAGCTTATAAATGAAAGTACGGCACCATGGAAACACGAACATGAAACAGCAGATTGTACCAGCCGAGCTAGCTTCCTAGTGCTGAGGAGGCCAGAGGAAAGTTCCGATGGCGAACTTCCTCTTCCGCTCGATGTCTCCGGCCGCCACAGCTGAGCTTGGGAGCCCGTACTCGGAGAGGAGGCGATCGAGCTGCCATTCAGGCATGTTCTCGTAGTCCGACTTGGTGTAACTCGGGTAATGCAGCGGCATTTGAAAGCCACGATCTTCACCGTTGCCGTTCCTCCCTCTCTCTTCCCGAGACCGCATTGTTCCTACTTTGTATGCACCATTTGATGAGTCCATCCTCTCTCTCTCTCTCTCTCTCTCTCTCTTTCTGTGAGTGAGAGCTTGAGAAAGTGTTTGCCTCAAAACCCTTTAAATATGCAAAAATTTCTGCAGAACGTTTGTACAGTTGCACGTGAAGGCCCAGGACTTCATATATTTTTATTACTAGGAAATAGAGAAGTTTTCACTCCACCTAAACCTCTTAACTTCACTCACAAAAATAGAAAGGCCTCATTTATTTTATGTGTTTTTGTATTGAATTGCTGTGAAACTCAACCCTAGTGTTTGTATGGTGAGAGAAGTGCCAAACAGAAAGCAATTGCCAGTCGGCGGATGCCGGATGCCATTCTTTCCGTGCCAACGTCAAAACGTGCAAAAGTATTTGGAGTTGTTGTGTGTGGTCACCAACCACCTTTGTCTTTCCTTTCATTTATTAAATTTCTTATTCCGCCTGGTCCTCTTCTCTAGAATGTAATAAATGATTACTCTTAAAGTAATAATTTGAATAATTACAGATTACAGTACAGGAAGGGCTAGAAAAGGCAGTCACCACTGGTGTAAACGAGGAGGAAAACATTCAAACTTAACCTGGCAAGATTATATTTAGCATTAGTTGAGAGTTCAGTGGGACTTGTCCTTCTCTTTCTCGTAGAAACTCCGCAAATCGATAATGTTTAACCAGAAGCAGAATCAGAGAAGGAATAACAGCAATAAATCACTGGACGAGAAAAGCTACTGCCTTCGTTAATCAGCAAACTGCATACATACGACATTGATACTACCACGCCGTCAACTTCCGCTATACATGACACGGCACATATACAAGCCCCTATGCTTTTTAAAGCAAATATCTAACCTATACATATCCATCTAATTTCCACAAGACTCGCACTGTGGTTCAACTCAAAGCACAAATAGTTACAAAAATCTTTGTCCAGACGGCAAGATGTCCTCTAACTTCATCATTAGCATTCAAACAGGCTTCAAGAAGGAAAGAAAAAAGGGTCCTCATTGTTCTTGTAGATCTGAAACAGCTGTTTAGAGTAGTGATCAGCCAATTTTCGGCAGAGATCTAATGCTTCAGGGTCATGCTCCTGTAACTCCTCAACTGACTTTCTTAGGCCACCAGATGTATCTCCTTCGGTAAGAAACTCACCCAGAGCGCAGCCCCTAAGCAGAACACCACAATATATTAACAAGAGAGCAGCTGGAATTCATACACTGGATACATAAGATTTGAATTCAATTCCACAAAACCCCTAGAGGAACATATTAAACAATATTATCGCCAAGTCAAAACGCTGCATTATTAATTATTCACAAGGAAGTTCGGACAGGACATGCAACTGGTCATGCAAAAGGTACATTATCTAACAAAATAAACGTACAAGAAACAAACACAACCATCGGGTAACACACATATATAACGAAAACAGCACACGTCTTGTTGCAAAGGAAGAGCAAACAAATAGAACCATCAGGCAACAAATTTATCAAGCAATAAACATAAGTCCTGAAACTTGTAGTAATCCATAGATCGATTGTAGCATATAAGCTTCTAGCACAGTGTAATGCCACCTCATTCGTTTAAAGAAAAACAAGGTAAACATAAGATGCTTATGTATAAGATAACATCAAAGCAGTCTCACAAGAAAACATAATACACATGCAACTTGCGGGCAGCTTTGACAAGCAAATAATAACCCAAGCATCCAACATATGCATCACTACTAAACAAATTGACAAAGGAAAGAGTCTATCAATATGAATGTGGAAATACGATCTACCTGGGTGCATCAAACTTGCTAAACCCACGTTGATTGCTGTAAAATGCTTCCTTACTAATTCTCTCATCAGCTGTTTGCTGTCGATAGAGAGCACATACAGCTTTCATGCATAATTCAGGTTCCTTACCAAATGCTGCAAGCATGTCTGCCTCAAATTTCCACTCAGACTTATGATCTTTGCTTCTTTTAATTCTCGATAAAATCTCGCCAAAGCCCGTTTCACCATCAGATGTATCTTCTGACTGGCCAGAAGCATCATCCACATCAGAAGCATCATCCCCATCAGAAGCATCATTGACCCGGGAAACATCAGAATCATCAACTATAAAGCTGCTCAAGCTGTCGTTATCACTGTCTAATCCAAAATCTTCAGAATCCTCACCCTCAGCATCTTCGGTGGTAGGGCCTGCAGGATGATGCTGAGCTCTACTGGATGGTTTTCGTTTTGCCTTGGCTTTAGCCTCACGTTCCCTCAATGTCATTAGATGCCGCCTCATGGGGGTTTGGGCATGTTTGACATGGTTGTCTGGAGAAGCATTAGCTGTTTGGCACCGATTCATTTCAGAAGTGGTGACACGTTCCCTCAATGTCATTATGTGCTGCTTCATGGGGGTCTGGGCATGTTTGACCTGTTTGTCTGGAGAAGCATTAGCTGTTTGGCACCGATTCATTTCAGAAGTGGTGTCACCAGCTTTATATAATTCCTGAAGATGCATCCTCTTTAGGCTACCTATTGGAACACAGTCATCGTCACCACTCTCACTATCAGTCTCAATAACATTAGAAGCCCGTTTCCTTTTTGGAGTCAGTACAGTTGGGTTATCTTCATCACCAGCTATACTGTCATGGTAGTCCTCTTCATGACAGGTCCTTGCACTGTTCTCAATAGTCATTGCTTTCCCACCCTCTGGAATCCCCTTATTTGAGCGGTAATCTAAATCCAAACCCTTTGAATTTTCCTGATCATTAACACCATACGTTTCATTGTTAGTTTTATCTTCTTCTTCATCACTATCATGGATGTCAATAATGCCAACAGTGTGGGGTTTGGCAACTCCAGCAGCAGTGTGGGGTTTGGCAACTCCAGCAGCAGATGGGGCCATTTTTCTGCTGGGGCTTTCCTCCTCTTTGAATAGTAACTTTTTCCTAGCTCTCCTGCCATACTGTAGGCATGCAACTTCTTTTTCACCTTTAACATCACACAAGTTACTTTGCATTGTAAAGTTTAGAGGAGTACCTGCCCAAGAAAAACCAAAGCATATTGTAGGTGGCCATAGCTGGTAATTTCACCAAAAAGGGAAGTATGAACAGATTTGACTACATGTCAAAAATGCTGATCACTGCGAATGATCTCCTCATAGTCCCTTTTTCTTTGGCCGTGTAACACTCGCCAATTAGATAACCAAGATGAACTAACTAAATAATAAAGTTTTAAAAAAGGTTTTACATTCTATTGCACGCATGAGATACATAATAATAAGATGATTGATGTTATCATGCCCATCAATCATAAATGCTAGAAAACTATCTATCTAATTTAAAAGCAAACAGAACGATGTTGAAAGATCAAAGTATGTGAAACTTTGAAATTTGCAGTTTCTTTACCACATAGTTTGCTACCAGAGCCTCCATCAACCAAATCCACCATCTGTGCATCCCCATGTCCACCACATGACTCCTTGGGATTGTCCATTTCCTTTCTTCTGCTCACACCATGTGCAAGATCATTAGGAAGTTCAACTCCCATTTTGCTTCCACTGAAAAGGCGATGCCCAGCTTGTGCCACTGACTTAGAGTTAGCCTCCATCTGTAAAACCCGTGACTCCAGTTCCTGGAGGCTTTGTCTCAAAACCTTTAGATCTCTTTCAGCCTTGTTCTTCTCACATTCAAGAATCCTGTTCTCAATCATAAGCTGGACAAACTTATCTTCTTCTTCATGCTCCTCTACCAAGTCAACAAACTTCTTCACCCCTGCATCGTTAGTTTTACTGCTTTTACAACCTTTATTGCATTCGAAACCTGAAATTTGTTCCTTGATCTCGCTGTTGTTTTGCTTCAAAACCCCAACTTCACGCTCAACAGCCTGCTTTTCAGATTCTAATGCCTTGAATTTGTCCTCGAGTGCTTCATAATCACTCTTCCATTTCCGGTTCTCCAATTCCAACCTCGCAATTCTCTCTTCAACACTCTCACCCGTATCCGCAACTGCGCTAAGCGTACATGCTTCCAACTCTTTTTCGACAAAATCCAAGCCTCTGTTGTCATCCACGCATTTCACTTCATCCGAGTTCAAATCCATATGGAATCACGGTGTCTCCTCAACTTCAACAAATCAAACACACCAAGATTAACATTTGAAGCTTCCTATTAGGAGAGCCCTAAGCAGCATAACTTCACAGCAAGGGGCAATTATGAAATTAAAAAAAAATCCTACATACCTGTTAACACTAAATAACTGGGTCACATACCAAGAGCATACAGGCTCACTCTAGTCTCTAGCTTTTACGTAATACGATCCAACAACAACCTAAGAGACCATAAACAGAACAAACCAATGCACAATACGAGGAAGAGGAAAATACCCACAATTGAAAATATGATCTTTCTTTCAATTCTCTCAACCGCTTCACACGGCGAAAGAGCAGTAGACTCTTTCGGATGAGACAAGCTTAAAGAGAAGGCGCATCCCAAACGGGAAGGCTGGCATCGATCGGCTTCGTTGTGGGAAAAAATGAAGCCTTCAGTCACATACTAACAGCATGCAGGTTCACTCTAGTCTCTAGCTTTCGCGTGGTACGACCCGACAACAACCTAAGAGACCATAAACAGAACAACCCAATGCACAACACGAGGAAGAGGAAAATACCCACAATCGAAAATACAATCTTTCTTTCAATTCTCTCGACCGCTTCACACGGCGAAAGAGCAGCAGGCTCTTTTTGACGAGATAATTGTGGGAAAAAATGAAGCCTTCAGCCTCGTTCTACTAGGGCTTACTGTCTTCGTGCTCGTCGCAGGTGACCGAGTCTGGAGAGAGAGAGAGAGAGAGAGAGAGTGCGGAGTGACATGGAAGATGGAAGTCGGAGAACCAGAGGGCACCGGCTGGCTTCTGCGAGACGATTGACGTCACCGGAAACGGTGTCCTGTCACGTGGTGGTCGCACGGTCGGCACGTGTTCTTCACGATATGAAAATTTCCCATTTTTTTAATTTTGCACTTTGCACAGTTATTTAATAAGACAATATCGTGATACGTTATGTTGCCGCAAAAACTGAAATCAACATTTCTTAATTATAGGGCGAAGGAAAATCACTGTTTATAAATGGGAAATTCACATAACCATTGGAGTTTGTTCTAATGATCATCCTTCTAATATCGAGGGGAAAGTGGGGATTCAAATTCTCACATTTTTAGAGGTTGGGGTGGTGATGATTTAATTTGAAGTAGGACTTTTGACTCTTGCGCCTTAGACAAAAGTCTAAGGGAAATTGACATATATAGTCTTTAAACTTTAGTTTAATGTGTAATTTGGCCTATGAAATATAATATAGTTCATGAACTTTTAATTAATTTAATTTAGTTCCTATCCTTGAATAGCATGAAAATCTTTAATGTAATAGTCATTCCAAGGATTACAGTGAACATTTTTATATAGTTCAGGGACTGGATTGAACATATACTAAAAATTTAGGGACCACACTATATATTAAGCTAAAGTGCAGAGACCATATTGAACAAATTAAAACTTTATGGGCCAAATTATACATTTGGTAAAAGTTCATGAACTATTTGTGTCATTATCCCTTTATAAATTAAGGTATTTTTTTGACAAATAAGCATCTCAAGATGTTTGTTGATCTAATATTTTCTAACTAGATATAGTCTTAATTTGTTGGCCTTGAGTTGGGTCAAAATGTCCGAGAATACTTGTCAAACTTACATCTTTTTATTGAACCTTAATAAAAAAGAAGAAGAAGGTAATAACGCATTGAATTTTAACATGTGAATTAATATTTTTTTCGAATTAATCTGAGAGCTAGTTTGCATAGAAGGATAGGATAAAAATTGTCCTTTTTGGCACTTAGCATCACGCATTGTACCGAATAAACCCAAATAGGTCCGTATAAAAATTGGACGACTTGTCCCAACTTAGACGTGGGATAAAGTATATCACATTCGATTACATCTGGAAAGAAAATGGAAAAAAGATGAAAAAAATTGAAAGAAGATAGAAAAGAACTGAAATGATATATTTGCTCTCATGCAACAGCGCTGCCGGCACCTGGTGATCGCTTGAGAGTTTTCAGTCTTTGCATGAGAAGCGAGGTGGTCGGAGTGAGGCGATAGTAACCGTCACCTTATTTCGATGACAACTCCGCGGTTGTCATACCTTGCAGTTTCTAATGAGTTTAATCGACTCCTGACTCGAAACATGATGGGCGTCACCACCATGACTAACCAAACCCAACCCCGCCCCCCCCCCAATTGAGTTTCGATGAAAAGAAAGAAAAAAAAAGAAAAGAAAAAGAACAGCCACAGAGGCTACCATGAAAAATGGCAACCTGCGTAGGCGATGATGTCATGGAAGTGGATTTTTTTTTGTTTTTTCTAAATTAATTAAATTAATATTTTATTTTTCATTTAATTATAGTCTAAATTAAATCAACTCACCTTCGATATGACAAATTCACCTAATTTTCTTATCCTTTTCTTTTCAATCCGGGTGCTTTATCTCGACGACCGACGCTGAATTCCACTGGAACTTGCAGTTTACACACAGAAATCCGCGTACTGCCTCAGAAGAACTCTGCTTTTTCATTGAAACAGAACTGATAGTCCCTTCACTCTCTGACTGATACGAGGTATGCAGAAATTCGATTTCCTCCCTTTCTTTTTCTAGTCATTTGCGAAAGGAAGTCTGTTTTTCTGTAGATTTCACGAAAACATGGATACCCGAAACGTAAATTTCCGATCTTGCGGTCATTGCAATGATTCCGCTGTTCCCCTGTTATTATTGCGTCCTTCTTTCCCTCGACGCGGCAGCTCATGCTAGGTGTTCGATGAAATGTTTCCGAAGAATTTACGGGTTGTTTACTTACCGGTACTTTTGGCAGAGCGTGTTTCCCATTCTGGATAAATGAGGCGCCAGGTGGATATTGGGCTGTAATGGTTGAGACTGATTCTGGTTTTACTTGCCTGAGACAAATCGCGATTGATATCCTTTGCCAATGCTCGTGTTAATGCTATCTCTCACAGGAAACTAGTTGTGACAGCTCATGTCTAGCGCTAGCGGGAGGAGATGCCTCCTGCTTTTGGAGAAATGCAAGACCATGAGACACTTGAGAGAAGCTCACGGACAAGTGATCACATGTGGGCTTGGGAGTAACAGCTTTGCACTAAGCAGGCTCTTAGCTTTTTGTGCGGACCCACGTCATGGAAGCGTTCATTATGCATGGGAACTTTTCCAACGGATTCAAATGCCCACCATCTGTATCTACAACACCATTATCAAAGCTTTCTTGCTCAATAACGAATTTTTCAGTACCGTGAGCTTGTACAATAGGTTGTTGATAAGGGGTTTTTGTCCTGATAATTACACAATTCCTTATGTTTTGAAGGCTTGTGCAAAGCTGCATGACCATTATCTAGGAGAGTCTGTTCATGGGCATGGGATAAAAGTGGGACTTCTGTCGGATATTTTTGTGGGCAATAGCTTGATCTCTATGTACTGTGAGCACAAAAGTATGAGAGCGGCAAGAAAGGTGTTTGATGAAATTCCTAGGCGGTGCGTTATCTCATGGACGATAATGATTTCTGCATATGCAAAGGTGGGAGATGTTGATAGTGCAAGGGTGTTGTTTGATGAGGTTACTGAGAAGGATAAAGGGATATGGGGTGCCATGATTTCTGGATACGTACAGAATGGTTGTGTCAAAGAAGGACTATACATGTTTCGCTTGATGCAGTTGAATGGTGTTGAGCCTGATGAGTCAGTGCTGGTTAGCACACTCTCTGCTTGCGCTCACTTGGGGGCTCTCGATATTGGTATTTGGATTCACAGGTATGTCAACCAGTGGCGGTTCACATTGAGTTCCCGACTGTGTACTGGTCTCATAGATATGTATGCCAAATGTGGGTATATAGACATAGCCAAGAAACTGTTTGATGAAATGCCGGAAAAAGATAATGTTTGCTGGAATGCTATGATTTCCGGATATGCATTCAATGGTGATGGAGAGAGTGCTCTCAAGTTGTTTACAGAGATGGAGAATGGCGACATTAAACCAGATGACATCACATTCATTTCCATCTTCACTGCATGCAACCATTCAGGTTTGCCACGCGAAGGTCTGAGGCTGTTGTATAAAATGTTGGCAGAGTACAACATTGAGCCTAAGAGTGAACACTATGGTTGCTTAGTTGACCTCCTCTGCCAAGCAGGGTTCTTGGAAGAAGCAAAAGAAATACTCTTGAAATTTCCAGGGAGTGGCCCGTTTGAAGAAGCCATTGCTTGGAGAGCTTTACTTCAAGCTTGCTGTAAGCAAGGAAACTTACAGATGGCTGAGTTTGCAGCTGAGAGACTTGTGCAGCTGGAATGTCACAGTGGAGCATATGTTCTACTTTCTAACTTATATGCTGTTGCTGTGAAGCAAGATGAAGTTCGAAGAGTAAGAAAGTTGATGACAAGCAGAGGAGTTTACAAGGCACCTGGTTGCAGCTCAATTCAACTTAATGGGGGTGTTTATGAATTCATAGCTGGAGAGAAAACACACCCACAGATGGATAGGATATATAGTACTCTGGACAAGTTGAATAAGCAGTTGGACTGCTGAGGGTTGCAACCCTTTTCCAGTATCCGTTCTACCATCTGCACTTCAAAGAATGGTTTAACCCTCACATGGTTTTAGTGTGCCACTTTGAGCATAGCATAGCAACAAGAAGATGTCCCAGTCTTCGAATGTTTCTGTTACCAAGAGGAAATAATAAAGAGTGAAGGAGTTGAACTACACAGTAACTGTGTTTCGACCCTCTGACATGTTCACAAAATGAGAAATCTAGTTCCCAAACCCTCCGACATGTTCACAAGATGAAGCATGAAATGCCCATGAGGAATTGGTGCTTCGATAAAAGGCTAATGAAAGCTTGACATGGGTGAGACAATGTGAAGTTACCAACATTGGATGGGCAGAGTAAGCTCTGGAGATAGAAGTTTAAGCAAGATTGAGATAGACTTGTTTGATGTGGCTATTAATACAAAGGATTCATGAAGAACCAATTTACTCGTGGAAGGTGCTGGAGGGATTTCTCTTGTTTAGACTCCAGGATGACTAAAAAACTTCTATTTGGATCTAAGATATTATGAAATTCCAATTTTACAGTCTTTCTTAAAATTCTGTTGTCTCACCTACCAGGGATTTGAGAAACTTGGATGTGATAGCAATCTGTGACTTATGTTTGACCTTGTCCCCCTCTCTCACAATCTCTCTCTCTCTCTCTATGTGGAATAAGTGCATTTGGTTTTGAGATGACTGATGTATGTTTTCTCTGGTGATTGGATGACTGATAATTTTGAACTAGTGGTATAGTAGAGAATTTGCAGCGTCTGGTTCCTAATCTCTCTTTTCTCTGGCGGGATACAGGAACGAAAAAAATGCGGTTTTTGAGGCTCATCAGCTCGAGCGCTGCCTCTTCTCTTAGAAAATCATTCTATAACAAGCAGTGGTTTTTACCATTTACACAAGGGCCTTCTTCATCCGCAGGGGATGTGGAAATGAGGGAATTTGTTGAATACATAGATTCGCTCAAGAACTATGAAAAATCAGGAGTGCCAAAAGGTGCAGGCACGGATTCGGATGATGGGTTTGATCTTGGTCGGATGAGAAGGTTGATGGGTCGTCTGGGAAATCCTGATTCGAGGTTCAAGGTTTGTTCTTTGCTCCAAATTCTTTTTCATTGCTCTTCTAATTGAGCCGCATCCTTTGTTTATAAAAGTGAATGTATTTTGACCCATGAGAAGTTCAAGAACTTAGATTCAACCCTTTACAGCTGGTTAATGCAACATATTCTTTGTTACTTTATAATTCATTTATTTGTAAACTATCACGACTGAATGTGTTTCGGTCATTTGCATGTAAAAAGTACATTTATTGGACTCCTTATTTATTCGTCTGATTTTTGGATCAATGAAGTAATTTCAGTTTTCATTTCTGAGACATCCTTGTAGAGGTATCTGTTTATCTTGCCTGCTTTATCGCTTCTCTGTTTCTCTCTAATCTGAGTATGTCTTCATGTTACTATGACTGCTAGGCTGTTCACATTGCTGGGACGAAGGGGAAAGGATCTACTGCAGCATTTCTTGTGAACATCTTAAATGCAGAAGGATACGTTGTTGGTTGTTATACTAGGTGTTGTGTTATCACATCTATTGACTTTTTTTACATTTCCTTTTCTTTGGTTGCTTTCTCATTGTCTCCTTCCTAGTGACTTGCAATATGTTCTTGTTGCAGCCCACATATTCTGTCAATCAGAGAACGTATTTTGGTGGGAAATCCGGCCAAGCCTGTGCCAGCAGAGAAACTAAATTGCCTATTCCACCAGATAAAAGACATTCTTGATGAGTCAATAGTACTTGAAAATGGTAGGCTGAGTCATTTTGAGGTATGCTAGCCTATTTTTCACAAAAAACACTTTATTGACTATTTTAAGAGTTTGTGTGCATGAGTTTTTCTGGTAGCTGCTGCATAGAAATACTAGCAATGAACAATAAACCCCTTTAGTGGGCTGTAAATCTGAATGTATTTGCCCGTTTGATTCTCCCTCCGACTTGTCTTCCTTTTTCTTTGCCCCTGTTTTACTCTTTTTATCCTCTTTTGTCTTTTTGTTGCACTGATGATGCATTTGAGTTCCAAGTGTGAGTTTTTGCAGTCAAATAAGATTAGGTATCCACTACATTTCCTTCCTTTTTTTATACAGTTTATAATCTATGCTGACAAAGATAACTCCATCAGCAGCATGCATCATTTTGTCAGAAAGCTTTTTGATTTTTAGTCTTTCTTGGCTATTAAATTCACTATCGAGGGATTGCACTGGTATAGGTGCACTGTGTTTGCAAATTCAGCAACATACACCCTTTTCTTATTGACTAATCTTCTTCATACTGATGAAGCAAAATATTTCAGGTTCTTACTGCAGTGGCATTCACACTCTTTGCCCAAGAGAATGTTGATATGGCAGTTATTGAGGTTGATTTTACTAATTATGAGACTCTTTTCCATGGCTTTACGCTATTCTTTTCACCAGTTTCCATGTGAATTCTCTTGTCATCCTCAATCATGAGTGAAAACTTGGAAAATGGATACGATAGTGATGTCCTTATCTTTTGGAAACAGGCTGGGCTGGGAGGTGCTCGAGATGCTACAAATGTAATTTCTAGCTCTGGACTCCTTGCATCAGTCATAACAACAATAGGCGAGGAACATATGGATGCTCTCGGAGGTTCTTTGGAAAGCATAGCAATGGCGAAATCTGGGATCATTAAGCACAGCCGTCCAGTTAGGTTGCTCTTGCTATTTATAGGTGACACGTTTGTAACTACCTCCTTGTTTACTTGAATGTCTTTCAGAAACTGTAACACTTTATTCTTTAAGTTTGGTTGAACATTTTAAAGGAACTCTTCATTAAATCTAATCCTGCTGGAAAAGCAACAAGTCGACATGGACTCGTGATGTATTGTTCCATTTCTCCTGTGAGCAGTCACGTTAAAAGCAGCCAGTTGTGCAAGTAGAACCGCTGTATTCCATGGCAACTGGACTTTTCTGAATCTCCTTCAAATTAATGCATGGATCTTTTCTGAAACTTTTAACCATTTAATCCTGTTGAACTGGATGAAGTGTCAGATTTGCATAGAGCGTAAGAGTTTCTAGAATGACATTGGTCCCTAATGCTCTTGATACCTGCTTGTCTATATTGGGGTCGCTGGACTCATTTTCTGGCCAAGTGACTGCTTAAGATAGAATTAATTTTTGCATAAAGTATGTTATCTTGTGCGATGTTCTTATAATCAGCTCAGCCATGCTGTTAACTCTGACATGTGATCATGATCTCAGTTGGTGCTGGGGGGACCATTTGTTCCACAAATTGAGCGCATTCTTCGCGATAAAGCTTCAGTAATGAATTCTCCGGTGGTCTTAGCATCTGGTGCTGGGAATAGAAGTGTTATAAAAAGCATTTGCTTTCTTGATGGCAGGCCTTGTCAGTTTTGTGATGTTGTCTTCAAAGTTGAGAGGGACTTGCAGCTGGTATGACATTATTAGAATCTCTGAATAGTCTCTAATCATTACATTATGAGTTACTGGGAGATTGCATGGACACATGTTTTTTGGATCATGCAGTCCAGTAATTTGTTGGATGTAAAGATGTCCATGCTCGGGGATCACCAGCTTCAGAATGCAGTGACGGCCACATGCGCTGCACTCTGCCTTCGTGACATGGGTACTAATAATTACCAATGTTTCATTGAGTTCATTTTCCATGATTTTCTTTGCCATCGTGGTTGTTGTTGCCTTTTTAATTTTGTTGCAGGGTTCTATGCTAATGAATTGATACAGATTGTGCTTGCTCATCTTTAGTAATCTTTGTGAGATTTTGTGAGACCATGACCGATTATTCTAAAAGGTCAAGTTGTTAGATGAATGTATGTTTTAATATTTAATTATTCCAACACTCGCCTCATGCTTAGCCTAGTTGTTTTGCTTTGTATTGACATATTTAATTGGAGAAGTAAATAGGGATTGGTAAGATTTGAATTAAGGATCTTCGGAACCATTGCCAACTATTCTGAAAGCTTATGATGTACGTGTGAGATTGTGTTGGGACATTCAGGCAATTAATATATTTTAATTGGTGCATAACTCATTGGCTTAAGCTTTTGAGTGAATGTGGGTTCAACTGGATATATTGATGGGCTTGGACTTAAGGTCCCTCTTGGCGATCTCCCCGGGAGAAGGTATTGGACTTTTGCTGCACATTCCCAGCAAATGATATTAGCGTTGGAGGTCTTGAATTCGAATATTTCCAAGGCCCATTTGCCTCCCCAAGTCCGAATGTATTAATATATCCAATTTGACCTACCTTCACTTAAAAACTTAAGTCCATGCATTATGGGCCAGCTAGGATATGTCAATTGCTCCATACCACACGACTTATCCGATGTGGGATTCACAGGTGCATCCTAACAATCTTCTCCTCACACATTGGGCTTAGTTTGGAGTTGCAACAACCTTCTCTGAGTGACTTTTAGGTTCATATTTGTTGGTAAACAGGGCTCTGATACTATGTGAGATTTTGTGTGACCATGGTCGACTGTTCTAAAGGTTTAAGCTGTTAGATGAAAGCGGGGTTTAATATTTAATTATTCTAGCAATCTCCATTTTGTATCATAATTATTTAGAAGTGCTGAACTTGTGTCTTGAGAGAGCTTGATAGTCTTTCAAAAGCCAAAATATTCTGTCTGCCTGTTTTTGTATGAGATGGAGCACTCATAGACAATTGAGCTCCTTGCGATCACTTTGTGACTTCTGATTATTTTTGTTGGATCTGACACTAAATGACAATTTGTTCAATGCTTTATATTAGTTCTTTCTTGATGTTAGACACTTTATTTCATCATAGCATAGAGGTGATCAATTTTGGTGATCGTTAAACATGTTGCCTGTCAGTTTAAGAATATGTAAAAGTATCTTTTGTTTCTTTGTTTTAATTCGTGTCTTGTCCTCCTGACTGCAGGATGGACAATATCTGATCGATCCATAAGAGCAGGATTGGAGTGTACCCATTTGCTTGGAAGAAGCCAATTTCTTACATTTACAGAGGCTGAGGCACTGGGACTACCTGGAGCGGCAGTACTGCTGGATGGAGGTATTGTGGTGCTCAACAGCCTATCTTGTGCCTACACTTTGCACTTGACTAGTTTTCTTTCCTGACAAGCCAAATTTTTAAAAAAAAAAAAGGTCTGTATTTCCTTATATTTTGGTAGTATTATGATTTTAATTTATTTGCACTGTAGATATTTCTTTATTGAGACTTGAGAGAGGTACAGGCATCTGTAATTTGCCATGGTTTTAGTATCCATAATTTTGAGGGGAGTCAGCATCTGGTGTTGTGCATTTTTGCATGTACTCCTGCCATAGAACATGTTTGCTTAGTAGATTAGTGACAAATTTTGTGAATCTTGTTGTGATTTCTGTATTGTTCTCAGCGCACACCAAAGAATCTGCTAGAGCTTTGGTCGATACTATCAAAATGACCTTTCCTGATGCGCCGTTGGCCCTCATTGTCGCGATGGCTAGGGACAAAGACCATGCAGCCTTTGCAAAAGAGTTCCTTTCGGGTAATTTCCGGTTGAAGTTGCTTGGCCCACTTTCAATCTCATCACTGATCTAAGCAAAGCAAATTAGCAATTGAGATAATTAGATGCTAGAAAAGATTAAAAAGTTCCAGTAATCTGGTTAATTATGGTCTGTGCTGTATGTCTAGTGGAACCTCTCATTGTAGGTCGTGGTTCTTCTATATGCCTTTGCTTTTGAGTCCTCTAGCACACCAAAAGATTAGCTGTGCCATTTTCCAGGTGCGAGATTAGAAGTTGTCGTCTTGACAGAGGTTAATATTGCCGGGGGTATTGCTCGTACAACTCCCTCGACTTTGTTACGAGATTGCTGGATTCAAGAATCTGAAAGAATGGGCATTGCAGTTCTTCACAATAAAATGCCTGAATATCAAGAATCATTCGGGGATGGATCGGAGTGCTCTTTGATTGGGATGGAAGATAGAGTCATATTAACTGCCGCCGACAGTTCATTGGCGGATGCACTGCATGCTGCAAATAGAATTCTGAAGAGAAAAGCCAGAAAGGGACCGGCTCTTCATGTAGTTACTGGATCTCTACACGTGGTTACATCAGTGTTGCTTTCTCTTCGTGGTTGAGTCGTTCTTTTATGAGCTTTTTATCTGTTATTTTTGTGTATCACTAATTGGATATATGTTGCCACTGGAAGTTGCTTAATTTTATTCCATCATGGTCTTTGAGAGTATGCTTTTAATTTTCTAACTGAAAGGGCTGGTCGATGCATATATTTTCCCCAGGATTGTCCGAATTTTGATAATTTCTTTATTGTCTATCTGTGGACATTTTCCAAAGGAGTTAAAAGAGTAAAATTCACCTCATGTTTCGAGTTTTCAATAGCCGGCTTTTGTTGGGTTCTCTGAACAGCTTGCTGAAACGGTAATATCAATCGGCCGAAACCATGCCGAGCCCATCAAAATTGCTTGTCTTGGGGCCTTCGATGGTCATTCAAGAGATCATTGCCTACTTGTAATTCGATCATAAGAACATGCATATCGTCAAAATTTTGATAGTGTTTCTTTGAATGGATGCTTGCAAAAATTTTCAATGAACGGTTTTTATTCATCTTTAAGTGGTTTGACGACTGCGGAATCTTGGTGAACAGTTCTGGCATTGTAGAAGCATTCAGATTATACATATGTAGGGGTAACGTGACACGTGCTGATTATATTCGACACTGAATTCTGCAGAAAGTATATGATTTTGGCTCGAGGGATGCATTGTGTTCGTATATACTGCTTAAGAAATCGTATGGATTTTGCATGACAGTTTCCCGGCCTGTCGGTATTTCTGCATGTAGCTCCCCTACGTACGTACGTCAGGCCAAGTACCATACCAGGAACAGAAAAAAACTGTGTAAAACAATTAAAAGCCTTTTTATTCTTGACAATCTGAATACAATCACGCGTACAAGAGCAATCGAGATCACAGGAAGAGAAAACTTCAAAAATGGAAGGTCACCTATAATACACATCGACTGGGTGATTAGATTTGATGAAGTATAATTAGAGATGAGTAAAGAGACATCATTGCATCTGGCTTTCCTTGCCTTGCTAGCCAGCTATAACTTGAAAACGCTAGGAAAATTTGCTGAAAATCCAAACCTAACTATCACTCTTGATATTACCACATTGTTTCCCAAATTTTTGGGCTTCAAAATTTAGGGAAAGAATTCAGTGCTGTCGAAGGTAATGTTCTCGTTAGTGAACTCCATGCCGTGAAGCGGAAGATCAGAATCCGAACGTGCATTTGCTTGAGGGTTGTTCCCTGAAGCAGCGGCTGAGACAATCATAGCAAGCTCGGATTCTGGCGCGCCGAAACTGGGTCCAGCCTGGAAACTGTCTAACCTAGCTGGAGGCACCGAGAAGCAGTCTGTCCCCGAAGTTGACAGAGACAGGAAATCAGGGTTACTAGAGAAGTTGCTGTTGCTATTCATGACGCCGAAAATATTTTCTGGGTTGGAAGGGAAAATGAACATTGAAGAAGAGAGGTTGGGATTGCCATTGTTGGAGTCCAAGTTCTGAGTTGCGATTGCGAGGCCTTCACGGAAGTCAAACGCAATGTCCTGAGGTCGGGTTTGGTTTTGTTGGTGTTGGGATTGTACGCTTTGGAGAGGGGTGGCGTCGACGGAGGCATTGAAATCGGTTTGATTTTCAGGCGGTAGAGAAGGAGAGATGACAGCGGCAGGGTGCTGATTGCATGTGTGCCTCCCGCGGTACGTGACCTCGAAGATAGTCGGGTCGTCATCAGATCTTTGCACTTGCTTGGTAGCCAAACAACCTTGGACATTCCTATGAGTGCACCTATAATAGCCCCTGAATATGAAGTGGGGGAAAATGATCAAAACATAATAAAACTCAACTCGCGCGCCCTCGTAACCGAGCTACTTCGATAATGTTCAATTATACGTCGAACTTTAGTAGGCTAAGGAAGAGGAACACTATAGCGACGTAAAAAGTACTGCTGAGCAAAACTAACCGCTAGTAACTGAAAGCATTCTTAGGTGATCGTCACATCAGAAGAAGATGGCTGATCATGAAGCGAGCCGTTTAGTATGAAAATCAAATGATTATGCAGCTAAATGACGAGGTCTTTCATCTGGTCTTTTTCAGACTAACTTCCCATCTGAGGAAAAAATGGAAGGAATCTGTCTAGTCCTATGATGTATCGAGTTCCTTGGACTAGGAGTGAGAAAGGCAAAGATCATGAATGTGTTTACTTTGAAACAAAGGAATAATGTTCTAGTGGATTTTGGGGGGATAGAGCTTCAAGACGTGAGAATTAGAGAATTGATCATCGTCTCTAAACTCACCGTGGATACTTGGCTCCAAGAATGTCCTTCTGACCATACTTCCTCCAACTGAATCCATCGTCGAGCGGCCCTTCGAGTCCTGTCCCAGGGGCGACCCGGACCTGCTTTGTCCACCGCTGCATCACCTTTCTGCAACACATTCGGTTGCCGTCACAAATTCATGTAAACATCAAGGAAACTTTCATGCGTGCAACGAAAGTAAAAGGGAAAAAAAAAAACATCCCATGATTCATAACTGTAATTGGTTACCTCTTCCTGGGAGTGGAACCATCATTGAGATCCCGGTCCGAGTCTCCTCCGCTCATCGGGCTCCCGCCCAGTGAAGGGGGCGACTCAGAAGCCCGGCGCTGGCACCCTCCAGCCTGGGGCTCCACGTTGAGCATGGATAGCGCCTTATCATATGAGGCCATGATCCTGTGGATGAGCATTTCCTGGGTTTGGTCGTGTGATGAAGATGATGACGACAACGACGAAACAGCTGAATGGAGCTGGTGTTGGAGTTGCTTGGTCAGTTCTCTGCCCTGTGTTAGCTCATTCAGCAAGGTCAGTTTCTCCCAGTCTCCCATGTTCTCCATATGACTTCAGGATCTCAACGACAACGTCAAAGATGACTTGGTTTCCGAGCTGTTTCTGGTAACACAGACTCTAGTCGCATCCGAGATCAGATGCTCTTCGAGCAAAGACCCCGAGCAACAAAAAATGCCGAAGAAAACAAAGGGCAGGAAGCATGCACAGGAGAAGCGGCTTAAAAGCAAAAACTGGTGATGGGTTTCTCGTGAATTACAAGACGCCGAGATTGGCGGGAGCTAAAAAATGGGAACCGGGTCGGTCTAAATAGATCTGAGAAAGAATTTATGACATGAGAAAAGCCAAGCCACACAGAAGTTTCGCGTCTTGAATGGGCTCAGAAGGAGGAAGATCCAAGAAACATCAGAAGAAGAAGCGAAAGCCTTGAGGAAGGAGGGAGATAGTGGCGGGGGTGGTTAATATTTATATGAAGTCCAATCCTTCTGATTCTAAGTGAAGGGGAAAACGAAAGGGAGGAGGGAGGAAGTTTGACCGAGGAAAACGGAGGAGGTCGAGTAATAACGCAGGTTCTCAGAATTTGAAGACCGGTCTTCGGTCATAGCCACAGGAGTACTATTCCAACTTTCCACGTCTAACACAACCACGCCAGCAAGGACAGTCCAATGGCTGACCGATTCTCTCCGTCAAGAGATGCGCCGAAACAGTGGATCACATGTCCATCACTTTTCCTAACGCCCCTTTGAAAAGTATTCAGATGTCACCAGGACTCTCCGAGCGAAGTGTAAGGAACCGAAAGTTCCGAGTGAATGGACTAGTGGCTGGGCGAGGCATGATTTTGTCAGATTTCAGTGAGATTAGGCCTTGCCCATGATGGGTGAAGCCTGACTTGTTAGATTTGATGAAGGCAAGCCTTGATAGTCTAGTGGGCAGCCTTGGCGTGGCCACCCTCGCGGCCTCTAGCAAGGTCTTGCCTCGCCCAACCCTTGGTGAGGCTTGCTTGATCAACCTGGCCGGCTCTCGCCTTTGGCCGGTTGTCAGACCTCGGCTTTCACTATCGGCCAGTAGAAGAAAGAAGGAAAAGAAAAAAAAAAAAAAAAAAGGAAGAAAAGATGGATAAATAAATAAAAAATTTGAAAAAAATACTAAAATATTATTAAAAATTGTTAATGTTAGCGTCATTTTTTTGATAATTTTCCCTTTGATTACTTGATATGACAATTTAGTGCGTTATTTTATGAATTGGGCTTGTGAATTACTTTCATCGAATTTGATATTTATGTTGTTTATAGATGTGGAGGTTTGTTGTGAAAACCACGGTGGTGATGATGAGTGGAATGTACATAAGATTTTAAAAAGGCAGTCAAAGATTGGAGCTTTTACGACGGAAGAAAGAGACGGTCATGACCGAAGAATCTTCAAACGTTGTTCCGCGTCGTTGCTACCACCGTTGCTCCCAACTTCCAAGCAAAGCTAGAGTTAATTATTAAAAAAAAAAAAATCAGACAAAATAATATAAAAATGCTTGAGATAGAGAGAGAGGGAGTTTTTTTTTTTTTTTTTTTTTTTGAACAGAGAGAGGGAGTTAAAGAAATGGTGATGAGATCATATCGACGTTAGCCTAAAACCTCTGCTTACGTTGACAGCGATAGACCACTTCAAGCGTGCCGTTTGTTTTGGGCACATGTCGGGCCACCCCCAAAAAAATTAATGTGGACAGGAAGCTTCATTTCAGACCAGGGATAACTTGGGTTTTAATCAATCTTGTTCGACCTCATTATGTACACCGGTAACGCTACGTGTCGTCCTGACGTGATATAAAAAAATTGGACACCCAATATTAAATTCGAAGTGCACATTTGGGTAAATTGGTATAATTCTCACTGCTGAAGATCGACAAACTAACACTAATGCAATAAAAATTCTCTAGATTGACCCTCTTATGTCCACGTGCATCAAATTAACATAACATCTAATGAAATTTGCCTTTTAATTCGTTGAAATTTATGTTGAATTCACCTCATATCATCATCATCATCATCATCATCATCATCATCCTCAATCTTAATATCGGATAACTAGGATGTATTGAGATGGGATATATATTGAATTGAGGAGAGAATGTTGGTGGAGACTGTATCGAATTACAAGCACTGACTAAAGGTATGCGTCATCAGAAAAGTTAGTGCTTTGAACATATGAACCTGACTCACATCAAAATTTATATTTGCGATAATAAATAGAAATTAAATTTCAATAGTTAAAAGTGTTAAGAAAACTTCTTAATATGTTTTAAAGATTGACAAAACCTTTCATAAGTGTCTATTGAATAAGACAAAAGTATTTTCAGGTGATATTATTGAAGAAACGATGTTCAGACTTTATTATCTGATTGAGAAGTCTATTTAAACTTAGAAAATATCGTATATATAAAGGAACGATTGGTGATCTGGCTCGAATTTCTTTCCTTGGAAAGTGTTGACTATCTTTCAATCCTAAAAGATCAAGTTGCAACAAAATCCACTCAAAGCAAGGAACCAATCATCCAAAGACAAGATATCTCCAAACGAAGAATTCTATTTATGGAAACTTAACTTCGGTTGTATGAGCCACTGAATCAAGGGCAGATTGTGACATGGTCACTTAACAATTACTAAATCTTCTTGAAGCATCGGTGTCCAACTGGTTGATTGGAATAATAATACTATAATTATTGTCAAACAATCAGTTTGGAATTAGAGGAGTATAAAAGGAGATTCTGCGTTGAAAAGACAACAAGGTTGTGAATTTAAAATGAGAAATGATTGAATGGTAGTTTTTAATGTACTGTAAGAATAATAATCTGTATAGGACCACAAAAAGCTAAATGACAAATAATTATAAATTGTCGTTGAGTCTACTCCTTTAATAATTTATGACGCATAACAAGTTGTTATTCTTATAATAGCCTAAAAACCGTTATGCTAGTATAGCCCATCTAAAATTCCAAAGTTCCACTTTACACACTTGTCTTCGTGAGCTTATAATTGTAATCATTTGAGAGGTGTGAATAGTGTCATAAGTGTGTGATTTGGTGTAAGATGGTGAGTCTATGCAGCATCAACTTTGAGTAGAAGCACTTGGATATAAGTGGCATAACTTGACCGTAATTTTTCATTAATTATCTAGTTAAATTCAACCAGTAATTTGTCAACGAGGAAGAGTGAATGTCTTTTTGTAATAAGCCAAACCACTACAATTACTTTGTGCAAATTTATCTATTCCTTAGACTCTTTATTGGTTTCCGTGATTGCATATTACTCACAAGAGAATCTAATCACTGTGTAGTTTCTCTTCCGACTTTATTCACTCGTAATAGAAATCTTGATTTTTTTTAAATTATGCTTAATTTGTCAAGTTTGTGTATAATCACTTATTCACCCCCTTCTTAGATAATATGAACATTTTAGTATTAGTTTGACAGAAGTTTTGATCAAAGAGTAATATGAAAATAAATTGATATAGAGATGAGAAAAGTGGAAGAGTTTTTGTATTGATCGCTTTTTTCCTCACATTATTTTACAAATTGTGTATCTTTACAAAGTTTTTTGTATTGATCGCTGAAGATGAGGACGTAGTTTGTGTTGAAGATGAGGAAAAGATCAAGATCATATCTTTGACTTGTTCAACAATTTTCCCAAAAAGGAAAAATAGAAGAAAGCCAGGGAGTTAACATGGGTGCTAACAAGACAAGCAAAATTCTCACTGCTTGCTCTTCTTAAGCAATTGCTGGAATTTAATGAGAAGATTACACTGAGAGTTCCTCTTGTTATAATCCCATTGGTCCGCCAGGAACGGGGAACCGACCGAGTAGGTGCCTCTGCTTTAGGCACCGAGTGGGAACGTTAAATAAAATAAGAAAATAATAAATAAAGCTGGACCTTTCATAGTGCGTATCGTGGTATTTGCTAAACAATAAAATCCCTTTCTTCTCCCCTTAAATTATTCGAAGAACACGTAACTAAGGAGATCATTAAAGAACTAAGTATTGGTTTAAAATAGGCTAAACATGTCTGGGGAAATCCAATCTTGGGCAGATGAATATGGGGGAGATGGAGTTGACAAATTGAAATTGTTCTATTGATTATTTTAAATCGCGATTAGGGTTTTGCTTAGTGAATTTCGATGTTAGATCTGGACAATTTGTGGGTCGTTTGCATGCGTATGCTGACAGTGTTACAATAGTTTAAAGAAGTTTCCCTTAATAGTATTAGAAATTCTTTTATGTCAGCTCATCAGGACGTTATCATTGGTTAAAGAAGTTTCCCTTAATAGTATTATGACTTCTTCTACGTCAGCTCATCAGACTGTAGTTATTATGTAATTTTCTATTTTCTCACGCACGTACTACTGTTGACACGATCACAAGTGTAAGAAACAATTTTTCATGAGCAATTAACAAGAACTGTTTATGTCGTGCAAGTGTGAACAGACATCACCGTCTCTCCTGGTTGCATTTCAATGAGGGTTGACCTAATTGGAGTATCTAGCATACAATTCTACTCAAATCCCATCGAGTCCGCATCAAATTCTTGAATGATTAGAGTACGTAATTAGAGCATCATGTATTTAACCTTTTAAATTTGCAAATGCTCTAATCGGACACAATTGTCGAGAGGAGTATCACCCCGATATTCAGAACATCTAGCTGTGGACAACCGTAACAACTACTTTGCTTTTGAGTGTATTTTTGCCCTAGATGATTGAGAGAAGGAGGAAGTAGGACCCAAACTCGAGACCTAATTACGGCATGAGATAGAAATTGCACACTGTCATTCGAGATCCTCAATCTAATAGATTTGTTGTAATTTCTGGACTTTCGTTTTTTTTTTTCAATAAAATTGGCCCTAAGTTGAGCTCAAATCCTAAATTGATTTAGATAATCAACTCCACTTGAGTATCGAGCTTCAAACTTGTCAAGTTAAAAGTTTCACAAGTTGCAATGTTTGCCCTTGCTGCATGGCTACCATGACTCACCAATGCAATTGGGAACAATGCTCATGTCCCGAACCGACGAGAGATGCCCAATTGGACAATAATTAGTAAATAGTATAATAATCTAGGGGTCATAAAAAGAGAGAGACTGCTATCACATGTTCAAGAACACCACCATGTGATTTCTTGAAAAGGCTCAAATATTTTCACCATAAACATCATTTGAACTCCTAATCTCGACCCCATGCCTTTTTGCACTACCATTGAAATCCAAATAATGGAAAAATGGGTCCACAACTCTTTTGATATCGATCTGAAAACTTTCACTTATCAAAAGGATAGGGACGGCATCTTTCTGCAAAAGCTTGAGCTCAACCCTTTTGCTCAAACGTGCTACGCAAACATTACCATCCTCGTTCCAAGATAGATTCAACATCTGCCCTTTTCGATGATTCTCATCCCCACAGATGGGCTAAAAAGCTTTTCCCATTGCGGCCAAAATTAGTCGAAAGATCTTTTACATCCTCCCCCGTCGTTGTACCTTTTGCTTAATCACAAAGTCTATGGTAAGAACAGAAAGAACAGAGACGGGCAGCGAAGTTGGACCGGTTCAAAATGCCCAATCATTGTCGCAGAGGTGGGGCTGGGTCAGCAGGACCGTGATGTTTCCCTTGGAAAATTGACGTCAAAAGCTGGGGCCGGAGGAGGAGAAGGACAGGGCGCAACGAAAGATGCAGAAGGGAAGCGTTTCGAGGGCAAACGATCGACGAGCCGCAGCGACAATGAGTGCGCCTTCTAGACGGCTAGACGCTGATTGGACGACCGAGTCCACGATGGACCAGGCGTAGCTTGTTGTTTTTGAATCGCGCGTTCCGGGAATTCAGACACTGTTGTGCCCTGTCAGAAAAGCGTCCTGGAACGAGTAATGGTCCGGGAATAGTCGGAGAGGCCGGGTCAACGGCCAAAATGGGTCGTTCAAATTTTGTATTTCTGGGGTTGAAATTGGGGACGACCTTTGGAAATCATTACGAGTTGGGGGGGAAGAATTTTCTTCGAATTTCCAGCTTTGATGATTGACAAGGTTAATATATGACTAAAAGGTCAAAAAAGCAAAAATTATGTGGGACCGGTTATCATTCAATACTGTTTTATTTCGTGCTTGGGAACACCGTTAGATGGACTAAACTAGAGATTAGGGTTAATCAGAATTTAAGCAGAGATTGATCACCTAAGACACGGGAGCCAATTTTTGCTACAAATGAAGATTAGAATTAGTGTCGGGTCATTCTGGGTTTTTTTTTTTTTTTTTTTTCACGCAAGGCTTTCGGGAGTGGTTTGAGTTTAGAAATTGAAATGTAGGATGAATATTATTGAATTGTTTTCTCATCTTGTACAAAGAGTAGAGTCAAAAGAAAATACTCGATTTTGGCTTATCGCTCCATTTTAATATCGAACCAAAAATGGTATTTATTGTGAGCGCACTGTTCAAAACGTTTATTTTATTAGAATTGGTGTGTTCTCTCATGAGGGTGAGTTTTAGCCCCAAACCATCTAGCGAATCTCAGACTAAATCTGGTCATAGACGGGCATCCACATCCAAATTACAAGTTTATTTTGATTAGCTCGAGCTAAGCCCAAACCCATCACACTAAATGTAATATACTGGCCCAATTTGAGGATCCACGAGCCTTAGATGGGTGATGGGTCTCCCTTGAGTAAAATGAGCTACATTCTCTATCTATATCAAACAAAGTAAATTCTAATTAAAGCTAACTAATTCACCTCGCAATTTCAATTGGAGCTGCCCTTCACAATCAAAGTTTAGGAGAAAACATGGGCGGAGGCAGCATCAAAGTGCTATCGTCGTCCCCATTGAAAAAAAAAATTGTGCCAAATTTGTTCACAAATAGTAATCGGGAGTCAGACAATGTCTAGCCCATGCATTGCATTTATCGATCCATGACTAGTAACCGACCCGGTGCTCGATGGGCCGAGCCTATGCCTGTATTCCTGACCACGATGGACGGAGTTGTTCCCAGTACACATTGATTCATAGGGATTATGCCCATTAATTGCGCAAAGAATCAGAGTTCCGTTCTTCTACAAAGGCCAATGTCGCCTTCGCAACCATGAAAAAGTAGAAACACCAAAACTTGTGAAATCTCACAATGCCATAACTCCAGCCCCTGTTCTTTTGGCCAGGAACCCGTGTGGCCAACGAACCTGAAGCCGAGAGCGTAATTAAAGGCCAATCACTTGATAAATGTCCCGGGTTTTGCTTTCTTGCGCTCTCTTCTTCTCTCAGCAAACCCCTTGCGGTGCTTCATGATCCAGAACCTCTCGATCTCTGCCGCGCTCCGTCCCGGAATCCGCCCGGCTATCAAGTCCCACCTGCGGAAAAAGAGACCGTCGCTGAAGCAATCGCATTATGAGATAAAGCAAGTCCCAAATCATGGGGGCACGAAAATTTGGGTTGACCAAATGAATTTCCTTCAACTATGTAGAATTGGGATCGACTTTGATATCAAAGAAGCCCAATCATGGAGGCCTAATGAGCCATCAAAGCCTAAAAAGTGCCCCCCCTTTTTGGATTCAATCATTTGTCCTTCTTACGTGGGCCAAAAGGGTTTTATATACTACAGGAGAACTGCTACGCGCATATTATATACTTGGAATGTATTTAGGCCTCTCGTTGTTTGCAAATACATGTTGTCAAATCAATCAAAAACCCATCATATGTTTGTCAATTCAATCTTGAACTCTTAAATTTTGTCAATTTAGTCATAAACTTTTATATGAAGTTTTAACATAGTTTTTTTGGTCAATTTTATGCTAAAAATTGCTAACTTGATGATATGTTAGCGATTTAAAAAAAAAAAATGTATGGAATGACTATATTGGCAAATTATTATAAAAAAGTTCATGACTGTATTGGCAGAATTAAAAAGTTTAAAACAAATTATCATTTGTACAATAGGTCTAAGATTAATTGGTTAAATTTTCCAAAAATGAGAGAGATCTATATTCAATTTAACCAAGTAAGAATTCTTGTAGGTTTGTCGACAATTATCTCGATATATGTAGGACCACTTTACAATTGCTTTGATCATTTAAGTCATGTCTCATCTATTCTTCTACACCATATGGACATAGCACGGCATCTTCACAAAAAAATAAAATAAAAGTGGCATTTAATTGAAATTCTCAAATGAAATCATGAAATCTAAACCGAGGTGGGATGGCCTCCTTGATTGCTTTCTTTAAAACAGAGGTATTCACCAAAAAGGACCTGAGCAGGTCCTTAAACTGCTCTCCCTTGAATGAGAATCCCCCGGGGAGAACCCTACGAAAGTGGGGTTTTAAAGGGGGTAAATTCTCCCATGGGCTCTCCGCGCCAATCCTCATGGTTGCCCAGAGGAAAGGATCCCACTGGTGATCCCCGTGAAGTCCACGCCGTAACCAACCGGTTCACGACTCAGGGAAATGACCCAGGCCCATGGAGCGCTAATATTGTCAATTTTTTCATTTGGTCATTCGACAAAGCAAAATTAATTGAAAAGATCGAGACAACAGTGAATCCCCATGTAATCCGCTCGAAAGGACAAAAACGTGAGGCGCAAATCATGCGACAGGCTCAATATCTAGTGGACGAGGAGGGACCAGGAGGCGTACAAGAAATCGGCAGTCAAGTCTTTGGGCATCAAGGTGGGTCCGTAAAAAAAAAGAAAAAAGGTGGGTCCGTACGTGAGAGGGAGCCCGCGTCTCATTTTCCATCCTCGTTCGATATATTGCGTCTCGAATCGAGGCAAAAGAAAGGGAAAGTTCGTTCCAAATCTCAGCTAAGGAAAACCTTTTGTTTCGTTCTAATTTGGGGGACACCCATCGGAAAGCGGACGGCGGTCCACGAGATGATGAGTGCCCTCCCGTCGTCGAGCCTCTCCTGGCCTAAGCCTTTGGCAACGACACCACTTTCTATCGCTTCTAACTTTTAAGGCGCGCAAAAGAATTTGATCTGTCTCATGAAATTGCAAAGAGAGGAAGGACTTTTATACGTTACTTGGAAGACGGAAAGAATTCGATGCTCACTTTTCGCCGACGAGTCTATGCATTCTGTGAATCAGGTCCTCCTCTTGCTCGGTCATGTCTATGTCCTCCCACTCGGTACTGCTGACCTCTGTTGAGTGAACAAGAAAGAAACGACCTTTTAGCCTAAGAAAAGTAGCACGTACATGTTGTCATGGAAAAGAGAAAGAAAGCGAGCGAGAAATGGTGAGCGAATAGAGGGAATGCGAACTCGAACCTTCTGAATCAGAAGGTCTGGCGATTCTGGCTTGTCTTCGATGACTCTTTCCCGGAGCTTCCATAGGAAATTGCCGGAAAAAGAAAGAGAAGGAAGAAGAAGGGGAGAAGGGGAGAGAGAAAACGAGTAGGATGCGCGTGCGGATGTTGGGATATGGACATCCAGTAGTAGAATGAGACTTGCTAGATATCAGAGAGAGAGGGGGAAGAGAGAGTATGTTGATAATGGACAAGCGCCACAAAAACCCGTCCCGCTCAACGTGAGAGGCTTTGGCCGCATTGCCTCAGTTGACTTGTAGGATTTTGTGGACTTGTAGTTGACAATCCAAACCCCATCTAAAGAGAGAGAGAGAGAGAGAGAGGCCTCCAGTTGAAATCTGCATAAAGTTGGAGTACTGTTCTTATTTTGAGCTACCTACTCTGCATGGTCCTCAGCTGATATTCGTGTAATTTGCATGATGAATCATATTTGTCATATAGTGTAATTTCTCCTCATACATGGGTTCCACCTGAGCTAGTAATACATCTGCATGATTCTTGACTTTATACAAGCTTGAGTAATTATGCGATCTTGTATACCCAATTTCTTAATTACGTACATGGATTGTATGTAAATCCGACACTTCCCATCGTTTACAGTTATCCCATCACCAATTTTCTAAGACCCTTTAATGGTTATTCATAATGAGTGAGAATCAAAAGAGATAAACTTGGTCTTGGTGTTTTGGTGATGCTTTTGCTTGGTGACTGAATTCGGGCAGTTCTGCCGGCCATGTTACTGTGAAGCTTTCAAGAGATTTTTGTACGTGGAGTTCTCATTTGACTCTTCGATTTTGGTTGCGGTCATTTCTCAACTCTTATTAGATTTCCCATCTGAATTAGAATGCTATATATAGTTGACAATTAGATCACTCAAAAGCCAGCCGAAGAAGATGGCAGCGAGTTTAAACTGAAAACCAGACAAATGGGCTGTAATGGCGACTTTAAAAAGACTAAGAGGGCTAGTTACACATCAAACCAACCACATGATGCATAAGAGTTACATTTGAATAAAGATCAAACCTAGTGTTCTTCATTGAATATGTGATGAGACATGAACTGCTTCTTTCCCCAAAGTACAATGCATTCTTGTCATGTTATGATTCATCGAAGCATGTGGCCATCCATGTTGGGACAGAAGAGAAGCCAAAGAAAAGAAAACGCTAGCCTTCAAATGAACCAAACCCCTAGCATTCCCCTCTCCTCTACCTTTCTTTCCCTATATCAAGCCAGCTTGAAGATAAGGAACCAAGAAAACAATCATTAAACACTGTTTTTCTTGCTGTTCATCTCTTGACATTGACCTTAAAAGAAAAGAAAAAGAAATAGAGTATGATATAAGCAAAAGCTGGTGATTGCTGATTCTCCTGGAATGATAGGTGGCTATAAATAAAGGGGGTCGAAACAATGATGAGACAAGAAGGGATATAATTAACTACTTGAAAAGGAGATAATCTTGACACGAGAACTTTTGTAAGTTTCCTGGTTGTCTGGATGCAGTTCAACTAACAGTCTAGATATTCATCTGAAAGAGTCTCGAAAAAAGGGTTTTTATCTTCTGAGTCTTTGCTTTTACTTGGCTTGGATAAATGCCAGCTTTTAGACAGCCATCGCATTGGCATAGTATATAAAAAAAGGCTGCAGACCAGTAACTTTTTGTCTTGTTTCTTCCTCTCAACTAATCCCCCTGTCCACCCGGTTTTTCTCTAATGTAGCATTGCTGTTGCATGCACAAATCAAGATGGTACTTGTGATACTCTTTTCTAGGACTTCGAAGCTTTGTAAAGATGATCTATGTCGTGCTTTTAGTACATAACTATATTGTTTTGAGGTGGGTGGCTTTCTATATATATGTCTTTTTTGCTGTTTTTAAGATATGCTAATATGCATTCGTCCTAGTTTTAATAATCTTAATTGGGGTTTCTAGATACTAGTTTACGAGATCCCAACTTAAAAAGGAAAGGAGAAAAGGAATTTCTCTAGTCTTGTAATTCCGTAATTGTGATTTGTGATGTTTCATGTTTGGTTCGAGATCCTATTTCAAGTTTCTCTGTAACGAGTTGTCAATTAGATGTAGGGACACCTCTTACAAAGGGCTCAGATTCTGATCAATGCAGCCGAAGATGCCAAAGACAGCAAAACAACCAAATGCAAGGGTGGGAGTCAGAGATGAATTGAAGCTGAAACAGAGAAAAGATGCTTTACGGAATTAAGAACATTTATTCAATGAGGAACAACTTGATTAAGATAATAACTTCCAATCTCGATCATTGGAACGGGGCAGATGATTGTTTGATAACCCCTAATAATTCATAAAAAAGAAAACACGAAAGATACTAAACATCGAATCATGCTCTTACATTATTGATAATGTATAATCCAGAACAGGAACCGAAAAAGAAAACATGTTAGTCCCAAGACCCACGATAGCAGCATCAATTAGGTAGGACAAGACGGTTTAACTTCTTGATATCGATTAAACTTCCAATAATTAAAAGAACCAAAATTTGAAAAGAGGGGCGATACTCGTTTTCCTTGCCATCAAGGATGTTGTCCGCACATAGCAGCATGCCCTCGTGAGAACGACACGTTCATCGAATCGTCGTTTGCGGAGAAAACGATGGGTCGTTTTTGTCGGGATTGGACTCGGAAGAACTTTGGAGACGTGCACGAAGTTTCGGCGGGGCATCTCCGGCTTCAGTCAATAATCGGCAATTTCAGAGGGGCCATCGCGATCCGATCGAGCCAACGCCTTGGAGACATTAATTACCTGTCGAATGGACCCGATGCGAGTCAAGTCCAATTTTTTTATTATTGAACCCTAATAATGAAACATATTTCTTCACATCAATAAATGGGGATGGACTCGAAGGAAGGATGATTCTATTTAAGTTTCATTTGTTTCGCAAAAAGTAAATGATTTGTATATTTTTTTAATCTAAAAATGATCGCTTGTATTTCTTTAAATAACATGTCAATGTAATTTTTTCCTAAACTATGCCCATTGTGATTTATTTGCCTAAAGTATTTTGTGACATAAAAAACTCAAAACTTATATTTATATGATATATTTACCTCAAATTTACTAGAAACTTTTTCTTATGACACCATGTGCCACGTGAGTTCAAATTTGGGGGGTTTTTGACTTTGAAGTAAATGTGTGACATGTGTATAAGTTTGGTAAAAAAGCTTGGGGTAAATCTATTCTCCGGGTTCAAGTTTGGAGTTTTTGGTATTACAAAAAATGTTTAAGATAAATGTGTCACGGTAGATATAATTTAGGATTTTTAGTTACTTTTTCCCCCTTAATTATTAATAATAATTTATCTTTACATATTTTCGTGGACGATAAAAAATACAAGCGATCATTTTTAGGTAAATCATTCATTTCCAACGAAATAAATTTACCATCATCTCTTTATTCATTTATTTACTAATTTTATTTTTTCCAAGATACAAGATACAATTATCGATGGCAAGGAAATTTTCTTGGACGTGCTTCGTTTTGCGGTGTGTCTTCAAGTAGATTTTCTTTTTTTTGGTCGGTTCTTCAAGTAGATTAAATATACGGAATCTACACGGCGTATATTATATATAATGATATATAATCAGCGGCATCGCTCTTTAATTTGCTACTTAAAAATATTCCCAGTTATGAAATTAATCTACCATAATTTCTTTTGCTTTGCTGAACAAATGAAAAAAAAGAAGAAAAGAAAACTAGGAGCATAGACCATCATTATGCAGAGGGTAAGGGCTTGAAGGCCCAGAGATTGGTCCATTGGGCCCGAACCGGCCCACAGTAGGAACAAAAAAAAAATTGGGCCCATTGGAGACAGGCGCTCGTTATCATATAAGCGAGCACGATGCTAACGTCAACAGGGGTGCTCTCCGTGCGCCTACCGGAGCCAAATAAACTTCCCGAAACCACGATAAACGAATATCCCTGATCCTTCTTCTCCCTCGCCCTCGCCCTCGCCCTCCTCCTGAAACCCTCGATTCGAGATTCGTGTCGGGAATCGGCGGCCGGCTCCACGGATTTCACAGGTGACCATCCGATTCCCTCCGACCTTTGTTTGTTTGTTTTTTTTTCCTTTGTTTTTCTTTTTTTTTTTTCCTGTCGAGTGCTGTTAGTTTCTGCCCTAATTTTCGCGGTTCGAGTTCAGTAACGTATGCCGATAGGTGTTGTTCATCGGGAAACGCAAGGTAGTTGTGTCCGGAATGGATGGTTTCGGTATGGTCGGGGGCGTCGTGCGCTTCTCGCTTTTCGTGTGATTTGATTGCGCTATTGCGGAATTGGATCGTGGTCGTGGGTTTTGAAGATGCATTGCGCGTGCGATTGCCTTTGCGCTCCTTGCATGTTGATCTTTGGGTGATTCTTCTGGCTATGAATATCTGATCTAGGCGCTAGGCGCGCTTCGTGATTGTTGGTGCGCTAGAAAATAGTATCGGGGGAAAAAAAAGGTCCGATAGGCTTCCGTGATGTGGTTTTTAGGAAACGGTAATTTTACTGTTGAGGCGTATGTTATGGTCCCGCAGTTGTATGATGAGTCAGTAAGTCACATACATACGTGAAATATATTACCTTTCGTGATGCCTTTTGGTGGAACCCTCGTGTGAGCATCTCCGGAAGGGGAGGGGGGTAACGTTATCATGAGAGTTTGGCTGGATATTTTTTACACCAAGGGTAAAAAATGGTCAAACGGCTGGGTATTGGTTTGTTACTTTTTTAGCTAGGACATGCTTAATTGAGTTTCTGGTCCCCCTAATCTAATTGGCTTAAGTGAACTTTGATAAGACAAAAACTGATCAGATTAGTTGATTTGCTAGTTCAATGGATTGTGATGCATGTGAAGTGTCATTCAAGTATATTCTCTCTGGAGATGCCGGTCACTTGGAAGTTGGAACAAAATTGCCTAAGTTGAATCATTTGCCAAATTTATTAAGTAGTGAGATTGAGGAATTGTTAGTGCGCTGTTGTTGTTTATTGGGAGGACACTAATGACGAAACACTTTTTCTCTGCAGAAGTGGGAGGGGGCTCTGTATCTTCTGTTTGTTCTGATGGCATCAGTCTCTAGTCAACCGCAGTTTCGTTACACACAACCCCCATCCAAGGTGCTTCATTTGAGAAATTTGCCATGGGAATGCACTGAAGAGGAACTAATTGAACTGGGGAAGCCATTTGGCAAAGTTGTTAACACAAAGTGCAATGTCGGAGCTAACAAAAATCAAGCTTTTATTGAATTTGTGAGTGCTATTATCCAGTCCATCTTGTCCCCTTGTTTGTTCTCCCCTTCCCCTGGTTTGTTTTTGCAATATCATTGACTAGCCTTTCCCTCCTCATTGTGCTCTCTAGGCGGATTTAAACCAGGCTATTGCAATGATATCATATTATGCATCATCCTCTGAGCCTGCTCAAGTGCGTGGAAAGACTGTCTACTTGCAATACTCCAATAGGCAAGAGATAGTTAATAACAAAACCACAGCGGATGTTGCTGGCAATGTGTTATTGGTAACAATTGAGGGCAGTGATGCACGTCTGGTCAGCATTGATGTTTTACATTTGGTAAGTTTTTTGCCGAAACTTTTCTTGCAATTGTTGTGAGAGGTAAAGTTGCTCTCAGGATGTCAACATTGAGTAACATAGTAGGTTGTAGCTTGTCGTGTTCTAGTAAGCTTTGTTTGACATGAATGTCAATGAATTAGCAGGCCCCTTTCAAGGCAATATCTTCAATGGCAGCTTAGTGCATCGGGAGAAAGAAAGCATGTGTGTTTGTCTCCTTTCTCCTTTTCTCAACACACCTCTTCCTTCCTCTCTCTTCACTACTCTTCCTCCTCAGCTACCAATTCGTGTCATTATTTGAATTTAGGATGGTTGCAGTTTGAATGTTCTTACTTATCCCTTACCTTTCATGTGTGTGGGTGTTAGTGTCCGCATGATTTGCTTCTGTTGAAAGCAATTACTGCCATCTTCTTGAAAGAAAAATGCCAAGAAGAAAAAAGATCCATTTTGATTGATGATTTGTCATTTGGTAAAAAAAAAAATAATAAATAAATTAAGTTGACAAAAAACTATTTTTACTACACTTGTTTTGTATTTTCTGCTTTAGTTATTTTTTCCCTCTTAACATCCACATAGTGGAGACAAACGAGAAGCATGGTTGTTCTTTGTCATGAGTGCACTTTGTAGGTAATACTCTTGAATTCTAATATTTTGCGGGTTTTATTGATATCAAATGAAAGATGGCGGATACGATTCTTCCTTTGCAAAATGAAATTATTGTCAGATAGTAATAGTAAGGCTGTCAAAAGGCCTACATCTTGCCTAAGACGAAGTTATCAGCTATCGACAAACAGCGTTTAGTGGTAGGTCAACTGTGCATGTCATGAAAGTGAAAGGTTTTTTTTTTTTTTTTTTTTGCCTGACTTCGTGACATGTGAGAAGCCGGCAAAAATTCGGTACCTTTTGCCAACTTGTGAAAACGGTATTTTTGTGCATAATATTCCTGCACCACTGGGTCTAGAAAGGTGAAGTAGACAAAGTGTTTCTCTTGCATCATAGTGATTTGTTTCTTGTTTGGGAGCTTGGCTGATCAACAACATGAAAATGTGACTGGATAGGCATACAAATAACACATTCTGAACCACACACCTGATCCCTATATCAAAGAGTTGTTAGGAAGATTTTGATGCCTCCATATCAAATTGGATAAATCTCATTGTTGCATGAAAGCTTTTCCTTTTTCTCAATGTGAAAAATTCTCTGACAGCTCATCATAGGGTTTTTATTGCTTGCAAATGCTTGGGCAGTGATCCTTGTTATGTTTGGAGCGCCAAACCTGAGATTTCTAGCAACATTTTGCTGATTTAGATGTACTTTTGAAATCATTAACCAATCTCTTGATCTAAAACAAATTAAATGCTGCATGTGATGCTTCTGACTTTGGTACGTATTTGTGTAAATTTTCTTATTTGTCTCTCTCGGAAAGTAACATTTGAATAATTCTGATGATATCTCTTATAACACTGATATTGAGAGGGGATAGGGGTTGGAATTTCTTTTTCGATAGAAATAACTGTCTGTGTTACCATGCTGATGTCTTGGAAAGCTCATTGCTGTATTTGGGTTGGCTTTGAACCTGTTTTTGATCAATTTTTAGCCTTGGCTCTAGCTTTTGACTTTAGCTCTAGCTTTGGCTGTTTGGATGAAATTCTTATTTCATTTGAATAATTTTAATATTGAACACCTTAAATTTTCAGTGGAACTTGTTGAATTAATTTAAGCTTTTTCAAGAATACAACTAACTAAAATATCGCAGCCAACTGTGATAGGAAATCTTCTTATACTGAACATTTTTCTTGGTTAATTGGTAATGCAGGTCTTCTCAGCTTTTGGGTTTGTTCACAAGATTACTACCTTTGAGAAAACTGCTGGATTCCAGGTGACAAAAACTGAGATGACTTTTTTTTTTTTTTGGTTTTGTACAGAGTTTATAATTTAAGCAAAGATTCTTGACTAAAATCTTGTTTGTAGGCCCTGGTGCAATTTTCGAATGCCGAAACTGCTTCTTCTGCAAAAAATGCCCTTGATGGAAGATGCATTCCTAGGTGACGGTTGTATTAATTTTTTGACATGGTATTTTGTCCAACTGGAACTGGTACATGTTGCCCAAAGTAATGCATATTTTGGCACGAGTTTATCACCTATATATTGTGTTTAAAGAATTATTCCTAGTTAAGCTAAAAATCAAATTTCTCTAGTTACAAAGAAGCGGTTCTTAACATAGAGTGGCATGTTCATATGCTTCGAGAATTTCTTTTGGGTTGCGATAGCATATTATCTTCTAGTGCATTCACATGAATGTTATTGACTGACTTTAATGTTATTGACTGACTTTGTCTTGGTTCATAGCTATTTGCTTCCTGAGCACATGGGGCCATGCACCCTCAGGATCACATATTCAGCCCACACAGATCTGAGTGTGAAATTCCAGAGCCATCGTAGCAGGTGACTTTCTAATTGGGTTGTTTATACCAAGCCTTCATTTGATGTCCGTTTCTTGATTGATCAACTGTGTATTTTACCATGGACATTTTTTTGTTTATCAGGGACTACACTAATCCATACCTTCCTGTTGCTCCATCTGCTATAGATGGCAGTGGTCAGGTAAGGAATCAAAAATCAACATTTGCTTTGTTGTAATCACATCTGCTGTTAGAATGAGTTGGGCATATTATTTTGTCTGCCTTATGATTTGATTGATTTGATCAAACATTGCATTGTATGCTGCAGTTGAGTGTTGGCTTGGATGGGAAAAAATTAGAACCTGAGAGCAATGTCCTTCTCGCATCAATAGAGAATATGCAGTATGCAGTAACGTTGGATGTTCTTCACATGGTATTTTTTTATTTTATTTTATTTTTAATTCTCTCATCTGCATTCTTGGGTAAGCATGTGTTTTAAAAGTTTGTCACCAATTTTGCCTGGTTCAGGTCTTTTCAGCTTTTGGACCTGTACAGAAGATTGCCATGTTTGACAAGAATGGAGGGGTCCAAGCATTGATTCAGTACCCTGGTTAGTAAGAGCAGTGAATTTTTCTGGATGAAGAATATCTTTCTTGCATTAGGGTGAAAAATATGCATGCATCTAATGGAGTGTGTGTTGGTTGTCGCATTGCTGTCCATGCAGATGTTCAGACGGCTGTAGTTGCAAAGGAAGCTTTGGAAGGGCATTGCATATATGACGGGGGGTTTTGCAAACTCCATATCTCGTATTCGCGCCATACAGATCTTAGCATAAAGGTAATCACATCTGCTGCCCCCTGGTATTACGTTTATTACAACAAGTTGCAACTATCCTACGCTGTGGATGTACACTTCCTTGCTTTTGATACAAAAGGAAAAACTCCCTCTCCTATATCAAGTTTTCCAGTTGAATTTTGAAAGATGCCACTTCGAATTGACCATTTGATCAAGAGCGATTGCCATTCAAAGAGTCACTAGTATGTCAATCACATGTTTTTAGTTTTCACTTAAAAACAGTTAAAGTGAAATCTGTTCCCCAGTAGAAGGGCAAATGACGTGAAATATGTATAAACCTCATAAATAAGGGATGTCATTATTCTATTTCGCCAGTATAAGCTGTTTCACTTTGAGAAAAGTGGTGAAACATTCATTGATGTCTCTGGCAACAAGAACTTTCATTGGCTGTTGTTTTCAAATATGCCACACGTTCAAGGTTCTGCTCATCTCCTTGGATCTGGTGTTACCATTTTCAACATGACCATATATAAGTCACACCTGTTTGCAGTTGGGTTTTCTGTGTCATCATTCAGGGAATCTGAACTCTCTTGTTTCCCTCGCTTTGAAAGATAAACTTTAGGTGCTAGCATGATTTAAACTTAGTCCCTTTAACATGAGGCATTTTGTGTGATTTGTTCTTATATCATGAATTGGTGGGAATTTGAAAACTGAAGCAAGTGTTGTGAGCACTTCCTTTTGTGAGAATGTACTGTTGTTATTTTAAGATAAAATAGTACGGAAGCCTGGTCATTTTAGTTAAGACAGTTCTAGAATCTGCTGTTTATTCATCTGTTATTCATTGATCATTGTGTGGGGGAAGTTATGATTTATTAGCTTGGTGAATTGTTAGGACTGGCTGGAAATAATTGTCTTAGTATTTTGTGCTGCATTTCAGTTTCTATGTTAGATATATACGGCGTGTCATAATAATTTTGTCTTGCCTTCGAATATATGCCAACATTAATTTGCTGATATTGTTCTCTTACATTTTTACTTTTGAAGAGTAACAGAAGTAGGTGGGAGATTGTTAATTGACTGATATGCTAACTATTTTTCCAGGTTAACAATGATCGGAGCAGAGACTACACAATCCCCAACACCCCGATGATGAATCCTCAACCTTCAATTCTAGGGCAGCAACCAGCTTCAGCTGTTGGTGCTGCGCCCCAGCAGTATGGTGGAGTGCAGTACGCTCCGACTCCCGCGCAACCCACAATGCATCATCAACCCCCTGCTGGCTGGGGTCCAGTCCCCCCAGCTCAGTCCATGCCTATGCAAGGTCACAACCCACCACCGTACATGCAACCGGGGACTGTGCCTTTCCAGATGGGCCCTGGGATGATGCATGGCACTGGCCACCCTGGTTTGCCGCATCCGCCACCAATGCCTCCATATCAGTCACAATAGCACTTCTTTCTTCTCTTGGCGCTAAAGGTGTGATAGTCCTTAGTTGATGCAATTCCCTTGGGCCTGAAGCACTGGTGGTATCCTTTTCTTAGTAAAATTTTTTGGGGAGATGGGTGTGGAGCTCGTGCTATGATGATGATACTATGTTTGGGAACTGTAACTTGCCATTTGATTCGGAGGTTTTAGATATCTACTTGTTCATCATAGAGATGATTGACTTTCTGCACCAATTTGTGAACCTGTATATGAGTTGGATTGGATCTCTCTCTCTGTCTCTCTCTCTCCCCACCCTCCCTTCCCTTTGTGGCCGGATGAAAATGACGATTCGGCTATCCGGTCAAGCGTCTAGAGGAACTGAGTTAAGCTGATATACAATTGCTGTCAAATTTCGTTGGATGTGGCGAGTCTAATATTTGGAGCAATCCCACAAGATGAAATTAGTTACCGTCATCCGTTGATTATTTCTATGTTTTATTCTAATTTGTCGTTGGCCGGCCATCAAGGTTAACTACAATCTATAAATTTTGTCACAACAGCAGCCGCCACTTGCCATCAACACCTAACCACTACAACAATTACGTGCTATTCCTGCCTGGGAGGTTGCTGCTGACGTCGTTGTTACCAGCTAACTTCTACTCTTTAGAATTTGACGAGGGAAAAACAGAAAGAATCTCTCATTTGTCAAGCACGGCAAAATGTTGTTCTGTAGATTTCGTTTCTAACTGAAATGAAAGTCATGAAAAGACCATCTAGACCAGAAAACATAAATTAGTAAAATCAGTGTCAAACGGTCTTCTTCACTTCAATCTCTACGTATGTACTCCTTCCTTTTTCTTGTTAATGCCTTGGAACACGACGATGGCGAAAGTTTTTTTAGAAAGATGCGCAGAGGCTGCAAGGGATTTTACATTCATGTCCCGGAAGTGGGAAGTGTCCTTTATTCCCAATACAAGCAAATGAAGACCTAAAAAAGCCAAATTCATGCGACCTCAACGTGAGAAAAGTTGAGGCAATAGGAGCATAGTATTACTAATGTCCTGTGTCTCGACTTTTTACAGACAAACCACAGCCACAGGAATTGTGGTTCTCGAGTCAAAATATGAAAGAACAAATGAACGGTGAAATCCTCTTAACTTATAAACTGTCCCCTTCCGTCTGCAACTTCTGTCATTTACGTAGACAAAAAGTAGCCTTCACTCAGTCATCGATGTGGCAAGGTCCGACAAAAACTTATATACTTCTGTCGGATCCTTTAGAGAGTAAGAAGCCTTCGTATCCTTAGGTACCGAAGAGACGACAATAGAAATACCTTGTCCCCTTCTCTCTATTACCTGCAAAAATCAGGTAAGACAACTCGTTCAACTATTTATTACCGATGGAAATCCAGCCATTGCACTCAAAATAAGGTTGAGAGCAGAACTTCATGATTTAGTGACTAGACTAGAACCTTGAAAGCGTCTTCGTCAGTTCGGTCATCTCCTATGTATAATGGAAGGACGTCTCCAGAATTGCTGAGTCCTAAATTCTCGAGTAAATACTCCAGAGCATGTCCTTTGTTCCACTCTATACACGGTCGAATTTCCATGACCTGAAATTTTTGTCAGCAAAAGTATATGATTGAGCGTACAAGTTGTGACGAAGAAAAAAAATGCAGTAACTTGAGGAAAAAGGCATACCTTTCTTCCCCTAGTTAAACGAAAATCCGGGTAGTTCTCTAATACAGATTTCACTTTCTCCTCCAATATGTCGTAATCCTGCACATTGATCAATTGAACTATTGTTTCGTCACTCTTCTTCATATGCGATTGCCAACCAGAGAGTACTCACAGAGTAACAATGGCTCTGGTACAATGAAAGTGCATGAACAGACTCTTCTGTACCTCTTTACTGACTTGACGAAAGTGCACGGAGACGCAAAATCTGTTATCCTCGAGCCGGGCACCCTCTATTTTACTGGTGCTTTCCTCTAATGCAGTGAATATCTGTTGAAGGAAAATGTACATCATTATGATACCACTGCTATTGAATAGGGACAAACTCCAAGTTCCAATGGTAGGAAAACCAGGTTCCTCGTTATTGAAACCGACAGAAAAAAACAACTAGATGAATTAGCTCACCTCTTGAATTGCGGGCAGGAACTTCTTTGCTGGTTGGAACGAACCTTCATTTCCCTGGGGGGCCAATAGAAGTTAATAATAATTCTAACAAATACTGATAATGCGAGATTATTATTGATTGACTGAATTCTATAATAAAATCGTTACTGATAAATGAACTATACGTACGCTTGTGAGTCTCAATTACCTTTCGATTGACCTGGGGACGGTGCTTTCCACCAGATGTTAGTGGCCTTGTTGGAGCCATTATGTCCATTCCATGGCTTCCGGCATAGTAAATATTATCCAACTTTACAAACTGTTTCACCTGACAAAGGGGGAAGAATCACTATGATAAGCATGTGATCCTATAGACTTCTTTCGGCACAGATGAGTTACATTTCTTCTAGCTCGATGAACAACATTTCATTCACATACCTTGTCTCTACTCCTTCCACTAATAATAGCTGTTGGGACATTGTTTGAAACATCACTTACAGCACCGCGCATCTGTAGTTGATGCAATACTAGTTAATAACAAGTGATTGGCAGAACAATTTGAACGTAGTGTGTAAAATATGTGGTTACCTCATCGGTCATAAATGCGAGGTCAGGGTCATTTACAATGTGAGAGAGGGTGCCGTCGTAATCTAAAAACACGACGATCCTCTTGCCCTTTGCCGCTTCCATCATCTTGTCAAACATGAGCAATGCTGATGGGTGTTGCTTCTGTTTTTTTGGAACAACATGTGGAGGCAAAAGGAAGAGGACTTAGTTGTACAGTCATAATGCAGGGGAAAACGCCTTCTTATAGTGTAAAGAAAGCTTACCGTCCAGGACGAATACGCCGCCTTGTCGTCAGGAGCTATCGGATGATTACCCCCACCATTCTCCTCGCTCTTAGGTGAGGAGATTGCATGTACTTTGGGTCTATAAAAAACAGACCTCTGAAGTGCAATTACCGCCTTTTTGAAAATGATCTTCATCATATCTTTTCAGTACATGTTGGCAAAAAAAGGAAAGTGCACATGGAATTAATCAAAGTTAAACAAGAGAGGCAACCACAATACTTTATAAACGCAACTACAGTGGTGTCTACTGTTGTCGATCAATACCCACTATTGTAGATTCTTATGACCGGTGAGTTATAAGTTAGCAAGCAGACTAGGCTAGTGGGCTTTTATTAGCACCGCCACACGCTATGTAGTTCAGCCCCATCAAGCAACCCGTCCAAGTCAGTTTTTTTTTTTTTTCTTTGAATCTTTTGACAAACTTTTATGATAATTCGATCCGACATGTGAACGTCTAGAAGTAGCATGATGATAAAGAATATTCAAATCTCCTCAAAACTTACCTGAGATCTCCTTTAGGTAACCCGAGTGAGTCACTCTTCACGCTTCTGCTTCTATAACTATACACCTGCAATTGAAACAGAAGACCTTATAGTGAGGAAATTGAAAAAGGCAAAGCCTATTATCCGATAATGAGACGGACCACCACCAACTAATCCAAAAGAAGGAAAAAAGGGAGCTGTTCCAACTGTCCACTGGTCCTAAGACCGACCAAAACCGACTGCTGGTTAATTGATGTTGAACCCACGTCCACTTTCGAAAAAGAACCTATGTACGTGGAAGTTCATGGCTCTACAAAAAGGGTAAAGAAAGGTGCTATTGTTGGACCGACACGTCTCACTGTGTGACACGGTTGAGCACGATCCAGTAAACGTCTGGTGTCCTGGGTACAAGCGTCTCTTATCTAAGTCCAATGACGAGCACATATATTTGAGGATTAATACATTCTGGAAAGTAAGAGAAGGGAAAAAGGGACGCGGTAGTGCCCAGTCGTATTCAAGGGGGACTCCCAGTGCAGTTTTTTCCGGTTTAATTCTCTCTCTAGAAAGGCTAATATATCATGATGTTGGGCTACAAGTGTCACGAAACAATTCCTGGGATGTTCCCTAGATGAGGTCGGTTTATGAAGGGTCGCTTTCCAAAACCAAAGTGCGTTGGCTTTTGCGGAGAAAAGTAGATGGTCGAGTGACTCAACATTGCATGGATGGCTATGTATTGGATGTTGATTTCTCTCTCATTGGGGGTTTGCGGTCAGAGCTGATTCAGTTGATGCCGACATGAACGAGACTAACTACAGGGGAGTTTCATAATCTCACCCCCACATTGCACGACACGTTCAATGAATTGAAGGCGTGTTTTGTCGGTCTGGTATGTCCTACATTAACTAACCAAACCGTCCTATCCTAACTAATCTTCCCTTCCAATCGCACATAATCCTATGATTTACATCCAACTACTCTCTCTCTCTCTCTCTGCATGTCGCTTTCCGATAGTGTGAACTTCATACAACTGTCAGCTGGGCAGGCAATAACTTCATTTCTCACAATATAATTAAATATGCGCTACCTAAACTCGGTGTATACTTTTTCTTCAATGAACAAAACATGAAAGAGCACTTCTGCACGTGACTCATGGGATGATGACAACCTAAACTCCAAGAAAGTGCTCCGCGTTTAGCTTTTTTAAATTAGTGAGTCTGTGCAAAGATCCAGAAGACTTTAACTTATGAACTCGATTAATAGTCTAATTCCAAAAGAAAGAAAACAAAAACTCACCGGGTATCCCCACATCAAGCGGGGCCTCGCGCGAGACAAAAACCAAAAGGAGCTGAACCAAAAGCCTCCACCTGCCACGAAATGACACAACACGTGTATCCCGCGAGGCCATAGATTGACTCGTTCGCCCTTTTTAATTTCGACGAAAAGGACTTGACTTTTTGAAAATCTGGACCCAGTCCTAGTGTGAAAAGCGAAGATACATGGAAAAAGCAATAAAAGGAAAAAGCTGTCTTCGGGAAATAAAGTAAACACGAACCAGACAAAACCCCATTTCACGCGTCCGACGAAAACTGGCCAGCTAGAGTGTTCAGACCTCTGGATCGCTGTTCGGTCGACGTATCGAAACCTGGTTTCTTAAACTTTTTTAAACCCACAGGTAGAAAAAGAAGGCCACCCACCGAACCCGACAACACGGGGGAACGACCAAAAAGTCTCCGTCCTCGTTTCGAAGCAACTACTCATCTGCGAAAGTACAGAGTTTCATGTCGAGACAAGACATGCCCTTGTTTAGCAGAAGTTGACTGATGACTTAGTCGTGATAACCTAGCAAAGAAGGTGGTCCGAAGTTTAGCAGAACTTTCGTTGGAGAAACTCTATTGTGTTTAGGTGAAATGTCTAATAAGTCGTCTTCAGCTTTTGAAGGTGGAATCATGCAGGACGTATTGGCAAAATGACAGGGTGAAACAGAGCACCTTTTGGAACAAATTAGAAGTAGCCCAAGACAAACCCATCACCTTCGAAAATCCGAATAACTGTAAACTACATACGCCCGATCGACGCGATAGGGCGTTAGACGTGTCTCGACTCGTGATACGGGTGAATTTGTCCTCTGTTAGAGACCTACAATGTGAGCTAACTCTTTTCCACTATATACAGAAGGGAAAAGGTCAAGAAGCCAACAGCAAGAAGCCGACAGCGAGGAGGAGGGAAACATAGGACTCGGGAGTTGTGCTGAATTTGATCATCTGTTGTTTACCAGTCTTACGTTGATTGACGTGAGCGGTGATTCGCGGGTGCATGCACCGTAGGTCGGTGCTGTCGCCCCGCTACTAGTCGCCCACGAGCCAACATGCGTAGAAAACCGTTTTTTCTTTTAGGTGCTGTTTTTCTCACAGAGCGAGTCCACTTTAATGGGCCAGCACCAACCAACCAACTAACCTAACCGAACCGAATACCGAACCGGTCGGCGGGCCCCCAGCCGCAATCCCCCACCGCCCACCTGGCGGGCCCTGCCGACAACCCCCTACGTGTCGTCCGACACGGCCGTTCAGTCTCAAACCGGGGGTCTTTTCGCATGTGCGAAAACCTATGTCCTCGCATTTCCTTTTTTCCTCTGTCCGCCTAGGTCTAAAGTCCGGTCAACTGGGCCCCGCGATCAGAACCACATGGGGGGCTCAGCTCCGTGACACGTGTACGGCTTCCAATGTACTAGACTTCTTCTTGGCCTCATACTCTTTGGCAAGGCGATCAAACTATAAACTGCCTCTCATACTTCCCCCTCAATTTCGACACAGTAATGAAGTCAATGAAAAAGGCACGAGATTTTCACAATTTTGAGAAGGTAACTAGTAAAGTGACTTCATCTAATCTATTGTATCACAGAACACTTAAGTAGATTAATCAGATTCATATTCACAAAAATATGTAAAACGATTCATTGAATAAAAAGTGCTAAGCGTGCGCGGGGACGTCACGCGCTAGCGAATCGAGCATGTGGAAGACAAGGCAAGAATGATGCAGCCGACATATTAAAAAAAAAGTGGTGGAATAAAACGATGGCCAACCGGCTCTCGTTCCCTTCGCAGTCGTGCTGACACTCGACACACGGTCGCTTTCATCATATAAAAAAAAAGGAAGGAAGGTAGGAAGGTAGGAAGGAAGGAAGGAAGAAAGAGAGCAAAGACAAAGAAGAAGAAGAAGGACCGAAAAGACTAGCGCTGGTCAATGCTATACAAAAACCCAGAAAAGCCAAAAAAAAAAAAAAAAAAACACGAACGAGAACTCAAGATCCCGCGCCAATCGAAGTCAATAACATTCAAGACTGCGACAGAATGCAGAGAGAGAGAGAGAGAGAGAGAGAGAGAGAGAGAGAGAGAGAGAGAGCACTCACAGAATTACAATGCTCGTCGTCGCCGGCCGAGGCCTCAAACCCTCGCGAGAGATTCCTGAGAGAGAGAGAGAGAGAGAGAGAGAGAGAGAGTGTCGTCTTTTTACTTGTATGGGCTGCGTTGGTGTGCTTGAGCGATGAGGGAGACTGATGTGAGCGAAGTTAACGTGAATTTATAGAGAAGGGCTGCGCTCTGCAGGAAGAGAGAGAGAGAGAGAGAGAGAGAGGAGGTGTCTCTTGCTGAGAGACTTCGGCTTTTACTTCTTCTTCTTCCTTTTCTTTTTCTTTTTAATATTCAATTCGACGAAATTGCCTTTTGCCCTTGGAAGCACCTGGCGCACTCGATTGACCAAAACACCCTCTTCCCTGGCCTTTTTCCTCCTGTTTCTACGTGTCAAGTTCCTACCACGGAATGAACACGTCCGTCGACCCTTTTGGAAAGGCCCCGCAGGACAGAGAGGAATTTTATCTTATGGAAACGTAATTAAAGGTTTGGATAGTGCTAATTATGACCATTCACTTATAGCAAGCTAATCAAATATGGTGGCAGCGATAGTCCCTCCGCCATTAAATGATACGTCAACAGTTCTTGGTTTGCTCGTCGTTGACAATAGTAAATAAGTTTTCACGGACTTTGTTTATAAGGATGGTCATAAAATTCGTGCCGAAAGTTTAGGGAAATTGTAACTGAGTCGTTAATGTAATTTTGTGCTCATACTTGTAGAAAGTGTTCTCGCATAACCGATAATGAATATGGAATCACGGTTTCTTATGAACCGCCCATCACGCATTGTTCATTTCCGATACTTTTTCAAGAAGTTGCGAGGGAAAAAGAAAAAGCGTACCAGGAAGTTTGTAATGAGTTTCTCTGCTCCCTCCTCCCCCCTCTCTCTCTCTCTCCAGCCCTTTTGGTGGTGCAATAATGCAAGATAGTGAAGTCATCTACCTCACATCAAATGGTCTTCTCTTTGATGACATGCAGTTCCAAATGTGATCACATGTAATTAGATTTCTTGCATAATAAGTCATGGTACCTTTTTGCTAGTCAGCGAATCTTTAAGACAACGTGCATTCACACCAAAAGTCTTGATCATCCATTACCATGTTACTAACTGCTGCTCATTATTGTGCTTATTGCATAAGAGCAGCTAATGAATCATGTGATTCGTTCAGATAGCTTAGCCAATGTGTTCAAGTTATACCATAACTGCACAAGATAAGAGGGTGATTATACTTAGTATCCTCATTAATTATGGCTGTGGATTTCGCTTTTCCCGAAAAGAATCTGCTGGCAATAAGCTCTTTTTCCCTTCTCTGCTAACGAAAGATTCTTATCCTATGCCTCCAAAGCATAAGTTTGATCAACTTTTGCTCCCTTGCTCTCCGTTGCGTCGACTTTAGGGTATGGACTTAAGAGAAGAAGGAAATCCACTGTCCCTGGTCATGAATCTAACGATCAAACTTGACAGCTCTGATGTCAGTTGTCAATAATGTGGTCATCTGCTGGGGGTCAATAATGTGGTCATCTGCTGGGGGTCACGTGGTCCTTTTCTGCATGAACTTCGCGTACTATTCCACGTCAAAAGTAGTCGACGGCTATTTCATTGTGCATTATTCCTTTGACGACACAAGTACGATATACCCGACAACAATGTGGAAAGGGAAAAGGAAGGAAAAAGAAGAAAGCCACCGTGCATGCTCGATAGCCAATCTTTCCAATAATACATGTGATATGGGCTAAAGGTTTTACATTTTCATGCTGTTAAACTTCAATGATGTAGATCCTCTCTGTATTTAGAGAGCGAATGGACTTCTTCGATCTATCTCTTTGGGTGTTCGCATCATCATCATCCCACTCGATGCCGTCGTATATCTCTGTTGTCGAGCTTAGCTATTAGCGACACCAACGGGCCGCCCTGTGCCCTCCTTCTTGCTCCTTCACTTGACTGTGAATCTCTCCCTCTTCTGCCTCTCTTTGTCCTGTTCGTGCGAGAGGTCGCAACCCCATGCGACCCTAGATCGACGTACTAGACTAGCCTGTATGTGCATGTTTTGTTCACTGCCTTGGAAAGAACTTACCAAGGACCAAATAGATTTCATTAGGAAATCGTAAGATTCAGAGCAAAGCCCTTTCCTTCGAATGAAAAAGAAGGGAAACAGCACGGCAGTTGCATTGGGCAAGTTGTCAGATAATGTTGACCAAACTGAAATCCCCCATCGATACGGCACAGTCAATGCACATTACTTTCAACGTCTAAATTCACGAGAATCTGCGTTAATTATTGTTCCTTGTAACGCGAAACATTCAATGCAGAGAGACTCTTGGGGAATTGTGAATATGAGACACGAACAGAAAAGCTTGTCTCAGTAACAACGGATGTAAGAAAATCATCTGCAGTTGGTTTCGGTGTCGTCTTGGCTTTGAATACTACTAGGTCACATGTAAGAAGAGGACGCCGCACGTGAGCCGACCTGTGGCTGTACTGGGGCAGGATTCACACACTATCCTAAGGATAAGAATCGAATCCAGGATTTGAAGCTTTTGCTTCATAAGGTAACCCATGCATGTCGGATATCACTGCTACCTTAGACAGAATGGGATTTCGTTATTTTCATTTGAGCGTCACCGAACATACTAAATCTCCACGGAAGCTTTCAAAAGGAAAAAACTTCACGTTGCATAAAATTGTTTGAAGGGCAAGGGTCATGATTCATCAGATACACGATATTCTCTTTTCTTCTACTTACATTATTTGGTAAACGATTCTTTTAAAAGAATATTACGTGTCCAGACCCCTTAAGGTACTTGATTGATCCGACCGGCCCATCACACTTCTCATATTTCACGAAAATTCCAGTTATTGCAACAGTCTTGCGGGTCGGCCTATCTCAAAATCCCACATTTCATCGTAAATGTAATGTGTAGCTTCAACGTCTACTTACCACAAATCTACAATTAAAAAAAAAAGAATTTGATCTTTAATTCGGTCAACATGGGTCGGGATCAAATTGATAGAACATTGTACTATCGAGTTTCAGACAAATCAGCTGGTGAATGAGTTCTAACGTAGAGCTCACTTTACCTTGCGTACACACAGACCATGTATGTCCAAGATCTCTCAATATTTTAAATAGAATTAAGCAAAGAACGAAGAGAGACGGACATCACACCGACATCTTTTTCCATAGAAGAATGTTTGCAATTGCCACTTGCCAATGCAAGAGAAGACACTCTTTATCTGGTCCAATTAGGTGGTGCTTAGGTGAATATTATTTTCTTGATTTCTGGTTCTGCCTTCAATATTTTAATTAGACTTGTCGCTTGGCATTCAAAGCCAAAGTTGGCCCCCTCAAATAATGATATAAGAAAGTTAGATTTGACCGGCTAAATTAATGCTAGAGCCATTGAAATTCCGTGTCTTTGCACTCCAAAAGTGAGGACATCCCCTGGCATAAATTTGAAATATTAACCGAACCGCTCAACCACTAGAAACTATCATGTTTGTCATTAAAAAATTCATGTAAAGTTTCGCAAATTTAAAACTTTGAAATCGGTTTTATTTTTTCCGACTGTCGCAATTCCTTTCTCTATCCTAAAAAATGACTATCGAGACTATGTTTATCGTGCTTTTGTTTACATGGTAGGTAATATGACTTGTTTTTGGTGGTCATGGGCCTTTCTTATCCCAAAAACTAACTTGAAGGGTGAGACTTTCTTTCATACTTATAAACTAACCATTAGCTCTTTTCACAATTGATGTGGGACAACCTTAATCTCCCCCTCACACATCGAGGGGGTTCAAGGCACAATCAACAACCTCAACAACCTTTTCCTCACACATCGAGCTTGATCTCCCCCTCACACATCGAGGGGGTTGAAGGCACAATCGACAACCTCAACAATCTTCCCCTCACACATCGAGAGCCTAGGTAGAAGGAACAATAGGATATAACTCTCTTGTGTGACTAAAGGGGGTTGAAGACACAATTGACAACCTCAACAATCTTTCCCCTCACACATTGAGCTTGGGTAGAAGGAACAACAATCTTCCCCTCACAGATTGAGAGCCTGGGTAGAAGGAACAAGAGCATACAACTCTCCCGTGTGACTGAGGGGGGTTGAAAGCACAATCGACAACCTCCACACTCTTCCCCTCACACGTTGAGCTTGGGTAGAAGGAACAACAATCTTCCCCTCACACATTGAGAACCTGGGTAGAAGGAACAAGAGCATATAACTCTCCTGTGTGACTGAGGGGGGTTGAAGGCACAATCGACAACCTCCACAATCTTCCCCTCACACATCGAGCCTGGGTAGAAGGAACAATGGGGTTGAAGGCACAATCGACAACCTCCACAATCTTCCCTAGGTAGAAGGAACAATAGCATTTGTTGCCTCACACATTGAGAGCCTGGGTAGAAGGAACAATAGCATGTAACTCTCCCGTATGACTTTTTTGGATCTAGACTTGTTGGCAACTTGGACTCTAATACCAATGTTGAGCAGCCTTGAGCTTTTCTCACCTTAAAAGCGAGCTCAAGGGGTGAGATCTTTTTTCATACTCATAAACCGACCACCAATCTCTTTTACAATCGATGTGGGGCAATCTCAATAACTTGTAGTAGGGGCAAGTATGACAAATACACTATGTTGAATCATATTATTTATTTATTTTGAAACTTAGACTATAATATTTTACTTATAGAATGAGACTATAATGCATATCTCACAGCAACAGTGTATATTAAACACCCCACGCGTTGTAGAAAAGAAGAGGACAAGTCATTGTCTCTCCTTCCCCGTAAAATTCCTCGAAACTGACCGAAAGGGATTGAAGAAATTGCTTGAGAAACTTCTCCGAAGTTCCAACTCTTCGAATCATGTCTTCGGTCGGGTTTCGTACGGCATAGATCAGTCAACGTGTTACAACCCCATGGTGCAAACGAGGGTGCACTTGGGAATCTCCGTCTGGGGCAAACAACCTAAGTAACGCCAGCCGGTAACATCTAAGACAGCACCATGCAATTAGCGTCAAACACGCAAACCACTTAATTTAATCTGACACTTCTATCCTATGTTTTTTCAGTAAGGAAAAACGATATAATTTCTGCATGAATCACACTGGATTAGTTCACTGTTGCGTGTGCAACTTTGGTCCATGTAATAGAAGAATAGAGAACCCTCGTACAACATGCAACTTTGGCACATGCGTGCAAAACTTTTTCCTGAGGGGCACCGTATGGAGTAACAGCTCTCTCTACCGTTTTGTTTATTTTTTTATTTGGAAGAGAAAATTAATTCCATAGAATCAATCTGGTCGGCTAGAAATTGTCGGAGATTTGACTAGGAAGAGGAGCGACAAAGTACAGTGTTGACTTGCTTGTCACTGCTTTTACTTTGGAACGTCAAGTTTGGGATTCCCACGGTCGACATATTTGAAAAGTGAACGAATCTTTGGTGCTAGAAAGTCAAGTGAAGACTTGGACTGGTGGCTTGAATTTTATACAATTTGAAACTCGATTGATGCGTATGAGAGCAGTAAATTAAGCCATGAATTTGTGGAGTATATGTCTTGAGTGGGAACTACAAAGAAAAATTCCCAAATTTATGAAAATTGTGCTAATTTAGTCCTAAACTTTTTGTATTTGTGTTGATTTAGTCGATTCATCCAATTTTAGCCAACCGATCTTGATACGGATAATTTTTTATATAATATACTTTTTGATTCTTTGTTATTAAATTTTTATTTTTATTTTTTCTTTCTTTTTTTTTCCTCATTCTTCCTCCTTCCTCTAGCCGAATGCTAGCTGGAGATTGGCTTGAGGAAGAAGGAGGAAGAAAAAAGAGAAAAAAAAAAAATTTTTAAAAATATTATTAAAAATAATTCACATGAGCATTAGCCGGCTAAAATTGAACTGATGGATTAAATTTTCACAAATGTAAAAAGGTTTAGAACTTAATTAATAAAAAAATATTCATAATTGAATTAACATAATTGCAATAGATTTATGATTTTTTTGGTAATTTTCCCTTTCTCAAGTTTGTACCACTAAAGAAAATATGATGTAAATAGGTTTTCCAGTTCGAGTAGATTTGCTTATTCGAGTGCGTATTTAGTTTAAATGAATTTATAATTTGAGTAGCTTTTTTTGAAAGGGTTTCCTATTTGTGATATCATTTATGGAAGAGATAGAATTTTGCTCAATCGATGCACGCTAAAGCAAACAAGAAGAGGGTTAGGGTTATTTGTTTTTGTGAGTTTTCTGATGATTCTTTGCAAGAGATTATGACATAATATGGTTTGTTTTGGTAATCAAAAAATTAGTTTGGGGTAAATTTATTACAAGCGTATCACTTTTGGATTTTTCATGATATTAATCCTTAAATAAATATAAAAAATGAAGTCCAAATAGAATAACATGACTTTGGAATGAAATAATGCTACTAGACACTTAATGAATCTTTCATATTATAAACGCTATTCCATAAGGATTATTAATCTCTCAAACAGATTAATAATGGACTTATCGTCATCTTGTTAAGGGGAAAAAGATTCTTCCTCCTTTGCCCACAAAAAAGAGTTTTGGGAGAGGACCAGTTCTTAGTTTTTGGAAATGGAAATCGGTGGACGCCAAGCTTGTCGCCATGAAGGGCATTGATTTTTTTGTTTTGGTTGGGGGGTGGTGGGGGAGGAACTTGGACCGGATGCTGAGGGAGGCAAGGGTCTGGGAGATCTTGTGGTCAATGAAACCAAACTTGCTGACGCCGGTGAAGAAGATGGTGCTGCCGGTGGAGGAGGATTTGAGGAGGAGCGTCTACGTGAAGCGAAAAGTCTGAGGGAGTTTGAGGTTCTGGAAGAAGTTGAGGTGGCTCCGCTGGAAGAGGTTGGGGAGGGTAGATTCGTCGATGGCAGTGGCTATGTTCTTTGCTTGATCCAAGGGTGAATCTGGGGTTGAAGGAGGGAGGTCTACGGAGGAGAGAGAGGAGGGAGAGACCTCATTCTTCCTTCTTTTGCTTCGAAAGTTGAGAGAGAAATTTGAAGATCTTGCGTTTGGTCCAATTTAGGTGGTTTGATTGATTCAGTTCTTACTTTGGAACAGGGAACTAGAATGCCTATCATTGATTCCACTTTTATGGAACCAGGAACTAGAGCAGCGCCTTTGGAAATCGGCCATTTTGGTTCGATCTGGGCTATTCTCAATTTGGGCGGTTCCCATTGCAGTCCCTAGAAAATAAGCTTTTGAGATAGTCGACTTGGATTGGCTAATGGAAGCTTTTGGCAAAGAACATTGAAAAAAGAAAACTCATATGATGCATTTGATTTCCAAAAAGAAATAAGGTAATAATGAAATAGCCTTCCATGAGAATAGAAAATGTAGGAATAGAAAATGAAGGATAATAATAAAATAACCGCGAGTAGTTTGGTTTGTAGAATGGAATATAATTTCAAGAGCATCATATTGTTTTTTTTTTACCATTATACCATATAAAATAAGTTAGGAATAATAACAAATTCTGATAATACTTTCGATGATAGATAATTGGAGCTTAATTTGTTTTATTGTCATAGTTTTAAAAACCATAAATAAAAAGATCTGACAATTTATAAATTATTATTATATTTTAATGTAAAATAGTAAATAGTTAGTATAGTAGTAAGAAAGCTAGTATAATCATTATCTTCCATTAATAATTAAGTAATGCTATAACTGTAGACAACATAAAAGATCTAATCATTACTATAATTCAATAATTATATTATTAGTGGTCTAATTACACTATAGTTGTCATTTAATTATTGTAATTAGAGCACATATGGTTTTGGTATTACATGAATATCTATAATTAATTTGATTAAAAATTATTTTGTCACGGTATGTGTATTTTCTAGCAATTGCTATATATTCTAGTAATGCATCATCTAATTATTGTGATATCTAAGATTTGTTAAATATTGCAGTTATTATCTCACAATTAGATAATGATATTAAAATCTTCGTTTACTTACGATATATATATATAGGATCAACAATTATGATGTCGTATTTTTAAAAGATGTGCATTTGAATTATTTTTTTAGTCGATCTATTGCCATTCTAATTCTCATTTTCAAACTTTTACTTTGTTTCTTTGTAGGGTATGAGAGTTGAAATTTACGTTTAAAACTAAGTTGTCTTCACCTCAACCCTCTTTGAGAAGATGAGGATTCGAACTCTCCATCTCTCAATTTCCATGTGAAAAGGGTGGTTTGCATTTGACTTTTAAAAAATCGATTTCATTTAGAATTTAAAAATCTTTTTGATTGAATGGGAACCTTTTTATCCACGCTAGTTGGCATAGTTGGTAACATTTGATTTGAAATAGTACTCATCAAATTAAAAAGATAAACATAAAAATAACCTAACTTTGAAAAATCTCAAGTACATGATTCCATTCCCAACTAGAAAATGTAGAATTGACATGGACGTTCTCTCTTTTCCACTTGGCCCAATACTTGGAATCGAACATCTAAAAACTCAAACAAGAAAAAGAAAAAAAAATACGTGAGAAAGTTTTCCAATTCTACCATAATTGTCCTTGTCGATCATTGATTTAATTGCTAAGAAAACATCACCATGGCATTTCTAACCCCAAAGTCCGTCAAATATATAGACTTTAACTATATATAAATACCTTTCTCGATGCCACGATAACCTCAAGAGGAACAGAAAAGGCAAGACACTAGCAAGCTTTAACAATTAGTGTGGACCAAAATTTTAGGTTTAATCAAAAAGAATCTAAACTGTAAATGAAATTGGACTTTTAAAATTTCAAAATGTACACTTTCTAAAAACATGGCATCATAATTGTTGATCCTCATCTACTTGCGCGTAAAAAGAGAGCCAAGTTTTGACCAATTTTATATCACTCGCAGGTGGGGGTAATTAACGAGTGGACGGCTTGCTCCGAGTCAAGCTTGGGCGGCACTCTTGCATGAGAAAGTCTGACCCGCGCGACTTTAATTAGCCTGGTCCTACCATATATAAGCTTTATGTTCTGCGCGGGCTTGGGCATGTTCTTACTTGACTGGGTATCATATAAAATTATAATGGATTATTTCATTTTTTTCATTACATTTGATTGAGAAAGTGGTTTGGACGGTGGAATCATGATGGACGTGGACCAAAGGCTTAGTTGATAAAAAGCTGCTCAGAACTTGTGACTGAAGTTACCAACAGGTTGAGGCACAAGTTATTACTTTTCATGAATTAGTCTCTCACATTGCATTGCATCAAGGTCGCCGAATCTCTTCAATTGAAGAGGTCAATAATTGCGTCACCTTTTTTTTTTTTTCACACATATACTTGTAGGCTTGCGATTCGATAGAGAAGTGCATTCAGCCATGGATGGTGACGAAACAGCCCAAAACCTAGAAATTCATGTAGGGATTGACCACTGGATCGCCACATATGGGTATTGTCTTTCTGTTTTGAACAATGATTAATGCTGAGAACTAGTTGAGTATTCTCTATACTTGATTTAGATGATCTGGCAAGAAAATTTAACATCGGCTGGTTCGTAAATCGATTTCCCGGATTCTCTTATCGTTCACGAGAGTTGTGAAGCTGATTTGTGATCACACTTGTGGTCGAAAAATGGCGACAAGCAGGGCTGAATCTATCTGACTAGCTACTCCACATCTCGTGCCCCACAGTAATCTTGCTCGTCCATCGTTGGAAGCACAAGCGATGACAGGGGGGCACACGTGCCAATTTCGGAAGTTCCGAACCTCATCGCAGGTGGACACCAGGCTGCAAACGTCAGGGACCTTTTCAACCATCGACTTTTAATGGCTCGAAGCTTGAACCACTTGGATTCAAACCGTCTTTGCTTTCTCTCAAGGTGCTCATGTTATTTAATGCGGTTTAGCAAGGAATTCTGCGTTCATTCCCCTTACTTGGTTTGGAGTTTCCACCGGCGAATCTCATCCTGTGTCATGGCAGTTTTGTTCTTTGGCCCATCAGTGCATTCAACTGGTAGTGAATCAAATCCGATAATAGCGAATAAGATGATATTAATCTTATGTATCAATCAATACATCTCCTAGTACAGACAGACAGTTTGTCTATCTGGAAAAATGTAAGACCCCCTTTCATGTCTCAGCATTGAGCAAACACAAAATTCTCATTTTATTTAGGGATTGAGCTTGTACATCATATTTAGGCTTTTATATTGTTTTAGGCTTTTGCATGATGTGCATGATGGGGACCTGTTAAGTAGAGAGGAAGATTGAATAACTGAAGATGATCACTTTCTATCTTGCCTTAAGATCAAAATGAGATGTGAAAATTCAAGTTTGTCTGTGTTGATTCAACTAATTAATGATGCTTAAAATTTTGTGCTGACAGTCTAATTATATAGTTTTCGAAACTAAAATAGTCAGGTATTAACTAATATAGCTTCGTGAGAGCAGTGTGTATGGACTTGCCGAGATCATAGTATGAGTTTACCAACCTCAGTGACCTGCTCCTAAGAGTTCCCACCCTGGGGTTGGGGTTAGGCTGCTGCGCCATGCAGCTTTGGCTTCCAAAGTTTCGCTACGCACCTCAGTCCTTACTCTTTCGATCTCGGGTTTCCGGTGTATGTAGCCAATTCCCGGCTTTCCGGTCTTCCTAGCCTTCTGCTTTCAGACTTCGACGCTGTAAACTAACTCCTTACCTTCTCGAAATGTTCTTTCATGATTGTATGTAAAAAAGTTATCGGGCATAAGCATAGGCATATGATGAGTTGAAAGCTTCAGAGGTGGGGAATTAAGGATGAAACCAAGTAACCATAGCGATGCACCCTAGTGACATCAGGAACACTCTGGAACAGAACAGAGCATCGATATCTAGTATCCGAAAAACTGCATGCTCCAGGAAAATCCCGTAGGCAAAAAGCAGCACTGTTTTAGATTCCACGAATTGCCGAAAGTTTGCAAGATCCCTTCGAGGCCTTCCGCTTGGCATTTTGGCAGTAGTATGACCATATCTAGGGCTTACAAGGAGAATAATGGATCCTGATTCAAATAACATAGGTGCAAGGGAGAAAGTTCTAAAACAGAGATTCGATGCAGACAATGAATGAGACAAATAAAGAAGCATCTCACCAGTAGTCATTGCATAAGCATGTTCTGTCTGTGCAATGGTGGAACTGGTTTGCATCCCTTATGACAATAGAACTTCCAGTTGCCATGGAGAGATACTTGATTGCAGAATGACAATCTTTGCAAATGCTTAGATTCTTAAACACCTAGATAGGTTTCAGACTAAAGGTGCTTATAAAGCCAAAAACAATGGCAATTTTTTCAATGTGCTCAACTACTGTTCCTTTTGTCCCTCCGTCACATCACAAAGAACAAATTCAGTATCCAGAAGATCACCAGTTTCTTTATTCGACTAGCCAATTGGTCCTGTTCGTCATATATCTCCTGAGCCTTTGGGTGTGACATGTCACCTGTATAGAGCTTTTATTTTTTCACTTCAATCCAGCTACAACCAGGTTCTTTTGTAAGACCTTTCAGTTTCATCCTCTTCCTATATGCTACTGCATCTTCTTATAGACCAGTTGATGCATATGCATTTGATAGCAAAACAAAAGCAGCAAGGTCGTCTGCCTTTTGCTAAAAAATCATTGCTGCAGCTTGTTTTGCAAGTACAACATTGCCGTGAACTTGGCAAGCTCCGAGAAATGTACGCCAGACAAGTGTATCAGCCCTGAAAGGCATTGAAATTATAAACTAAAGGGCTTCGACAAGGGAGCCTTATCTGCCCAATAAGTCCATGCATGCATAGTATTCGATTCTGAGCACGAATCCATGTTCTGTTGATCTAGAGTGTTTCCATCCACCAGATACCAAACCCACATGGCTACAAGAGGATAAGACAGCAACATAGGCGATCTCATTTGGCCTCACCCTGGCCTCAAGCATTTTATGGAATGTGACCAGAGCTCTCGTTGCAAAGCCATGCTTTGCAAAACCAGTGATCATTGAAGTCCAAGTTTTATCATTTTTCCCTCATCTCACAGGAAACTCAAAAAGCAGCTTCTGTGTTTCCACACCTGGTATGCATTGAGATCAAACCATTGAGAATGCACTGATTTGAGTCGAGCCCTGATTTGCTTCCCCTCACCAATAGCGCCAATACAGGCAGCTCCACTTAAAAGGCTGGAAAATGTAAAAGCATTTGTCCAATTCCTCTCTCCTCAATCTCATGTAGAAGTTCAAAGGCTTCATCAGACTCCAAACTTTTGGCAAAGACATCTGCAAGGGTATCATAAGAAATCAAATTCTTTTCAAATAGTGCAATGGAAGCTCTCCAAGCATATGATTGTATCCCCCACAAGTATCAAATGCAAAGCACATTTTTATAGCTACAGCGTATATTTGAATCCCCATGTCTATTATCACAAATACTTCCACATGCCTCGAGAGCACTAGCTAATGTGAAATGGTGCTCATTTTCTTCAGTTTGCACATGTCCTGTGATTATCGGTGTCCAAGACATCACGTTGCAACACCTTTCTTGAATCATGAATTGATCCACTAGCCACACATTTCACGTACATGTCCACCAAGCTGCATCCAACACAGACATCTGAAGCCAGTCCAGGCCATATAATCAGGAATGCAATTGCACCCCAAGGGATAGTAACACCAACGCTGAATATGCCGACATAACAGCTGTAAGTGTAAATCTATCTGGCACAGCCCACTCCCCAACATATCCAGAAACAAATCAACAGCTTTATTTGGACAACCCAGCTGAGTACATCTGGTCATCATCAAAGTCCACACAACCACATTCCTCTCGGGCATTTTCTCAAACAACTTACGAGCTGAAACCAAATCAACACCACCCTGCGAAAACATGTCAATTGCTGCACACCCGACACACACATCAGAATCAAGATAGCCGCTTTTGATTATATACTCGAAAACCTATCGCCAATTGATGCATTCTTCGAAACCGAACAAGCCCGAGGGAAAAAAAAAACCATCTTCAAGCATATGAACGAAAGTATCGACATTTCTTTCTTTCTTTTTTTTCTTTGGGGTCGAAGTATCGACTGCTTCAAACGCGATGTGGTTATTGGCATAGCAAGAGATCATGGAACTCCAAGAAACCAAAGGCCTTTTATTATACATGTCCCTAAAAGTCCTCTCCGCCTCAGCCCAGTCATTGCATTTTGAGTACAGACTGAGAAGCGAGTTGAGAACCACCGAGACGGAGCGAACGACCGATGGACGCTCCTTCCGAGCGCGAGCCCTCGGGAGCGAATGCAGGACTTGAGGAGGAGAGAGAGAAGGTGAGGAGGTCGGAATGGGACCCATCACGGGACATGAGGTCGAGATGGGAGAATGCTCCGCGGAGTTGGCAGACATCGACGTAGATGACCAGGCGGCGGTCGAGGGGCGAGAGAGAGAGAGAGAGAGGGGGAGAGAGAGAGAGAGAGAGAGAGAGAAATACATTGCATTATACAAGTCGAGCTTGGTCTGAAATATCAGGAGCACTCAGGAAACAAGACATGAAAACAGATGGCCAAATAGCCAAAGAGGCAAATCTTCTGCAAAACACAGGATGCTACAGAAGCTAAAATCACGATTTACATAGTCAATTATGCTTCGGATGGAACTACGTTTATTTGTCATTCATTCAAACCGGAAAGAAAAGAAAATCATACAATGTGCGATTCCAGAATCTCGTTGCTATTTTGAAATTGGTATCTTTCAGAAATTGTTGGGGCACTTGATGTAGTTGGGAATGATTCAAGTTCTATTTCAGCATCCATATCATCAAATGGCTTCTCGGACGGATATAGAAGCGGCTTAGGAGGGAGTCGAAGCTTATTGATATCTCCTTCAAGCATGTTTAGGACCCGGCTCATTGATGGCCGATCGTTGGGGATTAATTGTATACACCAAAAGGCAACTGTTACCATCTTCCTCATTATCTCTCCGTCCCCTTCTACTTCTTCTATTTCAACATCGCTTTCTTTGTTGAGTTGATCATAGACCCACAAAGGGAAATAAATTTGACTTGAACGTTCGACATTTGCCTTTGCATTTTTCCTCCGAGTAGCCATTTCCATTAGCAACATCCCAAAACTATAAACATCAGCTTTATATGAGACACCGCCAATGTCCTTGTAGAATAGCTCGGGAGCCATATATCCCAAAGTTCCTCTTGCTGCAGTCAACGATATTATGCTGTGGTCCACGGGATAAAGTCTTGCAAGCCCAAAGTCTGAAACTTTTGGGGTGAAATTTTTATCTAGAAGAATATTGTGAGGCTTGATGTCGAAGTGTAGAATTTGCATGTCGCACCCCCGATGTAAATATTCGATGCCCCTAGCTACCCTGAGAGAGATCTCATATATTTTATGATAATCAAGAGAATCGTCGTCATCTTTAGAGAAAATGTGTTTATCCAAAGATCCGTTCGACATGAAATCGTACACGAGAGCTTGCTTAGAGTTGTTAAAGCAAAAACCAACAAGTTCCACCACGTTAACATGGTGGATCCTTCCAATAGTAGCCACTTCGCTTATAAAATCTTGGCCATTAGATTTTGGTTTGTTCAAAATCTTAACAGCAACTTCATTGCCACTTCTAAGTATTCCTTTGTACACAGAGCCATATCCTCCTTCACCTAATTTGTGTTTGAAATTTTTTGTGATTTTCTTGATGTCCGAGTAGGAGTACCTTATGGGCAAAAAGTTGTTATGAGCTAGTAGGAATTCTTCGATCTTTCCATCCATTGCTCGGTGCCTTCTCATCCACTTATAGACTAAAAATATCAATACACATGGAGCTCCGAGTATGAATTTTGCCTCGAGGAAGTGGGCTGTGGAAAAATTTGTCCATAGATTAGCGTAGTGTAATATAGAAATTTATCCTTTTTTGGGTCAGATTGCTGCTTGAGATTTTCATGGTTGTGTGGAATAAAGGACTAGTCAGTACCTAAGAATAAGGCGACATAAGGAAGTGCATATCTCGCAACTCTCGCCACCATAGTAGTATCTGTAGCAAGCAAGAGAATTTGTTAGAGATGACTGAAAATGATTAATAAGCATTAACAACCAATCGATGGAGACCTAAATTATTATTTTAGCAGTAAAATATAAAAATAGTACACGTTAAGCTATGACCAAGTACAAAAAAAGAAAAAAGAAAAAAAGAATTGATACAATCACTGCAAAGTGCAATGACGGACTTTATTTGTTAAATTTGTAAGTAGAGAAGTCTAGAATAAAGAAGAGTGACTGAGTTTCACTCTCCCATATGGCGTCTAGATCCGACTTTATTCATTCGCTCAAGGAATCCATGTTATCATAGCGTGATCATTTTTATTGAAGAAAGATGATTTCGCTTTTGTTCCCCTAGATATACCAAATGATTACGTTTGTCAGTCACTCGTGTGTAATTCTGATTTACGAATATCATCTAACATATGCGCAATTTATTCTCCTGCATAGTAATACCCACCATGAAAGTGACACAACGTACCATGTAATCAAACATTTTTCCCCAATAAAAAATAAAGTAATCAAATTCAGAAAAGCTCCATGGGTTCGATAAAAGAGCGATGCATGCTGAATCTATTCGGAAATCTTATTGAACTTTTCTATTTTAGTGACGTGGCAATTTTTTTTATCGGGTATTCAAAGAAATTAGCAAGGCAATGTGTGAGTCTCACATATGATGATTATCCAACTGAAACTTGCCGTGTTACTCGATAAGTAAATTTTGATAAGATCTCTTCATAGGGCTTGCATTTAAGAAAAGGAGGAGGAGGAAGTAAAGAAAAGCTGAAGGGAAAGTCGCTTACTGGACTTATAGGTACTGCACCTTTCCCGGTAGTTGAAACCCCAGAAGCAAAATTCAGATATTCCACTTGACAAACTCAGATAGGATAGATTGAATCCCTGCGCCATGCCGTTGTGGATGTCCTCGTAGTTGTGTGATGATCTCCCACGATAATACTGATCCCTTCCCCAATCCGACAAAGAGGTCGATGCAAATGTCATCATGGTTATAGTGCAAGAATCCTTGATGTCCGACGCACTTAATCCACCATGCCCATAAGAAGCATATGAGTACACCTTCGTCTGGGAAAAATTTGGGGGCATGCCGGCAGAGTATGCTCCCTCGATGCATGGTTTAGTATCAATATATGAAGTAGAAGCAACGGACTGAGAGCACTTCATGAAGACCATTGAGTATCCAAAATGAGGATAGTAATAATAAATTCCACTTAACTTGGAGTTCATCGAGTGATGGGGAAGGGATGAGCAATTACCCTCTTGCAGGCCATCGTCAACCAGCTTTATGACACCATTGAAGTTAACTTTGTCACGATAAAAATCATAATAGATCGACTTCACGTAATATCTACCAGCTGGCAAATATAGAACAGTGCGGTTACTTTCACAAATAAGCTCATAATCGGAGTGGCCGCAACCTTTTGGATCGCTTTTTAATCGAAAGGGATAACTTATGTTACGAATGTCGCCACAAGATTAAGTGATGCATAAGTGACTATTCTTCGCAGAGGAAGTCGTCCCTAACAGCAGAATTTGCAATATGAGCAGAAACACAAGGTACACGCATATGGAGCCGAGAGAATTAATCATCTCTCCACTCCTCGATGCAAGAATGGTGGTTTTAGCTTAGTGATTGTGGCGGAGGCTCAACGAGGGGAGGAATTATATATGATCGAAAGGATCAGCTTGGGGATCAACTATAATTGAAATTTCCAAGTCAACAAGCAACACCAAGTCAAGTTAAGAAAAGTAACTCGTGTGGACCAATCAGAGGTTCCATCAGTGGAAATTACGCAAAGATTGTTGTACACGCAACCAAGCTCACACAACACGGCGGTGAATTATGGACAGCTGTCACACTGATTAGGAAGCAAAAATCAACCAGATGCACCACACGAACTTGTGGATCCTTCCTGGACACGTCAGTTGTGAAATCTTGACCATTAGATTTTGACTTATTTAAAGTTGTAATGACAATTTCATTGTCACGTCTAAGTATTCCTTCGTGTACAAGGCCATATCCTCCTTCATCTAACTTGTCTAAATATTTCTTTATATACAAGCCATATCCTCCATTTAGTTTGCGCTTGGAATATTTTATTTATTTATTGAATATCTGAGTAAGAGTATTTTATAGGCAAAAAGTTATTATGAGTTTAATAATTCAGAAAAACTCAGTGGGTTAGAGAACAATAAAAGAGCAATGCATGCTGTATCTATTTGGAAATCTTATTGAACTTTTTTATTTCAGTGATGTGGCAATTTTTTTTTATTGGGTATTCAAAGAAGTTAGCAACGCAATGTGCGGGTCACACATATGATGATTATCCAATTGAAACTTGCCATGTTACTCGATATGTAAATTTTGATAAGATATCTTCATAGAGCATGCATTTAGGAAAAGGAGGAGGAAGGAGTAACGAAAAGCTTAAGCGAAAGTCGCTTAGTGGAGTTATGGTAACCGCGCCCCTGGCGGTAGTTGAAACCCAAGAGGCAAAAGAAAAAGATATTCCACTTGACGTACTCCAATAGGATAGATTGAATCCCTGCGCCATCCCGTTATGGATGTCCTTGTAGTTGTATAATGAGTTCACACGATAATACCGATCCCTTTCCCACCCCGAGAAAGAGTCCAATGCAAATGTCATCATGGTTATAGTGGAAGAATCCTCGATGTCCGATGCACTTAATCCACCATACCCAGAAGAAGCATATGAGTACACCTTCGTCTGGGAAAAATTTGGGGGCATGCCGGCAGAGTATGCTCCCTCGATGCATGGTTTGGTTTCAATATATGAAGTAGAAGCAACGGACTGTGAGCACTTCATGAAGACCACTGAGTATCCAAAATAAGGATAGTAACGATAAATTCCACTTATGTTGGAGTTCATCAACGACTAATGGGGAAGGGATGAGCAATTACCCCCTTGCAGGCCATCATCAACCACTGTTATGGCACCATGGAAGTTGACTTCGTCACGATAAAAAGCATAATAGAACGACCTCACATAATATCTACTAGCTCGTAGATATAGAGTAGTGTGGTTATTTTCACAAATCAGCTCATAATTAGAATGACCGCAACCTTTTGGATCGTTTTTCAATCGAAAGGGATAGCTTATGTTATGAATCTCGCCGCAAGATGAAGCAATGCATAAGTGAAAACATACGATTAAGACATGCCCATGTCATCATGGGTGATGCTGCAAGATTCCTCAATTACTGATGCATTTGCATCTATTGCAGCTCGTATATACCCGCTTGTTTGAGATATCTTACAAGATTTGTCCTGAGGAGTATGCCCCGTCGATACATGAATAGCAACAGGTCTTGAGCACTTCAGAAAGACCACTGATTTAACATAAAACATAAAACTTTGTAACTGAAGTTGGAGTTTGTCGATGAATTATGAGGGAGAGAGGAGTAATTACACTTGTGCAATCCAACATCAAGCACGAGGATATCACCAGTGACATGGTCATTATTTCCATAGATGAATTTGATATTGGATGACTATTTTCACACCCTAACTCAATTCTTAAGTCACCACAGACTTTCAGATCGCTTTTCAATTGCAAGACAGTGCTTATCTTGTGAACCTTGCCACAAGATGAAGCTGGACATGATCTATCATAGCTGGCGTCACGAGTACATGCCCCAAGTAGCACGACAAGAAAGACCAATGAGACAAGGTAGCTGTGTGGAATTGAGGGGGAAATCATGTCCCTCTCAGCCTGTGGGCAATTGAAATTTGGGGCTTGGTACGTGGGGAAGGATCAACGCGGATCGGACATGAGAGAGAAGTTGAATACGAAGACTTGGGGTCGTCTATTGAAAATTCTGTGTCAACCAAACAAAACAAAATCAATCAAGTCAAGAACGTTAGAGCAGGGAGTAGGACCCAACATCATCATCATCTCTTGCCAGCAAGAAAACATCCCAATTGACAACCATATATTTAGCCATCATATGACATCATTTCATATTTTTGGAAATTTTTTCTTAGATAAGTGAAGTATTTCACATTTGCCAAGTAATTTATGATGTTAATGGAGGAATGCCGGATATCTAGAGTGCCAAAATTTGACACGGAAGAACAATTAAATACCAAAATTGGGGCAAAATGGATCACTTAAGTGCCAATGGCTAGAAAATCCAGCCAAAATGCCGACTTGACGATTTTCCAACGAGGTAAGTGCAAAACAATGTCGTTTTGCTGCTGAAGTGGATAAATAATTAATATAAAAATTAATTAAATTAAATTTAAAACTAAATTTATTTAAAAATTTTAATTTTTTTCAAAAAAGATGGAGATTGTAGGAGGTGAGGGTTGAGCCCTCAGCCCTGTACTTCCTTCATCTTTTTTTTTTTTAAATCTAATTTAATTAATTTTTATATTAAAATTCAAATTAACAACAAAACGACGTCATCTTTGCGTTTTTTTTTTGAGTCAACTCTCCGGCGAATTAGGTAGGGTGAGTAAAAATAATAAAAATTATCATGTAGGATTTCCGACGAGGTTCGTCAAAAATAACACTTAAGTGTCCCACTTTTTAAAAAAAATGGTACTTAAAGTATCACTTTTCTAATTTTTGGCACTTAAATATCCCATTGTACCAAGTTTTGGTACTTAGACTGTACTTCTTCCTGCTAAAGGGTTTCTTTTTTCTAAGATGACAAGAAAGTCATCTTAGGAATCAATGTAGACCTTGAATCAAATTGAATCCATGTGAAGTATGAATATATGGATTCTAGTAATTAAGAATTGCACATATTCAATTCAAAGGAAAAGGAAAATGTTAAGAAATAGAGAGAATTATCAATGTACTCCCCCATTATAGAAGAAAATTTCCCGATAGTCATTAGAATAAAAGAGTTAACCTTTGTTAGTTCCCTTGCTATCTTTGGGAAGAATCTTATAGCATTTTCAATAGTTTGGTAGTTTCCTACAGGTATGCTTTCCCACTGTGGGTGAACCTCTTGTTCAAATCTTTCAAGGATAGTTTTTTAGCAGAAAATTATTTTGTTCTTTAGTTCAGAGCCTAGAGACACCTAGAGATGCCAGAATGGTAACATTTATAACTATCAGAGCTGCATTTCTCAGAGGATTCTACCAGGCTGGAGAAGAAGAAGTATTTAGAAAGACATTGAAAGTTTTACAAAACACTCATTTTACTTCAAGGGACTCCGCTCAATACGTTACATCCTCCTTGCCATTTATAGACATAAGGAGGTCACACACAAATAAGGACCATGCTCACGGATCTTGAAACAAATAGAGGCTCTGGAAAATCTGGTAAGGAATTATTTTCGGTAACATGAACAGTGATAATGAACAGTGATTTCCCTAGCCTACTACTACAATAATGCTACAGTGACTTACTACAGTGATCTATTACAGTCAGCGGTCTCGTCTGTCACAAGCATTGTAGTCATAGTCTGAGTCATTAGAACTATGCATTTTTGCCAGAAGATGTTCTTCATATTTTTGCTCAAATCTTGCAAGTGAATCTGATGAGAGAGTTCGGGTATTCCTTATGTTTGCCTCGTTTGATGAGGATGCTTCCTCATGATTCTTGAAAGACCCTGTAGTGTTGGCAGGTATATTTGGCTGAGGCCAATTGGATGGTTGAGCATAATCGGATGTGTCCATGCTTAGAGATAAGGACAAAAGTCCTTGATTATAGGGGTCTTGAGAAAGGGAATAGGGCTCTCCAGGAAAGGGTCAGAGTTTAACTGATGTGACCTTTTGGCTAGTTATTGATGTAAGCAGTGACGAACCAAGATTTAGATTGAGGGGTAGTGAAACTTCTGACGAAGTATGGAGTCAAATTTCATTTCCATTAAGCAAATTGACACTGATTTTAGTAGTTTTTTTGTTTAAAGAAAAAAATTGACCATGAAATTAAAGATGAGGTGAATTTCTATATAGTAATTTGTAGATTATTTATAGGGGAGGCGATTTACTTATAATTGATTATTTCGTATGTGTCTATAAATTTCATGTAAGAAATTTGGGGAGAGGAAATTTGCCGCCGATATAGGTATTTAAGTTAGTTGAGGAATTTTTAGTAAAGTAATGTGAAATTCTACAGCCTTGTTAATTAAAATTGCCTTAACTGAGTTATAATTTTTAAGGGGAAATTGTCATTTTTCTTTTTTAATTTTACTTACCAGTAGTTTCATGTTAATTTTTAAAACGGAATATGAGTTTTTCCAATATGAACTTCATAGAACTGATTCATCTAAGACCTTCTTTTTTATCTTCATAAAACTTGTTTTTCGTGCAAACGGATAGTGTATACTTTTGTAAAGCATAGTGTCACGACCTCCTTTTTTCCGTCCGGGGGAAAAGGAAGAAGGTTTAAGGGGTATTTGCCTAAAGAAGCGGACCAATGGCCTTAAATTAGGCGCGGGCTCTCCCAAGCCCATACCTCGCGCGACGTTGGATTTCATATTTCAATTATTAACAACCTAAATATTTCTAGGAGTCGCCACTAGCCTATCGGGGTCGGCTAGAAACCAATCGAGACATGGGAGTGGTGTCTCGATTCCTACGCAACCAGAGATTTCTAGGAACGGGGACTTGTTTACGCCAATGTTTCTATTAGCGCCCTTGCGGTACCACTAACTTGGAAAGTTATTTATCTAAATGGCCACACATTCTTGATTACCAATTATAATCTTTATGGAACCACTAAGTGTCCATGCAAATGTTTTTCTAGTTTTTTTTTTTTTTAATGTCTAGACTAATCCTAACATAATTTAGAAGAGAAATTTACACTCAAATTAATGAAAAGCGGCGCGTAAGTAAACATCCAAGAAATTGAAATGACTTGAAAATAAACGCGGAAAAGGTAAACCCGATACAAGTCGGGCAAATAATATTACATGGCCTTGTTATCACGCCCCGGGACAGGACCCCCATGAGCAAAATGAGAATTCAAATATGCATGAAATTGCTATATGTGCATGAAATTACTTTAAATAGTTTTAATCTACGCAAAATGGATTATTTACAAAAATGGTTATAAAATACCAAAAAATAGCATTAAATTAGGAAAATGACCTTTTAAAATTAGGAAAATTTCATATATGTCATTTATATCCTAATTTGATGCTATCTAACATTTTTTGATATTTTTGAAAATTTAATATTTTTCTCTTTTTTAATTATTTTTTTAAAAAAAATAATAAATTCTTTAAGCCGATCTATGCTAGTATGGAGTAACACAGCACATGAATATCATAATAATCAAGCTCAAATCGACCGTTTCAATATCGAAACTTGGTTTGCGCATTTTGTTGAACACTTGGCGTGCATCAAATCATCTCAAATCAGCTTCTTCGGGCCATGTTTGTGGCCTTCAATCTTCACGCATGAGCAATCTTATGTGGAACTAAAGCATCAAGATTATACTACCACATGCAATGAGCAATATTAGATAGAAATCATAGCCTACAACACACAAGAACCGAGCTAAAATCGGCCTCAAATATGTCGGTTGAGTTGATTTTGAAATCTGGGTTTGAACCAAAGTCAAGCAAACAGGTTGCATGCCCATATTCAAGCCCCAACACTCATCGTATACGAGATCTAAAGGAAACATTACTTGATCCGAGTGAAAGTAGGTAACATGAGCTTTCAAATGCAATAAACATCACAGAGAATGACCCACCGAACAACATCAAAACGACCTCTCCAAGAAGCACACATGCAACACTCTTAAAGAGATTTCAAACACTTAGAAAAAATTTCAACCTCGGAAATCAGTTTTCCGGGCTGGTTTCCCTCTTGATTTGCATGATCAAAACATGCTCAAACTCTAAAATACGTACATCTAGGATGCTTACCTTACTTCCTAGTTTCCTTTTCAAGTGGTTCTTGGCCAAGGAAACCGAGAAATTGTCCTCTGGAAGCACGTGGAAGTTGGCTTCTTCAGCTGGAAATGAGATCTGCAGAAAAGAAGAACTGACAACGAAGGTTTTCGTTGACCTCTAAAATTAGACTTCAAGACGTTTTTTATTGGAAAAATTGACACCAAGACAAACTATATGTATTCTAGTTTGGGGTAGAAGTCAATATGTTTCTCATTTTTTTCTCAAATTTCTCAAAAACACTGCCTTTTCCTCACTCGTGACCAACTGGGCTCAACACTTAGAAAAATTTTCAGTGTTTCCTGGCCCGCCTGGGGGGTGTTTTTCGGGGGGCTTTAGGAGGCCTTCCCGATCTCCATTTTGGATGTGCGACCTATGGATTGAAAGATCTTTGAGTGAAGTTTCACTCTCTAGTTTAAGGTTTTGGCTAATTTTGGCTGCAAGTTTGCGAAAATTTCCCTTTTCTCTCTGGAGGTTGATCTGGAATTTCTGGGTTTTCTTTTCTGGAGTTGCTTCTGAGGGCCTCTTTGGGGGACGATTCCGAGCTCTCCCCTCTCCCTCTCGTCTCCTCTCTCTCATCCATTCAAAGACCTTGCTTCAGTGATCTTATCCCATGAATTGAGGGATTTTTGGTCAGCTTTTTGCCCTCCTACCAAGCCTGCCAACTGAGCTAGTCCACCCACTCTCCTGACTTAGCCAATTTTTTAATTCTGCAGCTGTTGAGTGTGCAGGTTTTGCTGCGATTTTCCGGTGTTGTCAGGAGCTTATCCTTGTCCAATTTCCGTCCACTTGCACTGCTATATATGTTCTTCCATCACGTGCAAAGATCAGGGCGGTTGGATAGCCAAGGAGGATATGGTGGGGCCACCAAGTTGCTTGCTCAACAACTCCGACTTCAAACCAACTTGTGGACTAGGATTTGCCAGCTAGTTTAGGTGCTTTAATCCATGAATTTGGCTGCGATTTTTGATCAATTAAGAAGCCCATGTATAGTAGTTTAAGATCTTGATCAGATTTTGCGATTTTGTCCACTCAAGTTTGCAAAAGGTCCCTCAAAGTTGGCCATTTTCTTGTTCGAAAATACCCGATTCAACACAAATGTGGTCTTTTTGGCTCAATTTGATTGATTCGACTTGGCCCAAATTCAATTTCAACTTAATTGATGACCAAGATGATGATTTACGGGCTCGGGCACAAATTTTGCAAAATTTGCAAATTGGTCCCTCAACTTTTGGAAATTGCATTTTGGCCCCAACTTGCCATTTGAATTCCAATCTGACCTCCTAGGCTTGGCTAGTCACATTTAGAACATTGGCCCCAACTTGCTTCTTTCTTTTTTTTCTTTTCTTTTTTTTAAAGGAAAAACATATTCCATTAAAAACTATATTAAACACCTAGATAATCTATATGCCGGAATGAAATATTTTTGGGTTAAAATTTAGGTGTCAACAGCTGCCCCTCTTTGGAAGGAAGCTCAAAGAGGTTTCTTTCAAAGATAAGGCGACGCCTAATTTTTTGTTGTTTTTTTTGTTGTTGTTGTTGTTTTTTTTTTTTTTTTAACAATAGTAAAATGAAAATGCAAGTAAGCTTAATGTAAAGAGCGTGATCTAGGGATGTACCTGTGAACAATTTGAAAAGTGTGGTTTAAGGATATACCCACGAACCTTGTGGTTTAAGGCAGTTCCACTAATCTTGTGGTTTAAGGCGGTCCCACTAACCGTGTGGTTTGAGGCGGTCCCACTAACCTTGTGGTTTAAGGCGGTCCCACTAACCGTGTGGTTTAAGGCCGTCCCACTAACCGTGTGGTTTAAGGCCGTCCCACTAACCGTGTGGTTTAAGGCCGTCCCACTAACCGTGTGGTTTAAGGCGGTCCCACTAACCGTGTGGTTTAAGGCGGTCCCACTAACCTTGTGGTTTAAGGCGGTCCCACTAACCGTGTGGTTTAAGGCGGTCCCACTAACCTTGTGGTTTAAGGCGGTCCCACTAACCGTGTGGTTTAAGGTAGACCCACTAACCGTGTGGGTTTAAGGCGGTCCCACTAACCGTGTGGTTTAAGGCGGTCCCACTAACCGTGTGGTTTAAGGCGGTCCCACTAACCGTGTGGTTTAAGGCGTCCCACTAACCTTGTGGTTTAAGGCGGTCCCACTAACCGTGTGGTTTAAGGCGGTCCCACTAACCTTGTGGTTTAAGGCGGTCCCACTAATTGTGTGGTTTAAGGCGGTCCCACTAACCTTGTGGTTTAAGGCGGTCCCACTAACCGTGTGGTTTAAGGTAGACCCACTAACCGTGTGGTTTAAGGCGAGTCCCACAAACCTTGTGGTTTAAGGCGATCCACTAACCGTGTGATTTTAAGGCGGTCCCACTAACCTTGTGGTTTAAGGCGGTCCCACTAACCGTGTGGTTTAAGGCGGTCCCACTAACCGTATGGTTTAAGGCGGTCCCACTAACCGTGTGGTTTAAGGTAGTCCCACGAACCTTGTGGTTTAAGGCAATCCCACTAACCTTGTGGTTTAAGGCGGTCCCACTAACCGTGTGGTTTAAGGCGGTCCCACTAACCGTGTGGTTTAAGGCGGTTCCACTAATCTTGTGATTTAAGGCGGTCCCACTAACCGTGTGGTTTAAGGCGATCCCACTAACCTTGTGGTTTAAGGCGGTCCCACTAACCGTGTGGTTTAAGGCGGTCCCACTAACCTTGTGGTTTAAGGCATTCCCACTAACCGTGTGGTTTAAGGCTAACCCACGAACCTTGTGAATTGCAAGGTTTAAGGATAACCAAGAACCTCTTGAAAATGCATGGTTTAAGGCTAACCCATGAACCCTTTGGAATTGTAAGGTTTAAGGATAACCAAGAACCTTTTGAAAATGCATGGTTTAAGGCTAACCCATGAACCTTTAGAATTGCATGTTTTAAGGATAACCAAGAACCTCTTGAAAAAGCATGGTTTAAGGCTAACCCATGAACCCTTTGAAATTGTGTCTTGAAAATGCATGGTTTGAGGCTAATCCATGAACCCTTTAGAATTGCAAGGTTTAAAGATAACCAAGAACCTTTTGAAAATACATGGTTTAAGGCTAACTCATAAACCCTTTGAAATTGCAAGGTTTAAGGATAATCAAGCACATTTTGAAAAAGCATGGTTTAAGGCTAACCCATGAACCTTTAGAATTGCAAGGTTTAAGGATAACCAAGAACCTTGTGAAAATTCATGGTTTAAGGCTAACCCATGAACCCTTTGAAATTGCAAGGTTTAAGGATAACCAAGAACCCTCTTGAAAATGCATGGTTTAAGGATAACTCATAAACCCTTTGAAATTGCAAGGTTTAAGGATAACCAAGAACCTTTTGAAAATGCATGGTTTAAGGATAACTCATAAACCCTTTGAAATTGCAAGGTTTAAGGATAACCAAGAACCCTCTTGAAAATGCATGGTTTAAGGATAACTCATAAACCCTTTGAAATTGCAAGGTTTAAGGATAACCAAGAACCTTTTGAAAATGCATGGTTTAAGGCTAACCCATGAACCTTTAGAATTGCAAGGTTTAAGGATAACCAAGAACCTTTTGAAAATGCATGGTTTAAGGCTAACCCATGAACCCTTTGAAATTGCAAGGTTTAAGGATAACCAAGAACCTTTTGAAAATTGCATGGTTTAAGGCTAACCTATGAACCCTTTGGAATTGTGTGGTTTCACTGGAGGAACCTGTCATTCGAGAATATTCTGAAATGGATATTGCACATCAAATAGTATTCATTATAACAAGTATTCTAGTAGTGAAAGCATACTAGATGAGATCAATTTTAGCACATGTCATTAGAAACAAATATCAAAAGTGCATCGGTAATGAGAAGGCAATGATTGCATAAACAAATCAAACACTTGACAAACTCACAAAACTGTCATCACGCTCAGATGATATCATTAATCGTCAAATTCTCTTGGAAGAAAAGTCCTTCTTGGAATGACCTTGACTCATGAGAAAAGTCTGTTAAGTATGCCAAGCAAGGACACCTAGTCAGAAAGGGCTTCTCGCATATTCTCAAGAAAATGGCTATTTGATCCCATTTATTCATGTGGGAAATAAACTGATCACTCAATCTCACTCTTCCAGTGTGCAAGGCTTTGAATCATTCGCAATAAGTACACATTGACCAATCAAAGAGGTCTTTTAGGAGGACCGTAGTGCAGGTTTGGTCATGGTTTTAGCAATGGATAAGCATCATTGGCTATGAAATGAATTAATCACGATCGACATCTTCGCCGGTTTACAAGTCAAGAAACTTTAAGATGAGATAAAATAACCTTGCTCTCACTTCTTCGAGCGGCATCTTCTTTGGGAAGTCCTTATTTCCACTTTGAATCATCCCAATCAAGAGACTTCGGGAGTAGGTTGTAATGTTGGATTGGTGAAAGGCTCAAAAGGCTCAACACTTTTTCGAAGAGGGATTTGAGAGCTGGTGATTACAACAGCATCATTGCCATATCATCCGATTTTTTTGAAAGCACTCGAGTTTGTCTCGAAAGTCCCTTGAGTAATCATCTCAAAATAATGGTTTTTGCATTTGCAACGATTTTCTTTTCAATGCAGGCATTTTTTTTTTGGGCCATTTTTGCTTTCATAGAGATATTCCTCTTGATGCAATTGTTTTTCTTCCACACTTTTTTTTTTTCCGGGCATTGGCCTTGCTTTTACCAGGCACACTGCTTTTTCATGCCCCTTAATTTTCACTTGACTTTTGTTCTTTCAAACTTTTTGAGCTCTTGGGACTTTCAAGATGCTTTTCATATTCTCATATAAACACCAACTGCATTGGTAAATCATGTGCCCTGCCCCCAATGTGGGGAGATAATCACCACTCGGGTTTTAGAAATGAATAGTTAGGCTCAATATGGTTTAAGCAAAGGGTATCGGTGTTTGGGTAGAGAAAAGAATGCTCTTCTTCACCTTGGGATGCTTCGAGCTTCCATAAGAATTCACCTGAAGTTACCGCAAAAAGATTTATGCAAGTGAGAGTAAAGAAACATTTCTCATCTTTCCTCTCCAAATAATGTCAACCCAAACCTCCGTAATTGCCCCATCGTGGGGTGGTTCTTGACAGGGTATTTTGTAGAAAATTCTTCACATTAAAAGGCTCAAATGGGCTAACTATTGTCACCTGTAGTGTCTATGATAGAGGAAAGAAATGCCTCTTATCATCTTGATCTATGTACCGCTTGCGAATGAATTCATTGACCTTAAACGACACGGGTTTTCTTTTTCACTCGAGTCCTAGAGTGCTTAAAGGACATGTTTGGAAATGGGTTGCCTTTCCTCATCCTAAGTGTTTCTCGCTTGGCATAAGCAACATCGCCTTTCAATTTTTGTTGAGATCATGTGGGTGGATTAACCTCCATAGAGAATTTTGATTCGAAATGAGTGATCCATCAAGTGGATGGACAATTTAAAGGTAAAGAAGATTTTTGCAAACTTTGTGGAAAGCTTGTTTCTTCAATTTCCATTTTTTTGTGCTTGTTTCTAAAAAAACACTAAACGTTCTTTTTTGCGATGGAAATTCTCCATTTATTTTCCATTGGATTTTGAGAAGAAGGGTACTTACCTGTGCCTTAGTAGTCAGGCGACCCTACGAAGAACAAAAGGGAATGTGTTAGTACATGAATCCTTAGGGATCGTAAAACTGGAAACGATATAACATTACCCTTGATCAGTTTCACCATTTGGTAGCAAACAGTGGCATGAACCTATTGTTTTAAGGCTTGAAGAGATTCTCAAGTCTTTGGTATCATTAGTTCGAGCATTTTCCTCTTTCTGCAAAAATAAGAGATGCAAAAGTTTTTTTATTTTTTTTTTTTTACATGGCAACCTTGTTGCTGTTTCGGGATCGAACCCCGTACCTCTCGGACCGTTCATTCATTCCCATACCACCAGGCCGAAGCGCTGGTAGTGTCTATGGGGCGCTTCTTTTTTATTTAATTGAATCGGCTCTAGAACGACACATATTTTAAGCCAACTTAGGTGACTTTGACATGTGTTGGCTCCACATGCTTGCTTGGTCGATATGGATTATGCTTAAATCAATTTCTCGAGTTTGTTCCTCGAATACCGACGCTTCCTGTCAAACAAGGGAACTACGTCAAATAATGAAGTTAGAGAGGGGCATTTTGGAAACGATACCGAATTACCCTTCTCCTGCAGCTGACTTTAAATGTCTTGTGTTTCCTCTTCATGTGCTTTTGCTCCTCAGGTGTTAACATTTCCTTGAAGATCTTGCTTTCAAATGGGCCATTGAAATGTTATCGAATTCACTCATTCTGAGTGAGCGTCAAAGATGAAAGGAGAGGGGTATTCTTTGTTTCGACACGTGAGGGCATTACTCCTTGGATGTTTTGCTCCATTTATTCCATCAAAATGGATAGTTGGGCCTTAGCATGCCTTCTTGGTATAAGGTGTTGCTCCAACGGTCAATGTGCTTCTTTTCCTACAAGAGATAGGGCATATTACTTATATTCCAAAATTGAATTGGAGTAATTTAGAAACGATACTCCCTTTTCGTGTTGAATCAATTGACTATGTTTCATATTGCTCATGGGTCAGAATTGCTCTGCTTTTGCCCCATTCATCAACTGCAAGGAAAAAGAGATGAATATGTTATTTTCACATTCGACGTGATTCATTTTAGGAACGGTATACTCCCTTTTACGGCATATATGATGACTGCGTTCCATCTCGTTTCCTTGGCTATGGAGAGGGATTTGCTTTCATGATTGACAGTAATTCACTTGGCAAATGTCTATTCCATTTGAAATTTTCCCCTTTTAGAAGTCGGGTGACTCAGGCATTGCGTGCCCCCGATCCATTTTGTGGCCATCTGCCCCAATTAAAATTTCCTACACATGTGGAAACAATATATTATTTCTATTCTTAGGTACATTAGGTTTAGGAACGAAGTACATCCTTTTTCAAAGTCGGGCAATTCAGCATCTCATTGTAGCTTTGTGGAAGAAGGCAAGACATTGTCCCGCATGCCACACTTTGGGTTAGATAACTTGTCCATATGTAGCTCCATCATGTTGGATTGATGAATCTCTTTTCATTTAAACCCTTCATGCTTTACTCAATTTCCCGTGTACCCCTTTTAGGCTAGGTGGTATTTCGCCATTTTTGCTGCATCAATGCATTTCCCACTTCACAATCTATAAGCATGGGTGGCTATGTCAGTTTATGAATGAGTTGTTTTGACTTTTGGAACGAACACACCCTTTTTCTTTTAGAGATCGTGCGATTCTGGACCAGGTTGTCCTCCCCATGTAATCTTGTTGCTTGCTAGTAATTTGCCTCACTAAAATCTGCACAAAGTGCAAGGACAAGTCATTCCTAAAATAAATCGAATCTAACTTGAAACGATTACCACCTTTTATTTGAAGGCAACATTTGATGACCGATTCTTGTTTGTGTACATCTACATCTTGAAGTGTTGTCTTGCATACCACCAATAATCATCTCCTTACAAGATTGGATGCCAAGAAACCATTGGAAGTGTAGGGATTGCAGATGCTTCTTGTTCGCAACCAACGAAGTAGTTTGTTGCCAAAGAATGTCCACAAATTTCTTCTTCCACGAAGAATGTCAAATTAATATGAGGTCGTCCGGGATATGGAACTTCATTAGACCAGTAGATTTGTGATCTTCGAGGCCTTGATGATTCTTTTCACACTTAATCACAATGTTTGAATTCATATGTTGCGAAAATATTCAAGTATTTCATAGCTCAACCAAATATGCCCATAAATGAGCATGAATTGGTGCATCTCATTACTTGCTCTGTTAGGGAAAGGCCCGCACTTTTGTCAATCTTGAACAAAACCGTCATTTTGCCTGTTTGTCAAAAATGGATGACTGAGTTAGTTGTTGCGCAAGAAATCTCTATTGGAACAATTACAACCTTACCCCCTCAAAGCATCGTTCTACGGATCAACCTGCAAAAGCGATTAAGTGAAGAGATAAAGTATTACGCAAGTTCTTCTTGAAACTCATTTTCACACATTTTGAAGCTAAGGCATAAAACTCAGCCCAGAGGGTCCGTTTGAAACACTTCAAGTGTTTTAAAGAATATAACTTTTATGAACTCTAATTTCATTAAAAAATGTGAGTTGTATGATTTACAAAAGCATTTGATTGGGTTCATAATTAAAACCCAAAACGCAAAACACGGTTCCTAATGACAATGATAAAGTACAAGAAACTCTTTCGTAGAGGATCATAATAAGCACAATTCTCATCCTAGCTTTAATGTCCACTTTTGGCATGGTCAAGCAAGAGGAGTTCAAGGAATGGTTGTCACGCATGACCTGCGAAAGGAAGATAATGTCGATACATGGATGAAAAATTAATCTTTCAATAAAGCCGCCTCTTACAATGAAATCAAGGCGACGATACCTTCTTCGTAGTATCCACTTACGAAAATTTGGTATTTCATCAAGATTTTATTAGTAAGAGGAGATTTCATTAAAAGATCGATCCACGGCTATCAATTGAATGCCCACTCTGTTCCAAAAGTTTCATACACAAATGGGGCATTGATTTTGAAAGATTAATTTGTAATTTCACTCATGCAAAGGTGAGGTGATTTTTATTTTGAGAAATCAATACACAAAATGTGATTTGAATTTGAATTTTGAAATGTGACCAATAAAGAGTTTTATTGAAAATTTGATTTTAATTCTATGCCCCAAAATGTAATCTTGATTTGGAAGAATTTCTATACAAAATGTGACTTTAAGTTCATAATTGAAAATTTAAACAAAAACATATGTTCAATAGATCATAGTATTTGAAATGCTTATTTATCAAAAGTGAGTGCCAAGCCTATATTTTCAAGGGCATTCCATTGATTTCCGCGAATCTCAAAAAATGAAAATTTCAATCCAAAGTGAGCAAGTAGATGGAGAAATCATACTTACAAAGGGTGAAGAGACATTTTTTTTTTTTTTCAATCACATAGACATGCGAATGTAAACTTGTGAGGTTTGACGCATAAAGGTGGAATTCTAAAGGCTTAAGGTCCCCATTTTGATTAAATCAAAAGAGTTTTCCCCACTCCGCGCTTACGTCGGACAGTTCTCTTTATCATTAATCAAAATGAGCGGGACCAAAAGTGGATAACCATGGGTCATTCCCGCACGGGTTCCATCTTTTGGCACCTTCTATGGGCTTCCTAATGCGATCGGGGTTTTAGATCGCGGGTTGTGTGTGTAAATGTGTAGTGCTAAGATAAGTATAAAAGCACACACATCGATTGATATCCAAACAACACTTCAATTTCATCCATATAGGCATACATTCTTACGCCTCCCTACAAAAGAGATGGGTTAACAAACACTCCACCCCTTATTACTCCAAACCTACAAAAACATTTAACACATTGTTAGCGGACTAACCTTGTTTTCCACGCGACTTTGACATGCGCTATCAAATGAAGACCATGTTAGTGAACAACCAACCAAGTTATTACGGCTTAAGTCCTCTAAGGTTTGCAACCAAGTCCCCAGTGGAGTCGCCAAGCTGTCACGACCTCCTTTTTTCCGTCCGGGGGAAAAGGAAGAAGGTTTAAGGGGTATTTGCCTAAAGAAGCGGACCAATGGCCTTAAATTAGGCGCGGGCTCTCCCAAGCCCATACCTCGCGCGACGTTGGATTTCATATTTCAATTATTAACAACCTAAATATTTCTAGGAGTCGCCACTAGCCTATCGGGGTCGGCTAGAAACCAATCGAGACATGGGAGTGGTGTCTCGATTCCTACGCAACCAGAGATTTCTAGGAACGGGGACTTGTTTACGCCAATGTTTCTATTAGCGCCCTTGCGGTACCACTAACTTGGAAAGTTATTTATCTAAATGGCCACACATTCTTGATTACCAATTATAATCTTTATGGAACCACTAAGTGTCCATGCAAATGTTTTTCTAGTTTTTTTTTTTTTTAATGTCTAGACTAATCCTAACATAATTTAGAAGAGAAATTTACACTCAAATTAATGAAAAGCGGCGCGTAAGTAAACATCCAAGAAATTGAAATGACTTGAAAATAAACGCGGAAAAGGTAAACCCGATACAAGTCGGGCAAATAATATTACATGGCCTTGTTATCACGCCCCGGGACAGGACCCCCATGAGCAAAATGAGAATTCAAATATGCATGAAATTGCTATATGTGCATGAAATTACTTTAAATAGTTTTAATCTACGCAAAATGGATTATTTACAAAAATGGTTATAAAATACCAAAAAATAGCATTAAATTAGGAAAATGACCTTTTAAAATTAGGAAAATTTCATATATGTCATTTATATCCTAATTTGATGCTATCTAACATTTTTTGATATTTTTGAAAATTTAATATTTTTTCTCTTTTTTTAATTATTTTTTTTTAAAAAATAATAAATTCTTTAAGCCGATCTATGCTAGTATGGAGTAACACAGCACATGAATATCACAATAATCAAGCTCAAATCGACCGTTTCAATATCGAAACTTGGTTTGCGCATTTTGTTGAACACTTGGCGTGCATCAAATCATCTCAAATCAGCTTCTTCGGGCCATGTTTGTGGCCTTCAATCTTCACGCATGAGCAATCTTATGTGGAACTAAAGCATCAAGATTATACTACCACATGCAATGAGCAATATTAGATAGAAATCATAGCCTACAACACACAAGAACTGAGCTAAAATTGGCCTCAAATATGTCGGTTGAGTTGATTTTGAAATCTGGGTTTGAACCAAAGTCAAGCAAACAGGTTGCATGCCCATATTCAAGCCCCAACACTCATCGCATACGAGATCTAAAGGAAACATTACTTGATCCGAGTGAAAGTAGGTAACATGAGCTTTCAAATGCAATAAACATCACAGAGAATGACCCACCGAACAACATCAAAACGACCTCTCCAAGAAGCACACATGCAACACTCTTAAAGAGATTTCAAACACTTAGAAAAAATTTCAACCTCGGAAATCAGTTTTCCGGGCTGGTTTCCCTCTTGATTTGCATGATCAAAACATGCTCAAACTCTAAAATACGTACATCTAGGATGCTTACCTTACTTCCTAGTTTCCTTTTCAAGTGGTTCTTGGCCAAGGAAACCGAGAAATTGTCCTCTGGAAGCACGTGGAAGTTGGCTTCTTCAGCTGGAAATGAGATCTGCAGAAAAGAAGAACTGACAACGAAGGTTTTCGTTGACCTCTAAAATTAGACTTCAAGACGTCTTTTATTGGAAAAATTGACACCAAGACAAACTATATATATTCTAGTTTGGGGTAGAAGTCAATATTTTTCTCATTTTTTTCTCAAATTTCTCAAAAACACTGCCTTTTCCTCACTCGTGACCAACTGGGCTCAACACTTAGAAAAATTTTCAGTGTTTCCTGGCCCGCCTGGGGGGTGTTTTTCGGGGGTCTTTAGGAGGCCTTCCCGATCTCCATTTTGGACGTGCGACCTATGGATGGAAAGATCTTTGAGTGAAGTTTCACTATCTAGTTTAAGGGTTTGGCTAATTTTGGCTGCAAGTTTGCGAAAATTTCCCTTTTCTCTCTGGAGGTTGATCTGGAATTTCTGGGTTTTCTTTTCTGGAGTTGCTTCTGAGGGCCTCTTTGGGGGACGATTCCGAGCTCTCCCTCTCCCTCTCGTCTCCTCTCTCTCATCCCTTCAAATACCTTGCTTCAGTTATCTTATCCCATGAATTGAGGGATTTTTGGTCAGCTTTTTGCCCTCCTACCAAGCCTGCCAACTGAGCTAGTCCACCCACTCTCCTGACTTAGCCAATTTTTTAATTCTGCAGCTGTTGAGTGTGCAGGTTTTGCTGCGATTTTCCGGTGTTGTCAGGAGCTTATCCTTGTCCAATTTCCGTCCACTTGCACTGCTATATATGTTCTTCCATCACGTGCAAAGATCAGGGCGGTTGGATAGCCAAGGAGGATATGGTGGGGCCACCAAGTTGCTTGCTCAACAACTCCGACTTCAAACCAACTTGTGGACTAGGATTTGCCAGCTAGTTTAGGTGCTTTAATCCATGAATTTGGCTGCAATTTTTGATCAATTAAGAAGCCCATGTATAGTAGTTTAAGATCTTGATCAGATTTTGCGATTTTGTCCACTCAAGTTTGCAAAAAGGTCCCTCAAAGTTGGCCATTTTCTTGTCCGAAAATACCCGATTCAACACAAATGTGGTCTTTTTGGCTCAATTTGATTGATTCGACTTGGCCCAAATTCAATTTCAACTTAATTGATGACCAAGATGATGATTTACGGGCTCGGGCACAAATTTTGCAAAATTTGCAAATTGGTCCCTCAACTTTTGGAAATTGCATTTTGGCCCCAACTTGCCATTTGAATTCCAATCTGACCTCCTAGGCTTGGCTAATCACATTTAGAACATTGGCCCCAACTTGCTTCTTTCTTTTTTTTCTTTTCTTTTTTTTTTAAAGGAAAAACATATTCCATTAAAAACTATATTAAACACCTAGATAATCTATATGCCGGAATGAAATATTTTTGGGTTAAAATTTAGGTGTCAACACATAGACATGGATATTTTCTCTAAAAATAAATTCATAAGTCGAAATCAGCAGTTCTTGACATCTATAATTCATATGCTGTAGGTATCATGATAAGGAGCATGCTCGCAGGTTATTATTAGCTTTTAATGCGCAATACCCTAAATCACGTAATGAGGGAGGAAATGTCCCGATGTCTGTCCCCTTCCCCTACCGTTTTTGTCCTTACTCTGTTACTAATTTCTCAAGTTCCGAACCTCATCGTAGGTGGTCACCAGGCTGCAAACTTCAGGAGACTCTTCATCGACTTTAATGGCTCAAAGTTTGAACCACTTGGACTCAAACTGTGTTTACTTTCTCTGAAGGTGTCCATGTTATTTAATCTTGTTTAGCAAGAAATTATGCGTCATTCCCCTTTTTACTTGATCTGGAGTTTCTACCGGTGAATCTCTTCCTGCGTCGTGGCAATTTTGTTCTTTTGCCCATCAGTGCATTCAACTGGTGGTGACTCAAATCTAATAATAGCGAATAAGATGATATTATTTTATGGATCAATCAGTTCATCTTGTATAGACGGACACACTTTGCCATTTACAGGACGCTCCCAACTTAGCTTTTGGCATTGATTTCATTCCATTTTGTGTTCTCCGAACCAAGATTGTTCAGTCATTAACAGTCTTAAAAATTTTTTACCCTGTTCTGGGAAGGTTCTTTGTGCTTTATCCGTTTCTAAGTATCTGAAGCAATCAAAACAACTGTGCAAAAATGTACATTGTTTTTTGAATTGGTGAAATGACCCAAAATTCAAGAGCTGCATCTCGCTTTTGCTACTTTTCTACTTATGCTTGGCCCTGATGAGCGACTTTATTTTGCAGCTTCTGTTCAGGAGTACCCTTGCTAATTAGGCACGAGGTGAGGGCTATCCGTCCGCTGATTTTTGAGTAAAGCGGATATCACCCGTTCCTTATCAACATAGTTGTCTAGTAGAATTTTTGCTTAGTAGGGAAAACTCATGCCTAGGGGACAACAACGAGGAACAAAATGCCTGTCTGAAAAAAAAAATGCAAGACACCATCTCTATCTCAGCAATGAGTGAACACACAAATTCTAATTATATATAGGGATTGAGCTTGTACATATTATTTAGCATGTTATATTGTTTTAGGTTTTTGCATGATGTGCATGTTTGGGACCTTTTGAGAGGAAGATTGAATTACTGTAGATTATCACTTTCTCTTGTCCTTAAGATCAAAGTTAGATGTGAAAATTTGAGTTTGTCTATGTCGATCGTTGAGGTCGTTAAACTAATTTATGATGTTTAGACTTCTGTGGTGACAATCTAATTATGTAGTTTTCAAAACTAAAATAGTCAGGTATTAACTAATATAGCTTCATGGGAACTGTGTGTGGACTCGCCAAGATCATAGTATCCATAATATAAATGAATTATAATTAAGGATGAAACCAAGTAACCATAGCAATACGCCCTAGTGACATTGGGAACGCTCTGGAAACCTACATGCTCCCGGAAAATCCCATAGGCAAGAAGCGTGACTGTTTTAGATGCCACAAATCATATTGCCGAAAGTTTGCAAGATCCATTTGAGGCCTTTCGCTTGGTATTTTGACAGACAACTATAGAACTTCCGGTTGCCATGGAGATACGCTTGATTGCACAAAGACAATCTCTGCAAATGCTAAGGTTCTTAAACACCCAGACAGGTTTCAGACTGGAGGTGCTTAAAAGGCCAAAAACAATAGCAATTTTTTCACTGTGCTGGAGCAAATATTGTTCCTTCTGTCCCTCCTCCACATCATGAAGAACAAATTCAGTATTGAGAACATAACCAAGTTTCTTTATACGACTAGCCAATTGGTCCCATTTGTCATAGACGTCCTGAGCCTCCGGGTGTGATGTATAAAACTTGTGAACTATACTTTTCACTTCAATCCAGCTTCAACCAATTTCTTTTATAAGATTTTTCAGTTTTATCCTCTTCCTGATTGGCGCTGCATCTTCCCATAGACCAGTTGATGCATACAGATTTGATAGCAAAACATAAGCAGCAAGGTCATCTGGCTTCTGCTTAAAAATCATTGCAGCTTCTTGTTTTGCAAGTTCAACGTTGCTGTGAACTCGGCAAGCTCCAAAAACTGTATGCCAGACCAATGTAACAGCCCTGAAAGGCATAGCATTTATAAACTTAAGGGCTTCAACTAGGAAGCCCGATCTTCCCAGTAAGTCCACCATGCATGCGCAGTACTCGATTCTGGGCACGATTCCATAATCTGTCTACATTGATCTAAAGTGTTTCTATCCATCAAATCCACATGGCTACAAGAGGATAAAACAGCAACATAGGTGATCTCATTTGGCCTCAAGCATTCTATGGAATGTGACTGGAGCTCTCATCGCAAATTTATGTTTTGCAAAACCATTGATCATTGAAGTCCAATTTATAATATTTTTGTCTCGTCTCATGGAAAACTCAAAAAGCAGCTCCTATGTTTCCACATAGAGATCAAACCATTAAAAATGCACTGACTTGAGTCGAGCCCTGATTTTACCACCCTCACATTAATTTGCTCCCCCTTACCAATAGTGCTGATACAGGCAACTCCACTTAAAAGGCTGGCAAATGTAAAATCACTTGTCCAAGACATCATTTTACGATCTTGCATCCGATCAAACACCTTTCTCGAATCATGAAGTGATCCACTTGCTAGTTGTACAAACATTGGGCTCTCAAGTCAAGTCCACTTAATTGAACCCACTTCACAAATTCAAACCCCGCCCAAACAAGTTAGATCCAAACCCAATTAACTAAGCCAGGCCCAATTCGCCAAGCTACAGCTAAAGCCCGACACTCACCACCCTTGAAGTAAAGACGAAGCCCAAATCACCAAAATTACCACTTCAAGCCCAAGGCTCGCGAAGTCTTAATGAGCCCAAAGTCCACTACTCTCAGCCCATCAATTTTCCAATCCCGCAACTGCTCCTCAACGTCGTCTCCTTCGAGCACGCCCGAAACGCCTGCGACCTCCCCTCGTCTTTTACGCTCGGGTCCCTGCTCCCGGAACTCCCCACCTCCAATCTCTTTCGCGATGGAGTTTTCACGTCTATAGATTAATACCTAAAGCTTCACTGAACCGGAAACACTCAAAACCTTCCACCGGCAACACTCTCACACCGCCGTCGCTAATTCTCCGCCCATCAGCTCTAACCATTGCCATGTTACCGGCCACCACCAGCCACTTACTTTCACAGCCAATCATGACCGGAGAAGAACAGAAAGAGCATGGATTTAGCTGAGACATTTTATCGAACACTCGGTGGGCGTCGACTGAGAGGACCCACGACAAGCATTTGAGACACGGGCCGGAGCCAATTCCATCCATAATCGACAAACAACGCCCAGCATAAACAATATAAGCCACGAGAAACTCGGCGTGCGCCAAAATCAGAGCCGGCGAGCCTGGGTCCGTAGATTCATTAAAATCAAAAAAACACACATAATAGAGGCGTGGGAGCGTACGACCGTGTGATCCCTACCCGGCTGGGCAACAACGGCCAGAAGGCGAGCCCGAAGCTGAGCTCTGCGTCTCGCTTTCTCTCAGTCCCTTCCTCTGCTCACTCTCGGTTCTCGCTCTCTCCCCCGCCCCGCCCCCGGGTTCTTCCTCTCGGCCGCCTCTTTCGAATGCTCACCCCACTCTCTTTTACAAGAAATCTCCCCGGTGAGTCCCCCTGCCACCACCTCTCTACTCGGGACCAAGTTAGGTCCATTTCCAGCTAAGCTGGCCTCTGCACTCGTGCCTAGCACGCCCCCTCCACCAGCCGTAGCTCTATCTGTCGCTTGCTTTCTCTGCCTCCTACGCGCCTGCGTGAGGGAGAGAAGAAGAGAGAGACAGAATCGTTGGAGGCCTGGGCTGAGAAGGAAGAAAAGAAAGGGCCGGGCGCAGGTGGAGAGGAAAGAAAGAAGGAGAGGCCGGGCCGACCCTCTCTTCCCCTTTTCTAAAACAACAAGAAAGATATGTTTTAATAAATTCTATTACTGTAAATACAAATGTTCCTGATACCTATATACTATGTAATTTACTGAAAATAATTTTTGTTAGGGGCCAAGGGCAGTCCCTTATTTTATGAGATAAATAAATAGTCAAAATTTATGTGTCATATGATTATATACCTGTTATCTTGATACTTCTTTGAAAAAGATTATGCATAATAGGTTGAATATTAATTAATTAATTTGATGGGAGCTTGAGGTTTTTCGAAATTCTATTTCTCTTTCTCTGGTTTTCAAGAAGTGACGAGCAATTTTCATGGTCACGTGCCCACTCTTATCAGCTGGCCATATCAACTTATCTTCTTCCAGGGCTTGATGCAAAAGAATGGAAGCAACCGCCCATTCCTCCTCATAATAGGCCCTAGTTCCCTGTCTCTCTCCCTCCACATCAATTAATTTCTCCACTCTTAACTAGCGCCATATCAACAGAATGCAGTCTTGACACTCGTGACCCGTTACGAAAGCCATCCCCAGGAAGCTCTCTACCCCTCCTTGGCCTCCATAAATTTGCCATTGGGGAAGTAGATATCTCTCAGCATTTGCATCCACAGATCCTCTATCTTCTACATCGCTCTCCATGACAACTTGGATAGTAGGGTTCTCATTAAACAGCTGAAGCTCCTTGAACCTCATGATTCTCCTCGGCAGAAGTATGAGATTTCCAGCTTTCCCGATGCATTCTCCTTTCATCATCTTTATACCCCCATCAAAATATAGAAATTAAACTATTAACGTCCTCACACCACTTCCTCTGGAAAGAATAGCACCCCATGGAGTAAATTGGGATGGCAAAACTGGGCTTCGCGGGCTCAGGTTTCCAACCGAAGCTTCCTTTGAATCTTTTCCTTTACAAAATTAAGGGCAGCATTTTTGGACTTGTCCTAAATAAAAGGCAGTCCTAATTACTTCCCAGGGTTGTTGATATTCCTGATCCCAAAAAGATTGCTTACAGCTTCTCTAGTTTCCTTTTTTGAATTTGCACTAAAGAACAAGGAAGACTTCTGAAAATTCACCAATTATGCAGAGGCTCCACCAAAAATCTTCAAGGCAATTCTTCAAAATCATGCACTTACTTGGAGTTGCTTCCTTGTAAAAAAAGGGCATCATCAGCAAACAAACAGGAGATGGGTAAGCACAGGGCCTTATCTTTTGACCTGTATTCCAGCAAAAGTTCTTGCAGCAGTGCTCTTGCACAGCATTTTAACAAAACATCAACCACTAAATGAATAGAAAAAGGGATGGCGATCGCCCTGTCTAATACCTCTAGATGTAGCTATATTTTCAACTGTTTTGGTTCCATATAAATTGATGTTATAAACGACAGAACATACACACTTCATTTATCCATTCTATCCGTATATCACTAGAGCTCATTTTCCTTAAAAGGTTCTCTAGAAAATCTCATTTGAAACAATCATAAGCTTTTTTCATATCTATTTTAAGGGCACACTCCTCACTTTTCCCTCTGTTCTTATTTTTCTGATAATAAAACAGTTCATGAGCTACTCTAATGTTGTCCTGAATCAACCTGTCAGCCATAAAGGCGCTTATTGAGGCGAGATTAGCTCAGGTGGACAAGTTTTAAGCCGTTCACCAAAATTTAGAGATGCTTTGTATAGAAAGTTGCGCGCACAAGCTAATGGGGCGAAATTGAGAAACATCTTCACGATGGGGAGACTTTAGGAGTTAAAACAGTGTTGGTAGAATTTAAGGAAGGAGGAAACTGACCAAACTCAAAAAGAAGTTCTTGACCTAGCAGCTTGACTTAGTCCATAAATTTTTAGCCCATTTTAGTTATTTCAGCTGGATTTGGTTCGCTAGTTTTTTTTCATCCTTCCAATGCTTGGTGCCTAAGTCTAACTTAGACTATATTGACGTGGTGAATCCTTCCGACGGTAGCCACATCATCGATAAAATCTAGGCCATCGGCTTTGGATTTGTTCAAAATCTTGATAACAACTTCATTACAGCTTTGGAGCTTTCCTTCATGAACCGATCCATATCCTCCGCTACGTAGTTTGTACTTGAACTTTTGAGTTATCTTCTTAATATTATCTTATGGGCAAAATGTTGTTAGTAGCCTGTAGAAACTCTAGTATCTTTTAGGCCATAGCTAAGTGCCTTCCGTTTCACTTATGAATTAGAAATATCAACACATATGATGCTCCGAGTAAGAATCGTGTTATGATCAACTGGGCTGCGGAGAGAATGCAAATAGATTAGCATAAAACATAAGAATATATCAAGGATTGCATATCATTTGTTGTCAATTTAATTGGATGCTACTATTATACTTAAGGGCAATTTGCATTTGAGTCACTGAAAGTTTACCTCTGCCTACAAATGTACTGAAGTTTGATGTACCTACCATTAACACACTTTAATATACGAAACCTTAAAGACCATATGATAGGCCCTTCAATATTTTCTCAAAAAGTAGATCGATTTTCGGTCAATGTAAATCTATTGCAAGATAATAAAAATTTGTTGCGATTGGAGAATAAAAAGTTGAAATTCGGAGAGCCAAATGCTGAGTGACATCTGTATGCAATAGCGACAAATAAAAAGTTAAAACTACTTGTGGACTGAGTGTGATGCGAGGAAGGAAGAGGGGATTCATACCGGAGTGAAAGAGGAAACTCGCAAGTATACATATAAGGTAGCATGTATCGTTCGCAGCCCTCTTTGGTGAATATTCTACAGAAAATAAGTGATTTAATTAAATTGATGATTAACTGGATTAGTTAGAATTCACATAGGATGAACATATAGAGTACACTTCCCAAAGAAGGTTATTATATGAACCTACACATACGTCCCATCTAGCGTCCAAGCTTAAGAAGGGTTACGATATGGAGCACCCGTGGACATGGTTTTCTTAATGAAAAAGGTGGTATATCAAATTTTAGTGAAGTTAAAAGTAATCCACGCTAAATTCTAAATCAAATATCTTTTTTGTAAATCAAACAAGCTAGATGAAAAAGTTGGGGAAAATGTCAAAAAAAGTACTAAACCTATTGCATTTGTGCAATTTAGTCATAAATTTTTTATTAGCGCCAATTTAATCCTAAACATTTTAATTTAGTGTCAATTCAGCCCTTCTAGCTAATTTAGGCCGGATTTTGTTGATATGGATGTTAGTCAGCGTCGACTGGCTTACATGACACTACCAACACTATTGTGAATAATTTTTAATAATATTTTTATTAATTTTTTAATTTTTAAATTTTTTTTGTGCCATTCTTCTTCCTTTTGCTTGTGACCGGCACTCGCCACAGGCAAATGCCAACAACCAGCCATGGCAGGGTGAGTTGAGGGTCGCCATCGCCTGCACAAGCAAGGCCTAGTTGGGCAAGGGTCGGCCTTGCCACTGGCCTAGGCGAGGCCAACACTCACTGAGCCTCGCCTAGGTGACAACGAGCCCTAGTGAGGGTTCCCCTCGCCTATGGCAGGCGATGGCAACCCTCGCCCAAGTGAGACCAGCTCACCCTACCATGGCTAGCCACCGGCAAAAGGAATAAGAGAGGCATAAAAAGAAAAAAAGAAAAAAAAAGAAAGAAGTTAGAAAAAATAATTAAAAATTGAAAAAAATATTAAATGTTATTAAATTTTGTCTACATCACCATTAGCGGTGCCACGTAAGTCGGCCGGAGTCCACATAAGCAAAATTATGCTAAAATTAATCAGAATGATTGAATTGGCACTAAGTCAAAAGGCCTAGGACTAAATTGGCACAAATGCAATAGGTTTAGGACTTTTGTGACACTTTCCCTCAAAAAGTTTATCAAGTTAAACTTATAAAACATGGCCTAATATAAGAACAAACAAAGCAAACTTCATAAAATTACTTGTCAATAATTTCATGTTAACTTCAAAATGGAATTTGAGTTCTTTCGAATATAGACTTCGTAGAATTGTTTCATCTAAGACCTTCTTCCTTTCCATTTTGATAAAATTTGTTTCTCGGATAGACAGATGTGACTACTCTGAAAAGTCTCTTAAAATGAATTCATAAGTCGTCCATTTTGAGATATCATATGCCGGTAGTAGCACATTTAGTAGCAAGATCGCAGGTTATTATTGTTCATCCTTTGGAAGGATGATGCAATAACTCAACATGAACATAAGAGCTAGAAGAAGACAATCTCGAAAGTAATTACTGTCGAGCTTTCAAGTACCCCCATACACAATCTAGATTGCGGGACATATAACAAATACACAAAGCTTTTCTAATCAAACTATGCATGGTTCTCTTCTAACCAAAAAAAAAAAAACTATGCATGGTTCTCTATACATCATTGCTCTCTCCAAAAGGAATACTAGCGGAAAGTATTGGGGTGCTTGATGAAGTTGAGAATATTTCTAGTTTCATTTCCGCTTTATCATCATTTACTGGCTCATCTAGTGGGTAAATAAGTGGTTTTGGAGGCATTTGAATATTAGCAATATCTCCTTCAAGCATTTCTAAGACTTTGTTCATTGAAGGCCGATGGTTAGGATTTAACTGTATACACCAAAGAGCAACTATTATCATCTTTTTCTTCACCTTCCTTTCCTCTTCCACTTCTTCCATTTCAACATTTTTTCCTTCATTTACTTGGTCGTACAACCACGGCGGAAAATATAATTGGCTTGAATGTTCTGCATTTGCATTTATATTTCTCCTTCTACCTGCCATTTCCATGAGCAACATTCCAAAGCTATAGACGTCTGCTTTATAAGATACACCGCCGATGTTCTTGTAGAACAACTCAGGCACCATATATCCCAACGTCCCTCTTGCAGCAGTCAATGAGACTATGCTATGATCAGTGGGATAAAGTTTCGCGAGTCCAAAGTCAGAAACTTTTGGAGTGAAATTCTCATCTAAAAGAATATTGTGAGACTTGATATCAGAGTGTAGTATTTGCATGTCACACCCCCGATTTAGGTATTTGATCCCCCTCACAACCCCAAGAGTGATCTCATATATTTTCCAGCTATCAAGCTTATCACCTTCCTCAGTGAAAATATGCTTATCCAAAGATCCATTTGACATGAAATCATACACGAGAGCTTGTTTTGAGCCTTCAAAGCAAAATCCACGGAGCTGCACTACATTGACATGGTGGATTCTTCCAATAGTAGCCATTTCACTAATAAAATCTTGGCCATGGGCCTTGGACGGCTTCAAAATCTTGATGGCCACTTCGTTGCCGCTTCTGAGCTTTCCTTTGTATACAGAGCCATATCCCCCTTCACCTAGTTTGTGCTTAAAATTTCCGGTGATCTTCTTAATATTTGAGTAAGAGTACCTTATGGGCAAAAGATTGTTATGAGCTTGTAGAAATTCTTTGATGTTCTTGTCCATTGCTAAGTGCCTTCTTTTGAACTTGTAGATCAAAAATATCACCACAAATGGCATCCCGATTACGAACTTTGCTATACAAAAAGACACTAAAGAAAATTCTGATAGGTTAGATCATTTTTTTTTTTACATAATTATTGTAAGAATAAATAATTGCGGCTTACTTAATAGTATTGTAAAATCCCAAGTAGTCCAAAATGCAATATCATCGAGGACACCTGTGGAAGGCATGAATGTTGTGAAAAGGAATTGAAGGAAAAGAAGTTTGGAAAGCAAAAGTCATGAGGAAACGGAGTAGTAGCAAGCTACTTTGTACAAGTTGAATTTTGTCCAAAAGAATATGGGAAGTGGGATGCGTGCTTTTGCAAATAAATTGAAATATTAAGTTTCGTCTTTCACTTAGATGATAGATGATAAAACATCTCCTTTTGCTTTACTTTTGGTCAACAATCTAGAGAAACATTGCTTTTCATTTTTGTTGAATAATTTTGTTCCTCCGATCGATACATGACCACAATTTTTTAAGTATTGTTGACAAGTGTCTCTTGGATTATTAGTTAAGTGACTAAGTAAAGAATTAATTAAGAAAACAAAAAAAAAAATGTAAATACTATGCCAAAAAAAAAAAAAAAAAAAACTAGCACGTGGTTAGTCGCACAAGAATCCGTTTTCTTTTTATTTATTTATTTATTTATTTATTTATTTATTTTTTATTATTATTATTATTATTATTATTATTATTATTATTATTATTATTATTATTTATTTTTATTTTTTATTTATTTTTATTTTTTAAGGTGGGAGATTTAGCCCTTTTGTGCAAAGAAATTATAATCTAAACACATGTATACATTGACGTACACTATCATGTATATTTTGTCATAATTTTCTCTGATATTAGATATTCCATTCATTTTCCAATTTCGAAGAGAAAGTAGCAAGAGAAAGAGTGTACTGAATAAATAAATAAAATGTACATAATCATGCAAAATTACAGTGAAATTTCATTGCCGATAGGTACTTACTGCCTTGGTAGTACTTGGATCCGCAAACCTCTCCGTCGGACATAACTGCTAAGCGACGGGAACGAAAGTAGTTGTAGAAATGAAAGTAGCGATACAAATGAAAGTAGCAAAAGGAAGTTTTCTTCCAAAAAAGTCGATCGTCGTAGTGGATAACAAATCCATCAGAGATGATGATGCTATGGATTAGCTCGTAGTTGTAGGAGCTACTGTTAATGTGTTCTTTAGGCCCAAAATAATCTGTCCATGTCCATCTGCTAATGTTGCAAAAATCCCTAACATCTGATGCATTTGGATTGAGCAAAGCATACAAGTTCCAATTTGATGATATGTTGGAAGAGTATGACCCCTTAATGCACGGACCGAAAGTGATGTAGAATGGAGAACTAACCGGCTTTGAACAGTTCACAATGACCAATATGCTTTGATTCTGGTATTGGGTGAGTGGCAATGAATAATGAGGGAGAGACGAGCAGTCATCCCTTTGCAGCCCGTCGTCGAAGAATTTGATTTGGCGAGCGGAATAATTGATAGATTGCACATAGTATCGACCATCAATTAAGTAGCAAACAGTTCGATTATCTTCACAAGTCAGGCCATATATACCTCCATATGGGTTACTCGTTAGTCGAAACGGGTGGCTTATATTGTGAATGTCACCACAGGAAGAAGTGCTCCATCGATTACCTGGCTCGACATTACTAGTCATTCCTAGAAATAGAACAAATACGAGCAGCAACACTTGATAGATATGCGTGGAGCTGAGAGCACTGATCATGTCTCTTTTGATTTTTGGGTGAAGATGTTTGGTGTGCGTGGAGGAGAGGCGGAATTTAAAAAGATTGAAAAGTGATGGGACGATCCTTGTTTGATTGGAGACTTAGCGGCCTTGTCCTGTGGAAAAGCCCAAGTCAATCAACTTAACAAATGGATGCCAGTCAAGAAATTAAAGGGGTGGACCCAAACTGAGGTTCCATTGTTAGAGAAACGGTCGGTGGCCATCGCTATTTAAGACCCCTTTTAATCACGGACACATACAGTGCATCTGGAAAATTTACACCCACAAAGAATTCGCAGGATCCTTCACATTTTTTTTTTTATCTTTCTTTCTCCACTTTTAATCGCCACCGTTCTTCCAATGTCTCCCGCGTGATGGTTGGGTGCACACCACATCCCATCACCAAACAATTCTTGCATCTTCTTTCTTCACCCCCCGGGTCACGATCAAAGGAAAAATTGATGTATAGTTTTAGAGGCAAAAGATCAAAACTAAAAACTAGCTTGCCTCAAAACTACTACTTCTCCTTCTTATTTGAACCTTTTCTGTTTGGTCGGCACTTAATCACTTTATATGTACCCCATACTTGCTAAATAAAGTCATCAACTTCAAAACATAATTCAATTATGTACATGGTCCAATCATTTCATGAAATATATATGTATATATATATATACAAGAGATGTATCCCATGTAATATAATGCATGAGAATTCGAAGCAACAGTGGTCCTAATGACTTTCTAAATCACATCGTCTTTATATTTTCTTTATTAAAAGTTTTGTCACTAATGATGACGGGACGGATACGAGAAATAACTTTCTCAACTAGAATTAGAAGGGACAAATACCTTAGATATTATTGACGACAAAAGTAACCCCGATAGCTTTTCATGTGGATTGAAGATTAACGTGCAATATTGGTGCGATTTGTTTACACCAATGACATCTCTCTTTTGATTTTCCCTTCTAATTAAGTCTAATTAATTCGTTAAAAATTAAATATAGATATGCAAGAAAACTTTGATTTGGCTATGAAAATAGATTAGCGGTGTGAGGTTGATTAAGTTGCTAACTAAGGAGAATCGTCGTCGTGTTTTGCGCAAAAGGGAGAGTTCAAAAGTGAGAAAACATGAAGAATCTATGGACTTGCTTTTTGGAAGCTATAAGGAGACATGCTTTCGGGTGGCCTCTTTACTTTATTGAATTTTGCGCAAAAGAAAGTTTAAAGGTAAGAAAACTTGAAGACGACGGAAGCCCATGAGAAACTTCTCGCGTGTAAATTGAATAAGTTGCAAGACATTTGTTGTGTCTTACACGGCCATTGACTTTGAACTAAGAAAAGGGTGTAACATTAAAACTTCTCGCGTTCAGATTGAATAAGTTGCAAGACATTTGCCGTGTCTTACACGGCCGTTGATTTTGAACTAAGAAAAGGGTATAACAATGATAGAATCACACTAGCGCGTAATTTCCATGACACTTGTTAAAAAGAATCCAAACTCTAAATGAAATCAGACTTTTAAAATTTTAAAATGTACACTTTCTAAAAACACGGGATCGTAATTGTTTTTTTTTTTTTTTTTTTTTGGTTACGGAAGAATCGAACTGCCGGCCATGACAGCAATGCGCCGTAAATCTCAAGGTGACACGTAAGCAGGAGGACCCACGGCATCGTAATTGTTGATCCCCATCTATTTGTACGTAAAAAGAGTGCCAAGTTTTGACAAATTTTAATTAGACAGGGGTAATTAACGAGTGGACGGCTTGCTCTGAGTCAAGCTTGGGTGGGGCTCTTACATAAGAAAGTCCGACCCCCGCGACTTTAGTTAGCTCGGTCCTACCATATATAAAAATGTGTCGTGCGCGGGCTTGGCATGTTCTTACTTCACTGGTATCATATAAAATTGTGATGGATTATTTCATTATTTTCACTTATATTTGATTGAGAAAGTGGTTTTGAGGATAGAATCATGATAGACGTGGACCAAAGGCTTAGTCGATGGAAAGCTGCTCGGAACTTGCGATTGGAGTTACCAACAGAGTGAAGCACAAGTTATTACTTTTCACTCTTTACCAAAAAAAAAAAAAATTTATTACTTTTCACGAATTAATCTCTCGCATTGCATTGCATCAAGGTGGCCGAGTTTCTTCAATTAAAGAGTTCTATAACCGCGTCACATTTTTCTTTGTTTTCACACATATACTTGTAGGCCTGCGGTTTGATAGAGAAGTGCATTTAGCTGTACACGGATGGTGACGAAACGGCCCGTAACCTAGAAATTCATGCAAGGATCGCCGGATCACCACATATGGGTATCATCTTTCTGTTCTGAACAATGATTAACGCTGAGAACTAGTTGAGCATTCTCTAAACTTGATTTAGATGATCTGGCAAGAAAATTTAACATTGGCTGGTTTGTATATCGATTTCCCGGATGCTTCAATCGTTCACGAGAGTAACTAGTCAAACATTTAAACATCAATTCCAAGTTGTAAAGCTGACTTGTGATCAGGCTCGTGGTTGAAAAATGACGACGAGCAGGGCTGAAGCTATCTGACTAGCTACCTCCACATCTCGTGCCCCGCGGTAATCTTGCTCGTCCTTCGTTGGAAGCACAAGCGATGACAGAGGCTGCACACATGCTGATTTCGCAAGTTCCGAACCTCATCGCAGGTAAGCACCAGGCTGCAAACGTCAGGGAACCTTTTCAACCATCGACTTTTAATGGCTCGTAGCTTGAACCACTTGGATTCAAACCACCATTGCTTTCTCTGAAGGTGTTACATGTTACTTAATGCGGTTTAGCAAGAAATTCTGCGTTCATTCGCCTTACTTGGTCTGGAGTTTCTACTGGCGAATCTCTTCCTGCGTCATGGCGTTTTGTTCTTTTGCCCATCAGTGCATTTGACTGGTAGTGAATCAAATATGATAATTGCGAATAAGAAGATTTTAATCTTATATATCAATCAATACATCTCCTAGTACAGACGGAGACAGTTTGCCTGTCTGGAAAAAATGTAAGACCCCTTTTCATGTCTCAGCATTGAGTGAACACAAAATTCTCATTATATTTAGCGGTTGAGCTTGTACATCATATTTAGGCTTTTATATTGTTTTAGGCTTCTGTATGAGGTGCATCTTTGGGACCTGTTAAGTAGAGAGGAAGATTGAACTACTGAAGATGATCACTTTCTATCTTGTCCTTAAGATCAAAATGAGATGTGGAAATTCAAGTTTGTCTATGTCGATTGTTGGGATGGTTCCACTAATTAATGATGCTTAAACTTCTGTGCTAACAGTCTTATAGTTTTCAAAACTAAAATAGTCAGGTATTAACTAATATGGCTTCATGGGAATAGTGTGCATGGACTAGCCAAGGTCATAGTATCTATAAGATAAATGAATTATAATTTAGGATGAAACCAAGTAACCAAAGCATACACCCAAGTGACATCAGGAATGCTTTGGAACAGAACAGAGCATCAGTATCTAGCATCTGAAAAACTGCATGCTCCAGGAAAATCCCATAGGCAAAAAGCGTGACTGTTTTAGATTTCACGTATCATATTGCTAAAAGTTTGCGAGATCCATTTGAGGCCTTCCGCTGGTATTTTGACTGTAGTTCGACCATATCTAGGGCTTACATAGAGAATAATGGATCCTGGTTCAAGTAACATAGGTGCAAGGGAGAAAACTCTAAAAACAGAGCTTCGATGCAAACAATGAATGAGACAAATTAAGAAGCATCTCACCGTAGTCATTGAATGAGCATGTTCTGTCTGTGCAATGGTGGAACCGGTTTGCATCCTTTATGACTATAGAACTTCCGGTTGCCATGGAGATATACTTGATCACAGAATGACAGTCTCTGCAAATACTAAGATTCTTAAACACCCAGATAGGTTTCGGACTGGAGGTGCTTATAAGGCCAAAAACAACGGTAATTTTTTCACTGTGCTCAAATATTGTTCCTTTTGTCCCTCCTCCACATGATGAAGAATAAATTCAGTATCCAGAAGATCACTGAGTTTCTTTATTCGACTAGCCAATTGGTCCTGTGCATCATAGATCTCCCGAGCCTTTGGCTGTGACATGTCACCCGTACAGAACTTTTATTTTTTCACTTCAATCTAGCTACGACCAGGTTCTTTTGTAAGATTTTTCAGTTTCATCCTCTTCCTGATTGCTGCTACATCTTCCCATAGACCAGTTGATGCATACACACTTGATAGCAAAACAAAAGCAGAAAGGTTGTCTGGCTCCCACTCAAAAATCATTGCTACAGCTTGTTTTGCAAGTTCAACATTGCCGTGAACTTGGCAAGCTCCGAGAAATGTATGCCAGACAAGTGTATCAACCCTGGAAAGGCATTAAAAGTATAAACTGAAGGGCTTCAACAAAGGAGCCTCATCTGCCCAATAAATCCATGCATGCATAGTATTCGATTCTGGGCACAAATCCATGTTCTATTGATCTACAGTGTTTCCATCCATCAGATACCAAATCCACATGGCTACAAGAGGATAAGACAGCAACATAGGCGATCTCATTTGGCCTCCCCCTGGCCTCAAGCATTTTATGGAATGTGACCAGAGCTCTCATTGCAAATCCATGTTTTGCAAAACCAGTGATCATTGAAGTCCAAGTTTTAACATTTGTCTCTTGTCTCACGGGAAACTCGAAAAGCAGCTCCTGTGTTTTCACACTTGGAATACATTGAGATCAAACCATTGAGAATGCACTGATTTGAGTCGAGCCCTGATTTGCTTCCCCTCACCAATAGCGCCAATACAGGCAGCTCCACTTAAAAGGCTGGAAAATGTAAAAGCATTTGTCCAATTCCTCTCTCCTCAATCTCATGTAGAAGATCATAGGCTTCATCAGACTCCAAACTTTTGGCATAGGCATCCGCATGGGTATCATGAGAAATCGAATTCTTTTCAAATAGTGCATCCAAAGCTTTCTGAGCATCTTCCATGTGGCCCGACTGGGAATACATGCTAATAAGAGAATCACCCACGCAAGCATCAAATGCAAAGCACAATTTTTATAGCTACAGAGCATACTCGTATCCCCATATCTAATATCACAAATAATTCCACATGCCTCGAGAACACTAGAAAATGTGAAATGGTGTGGCCTCGGTGGATCTTTTATTATTTCCCAAAAGAGTTTGATGGCCTCCTCATTCTCTTCAGTTTGCAGATGTCCTGTGATAATTGGTGTCCAAGACATCACGTTGTGATCTTGCATCCGATTAAGCACCTTTCTCAAATCATGAATCGATCCACTAGCCACACACTTCACGTACATGTCCACCAAGCTGCATCGAACACAGACATCTGAAGCCAGTCCAGACCATATGATACAGGATGCAATTGCACCCCAAGGGATATTAACTCCAACCTCGAACGTGCCGACAAAACAACTGTAAGTGTAAATCTATTTGGCCCAGCCCACTTGCCAGCATATCCAAAAACAAATCAACAGCATTCTTTGGACCACCCAATTGAGTACATTTTGTCACCATCGAAGTCCATGCAACCACATTCCTCTCGGGCATTTTCTCAAACAACTTACAAGCTGAAACCAAATCAGCACTACCCTTTGAAAACATGTCAATTGATGCACACCCGACACACACATCAGAATCAAGATAGCCGCTTTTGATTATAAACTCGAAACTCTATCACCAGTTGATGCATTCTTCGGACCCGAACAAGCCGAGGGAAAAAACCCATCTTCAAGGAAATGAGCGAAAGTATCGACTGCTTCAAACGCGATGTGGTTATTGGCATAGCAAGAGCTCATGGAACTCCAAAAAACCAAATCCCTATTATTACCCATGTCCCAAAAAGTCCTCTCCGCCTCAGCCCAGTCATTGAATTTTGAGCAGAGACTGATGAGCGAGTTGAGAATCACCGAGTCGGGCTCAAGCAGAGACGGTGCGAGCGCGCGATGGACGCGCCTCCGAGCGCGAACCCTCGGGAAGGAATGCAGGACTTGAGGAGGAGAGAGAAGGCGAGGAGGCCGCGACATGAGGTCGGGGTGGGAGATTGCTCCGCGGAGTTCGGAGACATCGAGGTGGGTGACCAGGCGGCGGTCGAGGGGCGAGGGAAGGGGAGGAGAGAGAGAGGGACTCATTGCATTATACAAGTCGAGCTTGGTCTGAAATATCAGGAAACAAGAGATGAAAACAGATAGCCAAAGAGGCAATTCTTCTGCAAAACACAGGATGCTACAAACGCTGAAATCACGATTTACATATAGTCAATTATGCTTCGGATGGAACTACGTTTATTTGGCATTCATTCAAACAGGAAAGAAAAAGAAAATCATACAATGCACGATTCCGTAATCTCATTGCTATTTTGAAATCGGTACCCTTCAGAAATTGTTGGAGTACTTGATGTAGCTGAGAATGATTCAAGTTCTATTTCAGCGTTGACATCATCAAATGGCTTCTCGGACGGATACAAAAGCGGTTTTGGAGGCAGTTGCAATTTATCAATATCTCCTTCAAGCATGTTTAGGACTCTGCTCATTGATGGCCGATCATCAGGGATTAATTGTATACACCAAAGGGCAACTATTACCATCTTCCTTGTTATCTCCCTGTCCCCTTCCACTTCTTCCATTTCAACTTCGCTTGCTTTGCTGAGTTGATCATAGACCCACAAAGGAAAATAAATTTGACTTGAACGCTCAACATTCTTTGCATTTTTCCTCCTACTTGCCATTTCCATTAGCAACATCCCAAAACTATAAACATCAGCTTTATACGAGACACCACCAATGTCCTTGTAGAATAGCTCGGGAGCCATATATCCTAAAGTTCCTCTTGCTGCAGTCAACGATACTATGCTGTGGTCCATGGGATAAAGTCTTGCAAGCCCAAAGTCAGAAACTTTTGGAGTGAAATTTTGATCTAGAAGAATATTGTGAGGCTTGATGTCAAAGTGCAAAATTTGCATGTCACATCCTCGATGTAAATATTCTATCCCCCTAGCCACACCAAGAGAGATCTCATACATTTTCTTAGAATCAAGAGAATTGTCACCGTCTTTAGAGAAAATGTGCTTATCCAAAGATCCATTCGACATGAAATCGTACACGAGAGCTTGCTTCGAGTTGTTAAAGCAATAACCAACAAGTTCCACCACGTTAACATGGTGGATCCTTCCAATAGTAGCCACTTCGCTTATAAAATCTTGGCCATTAGATTTTGGTTTGCTCAAAATCTTAACAGCAACTTCATTGCCACTTCTAAGTACTCCTTTGTACACAGAGCCATATCCTCCTTCCCCTAATTTGTGTTTGAATTTTTTTGTGATTTTCTTGATGTCTGAGTAAGAGTATCTTATAGGTGAAAAGTTGTTATGAGCTACTAGGAATTCTTCGATGTTTTCATCCATTGCTTGGTGCCTTCTCTTCCACTTATAGACTAAAAATATCAACACACATGGAGCTCCCAGCATGAATTTTGCCACGAGGAAGTTTTCTATGGAAAAAACTGCGGAAAAATTTGTCCATAGATTAGCGTAGTGTAATATAGAAAGTCATCCTTTGCTGCTTGAGATTTTCAGAGTTGGGAGGAATAAAGGACTAGTCATACCTAACAAATCGGGGAGAAGAGAAGGTGCATATCTCGTAACTATCGCCGCCATAGAAGTATCTGTAGAAAGCAAGAAGAATTTGTTCGAGATGACTGAAAATGATTACAAAGTGTTAACAACCAATCAATGGAGACCTAAGCTTATCATTTTAGCGGTAAAATATAAAATGAATACTCGTTAAGCTGTGACCAAGTCAAAGATAAATTGATACAATCACTGCAAAGTGCAATGACAGACTTTTATTCATTAAAAGTTGTAAGTGGAGAAGTCTAGAATAAAGAAGAGGGACTGAGTTTCACTCTCCTAAATAGCATCTTTCTTTCCCTTGGGAATCCATATTATCGTAGAATAATCCCTTTTATCATAAAAAGATGACTTCGCTTTTGTTCCCCTAGATGTACCAAGTGATTAATTCTGATTTCCAAACATCGTCTAACTTATACGCAATTTATTCTCCCGCATGATAATAACCACCATATAAGTGACACCAGCTACTATCAAATCAAATATTTTTTCCCAAATCAAATATTTTTTCCCAAATCAAATATAAAGTAATTAAATCTAGAAAAGCTTCATGAGTTGTAGAACAATAAAAGAGCTCAATCTACTCGGAAATCTTATTTAACTTTTTTATTTCAGTGATGTGGCAATTTATTTTATTGGATATTTAAAGAAATTAGTGACGCAATGTGTGGATCCCCCATATGATGGTATCCAATCGAAACTTACCATGTTGCTGGATAAGTAAATTTTGATAAGATCTCTTCATAGAGCTTGCATTTAAGAAAAAGGAGGAGGAAGTAAAGAAAAGCCGAAGGGAAAGTCGCTTACCGGAGTCATAGACTCTGCACCTCCCGCGGTAGTTGAAACCCAAGATGCAAAGTTCAGCTAGTCCACCACCATGCTGATATCTTAGATCGAATCCCTGCGCCATCGCGTTGTGGATGTCCTTGTAGCTGTATGATGAGCACACACGATAATACTGATCCCTCTCCCAACACGAGAAATAGTCTGATGCAAATGTCACCGTGGTTATAGTGCAAAAATCCTTGATGTCCGATGCGTGAGCTTCAAGAGCAGCGTATGAGTACCCCTTCGTTTGGGAAAAATTTGGAGGCGTGCCGGCAGAGTATGCTCCCTCGATGCACGGTTTGGTATCAAGATACGAATTAGAAGCAACGGGCAATAAGCACTTCACAAAGACCACTTGCCTTGAAAGATCATCGTTGAAAACTCTTCGAAATATGGTGCCTCTCAATGAGTGACGAGGGAGGGATGAGCAATTACCCTCTTGTAGGCCATCGTCAACCACCGTTATGTAACCATAGAAGCTAGATTCGTCGTCATACGAATCGTAATAGATCGACTTCACATAATATCTACTATTAGCTTGCAGATATAAAACCGTGCGGTTATTTTCACAAACTAGCTCAAACTTCGAGTTGCCGCAGTCTTTTGGATCGTTTTTCAATCGAAAAGGATAGCTTATATTACGGATCTCACCACAAGACGAAGCGGTGCATAAATGATTTTTCTTCGCACCACAACTTGTACCTAATAGCAGAACTTGTAATATGAACAAAAGCACATGGTACATACATATGGAGCCGAGAGAATTGATCATCTCTCCACTGCTCGATGCAAGAATGGAGGTTTTAGCTTGGAGATTTTGGTGGAGGCTCAACAAGGGCAGGGATTATTTATGATCGAAAAGATCAGTTGGGGGGTCATCTGTCATTGAAATTTCCAAGTCAACAAGTAACACGAAGTCAAGTCAAGGAAAGCAACTTGTGTGGACCAATTGAAGGTTCCATAAGTGGAAATTATGCAGAGATCGTTGTGCATGCAGTCAAGCTTACATAACACGGTAGTGAATTATTTATGGATAGCTTTCACATTGATTAGGAAGGAAGCAAAAATCAACAAGATGCATCACAGTAACTTGTGGATCCTTCTTGGCTACTTCACTTATGAATCTTGATTGTTAGATTTTGGTTTATTCAAAGTCTTAATAACAACTTCATTGCCATTTCGAAGTATTTCTTTATATACAAAGCCATATCCTCCTTCAGGACCTTCACTTAGCTTGTGCTTGAATTTTCTTTTTTTGATTATTTGAATACTCGAGTAAAAATATGTTATAGGCATAAATTTGTTATAAGCTTATAGAAATTATTTGATGTCGTCGTCCATTGCTAGATGTCTTCTCATCCACTTATCGATTAAAATTATCAACACGCATGGAGCTTTGAGTATGAATGTTGTTGTGCTTCTACGAGCTACAGAGAGTATTCCACATACATTAGCATATATATATGTCACCCGTATTGCGATAAAAGTATTGCATATCATTTGCGATCCATTCAATTCGATGTTAGACATGACTGTAATTGCATAGAAGTTCCGCATATCATTTGCTATACATTTATGAATGTATTGCACTTTGATTTTCCTAGCAAATAAATGTCCTTCAAACAGAATTCGACCAATTTGCTGATCAAAATGCCCATGAAACCTTCACTTGATATGACATTACGTGTAACTTCACTTGAAGCCGCACCACTGTGTCAACAGTTCCTAAGGAAATTGGTTAGATTACAATAAGAGTGTGTCAATTGAAAGTAAATTAAAGATCATCGCGTCACGTGAATGAAATTAAAGTTCAGCAAGCCTATACCGAAGCCAACGTTGACAGTCTCAATTGAATGTATCCTCGCATGTTTCGCAGCCCATCCTATTGAAATCCATAAAGTAAGCGAGAAATTGATTTCGTTAAAACATGACTTTATAGAACGATCTAAGAGAATCAATTACCAAGATTAAGTCAAATCTGAGCCCGTCAACATATTCAGTTGAATTCACCCTCACTCAAAAGTGTAAATAAATGAGTCATAAGCCAACTAAAATATATTAATCACTCAACACTATACCACTTTTCCGATGTGAGACTTTTTCTATCATTACTTACACGTATATCTCGATAATGAGTAGATTTCAAATTTAAAGTTTTTACAAAACTTTGTTTTATGCTTTGTAAAAGAAATAATGAATAGTACGACTTGACAATAAGTTCACGCAAATTCATTAATAGTTTACATTTCTTTAAAAAGAAAAAATTGAGAGTCCCAGGTGCTTTTAATTTAAATCTTAGGCCATAGATGGAAGAGTGACCGATTTACTCAGCCGATTCCAACCTGAACCCGGCCGAATAAGACCTTCCTCACCGGATGAGCGCAACATACTGAAACCAAAGAATTGATACCGGATTGAGAGGCCATCCAAAACTCATCCGACAACAAAACTAACATTTCTTTTTTCCGAAGATTGGACAATATTCAAATATCCAAACATTACGTTCCGACTTTTTTTTTTTTGATCAGCAAACATCATCGCTTGATTTACTATTTAATGCAAGGGAAAATTACACTCAGAACGTCAGTGCAAAGAAGATCAAATAAGGCAAGGGGGGGATTAGATATCCAGTTCTGGGGTAGGCTGCTTGTGCGGCATGCTTTCGCTATCCAATCCGCGGATCGGTTCGTGCTCCTATTGCAGTGGGCCAGGGATAGGCCCGGTAAATGATCGAGTTGTGCTCGGGCCCGGTTCAGAAGCGGTTTCAGTTCCCAACTCAGTTCAGTTGAAGTCTTTAACGCGTGCACTAAAGGCAAACAGTCAGAGTGTACTTGAGGAGAGAGAAATCCACGGCTTCTTACGAATTTTAGGGTTTCTTCCATCGCGATCGCTTCCGCGTGAAGAGGCGAAGTGGCCTCGACTGTCTTGGCGAACCCATCGACGAGGAACCCCCTGTGATCTCTGCAAACACCGGCGATGGCAGCTCTGTGCCGGGGAAGTTCTCTTGCTTCGCTGAGTGCTTCGTTTCTGTCCAGATCTGGTTCGAAAGATGCGTCGAGGTTGATTCGTATCGATCCCGGAGGAGGTGGACACCAGGCTTCAGATAAGGCTTCAGATCTGTTCTTGCTTTTTGGTTTTTTGTTTATCATTAAATTTGATGGGATTCACATGGGGATGGGAGGAGGAAGCACCCCGGAGAACAAAGCCCTTAATTTAAAGACTGGACTACAAACGATAAGCGAAGTAATTATCGATTCCGTACCCATTCATTCGTGGAAGGACAAGATATTAGCCTCCGCGGAAGGACGGCTCTGTAAAGGATGCACCTCCGCCTTTTTATCTATTTTGAGGTGCTTTTCTTCCCTCAACTTGTGACTCTTCACTGACTGAAGGAGAGAAAAAAGACATGATTTTTTAGTGGAACCTCAACTTATTACTTTCCCGTCTAATGTTAAAATACTACTCAAATTAAAAAAAAAAAAAAAAAAAAAGTATACCCAGAATTATGTGTCGATGTTTTTTCATGACGAAAATTTCAGACACTTAAAAGAGTTAAAAGAACTGAACGAGCAAAAAGTGTTTTAGTAGTCTTTGCACTGTACTTATCTTTTGACCAAACCAAGGAAGCACAAGCTAGAAACTTTCCTCCGCGGTACAGGCTGTAACTTATATGTAGCTGATGAAGACTTCATTGGCTATCGCGTTATGGAGTTTGCTTGTGTGGTGAAAACATACGATTAAAACATGCCCATGTCATCATGGGTGATTCTGCAACATTCCTCAATTACTGATGCATTTGCATCTATTGCATCTCGTATATACCCGCTTATTTGAGATACTTTACAGTTTACAGGATTTGTCCTGAGGAGTATGCCCCGTCGATACATGAAGAAACGCAACAGGTCTGGGGCAATTCAGAAAGACCACTGTTTTAACATAAAACATAAAGTTGGAGTTCGTCGATGAATTATAAGGAAGAAAGGAGTGATTACACTTGTGCAATCCAACATCAAGCACGAGGATATCACTAGTGACATGGTCATTATTTCCATAGATGAATTTGATATAGTACTTCATATGACTATTTTCACACGATAGCTCAATTCTTGAGTCACCAGACTTTGGGATTCCTTTTCAATTGCAAGACAGCGCTTATCTTGTGAAACTTGCCACAAGATGAAGCTAGACATGATCTATCATAGCTGGCGTCACAAGTACATGCCCCTAGTAGCACGACAAGAACGACCGATGAGACAAGGTAGCCGTGTGAAATTGAAGGGGAAATCATGTCCCTCTCAGCCTGTGGGCAATTGAAATTTGGGGCTTGGTATGTTGGGAAGAATCAACGCGGATCGGATGTGAGAGAGAGAAGTTGGATACAAAGACTTGAGGTTGTCTATTGAAAAGTCCATGTCAACCAAACAAAACAAAATCAATCAAGTCCAGAACGTTAGAGGAGTAGCGAGGAGGACCCAACATCATCATCATCATCATCATCTCTTGCTAGCAAGAAAACATCCCAATTTTTATTTTTATTTTTGGTCTAAAGAAAACATCCCAATTGACAACCCATATATTTAGCCATCATATGACATCATTTCATACTTTTGGAGAATTTTTCTTAGATAATTGAAGTATTTCACATTTTGCGAGTAATTTATGACTATTTTCACATGCTAGCTCAATTCTTGAGTCATCATAGACTTTCACATCACTTTTCAATTGCAAGACAGCGCTTATCTTGTGAACCTGACCACAAGATGAAGCTAGACATGATCTATCATAGCTGGCATCACAAGTACATGCCCCTAGTAGCACAACAAGAAAGACCAATGAGACAAGGTAGCTGTGTGGAATTGAGTGGGACATCATGCCCCTCTCAGCCTGTGGGCAATTGAAATTTGAGGCTCGGTATGTTGGGAAGAATCAACGCGGATCGGATGTGAGAGAGAGAAGTTGGATACAAAGACTTGGGGTCGTCTATTGAAAAGTCCATGTCAACCAAACAAAACAAAATCAATCAAGTCAAGAACGTTAGAGGAGTAGCGAGTAGGACCCAACATCATCATCATCATCATCTCTTGCTAGCAAGAAAACATCCCAATTTTTTTTTTTATGGTCTAAAGAAAACATCCCAATTGACAACCCATATATTTAGCCATCATATGACATCATTTCATATTTTTGGAGAATTTTTCTTAGATAATTGAAGTATTTCACATTTTGCGAGTAATTTATGACTATTTTCACACGCTAGCTCAATTCTTGAGTCACCACAGACTTTTGCATCGCTTTTCAATTGCAAGACAGCGCTTATCTTGTGAACCTGGCCACAAGATGAAGCTAGACATGATCTATCATAGCTGGCATCACAAGTACATGCCCCTAGTAGCACGACAAGAAAGACCAATGAGACAAGGTAGCTGTGTGGAATTGAGGGGGACATCATGTCCCTCTCAGCCTGTGGGCAATTGAAATTTGGGGCTCAGTATGTTGGGAAGAATCAACGCGGATCGGATGTGAGAGAGAGAAGTTGGATACAAAGACTTGGGGTCGTCTATTGAAAAGTCCATGTCAACCAAACAAAACAAAATCAATCAATTCAAGAACGTTAGAGGAGCAGCGAGCGAGTAGGACCCAACATCATCATCATCTCTTGCTAGAAAGAAAACGTCCCAATTTTTTTTTTTTTTTGGTCTAAAGAAAACATCACAATTGACAACCCGTATATTTAGCCATCATATGACATCATTTCATATTTTTGGAGAATTTTTCTTAGATAATTGAAGTATTTCACATTTTCCAAGTAATTTATGATGTTAATGGGTTTCTCTTTTCTAATATGACAAGAAAGCCGTCTTAGGAATCAATGCAGACCTTGAATCGAATTGAATCCATGTGAATTATGAATATATGGATTCTAGTAGTTAAGAATTGCACATATTCAACTCAAAGGGAAAAGGAAAATGTTAAGAAATAGAAAGAATTATCCAATCTATTCCCCCAGTATAGAAGAAAATTTCCCAAAAGTCCTTAGAATAAAAGAGTTAAATTTTTTTAGTTCCCTCGCTATCTCTGGGAAGAATCTTATAGCGTGTTCAATAATTTGGCAAAGACTTCAAAGTCACCGAAAACAAAAGGAGGTAGGGTTCACCAAGAAAGGGTCAGAGTCCAACTGTGTGACCTTAACTAAGATTTTGGTTGAGGGGTAGTGAAACTTCTGACGAAATATGGAGTCAAATTTCATTTTACTCAAGAATTTTCAATGAAGTTATAGTGTCATTAATAAATTTAAGAAAATACAAGTTCATTCAAAATTTTATATATTTTGTTCTTGATTCTTTATAGAAATCTACGTAAGTATTGGGACAAAAAAGTGCTTTTTGCTTGATGTCTCTTGGTTATAATTATGTCAAATTTTCAAATTTGTTTTTTTAGCTAGAAATTTTCCACTAAAATATTCAATTAATTAAGGTTGGCTTCATCCTTATTTAATTTTTTTGAAAAGATTTACTACACGACATATATTTTGCATATAAGGCATGTATACAATGTTAAACTAGAATCACAATTTCTTACATGAAGAATTATATGAAGAACTAGATAATACAATAGACTCGTCATTACATATAAATACGATGAGAATATGTCATCAGTCTACATACCTGCGATTTACAGATTTGCCTATTGAGTATAACATATCACAATTTCCATTAAGCAAATTGACACTAATTTTAGTAGAGTTTTTTTCTTTTAGAAAAAAATTGACCATGAAATTAAAGATGAGGTGAATTTCTATATAGTAATTTGTAGATTATTTTCACTTATAATTGATTATTTCATATGTGTCTGTAAATTTCATGTAAGAAAATTTGGGGAGAGGAAATTTGCCGCCGATATAGGTTATTTAAGCCAGTTGAGGAATTTTCAGTAAAGTACTCTGAAATTCTACAACAAATTGCCTTAGCTTAGCTGAGTTATAATTTTTAAGAGGAAATTGTCATTTTTCTTTTTTAATTTTACTTACCAGTATTTTCATGTTAATTTTTAAAACGGAATATGAATTCTTTCCAATATGAACTTCATAGAATTGATTCATCCAAGACCACCTTTTTTATCTTCAGAAAACTTGTTTTTCGTGCAAACAGATGGTGTATACTTTGTGAAGCATGGACATGGATATTTCCTCTGAAAACAAAGTCATAAGTCGAAATCAGCAGTTCTTGATATCGACAATTCATTTGCTGTAAGTAACATGATAAGGAGCAAGATCGCAGGTTGTTATTAGCTTTTAATGGGCAATACCCTAAATCACGTAATGAGGGAGGAAATTTCCCAATGTCTGTCCCCTTCCCCTACCGTTTTTGTCCCTACTCTGTTACCAATTTCTCAAGTTCCGAACCTCATCGCAGGTGGTCACCACTCGCCAAGCTGCAAACTTCAGGGGACCTTTTCAACTATCGACTTTTAATGGCTCGAACTTTGAACCACTTGGTTCAAACTGTCTTTACTTTCTCCGAAGGCATTCACGTTATTTAAAGTTGTTTAGCAAGAAATTATGCGCCATTCCCCTTATTACATGATCTGGAGTTTCTACTAGCGAATCTCTTCCTGCGTCGTGGCAGTTCGTTCTTTTGCCCACATCACTGCATTCAACTGGTAGTGAATCAAATCTAATAATAGCGAATAAGATGATATTAATCTTATGTATCAATCACTACATCTCCTAGTACGGACGGACACACTTTGCCATTTACAGGACGCTCCCAACTTAGCTTTTGGCAGCGATTTCATTCCATTTTGTGTTCTCCAAACCAAGATTGTTCAGTCATTAAAAGTCTTTAAAAAATTTTCACCTTGTTCTGGGAAGGTTCTTTGTGCTTTATCCATTTCTACGTATCTAAAGCAATCGAAACAACTGTGCAAAAATGTACATTGTTTTTCGAATTGGTGAAATGACCCAAAATTCAAGAGCTGCATCTCGCTTTTGCTACTTTTCTCTTTATGCTTAGCCCTGATGAACGACTTTATTTCGTGGCTTTTGTTCAGGAGTAACCTCGCTAATTTGGCACTACGTCAGGGCTATCCGTCTGCGGATTTCTGAGTAAAGCGGATATCACCCGTTCCTTATCAACATCGTTGTCTGGTGGAATGTTTTCTTAGGAGGGAAAACTCATGCCGAGGGGACAACAACGAGGAACAGGATGCCTGTCTGGAAAATGCAAGACACCATCTCTGTCTCAGCAATGAGTGAACACACAAAATTCTCATTATATTTAGGGATTGAGCTTGTACATATTATTTAGCCTGTCATATTGTTTTAGGCTTTTGCATGATGTGCATGTTTGGGACCTGTTAAGTAGAGAGGAAGATTGAATTACTGTAGATGATCACTTTCTACCTTGTCCTTAAAATCAAAGTTAGATGTGAAAATTTGAGTTTGCCTATGTCGATCGTTGGGGTCATTAAACTAATTTATGATTCTTGGACCTATGTTCTGACAATTTAATTATATAGTTCTCAAAACCAAAAGTCAAGTATTAACTAATATAGCTTCATGGGAATTTTGTGTGTGCTCTTCAAGATCATAGTATCCATAAAATAAATGAATTATAATTAAGGATGAAATCAAGTAACCATGGCGATACACCCTAGTGACGTTGGGAACGCTCTGGAATAGAACAGAGCATCGATATCTAATATCCGAAAAACTGCATGCTCCAGGAAAATCCCATAGGCAAAAAGCGTGACTGTTTTAGATTCCATGAATTATATTGCCGAAAGTTTGCAAGATCCATGTGAGGCCTTCCGCTCGGTATTTTGGCAGAAGTACGACCATATCTATATACATTTCGGGACATGGAGCATAATGGATCCTGGTTCAAGTAATACAGGTGCGAGGTAGAAAATTCTAAAACAGAGATTCGCTGCGCAAACAATGAATGAGACAAATTAAGAAGCATCTCACCAGTAGTTATTGCATGAGCATGTTCTGTCCATAAAATGGTGGAACAGGGTTTGCATCCCTTACAACTATAGAACTTCCGGTTGCTGTGGAGATATACTTGATTGCACAATGATAATCTCCACAAATGCTAAGATTCTTAAACACCTAGACAGGTTTCGGACTGGAGGTGCTTAAAAGGCCAAAAACAACGGCAATTTTTTCACTCTGTTGGAGCAAATATTGTTCCTTTTGTCCCTAATCCACATCATGAAGAACAAATTCAGTATTGAGAACATAACCAAGTTTCTTTATCCGACTAGCCAATTGGTCCCTGTCATCATAGATCTCCCGAGCCTCCGATGTGGCATATAGAACTTGTGAACTATATTTTTCACTTCTATCCAGCTACCGCCAGCTTCTTTTGTAAGATTTTTCAGTTTCATCCTCCTCCTGATTGCCGCTGCATCTTCCCATGGACCAGCTGATGCATACAGATTTGATAGCAAAACATAAGCAGCAAGGTTGTCTGGCCACTGCTAAAAAATCATTGCTGTAGCTTGTTTTGCATGTTCAACATCGCCATGAACTCGGCAAGCTCCAATAAATGTAAGCCAGGTCAATGTAACAGCCCTGAAAGGCATGGCTTCTATAAACTTGAGGGAGTCAATAAGGGAGCCTGATCTTCCCAATAAGTCTGCCATGCATGCACAGTGCTTGATTCTGGGCATGATTCCATAATCTGTCTACATTGATCTAAAGTTTTTCCATCCATCAAACCCACATGGCTACAAGAGGATAAAACAGCAACATAGGTGATCTCATTCGGCCTCACACCAGCTGCAGGCATTTCATGGATTGTGACCAGAGCTTTTGTTGCAAATCCATGTTTGGCAAAACCATTGATCATTGAAGTCCAAGATATAATATTTTTCTCTTGTCTCACAGAAAACTTGAAAAGCAGCTTCTATATTTCCACACCCGAAATACATAGAGATCAAACCATTGAAAATGCACTGCTTTGAGTCGAGCCCTGATTTGTTCCTCCTAACCAATAGCACCAGTACAGGCAGCTCCACTTAAAAGGCTGGCAAATGTAAAAGCACTTGTCCAATTCCTCCATCCACGATTGTTATACTAACAAAGACATCCAACTCCAAACTTCTGGCAAAGACATCTGCGAGGGTATTATAAGAAATCAAATTCTTTTCAAATAGTGCATCAAAAGCTCTCTGAGCATATAATTGTATCCCACACAAGTGTCAAATGCAGAGCATAATTTTTATAGCTAGAGCGTATACTTGTATCCCCGTGTCTATAATCACAAACACTTCCACATGCCTTGAGAGCACTAATTAATGTGAAAAGGTGCTCATTCTCTTCAGTTTGCACATGTCCTGTGATTATCGGTGTCAAGACATCACGTTAGGATCTTGCATCCAATCAAACACGTTTCTCAGATCATGAAGCGATCGACTTGCTACAGACTTCACGTACATGTCCACCAAGCTGCATCCAACACAGGCATCTGAAGCCAATCCAGACCACATAATTCAGGAATGCAATTGCACCCCAGGAGATAGTAGCTCCAACCTGGAACATGCCGACGAAACAGCTGCAAGTGTAATTCTATCCGGCACAGCCCACTTGCCAGCATATCCAAAAACAAATCAACAGCATTCTTTGGACAACCCGACTGAGTACATCTTGTCATCATCAAAGTCCACGTGACCACATTCCTCTTGGGCATTTTCTCAAACAACTTACGAGCTGAAATCAAATCTTCTCAAACAACTTACGAGCTGAAGTCAAATCAGCACTACACTTTGCAAACATGTCAATTAATGCCCACCAAACACACACATCAGAATCAAGATGCCTATCACCAATTGATGCATACGTCGGAACCGAACAAGCTCGAGGGAAAAGACCTTCTTCAAGCATATGAACGAAAGTATCCACCCTTTTTTTTTTGGGTCGAAGTATCGACTGCTTAGAACGGATGTGGTTATTGGCATAGCAAGAGATGTTGGAACTCCAAGAAACCAAATCCCCAAGGTTCACTCCGCCTCAGCCCAGTCATTGCATTTTGAATAGAGACCGATGAGCGATTTCAAAATCACCGAGTCGGGCTCAAGCTGGGATCGAGCGAGCGCGCAATGGACGCGCCTCCTGAGCGGGAACTCGCGGGAGCGAATGCAGGACTTGAGGAGGAGAGAGAAGGTGAGGTATTGCTCCGCAGGGAGGTGGCCGACATCAAGGTGGGTGATCAGGCGGCGGTCGAGGGGCGAGAGCTTGATATTGGACGGCGGAGAACCGCAGAGGAGAGAGAGAGAGACTCCTCACTAAATACAAGTCGAGCTTGCTCTGTCATATCAGGAGCACTCAGGAAACAGGAAATGTAAACAGATAGCCAATGAGGCAATTCTTCTGCAAAACACAGGATGCTACAAACGCTAACAAATCACATACGATTCACGAATTACATGGACGAAAAAAAAATCATACATTCCCCGCTATTGATATCTCATTGCTATTCTGAAATTGGAATCCTTCAGAAGTTACTGGAGCACTTGATGTGGTTGAGAATGATTCAAGTTCTGTTTCATCGTTGACATCATCAAATGGCTTCTCAGATGGATACAGAAGAGGTTTCGGAGGCAGTTGCAATTTATCAATATCTCCTTCAAGCATGTTTAGGACTTTACTCATTGATGGCCGATTGTCGGGGATTAATTGTATACACCAAAGGGCAACTATTACCATCTTTCTAATTAGCTCCCTTTCCCCTTCTACTTCTTCCATTTCAATCTCACTCTCTTTGCTGAGTTGATCATAGACCCACAAAGGGAAATAAGTTTGACTTGAACGCTCAACATTCTTAGCATTTTTCCTCCTACTTGCCATTTCCATTAGCAACATCCCAAAACTATAAACATCAGCTTTATATGAGACACCACCAATGTACTTGTAGAATAGCTCAGGAGCCATATATCCCAATGTTCCTCTTGCAGCAGTCAACGGCACAATACTGTGGTCCGTAGGATAAAGTCTTGCAAGCCCGAAATCAGAAACTTTTGGGGTAAAATTTTGATCTAGAAGAATATTGTGAGGCTTGATGTCAAAGTGTAGAATTTGCATATCGCATCCCCGATGTATATATTCTATCCCCCTAGCCACACCAAGAGAGATCTCATATATTTTCTTATAATCAAGAGAATCGTCGTCATCTTTAGAGAAAATGTGTTTATCCAAAGATCCATTTGACATGAAATCGTACACGAGAGCTTGTTTAGAGTTGTTAAAGCAAAAACCAACAAGTTCCACCACGTTTACATGGTGGATCCTTCCAATAGTAGCCACCTCGCTTATAAAATCTTGGCCATTAGATTTTGGTCTATTCAAAATCTTAACAGCAACTTCATTACCACTTCTAAGTATACCTTTGTACACAGAGCCATATCCTCCTTCCCCTATTTTGTGTTTGAAATTTTTCGTGATTTTCTTGATATCCGAGTAAGAGTATCTTACGGGAAAAAAGTTGTTATGAGCTTGAAGGAATTCTTCAATGTTTCCATCCATTGCTCGGTGCCTTCTCATCCACTTATAGATTAAAAATATCAACACACATGGAGCTCCAAGTATGAATTTTGCTGCGATGATTTGTGCTGTGGAGAAATTAGTCCAAAGATCAGCATAGTGTGATTATTCTAATTACATATAGAAAGTTGTTCTTTTTTGGGTCAGAGTGCTGCTTGAGATCTACATAGTTGTGAGGATAAGAGGATTAGCCATACCTAAGAAAAAGGGTACATAAGGAGCTGCATAAAGCGCAAGTGCCGCCAGCACGGAACTATCTGTAAAAGGCAAGAGAATTTTAGTGGTAAGATATACAAATAATTCAGGTTAAGCCATAAATCAAGTCAAAGATAAATCGATACAATCATTGTATAAGTGTAAAGACAGGCTTTTATTCATTAAAAGTCGCAAGTGGAGAAGTCTAGAGTAAAGAAGAGTAATTAACTTTCACTCTCCTAAATAGCGCCTAGATCCAGTTCTATTCTATTCGCCGGGGGAAATCATGTCACCATAGCATGATTTACAAACCAACGCAAGAGACGAGAGCTACTATCAAATCAAACATTTTTCCCCAGTCAAATTTAAAGTAACCAAATCCAGAAAAGCTCCATGGGTTGAGGAACGATAAAAGAGCAGTGCAGGCTCAATCTACTCAAAGTTTATCAAACTATTTTACTTAAGTGATGTGGCAATTTTCACGTGGGTCATTTAAAGATTTTAATGACGTAATGTGTGGGTCCTACGTATTACAGTATCCAATTGAAACTTGCTATGTAACTGGATGATTAAATTTTGGAAAAATCTCTTGATAGAGCTAGCATTTAAGAAAGGAGGAGGAATTACCGACCAAAAAATAAAAAATAAAGAAAGAAAGAAAGAAAGAAAGGAGGAGGAAGAAGAAATAGAGAGAGAGAGTGAGAGAGAGAGAGAAAAGCTCTCGGGAAAGTCGCTTACCGGAGTTATAGTAACTACACCTCCCCGGACGATATGTGAAACCCAGGAAGCAAAATCGAAGCGTTCCAACTGGCGAATTGAATTCTATATAGGCGAGATCGAATCCCTCGGTCATCATGCCGTGGAGTTCCTCGTAGGATAAGCTCACACGATCCATTTCCCTGCCCAAGCTACGGACCGATGCGAATGCCATCATAGTTATAGTGCAAGTATCCTGGATGTCCAGTGCTCTTAATGCATCAGATCCATGACCATGAAGAGCGTATGAGTACAACTTCGTTTGGGAAAAGTTGGGAGGCCTGCCGGCAGAGTATGCACCATCGATACACAGCTTGGTATCAACATACGAAGTAGAAGCAATGGGCAGTGAGCACTTCATGAAGACCACTAGGTTTTGGTAATAAGGAGAGTAGAGATCATTTCCACTGAAGTTGGTGTCTGCCAAAGAGTAACGAGGGAGGGACAAGCAATTACTCTTCTCCAGACCATCGTCAACCACCGTTATGTCACCTCTGAAGTTATTTTTGTCATCATGGTAACGGTAGTGGATTGACTTTACATAATATCGACCAGCATGTAGATATAGAACAGTGCGATTATTTTCACAAACTAGCTCATACCTAGAGAGGCCGCAGCGTTTTGGATCGCTTCTCAATCGAAAAGAATAACTTATGTTGCGGATCTCACCACAAGATGAAGCGGCACAGAATTGATTCTTCTTCCCACTGCATCTCGATCCTAATAGTAGAACATGTAATATGAGCAAAAAAACACGGTACATAAATATGAAGCTGAAAGCGTTAATCATCTCTCTACTTCTCGATGCAAGAATGGAAGTCTTAGTTGGGAAACTGAGGTGGAAGCTCGACGAAGGAAGGGATGATACATGATCGAAAAGATAAGCTAGGTGTCACCTGCCATTCAAATTTCCAAGTCGACAAGTACCAGAAGGTCAAGTCAAGAAAAGTGGCTTGTGGGGACTAATCAAAGGTTCCATCAGCTTCAATTATAGATATCTTCATTGATTTGGAAGAAAACTTCTCCGCGGTTTCTGATTTTGACTACTTGGACGAGTTCATTCTCCAAAAATCAGCTTTACCATCCTGCAAATGAAATACTGTGCCTTAAATTGAATAATAATCCTTATAAGTGAGGCATCTGTGTTGTAATAAGGCCAATATGTCAGAAGTCCTATATTGTGAAGACGAAAACAAAACAATATAGTAACATTGATGACAATAAATTTGGTTCACTTGAATTTCACGTGATAATGTTGTTTAAGTCCTTACTTCTTCGCATTATGGCAGTAAAGATTAAGCCAGTCATCTCCACGAGAACTAGTCTCCATTCTAAGCATAGTTCTGCTTTTTTTTAGTTCAAAAGTTACTTATTGCACATATAAACTATTCAATATTAATCATGTCTAACCTTGTCTTTACTCATCATTTTCCTCTATCAACAAGCATCATGATATTTTAATACACTATTATTGTAAACTAGTCTTAACAAAAATAGTGTTAGCAATAGTAACCTATATTCCCCATTCAAATCCCCTATCAGGATGACCTCTACTTTTGGTGGCTAATTCCAACTTGCCCTCTATAATTTCATGGTTGTCCGAGTCAATCCCTTGTTATTTCTTTGCTCAGTCAACATTGCATGCTTAGATATCTTGTCTCGTTTCAACCCAAAATCCACCTGCGCAAAATCCGATGCGAGCAATATCATATGCTCAATTGTAATTAAACCCGCAATTAATTAAAACAAAATGATTAAGGAAGGGAGTTGCTCTTCTTCTTCATATGGGACGTGCGGTCCATCATCAACTGCCATGGTTTGGCCATAAATGTAACCATCGTCGTAGGAGTTCGTTTCATTAGAAACCAATTTCATATAATGTTAATCGGCATACTGATGTAAGACGAATTTGTTTGCAAGCTGGCTCGCATTACGTTTCTGCAGCCTTTTAGATCGCCTTTCAATAAAAAAATGACAGCTTCTGTTTTGGACATTGCCGCCCAATAAAGTGGGGCACAAGTAATTATGCTTTGAATTGAAGCTTGTCTAGTAGTAGAACAGTTCATATCAAGAGTACATCACGGTACATGAAATGTGCTGTGGAGATTTTTACCCATGTTTATATTGTTTCATTTGATGCAATGAAACTTCTAATTGGTGATGAGATGGAGGCCCAGTAAAGGGATGCATGATATAATTGAAAAGAGTTGGAGTCGTCCGTTATTGAAATGTCCAAATCAATTGATAAAACAAAGTCAAGTGAAGAAAAAGTAAAATGCGTAGCCGTCTAAAGTTTTATTATATCAGAGGGAATAATGTAAAAGTTGTTGTACTTGCAATCAAGATAAAATAACGTGGTGGCAGATTAGCAAACGGATTGCTTTCACATAGATTGGGAAAGAAACTTCTGCCGTTTCTAGATTTGACGTCTTATCTTTCATCGGTCCTGCCTTTTACTTTTGTTCCGGTTCGGTTTCCGGCCAAAATTAGCCGGCCGGCGGGCGTGGCAGGCTGGCGGTGCCGGCGAGCTTTTTTAATAATATTTGATTTTTAAAAGTTTTTTATTAATTTTTTTATTAATTTTTTTCTTTTTTCCTTTTTTTTTTTTCCTCCTCCCTCCTCCTTCCTTGGGCTCAGGCGACCGGCCAGCCGGCTGGCCTCGCCGAGGCGATCCGGCGGGCGAGGCCTCGCCGGACGCGACGGCGAGCCCCCTCGCCGGATCCGGCGGGGGCTCGCCTCGCCGGCGGCGACCGCGAGTCGAGCCCTCGCCGGATCCGGCGAGGGGACTCGCCGTCGCGTCGCGAGGGCTCGCCTCACCGGCGACCGCGAGCGAGCTCGCGCCCGGCGACGGCAAGGCCCCCTCGCCGGATCTCGGTGAGAGCTCGACTCGCGGTCGCCGGGCGAGGCGAGCCCTCGCCGGATCCGGCGAGGGGGCAAGCCTCGCCGGCGACCGCGAGGCGAGCTCGCGCCCGGCGACGGCGAGGCCCCCTCGCCCGATCCGGCGAGGGCTCGACTCGCGGTCGCTAGGCGAGGCGAGCCCTCGCCGGGTCGGCGAGGGGGCTCGCCGTCACGTCCGCGAGCTCGCCGGACGCCCGCGACCGTGAGGCGAGCTAGCGCCCGGCGACGGCGAGGCCCCCTCGCCGGATCCGGCGAGGGCTTGACTCGCGGTCGGCGGGCGAGGCGAGCCCTCGCCGGATCCGGCGAGGGGAGCTCGCCGTCGCGTCGCGAGGCCTCCTCGCCGGATCCCCGCCGGATCGCCTCGGTCCGGCGACCGGCCGAAGAGGGAGGAGGAAAAAAAAGAAAAAAAGAAAAAAATTAATAAAAATTTTAAAAATCAAATATTATTAAAAAAGCTCACCGGCACCGGCCGGGCTGCCACGTGAGCGCCGGCCGGCTAATTTTGGCCGGAAGTACCGAACTGAAACAAAAGTAAAAAGTTTAGGACTAAATTGGCCAAAAAAAAAAAAAAGGGAATTGGCGCACACCAATAGATTTAGGACTTTTTTTGGTAATTCTCCCGTTTTTCCTCTATGACATGTGCAAGTCATTCATGGGTTACGCTACTACCTATCACCAGACATGACATCGAAATTGTAGATTGCTTGAGGAGGTGGCTATTGATGAGGTGGGTGATCAGGCGGGGATCAAAGGGTGGGATGAGAGATTTTGGTTCATCGAGTTCCGAGCAATGAGTTTGTTTAGCCAATTACTTCTTCGCACCAAGAGATCCAGCAAACTAGGTAGAAAAGTAAAAATATATCATCCTCGCCAAAACTAGTCTCAATCCTAGATTTGGCATTTCTGCTTGTTCTTCATATCGTACTCGACCCCACCGATCTTCTTTGCAGTTTACAAGTTATTCATCTAGTATATTAGCCATTTGAAAATCTTTTCTAACTTTGTCCTTTACTCATTATTTTTCTCTATTAAGGAACATCTTAACAACTCAATATATTGATATTGTATACCTATCTTAATGCATAACCCATGTAAATAGATCACCTATCGTGATCAAAATTACTGGGCTAATTCCACTCAGCCATCTATGATTCGTGGTTATCCTAGTCAAACCCCAACAATATATTTTGTCTCAGTCAACATCCTTTTCTTTGGTTTTTAGTGTCCGTATCATAAAAAAAATCCCAGCACGGTCTTCTGATCTTGCATCCCATCAAACACCTTTCTCGAATCATGAAGCGATCCACTAGCTACCCACTTCACGTACATGTCCACTAAGCTGCATCCAACACATAAATGCGAAGCCAGTCCTGACCGTATAACCCGCGAATTCAATTGAACTCCAAGCCATGGCGACTCCAAGTCTGAACATGCCGACATAACAGCTGTGATTGTAAAGCTATCTGGCACAGGGCCACTCACAAGCACATCCAGAGACAAATCGACAGCTTCCTTTGGACAACCCGAGAAAATATTGTAAACATCAAAGTCTAAGCAACCACATTCCTCTCGGGCATTTTCTCGAACACCTTACGAGCTGAAACCAATCCAGCACTACCCTTTGCAAACATGTCAATCAATGCACGCCCAAAACGGAGATCAGAATAAACGTAGCTGCTTTTGATTACAAGCCTGAAAACTGTATCACCAATTGACGCATTCTCCGGAGCTGAACAAGCCCGAAAAACCGTGAAACAATAATCATTAGGGAAAAAACCATCTGGAAGCATATGAATGAAAGTATCGACCGCTTCAAACTCCATGTAATTATTGGGATAGCAAGAGATCATGGAACTCCAAGAAACCAAACCCCTTTTATTACCCATGTCCCTAAAAGTCCTCTCCGCCTCATCCTAGTCATTGGATTATGAGTAGAGACTGATAAGCGAGTTGAGGATCACCGAGTCGGGCTCAAGCTGGGAGCGAGCGCGCAATGGACGCTCCTCGAGTGGGAACTCACGGGAGCGAATGCAGGACCTGAGGAGGAAAGAGAAGGTGAGGAGGTTGGGACGGGACCCATCACGGGACATGAGGTCGAGGTGGGAGACTGCTTCGCGGAGCCGGCTGACATCGAAGTGGGTTGAGGGGCGAGGGTGAGGGGTTTTGGTGGGAAGGGGAGAGCTTGATATTGGGCAGTGGAGAACGGGAGAGGAGAGAGAAAGACTCACTGCTCCATACAATTCGAGCTTGGTCTGTCATATCAGGAGCACTCGGGAAACAAGAAATGTAAACAGATAGCCAAAGAGGCAATTCCACTGCAAAACACAAGATGCTACAGGCGCTAAAATCATATAGGTTCATGAATTACATGGTCAATTATGTTTTGGATTGAACTACGTTTATTTTGCATTCATTCAAACAAGGAGATAAAAAAAAAAATCATACAATACACGATTCTATAATCTCATTGCTATTCTAGAATTAGTATGCTTTAGAAATTGTTGGAGCACTTGATGTAGTTGAGAATGATTCAATTTTCGTTTTAATGCCGACATCATCAACCGGCTTCTCAGATGGATATAGAAGTGGTTTCGGAGGCAGTTGTAGTCTATTAATATCTCCTTCAAGCATGTTTGATATCCTCTCATTGATGGCCAATCATTAGGGATTTATTGTATATACAAAAGGGCAATTATTACAATCTTCTTTGTCATCTCCCCATCCCCTTCTACTTCTTCCATTTCAATTTGCTGAATTGATCATAGATCCACAAATGGAAATAAATTTGACTTGAATGCTCAACATTTTCCGTTACATTTTTCCTCCTACTTGTCATTTCCATTAGCAATATTCCAAAACTATAAACATCAACTTTGTACGAGACACAACCAATTTTCTTGTAGAATAGCTCTAGAGCTATATATCCCAAAGTTAGAAATTTTCGGAGTGAAATTTTGATATAGAAGAGTATTGTGAGGCTTGATGTCAAAGTGCAAAATTGCATATCGCATCCTCGATGTAAATATTCTATCCTCCTAGCCATATTAAGAGAGATCTCATATATTTTCTTATATTCAACAGAGTCGTTGCCATCTTATATCCAACGAGCCATTCAACATGAAATCGTACATGAGAGCTAGCTTAGAGTTGTTAAAACAAAAACCATCAAGTTGCACCACATTAACATGGTAGATCCTTCCAAAGTAGCCACTTTGCTTATAAAATCTTGGCCATTAGATTTTGATTTGTTCAAAATTTTAAAGGAAAATGTTACAAATGGTCCTGAACTTTCATCTAATGTTCAATTTCATCCATGAGCTTTCGATTTGCTTAATTTGGCCCATGAACTTTCATCTAATATTCTCATATAATATTCCCATTGGTCCCTAATTATGTGAAAATTGACCAATTTCCCTTTTTTTTAATACCAAACTATTTTTTTATACATAAAAAAAATACCAAATTAGGTTTTTTTTTTTTTTTTTTTTTTTTTTTTTTTTGTCGAAAAAATACCACATTCATGCAAAGTAATAAAGGTCAATATTTCTTTCCTTTCTCCATATTAAAAACAAATGGAAAAAGGGACATAATAATAACAAAGGTGAATCTTGCATTTTGATTTCTTTTGTGTTTATGCAAATTACTTGAATAATGTACAAAAGCCCATCAATCGATTTTTTTCCCTTTTCGGTGAAGTCCATAGAAAAAATCGATTGATGGGCTTTTGTACATTATTCAAGTAATTTGCATATACAAAAAAGAAATCAAAATGCAAGATTCACCTTTATTTATTATTAATGTCGCTTTTTCCATTTGTTTTTAATATGGAGAAAGGAAAGAAATATTGACCTTTATTACTTTGCATAAATGTGATATTTTTTCAACCAAAAAAAAAAAAAAACCCAGTTTGGTATTTTTTTTATAAAAAAAAACAATTCGGTATTAAAAAAAAGAGGGGAAATTGATCAATTTTCAAATAGTTAGGGACTAGATGGAACATTAGATGAAAGTTTAGGGACCAAATTGAGCAAATAAAAAGCTCAGGGATGAAATTGAACATTATATGAAAGTTCAGGGACCAAATTGAGCAAATCAAAAACTCAGGGATGAATTTGAACATTAGATGAAAGTTCAGGGATCATTTGTGATATTTTTCCAAATTTTAATAGCAACTTCATTGCCACTTGTAACACCTAATTTGAGTTTGAACTTTCTTGTAATTTTCCTAATTTCCGAGTAAAAGTATTTTAAAGACAAAAAGTTATTATGAGCTCCAAAGAATTTTTCGATGTTTTCGTCCGCTGCTAGGTGCCTTCTCTTCAACTTATAGAATAAAAATATCAAGACACATGGAGCTCCAAGCACGAATTTTGCTACAACAAAGGCTGTGCATAAATTTGTTCATTGATTAGCTTAGAGTAATGATTTTTTTATGCATATATATATATATATATATATATATATATATATATATATATATTATATATATATATATATATTTTTGTCAAAGTGCTACTTGAGATCTTTATAGTTGTAATGAGAAAGGACTAGTCATACCCAAGAAAAAAGGGGAGACTCCGAAGTGCAATGTAAATAGTGGCCTGCCCTTTTAACTGTACAAATTGGTTTAGGGACCACCTTTCTCTTAACAAGATTGTCCATTGTAGGCATAGCATTTTGACATACCCCCATAAAGAAAAACTTGATTTTTAGAATATTCTTAGCTTGCCACACGTATTTCCATAGTCCAGCTTTGGGTTGATATGATGAGGATGCTATGGCTATTTTGACTTGCTCCATTGAGGCTCTATTGCTGTGATAACCACTTTTTAACTGTGTAATTCCTAGACTTAGTGTTTGTCCATGCAAGTCTATCTGCTGTGTTTGGGGGGCCAATAGGAGTTGAGAATATTGCTCTTGCTATCTGGTCATCAGATATGGAATTTATGAGTGGCCCATTCTGTTTTCCATCTCTAGTCATTATTAGGCTAGCCACTTTAAGCGGTTCTCCCCTCGTTGCGTGGCCTCCTATGGGGCTTTTTCTTAACCATTTATCTTCCCTAATCTTGATTTGTTCACTATTGCTATTGTTGACTGTCCACATCATAAGAAGAGAAATGGCTTCTCTTCCTGTGATAAGGCTTTGCCAACCCCACGAAGTCATGCCCTTCTCCCTACCTTCCAGAAATTCATATGTTGACTCCAAAATGTCTCAGGGTGTTGCCAAAGCCTCCATACTTGCTTCCCTAACATGACTTTATTGAAATCCATTAGGTCTCTAAACCCAAGTTTGCCTTCATCCTTTATGAGCTTTAAAGGGTCCCAATATCTCCAACATAGACTAGTAGCCTTGCTACTATTTCTCCACCAAAATGTAGATATTTTCCTCTCAATTGCCCTACAAATAGAAATTGGAATTCTAAAAATGTACATCACATATTGGGGTAATGCCTAAACCACTACCTTAATTAATACCTCCTTCCACTTTTGACATTAAGTTTTCCTTCTAACTTTCTAGTTTCATATTCACTCTCCCAAGGATCAACGTGAACATCTCCTTTTTGAGGCCCCCCAATCAGAATGTATACCCAAGTAATTCTAGTCTTTTCTATATCTGGTACTCTCATTTCCAAAGTCATGTTTGTTCTCAGACTTTGTGGGTAGCCCTTACTAAAATACATCCTTGACTTATTTAAATTAATGGCCTAACCATATGCAAAGCAATATTGATGTAAGACAACAGCTACATTTTGACATTCTTGGATCGTACCATCTAGAAAAAAATGTGGAATCATCAACATAAAGAATGTGGGATAATGTAGGGCATTTGCCATTCAACTTAATACCCGTACTTATGTCTATTGCTTGTTTCATCAAATGAGATAAAACATTAGCCATGATAATAAAAAGATAGGGGAATAAAGGGTCACTTTGTCGGATGCCACGCATCTGTTTAAAATATGAGAGGGGTTCTCCATTAAACTTCATGCTAAAAGGCACCAATGTGATGCACTGCATCACCCAATTTATCAACTTTCCACATAAACCCATCCTTATCGTACACTCTTCAAGGAAATTGCACTTTGCGATCATATGCTTTTTGCGTGTCTAGTTTAAGAACCGCTTGAAATTTCCTCTTCCTTTGTCTAAATCTCAGCTGATGAAGAACCTATTGAACGTTTAGGATGTTATCTTGAATTTATCTCCCATTGATGAATGCACTCTACTCTATCACAATTAAATATGGTAGGCATTGTTTCAAATGGTTAGCCATGACTTTCAAAATGACTTTTATAGATGAAGTTGTATAACATAACGGGGGCGGTACCGTTCAAGCAAGTGTGGATTGGGGATTTTTAGAATGAAAGTTATTATACTTGGATCCATATCAGGGGTCAAGTAACCTGGATCAAAGAAACATTGTATCTCCCTATGAATATCTATTTGGATATCCTGCTAGTGATGCTTATAAAATAAACCATTTAAACCATCCGGTCCAGGGGCCTTGGTTGCTCCTAGTTGATGAAATTCAGTGGAAAACTCCTCCATAATGATGTGTTCAATCAATGTTTGACTCATATTTTCTCCCACCATACATGGGTAATTGGTAAATAAGGGTTGAAAGTTTTTCGGCCCGACCATTTGGTAAAGTTTGGAGAAATAATCTACTATCATCCTCTTTAGCTGCTATTCATTTCTCACCCAATCCCCATTAGAACTTTGTTGACACCTAAAATTTTGTTGATCATATAAGGTGTTCGTCTATTTTGCAAAAAAATAATATATATATAACAAAAAAAATAAATGACAAAAATATATTATAAAAATCAAGCGGACCGGTTTTGTCTAGCCCATCTTTTGGCAAAAATTTCGGCCTATCAGCTTACTCTTCTCCTAGCCCACTAAGCCCACACGTTTATGGTTTAGCCCATGCTTTGGTTGCTATTTCTTCTCGGGCCTCATTTTTATTTTCTTTTGGGCCCACTAAAGTGAAAAGAATTTGGAAGAGCCCAGTCCCCATGTTTTCTTCTTTGCACGCTCGCGCGTCTAGCAGGACAGCGCCTGGAGCATCGGTGAGCAAAGCAGGTCCTCTGTTATGTCCTCGGCGCTCCTCCCCTCCGCACCTCGCGCCGGAGAAGATGACGGACACCACCGACGACGTAGCCGAGGAGATCTCGTTCCAGAACTTGGACGATGACTGCGAGTTGCTCTGGCAACCTCCTCAACGATGTCGTCCAGAGAGTAGTCGGGGGCAAGTTCATGGCGGAGATCGAGGGCAATCGCTCCGTCGAGTGACGATACTCTCCAAAAATATCTACGGAGTCTTTCAATGGCCAGTTCGATAGCAGTTTTCAAGCTTAATCGTTTTAGTCGAGCCGTTTTGCCTCAACGCTGGTGTCGGCTCAGTTCGGTTCTGTCCGTCGAGCCGAGAAGACCCGAAGCGCATAAGTCTCACTTGGAGCTTCTTCGTCGATGTCAATCCTTACAGTTGGCACAAGTTTTTCTATTCATTTTAACCATCAAGCGCTGCTTCAATCGGTTTCAGAGACTCGGTATAAGAATCTAAGGTGTGGAGTTTTCCCCATGCTTGAGTGGCTTTCATTGGCGTGACAACTCCATCGTCGACAGACCGAGGATCCTTAGTCCTCGTTTTGGAGCAAGGTACGGTTTTAGTTCTTTATGGCGATTTTGAATGCTCCTGTGCTTAAAGAAAATGTTCGCCGGCTGAATGTTGTTTGACGATCCGAATATTTTTTAAATCTTTTGCGATAACTTGAAATGGATCTTTGATTTGAGATCTGCATGGAGGCATCCTGGAGGAAAAGTGCTCACAATCCGTTTGATAAAATACCCGAACCATGCCTGTATTGTCTCGGGAGCTATGTTGCATCAACTCAGATTGAAGTCGACTTGATTAGAATGCTTGATCATTTGTTGCTAAATTGCTGTCTTGACTCATGTCGTCAACATGAGAGTCAAGTTTTCTAGATTGTTCGTGTTTACAGCCTGAGTTGAATCCTCGGTATGAACAGAGTTGAGTATTTGATATTGCGTCACGTGAATGAAATTAAAGGGCAATGAACCTATACTGAAGCCAAGGTTGACAGTCTCAATTGAATGTATCCTCGCATGTTTCGCAGCCCATCCTATTGAAATCCATAAAGTAAGCGAGAAATTGATTTCGTTAAAACATGACTTTATAGAACGATCCAAGAGAATCAATTACCAAGATTAAGTCAAATCTGAGTCCGTCAACATACTTAGTTGAATTCACCCTCACTCAAAAGTGTAAATAAATGAGCCATGAACCAACTAAAATATATTAATCACTCAACACCATACCACTTTTCCGATGTGAGGCTTTTTCTAACATTACTTACACGTATATCTCGATAATGAGCAGATTTCAAATTTAAAGTTTTTACAAAACTTTGTTTTATGCTTTGTAAAAGAAATAATGAATAGTACGACTCGACAATAAGTTCACGCAAATTCATTAATAGTTTACATTTCTTTAAAAAGGAAAAATTGAGAGTCCCAGGTGCTTTTAATTTAAATCTTAGGCCATAGATGGAAGAGTGACCGATTTACTCAGCCGATTCCAACCTGAACCCGGCCGAAGAAGACCTTCCTCACCGGATGAGCGCAACATACTGAAACCAAAGAATTGATACCAGATTGAGAGGCCATCCAAAACTCATCCGACAACAAAACTAACATTTCTTTTTTCCGAAGATTGGACAATATTCAAATATCCAAACATTACGTTCCGACTTTAGATCAATAAATTTGATGGGATTCACATGGGGATGGGAGGAGGAAGCACCCCGGAGAACAAAGCCCTTAATTTAAAGACTAGACTACAAACGATAAGCGAAGTAATTACCGATTCCGTACCCATTCATTCGTGGAAGGACAAGATATTAGCCTCCGCGGAAGGACGGCTCTGTAAAGGATGCACCTCCGACTTTTTTTTATCTATTTTGAGGTGCTTTTCTTCCCTCAACTTGTGACTCTTCACAGACTGAAGGAGAGAAAAAAGACATGATTTTTTAGTGGAACCTCAAAAAAATTTGAGAAGTCGGCGCATTTGTTTTTGCCTCACTAAAAGCAAAAGGCAACTTATTACTTTCCCGTCTAATGTTAAAATACTGCTCAAATTAAATATATATATATATATATATGAAAAAATTATACCCAGAATTATGTGTCGATATTTTTTCATGATGAAAATTTCAGACACTTAAAAGAGTTAAAAGAACTGAACGAGCAAAAAGTGTTTTAGTAGTCTTTGCACTGTACTTATCTTTTGACCAAACCAAGGAAGCACGAGCTAGAAACTTTCCTCCGCGGTACAGGCTGTAGCTTATATGTAGCTGATGAAGACTTCATTGGCTATCGCGTTATGGAGTTGCTTGTGTGGTGAAAACATACGGTTAAAACATGCCCAAGTCATCATGGGTGATGCTGCAACATTCCTCACTTACTGATGCATTTGCATCTATTGCATCTCGTATATACCCGCTTATTTGAGATACTTTACAAGATTTGTCCGGAGGAGTATGCCCCGTCGATACATGAAGAAACGCAACAGGTCTGGGGCACTTCAGAAAGACCACTGATTTAACATAAAACATAAAGTTGGAGTTCGTTGATGAATTGTAAGGAAGAGAGGAGTGATTACACTTGTGCAATCCAACATCAAGCACGCGGATATCACAAGTGACATGGTCATTATTTCCATAGATGAATTTGATATAGTACTTCATATGATTATTTTCACATGCTAGCTCAATTCTTGAGTCACCACAGACTTTGGGATTGCTTTTCAATTGCAACTGGAGGTGCTTAAGGCCAAAAACAACAGCAATTTTTTCATTGCGCTGGAGCAAATATTGTTCCTTTTGTCCCTCCTCCACACCATGAAGAACAAATTCGGTATCCAGAAGATGACCTTGTATCTTTATTTGACTAGCCAATTGGCCCTGTTCATCATAGATCTCCAAGCCTTTGGGTGTGACATGTCACCCGTATAGAACTTGTGTTTTTTCACTTCAATCCAGCTACAAGCAGCTTCTTTTGTAAGATTTTTCAGTTTCATCCTCTTCTTGATTGCTGCTGCATCTTCCCATAGACAAGTTGATGCATACACATTTGATAGCAAAACAAAAGCAGCAAGGTCGTTGGCTCCTGCTAAAAAATCATTGCTGCAGCTTGTTTTGCAAGTTCAACATTGCCGTGAACTCGGCAAGCTCCGAGAAATGTACGCCAGACAAGTGTTTCAGCCCTGAAAGGCATTGAAATTATAAACTGAAGGACTTCAACAAGGGAGCCTTATCTGCCCAATATGTCCATGCATGGATGGTATTCAATTCTGGTACGAATCCATGTTCTGTTGATCTAAAGTGTTTCCATCCACCAGATACCAAACCCACATGGCTACAAGAGGATAAGACAGCAACATAGGCGATCTCATTTGGCCACACCCTGGCCTCAAGCATTTTATGGAATGTCACCAAAGCTCTCGTTGCAAATCCATGTTTTGCGAAACCAGTGATCATTGAAGTCCAAGTTTTAATATTTTTCTCGTCTCATGGGAAACTCGAAAAGCAGCTTCTGTGTTTTCACACCTGGAATACACTGAGATCAAACCATTGAGAATGCACTGATTTGAGTCGAGCCCTCATTTGCTTCCCCTCACGAATTAGCGCTAATACAGGCAGCTCCACTCAAAGGGCTGGAAAATGTAAAAGCATTTGTCCAATTCCTCTCTTCTCAATCTCATGTAGAATTTCAAAGGCTTCATCAGACTCAAATTTTTGGCATAGGCATCCGCAAGGGTATTATAAGAAATCAAATTCTTTTCAAATAGTGCATCCAAAGCTTTCTGAGCATCTTCCATGTGGCTTGACTGGGAATACATGCTAATAAGAGAATTACCCTCGCAAGTATCAAATGCAAAGCACGATTTTATAGGTACAGAGTATACTCGTATACCCATATCTCATATCACAAATAATTCCACATGCATTGAGAACACTAGCAAATGTGAAATGGTGTGGCCTCAGGAGATCTTTTATTATTTCCCAAAAGAGTTTGATGGCCTCCTCACTCTGTTCAGTTTGTGCATGTCCTGTGATTATCGGTGTCCAAGACATTTCGTTGTGATCTTGCATCCCATTAAACATCTTTCTCAAATCATGAACCAATGCACTAGCCACACACTTCACGTACATCTCCACCAAGCTGCATCCAACACAGACATCTGAAGCCAGTCCAGACCATATAATCAGGAATGCAATTGCACCCCGAGGGATAGTAACTCCAACCCTGAATATGCCAACAAAACAGTTGTAAGTGTAAATCTATCTGGCACAGGCCCACTCACCAGCGTATCCAAAACAAGTTTAACAGCTTTCTTTGGACAACCCAACTGAGTACATCTTGTCATATCAAAGTCCACGTAACCACAATCCCCTCGGGCATTTTCTCAAACAACTTAGGAGCTGAATCCAAATCAGCACTACCCTTTGCAAACATGCGATCATAGGTTTTTCCTTGATTCATTCTTTCATGAGTTGCTGAAAATGACCGATCCAATAAAAATAAAATATTTTCTAAATTCTCTATTGATATGACATGCTGTTTTTTCTTTTCTATCGAATCAATCATAGCCATTACCGACATTCCACGAAATTGTGCATTACAAATAGGAACTAATAAAGAGTCTCCCTCGGCAAAATTGGGATAAAGTTGAGCCAAAAGATCTCGATTCAAGATAAATTCATGAGAAAGTGGGATGGAATAGGGAACATGGAAAAGTGAGGAAATTATGAAGCGCCAATACCCACATCTTTTTGGATGATCAAATACTCACTTAAATTTCAGAGAAGAAGTTTTTTGAGAGAGGGGAGAGTTATAACATTCTCGATTTCGACCCTTACTTTGATTCCAATTAGTAAGCTAAGGATCGGCATGCCGATGTTGGGAATATGCCATAATGGACTCGAGGATTGGTTATGGGCCATTTAGCCTATTCGGGAAATAGATGGCCAAGGGATCGGTTTGGCTTAGATAGAGTGATCGACCGAACCATATGGATTGGTCATGGGACGATTGCGCACTATCATAGATCGAGCAGTGGATGATTATGGATCGATTATGGATCGATTCTGCACAGTCGTAAGTCGATTGTGGGTGATTCCACACAGTCATTATGCTAGTTGAGAACGACCATATATCGATTCAATGCGACCGTGTACTGCGATGGATCAATCAATCCCACACGATTACATGACAACCAATAATCAATTATGGAATGAATAAACTTAATATGGATCAGTTTGGAATTGACCATGACCATGGCACAAGACCCTGGACTAGCCATAGGATCAGCCCTAGGACAAGTTAACAGGCCTAAGGACTAGAGTTCCCTTGGGCACGGTAAAGAGAAATTTCAAAACTAGTTCTGCCGATTAAGCTCGGTTGTATCCAGCCATGTCCAATCATGGTTTAGACATGAACCTTGGATCAAACAAGGTAGTTGATCATGGTTAGACTCAGATAATCCCCATCCAATGAGACGGCTTTCAATTTAGTTACTTTCCCATGGAGCATTAGATGCTTTTGGAAGTTAGTTAATAAATGCGGGGAATTGACTCATCTATCCTCTTGGCACAAAACGATCTTGCCTCTTGAAGATGATAATGAGCTTTGGATTTTAACACATAAAAGGAGGGTGAGTCACATGCCTATTTAAGGAGCTTGAATACCAAGTTAGATTAGTCAAGGCTTTTGGAAAGATAAGAACAAAGGCAATTAATGAAGGTAATGATAGGCATATGTGTCCCTAATAATCTAGGACTATCATTGCCCTAAAATGAGTGTGAAAAGTTTTTTTATTTTTGATGACCTAGGAAACCCCGAAAGTCGACAGCCGGCGGGAAGAATCTGGAGCTGACGCAAGTTGGCCACCACACTCACGCCAGCGGTTAAGTCATCAAGTAACGCTACTGGGATTCAAACTTGGCACCTTTCGTGGGAGGCACAAAGCTCAAGCCAACTACGCCACTACAGTGGGTGGTAGTGTGAAAAGTTTGACTTTGAATGCAAGGAGAAAGGGCTGCACGCCTATTTTGAGGAACAAGGCAATGTTAGGTCTTCTTGGATTGAAGATTGTCGCGACCTAATCTCGGGTGAACCACTTAAGGTTTATCTAATAGATGACTAAGCTTAAACTTAGCTCTAGCTTTCCCACGCTCATATTAATTCGCGACTTTAGTTAAAATTCTTAACATGCAATTGATTTTTGATTAGGAGTCGCCATTAATTTATTTTTTGTGAGTCGATTAGAAATCAAAGTAAAGTAACGAGAGATTTACTTTACTCCTACAAATTAGAGATTTATGAGTCCGGGGACTTGATTACGCTAGATTTTTCTAACGCCCTTTCGGTACTTTTTTATTTTATTTCGAAAAAATATTTTGCAGGTAGCTTGAATTGATTTTAATTTACCTTCCTAACATGTGAAGTAATCATGCGGGTGTGCAAACCATCAAGTTAACATCCAAAAAAAGTAATGAATAAATTACAGGACTTACCTCGTAACAACGAAAGCATTTGCAGTGTAAAGCATTTGCAGTGTTAGATCAGAATTCACATCGACAATCCTATATATGATTTCTAATTAACATGTAATTACTTTTTTTTTTGTTTTCATTTATTTAATGAGAATCATGCTTTATGCAATGCATGCTACTAATCTAATATAAAATGATATGACATGGCAATATGACCTAAATCATATGACGTAAGTGAAAAATTTTGGGTTTTCTTAATGAGCATGCAATCTATCCTAGAGAATAAAATTAATTTATTCAAAAATTTTTTTTTGGTATTTTCCATGAAATTCGAAATTAGAAAATCGCGAAAGTTATCTATTTAGATTAAGATATCATCCAACTTATATTAAAAATTAGGTTAGGCCAAATCTTAATTTAAACTATGTTGTTATCTCAACTTGGTAATCCCTAACCTAAAATGTAACCCATCTAGGGAAAAAATATCTAAACTTAATTAATTAGAAAATAAAAATTAAACATGCAATCTTATCCTAATATACAATGATGTGCAAAGAATGCCTTAATTCTAGTTCTTTCTTTTTCTCTTTTATGAAATTCGAAATTAAAATTGTCACATAACTAAACGTGCAATTTAAATCTAAAAAAACTAACGCCCTAAATGAATGCATTTTTTTTTTTTTCAATGATTCGAAATAATAAATTTCCTATCATGAATATGCAAAATAACCCTAAAACAAGAAATATTCTAAAATGAACATAATCCTAACTCAAATATTTTTTTGATTTTTCTTTTACGAAAACAAAATCGATTCGAACAAACGACAAAGAAATCGGGCGAAGATAAGATTGATATCCATAAATTGACAAATTGAATCATTTGCCAATTTTAAATAAAATCGAGAATCGAATCTTGAGATCGGATTAACGATTTTTCGTGCGATTGTGAGTCAGATTTCAGGTGCGAAAATTAGACTATCAATGATACTCGAGTTACGAATATCAGTAGGGGATTTCAATCATAAGTCAGGGAATATTTCACATACAGAAACAAAATATTAATAAAATAAAATAAAATAAAATAAATAAAAAAATCTATCTAACTTGAATTTTGGCTTCCTAATCGAGCTTTGCAAACGGTGGATCGTGGCCCATGATAGAGACTTAGCGTGACAGCGCGATGATGGGTCGCTGTGGTAGTGGGCAACCGCGGGTGGAGGAGCAGCCGGCGTTCGGAGCTCCGGCAAGGGGCGGCAGTCGGCGGACCAGCAGCGGGCAGGCAACACCGGATTCGCAGGGGCTGTAGTGGGGCGTGGAAGAGCGGCAACCGGCGCGGCGGCGAGTGGTTCGGGACCTGCTGGCGTCGGGCGCTGGCCTGAGCAGAGGCGGACCACCGGCGAAGGCAAGGGAGGCTGGCGAGGCAACGTCGCAGCTTCTGGGCTGAAGCGAAGACGCGAGCTCGCGGGCGAGGGTTCCGGCGGCAGGCGGGACGACGGCGGCTTCGCGGGTTGCTGGTGTCATGGCTGGTGGCTCGGGCGGCAGGGATCGGCGCGGCTTCAGCAGGCGTCGGCGAGGGAGATCGGCTGAGGCGCGGGCGGAGCGGCGAGGCAGCAGCAGCGGGCGGAGTAGGAGCAGCGTCGGGTCGTCGCGGGTCGGTGTAGGCTGTAGGCGAGGTGGGACGCGACGGTGGCCGGCAGAGCGATGAGCGGCGGTGGTCGGCGGCTCGGCTACCGGCGTTGTGTGGCCCACGGGTTGCTGGCGTCGAGCAGCAACGGCCGCCGATGAGGAAGAAGAACAGTTCTTCTTTTGCTGCTGTTTCTTTCTTTTTTTTTTTCCTTTTTTTTCTTTTCTCCCTGCTACCCTGTCCCCTGACGTCCCTCGCTCTGCCGTCCCTGTACTTTTTTCAGCAAAAGCAGCCCTTTTTTTTTCGGTAAAAAAGAGAGAGCAAAAGCAGCCCTTGGACTCTCCCTCAAAAGCTTTTTTCTTCCTTTGTTTTTGTGTTTTCTTTTTAAAGAACGAAGAGAGCCCCCGGAAAGAGCTTTTCCTTTTTTGTGTTGTTTTCTTTGACCCAAAAGACAACCAGGAAGCCCCCTTTCTCTCTCTCTCTCTACACAGCTCCTTTTATAGGTCAAGAATGTCATCTTCGTGGAATATTTTCTCTCATTTTTCAATATGCACGAAGATCGCCTAAACCTCTCGAACAGAAATTTTTTTTATTTTCCTCATCTCTTCTAGATTTCCTTTGCAAAAATGAACACTCCACCGATTTTATCACATATTGCCAAAGACTCAAAAATGCAATAGGATTTTTCTCAAATTTCAAAATCTTGCAAATATGAGCTCGTAATATCTCCTTGAGGATACGGACTTGGGTCAATTTGCTTTGTTCGTGGGCTTAGTACAACTTGTCAAATTAAAGCTCTGAACTATCAAGTCAAACCCATCCATCGCCGATCCAATGCAAATAAAAAAAAAAAATGCTCCTAAAACTATATGCTATGCAATTTAATTCTGTTTTTTTTTTAGGGGTTAAGAATTAATCTCTACTCTTTATGCAATAAATAAATGATTTGGTTGTCCAAATTTAGGTGCTAACAGCTGCCCCTCTTTGAAGGTGAGCTCGTAGAGGTTGCATTCAAAGATAAATTGAGACTTAAATTTTGATCATGCACGCACTGAATGATTTTTTTGTTGGAAAATGAATTTGATTTTGGAATGCAATTTATATGATGCATGATGCTAATGCAAATGATAAAGGAACATACATAAATAACTTACCTTCAAGGAGAGCAGAGTAATTCAATATAGTTGGTGTTACATGTCTAAGACCCGTACCTTTCTACGGTCGCCTAGAATAGTAACCGAGACTTTTGTAAGGAGACTGTTTTTCTAGGACCCGTACCTTTCTACGGTTTCCCAGTATGGCAGTATTTAGTTGTCTATAACCCAAACCTTTCTTTGATCACCTTGATGGAAAAAATTGCTTTTCAGGACCCATACCTTTCTACGATCATCTGAATGGGAAATAGATATTGTCTAGGACCCGTACTCTTCTACAATCGCCTAAACAAAATTCACTTTCGAGGATCCGTACCTTTCTACAGTCGCATAAATAAAAAACAGCTTTTACAGGACCTATACCTTTTTACCATCGCCTGTTAAAGCAACAAACATTGTCTAGGACCCGTACCTTTCTACGGTCGCCTAAACTAAGGTTTTGCTTAGTTAGGACCCGAACCTTTCTTCGATCACCTTAATCAGACTAAATCTGGAGAAGAAATTTTAGGGGACAACTTAATCGAGTTGAGTGTCGGTGCACTTGAGAGAAAATACCTCCTAAGCACACTGATTTGATAAGGGGACATTGGGCTATAGAAACATGCCAGGTTAGGAACTCCAAGCTACGAGAGCATGCCCGTGTCAATTAAAAGGGATATCGAGCTATGGAAGCACACCGAGTCGATGAAAATGATTATGGGCTACGAAAGCACACCAAGTCATGAACTCCGGGTTACGGAAGCACACCGGGTCAATTAAGAGAGACATCAGGCTATGAAAGCACGCCAAGTCAATGAAAAGGACTCTGAGCTACTAAAACACACTAGGTTAATATAAAGAGACATCAGGCTACGGAAGTACGCCGTGTCAATCACGAGGGACATCGGGCTACAAAAGTATGCCGAGTCGATGAAAGGGACACTAGGTTACGAAAGCATACCAGGTCAATATAAAGGAACTCTGGGCTATAGAAGCATGTTGGGTCAATTAAAAGGGAAATCAGGCTATGAAAGCATGCTGAGTCGATGAAAGGAACTCTAGGCTACGAAAGCACGCTAGGTTGATATAAAGGAACTCTAGGCTATGGAAGTATGCCGGATTAATCAAAAAAGGACATCAGGCTATAAAAGCACACCGAGTCGATAAAAATGATACCGAGCTACGAAAGCACACCGGGTTATGGAAGTATGTCGGGTCGATAAAGAGGGACATCGGGCTATAAAAGTATGCCGAGTCGATGAAAAGGACACCGGGTTACAAAAGCACGCCGGGTTAGTAAAAATGGCTTCGGGTTAAGAAAGCACGCCGAATCTCAAGGTTTCAAGGAGTAACTTGAACGTCAAGTATTACTCGGTCTTCAAGAAAATATTATTTGTCAGACACGATTAGAGCAAAAATTGGTACGCATTCATCAAAGAGGTAGACAATCTGAACTACTTTAAAATGCATGTTTCAAAATTCAGTAAGGTTTTCATCAATTCAATCAATGTTTATGCATAATAACTTTACCATATTTGCATCAGCCAAATTTCCACAGGAAAGAATTGTCATTCAAGACAATGGCATGGATTTTCTTAAGAATACTAAATGAGAGATTTTCAGTTAGAAATGACTTTCACTCACTCTCATGTAGAATGGCTATTTTAGGAGAATTACTCAATCTCACTATCATCATAACAACAAGGGTTTGAGTTTTCTCGCAAGCAGTACGACTTTACTAATCTGAAAGGTCTTTAATAGAGATCGTAATGTGGGCTTGGTCAACAGCTTAACAAGGAGACTATTTGAGTCAAGGCAATTAAAAGAACAATTATGTAATTATCTCCGTTTTTACAAGTTAAGAACCCTGCAAAATGAGAAAGAAATAATCTTGCTCATACTTCTTCGAGTGATGCTTATAAACATATGAACTCCTATATTAATTCAAGTACTCTAATCTGAAGAGACTTTGTAAGGGACGTAACATAAGCTGGGTTCATGGGTTGAGAAACGAAAGGATCATTAAGCTCAAAATATGTGTAAAAGGTGAGAGTTGATGATCATCTTAGTATTGCCACTAGTTTTCTTTCACCATCTGGGATTGTCTTCATAAGGCACTCCATTGATTGTAAAAACTCAGCATTTGAATTCTTTGAGTATTACTCTATTGGTGTCATGTTATTCATGTTTACCGAGTTAAGATCAACTCTTCTATGTCGAGCAAGAAGCATGACCGAAGGTTGGCAGTGCAATGCAGCCAGATGCAGAGAGGTGTTCCCGTTAAAATCTCTTGCATTAATGAGCTGATCGAATTGAGGATTTTTCAGTATGGATCTGACAGTTACAATATGTCCGTACTTCTCTGACACATGAAGAATATTTTCTCCCAGCCTAGTTAGAAACTCCTCTGGGTGTGGCCATTGTTGAAGTAGCTCATTGACGATCTTGATATGATTCATCATGACAGCAACATGAATAGGAAGATACCCATCCGTGCCATCTTGCTCCAGGGCACTTGTTGGGCACTTCTCCATCAAGAACTTGACTCCATCGAGATAATTCGTGTATGCTGCCAAGTGGAGTGGAGTGCCGCCTCCCGCATCTCTCAATTGAAATAGCCACGGCTTCTTTTCCCACATCTTGATCAGCATATCTGAATATAACGCAACCATTGGGATGAATACGATGCCTATAATTTTCAAGAGAAGTTGATCCCATTCAAGACGATCCAAAGTGTCCGGAGTTTTGCCCCATAAGATAGCAAGCTATCATACCATATGTTAACGTGTGCCTCATTAACCTAGACTTTGCTTGTGAGACTTGATTTTTCCACCACCAGCGGAAACCAAAATGAAGAACACAAGAGAGTGATGACCAAGAAGATCAAAGAATAAGCGAGAGCACAAAAGTAGGGATTACCCTTTTCCTTGCGTATAATGGCGACATGAACGGGTGACATGCCGAAGATCTTTTGACTCTTTGATCTCCTCCAGTCTTCGCTATCGTTTAGCGCTTCCAACAAGAGCTCGAGAACCTTCAAGTCCCCTGTTTCGACTGCTATGCACAATGGAGACTTGCTTTCCTTATTTTGACAATACAGCAGGCTGGGGTCTTTATTCACCAGATGATTGATCACCTCGTGATGGCGATTCCTCACGGCCTCGTGTAGAGCAGAGTTGCCGAAACGGTCAGGGTATGTTGGCACCCCTTGGGGAAGGAGAAGCTCCACCGCACCAGCTTTTCCAGCTCTAGCTGCAATGTGAAGCGGTGTCTCTCCTCTGGAGTTCTCACAGTTGATCAAGTGCTCAGGGACGAATTCGATGACTGCTCTGACATTATCATCACTCTCTGTATTCCATTCATGTCAGGTTAATTTGAGCGCAGAAGATCGGTAATTTAAAAAAAGCATGGTCCCACCCTTTTTAATATACCTGCCGCAGCGCGAAGCAGTGTATTCTTGGCGGGGCTGCATCGTCGGAGAAGGACAGGCAAGGACACTCTTTCCTTGACGCAATGATCCTCCAGGGCTTTGATGAACTTGTCCACGTCCCGTCCCTTCGCGGCCGAGAATAGCTGGGGATCCCCAATATTGTCGGGTTGTGGAGGATCGTGCTGTTGCTGGTTCTGGTCGGCCCTGATTAATAATGCTTCCAGTCTCTGCCTTCTCTCCCTCCACATCTCCTGGTGCAGCCGGTCAGCCATCTCTCCGTGGGTGACCATATGCCCTGTGACTTTGAGTGAAATGCCCTGGCGTCCTAAGAATCAAATTCAGCAGAGTTATAACGACCAAGTCGAGTTCAACCAGAATGGCCTTAATGAACCTCCCCAATTCACATTATACTGTGGTGTTAAATTGGTCTCCAATGCGCATATTCATCTCTTTTTTCTTCTTGATAAGAAAGACGAAAAAGAAATTAAGAAATGGCAAGATACACTTTGCCCATGCAGAGTTTACACCGAATTAATTTTTCCCCTCTAAGTAATCCACTGGTAAAAGAGATCTGGAATGAACAAACACGTTGGACGCAGGGGGTAAATCTGTTTTCTTTTGAACGAAATTGCTTGTCCACCTTCTCTTAAAAAATTTAAAAAGTATTCCAAAATTTAAAAATTAGAAAAAGCAAATTATGTCGTTATATGTGTTAATATATTTTAAAAGATGTTTTACACCTTATAAAATCAAAGTACAAAGAAACAAATTAAAAAAAGTAAAAGAAATGTTAAATAACCTTAAAATATGCTTACTATGACATTAATATTCACACTTTTTTTTTTTTTTTGTAACCAAACCCCTTAAACTTGTCTATTGTGCAAGTTTTAAGTTCAGGAAATTAATATATCTATTTATATGTATCAAGCGCAAGATTTAAATTGAACAAAAGAATTTATCTAGACAAGATTTGAGTCACTAAAATAACAGATCCTCCTTCAACACATGAGCATCATCCCACGGCAAAATGATGCCCAAAGAGAATCGCACCCACAAATAATACGCGTCGAAAATGTAAGACCTTCTTCGCACCAACAGAACCAGAACAAACAAATTACTACAGCTGAACTACATCACCATGACCGGAAAAAGAACCCATAAATCACATGAAAAAAGCTGATCAAACCAAAACAAAGCCACTTACCACCCTCTTTGGAACCAACACAATGCCTTATGCTCCCTCTCTCCACGCTGAACCCCGCTTCTCTCTTTCTCTCTCTCTCTCCCTCTCTCTCTCTCTCTCAACCGAAGTCTAGAGGAGAGCGGAGCGAGTGGAGTGATTATAGACGAAGAGAGAGAGAGAGAATTATAGGGAAAGTATCAAAAAAGTCTTAAATTTATTGCATTGATAATAATTTAGTCATATACCTTTCAATTTGACTAATTTAGTCACACAAGCATACAACTGAGAGAACAAAATCATCCCACGACAACATGATGCCTAAAGAGTATTGCAACCACAAATAATACATGACAAAAATGTAAGACCTTCTTCGCATCAACAGCATGAGAACCAACAAATATCTACAGCTGAACTACATTGCTATGACCAGAAAAAGAACCCATAAATCACATGAAAAAAGCTTATCAAACCAAAACAAAGCCACTTACCACCCTCTTCGGAACCAAACCAACACAGTGCCTTCCTCTCCCTCTCTTCACACTAAACTCCCCCCTTCTCTTCCTCTCTCCCTCTCCTGAAACCAAAGTCCAAAGGAGAGCAGAGTGAGTGGAGTGATTATAGACGAGGAAAGGGCCCACGGACTCGTTCTTCTCTTTCTTCTCGTTGATGTTGACGAAGAGGAGAGAGAGAGAGAATTATGGGGAAAGTGTAAAAAAGTCCTAAATTTATTGCATCGGTACTAATTTAGTCTTACACCTTTCAATTTGACTAGTTTAGTCACGCAAGCATAAAACTAAGAGAACATAATCATCCCACGGCAAAATGATGCCCAAAGAGTATTGCACCCACAAATAATACACAACAAAAATGTAAGACCTTCTTCGCACCAACAGGACTAGAGAAAACAAATTTCTACAGCTGAACTACATAGCCATGACCAGAAATAGGACCCATAAATCACATGAAAAAAGCTGATCAAACCAAAACAAAGCCACTTACCACCCTCTTTGGAACCAACACAATTCCTCATGCTCCCTCTCTCCATGCTGAACCCCCTTTCTCTCTTTCTCTCTCTCTGTCTCTCTCAACCGAAGTCCAGAGGAAAGCGGAGTGAGTGGAGTGATTATAGACGAGGAGAGGGCCCACGGGCTTGTCCCTCTCTCTCTTCTTGTTGACGTTGATGAAGAAGAGAGAGAGAGAGAGAGAGAGAGAGAGAGAAAAGTATCAAAAAAGTCTTAAATTTATTGCATTGATAATAATTTAGTCATATACCTTTCAATTTGACTAATTTAGTCACACAAGCATACAACTGAGAGAACAAAATCATCCCACGACAACATGATGCCTAAAGAGTATTGCAACCACAAATAATACATGACAAAAATGTAAGACCTTCTTCGCATCAACAGCATGAGAACCAACAAATATCTACAGCTGAACTACATTGCTATGACCAGAAAAAGAACCCATAAATCACATGAAAAAAGCTTATCAAACCAAAACAAAGCCACTTACCACCCTCTTCGGAACCAAACCAACACAGCCTTCCTCTCCCTCTCTTCACATTAAACTCCCCCCTTCTCTCTCTCTTTCCCTCTCCCGAAACTGAAGTCCAGAGGAGAGCGGAGTGATTGGAGTGATTATAGATGAGGAAAGGGCCCACAGACTCGTCCTTCTCTTTCTTCTTGTTGATGTTGACGAAGAGGGGAGAGAGAGAGAGAGAGAGAGAGAGAGAGAGAGAGAGAGAGAGAGAGATAATTATGGGGAAAGTGTAAAAAAATTTCGAAATTTATTGCATTAGTATTAATTTAGTCCTACACCTTTCAATTTGACTAGTTTAGTCATACAAGCATAAAACTAAGAGAACATAATCATCCCACGGCAAAATGATGCCCAAAAAGTATTGCACCCACAAATAATACACAACAAAGATGTAAGACCTTCTTCGCACCAGTAGGACTAGAAAAAACAAATTTCTACAGCTGAACTACATAGCCACGACCAGAAAAAGAACCCATAAATCACATGAAAAAGCTGATCAAACAAAAACAAAGCCACTTACCACCCTCTTTGAAACCAACACAGTGCCTTCCGCTCTCTTCGCATTGACCCTCTTCCCCCCTTCCCTCTCTCTCTCTCTCTCTCTCTCTCTCTCTCAACTGAAGTCCATAGGAGAATAGAAGGAGTGGAGTGACTATAGAGGAGGAGAGGGCCCACGGGCTTGTCCTTCTCTCTCTTCTTGTTGATGTTGATGAGAGAGAGAGAGAGAGAGAGAGAGAGAGAGAGAGAGAGATTATGGGGAATGTACTAAAAAAGTCTTAAATTTATTGTATTAGTACCAATTTCGTCATATATCTTTCAATTTGACTAGTTTAGTCCCAAACTTTTTTGCATTTGTATCAAATTAATGTATCCGGCCAATTTTGACTAGGTGACATTGACCTGGACGCAGGCTGATGCTGGTCATCTAACTAATGCTGACATAACAATTTTTAAATAATTTTTATTTTTGAAAATTTTCATTAATTTTTGGAATTTTTGGAATTTTTTTCTTCTTCCTCCTTTGGCTTCTTTTCCCATAGTGGCCAATGAGACTTGCCAGCCACTTGGCAAAGGCCACCCGCGAGGTGGCTTTACACAAATTTAGGCAAGGCTAGCCTTGCCATAGCCTTGCTACGGGCGAAGGTGGCCTCGCCCACGATTGGCAATGCCATGGCGGTCTTCACTCGAGCCTTGGTGAACACCGCCATGGCCTTCCTAGCTACGGGCAAAGTCACCTTCGCCCGTGGCAAGTCTTGCCCAGATTTGGGCGAAGCTGCCTCACTCATGGCTCTAGGTAAGGTTGAGTGAGGGCCGTGATCCTTGCTGGCCACTGTAGGGAGAAGAAGCCCAAAGAGGAAGAAAAGAAAAGAAAAATTATCTAAGAATTGTCACTTTAGCGTTGGCCAAATGGTTAATATCCATGTTAGTAATAGCTGGCCAAAATTGACTGGATAAACTAAATTGGTATTAATGTGAAAAAGGTTTAGAATTAAATTGATCAAATTAAAAGGTTTAGAATTGAATTGATATCAATGAAATAGGTTTAGGACTTTTTTGATAATTTTCGTGAGAATTACAGACGAGGAGAGCACCCACAGGCTCATCCTTCTCTCTTCTCGTTGATGTTGACGAAGAAGAGAGAGAGAGAGAGAGAATTATAGGCAAGGAGAGGGCCCACGGGCTCGTCCTTCTCTCTCTTCTTGTTGACATTGATGATGGAGAGAGAGAGAGAGAGAGAGGGAAAGAATTATAGATGAGGAGAGGGCCCATGGGCTTGTCATTCTCTTCTCATTGACATTGATGAAGAATTGAGAAGGGGGGGAAAAAAATTTAGACTACGTTTGGCAGTTGAAATAAAATTTAGGATATGATAAAATTCATTATATCATGCGTTTGATACTTACTTAAGACATGATAAAGTTAGATATAAGAAAGATAGAAACCGAATAAAATTATCCTATGGGAGAGGTGGAATAAATGTGGATAAGATTTCTACTATGCATAATAGGAAAATATTTTTTTTCAAATAACAAATTTCTTAAATTAATAATATTAAAATTATATTTCAATATAAATAATATCTAAATTTCTATATAAGAAATTCAAAATAACAAAAAAATTAAATTTAATCTTATTTAATTTATATATTCGAATTTAATTCTATCCTATAATGTAAATTCTATATATGAATATAAATATATTTATATTTATTACCTATTTTAGGTATATTAGTACAATTTACTATTTAGTGAACTTTTATTAAAAAATGATAGAAGGGGAAAAAAGAAATAAAAAGGAAAATAATTATAAAAAGAGAGGAAAAAAAGACAAATAAAAGTAAAATAGGAACAAGTGCTGCAAGAGATTTTTATTATATCAGTTTGTGAACTTTTATGTTCATTCACACTAATGTACCGTTATAGCAAATATTGTAAACAATATGATGTTGATATATCTGATTAGCCAAACAGTGAATAGGATATGAAGAAATCCATGAATTTCTCATTTTATCTTATCCTATTTAAAAAAGCAAACGACCAAACGCAGCCTTAGTGGTTGTAAGTGCCGCCTGAATTGGTGCGCTTTTTTTTTTTTATCAATGTCCAATGAGAGATTGGTACGTGTCTGTTGAGTGGAATAAAAATAAATGAAAAATCGATTTTTATCTTCTTCTTCCTTCATCATAGAGCAACACTCCACTGCTTCCGGAGTCGCCTGCTGTCGGCCCAAGCTACACTTCCATCATCACTCGCGTTTAACTCCAATGTTGCCCCTCCAAATCTAGACGAGGCCATGACTTCTCAAGCTCATGGTCAGGGTAGAGCTCGAGCGGCCGCGGCTCCAAATTTGTCACCGCTGCACTTCGTGGAAGGGAGCTCCCTAGAGGAACTCGAAGGGAGGACGATGGAAGGGGACGAGAGAGAGAGAGAGAGAGAGAGAGAGAGTCCATGACCGTTTGAGGCGGAGGAAGGAACTTGCTGCGGAAGCCATGGTGGGGATGTGGGCGTTGAAGATGGAGGTTATGGTTGACATGGCCGAAGTTGGGCGGAAAGATGGTGGCTGTGATGGAGATGAGGAGAGAGAAAATCTGTAATTTCAATTTTTCTAATTAGGACATGTGTCAAGATTTCACTGCACCAACTCATATTAATGTATACCACGTCAGCCAGTTCCGTAGCACTCACAAATCCCTTAATATTGCCCCTGAGAGACAATAGATGAGTAGGAAAGTAGATAGAAATGAAATGCGAGTGAAATTCGCGAGGAATAAAGGGTGGATTTGTTGAAGCATATATATATTTATAAATTTCGAATACTCCACCTTTGCTAAACCCACCTCTTTCTCATCCATAAACTCCAAAAAATGATTCATTCAACATAACCTCAAAAAAGGTTAAGAAATATGCCTAGTTGTGCAGTTTGGGCCCCCAATTCCCAATACCTAAGTAGCATCGATATTGACACACAATATAATACGACACGCCAACACGTCATTTCTAAAAAAATAGAGAATTCTGATACGTTGGGACACGTTATATATTATATGTATATTTTATATATAAATAATAAATTATTATTTTTATGATTATTTCAATCAAATTAATTTGGTTCAAATTCACAAATAAATAAATAATAATAAATCCTATAATAAATTTACACTAAAAATATTAATCCACCATTTATTAATATCCTTCATTGTTTCAATTTGACAAATTCAACTCAATTTCAATAAATTCATAAAACTTGGAAAGAAAATAAAAGTAACTCACATTCTAAATTTGTGTGTCAGACGTGTTGAAAGAAAAAAGCAAAAACTCAAGACTAAATTATGTATCACCAAAAGTGAGAGTCAAAAGGGAAGAGAAAAAAATATTAGGTTTTTCTTTTTTCCTAATTTGTTATTTCTATTATTGATTTTTATTTTTTCACATATATATTTTGACCATTCATTTTTTGAAAATTTTCAAAATTAACCTCACATCTCGGAATCGTGTGTCGATAACTTACATGTCCAAATTCCGACTTGAGTGTTAAAAAAATTGATCGAGTGTAGGATTTTCCGACATGTGTTGACCGAGTGTCGGATACGTGTCGAAGCATCCAACATGATACGAAGACTTCCGGAGAGCATTGGTGCTTCCTAGCCCAGTACTCGGATATAACCGTTTGTTACCCTCTAGATGACTCATGAAATTTCTCATCTATGGATACAACACTGACAAGCATCTCCATTTTGGTGTTATTTGCCTTGCCCTCAGTTCCCATGACAGAATAAGATTGCCTGTTAGTGACAAAAATGAATGACACTACTTGATACTTGTTTGCTTGATCATCAGTACACTTGAATTGGTACAATCGTTGTAAACCTAAATTCTGGAATTTTATTAGTAACATTGTTTATCTTTCTTTTTATGTACTTTTCATATATGTGTAATGTATTTCGTCATTCCCTTGGAGTACAAATTTCAATTCCAATGAACTTTACTTTTCCTCGCACTTTGATCATAGTTTCATCACTCCATCAAACCTCCCTTCGCGTATTTTTGTGTTCAAGTGTGTAATAATGAAACGATTTTGATCATTCCCCAATATGTCTAATATTTTTTTCTCAATTGGGCTAGTATTTTTCTCTATAAGTTGGGCCTCCGTACAAGGTAGAGAATTTGTGAAATTTTTCCTTGATTTCTAGTTCTTTAATAGAAAGAGAATCCAAAAAATACTTCACTTAGGTTTAAGAGGAAGAATAAAGTACTATGAATAAGTGAGAAAATTATCTGAAAAGTTCTGAACATATTGTAAATAGGTCGATCCACTCTCAAACTTTTCAATTTGGTTAATTTAATCCTAAAATTATAACGATTTGCCAATGTAGTCCTTCTAATCAACTTTAATCGTAAATCCTTGACATTGACAATTTAAGCAATTTTTTAAATATTTTTCTGAATTTTTTAATTCTTTTCTTTTAATTCTATTTTTTTTTTCACCATTCTTCTTCCTTGAAGGGCTGGCACCTCGGCAACCCTCGCCCGCACTTTAGGGAAGAAGAACAGTGAAAAAGAAAAAAGAACTGAAAAAATGTAAATTTTTTTAAAAAATTCATCAAATTATGAAAAATTGCAAAAATTGTCTATGTTAATGCTGGCCATGCCATGCAGGATGATTGATATTCATGTCATCAAATGTGATCAAACTTGATCGGAAGGACTAAACTAGCAAATTGTCAAAAGATTTGGAATTAAATTTATCAAATTAAAAATTTATGAAGAATTGACCCTAGTACAATGGATTCTAACTTTTTCACCATTCTTCTTCCTTGAAGAGCTGGCACCTCAACAACCCCTACCCGCACTTCGAGGAAGAAGAACAATAAAAAAAAAAAAAAAATGAAAAAAAATGTAAAAATTTATATAAAAATTCATCAAAATTTGAAAAATTGCAAAAATTATCCATGTCAACGTTGGCTATGCCATGTAAGATGGTTGATATTCATGTCATCAATTGTCGGTCAAACTTGACTAGAAGGACTAAATTAACAAATTGTCAAAATATTTGGAATTAAATTGATTAAATTAAAATTTTATGATTGAATTGTCCCTAATACAATGGGTTCTAATTTTTTCACCGTTCTTCTTCCTGGAAGGGCTGGTGCCTCGGCAACCCCTACCTGCACTTCGAGGAAGAAGAACAATGGAAAAAAAAAGAAATGGAAAAATGAAAAAACTTATAAAAAAAATTCATCAAACTTTGAAAAATTGCAAAAATTATCCATGTCAATGCTGGTAACGCCATATAAGATGGTCAACATCCACGTCATCAACTGTTGGTCAAACTTGACCGGAAGAACTAAATAAACAAATTATCAAAAGATTTAGGACTAAATTGATCAAATTAAAAAGTTTAAAATTAAATTGGCCCCGGTACAATAGATAGAAGACTTTTTGGACAATTTTGTCATAAATAAGTAGTGTTTACACACAATTTTGATTATTAAGGACATTGATGACCAAGAAATCCTCCATTTTACAATTATTACATGATTAATTAACGAATTCAACTAAGAACAAAGTAAATGTGATGGATGATTACCCACCAACTTAACATGCCATGTCCTTGTCATGGCCTTACGAGGACCATGCATGTTGGGAGATTTTGTTTCAAAAGTTTAAATTATTAGATAAAGACATGGTTTAATATTTAATTATTCAATCGCTCTCCTTCACACTTAGTCTAGTTTTTTTGCTTAGTATTATTTATGGACATATTTAATTGGGGAGGAGGCAAATGGGTTTAGTAAGATTTGAATTTAGAACCTCCAATTCCATTATTATGTAAGATTTTATGAGACTACAGTCAACTGTTCTAAAATTTTAACTTATTAGACAAATATACGGATATATATTGGAAAAGGCCTTGGGAGAGATATGTATGAGAAAGCGAGAGGAGCTAGAGATCAGTGCTTAAATACAGAGGGGATTGAATCGAGAAGAAATTTCGAGGAAGACGACAACAAAGATGAAGGAGAGAATTGCATGTGGACTTATCAAATGGTTTGAGAGATTAAAGAAAACGCTTTGGGGGATTTGAAAGTGTATTTTCGCCGTTATTTGAGCGAAGTGGGGTGTGAAATGACGAATGAGGAAGAAGCATATATCGTTCTGGCAGGGGCACTTTGGGGAAAGCACGAGATGGGGACCAAGCCTTTAGTCCGTGTCGACTCGGTCCGAGTGCGGAGTTGCCTTAGCTAGAGAGACTTGGAGGTTTCCGGGGTCCTCACATGCGTTTTGAGTTCACACGTGGGAGAGGAACGGAGAAAAAAAATAGTTAAAAAAAAAATGGATTTACTCCTCTTTTTTTACCATTGATTTTCTGCGAATTTTTTATTTTTTTGGAAAAAAACCAAAGAAGATAGATATATTGGAGGTTAATTCTTTGTTATTTTGCTACCAAGTTCTGTGATCTAGTCATGGTGAACCCATGTGATTGTGATCTTTCGTGCAGTGAAGTATGTAAATCCCATTACGAAGCTGTGCATCATCAGAGCTTCTAGGGAGAAGCACTAGAAGGGTAGGGCTGCAATCACCCCGGTCATGAGCGTTGGAAATTGCCTGGTGCTGTTTAATTTACTTGACTTGAGTGGTGACTCGAACGAGTGTCGAGCGGGATGTTGAATAGCGCAAAAATTCATCCTTTACTTGTTGAATTGAATCATGAAATTTACGATGTATTCTGCTATGAGTGATTGTAAATAGGTTAGCTTAGTGTGATCGGCTTTTGTAAAAATATCGTCTTAATCCTTCTTGACAAGAGAACAATAGCACATGGATTGTCAAACTGTGTTTTCTTAAACAAGTTACATTAATTGAAGCTTAAACTTTGAAAGCATATTGGGTGTTGAATTTGCAGTGCTGTTATTCCGATACTAGCACGATACTCTTGCAGATTGGGAAAATTTTCATGTGAGTTTATTAGCTCGCATTTCTTTTCGATTGGTAGTGGCATCATGCATAATTATTTGGTGGAAAGAGTGAGATCTTTTCCTGGAAGCTAATTGAGTGAGGTTTCTAGTGGGGCAAGGAAGCATCAAGGCGTGTAAAAAAGCTGCCTTGAAGTGTGATGAGTTGAAGTTTGAGCTGTACGAGCTTGATTCGGCAGATGCACAATTGCCAAGAAAAGATCAAACTTTTGGAGCACTAGGAGCGCTGCACTTGTACAATGTACACACCTTTGGCTGGTACTATCTTGTGCAATTTTTTTTTTTTTTTTCCTTTTATATGATCTTTCAAGTTTCAATGCAGTAGCATGTAATTTATGCCCCTGAGCTGAATCTCGAAATGGTGTATATGTTGGCTGTTGTACTTTAGCTAATACGTCCATGATGGGGTGCGATTGGACCGCACCATTTGGATTTGATATACTACGATAAAGAGGTGTGATAGGGTCATATAAAAGACCCCTGAAGACAACCGTTGGAGTGGTTGAACAAATGTACGTTCAAAACATTTTCTTCATTTTCTCTTCCCTTTCCATCAAGGCGTTCCATTTCATCTTTACAAAAACAATAGGCATTTACGCTGTGGAAATTGGGTGTTTTCCTTGTGATTGCATCCAAACTAAAGTGATGAAGTGTTGTTCGTGATTTATTCACAATTCAACGTTCGTTCCGGGGCTATTTGCTGTTTGCGCATCGGAATCAGGTAAGTCGTATTCCGCCGACTCGAATTCCAACATTGGTATCAAAGCCCGGTCGTGATTTCTGCCTTATTTTTTTTCATCGAGTTTTCTTATTTACCATTTGATATTGAGATCAATAGTTTATATTCTATACTATTTAGATTTCTGATAGTCGGAATTACCATATGAAAAACTCGAAATTGAACCAGAGCAAAGAATGGGTTCGGGGTCGAATGCGTCTGTGAGATTTTGGCCATTTTTTGAAATAATTTTTTGGTCAAAATTAATTTTTGAATATACAGGGTGAAAGAGCTTGTCGAGACGAGTTCGGCGATGGGTTGAGCGCCGTTGGGCGACGCCGGACGCGCCCACACGTGCGGTCAGAAGCCGTTGCGCGTGGGGGCCACGCGCCTGAAGCGCTGGCAAAGCCAGCGCGTGCACCACACGTGCCGGTCGGCGAACCGGCACGTGCGTGACACGCGCCGGCTGGCGAACCAGCATATGCCGGTCGGCGAACTGGCGCGTGGTGACGTCATCCAATGATTGGTCGCCGGATGACGTCATCGATGACGTCACCGCCGGCGACCCGACCCGACCTTGTTGACCCGACCGTTGACGGTCAACGGTCGGACCGGTTGGACCGCTCACCGGTCGGACCGGTTGGACCGGCCAGTAGCCATTTGGCTCGCTGGCACGTGCGCCACATGCGCCGCGCACTCAGGCGGCGCGTGGGGGCGCGTGCGGGCTCCGATTGGAGCATGGTCAGCAGCGTTTGGTTCGTATGAATGTTCTCTACACTGTGGTATAATTATTTTATATTTTTAAATTTTATAAATGTATGAAAATGCTTTGGAAACCCTATGTACGTGTAATTTTTTGGGGTTTAATGCAGCTTATTCATTTGTAACTTGTATTTTCTTGTGATTAGGGAAATACAATAACTAGCTTGTGTTCAAATGAAGTTATATATGATGTGTAGAGCTTGGTTCAATGATATGATGTATATATTTTAATATACTTGCAATTTTCTAGTTGCTAGAAAATTAGAACAATGGTAGGAAATCCGTTACATGTTGAATTGCAATTTTAATTATAGTTGAAGTATGATTGTTGTTTATACGTTGGTTATTATCATGCAATGTTTTTTGTGTTAAGGAAAAATGTAGAAATCACATAAGGTCATGTAATTATTTTTCATAGTAGGAGTTCGTAGGTTGGTAGAATTGAAAGGAGTTCTCACCTAGAATTTAAAATTTGCGCAAATTAAACTAATTAATAATAATATAACAATTGTACATAGAAGTTGATTGGGAACATTATGAACTTTTGCTTTTGTGTCTTTTGTTGAATTATCATTAATTTAGTTTGTCTTTACTGCAAATTAAATATGTGTGTTACTCTGTATAGTGTGCTAGTATTGATTCTACGTTTATTATGTCAATGTGTTATAGCAATTGATTATGGTTTCGGCATCCAAGACCATTGTGGCTGACCTCAATAAGGGTGAGAAGATGAACGGTGACAATTATGATATTTGGCACCGAAAGGTTCAGTACATCCTTGAGTAGCAAGAGGTTTTGGAAACCCTCAACCATACAATGGATGAACCTGAGCATGGAACTTCAACTCAACATAGGAGAGATTTGGAAGCTTATCAAGTTTGGAAAAAGAAAAATAACATTGCTCGCATCACGTTGCTGAGCTATATGCAAGATAATCTCATGTGTGAGTTTGAGAGTTATGACAAAACTCAAGCTATGTGGGTTGCCTTGAAAGATAAGTTTAGGGGTACATCTACCACTAAGCTGAGGAGACTCACCATCAAGTTTGACACATTTCGAAAGCGCCCAAATGTAACGATAAGACAGCATTTTCGAGAGATGTCAAACATGATCCGTGAGCTGAAGTCGGTAGATCACTCCCTTACTGATGAACAGTAAGTTCAGGCTATTATAAGGCCTCTTCCTAATAATTTGGAGCATATGAAGATCAATATGACGCATAATGAGAACATCGTCACTTTTGATGATATTGCGCGTCATTTGGAATTAGATGATGAGCGCCTAGAGGCTGCAAGATCCTCTACCCATGCTTATGTTGCTAAATCGAGTTCGCGCAAAACTTCGGGCTTCAAGCGCAAGAGGAATCTTCAGTTCAACAACAAATGAGAAGATGATTGATTAGGGACCCAATAGGGCTAAGACCTTCCGGCACAAGAAGCGTGGTGGGAAGAAGGATAAGGCCAAGATGGAGTGCCACAATTGTGGCAAAATGGGTCACTTTGCTCGTGAATGCACTGAGTCGAAAAATGTACCCTATTACTCCATTACTTTGAGTAATGCTTTTGTTTATAGTACTGTAATGCTTGCTGAATCTCATCCAATGTGGACTGTAGACTCAGGAGCAACAGACCATGTAGCTAGAGACCGAGAAGCATTTGTGGAGTATCATCGGATTTCGCTTGGAAGAAAATGGATATATGTTGGGAATAACTCAAGAGTTGAAGTGAAGGGTATCGGCACATGTAAATTAATCTTACGCGGTAGTCGAAACCTGTTCCTGTATGATGTTCTTTATGCTCCAGATATTCGACGAAACTTGATCTCTGTAATTGTTTTTCTTAGCTTAGGTTATGTATTGAATTTCCATGGAGATTGTGTTGACATTTTGTATGGAACAGTTTATTATGGTTAATGTCATGTATCGAATGGTTTTATGGTGTTAGACATTGATTATGATCAGCACAATGTTAATGTTGATGGTTGTTTTTCTTTAATTGCGTCTTCTAATAACGTTGAGATTGATGCAAGTACTTGGCATGCTAGATTAGGTCACATTGGATTGCAAATAATGCAAAAATTAGCTAGAGAAGGCCTTTTTAGGGTCACTCACTAATGTTAGTCTATCCGTATTGGAACATTGTCTAGTAGGAAAAACAACTAAAAAACCATTTGGTAAAGGGACTAGAGCTGAATTTCCATTACATCTCATACATTCTGATATTTGTGGTCCTTTGAATGTGAGGGCGAGGCATGGAGCCTCATATTTCATCACTTTTATAGATGACTTCACACGTTTCGGTTATGTCTTTCTGATCTCCCATAAGTCAAAAGCATTAAATTGCTTTAAACGATATATAGCGATGGTAGAGAATCAGTTAAATAAAACAATAAAGGCATTGAGAACCAATTGTGGACGTGAGTATCTATCGGAGCAATTGAAGGCTCTTTATGATGAAAAATGAATTGTACGACAATTAACTATTCCTAGTACTCCAAAACAAAATGGGGTAGCTGAGAGAAGGAATAGAACCCTATGGTTAGGTCTATGATGACACAAGCAAATTTACATATCTCTTATTAGGGAGATGCATTATTGACTTATGTCTATATACTTAACTGTGTGCCCTCAAAATCGGTCACTTCCACCCCTTATGAATTATGGACTGGTAGGAAACCAGACTTGAAACCAGACTTAAGTAATTTACGTCAATGGGGATGTGCAGCTTATATTCATGATTCTTCCCATAAACATGGCAAATTAGATTCTAGAGGGAAGAAATGTATCTTTATAAAATATTCTGAACACTCCAAAGGGTACATGTTCATAGGTGAACAAACTGATGGAAGTGTAACCGAAATTGAGTCACGAGATGTCACGTTTTTGGAGAACGATTTTTCTAATATAGGTGAGATTGATAAGGACTTCCAATTATATGAGATGGAAGATCCTGATAACACACCCACTGATATTGTAGAGGGAAATGAAGATTTACCTCAACACACAAGACCTAATGGGAGTGTTGCATCGTCTGATGAATTGAATTCAAGAGAAATTCAATTGCGTAAAAGTAATCGTAAAAGTATTCCCCATCGTTGTTTTGAGATTGAAGGGGAAGCATTTCTGATTGCTCAAAATGACAATGCCGAGCCTAAGACTGTTCAAGAGGCTCTCTCATCCTCTAACAAGGAAGAATGGAGAAAAGTTTTGGAAGATGAGATGGAGTCAATGAGAGCAAACCATGTCTGGGACTTAGTTGATTTACCACCCAATCGTAAAGCCATTGGAAACAAATGGGTCTTTAAGATTAAGCGTAGGGCGGATGGATCTATTGAAAAGTATAAGGTTCGCCTTGTGGCAAAATGTTATACTCAACAAGAGGGCATAGACTATGAGGAAATTTTTTCACCAGTTGTAAGGTTTGCCTCAATACGCCTTATTCTAGCTATCGTTGCACATTTGGACCTTGAATTACATCAAATGGATGTAAAGACGGCATTTCTCAATAAAAAATTAGATGAGGAAATCTATATGAAACAACCAATAAGTTTCATAACTAAAGGTCAAGAGCATAAAGTTTGCAAGTTTCATCGCTCAATATATGGTCTTAAACAATAATCTAGACAGTGGTATCTTCGTTTTCATCGAGCAATAATAACTTTTGGTTTAACGATGATCGAAGAAAATCACTATGTATATGTCAAGCGATCCAAAGATAAATTTGTGATTTTATCACTTTATGTGGACGATATTCTGTTGGCTGGAAATGATAAGGTTTTGATTATCATCATAAAATAATGGTTGTCCTCTAATTTTGAAATGAAGGACATGGGAGAAGCTGCTTATATATTAGGAGTTAAGAAAGAGATCGATCAAGGAAACTCCTTACTTTATCACAAGAGTCTTATATTATGAAGATTCTTAAGCGTTTCAATATGCAGCATTGTAATCCCATTGATACCCCTGTCATGCAAGGTGAAGGCCTAAGTATTGAGATGTGTCATAAGACTCCAAAAAAAATCAAAGTGATGGAAACTGTTCCTTGCGCTAGTGCAGTCAGAAGTTTGATGTATGCTATGATGTGTACTCGACTCAACATATGTTATGCCGTGGGATTCATGAGTCAATATCAATCAAATCCTGGTCAAGCACACTAAAAAGCAGTGAAGAGGATCCTGAGATACTTGTAGGGCACCATGGACTATCGACTTTGTTACCAAGGGAATGATTTACGCATATTAGGCTATTCAGATGCTGATTAGGGTGGAGACCTGGATTGGCGTAAATCGACTTCTGGATATGTGTTCTTGCTCAATGGAGGTGCGATTTCTTGGAATAGCAATAAACAGACATGCATGGCCTTGTCTACGATGGAGGTAGAATTTATTGCATGTTCTGCCGCAGTGCAAGAAGCAGTATGGCTAAAACATTTCTTGGAAAATTTAGCCACCGTCACTGAAGTTTCAAGACCGGTGACAGTTTATTGCGATAGTCAAGCAGTCATTGCCTATGTGAAAGATCCCAAGTATCATGGAAGGACAAAGCACATTAACATAAAGAATAACTTCATCAGAGATATTATAGCGCAGAAAGAAGTGATCCTGTAATACATTTCAACCAATAGAATGGTTGCTGATCCATTTACAAAGGCTATTTCTAGAAACATATTCTTGACCCATAAGATGTCACTAGAGGATCATTGGTTTATGTATTTGTTGATAGATATATTGTATTTGTTTGTTTATTAGTGATTTGATGTTTTATCAATAAGTACAAATCCACTATGAGACTAGCACAAACACACAAAAATTATTAAAAAGTATGTCAGCAGGCAATGATTGACTCACTCACACGAGCAATTGCCTCAAGTGCTGTAGCTAGGACGTTGAGATGAGACGTTATGTACAAATAAATGCTGAAGAGAAGTTTGGTACATAAAATATGTCGCCTTGATTGGAGTCAAGATGAGGTCTGTGATTTGTTTATAATAAGACCGAACATAATAGTCCCACAATCATGTATGCCTGAAAGATGCCGGATGCGAGTACTTAATTTAGCGTTATAGAAAGCGAGCTGATATAGCACTCGGGCTAAACATGAGTACGTGAGAAGCACGTGACTATGTTTAGGTTAAGATCTGTATGGTGGATATATTTGATAAATGACATATGCTCTTATAGAAAAAGTAATCCACTATAACATGTAATTCATACTACATGTGCATTATACGACCAATAAGGGAAGATGAGTAAAATTATCCCTATTTACTCATCGTGTGAGCCCTTGAGGTAATTTGTATTTTACCTCAATTCTGTGCCCTATGTTACTTCTGACTATGTTCTCAAAATGAAAGATCAATGTTGCTACTTTAGCATGTTATGGGCGGTCATGAATAGATATGGCCTATGAGACATGTCTAGGAAAGTAGTTGTTTTGAAATTGAGAGAGACATGAGTGCGAAGGAAGACTATTGTTGTTTTACATCTATCACATGTATTTACCAGTTGACCAATTATATCGCCCTATGTGGTTGCGGATGTAATTGTAAATATATGGTATTTTTTTAGAATAATCAAGTATAGTCTTTAAGGGATATGTATACTTGGATTGATGTAACAAAATATGTCTGAGGTACTGTGAGACATCAATTGTTTATTTCTTTTCGGGGTTGTAGCCATTATGTTATCCCTAATAAGTGCATAATTTGAGCTCCCAAGTGTAGATGTACTCACTGGTCGCACGGCTTATTTGTCAGTATGAATTGTTTTGTAAAGTTGATTAATGTTGAATGCCTTATATTCTTAATAGAGAGCTATCAAACCCATCATGTCCAAGTTGGAGATGTTGTACTTTAGCTAGTACGTCCATAATAGGGTGCGATTGGACCGCACCATTTGGACTTGATATGCTACGATGAAGGGGTGTGATAGGGTCATATAAAAGACCCTTGAAAACAACCGTTGGAGTGGTTGAACAAACGTATGTTCATGTTCATAACATTTTCTTCATTTTCTCTCCCCTTTCCATCAAGGCGTTCCATTTCATCTTTGCAAGAACAATAGGTATTTACGCCGTGGAAATCGGGTCCTTGTGATTGCATCCAAACTAACGTGAGGAAGTGTTGTTCGTGATTTATTCACAATTCAACGTTCGTTCTGGGGCTATTTGCTGTTTGTGCATCGGAATCAGGTAAGTCATTTTTCGCCAACTCGAATTCCAACATTGGCTGTTGGCAAGAATCTTGTCCTTCTTTCTTTGGAGTGCTTATAAATGCCATGAATTAATACTGGATAGCACGTGCATTTGATATTCCAAATTAAACTTCGTCGACTGAGGTTTCAAAAGCAGTTTTTTTTTTTTTTTGTCAGTTCTACTTTATTCCTACTCTACACTTACTCTCAGACTTTTGCCCTACCTCTTACAGGGTGTGGGAGTCGAAACCCACTCCTGAAACTTACGCGTCCCCAACCCCATCCCCCCCTGAGAATGTAGAGATTTGAACCCCTCACTTCCCCCTTCCATGTTGGAAGGGTGGCCACTGGGACGAATCCCAGTGGTTAAAAGCAGTTGAATTAGGTGTTTCCACTTCTTCCAGAATTTGCTGACCGGCAACAGAAATCTATCTGTACGTGCATGTATTATGTCTCATAAATTTTTTATATACGACTCTTCTTAGTGTATCATTTGCTTGTTAATCTTACTACATCTTCTAGGCTTTATGTATAATTTGATCTTGACGTCACTGTATTTGCAGGTTTACTGAAGCAGGGCAAGTGAGAAACCCCTTTCAACTTTCACCTTAAGGATCGTTACTTTCCTTTTCTTCCTCAAGCCCCCTCAGCCCCCTTCTCACTGGAGTTGATGTCCCATTTATCGGACACGCTGGGCAAGCTTTACGGCTTCTACTGCCGTGACTTGAATACATGCCTACACCTAATCTCGTCCAGGGGTTGAATCTACATTACTAAAAGAAGCTGATCCCATGGCCAGATGATCCTATGGGTTTGGTCGGTTCATGTGATTAGATCTAAATGAAGGTTTAAGATGCAATGTGGAATATGAAGCCGAAAGAATATCGTTAGAGCACAATTACAAAAGAATTGCTGGTAGTGGTTATTTATTTTTATTTTTTTTGCAGGCAAGGTGCACCTCTCTTGACTGGAGTCTGACTGCCCTCTACTCGATGGGACAATTTTTGGGGTATCTTCAAACAACCATCCTTTTCTTGTTTTTATTTATGCATTTATTTCCTCTTTTTTTTTTTTTTTTTTTAATGTTTCGCCACATTCATGTTCTCTAACTTTGACATATTGTATGCGAGTCTATTGATTTGGCACTCCAAAAAAATGGAATCAAATTCGGCAAGGTCTATTTCAAGTTTTAATTTCATATAATATCACTATGCTTGTTTGATAACTATAATCATAATTCATGACACCCGCTAAAAATCGAATCTATATACGAAAGGTTATAAGGGTGTCACTCATCTCCCTCGTCCTCATGAGTCAAGTCATTCATAATCAGATGTAAGTTGATAATAGTAGGATCTAGTTTGCTTAATGTGATCTTTAGAGCGAGAATGCTGGTGTCCTTCAGATGTTTTTTGACTGTGCTTACATTCGAACTATGAAGCTAAGAGACATCTGAGTGTCAACGTCATGTTTATACGCCCCTAAAGTTCATGGAGAAATGTATTCGATTTCTAATGCAATAGGAATTAATAAAACAGCTAGTTTCTATTCTATTTACCGAGTCTCAGACGCTAAATAAATGACGATTGCAAGCCTGCATCTGTTTTGTGCACTCCGGATGCTTTCAAATTGCCGTGATATGGTTTTGGACGTCATGTCTCTGCCAATCGCCGACGTCATGTCTCTGCTGATTGCCAAACATTCCTGTCTCAATCCCCCTTTTTACAAACTGAGAGAGGCCGTACAAGTACTCAACTTCCTTTGCACACACAAAGTTTGAGCCACACCATAGGTACCAAGAATCTCTTGAAACACATAACTAGCTGAAGCAGCTCTCTTCTCATTAACTTCAATGAAAGTGGCGATCCATGATTGGGACTGACGAAGGGTTTCTTAGTGTCACTGTTTATACCATGTCATTTGTATTCTCTTTACGTTCCAACTACTAAATTGGCATAGACGTACCAAAATGTAGTTGTTCCTCGAATTATGGAAAATACTATTAGCATCAGAATGAAAATGAAGTATAAAAACCAAATACAGGAAAATGCAAGATGTCTCCTCAAAACAGTTTGAGAAATCTCACTGAAACTATTTAGTAATGTAGACTCATAGTCATCCCAATAATTGGACAACAAAATAATGAATATTTTTCATAAGGGTTAATATCGCGAAAAATCTCAAATTGATATATTTTTAACAAATTTATCCAAAATTAATTTTTCGATTACCAAAAATCCCGAACTGGTACATTTTTTTACCAATTTTCGTCAAATTGGTATATTTATAACAAATTTAGCTTTTGTTAGTTTTTGTTAAATTTTACTGTCAAATTACTAAATTGGACGGGACGTCATAGTTGACTAGTATACCGGTTTGAGATTTACTCTTCGTTTTTCACAATTGTAACAATTTTGTGACTTTTTGTGGTATTAATCCAATTTAATAGGGGTATATTTGTCGTAAATATATTAGTTTGGAGTTTTTGATGGTCAAAAAAATTAGTTTGTGGTACATTTGTTACAAGTATACCTGTTTAAAGTTTTTTGTTATTATTTGAAGTAAATTTGTCATAGGTATACCGGTTTGCATTTTTGATAGTCAAAAAATTAATTTGGATAAATTTGTCACAAATGTATAAGTTTAGGGTTTTTCATGGTATTAGATCTTCTCATAACTCATTCGACCTCTCAATATTCAGTCCACAAAAACAAATTAAAAGTGAAAATAGCACTCATAAGACAACTACAGAAATAAACTAATCAATGAACCTTATTTAGTGAAAAAAAAAAAAACCTCTCTCCTATTTATAAATATCGATAGATGAATAGATGGATATATCCCAGCTGCGTCGTGCTGACTTACCTGGTGACACGTATGTAGTGGCTAGCACGTGTCGCCCCCATGGTTTATTCCCTCTGTACCCCGGGCCTAATGGGCCGTCCGCATTGGTCAGAGTGCGGGGTTCCCTAGGTCATCAAAAAAAAGAATAGATGGATATATCTATCATATATCACTGGTGTACATTTCATAAATTTATAGGTAAATTGATAACTTGACAAAAAAGTAGATATTGCCCTATACAATTCTCTTAACCCTTCTTTTATTATGGCTAGAGACATTATACATCAATAATATAAGAGAGAAAAACAAATAAAATTTTTCATTGGTGATTTTAGATTTGTTTATTACACCCAAATTAATAAGCAAGGCAAACCGATGCTGATTTATTCTCGTAGAAACATTATATTAGATTGAGTGAGATGGTTCATTTTCTTTTCTAACTAATGTAAACTTATGTGTCTAACTACTAATGTTAAGGAAAGGGAAAGGGAATGCAACACTGTGATGATGTAACTCGATTGCTAAACTCTTTTGCTGTCATTTGTAGATCTCATTGAGTAGCCAAGCACAAAGTACTGGGGATCACTGAATCAAAACAGCAACAGCTGATGTGACCAAGAAGGAGCCAAAGGTACGGACATCGATACGTAATTAACGAGAAGATAATAAATTCAAGGCTGGATCAGACGCCATCTTTCTGGAACATGTAGGCTTAAATCATTCTTTCAAGTGGGGGCGGAGGTTATCGTCACCAGTGCCCTGGATGGATGTAGCTGCACATCCCGCAGTCCTACTTCCTTTAACATCTCCCCTCGCTATTAGGGATGAGCGATTTCCGGTTCCTTACAGGTTCCGTCTGAAATTTGAAACCTACCATCAAGTATAGATTCCTCATTTTTTGAAACCTGGAACCTATCCATCAGAATAAAAAACTTAGAACCTACCCCGTCACAGGTTCCGGGATCAGTTCCAAGTTTCAACAGGTTTTTTTTTTTTTTTTTTGTTTCATTTTCAGATTTAAATTATAACGAAGAAGGAAAGAGACAAACCAAAGCTTCTATATTAGCTCAAGCCAAGATCAGAAAAAGGATGGCAACTTAGCAACTTTTGTTGTGACAAACACAAGAAAATCACTAATGCAATCAACAAACTTCGACCAAACATAAGTGGTTTTCAATTTAATTTGTTCTAGTTGTTGAGCTCTCATACTAATGTACCTTCTGCTGCCGATACTTGATACGTATAGCACTTAGTGGGCATTCTTTTGCATTTGATTGCCGGTCTTGCAATGTAGATACCGTAGTCTTCAGGTCAAATGCCTTATAAGATGTGTAGAATTCCAACATTGATTTAGGGTTTTTTTTTTTTTTTGAACCCTAACCAGTTCCAGTTCCCGGAACCAGAACCGGGAACCGCCGGTTCCCAGAAAAAGGGAACTGGGAACCGAAACCGGTTTTCGGTTCTACCCGGGAACCGCGATCACCACGAGTCGCTATCATAAGGACTTCCATAATAAATCCCTTGTTGAAGCCACGGATGAGAGGATGTCTGCACCCAAGCGGTAGATACAACAAAAAGAAGGATCCCAAGATATAGTAGAAGGCGGCGGCTCCCGAGGCCAAGGTAAAAATCGATAGCCAAGCGAGTTTGGTTACGGTCACGTAGACGCCTGCCATGAATGCCAAAGGCATTGCGGTAAGAGCTATCAACAATGCGCCGTTTGAAAAGTCAGTGGCAAATCCCCCCACGTAAGGATCATTAACATGTGTCCACAGGAGAATCACTAGTGCCGTCATCGAGCTATACATGGCCACGGAGTTGCTAATCACAAAGACATCGTACATGGCTTTGTGGAGCAATATGGGGATTCCAGCATCTAGGTTAGAACCATTATATCCTCCGGGGACTGAAAAACCAGCAGTGAAAGTGACAGAGGCCATAAGTGCCACCACAACCATGCGAATATTCGCTTTGTCCCTAATTACATCCAGTTGCTGCGGTTTCAATCGTTTTGGTGGGCTTCGACCGGTTGGCTTGTAGATAACTAATTCTCCACTTTTCGGTGTTCCAGCAGATTGCAAAACTATGCTTATTAGCCTCTGCAAGTAGTGAACCAAAGAATAAACAAAGAAATCAAGACATTATACTTTTGGCAACTAAATTACAGATATGGGTTGAGAGTACACTAATTAACATGCCTCACTAATTTTATGTTCTAGTTATTTCTCTGATTGGTATACATATGGCGATGTATAATTGCCCGTGAGAAAAATATAAAAGGTCATACCTTCCGGAATGGAGCAACTAATTCTTCGATGTCCTGCTCTACCACGTCGAGAGCTGTCATGTTATTCACATTTACCAGCTTACAATCAACACTTATGTGTTGAGCAAGAGGTATGACCGAAGGTTGGCAGTGCAATGCGGCCAGATGTAGAGGTGTATTTCCGTTGAAATCTCTCGCATTAATGAGCTGATCGAATTTAGGATTTTTCAGTATGAGTTGGACAATTTTAATATGTCCGTACTTTGCTGAAACGTGAAGAATATTTTCTCCCAGCCCAGTTTGAAACTCCTCAGGGTCTGGCCATTGTTGAAGTAGCTCATTAACGATCTTGATATGACCCGTCATGCAAGCAACATGAATAGGAAGATACCCGTCTGTGCTATCTTGCTCCAGGGCACTTGTTGGGCACTTCTCCATCAAGAACTTGACTCCATCAAGATAATTCGTGTATGCTGCCAAGTGGAGTGGAGTGCCGTCTCCTGCATCTCTCAATTGAAATAGCCACGGCTTCTTTTCCCACATCTTGATCAGCACATCTGAATATAACGCAAGAAGTTAATCATTGGGATGAATACTATGCCTGTAATTCTTCAATACGAGTTGATCCCGTTCAAGATTATCCAAAGTGTCGGGAGTTTTGCCCCATAAGATAGCAAGCTATCATTCCATATGTTACACGTGCCTCATTAACCAAGACTTCGCTTGTGAGACTTGATTTTTCCACAACCAGTGGAACCAAAATGGAGAACACAAGAGAGTGGTGACCCAGAAGATCAAAGAATAAGCGAGAGCACAAAAGTAGGGATTACCCTTTTCCTTGCGTATAATGGCGACATGAACGGGTGATATGCCCAAGGTCGTTTGACTCTCTGATCTCGTCCAGTCTTCGCCATCGTTTAGCGCTTCCAACAAGAGCTCGAGAACCATCAAGTCCCCTGTTTCGACTGCTATGCACAATGGAGACTTGCTTTCCTTATTTTGACAATACAGCAGGCTGGGGTATTTACTCACCAGATGACTGATCACCTCGCGATGGCGATTCCTCACGGCCTCATGTAGAGCAGAGTTGCCACAACGGTCAGTGTGTGTTGGTGCCCCTTGGAGAAGGAGAAGCTCCACCGCACTAGCTTTTCCAGCTCTAGCTGCAATGTGAAGCGGCGTCTCTCCTCTGGAGTTTTCAGTCGATCAAGTGCTCAGGGACGAATTCGATGAGCGCTCTGACATTATCATCCCTCTCTGTATTCCATTTATGTCAGGTTAATTTGAGCGCGATAGTTCGGTAATTTTAAAACATGCATCGTCCCACCCTTTTTAATATACCTGCCGCAGCGTGAAGCAGTGTATTTCCTAAGGGGCTGCGTCGCCCGAGAAGGACAGGCAAGGACACTCTTTCTTTGGTACAATGCTCCTCCAGGGCTTTGATGAACTGGTCAACTTCCCCTTTCTTTGCGACCAAGAATAGCTGGGGATCCATAATCTTGTGAGGTTGTGCAGGATCGTGCTGTTGCTGGTTCAGGTCGGCCCTGGTTTTTAATGCTTCCAGTGTCTGCCTCCGCTGCCTCCACGTATCCTGGCGCAGAAGCTCAGCCATCTCTCCGTGGGTGACTATGCCCTGTGACTTTGAGTGAAATGCACTGGTGTCCTGCTAGGAATCAAATTCAACAGGGTTATAGCGACCAAGTCGAGTCCAACGAGATTCGCCTTAATGAACTTCCCCAACCCACATTTTACTGTTGTGTTAAATTGGTCTCCAATGCGCATATTCATCTCTTGTTTATTCTTTATAAGAAAACCGATTTTTTTTTTTTTTTTTTAAGAAATGGCAATATACACTTTGCCCATGGGGACACCGAATTATTTTTTTCCCCCTCTAAGTAATTCAATAGTAAAAGAGATCTGGAACAAACAAACGCGTTGGACACAATGAATTTTTTACGACTACATCAGTATTGGGGGCAAATCTGTTTTCTTTTTAACAAAGTTCCTTGTCCACCTTATCTATAAAATTATAAAAAGCATTTCAAAATTAAAAATTTTAAAAAGGAAATTATGCCGTTATATGTGTCAATATATTTTAAAAGATATTTTACACCTTATAAAATCAAATTGCAAAGAAACAAATTATAAAAAAAAAAAAAAAGTAAAAGAAATGCTACTAATAAACTTAAACTATGCCTAATATGATATTAATATCCACACTTTTTTTGTGTAAAGAAAACCCTTCAACTTGTATACTGTGCAAGCTTCAAGAACAAGAAATTAATATATATATATATATATATATATATATATATATATATATATTAAGCACAAGATTTAAATTAAAAAAAAAAAAGAATTTATCTAGACAAGATTTGAATCACTAAAAATACTAGATCCTCCTTCAACACAAGAGCATACAACTGAGAGAACAAAATCATCCCACCGCAAAATGATGCCCAAAGAGTATGGCACTCACGAAGACCACACGACAAAAATGAAGACCTTCACATTAACAGGACCAGAACCAACAAATTTCTACAGCTGAACACGCCATGACCAGAGAAAGAACCCATATGAAAAAGAGCTGATCAAACCAAAACGAGGCCACTCACCACCCTCTTCAGAACCAACGCGGTGCCTTCCTCTCTCTCTCTCTCTCTCCTTAAAACCAAAGTCGAGAGGAGAGTGGAGTGAGTGGAGTGACTATAGATGAGGACAGGACCCATGGTTTCGTCCTTCTCTCTCTTCTTGTTGACGTTGACGAAGAAGTGAGAGAGAGAGAATTATGGAAAAAGTACCAAAAAAATCCTACTTTATTACATTGATACCAATTTAGTTATAAATTTTTTAATTTGACTAGTTTAATCTTAAACTTTTTCACATTAGTACCAATTTAGTCAATCTGGCAAATTTTAGCCAATTGACACTAACATAGATGCTGGCCGATATCTACCATCCAGTCAATGTTGACGTGATAATTTTTAAATAATTCTTTTTATTTTTTTGGAATTTTTATTAATTTTTTTTCTATTCTTCCTCCTTTGTCTTCTTGATGAGACTTGTCGGCTATTGGACGAGAGCTATGGGCAAGGTAGCTTTGCGCAAATCCAAGTGAGGCCAACCTCACCATGGCCTTACTGTGGGCGAAGGTGGTCTCACCCACAATTGGCAAGGCTATGGCAACCGTCGCTCAAGCCTTGGCAAACACTGCCATGGCCTTGCCAGCTACTGGCAAGGCCATCTTTGCCCATGGCAAGGCCATGGTGAGGCTAGCCTTGCTTAAATTTTAGAGAAGCCGCCTTGCCTGTGGCCCTAGGTGAGGTTAGGCAAAGGGCATGACCCATATTGGCTACTATAAGGAGAAGAAGCCCAAGGAAGAAGAACGGAAAAAAGAAAAAATTAAAAAAAAAATCATCTAAAAATTGTTATTTCAACGTTGGCCAAACGGCCGACGTCCACATCAGCGATAACGGGTTAAAATTGGTTGGATGGACTGAACTATTATCAATATACAAATATTTAGAATTAAATTGATCAAATTAAAAAATTTATGACCGAATTGATATCTATATAATAATTTAGGACTTTTTCAGTAAAATTACCGAGAATTATAAACGAGGAGAGGGCCCACGGGCTTGACCCTCTCTCTCTTCTCATTGACGTTGATGAAGAAGCAAGGGAGAGAATTAGACTAGGAGAAGGCCCACGGGATTGTCATTCTCTTTCTCATCACTGACGTTGACGAAGAAGAAGTGAGAGACAGACAATAATAGACGAGGAGAGGGCCCACGGTTCGTCCTTCTCTCTCTTTTTGTTGATTTGGACAAGACGAGAGAGAGAGAGAGAGAGAGAATTATAGACGAGGAGAGGGCCCATGGGCTTGTCCTTCTCTTCTCGTTGACGTTGACGAAGAATTGGAGAGAGGGGAGAAAATATTTAGTGGGTGCAAGCTCCGTTTGAGTTGGCGTGCTTTTTTTTATTAATGTCCAATAATAGATTGATACGTGTCTGTTGAGTGGGATAAAAATGAATAAAAGTTTAATTTTTATCTTCTTCTTCCTCCATCATAGAGCACCACCTCTCCGGCCACCATCTCCATCGCTTCCGGAGTTGCTTGCAGTAGGCCAAAGCTACTGCCGTCATCGCTCGCGTTCGGCTCCAATGTTGCCCGTCCAGATCGGGACAAGGCCGTGGTTTCTCGAGCTTATGGCCAGGGTAGAGCTCAAAAGGCCATGGCTCGAGATCTGTCACGAGTGCACTTCGCAGAAGGGAGCTTGCTAGAGGAACTCGAAGGGAGGACGATGGAAGGGGGCACTAGAGAGAGAGAGAGAGAGGGAAGGGACTTGCTGCAGGAGCCATGGTGGGGAGGTGGGCATTGAAGATGGAGGTTACGGTGGACATGGCCGAAGTGGGGCAGTGGATCCTCAACTGGCCGGAGAGATGGTGGCTGTGATGGAGATGAGGAGAGAGAAAATCTGTATTTTCAATTTCTTCTAATCAGGAAACGTGTCAATTTTTAGTTGCACCAACTCATATTAATGCGGGCCACGTCAGCCGGTTTCATGGCACTCACAAACCACCCCCTTCCCCAGCCCGGGCGGCCCAGAGAAACAACAGATGAGTCGGAAAGTAGATGGAAATCCAATGGAAGTGGAATTTGCGGTGAAGGGTGGATTTGTCGGAGAATATATATTTTTTATAATTTCGAACACTCCACTTTTGCTAAACTCATCTCTTTCTCGTCCATAAACTCAAAAATTGATTCATTCGACGTAACCTCAAAAAAGGTTAAGAAGTATGTCCAGTCGTGCAATTTTGGCCCCAATCCCGAGTATTCAGATACAGCCGTTTGTTATCCTTTAGTTTAGATGACTCATGAATTTCCTCATCTATAGATATAGCACCGACACACACATCTCCATTTTGGTGCAATTTGCCTTAACCCCGCTTCCCATTTATGTAGTATGAACATGAACACGCGATATATAACACAATACAAACGACACGTTGATACGTTATGTCTCAAAAAGTAGAGTATTTCAATATATCAGGACACGTTATATCTAAATATATATATAATTTAAATTCACAAATAAATAAATAATAAAAAGAGCCTATAATGAATTTACATACTTCCAAATTCACTCTGTTACGTTCATTCATGTTAGCAAAATATTTCTTAAAGCATTGTAGTCTTTTTTGGTCGATCTCCCTATTCTTGTAGGGAAAAAATCGAGTAAGTTACTCATTAAGCCATCGATCATTATATTACCTTATTTAATAAAATAAAATAGAAATAGAATATCATAATAAGTAAGGAGCATTATATTATCACGTTAAAGAAAGAATAACTAATAGAGTAATAATGTCATACAATTTTAGAATGACTTCTTAACCCATTCAAATATTCAGACTTTTATTTTTGTTGTGCATATCAAATCAAACTTTTTTTAATCAGTGCATTTTTATATACACACAATAGGTCATGGGAAGAAAAGATGAAATAACAAAAACCCTCTTCGAAGATTTGCCAAGATAAAATCGCAATTACACTCCGCAATCCCAACATCTAAATGATGTAGCTAAATTAAATGGAAAAATGAAAAGAAAATAAAAGTCATTCAATTTTGGATGACAAAAATTTTAATATCATCCATAGTGTATTTAAGATTAAATATCAGAGGCGGAGGCAGAAAGGGAGTCCTTCGTTTGTAGGCCAGAAGTCTGTGGATGTGGGCTTGATATTCGACATTAAATCAATCTTCTACAAACTCGGCCTCCTCTTTCGCAACGCTCCTCACTCTCGCAAGCCACGGCTTCCGCACCAACGGTTGGCGCCGAATCGCACCTAACTCACCGGCTTGCACCTAGCAGCAAAGAAGAAAGGGACCGTGCGCTGCCGGCGGAGCCAAAGAAAGCGACAAGGAGAGAATTGGCACCGAGGCGACTGTAGGCTCAACATTTGTGATGCCTCGTTTCCACCTCCTCACTCCTAAGGATCAGCTGGTCGGAGCTTCACAGCAACGGCAGCGGATGCGCATAGCTTGTTGAGCTCCTTTGATAGGGGAGAAGAAGGTCGGTGGCAATGGCGACGGCGGTCGGGAGGTGGAGGAAGACGACAGAGAATAGCCAAAAGAAATTGGCGCTTTATCTTCTGCTGCGATGGAAGGAGGAGAAAGGAGGTGATTAGTTTGGCTTTTAGGTTACCATTGTGGGAATAGAAGCGAAGAAGGAAGAAAAGAAAAAAAAAAACAAAACAAAACAAAAATTAATAAAAATTTTGAAAAAATAAAATATTATTTAAAATTATATAAGTCATCATCGGCCGGATAGTTAATGTTCCGTCAGTGCCAACTAGAGCTATTAAATGGGTGGGTCGGGTCGGGTCATTAATGGTTCGGCCCAAATCGACCCATTAACCCATTTATGGCCCCATTTATGTTTAATGTAAATTTTTTGATTCATATCCGAGCCAACCTATACCCAACCCATACCCACCCCAACCCATATTAATAAAATATTTTCATATTTAACCAAATTTAGAAAAACTTATTCCTATTTTTTTTAAAGATTATATTACTAAAATACTTATAAGCTTATTATATATATATATATATATATATATATATATATATATACATTATTTTTAAAAATGGTATTGCTAAAATAGTTTTATACAACACAAATTTAATAGAAAATTTTTATAATTTTTAAAATAATTATTTTAAAAATTTGAATTTGAATTATTTTTATTTTTTTAAAAAAATAATTTTTATATTTTTATATTTATTGTTTAAATATAATTTTTCTTTTTCTTTTTCTTTTTGTTCTTCTTCTTCTTGGTTGACCGCCGGCCACAACGACGGCCGACGACCGGCCACAAGCGAGCCTCGAGATCACCTGACGTCGACGAGCTTGAGTCTCACCGAACGTCGGCGAGGCCTCCGCCTCACCAGATCTGGCGAGGGGTGAGATTGAGCTTGCCCGACGAGCTTGCCAAATCAGCGAGGCTCGAGCCTCACCAAATGTTGGCGAGGCCTCTACCTCGCTAGATCCGGCATGCTCGAGGCTCGCCGGCGTCGAGCGAGCTCAAGCTCACCCCTCGCCGGATCTGGCGAGGCTCGAGCCTTGCCCGACGCCGGTGAGTTCGAGTCTTGCCATGCATCAACGAGGCCTCCGTCTCGCCAGATCCAATGAGCTCGAGCTCGCCCAACGCTGGTGAGCTCAAGGCTCGCTTGGCCAATCGCTAGCCATTGCCGTGCCAACCACCGAGAGGAAGAAGAAAAAAAAAAAAAGAAAGGAAAGAAAAAAAAAAAAAGGAAAGAAAAAAAAAAAAATAATTATAATTTTATCACCTCTAATAGGGTAGACTAGATAGTGGGTATTTTTAATGGGTTGGTAAATGGGTCTTAAGACCCATATATTTTAGTCATTTTATTTTTAAAACCCATCATGCGTGTCTTGGGAAATAAGGCCTAACCCATAAACGACTCATTTAAACAAACATGAGTTCATAAATGGGTTGTGCAACCCATTTAACACCTTTAGCGCCAACTAGCCAAAATTGGGCAGATTTATAGAATTGGCACAATTACAAAAAGTTTAAAATTGAATTGGCTAAAAAAAGTGTAGAACTACATTGGTCCAATTGCTATAGGATTATGATTGAGAGGTGAAGGCGCGGTGGCCCTCGCCTCGGCTAGCCTATGGCCGACGACCTCACTAGCCAAGGGGTAAGGAGAAAGGAAAACAAAAATTAAAAATCTGAAAAATATAAAATAAATTATAAAATTTGTCCACGTGGCACCACATAAGACCGCTGGTATCCACATAAGCAATTTTCGGCTTAAATTAGCCGGAAGGACTGAATTGGTACCAATGTGAAAATGTTTATGACTAAACTTGTTCAATTGAAAGGTTTATAACTGACTTGGTATGAATAGAAAATGTTTATGACTATTTTGATACTTTTCCCCCTAATAAAAGGTTAGGAAATATGTCCAGTCGTGCAGTTTTAGCCCCCAATCCCCAGTACTCGGATATAACCGTTTGTTATCGTCTAGATGACTCATGAATTTCCTCATCTATAAATATAGCACTAACACATCTCCATTTTGGTGCAATTCGCCTTACGCTCAGTTCCCATTACAGAATAAGATTCTTGTTGTGACAAAAATGACACTACTTGATACTTGTTTGCTTGATCGTCATTACACTTGAATTGGTACAATTGTTGTGACCCTAAATTCTGGAATTGTATTCGCAATATTGTTTTATCTTTCTTTCTATATACTTTTTCATATCTTTGTAATGTATTTCGTCATTTACCGGGAATACAAATTTCAATTCCAGTGAAATTTACTTTTCCTTGCACTTTGATCGTAGTGGCATCACTCCATCAAACCTTCATTCGCGTATTTTGTGTTCAAGTGTGTAATTACAAAATAATTTGATCATTCCCCAATATGTCTAATGTTATTCTCTCAATTCAGCTAGCATTTTTCTCTATATGTTGGTCCCTTGGTACAAGGTAGAGAATGTGTGAAATTTTTCCTTGATTTTTAGTTCTTTAATAGAAAGAGGATTCAAAAACACTACATTGAGGTTTAAGAGGAACAATATGAATAAGTGGGATAATTATCCAAAAGTTCTTGATATATTGTAAACAGGTTGATTCACTCTTAAACTTTTCAATTTAATTAATTTAGTCCTAAAATTATAATGATTTGCCAATGTAATCCTTCCAATGTTTAATCAGAAATCGTTGACATTGACAATTTGAGCAATTTTTAAATTAGTTTTCTGAATTTTTTAATAAAAATATTAATTCTTTTCTTTTCATTCTACTCGGCAGCCCTTGCAGGAAGAAGAACGCTGAAAAAAAAAAGAAATGAAAAAATGTAAATTTTAAAAAAAAATTCATCAAAGTTTGAAAAATTGCAAAAATTATTCATGTCAACGCTAGCAATGTCATATAAGATGGTTGACATTCACGCCATCAATTGTCGGTCAAACTTGATCGGAAGGACTAAATTAACAAATTATCAAAAGATTTATAACTGAATTGATCAGATTAAAAAGTTTATGATTGTATTAGCCCCGATACAATAGATTTAAGACTTTTTGAACATTTTGTCATGAATAAGTGGTGTTTACATGCCATTTTGATTATTAAGGACATTGATGACCAAAAAGATCTCTCTTTTACAATTATTACATGATTAATCAACGAATTCAACTAAGAACAAAGTAAATGTGAAGATCAGATAACTTAACATGCAATGTCCTTGTCATGGACTTACGAGGACCATGCATGTTGGGAGATTTTGTAGAATGGGTGGTTTAATATTTAAGTATTCAATCACTCTCCTTCACGCTTTGTCTAATTCTTTTTGCCTAATATTTAATTGGGGAGGAGGCACATGGGACTTAGTAAAATTGGAATTTAGAACATCTAACTCTGATATTATGTGAGATTTTATGAGACATTAATTAACTTTTCTAAAAGGTTAAGTTAGTGGATTGGAAAAGGCCCTGGGAGATATGTGAATGAGAGAGCGAGAGAAGCTGGAGATCAGTGCTTAAATACATATGGGATTGAATCGAGACCGGAGAAATTTTGAGGAAGACAACGACGAAGACGAAAGAGAGGATTGTGTGTGGATTTATCAAATGGTTTTGAGAGATTTGACAAATCGCTTTGGGGGATTTGAAAGTGTATTTTCACCTTAAGGATGATAACTTTCCTTTTCTTCCTCAAGCCCTTTCAGCCCTCTTCTTACTGGAGTTGATATCCCGTATATCAGACACGCCGGGGCGAGCTTTACGGCTTCTACTGCCATGACTTGAAATACATGCCTGCGCCCCATCTCGTCCATGGGTTAAATCTCCATTACTGAAAGTAGCTGATACCATGGCCAGATGATCATATCAATGTAACAAATTAACAAATTATCAAAAGATGAGACAATCCTTGTTTGATTGGAGACACTAGTTGCCTTGTAATGTAGAGAAGTCCAAGTCAGTCAACGTAACAGATGCGCCAAGTCAAGAAATTAAAAGAGGTATACCCAAACGGGCCAAACGTACGTTCCATTATTAGAAGGACCGCCCCCAGCCATCTCGTTGAGAGTTCCTTCTCCACTTTCCGTCCACTTTCCCCACGTGATTGTCACGGTCCACGTCCCATCGACAAACAAGTTCACTTTATTCTGATGGACGCACTGTCTATATTCTTATTTTCTTCCTCGTTTTTTCCCCTCCTCCCTTCTTCTTCTCGGCCTTTCTTGAAAATTTTCTGTTCCATCTTTTGTGTATTCCGTATTTGCTAAATTAAGTGACAAACTTTAGAGTAATTCCAATTTGTTACATGGTCAAATCATTTCATGAAATAAATAATCTCTATGAGAAAAGTATCTTACATAACAATGATATATTGCATTACATTATCGTCAATCTAGTTAAGAACGACGGCATGTTTTGTCGTGCAAATAAAAAAAAATCTCTATATGAGGCTAAAATGTTTGCAATAGTATATGTGCATAAGAGTTACATCAAATACCCTCTCTATACTTTGCTCAAAAGCAAAATCATATATGTGTGTGTGTGTGTGTATTATGTAGGTATGTATGTATGTACTGCAATCGTACTCTTGCAAAGCATGTGGCAACAAAACTTTAAGCTAGTACAACTATATAGATATAGGATTTATGTAGGAACAATTTTAAGTGACACTAAGGTCTTAATAACTCTCTTTATTGAAAATTAAATTAACCTAATGATCAACAGGGCACAATACTTTTATTCGTCAACCAATCTAATTTGATTGGTGGAATAATTAATAGATTATACATAGAATCGGTCATTATAGAAGTATAGAATAGTGCCAATATCTTTATGAGCTAGTTCATATTTTGACTCACTACATCTTTTGGGGTCAATTCTTTAGTAGAAACAAATAACTTATATTACAACTATCACCACAAGATGAAGCAACGCACCATGAATTATTCAGTCTAACATTGCTAGTGATCGCTTGCAATAGAACAATAATGAGGAGCAACACTTTACAGATATTCGTGGAGCCAACATCATTAATCATATCTCTATTTGTCTTTGGGTGAAGACAAATTGGTAAAGAATTGCTCGTTGTGTGTGGAGGCAAAACCATGCAAGAAGATGCAAGGAAGATTGGTTGAACCTTGTTTGACTGGAGACTTAAAGTGGCCTTGTCCTATAGAAAAATCCATGTGAGGCACCCATGTGAGGCACCTGACAAATTCATACAGACTTAAAGTGGCCTTGTCCTATAGAAAAATCCATGTGAGGCACCCATGTGAGGCACCTGACAAATTCATGCAGACTTAAAGTGGCCTTGTCCTATAGAAAAACCCATGTGAGGCACCCATGTGGGGCACCTGACAAATTCATGCAGACTTAAATTGGCCTTGTCCTATAGAAAAACCCATGTGAGGCACCCATGTGAGGCACCTGACAAATTCATGCAAGTCAAGAAATTAAAGGTGGTGGACCAAACTGAACTTCCATTCCATTATAAGGGGAGTCGTGTCCAACCCTTTTCAATTAATGTTAGCCTTTATGGACCTACATATACAGCACATCTCGAAAATTCCCACCCATTGAAAATTAAAAAGATTTTGCTTCACATGAGATCTTTCTTTCTCTGTGTTTCTTCCACTCTCTCCATATGATTGTTGGTATAGGACTTGAGCAAGTCCTTGAAAGGCTTAAAGAGGAAATAGGCAGGAGATCCACTTTGGGGTGAAAGACCCCATGCTGTCCTTTATATTCTCTCTTTGTTGAGAAGACAAAGATAAACAGGAAATTATGAGGCTCCCAGGTGGGAAGGGTAGACTCCATTGCACCTCGCTAAATAGAGTTGTCTAAAGAACTAGTAGTGTTACGCCTCGAACTTCGAACGCGCGAACATTCTTCGATGGTTGATTAAAATTTGCGACGTTCTCAGGACGCATCGCCAACCCATTCGTTTTATGCACATGCGGAAGTGAACTAATAAGCAAACCCTAGACAACAATCAAATACATGGGATAGTAAAACACATGCTAACACCTTTCTCACAAAACACACTTTATAAATAAACCGAGTTAACCCTACAGGTTCATCTACAGAATGTCTAACTCAAAAAGATACCACTAGGCCAACTACACTCTAGACCCTTCAGCCTCGGGCTCTGGATCCTCCACGCTACGGCCCTGAAAATAGTAACCCATGACGGGGTGAGATAAAAATCTTAGAAAGTCGACACCCTAAACCCCAATTAGGACGAAAATTCACTTAGAGACGGCCTAAACATGCACCATATATGACTTACCTCGCCTCAGCACCTCCCTGCACATTAGTATATCTCACATAACATATACATACAACAACATATTAAATAATTGGAACATTGCACATCAATCATCAAATATTCACAGAGGTCTCGATTATAAGGCCAAATCGTTATGACACGTCACATTCCGTACCACACAATTTTGTCCCATAATCAGGCATGGCTATTTTAATCACTCAAGCATGTTCCAATTATTTACAACCCATTAGCCATGACCAACTCATCAGTCAATGGTTATCCGGCATAACCGGGTGTCGTCCTACTTCGTCGAGCACGGCAACGTTTATATTTAGACAGCATTTCACATGGGAGTATTGATCCAGCCTCCACTGCGACCGACATCCATTAACATAGGGCATTCCACAAAGGAGCATCGCCTCCCTGACTTTCATCAGGTGACGGGTTTTCATAGCAATCACATGCACATATATTCTCAGCCAAGAACATCGTACTTTGCACTAAAATACTTCCATTTCAAATAATGTACTTGGCTAATTATCTTCATATTAAAAACACCCAGTAAAATAATTGTATGTGGTTACACATTCAAATCGAATCATAAAACGTGATATACTCTCTTTTCAAAATTCCATGATTTTATATAGTACATAAAACCTTTTTGGTGTCAAAACTCGACACCTGATATTTTTCTAATTAAATATCATAAAATCCTATTTTTGCAATAATAATAAAAAAATCATCATCAAGCACTGATTGCATAATTTAGCACTCAATCTCATCATGTCATGCATAAGTTCCTAGCATGCCCTAAAAGTCAACCGCATCACAAAACATACAATTTCCAATAAACAAAATATCGAGAACAACTACCAAATCATAATTGGTCCTAATTGGCAGAAACCGGGCCACTCACATGTCTCAAAGTTTAATTCCAGAAACCTAATCAAATGAGTTCGGAAAATTCTTAAATTTAAATATGCTGTAAAGGACACATAAAATAACACTTTTCATAAGACACCTTATCCCATATCTTTCTAGATTAAGAACAGTGAATTGCTCAATCCGTTACAAAAACTGTGACCGCTTCTAGAAATTCTGTTTTTCGAAATTAGTTTAGTTTGAGATCCAAAATTTATCTGTTTGATCTGAAATTTGAGTATGTTAAACTAAAAGATGTAATGAACAACTTTTGTGAAGGAACTCTTTTGAAAATCGAACCCTGATAATTCATAAAAATCACTTGAACACCAAAAGATCATTGTTTCTAGCATAATCCGAGATTCTGTTCGGCAAATAACAAAAATGAAATCTCATTCTTTTAAATTCCTAAAATCTTGAGTAAAATATATGTTATATTTGAAGATATCTAGAACATTTTTCAAGAAGGAAGCAATCCCAAAATCACAGCACATTTTAATCCAAGAAAATGACAAATGGTGAGGGTTCAGTACCCAGATCCGAGGGAAAAAATAAAATTAGACTAAAATACCCTCATTAGTGCTAATATAACCAATTATATTAACAATAATTCATATTAAGGCTAATCTAACCAAAATAGATTAACACTAATCCATATTAAGGTTAATCTAACCAAATTAAATTAACATTAATCCATATTAAGGCTAATCTAACCAAACTAGATTAACACTAATCCATCTTAAGGCTAATCTCACTTAATACTAATTTAACTAATCTAATTAGCACTAATCTAATCCCTTAAGTGCAATTAACAGCCTAATCAAGAATGAAGGAGTTAACTCACTGGATTAGCGAGATAATGGGTCCATGGCAACAGCAACGCGAAGGCGACCAAGACCTGAGCCTATGTTGTTTCCAACGGAGGGCCGACTGAGGCTAAAAAAGCCCATAAGGCTCACGGCCAAGGGAGCTTCAGTTATGTAGTTGAGCCGGTCTCAGCCGACTACTAGTCAATTGTGGAGCTGCTGGAGTTGGATAGCAAAGATGGTTGGCGTTAGGCTGAGTTAGTGGCGGTTGGCGAGTGCGGTTGTGGAGGTGATGTGGCGAAGGAGGTGGTTCTGGCTTGGAGATGGTGATGGTGGGCTGTTGGCATGGCTGCTGGATTTGTGGAGACGTGAGGTGGTGGGGTGCTTCAATGGATGGTAGGCTGCAGAAGACGTTGCTAAAAGTGGAGAGTAGAAGGGGAGCTGGTGGGTGATGCTGAGGACGTATGGACGCTTGAAGATGAAGGCTCGTGTTGGGTTTGCTGGCAAAAGGAGAGGGGGAGGGAAGTTCTAGCGATGGGATCGTGTGGTCAGCAGAAGGGAGGAGAATGGAGCGTGAGGAAGAAATAGAGAAAGGAATGGGCAGAAGGGAAATGTGTGAGATAGGGGGTGCTTCGGTGGATGGTGGGCTGAATGCACGCTTAAAGGAGGGAAATGGGAGGGATAGGAGGGAGAACCAAGTAAGTCAATGAACTAGCCAATCAAACTCTTGAACAAATATCTAATTCATCATTAGCAAGCCACAAAAGTCTTCAGCCCATCCGATGGAGAATTTGCTCTCATTTCACCCAAATTAAGCCATTTTAGTGTAGATAAGTATGCCCATCTTTAGCCATCCGAATTTCCTTATTTCTTTTTGCTAAAAAATTGATTTTTTTTGCAAAATCCCAAACTCGACGAAATTTCTCCAAAAGATGAGACGAGGTTCTAAAAATAAATCGTGACACGCTTGTACATTTGATTATCGAAACCGAGTTTAATTCCATGGTTAAAATCAACTAGACATGATTTTGGTGTGATCCAACCTACCGTGTAGCTTTTAGGGATTTTGATTCCATTTGACCCGTGGTCAATAATTTTCGATCCATGTTTGTGCATTTTCGACTCTTCGGCGACTCTCGGTTGTTGTGAAAATCTTAAGGTTTCAATTACGGATACCGAGTACAGAATTGATAGAAAATTGGGTCAGTGCCATTCGACGTGAATTTTGGAATTGACCTATATTGAATTGACCTATATCCGATCACTAATCGATTATGACGGTGCCGTATTGACCCTTACCAATTGTCATGATTAAGTAGGCGATTTTTAGTTAAATTCTCAAGTCTACTACGTTTCTATCCCTTAACAGCTTAACGTGATAAGTTAGTTAACTCGTGAGTGGCCAACTCAGATATAAATGACCATAGGTGCGTCGACGAATACCCATTTCATAAAATTGGGACAAAGTCAAATTTCAGGATATCACAAATAGGCTGGTATAGTAGCCACTCACACCGGTGAAGGTGGGAGGTGGGTGAAATACTAGTACTTAGCAAGGAAATCCGCCTTTATGGACCTACATATTCATCTTTCTTTCTTATTTTCTTCTTCATTTTTTTCCTTCTCCCTTCTTCTTCTCCATCTTCTTTCATCACCTCATGAGTCATGATCATATGAAAATTCGTATGTAATTTCGAGAAACAATATCAAAAAGGAAAAATGCATCCAAACTTCTTCTCCATATCACAACATAGTATATCAATTTTGACGTGATATCATTAAGCCATGTTATACAAGTCCATTGGTCTAATCTTTTGAATGGAACAATAATTTCATTGATTGTTAGATAAGTCCAAGTATTTGTTCTTGTGTCTTATATATTTTGGACACTCACAATAAAATAATTGCATAGATATAACTATCGGAAAGTGAAATACAATGAGAATTCATATACAGTTAGAATAGAAAATAGGCTAGCGTAAGGAATCACTAAAAATAGTAGAAGATAGGCAGCCAACGAGCAAGTGATAGTGGGTACTGAGTGTTAGCGATTAGAAGAGTTATTTTTTTTTTCTATTTCCATTTAGAAATCGAAAAATAGAAAATTTCTACTCCTCATTTCTATTCCAAACCAAATTCTTGACTAAATTTTTTTATTTTGCAAATAAAAAAAAAAAGAAATTGTGTTTCCAAAAGAACTTCTATTTCAAACTCGTTCCCATAAAAAAATGTTAAAAAACAACTAAACAAAATTGTTAACATGCATGACCTTTGCCTTCTAAAAAATACAACTCCATAGGGGATTCACATCCAACTTTATTTTTGGGTGTTTTTTTTTTTCCCTCGACTTATGAAAGACGCCTTAAAGAGATAAAAGAAGGAACTTGATTTTTTTATTAGAACCTTACAAACATTTGACAAGTTAGCACATTTGCTTTTATGTTCCTGTCGAAGGTTGAAGTATCAGTCGAATTATTTAAGAAAAAGAGGTTGGGACACCTGGAATGCTATAACTTGGCACGGAGGGACACTTAAGTACCATAACTTTAAAATGGAACACTTAAGTGCCACTTCGGCAAAAATCCGGCCAAATGGCTGATGTGGCAATTTTTCGGCGAGTTTTGTCCAAAACGGCATCGTTTTGCACGCTGACGTGGCGAGAAAATGCAAAACGATGCCATTTCGTGTCGACGTATAAATAATAATATAAAAATTAATTAAATTAGATTTAAACTTAATTTTATTTAAAATATTCAAAAAATTAAAAAAATTAAGAAAAATTTAAAAAAAAGGGGGAGGTCGAAAGGGACGGTTGAGGGCCGAGCCCTCGTCACCGCCGCCTCCCCGCCGTCGCCGGAAGGGCCCTTAGCCGCCCCCTTCGACCTCCCCCTTTTTTTTGAATATTTTAAATAAAATTAAGTTTAGATCTAATTTAATTAATTTTTATATTATTATTTACACGTCGACACGAAACGGCGTCGTCTTTGCATTTTCTCGCCATGTCAGCGTGCAAAACGATGCCGTTTTAGACCAAACTCGTCGGAAAATTGCCACGCAAGTCATTTGGTTGGATTTTCGCCGAGTGGCACTTAAGTGTTCCATTTAACTTCGAAACTAGCACTCAAGTGTACTATTTTGAAGTTATAGCACTTAAGTGTCATCCCATGCCAAGTTATGACACTTGGGCTGTTCTTCTGTCTTAAGAAAAATTATGAAATGATTTTATGCAAAATTACATTTTAATGTTTGTATATGATGAAAATTTCAAGTATTTAGACTTACAAAAATGAAACCCGTGCACCCCGCAAAATCAGATTGAGTAAAATGTAAAAAGTGTAAAAGTAATCTTCCCGACTGTAATTATCTTATGGCCAAATGAAGGAAGCACAAGCCAGATGCTTTCTTCTGCAATATAGGTTGTGAGTAGTTGACGGAAACATCATTTGCCACCGCGTTGTGGAGTTGCCCGTATGGTGAAAGCATACGATCAAAACATGCCCATGTTATCATGGGCGACGGTACCTGATTCCTCAATAACCGATGCATTTTCATCTATCATAGCCCATTAATACCCACTCATTTTAGATATTTTGGACAATAAGTCTGAGGAGTATGCTCCATGATACATAAACGAGAAAGCAGCAAGTCCTGAGCACTTCACAAAGATTAGTGATTTACTATAAACATGATAACCGTCGCAACTAAAGTTAGAGTTCGTCAATGAATAACTAGAGAGGGGAGAAAAATTATTCTTGCAATTCCACCTGGATATCACCAAAAATTGATAGTATCATTACTTCATTAGATGGATTTAACAATATAGTTTGGTGGGATTGTTTTCACATTGTTGGAATATAATACGCGGAAACGACAATATCTTGCAATTTACATAAACATGCAAACTCCAGATAAATAAACGGGAAATAATAAGGACATCAGAAATTTATGTGGTTCGATTTGAATATCAGTACATATGTCCATGAGGAGAGTCAGCAGCAAATAATCCACTATAATAAGAGAATTAGAGTTTACAATCGCTCACATGCTCAAGTATTTTCCATACCTAGATTTAATCCCAAACCCAAAGTAATTATAAATAAACAACTCACTTGGACATAAACTCACTACATAAAAATCATTGCTCGTTCAAGCTCAAAGTATAATGCTCTACGTACGCCTGGTTCGCGTACGTACGGATTTGCGTTCTTCTTTCTTGATCGCGTGGGTGGCTCCTCTCTCAAGCGGCGTGCTCTCTGGACGTGCTGCACCTCCTTCTTCGTAGGCTTCACGTCACTTTTTCTCTTGTAGGGCTGCACGTCTTTTATATGTGTGCCCAAAGGTCAAAAGTTTGACCTGGGCCGACCTTCTTTTGGCTTTATGTGCAGACTCCTTTCTTTTATTTCCATCAGCTAAAAAGAAACCCCAAGCAGGGAATATTGTGTGCCCAAAGTCAAATATTTGATTCTAGCCCCCACCATGGATAATATGCATGATTCAACTCCTCTAGATAAAAGAGGAAACCGTTATTTTATTTTATTTCCTCCTTTGTGTAGCTATAAGGAGTCGAAGAAAAAAATGACTTTTTCATCAAATTTAAAATATACTCGAGAAATCTTTCTCGATAAAATTCGGTTTAACAAATCGTTATCCGAATTCAAACTCAAGACATTAATTTAACAATTCTCCACTTTGACTCAATGTTTGAAGCTAAGTTATAATGCCCATCATCCATGCTGCTCTCTTAACGCCCTGATGGCCGCTCACTCTCCACAAATGTCAATAGAGCTTAAGCAAAGCTTGAACTTCGTCAAAGAAACAAACTTAGTCATCATGTTTGCCAGGTTATTTGCTATAATAATCTTTTTGACAATAACATTACTTTTAGCTAAGACATCTTGGATGAAGTGGTACCTGATGTTGATATGCTTCATTCGTTCGTGATAAATTGGATTATATGTCAAATATATTGCACATTGATTATCACAGTACATATCCACACTTTTTTGTTCTAACCCAAAGTCCGAGGGTAAATTTTGTAACCATATCGTCTCTTTCGCTATAAAGGTTAGTGCCATGTACTTTGCCTTAGTCGAAGATAAGGCAATGTGATCATGTAAGGACGCTTTCCAACTAACTGCACCACTTGCTAGCGTAAACACGTACCCTGCTAAAGATTGGCGATCATTCAAGTCATTGGCATAATATGAATCCACAAAATCAATGGTCTAACTGTCATTGTTGTCCCTCTAATACATTATACTCACGTCTGTTGTCTCATTCAAATATCTAATAATTCACTTCACAGCTTCCCAGGACACTTCATATAGCGACTAACTACGCTCATAGCTTATGAAATATCAAGCCTAGTGCACACCATAGCATACATAATACTACTCATGTCACTAGAATAAGGAACACGGGACATATGACTCTCCTCTTTCTCAGTTTGCGGTGACAATTTATTTGAAGGTTTAAAGTGCTTTGCTAAATGTGTACTTACAAATTTTGCCGACTTCATATTAAAATGTGCCACAATCTTCTCAATATATTTCTTCTAAGATAAAAGTAAAACTCCTGCAGTCTTATCACGCAAAATCTACATACCCAAAATTTTCTTTACAACACCTAAATCTTTCATCTCTAATTCATCATTTAACCACATCTTCAGTACATCAATATCAGACATATTCTTAGCTGCTATCAGTATATCATCTACATATAAAAGTACATAAATCAAAGAACCATTCTCCAATCTCCTATAGTAGACACAGCTATCCATTTGACTTTTCGTATAATCTTGACTAGCCATGAAAGTATCAAAACATTTATACCACTGCTTAGGAGATTGTTTTAGTCCATATAAAGATTTCTTCAACAAGCAAATATGATCTTCCTTACCTGGATTAGCAAATCCCTCTAGCTGTCTCATATGAATCCTCACCTCCAACTCACCGTGAAGAAACGTAATTTTTCACATCTAGTTGCTCTAAATCGATATCCTACGAAGCAACTAATGCAAGTAAAACATGAATAGAAGTATGTCTTACCATAGGAGAGAACATCCCATTATAGTCAATATCCTCACGTTGTGTACATCCCTTCGCCACAAGTGTCGCCTTATACCTCCCTGTTTCGACACTAGGAATGCCCTCTTTTCGTTTGAAAACTCATTAACTTCTAACAATCTTTTGGCTCTTTAGTATTTTGACAAGCTCCAATGTCTGATTTCGATGAAGTGATTCCATCTCTTCACTCATAGCCCCTAGCCATTGCGATGACTCCAAACTAGCCATCGCCTTAGAGTAAGACGGAGGCTCATCTGTTTCCCCATCATCACCTACAGTCAATGCATAAGCAATACCTATATAACCATAACGTATCGGTGATTTAATTTGTCTTCTTTGTCTATTTGCGGCTATAGTGTATTGTGGTTATGCTAATTGTCTACTATCATCAACTTTAGGAACTACGGTTTCATCTGCAGTCTCAACTTCTATTACCTTCAAGGTCTCCAGAGTCTCCACCTGAAGCTTCACCTCACTAATGACACCATGATATATCTTTTTTGCTAGTTGTGTCTCAGAATTCCTCTGTTGAAGCATTGTAGTCTCATTGAAGATCGCGTCTCTGTTGATTAGAAAACCGGGTGATTTAAAATCGGTGCACCACAGCCGGTAGCCTTTCACCCCATGTGCATAACCTAGAAATATGCATTTCTTTGCCCTCAGCTCAAGCTTATCATCACCCGCATGAGTATATGCAAGACATTCGAATATATGTAATCCAGAGTAACCAACAGGTTTCCCCAACCATACTTCCTCAAGAGTTTTCCACTCGATAGCAAATGATGGAGATCAATTAACCAAGTAACATGCCATGTTCACCGCTTCGGCCCCAAATTCCTTGCCAAATCCTACATGCAAAAATATGCATTGAGCTTGCTCAAGCAAAGTTATGTTCTTTCATTCTACCACGCCATTCTGCTGTGGTGTCTCAGGTATTATGCGGTGTCTTACAATACATTCTTTCTTGCAAAACTCAGTAAAATCTTTACCAAAGAACTCCATGTGTCACGCCCCAATCCTCGGGCACGCGCATATCCTTCACACTTAGTCGATTTTATAATGCGATATCCCAGGACTATGTATTGCCGACCCTTTCATTTATTAAGCACATGCGGAAGCAATTAAAATCCCCAGACAATAAAATGATGGGATAAAAAAGCAGGGCCATATTTTTCATATTGAAACTTATAACCAAACTTTTATACAAAACACAAACCAGAGCACTTCACAACTTTTACTCTAAACTCTATTTACATCAAAATAGAGATCTCAAAAGAAGATAGGATTTCAATTCATCCAGGTCGTACTCAAGGGTCCTCTCGGGATTATCTTCTTCTTCCAAAAATCCTTCTCAGACTCCTCCTTCTCAGCTCCTCAGCGGGGTCCTGAAATGTTTTCCCAAAACTGGGATGAGACTACGTCTCAGCGAGTTCTACCCCACTAAGTCCGATAATAAACCATTATACTATAGGCTGCCTAAACACGCACAGGGCAAAGGACTTACCTTGGCCTTAGATCCCACCTGTAAGTCAGTACAGTTCACAATAAACACCCATTTACTTCAAACAAATTGAACCAATCGATTACATGTCATACAATTCATTTTCCACAGAGGAGTATCTAAAAGCTAGGCCACGTGCATTCTCTAGGACGACATTCCAAGTCTCCGAGCCACGTGCCTCGAACCTTGGGCCCACGTGCATTCTCTAAGGCGATCTCTTCGCCAAGGTGGTACATCAAGTCACCGAGCCACGTGCCCTTTTAGATGCTATTTCCAAATACTTGACCCACGTGCATTCTCTAAGGCACTCGCTTACCAAGGTGACGCATCAGATCACCGAGCCACGTGTCCTTTTAGATGCCGTTCTCAAACACTGGACCCACGTGCATTCTCTAAGGTACTCACTTACCAAAGTGACGCATCAGATCACCGAGCCACGTGTCCTTTTAGATGCCTGGGCCCACGTGCATTCTCTTAGGTGCTATCTCACCAAAGTGATGCATCAATTTACCGAGCCACGTGCCCTTTTAGATGCCAAACTTTGTCACCGAGCCACGTGCATTCTCTTAGGCGACCTTTTCGCCAAGGTGACATATTCAACCACTGAATTCACGTGCATTTTCCAAGTGATATTCCAATTCACCAAGCCCATGTGTCCTCTTTCAAGTGATTACCAATCTACTTTCAATACCGACAATCAATGCCCAACAATTTCTCAATCAAATAATTAAATTAACTCAACAAAGCATTATAAATGCTGAAAAACATACTTGGCAATTTACCAATCAACAATTCAATCTCAATCAATTCCAATCAATTTAGGATAAATCCCTAAAATATCATAATTTATTCAATTCCATACAACGTGGAGCTCAAATAAATAAACGGACTGCGCCACGACGATCAGCACGAGATTTTGGTCGTCAGCCATCAAAATCTTAATTTTCGAAAAATAATTAATTAATTAATTAATTTCGAAAATTAATTAATAAATATTAAAAATTCAATTTAGCACAAAATAAAGCCCAATTAAATAAATGGACTTCACCACAGTCATCAGCATAATATTCCGGTCCCGAGCCATCTCAGTTGAATTTCGGAAAATAAATAATTAATTAATTTAATTCCTAAAATTAATATTTAAATATCAAAATTCCATTTAGGCCGAAAACCTTATAGAAGCCCACTAAGGGTCGGGAAAAATCCCGAGGCACTTCCAATAATTAGTAGACCGCGTCTACTTGCTAATTGTGCAATCAATTTATCTAACTCGCATCACAATTGACTAATAATTGCTAATTTATTCTAATCTAACAACCTAAACATAATTAATTAAAACTAAACCAACCTTAAGCATAATTAGCCAACTAATCCGGAATTAGTGAGATTACTCACCAAATCGCGCGCAAATCGGATCAATCCGACGGGGGCGACCGAGGAACAACAAACTCCAAAGCACGGCTTGGGTTCGAGGCCCGGAAATGGCTCAAAAGCGGGCTTAAAGCCGTTGGAAACCCATTTCGTGGGTTGCTGGTCGAGGCTGGCCGGGGCTGCTCCGGCGGCCAAAACGGTGAGGGGAGGCCGGCGGAGGACAAGGGGGACGCCGGGAGGCCAGGGCGGTGGCCCCAGACGGGGGCTGGGCGGTGGCCGGAGGCTCCGGACCGAGCTGGGCAGCGGCTGGAATCGCGCTGAGAAGGGATGGCAGCAAGCGGCGGGAGCTGGGGTACGCGGACGGCGGAAAGGCGGCGAGCGGTGGGCGTGCGAGAGGCGGGACGGGCGGCGACGGCGAGCTGCGGCTTCCGGTCTTCCTCCGGCTTCGGTTTGCTCGAACGGAAGTGGGGGGGAGAGAGAGTGCGAAAGAAAGAGAAGAGGGAGAAGAGAGAGATAGGGATTGACTGGTCAAAGAAGAGAGAGAGAGATAAATCGGGTGGGGGGGGGAAAGCTGTCCGCATGAAGGGGAGGGAAAAGGTGAGAGAAGAGAGAGAGAAAAGAGAAAAGAAGAGAAAAGAAAAGAGAAGGGAGAGAGAGAGAAAAAGAAAAATAAACAACAATACTTTTCTTATTTGATTTTCTTTTCTTTTTCCTTTTCTAATTTCTTTTCGGACTTTAATTTTTCTTCCGATAATTTCTTTATTGAAATTTCGAACTCGTCAACAATTTGACGGACAATGAGACAGGATCCAAAAAATAAGAATTATGACGCGCTTAAAATTCGATTCCCGAAATCGAGTTCAATTTCGTGGTTAAAAATCGATCATACGTGATTTTAGCTCAATCCAACCAATTAGGTAGCTTTTAGGGATTTTACAGCTGATACATCCCTTAACGGCTTTACGCAATAGGTTAGTTAACTCGTGAGTGATCAGCTCAGAGAAAAAGGTCCATAGGCACGTCGACGAAATGCCCATTTCACTTTATCGAAACGGGGTCGAATTTTAGGATGTCACATCATGCCATGATTGGTTCTCAGGCACTTGATCTGTTTATCTGACTGCTTCTTAATCAATGCCTTAAATTTCTTGAACCGATCGAACATATCATATTTGTACTTCAGAAAGTATACCCATACATTTCTGGAATAATTGTCGATAAATGTTAACATATATCGAGCACCTCCTTTTAAAGGAACTGAAGATGGGCCCCATACGTCTGAATGAATATATTCAACTAGCTGTTTAGTCGAATGAACAGCTGTAGTAAACTTAACTCGATACTACTTCCTAAAGATGCAGTGCTCACATAAGTCCAGTTTCTCAGTCTTTTGATCCTACAATAACCTTTTTTTCACTCAGCATCATCATATCTGCCTCACTCATGTGCCCCAAATGCATATACCATAATTGAGTCAAGTTAGAGTCTCACTCACCTAATGAAACTACAGCGGTTCCGGTCACGGTCTCTCCCAGTAGATGATAGAGAGTATTCACTTTCTTCCTCTTTATCACTGTCATGGCACCTCGAGAGATTTTTAGTACTCCACCTTCAGTGGTGTACTTACACCCAACGTCATCAAGTGTCCCTAAAGAAATAAGGTTCTTCTTGAGCTCTGGTACATGCCTCACATCTATCAATGTGCGCACCACCCCATCGTGCATCCAAATCCGAATTGTCCCTATCTCTACAACCTTACAAATTGCATTATTTCCTAAAAGAACTCTACTACCATCTATAGTCTGGTAAGTAGTAAACCAGTTCTTTTGAGGCGTCATATGATAAGAACACCTCAAATCTAGCACCGATTCATCTCTTGACGAAATAATAGTCACATATAAAATAGTTTTTGTATCACTATTGCTCCCTCGGTAATGTTTGCTACACTGCTTGTGGCATTCTACCTATTAGTTTTATTTTTCCACTTGGGCCAATCTTTCCTAATGTGTCCCTTCTCGTGACACTCAAAGCATTTCACGCTTTCCTTGGACTTTCTATGACGTGATTTGAATATGCTTTTACCTCTACTGCTACTAAGCCATCGATGTTGTTCTTTACCCCGAATCGTCAGTTCTTGCGCGACTCCTTGCGACAAACCGTCATTTCGCAAATTTCTCTACCATTCCTTAGAGAATAAGACGGACTTTACCTCTTCTGAGGTAATTGTAGTGTACTCCTACAACAGTGAATTAGTAAAGTGCTCCCATGACTCTGGTAAAGAGGTTAACAACATCATACCCTGTTCTTCATCATCAAGTATCTTACTGACATTCTTTGGATCAATCATAAGTTTATTAAATTCATCTAGGTGGGTTCTAATAGACATATCTTCAGTATATCTAAATTGAAACATCATCTTCAACGTGTATAGGCGATTGTTTAAACATTTCTTCACATAGAGTGCTTGAAATTTTGCTCATAATGCTGCTACATCCTTCTCCTCAGCAACTTCTATTAAAACCCCATCCGACAAATTTAACAGGATTGTGTTATTTACCATTTTCACTAACTCTACTCTCTTAGAGTCTTTCATTATAATGGGCAGCTCATCTTCACCATCTAGTACCTTGGCCAAACCTTAGTTGTCAATAATGCATGCATCTTGATGCTCCATAACCCAAAATTATTTCTCTCGTCAAACTTCTCAATTTCATATTTCCTCTCAGACATAATTGCAATAACAGAATTTCTAGATAATAATCAAACAAGCAAAAGCTCCAAATCACAATCAAGAAATCCAATCCCAAGCTCTGATATCAATTGTTGGAATATAAAACACGAAAGTGACAGGATCTTGTAATTTACGTCAATGTGCAAACTCCAGAAAAATAAACGATAAATAATAAGGACATCAGAAATTTACGTGATTCGGTTCGAGTGTAGGTACCTACGTCCACGAGAAGAGCCAGTAGCAAATAATCTATTATAATCGGAGAATCAAAGTTTACAATTAGTCACATGCTCGAGTGTTTTCCACACTTAGATTTAACCCCAAACTCAAAGTGTTTATAAATAAACAACTTCCTTGGACATAAACTCACTGTACAAAAATCACCGTGCGTTCAAGCTCAAAGTATAACACTCTACGTATGCCTGGTTCGTGTACGTACGGATTTGCATTCTTCTTTCTTGATCATGTGGGTGGCTCCTCTCTCAAGCGGCGTGCTCTCTGGACGTGCTGCACCTTCTTCTTCGTAGGCTTCACGTCACTTTTTCTCTCATAGGGCTGCACGTCTTTTATATGTGTGCCCAAAGGTCAAAATTTTGACCTGGGCCAACCTCCTTTTGGCTCTACGTGCATACTCCTTTCTTTTATTTCCATTGGCTAAAAAGAAACCCATGCGTGGAATATTGTGTGCCTAAAGTCAAATATTTGACTTTGGTAATCTGCATGATTCAACTCCTCTAGATAAAAGAGGAAACCTTCATTTTATTTTATTTCCTAATTTGTGTAGCTATAAAGAGTCCAAGAAAAGAAGGGCTTTTTCATCAAATTTGAAATCTACTCAGGAAATTTTTCTCGGTTTAACAAATCGTTAATTGAATTCAAACTCGAGACATTAATTTAACACACATATTAACTCAAGTCTTGAGTCACCATAGCCTTTCAAGTCACTTTTTAATGGAAAGAGATGGCTTATCTTGTGAACTTCACCACAAGGCGGTTGTTCATTTTAGGCGTTGTGTGTCCCTAGTAGCACAACAAGAAAGACCAATGACATGAGGTACACAGATATGGAATTGTGAGGAAAAGTCGTGTCACTCTCAACTTGTGAGCAACGGAAAATTGGGGCTTGATATGTGGTGGAGTGGAGGATCAACAAGGATAGAAAATGTACATGTAATAATGGCGAATTAGAGAGATCAGACTTGGGGTCGTCTATCGAAAAACCCATATCAACCAACAAAACAAATCGAGTTGAGAATGTTATAGGAGTAGGGAGTAGGACCCAACATCACCCCATTTCTTTCTTGCAAGAAAATATCACAATTAATAATCCATATATTTAGCTGTCTAACCATACCATTTCGTATTTTTGGAGAACTTTCTTAGATAAGTAAGTTATTTCAAATTCCCGGAGATATTTATGTTGTTAATGAGTTTTCTATTTCTTAGATAAGTAAGTTATTTCAAATTTCTGAAGATATTTATGTTGTTAACGAGTTTTCTATTTTCAAATATGACAAGAAAGTAGTCAAAAGATTTGATTGCAGTATTTGGATTGAAGTTAATCCATGTTAGTTAAGAATCGAATACATCTTTTTTTTTTGGGTAAAGAGAATCGAATACATCTTGATAATTAAGGATTGCATAAATTCAGTTCAAAGATTTTAAAAAGAAAAAAATGCTAAGACATCGAAAGACATATCGACTTCATTCTATTTTTATTGAAGAAAATTCTCCGCTACAGTGAAATAGTTGAACTTTATGGTTCCCGCACTATCTTTGCAGAGAATCTTATGGCGTCCTCAGCAGTTTGGCATAATAAGAAGACTTCAAAGTCACCAATAACAAAAGGTACTGGGGTTCTTCGAGAAAATACAAGTTTAATGTTTTTTTCACTCGAGAATTATGATTAAAGTGGTGTATGTTAGTCATTAATAAGTTCGAGAAATGCAAGTTCAATCTGAAATTTTGTAGGTTTTGTTCTTGATTCTTTATAGTAACCTAAATAATAAGTAGTACTGGGACAAGAGAAAACTTGATGACTGTTAAAATTATGTCAAATCTTAAAATTTATTTTTTAGCTAGGACTTTTACATAATAATTAAGATCGGGCTTCATCCATATTAACTTTTTCTAAAAGATATAACTAAACAATAAGGCTCCGTTCGTTTCGCGGAAAATAACTTCCAGGAAAATATTTTCCGGATTTTCCGGTGTTCGGGTGGCGGAAAATCACGGTCAACGGAAAACATTTTCCGTTGACCGGAAAATTTACATGCAAAGCTGTGGAAAATGTTTTCCACTTCTGAAAAAGTGGAAAACATTTTCCACAACTTCCCCTGCTTTTTTTTTTTTTTCTTTCTTTCCTTTTTATTTTTCTTCCTTTAGCTTGGACGGTGGCCGGCCCCGACAGCGGCCGGCGACGACCGGCGACCGGCGACCGGCGACCGGCCGCGGTCGCGAGCCAGCCTAGCTCGGCCGGGCGGCGAGGCTCCGCCTAGCCCGATCTGTGGAAGGCCGGCTCGCCCGAGCTCGGCGAGCTCGAGCCTCACCGGATCGGGCGGGCGGAGCCTCGCCGCTGGGGCGAGCTCCGCCGCACCAGATCCGGCGAGTTGGGCGGGGCTCGGGCCTCGCCCGGCGGCGGAGCTCGGGCGATCGGGAGCCCGAGCTCCGCCGCTAGATCCGGCGAGCTCGGGCGAGGCCCAAGCCCCGCCCGCTCGCCGGATCTCGCGACCGAACCTTGGTCGGCGGATCGCGACCGGATCTTGGTCGGCTCACCATCTTCGGGCGTGCGGCGGCGGAGGAAGGAGGAGGAAGAAGGAGGAGCGGCGGCGGAGGAAGGAGGAAGAAGGAGGAGCGGCGGTGGAGGAAGGAGGAAGGAGGAGGAAGGAGGAGCGGCGGCGGAGGAAGAAGGAGGAAGAAGGAGGAGCGGCGGCGGAAGAAGGAGGAAGGAAGAGGAAGAAGGAGGAGGAAGGAGGAAGGAGAAGGCAAAAGAAAAGGAAAAAAAAAAAAAAAAAAAAAGAAATTAGTTAACGAACGGTGGAAAATGTTTTCCATTCAAAATTTAAGAATTAGCCGAACACCGGAAAATATAGCAATTTTCCTGGAAAATAACTTCTGGGAAAATATTTTCCGGAGATGGTCAATTTTCCGTGAAACGAACGCAGCCTAAGAATTAAGAAACCAAGGTTAAATACAGATCACCTCCAAGAGACAAAAAAAAACTCTCAAGTCTCTGAATTCACTTAAGAATTAAGAAACCTTCCCGGTAAGTCCATTCCCTTCGAGATAAAGCATTTGCAAAGAACTACAGTGTCGGATCTCAGCAGAAATGGGCTCCATTAAGAAACCTCATGCTTAGGTGCTTCAGTCTATGGGTTCCGAGCGAGGCTATTCCTTTAAGGCATATCATCAAACGGTGACCGTGCAGTATCCATTTGGCCCCATTGGATCAATAGCTAAGAAAGCTTCCTTATACCTCATAACAGAGAGAACAAAAACAATGTCTCCCGCTGAAGGAGACATAGATTCCTATTACACGTGGTACATAGACGTATCCTGATTCGATCAGTAGTGCGGTGAAGCCTTTGAAGCCGCGCACGATGACGATTCCGCAATCAAACATGTCAGGACGAGTAGTTTCGACTTCGTTGATGAAAGATCCCTTTGGTTTTGGTTGTGTGCGATGAGTGTGAGCCGTGGATCATCAATTCCTAGTATTGAGCTTGAAAGCTTCGTCTATGGAGGTTGAGCTTGCTCAGAAGAAGGTGACTCCATCAAAAACGAAACTTTCAGTCCTGTAACTGGAATCCAGCGATGGAGAGAGAGCTTGAGTTGGAGATGGCGGTGGCACTGGATCGTCGTCATGTCTGGGCGACTGTGCTTGATGGGCTTAAAGGAATTGGATTGCACCAATTTGAGGTGATGGGCTGGATTGCCTTAAGCCCAAATGGAATGAACGTGGCCGGACTCCATAGATGGATCTTTTCATTGATCATTTTTTTTTATTTTCTATTCTATATTTGTTTATTATTTTTTTAAATAAAAAATGCCTATTCGATTAGTCCGTAAAAATTCAGGTGTCGGCACCTTCTATCGGTACATGAAATGCGATACTTATCTCAACGAAGTTGTCAAAAGAGTGTCTCTTCAATTATTAGTCCAGTGACTAATTAAGGAACTAATTTACGAAAATTAGAAAATCTATACTCTATGTCTATGCCGACAAAAAAGTAGTCATGTGGCAGGTCACGCAATGGTCCCCTTATTTATTTATTTATTTACTTTTTACCTTTTTACATTGGGAGTTCTAGCCCTTCTGTGGAAAAGAGACACAGTCTATGCACGAGTATATCTACAGTTGATAATGATATTGTTTGGGGGTTTCAACTGTCCTTTTTTTTTTTTTTTTTCTCTCCTTGGGAATCTTGCAAGTCCTACGATTTGGTTTCCATATGCAATGCGAAGCTCCTGAAAGCTTTCAAACACACAAATATTGACGTGCATTAACGTGTACAATTTGTCATTATTTTCACGGATTTAAAATATTTCTCTCATTTTTAAGTTTTGAAAATAAAGTAGCTAGTGAAAGTTGTGCGCAGAATCATGTAAAATTGCGGTTAAGTATCATTGCCAAGCGATGCTTACTGCCCACATTGCACTGGGATCTGAAAACCTGGCATCCAGAGATCCTACTGAAATCAATGGAGGCATAGTATCTTAAGTAGTCATATGAATCATTAAAGCAAAAGAAAGTTGTCTTCCATGAAGTAATATCATAGATATAAGTCAACCCGGATGTTGTGCCCCAAATAATTAATTCAAAATCCACGTGATTGCGTCATGTGTGTTAAATCTTAAGAACGATTCCCTAATTAAATTTTCACATTGGGATGCGGAAGAAAACACGGAATGGAGTCAACAGAGTTTTTAGTTTAATCTTGATTTCACCTCAGTAACAAGCTAGTACATGATTGCTCGGGTATACAAGTGGCTCGGGAGACGTTCTTAGCTTAACGGAAGGACTCATGCACAATGAAGTTGCAAGTTTAAAGACTTAGAAGAACAAAATGGAAGTTTTAAGATTCAAATGCATTATTTTGACAAGTCGTAGGACTTTTCCATGCAACTGTCCCATTTTCTTTCCATCGTTTAAATTATAGCAAATGTAACTTTCAAGACCATATGATTGTCCCATCGGTATTTTCTAAAGAATTTGATCAATTTTCGATCAAAGTAATGAATTGCAAAGCAAATAAATTTTTGTTGCAATCGGTGAATAAAGAATTTGAATTTTGGCGAGCCAAATGCTAAACAACTTCTTAACGAGTTATCCCGAGTCAAAAGAGGATACTGGCCCACTGGTAAGTATATGTAAGATGGGCATGTTTTGCATCCATCTTTGGTGACTATTCTACAAAAAAATGAATGATTTGATCATAGATGATTAACTGGATTAGCTAAAAATCGCATTGGATGAACATATAGAATACGCTTCCCAAACAAGGTTATAAACCTAAACATACGTTGCATTTAGGAGATTGTATGGATCACAAATGGTGAAACTATATATGAAGTACAATGATACTCTGACCATAAAAAAAAAAAAAAAAAGTATAATAATACAACAGTAACCTAAAGACAAAATGTAATCACTGGCAAACTAAACTAGCTCACCTCCTACCCAATATAATACTATATTGTGGGGAATAAAGCTTTTCCAATTACACAGTGCATGGTTCTAAACATCATTGCTATCTCCAAATAGAAAACTAGTGAAAATTATGTGAGCGCTTGATGAAATTGAGAATATTTCTAATTCCAATTTGGCTTTGTCTTCATCAACTGGCTCATCTAGTGGGTAGATAAGAAGTTTTGGAGGCATTTGAATATTACTAATATCTCCTTCAAGCATTTCTAAGGCTTTGCTCATTGGAGGCCGATGGTTAGGGATTAACCATATACACCAAAGTGCAACAATTATCATATTTTATCATCTTCATATACACCAAAGTGCAACAATTATCATATTTTATCATCTTCCTTTCCTCTTCTACAACTTCTTCCATTTCGACACCTTTTCCTCCATTGACTTGGTCGTACACCCAATGCGGAAAATAAATATGGCTTGAGTGTTCTACATTGGCATTTACACTTCTCCTTTTACCTGTCATTTCCATAAGCAACATCCCAAAGTTATAGACATCTGCTTTAAAAGATATACCACAGCTTATTTTTGTAGAATAAATCAGACGTCATGTATCCCCAAGCTCTTCTTGTAGCAATCATTGAAACTGTGTTGTAAACAATGGGATATAGTTTTGTGAGTCCAAAATCAGAAATTTTTGGAGTGAAATTCTTATCTAAAGGAATGTTGTGAGGTTTGATATCAAAGTGTAGTATTTGCATGTCACACTCTCGATGTAGATATTCAATCCCCCTCGTCACCCCAAAAGCAATCTCATATATTTTCTTGTAATCTAGAAACTTGTCACCTTCCTTAGTGAAAATGAGCTTATTAAAAGATCCATTTGACATGAGAACATACACAAGAGCTTGTTTTGAGCCTTCAAAGCAAAAACTAAGGAGTTGCACTATATTCACATGGTGAACTATTCCAATAGTAGCCACTTCACTAATAAAATCTTGGCCATGGGCCTTGGATTGCTTTAAAATCTTGATAGCCACTTCTTTTCCACTTCCGGGCGTTCCTTTGTACATAGATACATACCCTCATTCACCTAGTTTTTGTTTAAAATTTTTAATAATCTTCTTGATATTCGAGTAAGAGTACTTTATAGGCAAAAAGTTGTTATGAGCCTACAAGAATTCTTAATGTTCTTGTCCATTGCTAAGTGCCTTTTTCTATACTTGTAGATTAAAAAAATGTCGTGACAAATGCCATGCAGATTATAAATTTCACTACAGAGAAAAGCATTGAGGAAAATTTTAATACGTTAGAGTAAGATTTTCTTTTCCATAACTATAGGAAGAATAAATCACCACGGCTTACCTAAAAGTATAGTCACGTCCCAAGTTGTCCAAAATGCAATATCATCGAGGACAGGAATGAATGATGTGAAAAGGAATTGAAGAAAAAGAAGTTTGGAAAGCAAAACTCACGAGGAAAAGAGTAATAGCAAGTTTTTTTCTATTAACCGACAAATAAAAAATTACTTTGTATTAAATTTAGTCCAAAAGAATATGGGAAGTGGGATGCAAATAAGTGGAAATAATAAGCTTCGTTTTCCACGTAGATGATAGACAACGAAAGTCCATTCGCTTTGTTAGCGGTCAACAAATCTAGAGAAACAATAGTTCTCATTTTTAATGTATAATTTTGTTCCTCCTATCGATGCATGACTACAATTTTTTAAGGATTGTTAACGAGTGTCTCTTGGATTATTAGTAAAGGGACTGATTAAGAAATTTAGGCTTCCATTTATCTTATGAAAAATATGATATTCTTAGAAGATATTTTCTAGGAAGTCATTTTTCAAAAGTAATCATTGATATTTGGCTAAAACCTCAAAATGAGAAGAAAAATATTTTCTATGGCTTGGAAGGAAAATATTTTCTCGCCCTCATCCATTTGCCGCTTCGGCTTGAGCCGGGAAATTGGGTGCAGCGTGTATTGCACCCCTCCGTGAAACAGTTAGAGAGGACAAGCAGAAAAAGATCGACTTTGATCTCTAATAATTCAGTCGTTCAAGCGCAGAGAGAGATGCCTGAGGAGGGCGAAAGAGCCGAGTCTGGTTCGGAGCCTGACCCGACCCGTGCAGCGATCCAGCGAATCTGTTGTATAAAGATTGTACGGAGCCACCACCCTCTCCTCCTCCCTGCAAAGTCACAATCGAATCCGTAAAAATATGATTTTTCCATTGTTGAATTTTAAACGACCCGATCGTGCCACAAAATCTAACTAAAGTTTCACTCATGATCACAATTTACGATCAATTGGAATACTCTGTGATCACAATCCCAAATTTATTTTTTTCATGAAAACAGCAAAAACAAGTCAAAAGAGGAAGCGAACCTACTTGAACCAAACCATCGACGACGTCGTGGGGCATCAGCAACATCTGGTGCTAGTGCATCATCGTCGTCGCCTTCGAGCCACCATCGCCAATCTGGTGGTGCCCCAGCTTGGAGGCCAGGATTGCCGCCGGCTCATTGAAGTGGTGGAACCCGACACAGGCGGCCTCATGCTTGGACAGCGTCGACTCAGTGGGCAAGTCGATGGGGTTGTTTGCGTTTGCTGGAGTGAGGTCGGGCCACAAAGGGAAGGCGGTCGAGAACATCATTTGGTCGAAGAAGTCATCACTGGTGGCGGAGGCGGAGGCGGTGGTGTGGAGGTAGTAGAATCAAGGGGACATTTGGAAATGAAAAGAAGTCCTGGCATAACAAAGATTAAGAAGTTACGGGGAAAAGAGATCATTTTCCCCAAATTTTAGAAGAGTTTTCTCAATTGATCGGAAAATATTTTGTTTGACTATTTATTTTTCATGCCCCAAACACTAGAAATTTTGGAAAAGTCTTCTTGAAAAACAGTCTACTTGAAGCAACTACAGCCTAAGAACATGTAAATTTTAATTCCAAGCCAACAAAAACTAGTCATGTGATTGCTCGCACAAGCATCCTCTTTCTTTTATTTTTATCTATGTCCACCTGACGTCGGTCTATCCGGAGGTTTTTTTTTTTGTGAATCTTGCAATCCTTCAGCATGACATTAATGAGTAATGTGAAGCTCCCGAAACCTTTCAAATACACAATGTCATAATACGCTATCGAGTATATTTTTTCATTTTTCTTGGATAATAGTTATTTCTTTCATTTTCCAGTTTCGAGGAGAAAATAGCAAGTGAAAGAGTGTCTAGAATCATGCACAACTATGGTAAAATTTCATTGCCAACTGACACTTACCGCCAAAGTAGGGCTTGAATCCGCAAACCTGACCTCCGGTGATGCTATTTGATAAGCGAAGGGAATAAAAGCGGTTATAAAAATGAAAGTAGTAATAAAAATCAAAGTAGCGAAAGAAAGTTTTCTCCAATCTAGATGGGTAATATTCGAGAGTAAATCCCTCGGCCACGATGTTATGGATTTGCTTGTAGTTGAAAGAGCTATCATTAACCTGCCCACCCCCAAAATAATCCAATGCCAACTTCCAACTGCTAATGGTGCAAAAATCCCTGACATCATATGCCTTTGGATTGACCAAAGCATACAACTTCCAATTCGATGATCTATTGGAAGAGTATGATCCCTTAATGCATGAACCGGTAGCAAAGTAGAGTGGAGAATGAGCTGGCTTTGAGCAGTTCACAATTACCAATCCACTAACTTAGAGCATGCTATATGGGCAGTTAATATAGGAATGTCTATTGAAGTCATACATCGACCATGAATGACGTGGGAGAGATGAGCAATTATCCTTTTGCAAACCTTCGTCAGCCACCATAATTAAGTAAGCATCATAATCAATAGATTGCACATGATATTAGCTACCAATGACATATACAACAGTGTGATCATCTTCACATGTTAACTCGTAAAATGAGTCACCATATCCTTTCGAATCCCTCTTCAGTCGAAACGGGTAACTTATGGTGTGAATAGTACCATAGGATGATGCGGTGCACTGCCGACTACTCTTGACACTATCGCAACCCGACCTTGGGACGTGTGGTGGAGAGGCCAAGTTTAGGGTACTTGACCATGGGAGCTCCCTCACAGTGTGTGTCCCAAAAGACGTCATAACTTCATCTTTCGGGATTAACCATGTGAGTTCACTTGATCACGGTCATGAGCTCTTCCAGGCTTGTACCTCGCGTAATAGTAGAAATAGTCATGATTCCTATCCACGCGAATGATACATTTTGAAAAAAGAGATCGAATGTGAATATTGAATTTAGGAGTCTCATTACCATAGTAGCCCTCCCAATAGTACTCTCATCCATAAAGATGGCATCACTTCATTGTTTAGGAGATTTCCACATCGGGTATGCTAAACTACAGAGAGTCTCATCAAGACCCCTACACCTCATAACAGATTCATTTATTATCTATGAGTTGTTTACTACAATTAAAAAAGAGTTATGAGTTGCCAGTAGTTTCATTTTTGGGGGTCGACTAGAAAACCCAATCAAGTGTCGAAAGTAGTCCCTTGATATCTACACAACTAGAGATTCTAGGATACGAGAATTTAAGTTACGCTAATATTTCTATTAGCGCATTTTCGATACATAATAAATTTTCGTGTTTCCTAAGGTGTCCATGCATTTTTTTTTTTATATAAAAATTTTTCATGCCAATAAAGCTAATTAGGTGATCCTACGTGAATGGTCAATTTCATACAATTCTATTTTTATTAAAAGAGAAAAGAAAACAATCAATTGAAGTTTAAAGATAGTGTAATAAGTAAACACTCAAGAGAGTAGTTTAAGGAAAGCAGTAAATTTAACATGTAATCCTAAACAAAAATTGAATTGAAAGAAAGAAACCCGCAACTCGTTAGGTATTTATACAATATGAAACAACCCGAACATATATCGAGGAATAAATAATACAAAAACAAGATCAGATTAGACATCATCGACCATTCATAATCTTCATATCTTGGGGAGTCTCCACCTCCATGGACCTACTCTAAGCCTAATCTAATACTAAGACTTGGTACATACAATATGAAAGAAACAATCATCGTCACGAACACACAAAAGCAATCACAATTACAAAACAAATAGGGACAATCAAGCAACTAAGGTAGTATACATAATTGATCAAGTTTGGCCTTGGGGTCAGCCTTTGTGATTCACGCAACGATCCCTCTAGGATGCCTATCCAATTCATTTTTCATGGCTTATAGCCATTGGTCACCATTTGTGTTCTCAAGTGATAACCAATGCTTAAAAAGCCCCTTAAAACAAGTTCTAAATGTAACTCAAAGGTATTCCATGAGTTCATGCATCGACCCTATACATACATTTAAAAATCACATATATATTTGAAAGTAAACATGTAGGCAAGTCCTCAGGCCTTGGTTTTCAATCAAGCAAGCAATTTTAGTAAGCCAACACTGGATCACTTATTCAGTCAATCAAGCACCAAACATAATCACATGCGTTTAACAAAAGTAAACACATTGGAAGCTAATGGAAGTTCAAATGATTTCCAAAAATTAGTTAAAGAACAATTAAATAGTAAACATAAGGAAAGATTGTTAATGGCATAGCAAAGTTGTATCATGGCTATGGAACACATTTAATCATCAAGGCTAACTTGGGTGCTTCCTATGCACAATGATTGAGCTTTACAAACACGCTAAATATGGTCTAAACCTAGACAACATCAATGCTAGGTCAAAACATGATTTGGAAATTTGGAATATAAGCACCATGCGTGCTATAAAGGATGGTCGACGTCCACGTCAATGATTTTTTTTATCAAAATTGACTAAACCGACTCAAATGGTAAGATGCAAAAAGCTTTATGATTAAATTGATAAAATCGAAAAGTTCATAATTGAATTTATAAAAGTACGATAAATTTAAAAAATTTTGGATAATTTCCCCACCTCAAACCAATGGCCTTAGATCTGGCAGGCGAATTTGCTGTGACCACCCAAGCGGCCGGTGACTTAGGATGCGAATGATAATCATTCTGGCCAGAAATTGATTTCTAGAAGAGAAATAGATTTTTCTATTTCTATTATTGGATGGGTTTCTAAGCAAAAATATCTATTTGATAACGACACAAAATTTCTATTCTTGAAATAGAAATTTGTTTGATAACGACACGAAATTTCTTTCTTTCAGACGGCAACGATAGTGACCAACGGCGTGTAACCGGCGACCAGTCGGCGGCCACAAGCGATTAGCGACCACTGACAAATGGTTGTTGGCAGTGGGTGGCAGACGGTGAACGGTGGTTGACGGCGACAGATGGATGACAGGCTAGTAGCAAGAACGAATAATGAGAAGAATTTTTATTTCTTATTTCTATTCTAGAAATAGAAAAAAAAAAATTACTTTTGATTTCCATTTCTAACCTACTTCTTGAACAAAAATCTATTTTAGAAATAGAAAAATGAAATAATTTTACCAAATGAATTTCTCTTCTAAAAACAAGTTTGGAATAGAAAAATAGTTAAAGAACATAAATAGAATGGTTATCATGCGCGTGCTTAGTTGCCAAGGTTGCGGAGGGTCGCACGATTTGGCTGCTACGGTTTAGATTTGGTGCAAGGAGGATCGACCGGCAAAGACGTAGAGAGAGAGAGAGAGAGAGAGAGAGAGAGAGAGAGAGAGAGGTTACTTTGTTAGCTACGAGCGAGGGCTCAAGCCTCGTTGGGCATCGTCTCTGCCCAATCACTAAGGTCCAATGACCTGCTAGAGGAAGGAGGAGGAGAAGGAAAAAGGAAAAAGAAAATAAAAAAAAATTTAAAATTTTAAAATATTATTAAAAGTTGTCAACGTCGCCTAGTCGATACCCAGTCAACAAAATCTGCCCAAAATTAGCTGGAAAGAACTTTATTGGCACTAAGTAAAAATGTTTAGGATTAAATTGGCACAAAAAAATGTTTGTGATTAAATTGGCATAAATACAAAAGTTTATACTTTTTTAACACTTTTTCCCAACGATTTCCAAGTGAATGCAGACAATTCCTCTTGCAAGGTGGCGCTAGCACTTGATTTTTGCTCTCCCAAATCCCAACCACTACCATAGGGACATTGATGGACTCGATTAGTTTTAAATATTTTCTTCCTTTTTTAGGAGTTGCCACAAATTTATTGGAAGCCTATTAGAAGTCAAGTGAAACGCAGAAAACTGTTTCATTTATGGGAACAAAAATCCAATAACGGGAATTGATACATTTGCTCATTGTTTTGAAAATGTTTGATCGTGCGATCTTGCTCATTCTTTTAATTCTTAGGCACATCTATCTAGGTGACCATGCATCATGAATTTGCAAAATTTTATCTACCAACCACATGATCTCATACAAACATAACTATCCAACATCAAACAAAAAAATGTAGGTAAAGTGAGTAAAATATCAAGTCGAGATGTGTCGGGCAACATTAAACAAGGCCTTATTATTATTATTATGTCTCGGGATAAGACTCCCATGAATGATACTCATAACTAAACCTGAAAATACTTAAACTATATAATGCGAATTTCCTAACTAAATGATAACAATGAGACATTAATCAAGCATGAATTGAACCTAGCCTAATATACAATTAGCTAAAAGCAATTCCACTCTTTATGTATCACTTTTTTATCTTCATCTTTTAATTGAAACATGAACTCCTATTCAAACTAAATACTACTAAAATGCCATTCGATCACTAAAATGTCACTTTATTATTAAGATTATAATTTTTTTACTTTTTTTTTAATTTTATCAACTTTTTTGATTTTTTCCATCTCTATTTTAAAGAAAATGTAATTACACATCGAACGGCAAAAAGAAATGCTAATCGACCAAAAGTAATCCACAATTACACAAATGCGACCATAATGACGCGTGGAAATACGATTTCGACCTCGATACCTATACTAAGGCAAAAGGGCAACCTAGGGCTGCCCTCAGCCACCTCGAGAATCCCCCTCTACACACCCGACTGGCCCTGGTCCAATATGGATGGGGGCAAAACCGAGAATTCAAGAATCAACCGTGTTGTGAAATTGCATGCACATGCTCATTTGATGTCAATACTAGCACTTCTACCATACATTCCTCTCTTTTTCATCTTTTTTTTTTTTTTTAAAATTCACGATAAGATGATTAAACTGTAGCCTATGCTAGGAATGTGCCAATAAATGAAAAATCCACAACCAAAATGTTTGATAACATTTGAAATAAACATGCAAAAAGTGCCCGAGAATGATGTGACAATGGAATAGGACTCTACAGAGGACCGAGGCGTGGCCAAATCAGCACCACCCATGGGAGAGATGGTGGCCACCAGCGAGTCCACAGCAGTTCGGAACGACATAAAACACGTTAAAATGGCGAGAAACCGATGGGAATCAACACTCTAATGAGGTCAAGCTCAACAAGGCGTGACCAGCAAGGAATACAAAGTAAACCAGCGAGCAAAGGATGACTACAGATACGTTTAGAGGCATAAAAATAAGCAAAAAATCGGCTAGATGCAAAGAAATGAGACTAGAGGTTTTTTTAAATGCTTAAGAGGGATCAAACAAGGAAATATACACCAACAATAATGATAGCAATAACAGCAATAGCAAGATAAGATTGAACACGATAAAGATATGCCGAGGTCATCCGAATGTCCGGCCTCAAACACGCCCAGATCGGAACTGGCGAAAGCGAGAGCCGTTTATTTCCCTACATCCAACAAAAATAAAATGAAAAGGAGATACCTTCAGGGAAGAAGATTGCCGAGAGCGATGATGTGCAGAAGAGACCGAGAGAAACTGAGGAACCGAGAGCAAAGACAGACGAGAGAACGACGGATTTGGAGAGTGAGTGACCGAGAGAGTATGGTGAGAAGATGGAGATGGCGAATGATGGAGATGATAAGACCAAGAGACTGTGGTTGCTTGAGGGTAAGCTAAAGAAAGCGAGCAGCGGCGGAGATGGCAGCGACGGAGTGAGTAGCGAGAGTATGGTGTGAGCCGGAGATGGTGGAGTCGGAGTGAGCTGTGGTGAGGAGGGGGTGGCGAGAGCAGCGACTTGAGCTAATGGCAGGGGCCGAGATGGGGATGGCAGTGACAGAGGTGAACGAGCGACAAGAGTGAGCAGGAAGCAAGGTGGTGAAGCTCAGCAGCCGAGAGGAAGGGCGAGATGGAAGCAACGGCTGGAAGGCAACCTGTCGTCGCCTGCCCTGCCGATTTGGGCTTTTTTCCAAGTCTCTGGTCTCCCTCAACCTCCATTTTTCTCCTCTCTTCTTTTTCTCGGGGCTAAATCCACTGCGTCCTCGCTTCGATCCGCAACATGGCCGTCTTCTGCTTTGTCGAAAAATAGGCTCTTTTCTTTGTCGTATCGACTAATTAGGGTTTTTAGGATAAATTTTTTTCTTTGACCCAGGCTAAAATTAACTAATTTGGGTTTCCATTTTTGTAATAATGAAAATTATTAAAAAAAAAAAAAAGGAAAACAAGAAGCTATCGGTCCGGTCCTGTGGATGGCTCCACACCTGGAACCGGGTTCGGTCCGGTTCTTCTTGTTCACAGAACCGTCAAACGCCCCTCCTCCATCTGCAAAGACTCTGCGTAGCTAGGGTTTTGAAACGGCGGAGGCGGCCGTCGCGGTGGGGCCGAAGATCATGGTGGGATTCAAGAACCGGTACATGGTGATGGAGGTTTTCCTGGATCCGAATCGAGAGCTCGGGGTGGATGACCCCATCATACTCACTCAATTCAACGTTTCCAAAGCGATACGAGACAGCATGCTCGTGAACTTCGGGGAGTGCGGCCTCGCTTCGTCTCTCGGATCCTTTCCAGGTACTCTTCCTTCTTTATGGGATTCGTCCTATCCTGGAATCAGTAGGTGTTTGGAGGTTAAATTCTCTTGTTATTTCGCTACCAAGTTCTGTGATTCAGTCATGGTCAACCCCTGTGGTTGCGATCTTTCGTGCAGTGAAGTATGTAAATCCCGTCACGAAGCTTTGCATCATCAGAGCTTCTAGGGAGGAGCACCAGAAAGTCTGGGCTGCGATCACCTTGGTCACGAGCGTCGGAAATTTCCTGGTGCTGTTTAATTTACTCAACTTGAGCGGTGAGTCGAACGAGTGTCGAGCGGGATGCTGAATAGCACAAAAATTCATCCTTTTTGTTGAATTGAATCATCCAATTAACGCTGTATTCTGCTATTAGTGATTGTAAGTAGGTTGGCTTACTGTGATCAGCTTTTGTAAATATATCTTGTCTCAATTCTTCTTGACAAGAGAACAATAGCACCTGGATTATGAAACTGTGTTTTTTTTAGACAAGTCGCATTAACTGAAGCTTAAACTCTGAAAGCATAATGGGTGCCGAATTTGCAGTGCTGTTATTGTGAAACTGGCATGATTTTCTTGCAGATTGGGAAAATTTCATGTGAGGTTATTAGCTCGCATTTCTTTTCGACTGGCAATGGCATCGTGCATAATCATTTAGTGGAAAGAGTGAGATCTTTTTCTGGAAGCTGATTGAGTGAGGTTTCTATTGGTGCCAGGAAGCATCAAGGCCTGTAAAAAAGCTGCCTTGAAGTGTGATGAGTTGAAATTTGAGCAGTACAGGCTTGTCTCTGGGTCTCGTCTCTCACCTGAGGTGATTCAGCAGATGCACAACTGCCAAGAAAAGATTAAAATTTTGGAGCACTAGGAGCGCTGCACTTGTGCAGTGTACACACCTCTGGCTGGTATGATGTTGTGCAATTTTTGTTTCCTTCTTTTTTCCTTTTATATGATCTTTCAGCAGCATGTAATTCAAGTCCCTGAGCTGAATCTCTAAATGGTGAATATGTTGGCTGTTGGCAAGAATCTTGTCCTCGTTTCTTTGGAGTGTTTGTACATATAATGAAATATTACTGGACAGCCCATGCATTTGATATTCCAAACTAAACGGTGGTGACTGAGGTTTCAAAAGCAGTTGAACTTGGTATTTCCACTTCTTACAGAATCTGCTGATTGGCAACAGAAATCTATCTGTATGCGTATGTATTATGTCTCATAAAGTTTCTATATATGACTCTTCTCAGTGCATCATCTGTTTGTCAGTCTTACTATATCTTCTAGGCTTTATGTCTAAATTGATCTTGACATCACTGTCTTTGCAGGTCTACTGAAGCGGGGCAAGTGAGAAATCGATTTCAACTTTCACCTTAAGGATCATAACTTCCCTTTTCTTCCCCAAGCCCCCTCCGCCCTCTTCTCACTGGAGTTGATTTCTTGTGTATCAGACACGCCGGCGAGCTTTACGACTTCTACTGCTGCAACTTGATATACATGCCTGCACCTCATATCGTCCATGGGTTGAATTTCCATTACTGAAAGTAGCTGATCCCAAGCCAGATGATCGTGTGGGTTTGGTCGATTCATGTGATCAGATCTACACCAAGGTTCAAGATGCAATGTGGAATATGAAGCCAAAAGAATATTGTTTGACCGCAGGTACAAAAGAGTTGCTAGTATTTGTTATGTTTTTTGCAGGCAGTGTGCACCGGTCTTGACTGGAGTCTGATTGCCCTCTACTCCATGGGACAATTTTGGGGTATCTTCAAACAACCATCTTTTTCTTTTTCTATTTATGTATTTATTTCCACCCCCCCCCCTTTTTTTTTAATTTGTTCGGGCATATTCGTGGTCTCTGACTTTGAGATGTTGCACGCGAGTCTATTGATTGGGCGCTTCAGAAAAATTGGAATCAAATTCAGCAGGGTCTGTTTCAAGTAATAATTTTGTATAATATTACCGTCCTTGTGTGATAATTATCATCATAATTCATGGCAACATATAAAGATAGTATCTATAAATGAAAGGTTATAAGGGTGTCATTCATCTTTATTGTCCTCATGAGTCAGGTCATTCATAATCAGATATAAGTTGATGATATTCGGATTTGATTTGCTTAATGTGATCCTTAGTGCGAGAATGGTAATGTCCTTTAGATGTTTTTTGACTGTGCTTACACCCGAACTATAAAGCTAAGCGACACTGAGTGTCAATGTCATCTTTGTATGCCGTTAAAGTTCATGGAGAAATGTAATAGATTTCTAATGCAATGGGAATTAATAAAACAGCTAGTTTTTATGCTAGTTGTCGTAGTCTTAGATGCTAATTAAAGGGCGATTGCGAGCCTGAATCTGTTTTGTTTTCTCCGGATGCTTCCAAATTGCATCGAGATCCCTTGAATTCAATGGCATAGATGTTTTTGGATGTCATGTCTCTGCTGCTAGCCGAACATTCCCATCTCAATCCCCCTTTATATAAACCGAGAGAGGCTGTATAAGTACACAACTTCCTTTGCACACGCAAAGTTTGAGCCATGCCAGAGGCACCAAGAATCTCTTGAAACACATAGCTAGCTGGAGCATCTCTCTTGTGATTGAATTCAATGAAAGCGGCGATCAATGATTGGGGCTGATGAAGGGTTTCTTAGTATTACCGTTTATATCATGTCATCTATATTATCCTTACGTTCCAATTATTAAAATGGAATAGGCGAACTTATCTCTTAAGGTTGAATAATTTGTAACTTCTATCGATATAATTCAGTAATAGAAGTCATTTTAGTATGTTGTAATGTTGTAGTGAATTTTCTATATGTTTCATTGGTTTTTATGATGTAATGTGACCTAGATACAAATCAAGAGAACATGAAAATGCTAGGAAGAATTCGTGCCAATCATACATTTGCCACTTTTAATTATGGTCTTTGATACACGGAGTTGTAAACTACTAAGCACGTGCAAAAAATGCGATTGTTCCTCGAATTATGGAAAATACTATCAGCATTAGGATGAAATGGAGCATAAAAACCAAATACAGAAAAATTCAAGATATCTCCTCAAAACAGTTTGAGAAATTTCACTTAAAGACAGCGATAGAAATAAAAGTGGACCACAACACCTAATGAATGGTTCTCAAAACCCAATTGACTTATCAATTCTCAGTCCACGAGAGCAAATTAAAAGTGAAAATAGCACCCTGTAAGACAGCGATAGAAATAAATTAATTGAATAATGCTCCTAATTTAGTGAACAAAGCCCTCTTTCCTATATGTAGATATATATATCAATATGTATGTCATATGTATTGGAGATCATATATGAGGTGCACATCAATAAATTTATAGGTAAATTGATAGCTTGAAAGAAAAAAAAAAAAAAAGAGTAGCTATTGCCCCTGTACAATTCTCTTAACCCTAGTAGAAGCATTATCCATCAAATAATATAAAAGAGAACAGATAAAATCATTAACTGGTGAGTTTAGATTTATTAACCAATACATCATTATTACATCTGAATTAATAAGCAGGGCAAACTGATGATGATATATTCCTCTGGGAACATTATATTAAATTGAGTGAGATGAATCAAACTTTTCTAGTTAATGTAAACGTATGTATCTAACTAATGTTAAGAGATGCGATTCAACTACAAAACTCCATCCTGCCAAACTTTGCAATTATTTATAGATATCATTGAGTAGCTGACACGAAGCATTTTTGGATCACACTAAGATTGCAGACAGCACTCATTCTGTCCGCGGACAGGACTAAGCGAAATCGAAACAGCGGCAGCTGATGTAACTAAGAAGGAGCTAAAGGTACGGACATCGGCACATAATTAGCGAGAGATTAATAGATTCCAGGCTGGCTCAGACGCCGTCTTTCTAGAATCTAGGCGCTAAATGATCTATTCAAGTTGGGGTGGAGAGTCGTCCCGAGTGTCCCGGATGGATGAAGCCTCACTCCCCGCAGTGTGTGTCTTCGCTATCACAAGACACCAAAAAAGTATGTCGCCAGTGAAGCCAAGAATGAGAGGATTTCTGCACCCAAGTGGAAAAATCCCCAAAATGAGGAGACTCCAGATACCGAAGAGGGCTCCGGATCCCAGGACCAAGACAAAAATAGATAACCAAGCAGGTTTTGTTACGGTCACATAGACGCCCGCCATGAATGCCAGAGGCATTGTGATGAGAGTTACGAACAACGGGATACTTGCTAACCAGACAGCAAATGGCCCCGCGTAAGGACCATTAGCGTGTGAGAAGAGGAGGATCACGAGTGCCATGAACGAGCTATACATGGCGATGGAGTTGCACGTCACAAACAGAGTGTACATGGCTTTGTAGAGCAATATGGGGATTCCAGCATCTTCTTCAGAAGCATTATATCCTTCAGGAACCGAAAAACCAGAAGTGAAAGTGACAGAGGCCACAAGTGTCACCGCTATTATGCAAGTATTCATGAAGTCCTTAGTCATCTCCCCTTTTGGCGGTCCCAATCGTTTCCGTGGATTCCGACCGGTTGGCTTGCAGATAGCTAATTCTCCACTTCTTGGTGTTCCGGCAGAAACCACAGTTTTCCACGTCAACCACTATGAGCAGTGAGTCGAAGAACCAAAAAGGAAACAAACACAATATTATTTTGGCAACTAAATTACAGATGTGGGTGAGAGCACACTAATTAACAGGCCTCCCAAACTTGTGTTCTAGTTCTATCCCTGATTGGTATAGCAAATAATTACCCGTGAGAAAAGTGTAAAAGGTCATACCTTCCTAAATGTAGGAAATTTTACTTCAAAGTCCTGCTCTACTACGTCCCGAGCCGTCATGTTATTCTTATTGACCAGCGAAGGATTAACTCTCATGTCTCGTGCAAGAAGCAAGACTGAAGGTTGGCAGCTCAACGCAGCCAGATGCAAAGGTGTATTCCCATCCAAATCTCTTGCGTTTATGAGGTGACCGAATTGGGGCAGTATGAATTTGATAGTTGCAATGCTTCCGTACCTGGCTGACACGTGAAGAATGTTTTGTCCTGACCTAGCTAGAAATTCTGCAGGGTCTGGCCATTGCTGAAGTAGCTTTGCGACTATGCCAACGCGATCCATCATGCAAGCGACATGGATAGGGAGATAGCCCATGCCGTCTTGCTCCAGGGCACTTGTTGGGAACTTCTCAATTAAGAATATGACTCCATCGAGATAACCCGTGTATGCTGCAAGGTGAAGGGGAGTGCCGTCTCCCGCATCTCTCAATTGAAATAGCCATGGCTTTTTCTCCCACATCTTGGTCAGCATATCTAGATATAACTTAAGAAGTTATTCATTAGGATGAATACGACGTCTGTAATTCTTTAATTGGAGTTGATCCTGTTCAAGACGATCCGAAGTATTGGGAGTTGACTCACGATTTTGCCCCATAGGATAGTAAGCTATCATACTAACATGTACATGTGCCTCATTAAATTAGACTTTGCTTGTGACACTTGATTTTTCCACCACCAATGGAAACCAAAATGAAGAACACAAGAGAGTGACCAAGAAGATCAAAGAAAAAGTAGGGTTTACCCTTTCTCTTGCGTATAATGGCGACATGAACGGGTGACATGCGGAAGGTACCTTCACTCCCTGATCTCCTCCAGTCTTCGCCATTGTTTGGCGCTTCCAACAAGAGCTTGAGAACCTCCAAGTCCCCTGTTTCTACGGCTACGCAGAATGGAGACTTGCTTTCGTTATTGTGACAATACAGCAGACTGGGGTCTTTACTCACCAGCCGATCGCTCACCGTGCGATGGCAATTCCTCACGGCCTCATGCAGAGCAGAGTTGCCGCAGCAGTCAGTGTATGTTGGCATCCCTTGGTGAAGGAGAAGCTCCACTGCACCAGCTTTCCCGGCTCTAGCCGCAATGTGCAGCGGCGTCTCTCCTTTGGAGTTCTTACAGGAGATCAAGTGCTTAGGGACGAAATCGATGACCGCTTTGAAATTATCATCACTCTCTATATTCCAATGGTGTCAGGTTAGTTTGAGCGCTAAAGACACGAGAGTTTTAAAATGCATGGTCGTACCCTTTTTAATATACCTGCCGCAGCGTGAAGCAATGTACTGTTGGAGGGGCTGCGTCGCCCGAGAAGGACGGGCAATGACACTCTTTCCTCGACACAGTGATCCCCCAGGGTTTTGATGAAATTGTCAACGTCCCATTCCTTCGCGGCCAAGAATAGCTGGGGATTCATAATCTTGTCAGGTTGTGCAGGATCGTCCTGTCGCTGGCTCGGATCGGCCCCCATTAACTTTTCCAGTTTCTGCCTTCTCTGCTTCCAAACCTCCTCCTGGTCATCTATAGACAACTCCACATCCATCTCTCTCTGTGTGACTTTGAGTGAGTTGCCCTGGTGTCTTGCTGGGACTCAAATTTAACGGAGTTATAGCCACAAGTGGAGCTCAACCTGATTGGCTAATGGACCTCCGCAACCCACATTTTACCGACGGGTCCACTTTCTGCCACAAATATTTCCTATGACGATCAGTAATAAGAAAGCAAAAACAAAATAATTTAAGAAATTTTTGTTTCCCTTAGAACAGATCAAATATAGTAAAAGAGATTTGGAACAAAAACGTGATTGACACGACCATCCAATTTTTTCAAAATCGAAAAATTTAGAAAAAAAAAAAATAATGTTGTCATGTATGTGTCAATGTACGTGTATCTTGAAAGGTTTTGGATATTTCACGGTGAATGAAAATGAAATTGCAAAGCAATAAAAAAAAGCAGAAAGACCGGAATTTTTGCACCCAAACAATCGATTCCCTCGTTGAACTTCTTAAAAAGAAAAAGCTTAAGCGGCGGTCCGCTTCTGATTGCTTCTGTCTTTTTTATTTTTACAACACGAAACATCCCTTTAGCCTCCCTGTGGGGAAAAATCGTTATGGGGAAAGCAATAAATGATGATAATAATAATAATAATAATAAAGCAGAAAAGATCGGCGTCTTTTCACCCAAACAATCGATTCCCTCATTGAACTGTTAAAAAGAAAAAGCTTAAAACAGTAGAAAAACATACCAAAAATACATACGAACTTTCGTCTCAATCTTTGCATATTGTGAAAGTTTATAGTATTTAGAATTCGAAAACATATCTAACCGCAACATTAAAATTAAGTATAGGGTTTTTGGTACCATAAATATATATATATATATATATATATATATATGAGGTTAATATGTCATACAGGAATAAAATGGGATTTCTAGTGTCACTCAGGGATTTTTTTTGTAGCTTTTTCCCCATTTTTTAAATATCATATCAGTCCTCCTCATACTTAATTTTGACTTTTTATCTCGCACTAAGCAATGGCATATTTAATTGATGAGACAAATGAAATATCATGTGAGATTTTGTAAGATCATTACAAATTATTTTAAATGTTTAAGCTGTTAAAATGAAGCGCAATTTATTATTTAAATATTCTATCATACTCAACGCCATTGCTTGCACGAGAGACCTGCAAGCTGAACACATAACATGTGGCCACAATCTCCGATGAAGACTCAGAGATGCAAAAAAGCAGATATGCCATGCCTCCTCAAATCACAATCGCAGCTTCAGTTTTCTTTTTCTTTGTTTTTTAGGGTCGGAATTTCAGCTTCAGTTCAACAGTTATGAGACGGGGTCTGCAAAGACCGGGTCTCATGAAGCATTTGATCCTCGTCTCTCACCAGCACATAATCAGAGACGCTAGTCATTTCTCCGCTAGATCTTCACTATCAGGAGCATGCAACTGAAAGAACAGAATCATTCCATGCCAGATGCCCAGCACGGACAAGACACACGACAAAAATAAAGAGCTTCTTCACGCAAACAAGACGAGAACCAACAAATTCTACAGCTGAACTACATCACCACGACAGAAAGTGAACGACAAAATATAAAAAACCCATAAATCGCATGGAAAGCAGATTGATCAAACCAAAACAAAAAGCCACTCACCAGCTTGTCGAGCCGATCTCTCCTAGAAGTTAACACAAATCCCCTCTCTCTCTCTCTCTCTCTCTCTAACTTGAAAGCAATACCAAAAAGAAAGGGGAGGTTGGACCAATATAAGTTCTTAAAAGGCTCAGGAGGAGGAAACAAGGGGGAGATCTGCCCTAGGATGGGATATCCCGTAATGTTACCTCCTATTCCCTTCTCCTTGGGAAGACAAAATTAGATGAAGGATTTGGGGGTCTCATGATAGTGAGGTTGACAACATATCTATATAAGCTTGATTATTGCTGAGTAGGTTGGTATAATAGCCATCTAGGATGAGTAAGGGCAGATGCAAGGCCTGCTGCCACCTGGCTACCCTTTATTGGACTGCCAGAAATCGTACCTCCGGTTGTAGACTTTACTAGGGAGGGCCGGTGGGCTCGTGCTTCTTTTTCTTCTCGACGCTGACGAAGAAGAGAGAGAAGACTAATAAGTAGGAGACAAGTAGATAGAAATGAAAGGAGTGAAATTCGCCCGAAATGGATAATTGATGACAATGACTGGTTTAGGGTTTAGAATAATGATGGGGTGCTCCCCCACCGACAAGATTTTTCAAGGAAACCTTAAGAAAACTGTGAATCCCACTCAGTAAGATTCTTTAGATTAAATAAAAAGAAAAAACAGAAAAACCTTAGGGAATTGAAAAGAGTTTTATTGAAAGCATTATCAATATAAAATATTTCACATTCAATATAGAAAGACCAATTCAAATATTTATTTTTATATAAGACAAATAAATTTATAATTTCTATTGACAACACCACTATGTGAAACATTTTTCACACTTACAGTCCTAAAAAAATATATTCGTCATTTAGCAAAATGAATATAATTATCAAAATTAACATCCGAATCTTTATTTATACAACTTAAAGCATCAATAAATTCAACCCTAAGTCAAAGCAATCCAAGTTAACTCAAAAGCCAAAATCATGATCATTTTGTAACGATCCAAACTTGAAATTTATTTAAAAATTTATAGTATATTGAATTTGTTTGATTAAATTTTTTGCCTCACTTGCCTTTTTTTATATTTTGTACACCCAACTTTTTCACCATGCTAGTCAGATTTCAATTTAACATATTTTAACTAGATAAGTATATATTGTGTCTAAGTTCTACAAATGGCACAACAAGACTCATTGTAGTGTACAAAATTTTTCACTTGTAATGTTTTGGAATCTCATTAAATTAGTGAAATACACGTGTGAGTTACTAAAATGACTTTCTTAATATCAATAATATGAAAATATTATCACAAGTACACTATGAAATTTTTTACATTTAAATAGTTATTCAAAGTTGTTTTAAAAAGTTTGCAAGGATCGAGTATATTTCTTTTTGTTAATTTCATTGCCTATTTGAAAAACGAATATGGTCCAAAATCTGAGAAATTTTCATCAAGATTCTTTCTAAAATTTGCTACATGTCCATCTTATGCTTTTGGTTGCCAATATCACTTCAATGGCCATTTGTGGTTGAAAAGGCACCGTTATTCATGGAGTATAACAGTGTCGTTGGCATGCTACGAGCAAGGCTACCTTCACCTATGGCAAGGCCATGGTGAGGCTGGCTTCCCCCAGATTTGGGCGAAGCCACCTTGCCCATGACGCTAGGTGAGGTTGGGTGAGGGCTGCAACCTTTGCTAGCCACTATAGGGAGAAGAAGCCCAAAGAGGAAGAAGAGAAAAAATAAAAGGAAAAGGAAAAAGGAAATGAAAAAGAAGAAATTCGAAAAAAAAAAATTATCTAAAAATTATCATGTCAAGCATTGGCCAAATAGACAATGTCCACGCGTCGGTGGCTGACCAAAATTTGCTGGATGGATTGAATTGGTAATTTTCAAATTAAATTGGTCTAATTAAAAATGTTTAGGACTGAATCAATATTAATATAATTGGTTCGAGATTTTTTTGGTAATTTTCCTAAGAATTATAGACGAGAAGATGGCCACCCTCTCGTCCTTGTCTCTCTTCTTGTTGACGTTGATGAAGAAGTGAACAAGAGAGAATTATAGATGACGACAGGTGGAAGAAAATATTCAGTGTTTGCAAGCGCTGCCTAATTTGGCACGCTTTTTTATTAATGTCCGATAATAGATTGATACGTGTCTATTGAGTGGAATAAAAATAAATAAAAATTTTGATTTTTATCTTCTTCTTCTTCCTCCATCATAGAGTAGCACCTCTCCGGCCACCATCTCTGTGACATCTAGATTTTCGGGTTCTAATGCAACTGAATAAATATGGTTGTTTTCGTTCAGTTGAAGCCGATGATCAATTCTGGTTGCAAAATTGAGATGCACAATGGTTTATTGGATGAGGAAAAATAGTAATTGAGACATTGAGGCGTCTATTGATTTTATGAGAGCCGATTGAGGATGAATTGAGGAAGGATTGTGCCAAAATTCGTGACTCTCCCTCCTACTAGCTATTTTGGACCAATTGGGAGGTCATGGGGAATGTCTTGGTGGATCATTGGAGGCCATGGGTTTATACTTGGCCTAGGATGAACCTTGGGGACCAAGTTTGGAAAATATCAAGCAAGAGGGGCCCTCCATCCCTCCTCATCTTTATTCTCTCTTCTTCTTTTACCACCGAGTAAAACCAGCCACACGCCCGAAGATCTCTCTCTCCCTTCGTCCTCAGCTTCTCCCCCCAGCGAAGACTCCATCTTTCTCCACCGAAGCCGCGAAACAAGTCCACCGAGTTTTCTCCCCAAGCTGCCGCACCTTCGTCCATTTCTCCACTTTAGGCCATGATTCCCTGTAGCTCCACCCACCGAACTAATTCATTCAGTTCGGTCAACCAGCGAAGCTGGTGTTGACCGTGAAACCTCCACTCACCGAAACCACAAGCGGCTTCTTCATCCACGACTCAGCATCAACGCCAGCGGACGCCCCCCATCTCCACCGAAATCTCCTTGCCACCCGTCCAACGTCTGCGCTCTCTCGGACAACCAGCAAGTCGCCGAATTCCTTGGTTGACTGAGCAATTCCTGCCGCTGCCACGTCCACCGACAATCTTCAAGCAGCCACGTCCAATGAAGCTGCAGCTGCCACTGAAGACTCTTCATCCGCGCCTCTTCTTCTTCAGCCGCGCGAGGCCTTCCACTGAAGAAGACTCACGTCCGTGGACTTAAGCGAATTGAAGACCCCAGCGAAGCCACGTTGCGTCTTCTTCCCACGTCCATCGACGCCAACAGCTGCTCCCCATCTCTGCCACGTTGCGGTCCATTTCACCGGTCAATTGATCGCATACTCCCACGACCAGCTGCTTCGAAGATTTCTACGAAGCTGCTCCTTCGTCCCCAGCTTCTCCAGCAGCTCATGCAAATCCAACCACGGTCGAAGTTACTTCTCCGGTCACCTCTCCAAGCCGTGAGAAGTCCAGCATCACGTCTTCGGTCCAGCTCGCAAGAAGTCAGTCCATCGGGCCCTTGCTGTTTCTCTCGCCAGGCCCAAGCTGCAGTCCACGAGCCAACAAATTCAGCCCGTGGAATCCAATTTTGGCCCAACAGCTGGGCCTGCTTTCAGCCCAAGAGCCAAGCAGTCTTCGGCTTTTTTTTCTCAGTCCATTGAAGTTGCATTTCGGCCCAAGCTCAGTCAGCCCATCTCAATTTGAAGCCCAGTTCAGTTTAGTTTCAAGCCCAGCATCAGTTATATTTCAGCGAGGCCCAGCAAGTTCAGCCCATCTTGGGCCAGTGAAGCAAGTCGGCCCAAGTTCGGCTGCCATCGCGTCGCCGTCGCGGTTTCCGATCTTCGCATTTACCAAGTGAGTTTTACTCACTAATGCCTTCTTAGTGTGCTAATTATACTTAAAGGTTGATTAGTGTTAATTAAGTGTAATTAGGTGGTTAGATTAGAATTGATTAGTGATTATTAGTTAATTGCTTTGTATATTAGTTGTGTGATTAGTGTAATTAGATAGATAATTGCCTATAGTATTTATTGGATGCTTCTTGGGATTTTTCCCGTCCCTTACCGGGTGTTAATTAAGCAAATCGAGCCTAGGTGGAATTTTTAGGAATTAAATATTAATTTTCGAAATTAATTATTTAATTATTTATTACCCGGAAATTCAACTGAGATGGTTAGTGACCGGGATTTTATGTTGATGATCGTGGTGTAGTCCGTTTATTTAATTGAGCTTGATATTGTGTTAAATTGAATTTATTGTATTTATTTATTTAATATCCGAAATTAATTATTAAATATTTATTTTACGGAAATTCAATTGGGATGGTCGGGACCAGAATTTCGTCTGATTGTCGTGGCGCAGTCCATTTATTTAATTGAACTTCAATTTGTATGGAATTGATTTAAATTGTGAATTTTAGGATATATTCCTATTGAGTTGATTTTAGATTATTTGATTGAGAAATAATCGGGTATCGGTTGTTAGTATTGATAGTAGACTGGTGAACTATAGAGAAAGGCGTTATTTCATAGTGGAATCACGGTCGAAAGTAAATCACCTGGAGAAGGGTAAGTTGGCTCGGTGATTAAGTATTTGGCATCTAAAAGGACACGTGGACTCGGTAATTTGATGCATTACTTCGGAGAATGCACGTGGTCTCAATGAGTACATTTGGCATCTAAAAGGACACGTGGACTCGGTAATTTGATGCATTACTTCGGAGAATGCACGTGGTCTCAATGAGTACATTTGGCATCTAAAAGGACACGTGGGCTCGGTAATTTGATACATTACTTAGGAGAATGCACGTGGTCTCAATGAGTACATTTGGCATCTAAAAGGACACGCGGACTCGATAATTTGATGCATTACTTTGGAGAATGCACGTGGTCCCAATGAGTACATATGGCATCTTAAAGAGACACGTGGGCTCGGTGACCTGATGCATCACCTTGGAGAATGCACGTGGGCTCAATGAATACGTATGTCGTCTTGAAGAACGCATGTAGGCTCAAGGACTGGATATTCTATCATGGGGAAAATATAGTATTGGTTGAAATGACTTAGAAATGGTCCGATTGACATGTAATCGACTAGGTCGATTGATCATTGTTTTGATCTGATGTTGTGAATTGATTGATTGAATGGGAATGGCCGTGAGTGGTCTTCTTGGTGTGTAATCGACTAAGTCGATTAGATCGATGCTTCGATCTGTGATGTGATTGCTTGGGTGCCTATTTGATCTTGGCTAATATGCAGGTGGAATCTGAGGCCAAGGTAAGTCCTCTGACTCATGTTGTGCATAGGCAGCCCTAAGGTGTATTAGTTTACTAATCGGGTCTTAGTGTGGTAGAATTTGCTGAGACGTAGTCTCATCCCAATTTGGGGAAAACATTTTAGGACCTTGATGAAGAACCTGAGGAGAAAGAAAGAAGAGGAGTATATGAAGGAGAACCTCGAGGATGATCCAGAGTAAGATCCCGATGACGATTGTTATAGAATCAATTTGAGTAGAAACCAATCATTTTAGTATGGCTTGTATATGAACATAAGAGTGTTGGCTTTCAGGTTCAATTTTCGAGTCCTACTTATCTATCCCATTGTTTTATTGTCTGGGGATTTATAATTGCTTCCGCATGTGCATATATAAATGAAAGGGTCGGCGATACATAGTTCTGGGATATCGCAAATTTAAAATCGACCAAAGGTAAGGGATGTGCGCGTGCCTGAGGATCGGGGTGTGACAATCTCCACCGCCTCCGGCATCGCTTCTAGTGGGCCCAAGCTACACTTCCATCATCGCTCGTGTACAGCTCCAATGTTGCCCGTCTAGATCTGGACAAGGCCATAGCTTCTCAAGCTCATGGCCAGGGTAGAGCTTGAGCAGCCATGTCACGGCCGCACTTCGTGGAAGGGAGCTTGCTAGAGGAACTCGAAGGGAGGACGACCGAAGGGGACAACACAGAGAGAGAGACTCCTTGACCATTTGAGGCTGAGGAAGGGACTTGCTGCGGCAGCCATGGTGGGGAGGTGGGCGTTGAAGATGGAGGTTACGGTTGACAAGGCCAAAGTTGGGCCATGGATTCTCAACTGGCCGGGGAGATGGTGGCTGTGATGGAGATGAGGAGAGACATAATCTATATTTTCAATTTTTTCTAACCAGGACACGTGTCAAGTTTTAATGCACCTACTTATATTAATGTGCATCACATCAACCAGCAGGGCTTGCAAGCCATTTAGGGCACGGATGATAACCATTCCGATCGAAATCGATTTTTGGAAGAAAAATAGATTTTTTTTTATTTCTATTTTTAGATGAGTTTCTAAGAAAAATACATATTTAATAACGACACAAAAATTATATTTCTGAATAGAAATTCATTTGATAATAACACAAAATTTCTCCTGTTTAGCGACAACTAGCAACTGACAATTGGTGTCGGCAACAACAACAACAGACAGCGAATGACGCGGAGTGACGACAATAGACGGCAAATGGTGGCCGGGGACAATAGATGCACAACCAACTAATAGCGAAAACAAACAATGAGAAAACTTTTTATTTCTAATTTCTTTTTCAGAAATAAAAAAATAAATAAAAAACTTACTTTTGATTTATGTTACAAACTTATTTCTAGAATAAAAATCTATTCCAGAAATAGAAAAATGAAATAGTCTTACCAAACGGAATTCTGTTCGAGAAACAAGTCTTGAATGAAAAAAATAGTTATTGAATAGAAATAGAATGATTATCATGCATGTCTTTACTATTCCCCCCTCCCCCTCTCCCCAACAGCAGTGCAAATGAGTTGAAAAGAAGATAGAAACAAAATCCGAGCAACATTGGTGGGGAATAAAGGGTGGATTTATCGGAGCATAATATTTTAAGTATATTAGTATAGTTTTCTTTAATAAAATTTTATTAGAGAATGATAGAAGGGGAAAAAGGAAATAAAAAGAAATTAATTAAAAAAGAGAAAAATAAAAATAAAAAAGAAAATAAATATAAAGTAGACAAGAGTATCACGAGAGACTTTTACCATCTTCATTTGTAAAATTTGTGATCTATTTATATTAATATATCATTTATGCGAAACAATATATAATATGATGTGAATATATGCGAGTTCAAACAATGGATAAGATATAGCAAGATCTCCTAAATTTCATATCATATCTTAGTGTTAATACCCTAAAAAATTCCAAACTAGTACATGTGTGATAAATTTATCACAAACTAATTTTTTATTATGAAAAAACCCTAAACTAGTACACATGTGACATATGTACCCCAAATAACTATAAAAAAAAAGGGTTAATACCCTGAAAAACTCCAAACTGGTACACTTGTGATAAATTTACCAAAAACTATTTTTTTGACCACCAAAAACCCTAAATTGGTATACCTTTGACAAATTTACCCAAAACTAGTACACTTGTGACAAATTTACCTTATGTTAGTTTTTGTTAAATTTTGTTGTTAAATTGTTAAGTTAAATTACATGTGACAGTTAACTAGTATATCGATTTAGGATTTTACGTATCGTTTGTCACAGTTTACAATTTTTATTTTTATTTTTTTGTGGTATTAATCTAATTTAGCAGATGGTATATTTGTCACAAATTTATCAGTTTGGGGTTTTTTGCGGTCGAATAAATCAGTTTAGGGTAAGTTTGTCGTAAATGTACCAGTTAAGGGTTTTTTATGGTCAGTCGAGGTAAATTTGTCACAAGTGTAGCAGTTTGGGGTTTTTCATGATCAAAAATAGTTTTTGGGGGTTTTTTAGGGTATTAACCAAAAAAAAAAACCCTAAATTGATGCATTTGTAATAAATTTACCCAAAATTAATTTGTTCGACCACTAAAAACCCCAAAATAATATATTTATGACAAATATACCATCCATTAAATTGGATTAATATCACAAAAGACCACAAAAATTGTACATTTGTGGCATACAAAGAATAAATCCCAAACCAATACACTAGTCATTGTCACATGTCATCAAATTTAGTAATTTGATAGTAAAATTTAACGAAAATTAATATAAGATAAATTATAATTAGATATGAGTTAATAATAGTCAGATTGGGCTTCCTTAATGTGATCTCTGTCATATAAGCAACAAAGTCGGTAAGCAAAGTTCAAAGCTTACAATATCCGAGTGAGAGACTCGCCTTTCCCCAATTACACAACCGACGGGCATATGCGGGTGCGGATTGTCTCGGGTAATAATGAAAAGGCATGCTCAAAAGTAACATGGATGATGATTCAATACATCTCTTGACCATGGCATGTTGTAATGCTGTGATATCCTTTTCATATTTTGTGTTTTTTTCTTTTTTACTATGTTTATGTACAAGCTATAAAGCTAAGAGACATCAAATGTCAACGTCATTCCGTACACTCTTAAAGCTCATAGAGAAATGTATTTTTTTTTAATGTAATAGGATTTAATAAAGCAGCTAATTTTTATGCCAATAGTCGAGTTTCAGTAATTGAATAAATAGTGACTCGTTTAGACGGGATGCTGGCAAGTCTAGCAAAAGTTTAACTTTTGGATGGAAGCTTGCCACTCGACGATTGCAAGCCTGCATCTGTTTTGTGAGCTCCGTATGCTTCCAATTGCATCGAGATTCCTTGAACTCCATGGTTTAGATGATTTTGGACGTTATGTCTTGACCAATAGCCAAACATTCCCGTCCTAATGCTTCTTTCTATAAACAAAGAGACGCTGTAGCTGCACAAAGAACACACCTACCTTGCACATACAGAGTTTGAGCCATAGGCACCAAGAATCACTTGAAACACATAGCTAGCTGAGCCAGCTCTCATTTCATTGAATCCAGTGATATTTTCTCCAATATCAGTCTTGCCTATTCCCGTTTGAATGGTATTTCTTCAGTAGACTAGGCTTCCGACATTCCACATTGCTAAAACCGGTGTACCAAAAACATTCGGCCATGGGGTTGATCCCTGATATAGGGAATATCAAGATTTGGTTTTCATGTGCTATTTGATAAATTTAGAAATTAATTATATAATGTAATCTTTCTTTGTGTTAACTTGATTTTAGTATTAAATTAGATTAAATCAGAATCTTAGATAGTTTTATTTGATTTTATTAGTTATCCAGTTAGACTTTAGACAATATGCTAAGAAATTTTTTTCTATTTTCGAATTATTCTCTATATATAATTTATCAGGTTATTCTCTTTTGCAACAAGCTTTTTTGCTTCCGTGCGCTTTCCATTTATAGCCCACATGCCTAGTATTTTATTACGTTATCTTTAGAATTTTTGTGTTTCATTTGTTTTTATGACGTAACAACTTAAAACCAAATCAAGTAATTATGAGAATGCTAGATAGAATTCGTGCTGACGGTACGTTTACTGCTGTCAATGATGGTCTCTGGTATGCGGAGTTGCAAACTACTAAGCACGTGCAAAAGGTGCAGATGTTCCTCAGATCATGCAAAACACTGGTAGCATCCGAATGAAATGGAGTATAAAAACCAAATACAGATAGATGGAAGATATCTCCTCAAAACAGTTTGAGGAATCGCACTGTAACTATTTAGCAATGTAGACTAATAGTCATCATGACCACAACACGTGATGAGTAGTTCTCAGAACTCATTTGACCTCTCAATTCCTAGTGCAGCAAAGCAAATTAAACATAAAAATTGCACCCATAAGACAGCTATAGAAATTAACTAATTAACGAACCTCATTTAGTGAACAAAACCCTCTTTCCTATATATAAATATATATGTCATAAGTATACGAGATCATATATCATAAGTGTACATCAATAAAATTATAGGAAAATAGATACCTTGAGAAGAGAGAGAGAGTAGATATTATCCTGCACAATTCTCTTAGATCTTATTTTCTTATAACTAGTAGCATTATACATCAATAATATAAAAGAGAAAGCTAGATAAAATCATTGATTGGTGAGTTTAGATTTATATCATTATTACATCCGAATTAATAAGTAAGACACACCGATGCTAATAATTCTCCTGGAAACATTATATTAAATTGAATGAGACGATTCAATTTTCCTTTTCTAATTAATGTAAAAGTACGCGTCTAAATAATGTTGAGGAAAGTGAAAGGGAATGGAACTTTGTGATGATGCGATACAATTACAAAACTCCATTATGCCATATTGTGCTGTTATTTATAGATATAATTGAGTAGAGCTAATCACAAAGCATTTTCGATACACTAAAATTGCAGACATCACTGGTTCTCACCGCTGACAGGCAGGCTAGTTGAATCGAAACAGCGGCAGCTAATGTAAACTAGGAGGAGCTAAGGTACGGACATCGGTACATAATTAGCTAGAAGATAAGATAGATTCGAGGCTGGATCAGACGCCATCTTTCTGAAACATGTAAGCTCAAATCATCCGTTCAAGTGGGGGCGGAGGCGTCGCGAGTGCCCCGGACGGATGTAGGTGCAGGTCCTGCAGTCCCACTCTCTGCAAGGTCTCCCCCAAAATTTCGAAGGACGAAAATAACCAGTTGGTCGAAGAAGCGACCGATGAGAGGAGGCTTGTACTTAAACACCACAACTATATTAACCAACATGAAATTCAAGAAAATGAAGATGGGGACGGATCCCATGACAAAGACAAAAATAGAAAGCCAAGTAAATTTGGTTACGGTCACGTAGACGCCCGCCATGAATGCCAGAGGCATTGTGCCAAGAGCTACCAAGATAGGGAGCTGTGATAGGAGAAGGGCATATAGCCCCACGTAAGGATCATCCTTAGAGGACCAGAGGAGGATCAAGAGTGACGTGATCGAGCTATACATGGCCATGGAGTTGCTAATCACAAAGACATTGTACATGGCTTTGTGGAGCAATATGGGGATTCCAGCATCTCCTTCAGAACCATTATATCCTCCCGAAACGGAAAAACCAGAAGTAAAAGTGACAGAGGCCACGAGCGCCAACACGACAGCGCGAAAATTCGCTATGTCCCTATGTCCCTTCCAACCCTTCGGCAGTGCAACTGGTTTCCGTGGGCTCCGACCGGTTGGCTCGCAAATAGCTAACTCTCCACTTCTTGGTGCTCTGGCAATTTCTAGAATTAACGCCGTATACCACTGCAAGCAGTGAGTTAAAGAATAAAAAAAGAGACCAAACACATTATGATTTTGGCAACTAAATTAAAGATGTGGGCGAGAGCACACTAAATGACATGCCTCACTAATTTATGTTCTAGTTCTGTCCCTGATTGATACACCAAATGATAATCGTGAGAAAAGTGTAAAGGGTGTACCTTCCCTGGTGGAGGAAAATTCTCTTTCATGTCCTGAACTAGGCCCTTCTCTACGACGTCATAAGTCGTCATGTTATTGTTATAGACCAGCTTCATATCAACCCTCCCGTGTCGGGCAAGAAGCACAACCGAAGGTTGGCAGTGCGACGCAGCCAGATGTAGAGGTGTATTCCCATCAAAATCTCTTACATTTATGAGGTGATCAAATTTAGGACTTTTCAATATGTATTCAACAATTGCAGTGCCCCCATACCTCGCTGACAAGTGAAGAATATTTTGTCCCCGCCCAGCTGGAAACTCTGCGGGATCTGCCCACTTCTGAAGTAGCTCCTCAATGATCTTGACGTTATCCTTCATGCAGGCAACATGGATAGGGAGATGGCCCGCGCTGTCTTTCTCCAAGGCACTTGCTGGGAACTTGTCGATCAAGAACTTGACTCCATCGAGATAATTTTCGTATGCTGCGAGGTGGAGGGGAGTTCTGTCTCCCACATCTCTCAATTGAAATAGCCACAGCTTTTTTTCCCACATCATGGTCAGCATATCTAAAGATAACATAGGAAGTTAATCATTGGGATGAATACAATGTCTGTAATTCTTTAATAAAAGTTGATCCCGTTTAAGACGATCCAAAGTATCGGGAGTTGATTCACAATTTTACCCCGTAGGATAGCAAGTTATCATATCATAGTCTAGACTTTTGCTTGTGACGCTTGATTTTTCCACCACCAGTGGAAACCAAAATGAAGAGCGCAAGAGAGTGACCAAGAAGATCAAAGAATAAGCGAGAGCACAAAAGTAGGATTTACCCTTTTCCTTATGTAAAATGGCCACATGAACAGGTGGCATGCGGAAGATCCTTTCGCCCTTTGATCTCCTCCGGTCTTCGCCATTGTTTGGCGCTTCCAACAAGAGCGTGAGAACTTCCAAGTCCCCTGTTTCGATTGCTATGCACAATGGAGACTTGTTTTCCTTATTTTCACAATACAGCTGACTGGGGTCTTTTCTCACCAGCTGATCGATCACCTTGTGATGGCGATTCCCTACGGCCTCATTTAGAGCAGAGTTGCTGCAGCGGTCAGGGTCTATCGGCACCCCTTGGCGAAGGAGAAGCTCCACCGCAACAGCTTTTCCGGCTCTAGCTGCAATGTGAAGCGGCGTCTCTCCTCTGGAGTTCGCACAGTAGATCAAGTGCTCGGGGAAGAAATGGATGACCGCTTTAACATTATCATCAGTCTCTGTATTCCATTCATGTCAGGTTAATTTGTACGCGAAAGATATAAAAATTTTGAAATGTATAGTCGCACCCTTTTTAATATACCTGCCGTAGCGTGAAGCAATGTGCTCTCGGAGAAGCTGCGTCGCTCGAGAAGGACGTGCAAAGACACTCTTTCCTTGGCGCAATGATCCTCTTTGATGAACTTGTCGACGTCCGGTTCCTTCGCGGCTGAGAATAGCAGGGGATCTATGAACTTGTCAGGCTGTGCAGGATCGTCCTGTCGCTGGCTCGGATCGGCCCCCGTTAACGCTTCCAGTTTCTGCCTTCTCCGCTCCCAAATCTCGTCCTGGTCACCTACAGACAGCTTCACATCCATCTCTCTACTTTGCGTGAATTGCCCTGGTGTCCTAGGGACTCGAATTTACCATATTTATAGCCACGAGTGATTGGCTTTGCTGAACCTCCTCTCAAACCCCAACTTTACCGTCGGGTTAAGTTGGGTCTCCTGTTCACGTATTCATCTCTGTTTTTCTTCTTTATGGATGGATACACCACAACTGATGATCCCGCCATGTTCTCCAACAGCGACGGGTCCACCTTCTGCCGTAATTATATTTCCTAGGACGATCACTAATAAGAAACCAAAAAAAATAAAATAAATAATAATAATAATATAAAAGAAATATTTTTTTCCCCAAGAAGTGATTGAATATAGTAAAAGAGATTAGGAACAAGTACGCTATTGACACGGTGAATTATTACATCCGTGTTGGTCACCTTCCGATTGAGAATAAGATTACTCATCCACTTTCTCGTCATAGTTTCCAATATATTTTCAAAAATGGAAAAAAATTAGATAAAAAAGTTGTATATACGTCGATATTCGTATATTTTGAAAGGTTTTAGATATTTCACAATGAATAAAAATCAAATTGCAAAGCAATAAAAAGAGTAAAAGAACCACAGTTTTTCACCCAAACGATGGATTCCCTCATTAAACTCTTGAAAAGAAAAAGCTTGAAGCAGCGGTCCGTTCATGCTTCTTTGTATTTTTTACAATGCGAAACGTCCCTTAAGGCTTAAGCCTATATCTGGGGAAACACTGTTACATAACCGTATGGACTTGTTTGTTAGAATTACTTTTTTATAAAAAAAAAAAAAATAATAGTAATAATTTTTTACTTTTCTGTAAAATTTTAAAACAGTAGAACAAGGTGCCAAAATATATACAACCTTACGTCTCAACCTTTGCATATTGTGAAAGTTTTTAATGTTTAAAATTTTGAAAACATGTCAAACGGCAACATTCAAATTAAGCAAAAAGCAAAAGTTTATTTAGACATAGACGAATTCAAAATCTAAACCACTAAAAGTGGTAGACTCTATAGATACATCCACAGTCCAAACCACTAAAAGTCGTAGACTCTATATTTCGCGTCAAATGCTATGGTTCAAATTTTTCTTAATGGATCCATTAGGTTGACAGGACAATTTCTAAGGCGTCAAACCTTAACATCTACCCCAAAGATGGTCTTTAACATAGTTGTAGAGAGGGGGGCGTTATAGCATTTAAAAGAAATTGAAACAAGTTCTTATGGGCATGTTTCATACTTCATATCATATCTTTCAGTAGTATCATATTTTTGTCTTTTTAAGTGGATCCCGCATGCCAATAGGCATGCGACCCTACTGGTAAAGGGATTGAAGTGGTGGGGTCAGAGAGCACTAAGTCCGGGGTTCAATTCCAATAAGCGCTGCACACACATGTAGATAAAAGAATGAAGTGAGGAAAAAAAAAGGGTCTCTTCTTTTTTCTTTTTTGAGATTGTCCAAGGTGATGCAGCTTGACGTGGGTCTCAACTTATGAATCATTTTACAAATCTTTTGTGCTTCAATATGAGACTTGAGGTGTTAAAGGATACCTCATATAAAGTAGTTATGACATGTTTAGTACAAAGGATAGATCCCCTACTTAGAGTAGCAGTGGCATGTTTGGTATGAAAAGAAAACAAAGTCCATTATCCTTTTGTCTCACATTTTTTTTTTTTTTGAAGATTCTCTGAGGTGATGCAACTTGATGTAGGTCTCAACTTATGAATCACTTCACAAATTTTTTCTACTCTAATGTGAGACTTTAGGTGTTATAGGATTCCTCATTTATAGTAGTTATGACATGTTTACTTATTTAGTACAAAGGACAGATACCTTGCTTGGAGCAGTAACCGCACGTTCGGTACGGATAAATCAGTCCATTATCCTTTTGTGTTGCCACTTGCATCATCATCGCCTTCCGCAAAGCAAGGCAATTAGGGAGGTAATGGAAAAGAGACAGAGAGGGTGGGAGGATGAGCAAAGGTTCAGAAATTATAAGCTTCTAGCTCGGAAAAACAGAACCATCCAAAGGCCAAAAAAGGCAAATACAGGTCCCAGCTGCCCTCTTTATTTGTATTGGAGACCATTGCGAGAGAGGAGGGAGGGAGGGGGTCCCTGTGAGCTGAACACACAACATTTAACCAAAACATTAAATCCTCTATAGAGACTCAGAGAGGGCAAAAAGCAGATGGGTCAGTCCTCAAACCACAATCTTAGCTTTTGCTCAATAGTTAATGTCTCATAAAAAACTTACATTGGATGAAAGCCAGCATAAGCAAAGCCCAAAGCAAGTCCTTCCTTGCCCTGGCTTTGCAACATTTTCGGAAAGCCTTTCTTGCCCTTAGAAGTTACTAAAATTTCCCTTTTACCCCAAAATGCCCCTTGAGAACTGCAAACTCAAACAGTCACGCAAAACCTCAAACGGGAAAATTATTCAAAAATGTTCTAAATCTATTACACTTTTACCAAATCAATCCTTAATCTTTTAATTTTGTTAATTTTTTTATTAGTAATTTTATCAATCGAGTCCTACATATTAACATATTAAAATATTATTAGAAATCGTCTACGTTAGCATCGAGCATGTCATATAAGGTAGCTAACATCAATGTCAGTGATTTGCAATCAAAATTAATTAGACATACTCAACCGACAAAATATAAAAATATTTAGAACTCAATTGGTAAAATTAAAAAATTTAATAACTAAATAGGTTTAGGGCTTTCTGGACAATTTCTCCACCTTAGGTTTGGTCAGTGACTTCGCTGAGACCACCGGAGTGGCCTTCGACTTAGCTGCCGAAGTTGCCAAGATCGCACAAGATTTGGCGGAGGAGGTTGAGATTTGATTCAAAGAGTGTCAACCAGCGGGGAGGGAGAGAGAGAGACAATATGAGGCTCTCTAAATCTCCTCGTCGGGAATGCCATCATCCTTGGAGGCTCCTACGGATACGCTAGAGAAGGTTACTTTTTTGTTTTTGATTACATTAGAGGAGGTTACTTAGTTAGCTGTGCGAGAGTGACCGAGTATTTAGAGCATGCTCATGATTCTATGTAAATTCAATTTCAATTTTTTTCTTGTCGAAACTTCCATTTCATATTATCGACCCTCCTTTTGCATATACACTTAGCTACAATATTCACGGATTGTAGTTTCATGTTGGACATGTGCATCATAATAATGTAGCGATTATAATGTCCAACTCACATGTTCATTCATTTGATGAATGATATCGTTTTTAGTAGTATTTTTGTAACCGAATTTTTCACGTGTCAATAAACCAACAGAAAGTCCGCGGTGAAACTAATAATATTCTGTTAATAATTATTTATCAGGATACAGGTTCACGTTCTTGTTCTTCGAGTCTGACATGGTGCACGTGAGTCTCTTTCATTTGGCCACGCCCGAAAGAAGGGAGTCCAATTCAGCAAGTTCTATTTCAAGCATTAATTTTTCATGACACCCCCCTTGTTGTGTCATATTTATTGTCATAAGTCATGGCACCCGATAAAGATCTTACTTATTAAGGAAGTTTACTAAGGTGTCATTCACCTTTATTGTCCTTATGCATCAAGTCAATGGTATAATTTTTTAAAAATTCTTAAATCTATTATACGATAGTTAATCTAATGATTCATAATCAAATATGAGTTAATAATGGTCGTACTGGTTTGATTAATGTGACTTTTCTCATTTACGCAACACAATCATAGCCGAAATCTGTTATTACACTATGAAAATCAAAATTAACATGGATTATGGTTTAATACATCTCTTTACTGTGGCATGTCATGACTCTTGGTGTTCTTTAGAAATAACTTTTTTATCTGTGCTTACAAGCCATAAAGCTGAGATATATCAAGTATCAACATCATATTTGTACTCCCTTAAAGTTACATGGAGAAATGCATTTGATTTTTAATGCATAGGGTCTTGGCCCCTCTCGAAGGGCGAGGGGTGCATGCTTTAGGCGTGTGTCACCTCATGGCGAGCGACAATTTCCAAATGAATGCGGACTATCCCCTTATAAGGTGGTACTAGCACTTGGCTCGTGCTCTCCCAAACCCTTCCTTCCCTTTGGAACATTGATGGACTTGGTTAGTTACAAATATTTTCTTTTCTTTTCTTTTCTTTTTTTTAAGAGTCTCCACTAACTTATTGGAAGCCGATTAGAAATCATGTGAAATGTGGAAAACCGCTTCATTTATGAGAACGAATATCCAAGAAGGGGAATTGATACATTTGCTCATTGTTTTGAAAAAGTTTGATCATGCGATCATTTTTTAATTCTTAGGCACATCCATCTAGGTGATCATGTATGGCGAATTTGCAGAATTATATCTACCAACCACGTAATTTCATAACAACATAACTATCCAACATCAAACAAAAAAATGTAGATAAAATGGGTAAAATATCGACTTGAGACGTGTTGGGCAAAATTAGACAAGGCCTTATTATGTCTCGGGATAAGACCGCTGTGAATGATACTCGTAACTGAACCTGGAAATACTTAAACTAAATAATGCGAATTTCCTAACTAAATGATACAATGAGACGTTAATCAAGCATGAACTAAACCTAGCCTAATATACAATTCTAAGCTAAAAGCAATTCCACTCTTCATTTATCACTTTTTAATCTTCATCTTTTAATTGAAACATGAACTAACTTCTATTCTACCTAAATACTACTAAAATGTCATTCGATCACTAAAATGTCACTTGATTATTAAGATACTAACTCTTTTTTTTTTTTTTTTAATTTTATCAAAATTTTTTATTTTTTTTCCATGTCTATTTTAAAGAAAATGTGATTACACATCAAACGACAATAAACATGCTAAGACAATTGTGACCAAAAGTAAATCACAATTACACAAATATGACCATAACGACGCCTGAAAATACAATTTCGACTTTGTTGCCTATACTACGGCAAAAGGGCAACCGAGGGCCACCCCCGGCCACTTCGAGAATCCCCCTCTACACACCCGACCAGCCATGGTCCAATATGGATGGGACAAAATCGAGAATTCCAAGGATCAACCTAGTTGTGAAATTGCATACATATGTTAATTTGATGTCAGCACTAGCACTTCTACCATACATTCCTCTCTCTCTCTCTCTCTTTTTTTTTTTTTAATTTTTATGATAAGATGATTAAAATCTAATCTATGCTAAGAATGTGCCAATAAATGAAAAATCAACAACCAAAATGTTCGATAACAATATGATATAAACATACACAAAAAAAATGCCCGGGAATGATGTGATAATGCAATAGGACCACCCCGGGACTCATTAGAGGACCAAGGCGAGGCCGAATTGGCACCACCATGAGCTGGATGGTGGCGGCCAGGAAGTCCACAGCGGCTCGCACGACATAGAACACGTTAAAATGACAAGAAATCGACGGAAATCAACACTCTATTGAGGTCAAGGTCTTCCTAGTTCAAGTTCAACAAGGCGTGACCAGCAAGGATACAAAGTAAACCAGCGAGCCAAGGATGACAAACGATGCGTTTAGAGGCACAAAAACATGCAAATAATCCCCTAGATGGGAAGAGATAAGACTGAAGATTTTTTTTTTTAATGCTTAAGAGGGATCAAACAAGGAAATAAGCACCAACAATAATGATAACAATAACAGCAATAACAAGATAAGATGGAACACGATAAAGATATGCCGAGGTCATCGAATGTCCGGCCTCAAACACTACCAGATCTGAACAGAAAGCGAGAGCCGTTTTTTTCCTGCCTCCAACAAAAATAAAATGAAAAGGAGACACCTTTAAGAGGGAGATTGCCGAGAGGAACCAAGAAACCGAGAGCTAAGACAGACGAGGGAAAGACGGATTTGGAGAGTGAGTGACCGAGAGAGTATGGTGAGAAGATGGAGATGATAAGACCAAGAGACTATAATTGCGTGAGGGTGAGCTAAAGAAAGTAAGCAGCGGCAAAGATGGTAGCGATGGAGCGAGCAGCTACGGTATGGTGTGAGGTGGAGATGGTGGAGTCGAGGGAGTGAGCTATGGTGAGGAGGGGTGGCGAGAACAGCGACTTGAGCTAATGGCAAGGGGCCGAGATGGGGATGGCGGTGACTAAGGTGAATCAGCGATAAGAGTGAACAGAAGGCAAGGTGGTGAAGCTCGGCAGCCGAGAGGAAGAGCGAGATGGAAGCAACGGTGGAAGGGAATGAGGAGGCGTCGGTGATGAAGAGGGAACGCGACGGACAGAGGAGGAGGGGAGATGGTGGGCTGAAGGTGATTGAGATCGAGGTGAGGCCGAGAGAGAGAGAGAGAGAGAGAGCTGATTTCAGAGGGCGTATGTGCTTATGGAGGGAAAAAGAGAGCCAGCCATGAGGGAGCTCCTGAATGAGCATTGTGGTTATGTCTTTTGTACGTGAGTGGCAGTGAGTGAAAAATGGAAAATTAAGCTCAAAGGCTGGAATTGGACCATTGGCATCAGTTGGTTCTATCCATTAAAGAAGGTCACGAAGATGTTATTCATTTTTATTGTCCTCATGGGTTGAGTCATTCATCTTTATTGGCCCAGGCAAGGGTCGGCTTCACTAGGGCTTCACTGGTTAGGCCTTGCCTATGGCCAGTGATGGTGATCCTCGCCCAAGCAAGGTAGCCCCCTTGGCCATCGCCTATGGCTAGTGGCTAGTCACTAGCAAAAGAATGAAAGGAAGGCAAAAAAAAAAAAAAAAATCATAAAAAACAATAAAAAAAGTTAATAATATTGAAATATTATTGAAAAATTTACGTTATTGCCAGCTATGCCATAAATAACAAGCAATATCACATGGGCGATTTCCAATCAAAATTGATCGGAATGATTTAATTAGCAAAATGTAAAAATGTTTAGATTTTAATTGACATAATTGAAAGATTTTGTACTAAATTTATAAAAGTGCAATAAGTTTAAAACTTTTTGGGTCAATTTTCCCCATTAAAATGATTTAAGAACAATAAGATAAACTTAAGAATTCTAATCTTATAATGATTAAGCAGAATAATATATCTTTGACTTGCAACAGGATTGGCTATAATCTAATAATTTTTTTCTTTTGATTTAATTATGCATAATATTGGATAAATAAATCCTCCGAATGTTATGGATGTGAGGATGCACATCAATCCGTCCGTGGTTATCGATGCCCTTTGTAGAAAATCTTTAGTACTGCTATTTGACAACTTTTTGCAGCTAATGATACATAGGTCCTTGCTCATTTAGAAGGTTCTTGCAGATATGAATGCATTGAAAATTGATTTCCTGGCTCCTTTCCTGCTTGGCACCCTTACAAATCAAAGGGTATCAAGCGGGCTTTAAATGGAAGAGCTAATGGAGTCTGGTTAGGGCCTGTCTCTGGACTTTCCTCGAAGCTAGTAAGACTGAGTGAGTTTTCTTTGCCGATTCTAATTTTATCTTTCCGCACACATTCGTAGTGCTAAATAACAATTGACGCGACTATCTTAGAGCCTTTTTCATTCCTCACCTCAGAGAGAAACCAACCTTAGATTCCAAAGATTCTGTTTAGTTTAGCCAGAAAAGATTCGTGATCGGTCTTCAGCATTCTTGATCACGGAATCCTTCCGGACTTTTCGTCTTGCTTCCTCCAAAGGGCTTCCTCTCCAGCAAAAAATCTGCATATCTTCCGTGTTGTTATCACCGAAAGCTTTTCATAGGAGGAACAAGATTTATCTGGACCATGTCGATGCCCTTGTTGGTGAAGCTTTTCATAGGAGGAACAAGATATCGACCGCTGTATTCCAACGTTTTATTTTTATTTTTATCTTTTGTTTTTGTTTTGCGTCCTGATTGGGAGAAAATGAAGGGGGTGGGTGGACTTTTGAGCTGTCTCGCCCTCCACGTGTCGCCGTCCGAGTCGCGAACGCAGAGAAAAGTGCGCCCGGTCAACTGGACTTATTTAAAAAAAAAAACTGGACTTATTGAACGGGTGCCGAGATGGTCGGTGGGCCTTCGAGGGCTCGCTAGCTAGCGGAAAGTCAGGCCCAAATCTGCTTCATCCGAGTGGGCCTTTCTGTAGAGGCCCGATTGCCCATAAAACAAGCCGCGGCGGGTCGGTTCCCGGTTAAAACCGGAACCGGCGTTTTTCTTACTCTGTTTCTCCCTGTTTCCCCTTTCGAAAGAGGAGATGAAAAGACGATTTCATCTGTGATGGTGACGGAGGAGAACTGCGGGCGAGGATCAGCAGGATATGGACGGCGAGTTCGGTTCGGTGCGAGAGGTGTTGAGAGATCGTCTCCGACTCTCCTCCATCTCCATCGCCCATGCTCAAGGTTCCCTTTCCCTCTCCCTCTCTCATCGCGCCTCCACCACCCTTCGATTTGCTGCATCTCTCGCCGACTCCGTATTCGATCTTTCTCCGTTGCCTACTGACTGAGCAGCCCGGAGAAGTGGCTTCGAGATTTCGGAACCTGCTGTTGCCTGCCCTGCCGATTTGGCTTTTCTCCAATTCTCTTGCCTCCCTCGACCTCCACCGCGTCCTCGCTTCGATCCGCAACCTGGCCGTCTTCTGCTTTGTCGAAAAATAGGCTCTTTCTTTGTTGGATCGACTAATTAGGGTTTTCTGGATAAAATTAACTAATTTGGGTTTTCATTTTTGTAATAATAATTTTTTTTTTTTGTTTAAAAGGCTATCGGTCGGGTCCGGTGAATGGGTCCTCACCTGGAACCGGGACCGGACTGATATTTACCGGTTCAGGTTCGGTCCGGTTCTTTTTGCTCATAGAACCGTCAAACGCTCCTCCTCCTCCATCTCCGAAGACTCTCTGCGTTGCTAGGGTTTTGAAACAGCGGAGGCGGCCGTCGCAGTGGGGCCGAAGATCATGGTGGGATTCAAGAACCGGTACATGGTGATGGAGGTATTCTTGGATCCGAATCGAGAGCTCGGGGTGGATGACCCCATCATACTCACTCAATTCAACGTATCCAAAGCGATACGGGACAGCATCCTCGTGAACTTCGGGGAGTGCGGCCTCGCTTCGTCTCTCAGATCCTTTCAAGGTACTCTTCCTTCTTTATGGGATCCCTCCTATCCTGGAATCAGCAGGTGTTTGGAGGTTGAATTCTCTGTTGTTTCCTCTACCAAGTTCTGCGATTCGGTCATGGTCAACCCATGTGGTTGTGATCTTTCGTGCAGTGAAGTATGTAAATCCCATCACGAAGCTTTGCATCATCAGAGCTTCTAGGGAGGAGCACCAGAAGGTTTGGGCTGCGATCACCTTGGTCACGAGCGTCGGAAATTGCCCGGTGCTGTTTAATTTACTCGACTTGAGCGGTGAGTCGAACGAGTGTCGAGCGGGATGCTGAATAGCACAAAAATTCACCCTTTAGTTGTTGAAATTGAATCATGAAATTAACGCTGTATTCTCCCACTAGCGATTGTAAGTGGGTTAGCTTAGTGGGATCGGCTCTTGTAAAAATATCTTGTCTTAATCCTTCTTAACAGGAGAACAATAGCACCTGGATTCTTGAACTGTGTTTTTTTTTTTTTTCTTTTTTACACAAGTCGCATTAACTGAAGCTTGAACTTTGAAAGCATAATGGATGCTGAAAATTTGCAGTGCTGTTATTGTGAACCTAGCATGATTTTCTTGCAAATTGGGAAAATTTCATGTGAGGTTATTAGCTCGCATTTTTTTTCGACTGGCAATGGCATCATGCATAATTATTTGGTGGAAAGAGTGAGATCTTTTTCTGGAAGCTGATTGAGTGAGGTTTCTATTGGTGCCAGGAAGCATCAAGGCCTGTAAAAAAGCTGCCTTGAAGTGTGATGAGTTGAAATTTGAGCAGTACAAGCTTGCCTCCAGGTCTCGTCTCTCACCTGAGGTGATTCAGCAGATGCACAACTGCCAAGAAAAGATTAAAATTTTGGAGCACTAGGAGCTCTGCACTTGTACAGTGTACACACCTCTGGCTGGTATGATCTTGAGCAATTTTTCTTTTCTTTCTTCCTTTTATATGATCTTTCAAGTTTCAATTCAGTAGCATGTGATTTAAGCACCTGAGCTGAATCTCTAAATGGTGTATATGTTTGCTGGTGGCAAGAATCTTGTCCTTGTTTCTTGGGAGTGCTTATAAATGTCATGAATTTTTACTGGACAACACGTGCATTTGATATTCCAAATTAAACTATGGTGACTGAGATTTCAAAAGCAGTTGAATTTGGTATTTCCACTTCTTACAGAATCTGCCGATTGGTAACAGAAATCTCTCTGTATGCGTATGTATTATGTCTCCTAAATTTTTTATATATGACTCTTCTCAGCGCATCCTCTGTTTGTCGATGTTACTATATCTTCTAGGCTTTATGTCTAATTTGATCTTGACGTCACTGTCTTTGCAGGTCTATGGAAGCAGGGCAAGAAATCCTTTTCAACTTTCACCTTAAGGATGATAACTTTCCTTTTCTTCCTCAAGCCCCCTCAGCGCTCTTCGCACTGGAGTTGATATTCCGTATATCAGACACGCCAGGTGAGCTTTACGGCTTCTACTGCCGTGACTTGATAGACATGCCTACACCTCATCTCATCCATGGGTTAAATCTCCATTACTGAAAGTGGGTGATCGCATGGTGAGATGATCATATGGGTTTGGTTGATTCATTTGATCAGATTTACACCAAGGTTCAAGATGCAATGTGGAATATGAAGCCGAAAGATTATTGTTTGAGCACAAGGACAAAAGAATTGCTGGTACCAGTTATGTTTTTTGCAGGCAGTGTGCAGCAGTCTTGACTTGAGTCTGATTGCCCTCTACTCCATGGGATAATTTTGGGGTATCTTCAAACAACCATCTTTTTCTTGTTTTTATATATGTATTTATTTCCTCTTTTTTTTTTTTTTTGGTTTGGGCACATTGGTGTTCTCTAACTCTGACATGTCTTATGCAAGTCTATTGATTTGGCACTCCAGAAAAATGGAATCAAATTTAGCAAGGTCTATTTCAAGTATTAATTTCATAAGATATCACTGTGCTTCTGTGATAAATATTATCATAATTCATGACAACCCGATAAAGACCATATCAATAAAAGAAGGTCCATTCATCTTTATTGTCTTCATGGGTTGAGTCATTTATAATGAGATGTAAGTTGATGAAAGTCAGATCAGGTTTGCTTATTGTGATCTTTAGAGCGAGAATGCTGGTGTCCTTTAGATGTTTCTGTACTATGCTTACATCCGAACTATAAAGCTAAGAGACACCAAGTGTCAACGTTATCTCTGTACGCCCTTAAAAGTCATGGAGGTATTCGATTTCTTATGCAATAGGAATTAATAAAACTGCTAATTTTTATGCTAATTGTCGAGTCTCAGGTGCTGAATAAATGATGATTGCAAGCCTGCATCTGTTTTGTGCACTCCGGATGCTTCCAAATTGCATTGAGATCCCTTGATTTCGATGGTTTAGATGTATTTGGACGTCGTGTATCTGCCAAAAGCTGAACATTACCGTCTCAATCCCCCTTTATATAAACTGAGAGGGACTGTACAAGTACACAACTTCCTTGCACACACAAAGTTTGAGCCAAACCACAGGCACCAAGAATCTCTGGAAACACATAGCCAGCTGAAGCAGCTCTCTTATCATTGAATTCAAGGAAAGTAGCGATCCATGATTGGGGCTAATGAAGCGTTTCTAAGTGTCACTGTACCATGTCATCTATATTCTCCTTATGTTTTAACTACTAAATTGGCGCAGGGGAACCAATCTCTTAAAGCTGAATAATCTATTACCAGTATCAATATAATTCAGTTATAGAAGTCATTACGGTATGTTGTACTGAATTCTCTATTTGTTTCATTGGTTGTTGTGATGTAACGCGACTTAAAACCAAATCAAGAGAACATGAAAATGATGGAAAGAATTCGTGCCGATTGAACATTTGCTGCTCTCAATGATGGTCTTTGATACATGGAGTTGTAAACTACTAACCACGTGCAAAAATGCAGTTGTTCCTTGAATTATGGAAAAGACTATCAACATCATAATGAAAAGGAGTATAAAAACCAAATACAAAAAAATGCAAGATATTTCCTCAAACAGGTTGAGAAATTTCATTGAAACTATATAGTAATATAGACTAATGGTCATCATGATAACTGGATCACAGCTCGTTCTGAATGGTTCTCATAACATTTGACCTCTCAATATTCAGTCCACAAAAGCAAATTAAAAGTTAAAATAGCACCCATAAGACAAGCTATAGAAATAAATTATTAATGATCTTCATTTAGCGAACAAAACCCTCTTTCCTATATGTAAATATGTGTATGCGTGTTTATATATATATGCTATATGTACATGAGATCATATATCATAGGTGTACTTCTATAATTTTATAGGTAAATAGATAGCTTGAAAAAAAGGGAACAGATATATTACCCTACACTTTCGTAACCCTTACTTTATTATAACGAGAAACACTATATGTCAATATTATAAAAGAGAAAAGTAGGAGAATAACAAAAAAATTATAAATCTATTATAATTATATCAATTTGATTTTAAACTTTTTTTTTTTATCAATTAGTCCCAAACCTTTTATAATTGTACTAATTCAATTCATTCGATCAATTTTGGTTGACCAACGCTAACGTGGACATTGGTCGTCCGATTGGCCGACGTTAATGTGGATTTTTAATAATATTTTATTTTTTGAATTTTTTTGTTAAATTTTTTTTTTTTTGTTCTTTTTCTTTTCTTCCTTTTTTTGCTGTTTTTTTTTTTTCGCCAGCCATTGTGGGAACAGAAGCAAAGAAGGAAGAAAAGAAAAAAAGAAAAAAAAAAGACAAAAATTAATGAAAAATTGAAAAAATAAAATATTATTTAAAATGATCTACGTCATTGTCGGCCGGACAGTCAACGTCCACGTCAGCGCTAACTAGCTAAAATTGGGCAAATTGATTGAATCGACACAATTATAACAAGTTTAAAACTGAATTAGCTAAAAAAAGTGTAGAACTACATTGGTCCAATTGCAATAGGATTATGATCTTCTTCTTTTTTTGTAATTTTCCCTAGAAAAAAAGATAAAATCATTAATTGGTGAGTTTAGATTTATTGACCAATACATCATTATCATTTCCAAATTAATAAGGAAGACAAATCCATGTTGATATATTTTTTTGGAAACATTATATTAAATTGATTGATATGATTCATTTTCTGATCTAATTAATGTAAAGGTATGTATCTAACTAATCTCAAGGAAAGTGAAAAAGAATGCAACTTTGTGTGATGATACACGGTTCAATTACAAAACTCCATTTTGCCAAACTTTTCTATATTTTATTGATATCATTGAGGAGTTTATCACAATCACTAAATTACAAACATCACTACGTAGATAGGTAGGTAGCCTAGCCAACTTGAAAGAGCCGCAACTAATATAATTAAGAGTGCATTTGTTTCATAAAAGACAAATTACTTAAAAATATTTTCTTAAAATGATTACTTGTAATGAATAAATAAATAAAAATTTTATCATCATAGATATTTATATATAAATTATTGTTGATAATTAAAATATTTTTATTGACTAATTATTTCAATTTATATAAACGATTATATAAGAAAAATAATTTACGAATCATTACTTTTTTTATGAAATAAATATAACCTAAAAAGGAGCTGAAGGTACAGATGTTGGTACATGATTGGTGAGAAGATAATAGATTCGAGAAGAGAAGGGATCGGACGCCATCTTTCTGGAACCTATAGGCTAAATCATCTATTCGGTGGGGAAGGGGGAGGGGCACGTCTCGCGGTCCCGCTCTCTACAGTCTTCCTATCAAAGGAAACCAATAACTAATCTGGTCGCTGAAGCGACGTATGAAAGGATTTCTGCACCCATGCGGAAAAAACAACAAAATGAAAATACTCAAGAAAATGATGAGGGCGAGGGATCCATGGACCACGACAAGTATCGAGAGCCAATACAGTTTGGTTACGGTCCCGTAGACGCCTGCCATGAATGCCAGAGGTATTGCGGTAAGAGGTACCCACAATGGGAGAGTTGATAGGATAACGGCCGCTCCCTTCACGTTAGGATGAGTAGTAAGTGACAATAAGAGCAGCACGATTGCCATGATCGAGCTGTACATGGCTGTGGAGTTGCTAATCACAAAGACATTGTACATGGCTTTGTGGAGCAATGCCGGGAGTTCAGCATTTGTGTCAGAACCATAATATCCTCCGGGAACGGAAAATCCAGAAACGAAAGTGACAGAGGCTGTAAGTGTCGCCACGACCAAGAGTACTCACGTCCTCCTTGACCACACCCACTCTCGATCGTACCAGTCGTTTCAGTGGGACCCGACCAGTAGGATCGCACATAGCTAATTCCATACTTCTTGTTGCTCCAGCAGAAAACAAAATTGCCCATATTAACCTCTGCAAGCAGCAAGTCAAAGAATAAAAGAAGAAATCAAAACATTATGATTTTGACGACTAAATAATAGATCTGCGCGAGAGCACACTAATTGACATGCCTCACTAACTATTTATTCTAGTTCTGTCTCTATCTCTGATTGGTATAACAATTTGCAATGAATCATTATCCATGAAAAAAGTGTAAAAGGTCGTACCTTTAAGAGTAAATCATTAGATGCTGTAATGTCTCCGTCTACCACGTCTATAGCCGTCATGTTATTATGATTGACCAAACTAAGATCAGTTTTGCTGTCTCGTGCAAGAAGCAAGACTGAAGGTTGGTAATGCGACACCGCCACATGCAGAGGCGTATTCCCTTCTAAATCTCTTGCATTTATGAGGCTATTGAATTTGGGATTATTCAGTATGTATTTGACAGTTGCAGTGCATCCATTCTGCACTGACACGTGAAGAATGTTTTGTCCCAGCCTAGTTAGAAACTCTGCAGGGTCTAACCATCGTCGAAGTAGCTCTTCGACGATATCAACGTGACCCATCATGCAAGCAATATGAATAGGAAGATAACCGAGCGTGATGTCTTGCTCCAGGGCGTCTGTTCGGTAATGTTGCATCAAGAATTTGACTCCATCAAGATAATTGGTGTACGCTGCTAAGTGGAGTGGAGTGCCCTGTTCTGAGTATCTCACTTGAAATAGCCACGGCTTCGTTTTCTGCATCTCTTCCAGCATATCTAAAACCAATACAAAAATATAAGCATATGGGATGAACACAAGTTTGTAATTTTTCAATATGCGTTGATCCTGCTCTAGATGATCTCAGGTATCGGGAGTTTGTCTCACGATCTTGCCCAGAGTAGTCAGCTATCAAACCATGTGAGCACGTGACTCATTAAACTAGACTTTCTTTGTGAAATTCGTTTTTTTCCGTCAAGAAGGGAAATGTACACGCAACCGTCTCCTTGTCCTTTTGTCGTCTATGCCAAATATATCCCACACACAGACACTTTCACATCAATACCAAGAACTAAGCCACACTTCCACAATCCAACAGGGTATCAGAACTCCAAAAATCATCGGGAAACCAAATTGAAAAAACAAAAGAGTGACCAAGTAGATCAAAGAATTAGCGAGAGCACGATAGTAGGGTTTACCCATATTCCGGAACATAATGGCAACGTGAACGGGTGACATGCCGAAGACATCTTTAGTCTCTAATCTCCTCTCGTCTTCACCGTCGTTTGGTACTGCCAACAAGACCTTGAGAACCTCTATGTCCCCTGTTTCGATTGCTACGCACCATGGTGACTTGCTTTCCTTATTCTGACGATACAGCGGATTGGGGTCTTCATTAACCAGTTTACGGATCACCTCATAACGACGGTGCCTCACAGCCTCGTGCAGAGCGGAGTTGCCGTTGTGGTCAGTGCATGTTAGGCCCCCCCGGTGAAGGAGAAGTTCCACCGCACCGACAATCCCAGCTCTAGCTGCAATGTGCAGCGGCGTCTCTCCTTTGGAATTCTTACAAGAGATCAAGTGCTCAGGGACGAAATCGATGATTGCCCTGACATTATCACTGTTCTCTGTATTCCAACGGTAGCAGGTTAATTTGAGTGCGTAAGTTTGAGAATAGTAAAATGCGCGGCCACAACCTTTCTAATATACCTGCCGCAGCGTGAAGCAGTGTATTCCCCAAGGGGCTGCGTTGCCCGAGAACAATGGGCAACGACACTCTTTCCCTGATGCAATGACCCTCCAGGGCTCCGATGAACTCGTCGACATCCCGTCCCTTCGCAGCCGAGTATAGCTGGGGATCCAAAATATTGTCGGGTTGTGGAGGATCGTGCTGTTGCTGGTTCACGTCGGCCGTGATTAATAATGCTTCCAGTCTCCGCCTTCTCTCCCCCCACGTCTCCTGGTGCAGACGCTCAGTCATCTCTCCGTGAGCGATTATGGCCTGTGACTTTGAACGAAATGCCCTGGTGTGTCCTAGGAATCAAATTTGGCAGAGTTATAGCGATCAAGTCGAGTACAACCAGATTGGCCTTAATGAACCTACCCAATCCACATTTTACTGTTGTGATAAAATTGGTATCCAATGCGCATATTCATCTCCTTTTCCTTCTTTATAAGAAACCCCCAAAAAAAAAAAATAACAAAACAAAACAGAAAAATTAAGAAATGGCAAACGTTGCCCGTGTGGAATTTACACCATATTAATTTTTTCCCCCAAAAGTGATCGAACAGTAAAAGAAATCTAGAACAAACAAACGCATTGGAAGCAATGAGATTTTTACGATCGCATCAGTATTGGGGGTAAATATGTTTTCTTTTGAACGAAGTTACTTGTCCACCTTCTCTTCAAAATTTTAAAAAGTATTCCAAAATTTTAAAATTAGAAAAAGAAAATTATGTCGATATATGGGTTAATTTTTTTAAAAGATATTTTACACCTTATAAAATCAAATTGCAAAGAAGAATTAAAAAAAGTAAAAGAAATGCCACTAATAACCTTAAACTATGACATTAATATCCACACTTTTTTTGTGTAACTAAAACCCTTAAACTTGTATACTATGCAAGCTTCAATTACAAGAAATATATCAAGCGCAAGATTTAAATTAAACAAAAGAATTTATCTAGACAAGATTTGAATCACTGAAAATATTAGATCCTCACAAAGAGTACACGACACAAATGAAGACCTTCTTCACACCAACAGGACCAAAACCAACAGATTTCTATAGCTGAATTACATTGCCACGAAGAGAAAAAAGAACCCATAAATCACATGAAAAAAGCTGATCAAACCAAAACAAAGCCACTCACCACCTTCTTCAGAACCAACACAGTGCCTTCCTCTCTCTCTCTCCACGTTCATCCTCTCCCCCTCTCTCTTTCGCTTTGTAACCTCTCTCTCGTGAAATCAAAGTCGAGAGGGGAGTAGAGTGAGTAGAGTAATTATAGACGAGGAGAGGGCCCATGGGCTCGTCCTTCTCTCTCTTCTCGTTGAAGTTGACGAAGAAGTGAAAGAGAGAATTGTCGACGAGGAGAGGGTCCATGGGCTCGTCCTTCTCTCTCTTCTCGTTGACGTTGACGAAGAAGTGAGAGAGAGAGGGGAGAAAATATTAAGTGGTTGCAAGTAGGGGTGAGTATGGTCCGGGTTGGTCCGGGCTACCCCCTAACCCTAGGACCAACCCGTACAGTATTGGTCCTCAATTTTTAGGACCGAGGACCGACCCTATTGATCCTAGGACCAAGGACCGGACTGTAGGAAAAAGGCTGATAAGAACAAATAAATTTGTCTGAGGCGTGCAAACGTAAGCACTGTCCTTAAGGATAATTCCGCCCCTCGGAGTGCGGGACTCGGTGCGATAGGCTTCTGATGGCTATCCTCCCAAGATACAACAGACATTCTTCTATATTCCGCACTAAATATTAGAAGGCACAGAAACAACGTCTGTGTATAACCCAGCAAAGAAAAGGAAAGGAAAGATTTCAAAAAGAAAGAATATTCTCTTTTCATTTAGTGTGTATTTTTAAGATTGTCTTATGAGATTTTATATTCAGACAAAATAGAGCCGTTAAAAGAGCCGTTATAAAATAATGAATGATTTATTTGAGAAATAAATTAAACGTTACAAAACGATAAGAAAGCCTATGACCGTTAAGAAACCGTTATGTGACCGTTTAAAATAATAATGCTCTTCAATGCGGTCATAACTATTATCGAAGTTATTATTGTTAATATTTCAAAATATTATTGAAATATCCAACAATCCCCCACATATTTCAAAATATTTTGAAAATAAAAGTAATATGATGCTGGGTTATTGGAGTGTAATGCATCGGAACTGGTGCTTGTTATGCTATGAACCAGCCCTAGAAAAAATGAAATATAATTCACGAAATTATTGGTGAAGTTTGAAACTTCTATGAACCAAAAATTTTTTTTGTGAATTATAATTTTCATCAATCACATTGCACTCCCACAAACTTTGTTGTTCAACGCGGTTTTGCGCTAATAGGCCATGCGCGTGCTTGGTTTATTCATAAGTGCTTTAGAGATTTTCGCGAAAAATTCTCATAGGAGCGGCCCCACTCCACACTTATATAGGTGATTCCATCAAGTGTATTCTGCAGCTTAATACACCACCAATAATGGCTATAGAATTTCATTAAGAGCTTAGCCCAACCTCTATTTTCCTTGCAGTTTTGCACCATTCTCATCTTAGGATGGACAATAATTTTTAATAGTGCAACACTAGAACAACAAGTGACTTGTTATTACCCATATGAACCTAATTCATGGGATCGCTAATCACATAGGTTGGGTTACCATCACTATTGTTTTTCCTCAATTGGCTTAAGTCCCATTCCCCTCGATGTGTCATAAATTAATTTTCTTCCCACAGGTTTAGTCAGAGGATCGGCCAAATTCACTTCTGACTTTACAAAATCAATGGATATAATTCCATCTTTAAGCAGCTGCTTTACTACATGTCTCAATCGGATGTGTCTATTTTTACCATTGAAAGTTTTATTCTTTGCAATGGCTATTGCCGCTTGGCAATCATAGTGCATAGACACAGAAGGTGTCGGTTTCATTCCCAAAGGAATATCCGCTAAGAGGTTCCTTAACCACTCAGCCTCATTGCCAGCCAATTCTAGAGCCACAAACTCTGACTCCATGGTGGATTTAGCAATTATTGTTTGTTTGACTGACTTCCAAGTTACAGCACCTCCACCAAGGGTAAACACATATCCACTAGTGGATTTTGTCTCATCTGAATCTGAAATCCAATTAGCATCACTGTATCCTTCTAATACAGCAGGAAATCCATTATATAAAATACCATAATTCATGGTTCCTCTCAAATATTTCATTAATCTGCTCAAAGCAGTCCAATGATCATCATTGGGATTTTGTGTATATCTGCTCAGTCTACATACAGCATAAGCTATATCGGTCGAGTATAATTCATCAAATGCATCAAACTCCCAATAATTTGAGCATACTTAGACTGAGCCACACCATCTCCTTTATTTTTCACTAATTGGATATTAGAATCATAAGAAGTATTCACAGGTTTAACATCAAAGTGATCAAATTTTTTAAGTAGCCTCTCCACATAATGCGCTTGAGTAAGCATTAGGCCACTATCACTCTTTACGATTCTAACACCCAAAATAATATTAGCTTCCCCATGTCCTTCATATCGAATTTAGAAGTCAAAAAACATTTTGTTTCATTCACTACATCAATACACGTACCAAAAATAAGCATGTCATCAACATATAAGCTAATAATTATAAATTCACCATTAACAGTTTTTGTATATACACATTTATCTACTCCAATAGAGAAAAATCCATTATTAACTAGAACATCATTAAATTTCTCATACCATTGCTTTGGCGCTTGCTTTAAGCCGTATAAAGATTTAACAAGTTTACAAACTTTTTTTCTTGGCCAGGAAAAATACAGCCTTCAGGTTGCACCATGTAAATTTCCTCTTCCAAATCACCATTTAAAAAGCTGTTTTAACATCCATCTGGTGAATAATAAGTTTGTAAATGGAAGCCAAAGCAATTAAAACACGAATAGATGAAATTCTCGTAATTGGAGCAAAAGTGTCAAAATAATCAACATTTTGTTTTTGTGTAAAACCTTTTGCAACTAATCTTGCTTTATATTTATCAATAGAACCATCAGGATTATATTTTCTTTTAAAAATCCATTTACAACCGATCGGTTTTGCACCGGGTGGTAAATCAACTAATTTCCAAGTTTGATTTTGTAAGATAGAATCAATCTCGATTTTTATAGCTTCTTTCCAAAAATTGCTTTCGAGGAAGATATCGCTTCTTAATAAGTCAAAGGATCATTATCAATAAAATAAGTATAAAAATCATTCCCAAAAGAATTTTCTTTCCTTATTCTTTTGCTCCTTCTCAATTCATCATTTGAATTTTCGAAAACATTTTTATGAATAGGCGCAGGAGAAATATTATCAACACTTAATGGAAAAATATGCTCAAAAAATTCTGCATTTTTTGTCTCAACTATAGTATTATTATCAAGCACGTCACTTTTTAATACAAGAAATCTATATGCAGCACTATGTTCAGCATAACCAATAAACATGCAGTCAGATAATTTAGAGCCTATTTTTCTTTTCTTAGAATTTGGAAGCATAACCTTAGCAAGACACCCCCACACTTTCAAATATTTTAAATTAGGACGATAACCTTTCCAGAGTTCATAAGGTGTTTTACCAGTTTTCTTATGAGGTATTCTATTTTGGATATGACATGCAGATAAAATAGCTTCACCCCATAAATTATTTGGAGCATTAGAACTAACAAGCATAGAATTCATCATCTCTTTCAAAGTCCTATTTTTTCTTTCAGCTATGCCATTAGATTCAGGGGAATAAGGAGGCGTAGTTTCATGAATTATTCCTTCCTTTTCATAAAATTTATTAAGCAATACATATTCTCCACCTCTATCCGATCTAATTCTTTTTATCCTTTTATTCAATTGATTTTCTACCTCAGCTTTATACAAAAGGAACATATCAAAAGCTTCATCTTTATGCCTAAGCAAATAAACTTTGGTAAATCTAGAATAATCATCAATGAAGGTCACGTAATATTTTTTACCTCCTCTAGTCATAGTTTGTTTTAAATCTCCTAGATCAGTATGAATTAAACTCAACAAATCAGATTCTCTATTTACAGAAATACAAGGCTTTTTTGTTAATTTTGTTTCGGCACATATTATACATTTATTAAAACATGGGTTTTTAATTCCAGAAATTAAACATTGTTTTTGCATTTTCTTAATATAAGAAATACTAACATGACCTAATCTACCATGCCATAAATCAACAGATTCAGTCAAGTAAGCGAAAGCAAAAAGAGCATTTTCATTGATAACATTAGAAACGTTAAGAACAAAAAGTCCTTGATTACAATAACCATTTCCCACAAAGACATTATTTTTGTCATTACAATCTTATCGATTCGAATGACACCTTCACCCCAACCTTTCCCAAAAGCGCTACTGAGACCAGGTTTGCCCTTATATTAGGGACATGTAATACATCATTCAGGGCCAAAGTCTTGCCAGATGTGAGCTTGAGAAGAACTTTTCCTTTCCCAAGAACTTGAGCTATTCTTGAATCACCAAGATAAATAATTTCTTCTCCTTCCCCTACTGGCGTGTAGGAGGAAAAGGCATTTTTGTTTGCACAAATATGCCTGGTAACACCTGAGTCTACCACCCACTCTTTCACATTGGCCACAATGTTGGCCTGGGAAATAACCGCAACAATTATATCATTAGAGTCATCTGCTTTAACCAAATTGACTTTTGGTTTAGCAGGATTGTCATTTCCCATCATTCTCTTTCTGCAGTGCGCTGCATGATGACCTGGTTTTCCACAAACAAAGCAAGAGCCTTTCTTTTTGAAGGTGGGGTGAGCAACTTTGGGTTTGTAATCAGGTTTTTTGTTATAATACCTATTTTGGCGATGTTGAAATTTGCCTTGCACCAAATTTGCCCTGGTAGCAATTTCCTTAGCTTTGGCAGCTTTGATCTCCTTGCGAGTTGTATCCTCAATGATGATATGCACGATCAGATCGGCTAGTGACAATTGCTTGTCCTTGTGCTTGAGTTGTTGCTTGTAGTTATTCCAAGACTCGGGTAACTTTTCAATCGGCGAGGCCGCAAGAAATTCTTCTTGTAAGTTGATGTTTTCTGCCTTCAAGTCCTCCACTAGCTTGTGATATTCATTGATTTGTGTCTTGATCTCCTTATCATCGGACATTTCCCATTGATAATAATTTCCGATTACAAATTTTTGTCTGCCCACATCTTCGGCAGTGTACTTTGCAGTCATGGAGTCCCATATTTTTTTCGCTTCCTTATACGGACAGTAGACATCAAACAATTCATTAGAAAGAGTACTAATAATTGTGTGCCTACATACCTTATTAGCATGTATCCATTGATCTCGAAGCTTGTTATCAGTTGGTTCGGCCTCCATAAGTGCGAAAGCCACGCCGTGCACATCTAGGATAGAGAAAACCCTTTCTTGCCACCTTCTGAAATTGTTGCCGTTGAAAACTTCGATCTTCGATATGTCGGGGAATGGTTTGGCATTGGACATATGTGGTAGTGATGGTAGTGCAACCGGACTGGTGGAGATTGAGGCATCAGCAGCAGTATTGACTTGATGCTCCATGGGTATTATCCTTAAGATTGTAGGAAAAAGGCTGATAAGAACAAATAAATTTGTCTGAGGCGTGCAAACGTAAGCACTGTCCTTAAGGATAATTCCGCCCCTCGGAGTGCGAAACTCGGTGCGATAGGCTTCTGACGGCTATTCTCCCAAGATACAACAGACCTTCTTCTATATTCCGCACTGAATATTAGAAGGAACAGAAACAACGTCTGTGTATAACCCAGCAAGAAAAAGGAAAGGAAAGATTTCAAAAAGAAAGAATATTCTCTGTTTCATTCGGTGTGTATTTTTAAGATTGTCTTGTGAGATTTTATATTCAGACAAAATAGAGCCGTTAAAAGAGCCGTTATAAAATAATGAATGATTTATTTGAGAAATAAATTAAACGTTACAAAATGATAAGAAAGCCGTTGTATGACCGTTAAGAAACCGTTATGTGACCGTTTAAAATAATAATGCTCTTCAATGCGGTCATAACTATTATCGAAGTTATTATTGTTAATATTTCAAAATATTATTGAAATATCCAACACGGACTAACCCAATGGGTTCGGTCCGATTCCAGGGTCAACCCGGGACCGATCGATAATTTTTTTTTTCGTCTTATTTTTTATACTTCCTAAAAAAGCAAACCTACAAATTCAAATTACACATCTATTGACAATGCGGCATTGTGCAACTAAACTATAAATACCAATACATATTTAGCAAATTTAAGATGACATAATAATATAAATTTCATACCTGCTAACCACTCATCGAGATATGGGACAACATGGAAAGTTCTTATAATCATCTATCTTTAATATTCATAACACCATATGCAATAGTGTTTTACTGCGTTTGATCATGTAAAGTCCACTCAACAAAAAAATGAGTTTCACACCACTTGACTAGCAAATTACCGTAGTAACTGCAGTACTACTCTACTCTTCAAAAACTTCTACCATTTGATACAAATTGAAAAGTAAAGTGCAGTTGAAATTCATTAGTAAAATACAATTAAACCATAAAAAGTTTAAAAATACTTAATATAAACCATGAATATATAACTTCGCATTTTGTTAATTCACTTGAACTTCTAAAAACCTAAAAACAAAACAAACGACACATAATTGATATTCAACAAAAGTTTTAATTTGAAATTACTATTAGTGCTATTGATGGAACATCCCAATATAATATAATATAACATACATTTTACTTAGGTTTGAATATATAATTTGAATATATAAAAGAATTATAAATAATATACTATAATATAATGTAATATAATATAATATAATATAATATAATATACATGGTTGGTCCAGGGTTGGACCGACCCAAAACTCTTAGGACCGAGGATCAACTCGCACAATGTTGGTCCTGGAATTTTAGGACTAATGATCGACCCGGTCCCTTGGGATCCGGACCGGGACCGCGGGTTGGGCCGGTCGGGGTCGGTCCCGGGGTTAACCCTAGACCGCTGCTCACCCCTAGTTGCAAGTACCGCATGAATTGTGCCGGCGCGCTTTTTTACCAATGTCCAATAATAGGTTAATACGTGTCTACCGAGTGGAATAAAAATAAATAAAAATTTGATTTTTATCTTCTTCTTGGCACACCTCCTCTCCAGCCTCTAGCCACCGTCTCCATCCCTTTCGTCATCGCTCGCGGTTGGCTCCAATGTTGCTCGTCCAGATGTGGATGAGGCCATGGCTTCTCGAGCTAGCTTGTGGCCAGGGTAAAGCTCGAGCGACCATGGCTCCAGATCTGTCGCGGCCGCACTTCACGGAAGGAGCTCGCTGGAGGAACTCGAAGGGAGGACGATGGAAGAGGACACCGAGAGAGAGAGAGAGACTCCATAATCGTTCAAGGCGGAGGAAGGGACTTGCCGCTGTAGCCATGGTGGGAGGTGGGCTTTGAAGATGGAGGTTACGGTGGACAGGGCCGAAGTTGGACGTTGGATTCTCAACTGGCCGGAGAGATGGTGGCTGTGATGGAGATGAGGAGAGAGAATCCATTTTTTCGATTTTTCCTAATTAGGACACGTGTCAATTTCTAAATGTACCTAGTCATATTAATGCGCGTCACGTCAGCCGGGTCCATGACTCTCGCAAGCCACTGAATATTTCCCCCCTTATCTCTCGAGAGACACTAGATGAGTAGGAAAGAAATATATAGAAATGAGATGCAAGGGAAATTCGCGGGAATGAAGGATGGATTTGTCGGAGCATATATATTTTTTTAAATTTCAAACACTCCATCTTTGCTAAACCCCCTCTTTCTCATCCATGAACTTGAAAAATGAGTTGATACAATCGTTATAATCCTAAATTTTGGAATTGTATTCGTAACATTATTTATCTTTCTTTTCATATATTTTTCATATCTGTGTGATGTATTTCATCATTTCCTTGGAATGCAAATTTCAATTCCAATGAAATTTACATTTCCTTGCACTTATATTGTAGTTTCATCACTCCATCAAAGCTCCCTTTGCATATTTTGTATTAGAGTGTGAAATAGCAAAACGATTTTGATCACTCCCTAATATGTCTAATATTAAACTCTCAATTGGGCTAGCACTTTCCTCTATATGTTGGTCCCTTGGTACAGGGTAGAGAATGTGTGAAAATTTTCCTTGATTTTAAGTTCTTTAATAGAAAGAGAATCCAAAAACACAGTTAACTGAGGTTTAACAAGAATAATAAAGTACAATGAATAAGTGCGATAATTGTCTAAATGGTTATGAACAAATTATAAAAAGATTAATCCATTTCTAAACTTTTCAATTTGGCAAATTCAGTCCTAAAAATGTTGATGATTTATTAATGTAATCATTTCAGTCAAAATCGGAAATCGTTGACAATGACAAATTAAGCAATTTTTAAAATGTTTTTTGAAACTTTTATAAATTTTTTAATTCTTTTATTTTCATTTTGCTTTTTCAGTGTTCTTCTTCCTCAAACGGTCAGCAGGGGTCACCAAGGCCCCAACTCACCCTTGTTGGTCCTTCAAGGAGGAAGAATAGTGAAAAAAACATATTAAAAATAAAAGAATTAAAAATTTTATAAAAAAGAATTCATTAAAATTTAAAAATTTGTAAAAATTGTCCATGTCAACGTTGGTTATACCATAGAAAATGGTTAACATCCAAGTCATCAATTGTTAGTCAAACTTGACCAGAAGGACTAAATTGATAAATTGTCAAAAAATTAAAGTGAGAATCCTCCAAATTCTCTCTTTTCGAAAAGTCTCTCTATCTTTTGGGGTAGCTCAAAACCCTAACATTCCCTGAAACCCTATCCCTTCTCCACCCAAATACCATAAAAATCCTGACCTTCTTACACCCGCCTGCTTTAATCATCCCTCACTAAGTGGATTGTCTGATCCCAAAGCTTGATTCCTTTTTGATCGGCTGCCATGGAAGAGGCAGAAGACTCAGAGCAACAAATGGCGTCTCTCTACAAACGATTAGGGAGAATGTGGTTAGCCAACATCATCAAGCCAATGGAGAATATAGAGTTTGAGGAGAAAATGAAGGAATGCAAATGCTCTCTCCTCGAACAGCTACACACACCCAAATGTTAACTCCCAGGCATTTCAAAACACAATGAGGAAAGCTTGGAGGCTAGAAAGTGTGGAGATAATCCAGTTATGACATGATATTTTCTGTTTCACTTTTGACACTGAAATTACTAAGAATAAGGTAATGGACTAAGGTTCTTGGTCTTTTGCAAACCACATGCTTGTCTTAAAACCATGGGAGCCGAATATTCCTCCCTAATGCTATGATTTTAACTCTTGTGAATTCTTGGTTCATATTCATGGGCTGCTATGTGAATGGACTTACGGAAGATGCGGTTTGCCGGATAGCAAGTAATATTGGAGTGGTGTCGGCGGTTAAAATCAAAACAAAAAGTAATGCCTCTATCAAAATAGGAAAAGCGAGAGTGAAACTTAACCTATTGTCTCCTCTACAATCAGGCTTTATTATCAGCAATGCAGGGCAGAAAATCTGGCTGGACTTTAAGTATGAGAGGCTCCCACAGTACTATTACTCTTGTGGAAAGATAGGGCACTATGCTGCCTATTGTGAGGAGGTGCCGTTTAAAGAAGGAAATTTTGATGCAGATGGTGGGCGTATGTTTGGCTCGTGGCTAAAGACTGAGAATCAGGAAAATAGCGGGAGAATTACAATTCGATCCTGCCCTTTATTAGATTTGGCCAGGTCGGTCCTAAACTTTTTTTTTTTTTTAATTTAGTCCTAAACCTTTTTTATAATTGTCTTGGTTCAGTCCTTCCGCCAAAATTGGCCGGCCGGAGCTGGCGTGGACGCCGGCCGGAGACAGCTGGCCGGCGAACAATTTTTTAATAATTTTTAATTTTTTTTTTTTAATTTTTTTAATTTTTTTAATTTTTTAAATTTTTTTATTTATTTATTTTTTTGACCTTTTTCTTCTTCCTCTGGCCGGCCGGCGCCGGCCAGAGGCGAGGGCCGGCGAGGTCAGCCTCGCCGGCCACTGGCGAGGCTCGCCCCTGCCGGCCACTGGCGAAGGCGAGCCTCGCCCAGCCAAGGCGAGGCTCGGCCTCGCCCAGCCATGGCGAGGTCGAGCCTCGCCAGATCTGGCGACGGCGGCCTCGCCGTCGCTGGGCGAGGCTCGCCTTCGCCAGTGGCAGGCGGGGCGAGCCTCGCCCAGCGACGGCGAGGCCGCCGTCGCCCAGCCAAGGCGAGGCTCGGCCTCGCCCAGCCATGGCGAGGTCGAGCCTCGCCAGATCTGGCGACGGCGGCCTCGCCGTCGCTGGGCGAGGCTCGCCTTCGCCAGTGGCAAGCGAGGGCGAGCCTCGCCTAGCGACGGTGAGGCCGCTGTCGCCCAGCCAAGGCGAGGCTCGGCCTCGCCCAGCCATGGCGAGGCGAGCCTCGCCAGATCTGGCGACGGCGGCCTCGCCGGCCACTAGCGAGGCCGTAACCAGATCTGGCGAGGCTCGCCTCGCCATGGCTGGGCGAGGCCGAGCCTCGCCTTGGCTGGGCGACGGCGGCCGCCGCCGTCGCTGGGCGAGGCTCGCCTTCGCCAGTGGCCGGCGGGGGCGAGCCTCGCCAGTGGCCGGCGAGGTCAGCCTCGCCGGCCCTCGCCTCTGGCCGGCGCCGGCCGGCCAGAGGAAGAAGAAGAAGGTAAAAAAAATTAAAAAAATTAAAAAAATTAAAAAAAATTAAAAAAAAAATTGAAAAAAAATTAAAAAATTATTAAAAAATTGTTCGCCGGCCAGCTGTCTCCGGCCGGCGTCCACGTCAGCTCCGGCCGGCCAATTTTGGCGGAAGGACTGAATCGCACAATTATAAAAGGTTTAGGACTGACCGCGCACAATTATAAAAGGTTTAGGACAAATTAAGAAAAAAAAAAAAAGTTTAGGACCGACCTGGTAAAAATGCATAGGTTTAGGACTGAATTGGTAATTCTCCCGGAAAATAGCCTTCTGGAAAATTTTGAATGGAGATAAGAAGAATGCCGACAGGGAAGAAGAAGAAGTTATCCTAAAAACTCCGCCAAACCCGGGACAAATTGTGCTTTATGGCTTCTACTTCTGTGACTTGAAATACATGCCTAATCCTCATCTCATCCATGGGTTAAATTTCCATTACTGAAAGGAGCTGATCCATGGCCAAATTATCATATGGGTTTTGGTCGATTCATGTGATCAGATCTACACCAAGGTTCAAGATGCGATGTGGAATATGAAGCTGAAAGAATATTGTTTGAGCGCAAGTACAAAAGAATTGCTGGTATTGGTTATGTTTTTTGCAGGTAGTGTGCACCTGTCTTGACTAGAGTCTGATTGCCCTCTACTTCGTGGGACAATTTTGGAGTATCTTCAAACAACCATCCTTTTCTTGTTTTTATTTAGGATTAATATCCTGAAAAACCCCAAACTGGTACATCTGTGACAAATTTACCCCAAACTATTTTTTTGACTATGAAAAACCCAAAACTGGTATGCTTGTGACAAATTTACTCGATTGATCATAAAAAACCCTAAATTGATAAATTCGTAACAAATATACCATTTACTAAATTGGATTAATACCACACAAAAATCACAAAAATTGTAAATTGTGATAAACATAACGTAAAATCCCAAATTGGTATACCGGTCAACTGTCACGTGTCATCTAACTTAATAATTTGACAGTAAAATTTAACGAAAACTAACAAAGGGTAAATTTGTCATAAGTGTACCAGTTTAGAGTAAATTTGTCAAAGGTATACCAGTTTGGCCTTTTTGGTAGTAAAAAAAAATAGTTTTTGGTAAATTTGTCACAAGTGTACCAGTTTAAAGTTTTTCAGGGTATTAACCATTTTATTTATGTATTTATTTCCTCTTTTTTTTAATCTGTTTGGGCACGTTCATGTTCTCTAACTTTGACATGTTGTATGCGAGTCTATTGTTTGGGCACTCCAGTAAAACGGAATCAAATTTGGCAAGGTCTATTTCAAGTATCAATTTCATATAATATCGCTGTGCTTGTGTAATAAATATCATCATAATTCAAAACACCGGATAAAGATCGTATCTACAAAAGAAAGGTTGTAAGATTGTCGTTCATCTTTATTGTCTTCGTGAGTCGAGTCATTAATAATCAGATGTAAGTTGATGATAGTCGGATCAAGTTTGCTTAATGGATCTTTAGAGCGAGAATGCTAGTGTCCTTTAGATGTTTTTTGACTGTGCTTACATTCCAAACAATAAAGCTAAGAGACACCGAGTGTCAACGTCATCTTTGCACGCCCCTCATAAAGAAATGCATTTGATTTCTAATACAATATAAATTAATAAAACAGCTAGTTTTATGCTAATTGTCGTGTCTCAGATGCTAACTAACTGATGATTGCAAGCCGGCATCTGATTTGTGCACTCTGGATACTTCCAAATTGCATCAAGAACCCTCGAATTCGATGGTTTAGATGTTTTTGGACGTCATGTTTGCTAGTAGCCGAATATTCATGTCTCAATGCCCCCTTATATAAACTGAGAGGCTGTACAAGTACAAAACTTCCTTGCACACGCAAAGTTTAAGCCACACCACAGGCACCAAGAATCTCTTGAAACACATGGCTAGCTGAAGCAGCTCTCTTTTCATTGAATTCAATGAAAGTAGCAATCCATGATTGAGACTGATGAAGGGTTTCTTAGTGTCACTGTTTATACCATGTCATCTATATTCGCTTTATGTTCCAACTACTAAATCGGCATAGACGAACCAATCTCTTAAACCTAAATAGTCTGTTACCTGTATCAATTTAATTCAGTAATAGAAGTCATCATGGGATGTTGTAATGAATTTCTATTTGTTTCATAGGTTTTTGTGATGAACCAAATCAAGAGAACATGAAAATGCTATAAAGAATTTCTGTCCGATCGTACATTTGCTACTCACTCAATGATGGTCTTTGATACACAGAGTTGTAAACTACTAAGCACGTACCAAATTGCAGTGGTTCCTTAAACTATGGAAAATACTATCAGCATCAAAATGAAAAGGACTATGCAAACCAATTATAGAAAATGGAAAGATATCTCCTCAAAACAAGTTGAGAAATCTCACTAAAACTATTTGGTAATGTAGACTCGTAGTCATCCTGATAACTAGACAACAACACATAGTGAATATGTCTCATAACTCATTTGATTTTCTCAATATTCTGTACACAAAAACAAATTAAAAGTGAAATAGCACCCATAAGACAGCTATAGAAATAAACTAATTGATGACCTTATTTAGCAATAAAAAACCTTCTCTCCCATTTGTGAATATAGATAGATAGATAGGTCTATCAAATATCACATGTGGACATCAATAAATTTATAGGTAAATTGATAATTTGACGAATAAGTAGATATTGCCCTATTCAATTCTCTTAACCCTTATTTTATTATGACTAGAGACATTATACGTCAATAATATAAGAGAGAAAAACAAGTAAAATTTATTTATTTATTGGTTATTTTAGATTTATTTATTACACCCAAATTAATAAGCAAGGCAAAACAATGCTGATTTATTCTCCTAGAAACATTATATTAGATTGAATGAGATGGTTCATTTTCTTTTCTAAGTTATGTAAACTTATGTGTCTAACTATTAATGTTAAGGGAAAGGAAAGGGAGTGCAACATTACGATGACGTGACTCGATTACTAAACTCCTTAGCTGTTATTTATAGATATCATTGAGTAGCCAAGCACAAAGTATTGTGGATCACTGAATCGACACAGCAACAGCTGATGTGACGAAGAACTAGCCAAAGGTACGGACATCGATACGTAATTAACGATCAGATAATAAATTCAAGGCTGGAACAGACGGTATCTTTCTGGAACATGTAGGCTTAAATCATTCTTCCAAGCGGGGGCGGAGGTTATCGTCACGAGTGTCCTGGATGGATGTAGCTTCACGGCCCGCAGTCCCACTCCCTGCAGCCTCTCTCCACGCTATCATAAGGCCCATCACGTCCCGCAGTCCCACTCCCTGCAGCCTCTCTCCGCGCTATCATAAGGCCCATAGAAATAAATCTGTCGGTGAAGGCACGGATGAGAGGAGGTCCGCACCCAAGCGGTGTATACATCAAAATGAAGATACTCAAGGTAATGAAGAGGGCGACGGCTCCCAAGGCCAAGGTAAAAATCGATAGCCAAGGGAGTCTGCTTACGGTCACGTAGACACCTGCCATGAATGCTAGAGGCATTGCGGCGAGAGCTACCAACAATGCGCCATTTGATTGGCGAATGGCAGCTAACCTCAAGTAAGGATCATTAATATGTGTCCACAAGAGGATCACGAGTGCCATGGTGGAGCTATACATGGCCACGGAGTTGCTAATCACAAAGACATTGTACATGGATTTGTGGAGCAATATGGGGATTCCTGCATCTGGGTTAGAACCATTATATCCTCCGGGAACTGAATAACCAGAAGTGAAAGTAACAGAAGCCATAAGCGCCGCCACAACCATGCGAGTATTCACTTTGTCCTTAATTACATCCAATTGCTGCAGTTTCAATCGTTTTCGTGGGCTTCGATCGGTTGGCTTGCGGATAGCTAATTCTCCACTTTTCGGTGTTCCAGCAGATCGCAAAACTATGCTCGTTAGCCTCTGTAAGTAGTGAGTCAAAGAATAAACAAAGAAATCAAGACATTATGGTTTTGGCAACTAAATTATAGATATGGGTTGAGAGTACACTAATTGACATGCCTCACTAATTTTATGTTCTAGTTCTTTCTCTGATTGGTATATGTTTGGCAATGTATAATTACCCGTGAGAAAAATATATAAGGTCATACCTTCCGAAGTGGAGCATTAAATACTTCGATGTCCTGCTCTACCACGTCAAGAGCTGTCATGTTATTCATGTTTACCGAGTTAAGATCAACTCTTCTATGTCGAGCAAGAAGCATGAACGAAGGTTGGCAGTGCAACGGCCAGATGCAGAGGTGTGTTCCCGTTAAAATCTCTTGCATTAATGAGCTGATCGAATTGAGGATTTTTCAGTATGGATCTGACAGTTACAATATGTCCGTACTTCGCTGACACATGAAGAATATTTTCTCCCAGCCTAGTTAGAAACTCCTCGGGGTGTGGCCATTGTTGAAGTAGCTCATTGACGATCTTGATATGATTCATCATGAAAGCAACATGAATAGGAAGATACCCATCCGTGCCATCTTGCTCCAGGGCACTTGTTGGGCACTTCTCCATCAAGAACTTGACTCCATCAAGATAATTTGTGTACACTGCCAAGTGGAGTGGAGTGCCGCCTCTGGCATCTCTCAATTGAAATAGCCACGGCTTCTTTTCCCACATCTTGATCAGCATATCTGAATATAACGCAAGCGGTTAACCAATGGGATGAATACGATGCCTATAATTTTCAAGAGAAGTTGATCACATTCAAGACGATCCAAAGTGTCAGTAGTTTTCCCCCCATAAGATAGCAAGCTATCATACCATATGTTAACGTGTGCCTCATTAACCTAGACTTTGCTTGTGAGACTTGATTTTTCCACCACCAGCGGAAACCAAAATGAAGAACACAAGAGAGTGATGACCAAGAAGATCAAAGAATAAGCGAGAGCACAAAAGTAGGGTTTACCCTTTTCCTTGCGTATAATGGCGACATGAACCGGTGACATGCCGAAGATCTTTTGAAACTTTGATCTCCTCCAGTCTTCACTATCGTTTAGCGCTTCCAACAAGAGCTCGAGAACCTTCAAGTCCCCTGTTTCGACTGCTATGCACAATGGAGACTTGCTTTCCTTATTTTGACAATACAGCAGGTTGGGGTCTTTATTCACCAGATGATTGATCACCTCGTGATGGCGATTCCTCACGGCCTCATGTAGAGCAGAGTTGTCGAAACGGTCAGGGTATGTCGGCACCCCTTGGGGAAGGAGAAGCTCCACCGCACCAGCTTTTCCAGCTCTAGCTGCAATGTGAAGCGGTGTCTCTCCTCTAGAGTTCTCACAGTTGATCAAGTGCTCAGGGATGAATTCGATAACCGCTCTGACATTATCATCACTCTCTGTATTCCATTCATGTCAGGTTAATTTGAGCGCAAAAGATCGCTAATTTAAAAAGAAACATGGTCCCACCCTTTTTAATATACCTGCCGCAGCGTGAAGAAGTGTATTCTTGGCGGGGCTGTATCGCCGAGAAGGACAGGCAAGGACACTCTTTCCTTGACGCAATGATCCTCCAGGGCTTTGATGAACTTGTCCACGTCCCGTCCCTTCGCGGCCGAGAATAGCTGGGGATCCACAATATTGTCGGGTTGTGGAGGATCGTGCTGTTGCTGGTTCTGGTCGGCCCTGATTAATAATGCTTCCAGTCTCTGCCTTCTCTGCCTCCACATCTCCTGGTGCAGACGGTCAGCCATCTCTCCGTGGGTGACTGTGCCCTGTGACTTTGAGTGAAATGCCCTGGCGTCCTAAGAATCAAATTCAGCAGTTATAACGACCAAGTCGAGTTCAGAGAGATTGGCCTTAATGAACCTCCCCAACCCACATTATACTGTTGTGTTAAATTGGTCTCCAATGCGCATATTCATCTCTTTTTTCTTCTTTATAAGAAAGCCGAAAAAAAGAAGAAGAAAAAGAAATGGCAATATAAACTTTGCCCATGTGGAGTTTACACCAAATTAATTTTTTTCCCTCTAAGTAATCCAATAGTAAAAGAGACCTGGAATGAACAAACTCGTTAGATGCAATGAATTTTTTTATGACTACGTCAATATTGGGGGGTAAATCTGTTTTATTTTGAACGAAGTTAGCTGTTCACCTTCACTTGCACCCACTCGCACCAATAGCACCAGAACCAACAAATTTCTACAGGTGAACTCAATCGCCATGACCAGAAAAAGAACCCATAAGTCACATGAAGAAAGCTGATCAAACCAAAACAAAGCGACTTACCACCCTCTTCGAACCAACACAGTGCCTTGCTCTCCCTTTCTCCACGCTAAACACCCCCTCGCCCACCCCCCCTTCTCTCCATCTCACTCTCCCTCTCTCTCTCTTGAAAGTGAAGTCCAGAGGAGAGCGAAGTGAGTGGAGTGATTATAGACGAGGAGAGGGCCCATAAGCTTGTCCTTCTCTCTCTTCTTGTTGAGGTTGACAAAAAAGTGAGAGAGAGATATAATTATGGGAAAAGTATAAAAAAAAGTCTTAAATTTATTGCGTTGATACTGATTTAATCCTACACCTTTAGTCACACCAGCATATAGAACAGAATCATCCCACAGCAAAATGATGCCCAAAGAGTATCGCCCCCACTACTAATACACGACAAAAATGTAAGACCTTCGCACGAACAGCACAAGAACCAGCAAATTTCTATAGGTGAACTACATCGCCTTGACTAGAAAAAGAGCCCATAAATCACATGAAAAAAGCTAATCAAACCAAAACAAAGCCACTTACCACCCTCTTTGGAACCAACGAAGTGCCTCTCTCTCTCTCTCTCTGTGGAAACCAAAGTCCAGAGGAGAGCGGAGTGAGTGGAGTGATTATAGATGAAGAGAGGGCCCATGGACTTGTCCTTCTCTCTCTTCTTGTTGAAAAGTCCAGAGGAGAGAGGAGTGAGTGGAGTGATTATAGACGAAGAGAGGGCCCATGGACTTGTCCTTCTCTCTCTTCTTGTTGACGTTGAGGAAGAAGAGAGAGAGAGAGAGAGAGAGAGTTATAGGAAAAGTATCAAAAAAAGTCCTAAATTTATTGTTTTTGTACTAATTTAGTCATACACCTTTCAATTTGACTAGTTTAGTCACACGAGCATACAACTGAGAAAGAGAATCATCCCACAACAAAATGATGCCCAAAGAGTATTGCACCCCAAATAATACACGACAAAAATGTAAGACCTTCTTTACACCAAACGGGACTAGAAAAAACAAATTTCTATAGCTGAACTATATAGCCATGAATAGAAAAAGAACCCATAAATCACATGAAAAAAGCTGATCAAACCAAAATAAAGCCACTTACCACCCTCTTTGGAACCAAAACAGTGCCTTCCTCTCCCTTTCTCCACACTCAACCGCCTCTCTCTCTCTCTCTCTCTAGAAACCGAAGTCCAGAGGAGAGCTGGAATGAGTGGAGTGATTATAGATGAGGAGAGGGCCCATGGGCTCGTCCTTCTCTCTCTTCTTGTTGATGTTGACAAAGAAAAGAGAGAGAGAGAGAGAGAGAGAGAGAGAGAGAGAGAGAGAGATATATATATATATATATATATATATATATATATATATATAGTGAAAGTACCAAAAAGTCTTAAATTTATTATATTGGTACTAATTTAGTTATATACCTTTCAATTTAACTAATTTAGTCACACAAGCATACAATTGAGATAACAGAATCATCCCACGACAAAATGATGCCTAAAGAGTATCGCACCCACAAATAATACACAGCAAAAATGTAAGACCTTCTTCGCACCAACAAGACTAGAAAAAACAAATTTCTACAGTTGAACTACATAGCCATGACCAGAAAAAGAACCCATAAATCACTAAAAAAAAAACTGATCAAACCAAAACAAAGCCACTTACCACCCTCTTTGGAACCAACAGAGTGCTTTCCTCTTTCTCTCTCCACATTGATCCTCTTCCCCCTTCCCCCTCTCTCCTGAAACCGAAGTCCAAAGGAGAGCGGAGTCAGTGGAGTGATTATAGACAAGGGGAGGACCCATAGGCTTGTCCTTCTCTCTCTTTTTATTGACGTTGACGAAGAAGAGAGAGAGAGAGAGAGAGTTATGGGGAAAGTACTAAAAAAGTCATAAATTTGATGTATTGGTATCAATTTAGTCATACACCTATCAATTTTGACTAGTTCAGTCCTAAATTTTATCACGTTTGCCGGTTCATTCTTTTTGAATTCTTGATTTTGTTTTCTTACCTCAAATGAATACTAAATTTTCAATTGACCAAAATCTACTAAAGTCATTGATAGTATAGACCATAATATTTGGAGTTGGACGGATTTGGTCTCTGGATATATGGAGTTGGATATACTCTAATACTTTCTAATACTTCCTAATATTGCACCGTAGGCACTCTATTTTATTAAACTTTTTGATTTTATGAAACTTTTTGATCAAATTTCTTGTGAATTCAATTTAATCCAATTCTAGACTACCCAAAATTCCTTTTTAATTGGTAAATAAATATTTTCTTTGTAATTAAGTAGCAATAATTCTCCTATACATTTAACCTTTTCTCTTTATGACATTTAGGATCCACCATGTGCTGTAGAGAGAGTTTTTTTTTTTCTTTATAAAAGGAATTCCCCTTTACTTTATATTTGTATGATGTATGAATGAGCAAGGAAAAATACAAAAAAAAAAAAAAAATCCTAATGCAAATAGGATTAGGAAATTCTTTTGTTATGGATTGGATGAATTGAATCGCAAACATGAGAACACTTCCTTTCCAGATCCATGGGGAGAACATTTTTATTAAGTTTTTCGTTTTATTATTTCATTTCCCTTTACTTGCCCTTTCGTCGTCATCCACCGCCAGCATGTTAGTTAGTCATGCCTTCCTATACGAAAACTCCGAGGCCCGCCTCATGGCATCCGAGGAAGAGGAAAAATAACTTCTTGTTGTGATGTAATAGAAGTCAAAAAATAATAATAATAATAATGAAATAATGAATAGGTAGTTTTTAGCAGGTAGTTCATTATCATATCATCATGAAAATGGATTATATGCCAATAATTTATTTAAACTTGTATATAGCTTCTACAAATTACCAAAATCTGGATTCAGGCAACAAGTATTTGTTGGCAAACCAGTATTTGTTAGTTTCTACAAATTACCAAAATCTGAAACCAGTATTTGTTGGCAAACTGGGCAAACCAAGGGTAAACGGGGTACTTGGGTACTCTTTAACTGACTTTTTACTTTTTTTTTTTTTTTAAATTGGAAACATATGCACACAAATACAAATATTGTGATATGTTTCGTCATCAAACAAGATTTTCGTATTCTAATGAGAAAGGTCTATCTGCTATTACCTTTCTAAATAACTTCAACTTATTTTTCTCCTTCCTCCATGGCCTCGGCGAAGACAAAGCAGAGAAAAGTTTTCGGACAGCGGAGGTTTCTTGTGGCGCGTGTGCGGGCTGTCTTGTCTTTCCGGCGAGTTCATGTTGATGTTCATGGGCACCCTAAGATGGCTAAGATTGACTAAGGCCATGTTTGTGTTCTTTTTATCTGTTCATGAACAGATTTTCTGATTTTTTGTTCCTGGGAACAAAAAAAAGAATAGAAATGCGTTTTTGCGTTTTTGTTCAAAATATGTTTTTTTGTTCTCGAAACAAAATTGGAACGGAAATAAGAAACAAAAAAAGTTATTTTTTGTTCCGGAAACATATATGAAGAACAAATTTTCTCTCTCCTCTCTTTTATTCTTTTTTTTTCTTCTTCTTTTCTTCTTCTTTTTTCTTTGGCCTGTCGCCGGCCTCGGCCATGACCGGCGATCGGCCGTCAAGGGCCGACGACACTCGACCTCGCCGGATCCGGGCGAGGCCGAGCTCGCCTAGCCAAGGCGAGGCCAAGCTTGCCCACCAAGGCGAGGCTGCCGGCCAAAAGAAGAAAAAAAATTAAAAAATTAAAAAAATTAAAAAATTAAAAAATTAAAAGAAACAAAAAATATATAAATTTACCAAACGTGTTTCTATTCATTTTTATTCCCGAAACAAGTTTACTAAATGCGTCTTTCTGGTTAAAAATTGTTTCCGGAACAAAAATAGTTTTTATTTTTTATTTTTGTTCTCCTGAACAATTTTTGAACGTAATCGTTATCAAACGCGCTCTAAGCGAATATTAGAAAACGATGAGCATGGGGTGGCTTCAAGGTGAGAGCTGAAAGGAGATCGCTTTTGGCCGGTGCCATAAGTCAAAAAAATTCCTCCATTAATTAATCCATAATTCATAAGGGTGCATTTGGGAAGACTTTTGGGGAAAGTCCTTGAGAAAATGTAAAGACTTTTGAGCTAAAGGGGTTTTTGGAAATGCAAGTATTTGGTAAATCGTATTTGTAAAAGTCAATTATAAAGTATGTTTGAGCTAAATAGTGTTTGGACAAATTAACTGTGCAAAAGACTTTTGTCATTAAAAAAAAAAAAAAAAAGAATTGGCCGGTTCGTTCTGGCGAGGGGCGGCGGTTCGGCGAGAGTCCGGCATGGAGCGGGCGGTCCGGCGAGAGGCGGGCGGTCGGCGAGGGTTGCCGCAACTAGATCGAGCGGCCCGATTGGGTCGTTGCGACCCTCGCCGGACAGTCGCCACAACCAGATCGAGCGGCTCCAGTGACCCAGATCTGCCGGGGGTCGCAGCATTGCCAAGGTTGCAGTAGTCGCGCGACCTTGCTACGACCCAGATCCGGGTGGTTGCCAGGGGTTGCAGCGGTCCCGCGACGCGACTCGCGGGGGTCGCCGAGGTCGCACGACTAGCCGCCGAGAGTCGTCGTGACACACCGACCTCTTGCCGCCTCTGTCCGGCTCGTCGCCGACCCCTCACGGCTCGGTGCAACTTCGCCCCAACCTCAATGAAAAAGATGAATAGTTACGAGGACAAAACCGAAAAAACGAAATGGTAACGAGGACATTTATGGAAGAAAATTTTTTATCTTACTCTCCATTCGGAAGGCTGAATGTCAAGGCAGCCTCGAACCTGCCTTGGGCTTTTAGCCTTGGGAAGGCAAGCCTTTCTTAAAGGCAAGTAAAAAAAATCTTTCCAAACACTCTTTCCTTGGCTCAATGGCCTTTAGCCTTCCAAAGACCCTTGAGAAAGCAGTTCACAAACGCAGCCCCAAACGCAACCTAAGGAGATCGGACGGCTGGGATGAGCTTGAAATCCTCGGATGGCTTGACATTCCAATAATAAAATAAAATATAAATTATTTAAAAAGCTAATCCTTTGTAATGATTGTTGCTGAGGACAAAATTTGTATCTCTACCACACTGCAACACACTGCAATACTGCACGAACCAACCTTTTCTCTCTCTCCTACGCTACCTTACACTCACTTCTACTTCTAGCTTGTTGGAATTAATTGCTACGACAAAGACCTCCTATAATGTTGCCTATAATGTTTTACATGTAAAATCATCTCGGCTGGTTTTGAAATAAGAAGAAGAAGAAGAAGATAAATTGTTGTAAGATTGAAAAAAATTATTTTTCCTTTATACTATATAAAAATGTCTTTTTTCATTAGTAGGAAATTATAGGGAATGTTATTATAGGGAATTATAGGAAATATTTGAGAATGTACTTTTCTTTAATATGCTATAAAAAATGTGTGAAATAGTAACTATTCTAAATAGAAAAAAAGGAGTGGCCATCATTTTATCATTTTAAACTGGCAATTTTGTTCTAAATGCCCCAAGGCACAAGTAGGAAATGGAGTCAAATAAGACCTCTTCATAATTTCGTCTTTTAATTTTTTTTCTTTTTTCTTTATTTTTTCTTTTTTTTTAGTGTAAACAAACTAAATAAAACTATTTTTTTAAGAAAAAAAAGGGGGAAACCAATAGAGAAAACACCTTCACAAAAAAAAAAAAAAGTGACCAAAGAAATTCAGCTAAGCCTTGAGCTTGCTGACTCAGGTGTTGTGCTGGGTGGTAATCTGGTGATGGCTAGCCGGCGAAAGAAATGAGGAGGGAGAAGGAGGAAGTAAAAGAAACAAAGAAAAAAAAAATCGATTTTTTAAAATCAAAAGTAAGAAATTCATATCAGCTACCGAGTTGCTAGTTTATTTTCATAATATTGCCGAAGATATTACAGACCCATTTTTGTGTGATTTGTGTCGGAAGATTTATAAAGTCCAAAATGAGGTGCTACGAAGCATGGGAAAGACCCGTGAATACAGCAGAGCTCATCAATCATTGCCGCCCATCTCCTCAAAAAATTATGGTTATTGAGATTGCGGCACCCTCTACTTTTATTCCTCTTTTCTTCTCTTTTGGGCTTTTGTTCTTTTGTTCTTCTTTTTTTAAAATTCTCCCTTGATTGTTCTCAAGTCCAAAAATGAGGGTATTTACTTATCATTTCTTTGCTCGGTTATGGTGGAAAAATGAAAATCCGAAATGATTTTTATGTAAATATCAAGCGCCCAATGCAAAGGACTGTTTTTTTCCCCTCCTACATTTCCTTGAACACAAAAATATCTTAGGAAAAAAAAAAAAAAAGCAATCTCGGCTATACATTTATTTCTCCAACTACCCTTCACACAATTTTTAAGCCAAATCCCACCTTAAAGATCTCAAATTGCCCCTCCTTGAATATCATTTCATCATTGTCTATCTTGCTTAGAGTCGGGTGAGTGAAAAATTGAAGAATAAAGTCGTAAATAAAAAGACACAAATATAATTGATGGCAAGCTATAAAGTGTTTGATATTTTCAAAAATCTAAAATATGTGTTTGGTATTTTCAAAATACAGCAACCTCCTAATGGGTGCATAGCCAGCCATAATCCTATCATTGTCAACACACGTGGCATATTTATATTACTTGGATTACTCTGATGCTCCTTTCACACAGCTAATTGATTGGAATTGGGAGCACATTCACAAAGCTCTAGATGGAGAATAAGTTCGATGAAAACTAAGTTGGTAAATGAATACATTTGTGGGTGGAAGTCTTGACAGAGATTGGTTTTTTTGGGAATGCGAATGAACATTTTCCCTACTCTTTTTTGGTCTCTCATTTGAATTACTTTTATTTTAATTTTAATTTTTTTGTAATTTGAATTATTATTACTTTTTCCTTCTTCCTTTTTCTTCTTCTTGTTCTTCGCTAGTGACTTGCCAAAGCAAAGGCGAGCAACCGGCCACGGCAAGGCTCGAGTGTTCGAGAGGGTGCCAAGCTGGAGCCTTGTCCAGATCGGCAACCCTTGAACATCAAGGGTGGCGAGGACGCTTGCCCGTGAGCGACCAGCAAAGGAAAAGAAAATTAAAGAAAAGAAAAGAAATTATAAATTACAATTTTTTCTAAAGAAAATAAAAAAAAATTTAATCATAATTTGAGCTGGAGATTATCATTTTCCTAAAAAAGATTTATTGGAAAATGGAGCCTAATTAGAGAAATGATTTATTTTTGGAGCCAAGATCAAGCCTTCATCATCCATCCTTATCAAGATCTTTACTGAAATTATAATAAGGACCTCATAATACAGAAACTTGGTCGACCCAGCATAGCTATCCATCCATTTTGACTTAGGATAGCTCGAATCACGCCACGTGCCACAGAACAAAAAGAACAAAAACGTGTGCAGACCAGGATAGGATGGAATCATGGGATAGAACATAACCGTGCTGAGGAAGGTGTTTGTTATGTCCCGGGCTCATGGCAAAGGAATGGCCAAAAGCGTAAAAGATGTGCTGAGAACTGTGATTTTTCTTTTGTGGAAACTGGAAAGAAAAAACAAAAACCCTGGTAATTATTAAAAAAAAAATAGCTATATTCAACTTATATTCCATCTTTTTTTATATTAAAGATGAAATAGAGTTTAGTTCTCCAAGGAAACTTTATTTTTAGCTTTATCTTCTACATATAATCTTCTTCGTTTTTTTTTTCAAAATTAAGAAAATAGTAAAGAATTGAAAATTGAAAAATCAATATATGAGTGGAAAATGTTACTTATAGCCTTATAAAAGTATTAAAAAATCTTTGGGCAAAAGTTCTCGCTTTTTATTTTTTATTTTTATATCTATTGTTTTATTAATATTGATTTGACATTTTCTATAAATCGATGGAGTTAAAAACTATCTCCTCCTCCTTCTTCTCTTTTTCATGACCCTAAAAGACCCAAAAATCTCGGAATGGATTAAATAAACGAAAAGAAATGAAAAGAGGAAACTTGGGGCTCGTTTGGTTACGTTTCGGTTCAAAAATTATTTCGAAAGAAATAGAAAAAATTATTTATGCTTTGGAGAACAATTTTTTAACAAAAGAAGACGTTTGGTAAACTTGTTCAAGAATAAAAAAATGAACGAAACACGTTTGGTAAATTTGTATTTTTTTTGTTTATTTTAATTTTTTAATGTTCTTATTTTATTTTTCTTTATTTTTCTTTTGGCCGATCCTCGACCTTGGCCATGGCCGGCGACCTCGCCTAGCCACGGCAAGGCTCGTCGGCCCTCGGCGAGGCCGAGCCTCGCCGTGGTTGAGTGAGGCTCGGCCTCGCCAGCCACCGCCAAGCCAGCGAGCCTCGCCAGTGGCTGGGCGAGCTCGGCCTCGTCGGGGCCGGCGACGCTCCGTCGAGGTCGTCGGCTCTCGATGGCGTTGCCGGCCCTTGACGGCCGATCGCCCGCCATGGCCAAGGCCGACGACCGGCCAAAGAAAAAAAGAAAAGAAAAGAAAAAAAGGGAAGAGAGAAAATTTGTTCTTAAAAATTATTCTAAAACAAGAAACATATTTTTCTTTGTTTCTTTTTCATTCCAAATATGTTCCGAGAATAAAAAATAGATTTAAAATAAAAACGCAAACAAACGCTTGTTTTTTTTTTTTTTTTTTTTTTCCTAGAATAAAAAACAGAAAAATTGTTCATAAACAAAAATAAAAATAAAAATGTTAACAAACACCCTCTTGCTAGCTGGCATTTATCTCTTTCCTCGTATCCATTTTAATAATAAAATAAAATATAAATTGTTTAAAAAAACTGAGCCTACAGTATCATACAGCTCCGGTTGCTTGCTATAAATCGACAATGACGGGGGAGAGAGAAGGAGAGAAGGAGGGAGAGAGAGCATTAAGAGCATTTATTGCTCTCTCTTGCTATAAATCGACAATGACGGGGGAGAGAGAAGGAGAGAATGAGGGAGAGAGAGCATTAAGAGCATTTATTGCTCTCTCTTGCTATAAATCGACAATGACGGGGAGAGAGAAGGAGAGAAGGAGGGAGTTGCTATAAATCGACAATGACGGGGGAGAGAGAAGGAGAGAATGAGGGAGAGAGAGCATTAAGAGCATTTATTGCTCTCTCTTGCTATAAATCGACAATGACGGGGGAGAGAGAAGGAGAGAAGGAGGGAGAGAGAGCATTAAGAGCATTTATTGCTCTCTCTTGCTAGGGACAGAGATTCTCTCTCCTCTCCTAAGAGTTCTCTGGCACTTCCTCTTCTTCATCTCCTCTTCGACGATAATCACTAGCTATTCGTATCCGATGACTATTGATAAATGCCACGACAAAATATTTTATGAGTAAGCGATTACCTTATGGACTATAGTTGAAACAAACCTCAAACCGCTGAAAAATCAACTATTTTCAACTATTTAACTATTTCTCGTGGGTCCTTTTATACTGCATCCACGGGCCAATTCTCTTAAAACAAATGTCCATATTTTCACAAATGAAAATATTGTATTATTCGACTTAGGATTTTTTAAGAAATTTGAATTTTTTTTTAAACCTTTTGACTATGTTTGGTCGTCCTGGATTTCTAATCGACCATAACGTTCATAAACGGATATGGTGAAAATCTCTCATAACACCATTAATTAATTTATTTTTATTTTATTTTTCCTCTTTTTATATTATTTTCATTATTATTTCTTTTTTCCCCTTTCATCATTCTTTACTAAAATTTTATCAAGTACTAACATACCTAAAATATATAATAAATATAAATATTTAATTTATAGATTGAATGTTTATTATAAAATAGAATTAAAGTTGAATATATAAGTTAAAATAAGATTTATTAAAAATAATTTTTATTTTTTATTTTAATTTCTTAAATTAGAATTCAAATATTATTTATATTGAAATATAATTTCAATTTTGTTAATTTAATAAGTTTGTTATTCAAGAAAAATAACTTTTCTATTATGGACATTAAATCTTATTCACCTTTATCCCACCTTTCCCATTGGATAATTTTATATTGTCTATATCCCCCTTATATCCGACTTTATCCTGTCTTGAGTGAGCACATAGGATAGGATAAATCATATCATATCTCAAATTTTATTTCGACGGCCAAACGCAACATTTCAGGTTTTGATGTGAAAATTATGGATGTATTTACATACTTATATTAATTATGTAAGAAAAGATATGTTTAGATTTTTATGCTTAAATAATTTATTATAATTTAATTCGATAACTATATGTGTGTATAACTCATATATGTATGTATGTGTGATGGTTTATTTCAATATTTGGGTAACGATTAAAAAAGGTATCCAAAGCTAAGGAGGATGATATGTTCGGAGGTTGGGAAAAATATGACTTTTATGAATTAAAGAATAGTTAAAAGGTTATGAAAATTCATGAAAATATAGATTTATATATTTTTACCCATTAATGAAAAAAAAAAAGAGTGGATACTAGGAGAAAACTTTAAGGATGCAGTGGACAAATTGGTTTAATTAAAGAATAGTTAAAAGGTTATGAATATTTTAGTACTCTTCTCAATCCCACGCTACTATTTTGCAATTTTTATATCGATACCTAAATAGGAGCGTGTGATTTAGGCTCACAAGATGACAACCATTCTCTTCCCTAAGAGTTTTTTTTTTTTTCAGAAATGGTTCTTTTCTATTTCTCTCCGGGGAATAATTTCTTAGTAAAAGAACCCGTTTGGTAACGACACAAAATTTCTACTTCTTGGAATAGAAAAAGAATAGAAATGCGTTTGGTAACGCAACAATTTCTTTTATTTATTTATTCATTTTTTATTCTTGCCGACGGATCGCCGCCGCCCGCCCGCCGGTCACGGCCGCCGGCTCGCCAGCCGCCGCCGCCGCACGACCGCCGGCCACCGACCGTCACCGCCGCCCCCGCCGGAAGCCCATCGGCCGCCGCGACCGCCGGCCGGCGGTCGTGCGGCGGCGGCGGCCGGCGGCCCGGCGGCCGTGACCGGCGGGCGGGCGGCGGCGACGGCGGCGGCCGGCCCGTGACCGCGACCAACGCGGCGACCGGGCGGGGCGGGCGGTCGGCCTCCGGGGACCGGTGGCGGCGGCAGTCGGTCGGCCTCCGGCGACCGTGGCGACGGCGGCGGTGGCGGTCGATCGGCCTCCGGCGACCGGGCGGCTCGGCCGGCGACGGCGGCGGCGGGCGGTCGGTCGGCGGCGCGGCGGCCGGCGGCGGCGGGGCGGTGACCGGCGACCGGCGGGGGGCGGTCGGTCGGCCTCCGCGGCCGGTGGCGGCGGCCGTGGCGACCGGCGCGGCGCGGCGACGGCGATCGGCCTCCGGCGATCGGCGGTCGGCCGGCGGCGGGGTTGGCCGGCGCGGCGGGCGGCGGCGGCGGCGGCGGGTGGTGGTCAACGGCGGTCAATGGCGGTTAGCAAGAGAAGAATAAAAGAAAAAAAAATTTACTTATTTCTTAAACTTGTTCTAAACAAGAAGCAACTTTTTTACTTCTCATTTCTATTCCAAAACCATTCAGGGCTAACTTTTTTGTTCCCTAACAAAACCTAACACGCCGTTATCAAACAAGGTTTTATTCTTTTTTTGTTTCCTTAAGAGAAGAATAGAAATAGTTGGGCTGGGGATGGTTACCATGCGCAGCCTTAAAAACGATCACCATGCGGTATGCGGTGGTCTGCGGTGGTTTCGAGGTGAGAGGTGAGAGCTCAAGGGAGATCGCTCTTGGTTGGCCTTTTTGGGTGCTAAGTCAAAAAGTTCCTTCATTATTAATCTATAATCCGAGCGAGAGGAGAGAGGAGGTTTTGCGAAGGAGATCGGACCGTTGGGGATGGCTTGACCTTCTAATAATAAAATAAAATATAAATTATTAAAAAGCTGAGCCTTTGTGTTGAGGACAAAATTTATAACCCTTGTAAACGTCCAAGTCTCTCTCTGAACCAACCTCTTGTGTCTTGTCTCTTCAAGGCCTTTTCTCTCCCCAATCTTCTCCACCGCTTCTTTTCGACTCCACGACCGCCCAACCCCGACCGTCCAGCCACGACCGTCGCCGTCGGAGCCCAGCCACGACCGTCGCCGTCGGAGCCCAGCCACCATCGTCGACGTCGGAGCCCCGGTCACCACCGTCGCCACCACCGCTCCTTTTCAACTCCACGACCGCCCAACCCCGACCGTCCAACAACGACCGTCGCCGTCGGAACCTACCACGACCGTCGCCGTCGGAACCAGCCACCACCGTCTCCGTCGAAGCCCAGCCACCATCGTCGCCGTCGGAGCCCCGGCCACCACCGTCGCCACCCAACGCCGGACTCTCTTTTTGCTTCGGTGAGCTCTTGATTCCATTTTCTTTAGTGGCTAGTTATTTGAATTCGGGTTTTGGGTTTCTGGCGTCGAAGTTGCTTAGTCGTGGAAGACCAACTCGTGGAAGACCAACAAGCTGTTCACCTTGTAGACCACCTTGTAGACGGAGGAGATATAGAAAGTGTGCCGTGCGTGATTCATAAGATTCTATAGTAGCACCGGTATCTTATTTTATTTCACTTAGCCTCCTCCGCTCACACATTTCGACCGGGCACAGCAGAATTCTTATCCGCTGGCTGGCTGGCTGGCTGGCTGGCTCAGATGAGCGGCTCTTGGCTCACTTCCTTGAGAAGGGCTTTCTATAACTAAGAATGAGAATTTTTTATTGACCCATATGATCTCAGGCTCACAAAGAGGAGAGGATGAAACTGACAATTTTACACTTAGAGATTGAGCTCGTCAGTGATCTTTTCCATGGTGTCTAGAGAAAGCAGCTTTAAAGGCATTTCCATATATCTTTACCATGATAAAATTTGTTTTTGTGTCTCCGGGTGATTAATAGCTTGCTTGCGGGATAGCTTGCGGGTTTAATAGAAATATACTGAAAAGTGTTCCTCTCAGCTTGTTTCTTGTCTGTTAGAAGACTTACTTTAGTGTTCCTCTCATCTTGTTTCTTGTTTGTTAGAAGACTTACTTTTTGCAATGTGGATATGTGGATGTTAGGTTGGAGCAATTTTAAATCAATCGAATGAAGGACACTTTAGATTTTGATTTTGAGTTTTATTTCTTGCTCCCAAATGTAAATTTCAGCTTGTGCAACTTGTTCTGGCTCTGAAATCTTTCTACTTGGCAGGCACCATACGCTTTGGCAATAAATTTTTTAGCTAATTAGCCAAATTGAAAGCTTCGATGACATATCATGGTAATTATGGTCAAAGGAATTATGATTACCAAAGGAATTACCGTAATTATGGTCATAATGGTAATCAGAGTCAAGGTCCTCAAGGTCCTCATCCTCCTCCAACGCAATATCATGCGCAATATCATCTGCCCCCTCTGCCCCCTGCCTTCCCTTTCCCTACTTTTGCTCAGCCTATGTATAGTCATGTCCTTCGAGGACCGCCTCATGTTCTACCTTTTGAGGCTTTTGAGGCTGCTCCTACTCCTATTGGTATTGGTGAGCTGAACTCCCATTATCCTCTACATTCCCACCACTTTCCAACTCCTTCTCCTCCCCTTATTAATTTTCGAGCAGCACCATTGCCTCCTCCTCCAATTCTCTGTCCATATACTCACCCATTGTCAGTGGCATCGTCAATGGGGGACGTGGCTCCCCCAGCAACGTCAGTGGCTCCCCCAGTGGCTCCCCCAGCATCGTCAGTGGCTCCCTTAGCCTCACCACCTCGCCCTCGCCTACCTCCACTACCTCCACTCTCACGAGCAATGAGAAAGGAGTGGAAAATGCAGGGGAAGAGGCGGAAAAGAGAGGCCATAGCTCGGAAGTCATACGTGCGGACTCCACAGCAGATGCTTAAGGCAACAGAGAAGAAGAGGATGAGGAACAGGAAGAAAAGAGCGGCAGCGGCTGAAGCTGGGAAGAAATTATCCTCAAGCCGTGGTAAGCATGCATACGATATTTGATATTTGTTTTGTGCAAATTAGGGACATATCATCAAAGTCCTCCTAGTGCTAGTCCTCCTAGTGACTAGCACGACTAGTGTCCAACCTTCCCGAAACTTATGCAATGGGCCATTTGACTCCATGTGCTTCAATATTTGTCACATTGCATCATGTGCATTGGCTGCTCAATATGAAATTTATGCAACGGCATGTCATGCAGATGGGCTTGCGAGCATGTGCAACCTAAACTTGCCACCCTCATCTGCTGAAGATGCAAACACCTCGAAAGGTTCTCTTGATTTTGCCCCAATTACCCCAGAAAAGGTTCTCACGGCTGATAAGGGGCTGGAGCATAGCCTGGCTGAGGTGGATAGAGATGCCACCAAGAGGCTCAGACTTGAGATCGGTGGACAAGCTAAAGAGCTCCAAGAGCTTGTGATGGGGTCGCCATCTTCAGCTGTTTCCACATTGATGGAGAATCGTGACCCTCATAAGGGAGACCCCCAGATCATGAGCTTTGCTGCGGAATATGAAACTTATGCAACTGAAGATGCTGCTGAAGGTGCAATGTCAAAAGGTACTCTTGATTTCGCCTCAATTACCTCAGAAAAGGGAACTGCTTCTCAAATGTGCAACACATGCGCATATGAAAGGCTGGAGCATAACCTGGCCAATGTGGACAGAGATGCCACCAAGAGGCTCAGACCTGAGATCGATGGACAAGATAAAGAACTCCAAGAGCCTGTGATGGTGTCGCCGTCTTCAACTGATGTGGAGAATCACGACCCTCACAAGGGAGACCCCCAGATAATGAGCTCGAGCAAAAAAAACAGGCCAAAGGTGGCGAAAGAGGGAAAGTTGACTTTGAGGTCTACAGCTTCAAAGCCTAAGCCTTTTGATGGGGAGAAGACCCCAGTTAAGAGAGAATATGTGAGAAGAAAAGGAGTTGAGATACCACCAGCTTTACCCAAAGAAGGGGCTGAGGACTCCTCCGTTGATCTTAAAGGATGCCAACTGCCCAAAAAGTCCTGCAGGAAGGCCTTGAACTTTGACATTGGAGAACACCCGAGAAAGAAACGGACTAAGCTAATTTCCCCATCAAAGGGCACCCCAAAAAGTCCTGCAGCAGGACTTTCTGTTGTTACTTCAGCCTATGGCGGTGCCCACAATAACCAAAACACTTTCCACAGATTATCAGGTACCTAAGGGAAAAGTGACTGATCCTTTGGGTTTGCTGATCCAACCATGTTGGAGAGACCCTAATGTATAAACTAATTGAATTCTTCTTTTCTCACAGGGACTCAAACAGAGTTATTGTGGAGAGAGATGACCTCTATAGGTGCAATAATCAAACAATCAGAGCACCTAAATGTCAACAGAGAGACTGATGTAATTCAAAATGCATTAGCATCTATGAATCATGAGCACAATGCACTTGTTCTCTATAAGAGCGACGCTTCCATGGTGCCTTTGGAGAGTTCATTTGGTCCAAAGAAGAAGCCACACCGACCACCAAAAGTTGACCATGATGAAGAAACCAGCCGAGTGTGGAAGCTTCTTTCGGAAGATACAAAGAGTGAAGGTACTGATGGGACAGATGAAGAAAAGGCAAGATGGTGGGAGGAAGAACGGAGAGTCTTCCAGGGGCGTGTAGACTCATTTGTTGCCCGTATGCATATTGTACAAGGTATTTTATCTTTATTCAAAGGCTCCACGCAACTCCCAAAATCAATCTGCCCACTAGGTGGATAATGATCCAGTCCACCTACTACCAAATTGAGAAAAGCTACCAAATTAAGAGAAGCTGATTAAGTTTCTCCTCATCACAGCCCAACTAATCTATTTCCCCAACTGCCTCTTGAGAGAGAGACAAAGAGAACGCTATTCATGGCAGAGCACAAATGGAACTTGTAACCCCTGCTGGCTCCCCTCCTCATTGCATGCTGACCTAACTCATGCCATCAACATGGACAAGGACTATGACTTGCTAAATTTCAAAAGCGTCACTAGATATCTTTAATGACTTTTCCCACCATTTGCTAAATGACGCTAAGTGGAGAATTTGAGAGGATATCAGAGAAATTGCAAGACCTTTTATAAAGGTGTTAAAGCAGGAGTGCTGTCTGTAGAAATCACAGTACCTGTCAAGGAACTGAAGCAGGGAAGTAGATAAAAAATACAAACAGGCTGTACCCATGGTAAAAAGGTTCCCTTAAAGGCAATTGTAAAAAATAATTCACCAAATCCATACAAAATTCAGTGCACTTATGTGACAGGTCTCAGCCATTACTTATCCACCTTGCGAACTGCTTAAGCTTCAGAAGATAACCCCGTTGAATTTCTGCAGGTGACAGAAGCTTTTCTCCGTGGAAAGGATCAGTGGTTGATTCAGCTGTGGGAGCTTTTCTTACTCAAAATGTATCAGACCATCAGTCTAGGTAAATTGGTGTTTCTCATACGGTATTCTAGAGATCTTCCTATCTTTCGCTGAAAATGATCCTCTTCCCATTTTCTTGCTTTTGCAGTTCGGCATTCATGTCACTGGCATCGCGATTTCCCCAAAATCCAATCCCTGAAGTGTGCTCCAACAAAGGAAATGCAGTAATTATCAATGAACCAATTATCAATGAACCAGACACACATCTTGGAGTCCGAGATTTGTGAAGAAATTTGTGAAGAATTGTGTGATCATTCAATCAAGAGTAATCAACCATGCAACAGCTGTATAGGAGATGAAAACTCTGAAGACAGGCCTGTGGACCGTGAGGTTGTACCTGAAGCAGCGTGTCAAGGGGAAACCTGCAAAATACAGACAGCTGTTTACTTCTCAGAACTTTCAGGGGAAAAAGAAAGCACAGGCACAAGGGACATTACAAAAGGCGCAGATCAAGAATTCTCAGATACACACCCTACTAAGCATGGTCTTTCGCCAGCTGATGACTCAAATAAGATGAATATAACAAATTCGAAAGGAAAGAGTAGAGGTGCTGGTAAGGAGAAAAAAGAAGATTTTGACTGGGATAGCTTAAGAAGATTGGCAGAATCCAACGGAAGGAAAAGATTACAGACGTCAAACACAAGGGACTCTGTGGACTGGGAAGCTGTCAGACATGCAGATGTCAAAAAAATGGCTCATGCCATCAGGGAACGAGGAATGAATAATAAACTTGCTGGAAGAATCAAGGTAGTACACAACCCATTAGTGAAATTACCATTAGTTCCATGAAGAGGCTTATATAATATCACGAGCCTTGCAATGTGCAGGATTTCCTCAATTGGCTTGCGGGAGAACATGGAAGCATTGATCTAGAATGGCTCAGGGATGTCCCACCTAACAAAGCAAAGTACGGTCTAGAACACTTGTGATTTCATTTGCACGTTATGGCAAAATGCATTGTTGTCAAGTGTCATTCTATAGAAGTCAAATGCTTATATTTTTTTTTCACTCAAAAGTAAGTTTCATGCGTTATGCCTAATAATTGCTATTATAGAGTATTCTGAGGTAAGGCAATGTGAGTTCTCCGGTCAGTATATAGATGGAACTGTCCTTCTGGCTTGGGTTTTGTAGAGAATATCTGCTAAGCATTAGAGGCTTGGGGCAGAAGAGTGTGGCGTGTGTGCAGCTTTTGACACTCCACCACCTTGCTTTTCCAGTAAGTTGAAGGCATAACCAGATACATTGTCATTGTTTTGACAGATAATGTCAACTAGCTTGCCATTGTAAACAGGTTGATACTAATGTTGCACGCATAGCTGTAAGGCTTGGATGGGTACCACTACAACCATTGCCCGAGTCACTTCAATTCCATCTTTTGGAACTGTAAGTATCATCCAGCCACTTATTGACTGATTCAGCAAACTAATCTTTGGGTTTGTGCAGCTATTCTGTCTTAGATTCTATTCAACAATATCTATGGCCAAGACTCTCCAAGTTCCATCTTTTGGAACTGGAAGTATCATCCAGCCACTTATTAACTCATTCCACAAACTAATCTTTGGGTTTGTACAGCTATCCTGCCATAGATACTGTACAACGATATCTATGGCCGAGATTGTGCAAGCTCAATCAGAGAACATTGTAAGGATGCTATCTTCTAATTTGGTGCCCAGGACCTACGCTAGATTGAATTTATGATAATCAGTTAAGCAACGAAATCTTTGCATGCAGGTATGAGCTGCATTACCAGATGATAACATTTGGAAAGGTGTGATATTATTCAGTTCCAGATGTTCTTTTTCCCCCCATTTTGGCCTCTATAGATGAAGTATTCACTTGCAAGTATTCACTTACAGTACTCATGGCACTTGACAGTGATCAACATTGTGAGATTAATGCAGGTCTTCTGTACAAAGGACAAGCCAAATTGCAATGCTTGTCCTATGAGAGGAGAATGCAGACACTTTGCAAGTGCTTTGGCAAGGTATTGTGGTCTCCTGCAATTATGTTCGTGTGTACTGTGTGAACACAACCACATTGGAGTTCCACCCAAGCAGGACCACTACTTCCAAAACAACTGAGTATTAGATGCATAAAAATTAAATCTCAAAAGTATGGTCTAGGCAAACAGTACCAGTAATTGATGCACATGCTTAGTTTGTCTGTAAGGCAGTTACTAAATCTCCAAAATGCAACTTCCACTTTCTACATCCAATTCTAACTAGTTGACGATCAATTATTGTTTTCTTTTAATTGTGATAGTGATACTTCAATAGCAATAGGTAGTGTGAATATCATTATGGCAATATCACCAGAAGAACACATGTTTTTCCATAAATTCAGCACTCATATTTTGTTTTGGGCAGTGCAAGGCTTGCGCTACCCAGGCCAGAGGAGAAGAGCATAGTGAATGCAATGAGAAGAAACATAGCTAGCCAAAACATTGGTGAGACATGGCCTCTGTCTTTATCACCGGCAAAGGAGAACTTAGAAGAACAGCAACAGGAAGCAAGACCAGGAGCAAGTAACTGTCAACCTATTATAGAGGAACCTGCGACCCCAGAACCAAACTGCACTCTGATACCAGAAATTGACATGGAGGATATGTTTTCAGATGATAACAAAATTCCTACAATCAAACTTAAGGAGGGGTTCACTCAGGAGATGATGCGGCACAACATGGACCTTCAAGAAAATGACATGTCAAAAGCTTTAGTTGCTTTAAACCCAGAAGCTGCCTCGGTTCCTGTGCCTAAGCTTAAAACTGTGACGCGGCTATGGACGGAGCACCTAGTGTAAGTCTTAACCTTCTTGACCACTCGAGTTAGTCACATATGATAATCATTCTTTGGAATGTAATAATACTTTTCCTGGTGGTAAGACGTTTTAGCAGACAATGATTCTTGCATTTTCTATTTCTGCCCTATAATCTTTCCAATTAATTGAACTTATTTCAAATAATTGTCAGACATATACTCCATGAGAGAGCCAAGGACACCAAACAATAAGAGAAAACAAGAGTTTGATGAGGCTAGCCTTAGATCCAAATGAAAGAAATGTCTCTTTTTGTCATGATATCTAGTAAAATGTACATAGGAGTTAAATGGTTCTCTGCAATCTTATAGTTTTTGTTTACTATTTTGCAGGTATGAAATACCAGAGGGACACTCTCTTATGAATGGGGTCAGTCAACATTGCATCTTCTTGGAACTATGACAATGTACGTTCACTTTGTTCACTTGTTGTTAATGCCATTTTCCCATTTGTAGCTGGACAAGCTAGAAGCAGATGATCCGTCCAAATACCTCCTCGCAATATGGACACCAGGTGAGTAAAGAACATAAAGGAGGTTAAAGAGTTCAAGTTCATTACATTGATGGCTGTTTGCAGAGATATCAACAATAAAAAATGGAAAATTTTCGGCCAAGTTGACTCCAGTGTATTTCTTTGGGTATTTGAAATGGTTTCACAATCAGGCGAAACGGCTTCTTCTGTTCAACCACCTGAACATAGGTGCAATTCCCAAGAATTTGGCACTCTTAACAGTATAAGAGAAGCAAATTCGCAGACTGTTCGGGGAACATTTCTGGTGAGAATATCAGTAATCTCAGTATTTATCCTCTACATAGCAGTATCTCAAGTAATAAAATCCATCTGATTGGAGTACACACAATTAAGCAGATTCCATGCCGCACAGCAATGAGGGGGAGTTTTCCGCTAAATGGCACATATTTTCAAGTTAACGAGGTTGATTATGCTCTGATTGTCTACATAACTTGAATACCCTCCCTTAAGATCATGATCATGCGAACGTTGACTGCTATAATGCAGGTATTTGCTGACCACGAGAGCAGTCTAGATCCTATAGATGTTCCTAGGAGTTTGTTGTGGAGACTTCAAAGGAAGACCGTGTACTTTGGAACCTCTATCCCATCAATATTCAAGGGTAAACAATGAAAAAAAATTGCTGAGTACCTGGATGTCTCAATGGCCTCTGAAAGCTAATCTTTGTGTTATAGGTATGTCGACAAAAGACATTAAGCGCTGCTTCTGGGAAGGTATGTAATTGGCCACTTCTCTTTTTTTACAATTATTGTGCTAACAATAAAATTTGAGAATTTTTCCATTTCTTCACGATTAGCTGCTTTCTCAATTGTCAATGAATATGCAGAACTCTCAAACTAGCAAGAAAAACGTATGCCTATCTTTGCTTCAATTTTAAAGGCATCTGGAATCAGTAGACAAAAGAAGTCATTTTAATGTGTAGGGTCCACAAGACTCTGAATGGCCTCTGACTAGCTCACTATATTTTCTATTTCTACTATAACAGGTGAACGCGGACAATTTGCATCACATCTCTTAGTCTCTAATTATAAAATTTATGATGCCTTCTGTTGATTTGAAGACCTGATGCCATCCACCAAACCTCCAATTTGGCACTCGCCCTCCATCTCCATTTTTGTAGTCGTGTATTGTAGTGTATCTACTTGGGCCTCCATTATAGTATACCTTCACTTTTGGAACTTATTCCCAGCTTCAATATTTTAGATGCTTAAGACATCCAATAAACAACTCATGGCAACTCTTAAGAAAAAATTGTATTGCCTATGAATTGGAGTCATGTACGGGATCAACTGGCCCATTTGAGATTAGCAGTATCTTCAGCAGCCGATTCGTGAAGCCTAGTGAAGTGAAGCCTAGTGAAGGACTCACGAAGCGTTCACTTTCTCAAAATCTTTCTAAGATCTTTATATCTACATAGGTTTCGAATCTACTAAATGCTTATTAGGCCACCGATAAAGGACATACAAGAAGAAAGTCAACATTGAGACATGATGCAATACCAAGTCATGTTAATTCCCAGATCTGGCTGACATAGTGATGACCTCTATTTAAGTGGAAAAAGTCTAGAAGATGCTCAATCAACCCTGGACGCATTAAATACATCTTTAAAAATGGATATATCAAGAATGACATGAGCTCTCATGTCCTCAAACAAATTGACTAGAAAACAAAGTCCCTCCACTCCAAACGAAATAATATATCCTAAGGGGTTGGAACTGTCTAGACCAGCGAATTATTTCTTTGTAATTTATCCCAAGGGAAATAGTGCTTACTGACAAAATACTTCCTAGGTATAGACATCTTGTTCTATTAGCATCTTCCATGCAATCATGTGCACTGGAGAAAATGCTAAAAGAGCAGCAATTACCGAATGAGCTGACAAGGGAGTTGCAATTTGCAGGATTTGTTTGCGTGAGGGGATTTGACAGGAAAACACGGGCACCCCGTCCGTTGGTGGCCAGGTTGCACTTTCCAGCTAGTAAATTAGCTAAGAGGAAAGGTAAGAAGGATGATGGTCAGTAATGCACACTATGCTGGGTGCAGGCAAGACCAGATCAATGACCATGTTAGGCGAAGCATTTTGAGGAACGGTCTGGATGGTGTTTCTGATAAGATCAGAAGACCAGCAAGTCACATGCCTTGGGTCAAAGGTCAAAGGGAGCGATACAGTTGACTGGTGAATCCGGACCTGAAGCTGAAGATATTGCTTCCCCAAAAGTGATGACTAGTGACTCTAATCTTGGCTGGTTTCATTCAATAAGTACTTCATCAAGCTACTTGATTAAATCAAAACAGAATCAGTGGAGAAAGGATTTTGGTTTTGACACTGTTATGGAGGTTATTTTTATTTGACAGTTTCTGATATGATTATTGGAGTGCCTTGGTAAATCGGTTTGTTGATTTTACCGAACACCAAAGGGTGCCTGTTTTCAGGATTTTAGAATATACAGAGTTAGATGAAGTTCTTAAGTATTACCCTCACGGATATCATGGTGAAGATAAAGAGGGAAGATCAGTTTACATAGAAAGACTGGGAAAAGTCGATCCTACCAAGCTTATGCTAGTCAGGACTCTTGATCAAAAAATGGCATATCATGGGCAAGAATTTGAGAGAAGTTCCGTTGCCATTTTTGCAGCTTGTACTGTCGCTGCAAAGAGGCACATAGATTGGAGCACAAACATTTTAGATGTGCAATTGCTTGGTGTGTTTGCTTGTCATTAATTACCTTATGCATCAAGGGTGTATGTATGGTGCATTTCCTGATCTATACTCCACATTTTCCTCCAGGGTCTTAAGAACTTCACTAAATCTGCTGAATTTTTCCTGCGAGCTCAGAAGATTGATAGTGACAACTATCCAGAGGTGATCTTTATGTCATAAGTGCGTGTGGTGGTTGGTGGGCGGGCCCTTATTTGTGGTTGACGGCTGGACTTGTTCCCCTGAGGAGTTTGCTCTTAATGATCCTTTTTTGGTATGCATATGAGGCCTAAAGACGAGCTCGCATATTCCTATATTCCTGTTTCTCCATTCCTAACTCCCCCATTTCGAGTTCTATCTCCGTCCCCGTGCTAAAACAATATCAAGCTTGTCCCCAGCATTCTTGACATTATTCTCATTATCCTTTTAGCTTTGTCCACATTCTCAGATGAAAACGAATTTTCCATAATTTTTCAATTTCTTTTGTTAAGTAGTTAAGTGCCATCCTAATTCATATCTATGTTTTGTCTTTCTTAACGATATCTTTGGTTGGCTTACATTGCAGAAAGAAGAGATAAAGCTGAAGACTGTTATAGCATTTGATGTTGGTAAGGATTTTTGTGCTAGGAACCTGCAGCGTGCATTAGAAGCACCACTGAATGAGCAATTAATGATAAATTAATAATTGGTTTGATGATTCGATCTATCAATTCTTGCATTTCAATCAAGGTTAAAATATGGTCTCTTGTAAAACATGATTCTGTGATGCCTAGCCTATTGAAACTGGTGTGATGGCCCTTTTAGCCTACATTCCTACAACCTGTGTCTTTCAATGTGAATTTGAGGGGGGAAAACCTTTTCTGATGTGGATTTGTTCATCCTCTAAGCAATAATGTAGCAATCTGAAGTTTGCAATGGAAACAAACATGGGGCAGATTTCTAAAATGTGGCAGAGAAGACACAGAAAATTAGAAGAGGAATCTGTCTTATTTGAGATTCAGTAATTCTGAGGAGGTGCAGTATTGTAACTATTACTTAATTACCCATACCTTTTGAAATTTAATGTATGTCCACAGCAGGTTTTTTTGCCTAGACATCTTGCTTGGATGAGCATGAAATCACAGAAAATGTACATTACATTCAAGAGAAACAGAAGTAAAACTAAGGTGGGTCATATTCCTGGACGAACTTCTTTTTGGTTTGATAGAAAACAAAGAGGGGACAAAGGTTGGCTGGTGACAAGCCAGTCATACTCTGTTTTGTCAAATATACAAATATTCCGGTGAACACCATAAAGAATTCCAAGTTTATCTAGCCCTTTGGTTTTCAACTCTAGTATTTTTAGTAATTTGACTCTAGATTTGTACATCCTTTTCCTTTTTCTTTACTGAATAAATTTTTTCGATTATTTCCACGCAGGTGCTCCCACCACTTTGTGCTGAACTTCGGAATCTGGCGATTCTTACAATAGCAGAGTCTCAGGTACTTGGTCTTGAGTCTTTAACTTCAGGAACAAATGTTGGACAGCAAGGATGTCTACATGTAGACAGATTGGCTGCTTTTTTTCTGTAAATCTTCCTTGCATACATTGTAAAAGAAAAGCAGAAATGAGGATAAAAGTATCTCTTTTCCTTCAAAGTGAAGTTTTATGAACCAAAAAAAAAAAAAAAAAAAAAAAAAAAGATTTAAGGGACAACTTGACTTATCTGTTACTCTAATGAAACTAGATTTATTTGCATGAAACAATAATTAAGATGGCCGCACACTGAAATTGTTTTGTTGTCCAGACCCATTATATTGACTCTTTCACCGAAATTTATTTTCTTTGGAGTATTAAAGTGAAAATTCATTGGAAGGGTACCAAGGGGCTAACTCAATGACTTTTCCATGACTCAGCAGTTTTCATGTGAATCGGAAACTCACTTTTTCCTAATTTTTTTCACCTTGATCACTATTTCTTTGTCTTTATCTAGGTTATCTTAATTTTTTGACGAAAGCTAGCTAGGTTAGACATTTGTATAGTGGCTGCCTGCCTTTAGTATGAGGTCTTTCCCATTCAGTTGGGTGGTAAAGTTTCAGTTGCTCTCTTTGCTTTGGTGGCTCTTTCTCTTCTGGTCCTCATCTTCTTCATTTAGATTCTGATTGCTTCTACATCAATGCGTATGCTTCTGCCATGTCTGATGATAAATAATCCATCAATCTTGTTTAATCATACATTTGCTTATATATTCTTCCAATATATTTTATATGCTGGAGAGTTATCTTATGTGCATGAAGTCTGTTGATTCTCATCTTTCGCGTTTAGTTTGATGCTTGGTTTGTTTCTTTTGGAAGGTGAGAGTCAATGTTTTGCTATGTTTAGGGGATTTAATTCCTAAGCTTGACAAGCAAGCTACCCTTGAAATTTTACAAACAATTCAACGATGTGTGCTGTTGTGCTGCTGTTGATGTTGACGTGTTCTGTCCTATGCTCATGTGTGCTCTTGGAGTTGCTAACCCAATGCTTAAGCGGGTAATATTTTGCATTTGCAGCTCTGTTCAAAATGCCCGTTTACAAATACTTGTTTACAAGTACTTGTGTTTCTTGGTACCATTGTTGTTTTAACGATAAAGTAGAAAGTTCTTTATCATAATGACTATTACTATTCTGCTTTCAGTATGGAGTAGAATTAGCTGCAGAGCATGTCCTTCCATTACTTATACCGTTTCTCACTGTGCAACAAGTGAATGTCTAAAACTTTGCGCAACAAGCGAGTGTCCAAAACTTTGCGCGACAAGTGAGTGATGGAGCGATGACAACCAGGAGGTGGGCTTGGAAGCATAATAGCTCACTGGTCTAGCTAGCTCCATGGCACTGAAAAATGTATCCTGGCTCAAGTGATTCACTGAAGAGACCTTGAAAGCTGCTTTTTCAAGTCAGTAGCAGGTAAAAAAACCTGCTCTGGGGCTAAGATCCTGTCTGAACGAGTAAGAGCTCGAAGACTAAGTTTGTAAAGGATATATTGAGGTATAGCTTTAGTATCGGCACTCTCCCTCTTGCTCTCTTCTGTCGATGTATGATCATTTTGTTTATTCTGTTATGTTTATCCTGTTATGTTTATGCCATGTCACATGAATATGCAAGATAAACCAGGAGCTTCTCTTGGTGATTCTTTTGTGGTACTGGAGTCTGAAGTCATCTTCAATTCCAACAGCTAAGCAAGCATGCATGTTTCGTGCGCTTATGAGATATATTAGATCCACATTCTAACATTGACCATGCAAAATAAAGAAAAATCACCAATTAACACGCTGTACAATTAAATTGTATGGTAACCCCTGTTAATTTGGCATTCAATTTGGCAGGAGAAAGAGTAGGCTGGTATTTGAAGAGTCAGGGCCTAGAGGTCACAACCATGAAGGAAGTGGAATTAATTAGCCCAAGCCACCCTTATTGTGTTATTGTGTGTCTCCTCTGTATGTGCACCTGCACCTGGGATCCTTGCTTGCTTTACAGAGACAAGCTTCCCTTCGCGCGCTTATGCTCGACCTCTCTAAATAAATAAACAAAAATAGTTTAACCAAACAAAAATAATTCTCATCTTACATACTTATGCCCCATTTTTAATGACACTCTGCATGGTAAAACTTTCGATTATTCATCTTAGATCATCCCGACCACTGAAACTGAAAATGGAAACTGAAACCGAATTTGTTCTTTCTTTCGTAGGCCTAACTTTCATTTCATTTACAAAAAGAAAAGAAAACAAAAAGAAAAGAAAAGAAAGAGATTATGAATGGGAGTTACTAGAATCGAAGAATAAGCATAATTTTATCTTAATTTTACCTTATATATTAGCTAGACATGATTAGGCCATTGAGCACAAATTTCTTTCTTACATTTTTCTTACATTAACTGTCTAATTCCTCCCAAACAACTTTATAACTATTCTTAAGAATGCAAAGCTCAATTACATATGGATATAATGACTAGAAAATTCAACTCTCAATAATGCCCAAAATTCACTTTTACATAGATAATTATGGATTAGTCTCCTTTTGTTGTTTAACATTCTCCTCATCCACCTTATATTTATCACATGAAGAGAGCACACATCAACCATCATTAATACACCTTCAAGACTTTCTTTTTGTGGCTTTTTTGGTTGCAAAGCCGTTTTAAATTCAAATTAAAAAGATTTTCTCATCAGTAATGTCACAAGCTCTCACACATATAATCACTCAATATGCCGAGGCTTTTTGCAGATTCTCGAATTCGATTTCAAAGGCTTCAAGCCTTTTAACTCATGTAGAGTTATTTACAAACTTTGGAGAAGTGTTTCAATTTAAAATGTTTTTCTTTGTATTAATATATTTTAAGGGAAGGCACAAAAAAAAAAAATACATTAATGAAATTGGGCAAATTACATTGATCATGAATATTTAGTCTGATTTTTAAATTTATTAGCTAGCGTGCCAATTATCTTACAATCAATGTCCTTGGAACTGATTTCAATTAAAATTTTCAACAAAAATATGTGATATAAAATAATAAATATTAAAAATTGCAAAATTGTCCACTTCAGCATAAATCGACAAAAAGTTCAGGAATAAATTTATAAAATTGAAGTACACCATTATTGTTGTTGTGAAAAATTCTTAAGGGTCTTCTGAGGCTAGGCCTTAGAAACATACTTTTACTATTGTCAAATGTAGAATGGTTGCTGCATTTATCCAAGGATATAGGGGATGACTTCTTCCTCTTCTTTCTGCTCTTCGTGTGCTAAGCAAGATTGTGGTCATTTTATTATTGTCATTGCATTAATTTTTTGTGCTATAGATTATGATATACATTTGATTATAATAGTTACTAATAGTAAAATGCCCCATTCAAATGTCGACTGATTTTACACTAGCGTGGGCGTGGGTGGGTAGATTGGTGCAAATAGCTTACATCAATTAGCAGCTTTCTTTTTTACCCTGCTACCAGTAAGTTCAATTCAATGCATTTATATATGTTAATGTCTGTGGGCTATTAATTATAGCTAATATCATGCATGACAATTACGACTCAGTAAGGCAATGCTAAAGGATTTTCTCAAGTTTAAAGTATATCGTATCTGATATTAAATGGCCACAAGAAGAAAGCGACTTGCGATGTTGACCGGTCTACTTTGTAAGTGCATGTCTTGGCTTTCTGGTTGTTTGCCCCTTGGAGTTGGAGTGGAATCGAATGACTATATGAGAGAACATGAACATGAACATGAACATCTTCAGAGTGTCAATGAGTTGATACAACGGGGGAGTAGACACTACATGTATACAAGTATTGAGGACATACACCATATCCGTAGAGCTCAATGGTAGACTATTGTATCCGTATCTCCTAACTACTCTACCACCAACATCTTACATCTTTAACTTACATCTCTAGGTGCACTGACGGACTCTCTCTCTCTCTCTCTCTCTCTCTCTCTCTAAGTGTTCCAGTAATAATATTTTAATATTTTTCAAAGTATTTATTAATTTATTTCTTTTATTTTTTATTTTTATTTTTTTCTTCCCCTTCTTCTTCCCCGAAATGGCGAGGCTTGTAGGGTGGACATGGGCGGACATGAGCCTCGCAAGGCCCGACCTTGCCGCGGTACGTTGCTCCAGCAATGCAGTGCTTGGCGAGGCTCGACCCATCTCATTGAATTTGGTGAGGTGAGGCCTTACCCATGACCGATGAGGCCGCCTTCTCCAGCCTCGCCCGCCCACCTAGCTACGAGGCGGCCTAGTAGCCGCTAGGGGTGAGCATGGTCCGGGTTGGTCCGGGCCACCCCCTAACCCTAGGACCAATCCATACAAGATCGGTCCTCAATTTTTAGGACCGAGGACCGACCCTATTGAGCTCTGGGACCAAGGACCGGACCAACCCAATGGGTTCGGTCCGGTTCTAGAGTCAACCCGGGATCGATCGATAATTTTTTTCGTCTCATTTTTTATACTTCCTAAAAAAGCAAACCTACAAATTCAAATTACACATCCATCGACAATGCAGCATTGTGCAACTAAACTATAAATACCAATACATATTTAACAAATTTAAGATGACACAATAATAGAAATTTCGTACCTGCTAACCACTCATCGAGATATGGGACAAGATGGAAAATTCTTGTAATCACCTATCTTTAATATTCATAACACCATATGCAAAAGCGTTTTCCTGCATTTGATCATATAAAGTCCACACAACCAAAAACTGAGCTTCACACCACTTGACTAGCATTTGATCATGTAGAGTCTACTCAACCAAAAAATGAGCTTCACACCACTTAACTAGCAAATCACCGTAGCAACTGCAGTACTACTTTACTCTTCAAAAACTTCTACCATTTGACACAAATTGAAAAGCAAAGTGTAGCTGAAATTCATTAGTAAAATACAATTAAACCATAAAAAGTTCAAAATACTTAATATAAACCATGAATATATAACTTCACATCTTGTTAATTCACTTGAACTTCTAAACACCTAAAAACAAAACAAATGACACATAATTAATACTCAACAAAAGTTTTAAATTGAAATTACTATTAGTGCTATTGATAGAATGTCTCAATATAATATAATATAACAGACATTTTATTTAGGTTTGAATGTATAAAATAATTATAAATAATATAATATAATATACATGGTTGGTCCAGGGTTGGACCGACCCAAAACTCTTAGGACCAAGGACCAACCTGCACAGTGTTGGTCATGGAATTTCAGGACCAAGGACCGACCCAATCCCCTTGGGAACTGGACTAGGACCGGCAGGGTTGGGCCGGTCCAGGGGTTGGTCTAGGGTTGACCCTAGACCACTGCTCACCCCTAGCAGCCGCTAGGCTCTCGCTAGCTAGGAGGAGGGGAAAAAATAAAAAAAGAAAAGAAATAAGTTAACAAATAATTCAAAAAAATATTAAAATATTATGCGAGGTCCAAAGTGTACACGTCACCAAAATTAGCTGGACTCAATTCGTACCTAATTAAAATTATAAAAAGTTTAACACTAAACCGATACTAAATCAAAAGTTTTAGACTAAATTGCCAATCAATAAAAATAAAAAGAGTAAATTCGCACCTAACCTAAATTGGCACCAAGTTATAAAAGGTTTAAAAGGTTTAGGACTAAGGAGCAAGGTTTATTAGAAGGAGAAAAAAAGGAAGGATTTTGTTGAAAATGTCAATAAAATGTTAGTGAATTAAACGATGAGGAGATGATGTGTTATCGATTGAGGGCTGCCCGGAGTGGGCGAGAGGACAAGAGCTTGTCATGCCCCACATTTCCATACTCCCCATATTATTTTGTTAAGCAACCATCTACTCGTTGTCCTTTATTAAATTTAGATAGCATTTTTCTTTTTGGCCGTAAGCATTCCATTTCATTATTTTGTGAGATTTTAATTGATATCGACGTAGAGAGAGAGAGAGAGAAGGGAGAGAAGGGCTAGGGTTTTGGAACGAGGGAGCACCAAACACGGTTACCAGTTAATCTAGTTTACCGCAAGCAATCCAACAATGAACCCCTAACTTCACCGCAAGCAAGCAAGCAATGCAACAAAGAATAACTCATTTTAGCTCTAGCTTTAGCTTTAGATTCCCAATTTTTTTACTTATAAATAAAAATGCAAAGGAATAAGGAAAGTAGGATTGCCATAACATTTATATCAACCTCACTTAATAAAAATTTAATATGGATTCCCAATTTATTTATTTATTTATTTATTATTTATTATTTTTACTATAAATGATTGCCACTTCATGCAAATCATCCTAAGTAGTTCTCATACCAACGTTGATTTTTTTTTTTTAATTTTTGAATTTTTATTAATTATCCACGTGAGCCGGAGGGACTTGATTTTTCGAATTTGTGGGAGTTGAGTGAGAAAAAAAAAAGGAGGCACCAAAATTTTGGCACTCCTGCTGTTATTTTCCTCAATACCTCTTATAATATGTGATAATGTCAATTCAATTTGTTTAATTAAAATCATAATAATATCTAGAATATTTTCAGAATGGGCATTTTCCAATGAAAAATTCAGCTCTTATAATGTTAATGGACTTGGCCAAGAATTTTCTTCACAGTGGGCTTTGTCCAACTCCACTAAAGCTCAAAACTATTAATTTAAACCCATGGGCTTGTCCCATTAATCTCTAATTTTGCATTGAATAAAGGGTTAATACTTGAAAACCAAAAACCTGGTATACTTGTGACAAATTTACCCCCAAACTATTTTTTTTTGACCATGAAAAATCCCGAATTGGTATACTTGTGACAAATTTACCCCGGCTAACTATAAAAAACCCTAAACTGGTACATTTATGACAAATTTACCCAAAACTAATTTATTCGACTGCAAAAAACCCCCCAAAATGATAAATTTGTGACAAATATACCATCTGCTAAATTTGATTAATACTATAAAAAAATCACAAAAATTATAAACTGTGACAAACGGAGCGTAAAATCATAAATTGATATACCGGTTAACTGTCACGTGTCATTTAACTTAATAATTTGAGAATAAAATTTAACGAAAACTAACAGAGGATAAATTTGTCCAAGTGTACCAGTTTGGGGTAAATTTGTCAAAGGTATACCAATTTGGGGTTTTTGGTGATCAAAAAAATAGTTTGGAGTAAATTTGTCACAAGTGTACTAATTTGGAGTTTTTAAGGGTATTAACCCTTGAATAGATAAATGACCGGATTTCAATAGAAAGAATGAAAGAAGAGATGGGTTAACCATGATTAGTGAATCTCTCTCCAATTTATACATAGCAAAGACTGAAAGAGGAGATGGGTTAGCCATGGTTAGTGAATTTAATGCTCATTGGTGAAATCATGAGGTGTAAAAGTAGAGTGACTTGTCGTTCCAATTGAAAGAGTTCATGTGGCCTCTCTTGGCTAAGTATATAAGTCACCCCTTGCATTAATGAAGGTAGAGGTTACTATAGATGAAATATGTACGATATCAAGAGGGCTAAATTCAATGTGTGCCGATGGAAGGAAGCTAGAAATGCATAGTAAAGTTCAAAGTGAGACTTACCCGCGGAAGAAAAGCTGGAGATAAAAAGTTTAAAGCCTACTTGTCGATGGAAGAGAGGGAAAAGAACAACTTTCCAAAATAGGCTTTTGGGTTTGAAATACTAAAGAATCAAGGCATTTAATACATAAACAAGAAAACCACAGTCCGTTCTAAATATCCATAAATTGTAAAAGTATTTTGAGCATTGTCAGAACGTTTAGCAAAACCTTATGAACTTAAGTTGACAATTAACCTTTGAACCCATCAAAAAAATTTGGCAAAATTTTCTAAACATGTATAAATAATTAACTTAGTAAATTTCTAACCCATTACTCAAACATAACAGTCATAATAATTGATGGCATAAAAATTCGAATTCCTACATATTAATTAAGGAATTTTCTGGATTGAGTTAGCATCACTTTATCCCTGAGCAAGAAATCCACTATATAAAATACCATAGACTAGTATGAAGTCACCCTAAAAAAGCATTTAACAAAAAACATCAAACTTCTTCAATTTAAATTTACTTACGAATGCAAAGAATCATATGTAAATTCATCTCCACAACAATCACTATAGGAATTACCTTACCAATGTAATAGCCAATCAAAGTCTCTAATTATCACCATGCATATTCTAAGATCACCTAGAGGAGAAGCCTGAATAGGTGATAAATGATTTTCAAAAATAAAATATTTAAAGTCTCTAATTATCACCATGCATATTCTAAGATCACCTAGAGGAGAAGCCTGAATAGGCGATCACCTAGAGGAGAAGCCTGAATAGGTGATAAATGATTTTCAAAAATAAATTTAAAACTAGTGATCTGTTATGCAAGAGACTTCTCAGATAACTATAATAGTGCAATAGACTTAAGTAAAGAGAGAAGAGATAAGAGAATTGTAAGTAGATTTTATAGTGGTTATGATTAACATGATATTATAACTTTGAGTGCAAATACTCGTTGATAGATTAGGTATTTCTCCCATAATTATAAATGTTTAAGCTTAAAGTGTATGATCGAAATTTTTGGAATTCTAAATTATGAGCGATCTATATCAAGAAAATTTAGTAGCTATTGATATTTTGATCCCCATACAAACATAAAATTGGTTTTCATAACTAGAGTTTCTTCATTTAGAAAGTTCACATCAATTAGAATAAATCAAATCTTACTAGTCATATACATTTTGGGCTTGTATCTACATGTCGTTACACGTCCATCTACGTGTGTCTAGTTCTATATGGTGTATAATATATTCATTTAAGCCGCGTTTGTCAACCATAAATTAGTGAAAATTTATATTCTTTTGTTTCCGGATTAAATTTGGGAGAGTTCCTTTGGTAAAATTTTTGTTTTTGTAAACAAATTTCTATTTTTTTATTTCGGAAGTAGATTTGGAACATAACTTATTTATAAAACAATTTCAGAATCAAGCCAACTTATCTTTATTTTTCTCTTCTTTCTTCTTGTTCTTGTTCTTGTTCTTCTTCTTCTCTCTCTCTCTTCTTCTTCAACGCCACCGCCACCACTCTTAGTTGCCGACAATCAGTTGGGCGAGATCCGACGAGCCCACCATAGGCTCACCGAGCTCGATGAGCCTCTCAGTGAGCCTCGGCCTAGCCATGGTTGGGTGAGGCATGGTTGGGCCTAGACCTAGGCTAGATCTGGTGAGGTTGAGTCCTATTGGTGGCTGGGCAGCTCACCTAGCCAAGGCTTGGCCTAGCCTCGTCGAGGTGTGGCCTCGCCAAGGGTCGACAACGCTCGGATGAGGTTGGCCTGGCAAGTTGCCGGTCATCTCAAGGCCGGCGACCGACAAACCTTGAAGAAGAAGAGAAAGAAAAGAAGAAAAGTAATAAAATTATTAAAAAATTAAAAGAAAAAGATTTGGATTAGAAATTTTCAAAGCACTATCACACATAATTCTATTCTAGGAATAAAAATTTTAGATAGTTACGAAACGACTTAAAATGCTTAAGAATTATTCTCGGGATAAAATAAAGATGAGAAATGATTCCTGAGAGGAGAATGGTTACCCAAATGGTTACAAACGCGTAGTAGTCTCCTCTAAGTGTGTTCCATCTCCTCGGATGGAAGAGACTTTACAATCTCTAAGTAAGTCTCAATATATTCATTTAGTCTCCTCTCTCTTGACTCTTTCTTTGATAATATGTTGCATAGTCTACTCAATTGTATTCAAAACGGATTTCCTAACATATTCAAAATAAATTGGCAAAAGTAAATATTCCGACAAAGAACATTTTTTCACATCATTACTGCTGCCAATTGTGACATCCAAAATTCTCCATTTTTTGTAGATAATATTTAAGATATAATGTTATTCCACAACCATAATTACCGGTTGTCAGGTGTTGGCCAGTAAATGATGAAATAGAATGATGGTAATATATTCACCACCATATTAGTTGCAGAAGGGAACTGATATGTTCTGAAATATATAATTGGTGATTTTCAAGTTTTAAATTTACCGAATTGAAATTTTCCCGACATTAGTATTGCTCACTAGTAATTTTATTTCAATGGGTTCAAAATATTTTTCGAATTCATCAATTGTTTTGGATGACTTCTACCTTTAAAGCATTACAGTTTTGAGTTTCTTATACTTTTTTGTTGTTTGAACTAATTCCCCGTGTCTGCTAATATGCTTGAGACCGCACTCATGAGGAGCTAGAGAATTGCTCATTTTGATGCAGAGGATTAACTATTAAGTCATGAAAAAGTTGTATACCATAGAATTCGTTAATAGGAATAATACAAACTTTTCAAAGTCCCATGCATACCATAGATTTCATTAATAGGAATAATACAATCTTTTTATAGTCCCATAAGTAACAATCTTTTTATTTCCAACTTAAAAAGTTGCCATGAAAATAAGGAATATTTTTTTCTGGATTGGACACGATTGCCCAAACATTTTGATATTTTCAAAGGGAGTAGTTGGAAATATTTTGAGGTCAAATGATTATCTCTAATAAAATAATTTAGGCTGATTCATGCACAAAGACCGGCACACGACGATAAGTAGTCTTAACTACAAATTGTTATAAGAAACTAGAAACAAAAAGATAAGTCCACCATAACTAGAGGCATCCCCCAACTTCTTCTCTTCTGTTCCTCTTAATTTTTAAATACTGCAGTAAGTTTAGATTCCTTATGCGTGTCATTTGTCAAGATGCCTTCTTTCCTTTCCTACTTGAGGCATCCCCCAACTTCTTCTCTGTTCCTCTTAATTTTTAAATAATGCAGTAAGTTTAGATTCCATAGGCAGTAATTTTTAAGTTTAGATTCCATATGCCTGTCATTTGTCAAGATGCCTTCTACTTGGAAAAGGAAAGCTCCAAAATCTAATAGATTATTTTCATAATCTAGGATAGATCCTATCCTATCAACAAATGCCCCTCAAGCCCTGTTGTCATCAGATCGCGCTTTACAAGTTGGCAGTTGGTTGAGAATTCATTCCGTCTCTTCTTTTTGATTTTTTGTTGGGTCTAGATACTCATCCTGAAAGAGTTGAGACAAAAGTAAGAACAAGATTCATTTTCCTTATTATCATTTTTCTTGTTTTGAAGATGACCCGGTAGTAATGAATGCCATGATGGACTCTGACGGGGGAAACAACGAGCGGGGTGGGGTTGGGCTTTATGACCTAGGCGAGACAAGAGGAAGCTTTGCAAAATGAAGGAGCTGACGGCTTTTGAGGTTTGTCCAAGGAAATCAACTGCGGCTGGCTAGCTAAATCAGCCATTAGCTAGCCTCCACTAAAGTTGCCCGACCTTAGGGTGAAGGTGGCGGTGGCTGACCAACCGCTCATCAATGGCACGTAATTTGGTCTTCATGTTAATGGAGAAGAGCTCATGGTCCTCGACTCCTCTAATATCGAGTTGAACTTCATGTGCATTAGATTAATTCCTCTTTCCATTTCTTTAGTCCATTCCGTACACGAGGCGGTGGGTCTTTTGAGTTTTGAGGGGTCATGGGCAATAACTCTTAGTGAAAGAAGAAGAAGAAGATATTAATAAAAAGAAAAGAAAAGCACTTTTATGTTATGCATGTAGTGAGTACATGATTTTTTTTTTAATAGTTTTATAAGGTTATAAGTAACATTTTCGATTCATATACTAATTTTCTTGATTTTCAAAAACATGAAAGATCATAAATTTTTTACTAATTTTTAATTTCAAAAAAGTATTAAAAAAAAAACAGAAGAAGACTATAAGTAGAAGATAAAACCAAAAATAAAGTTGCCCCACACACAGCTAAGAACTCAACGGTCTCAAAAAAGATGGAATACAAGTTGAGTATAGCCATTATTTTTTTTTATAATTTTGAGGGTGTTTGTTTTTCCCTCCACAAAAGAAAAACCACGTGGAGAAAACTTTCCCAGGACATGGCCATGAGCGTTCGTGAATGTAACAAAAGACAATGAAAGAACTTGATTAGGTAGAAAGAAAATTAAAGTACATATGCATATAGTTATTTCCTCGATGAGGTATCGATGAGGTAGAAAGAAAATTAAAAAAAAAAATTATTATTGTCAACCAAGGAAAAAAATTCGTGGTAAAGTCAAGATACAATTGGACAAAAAATTCAAAATGCATTTAGGTGGTGGTTTTTTCTGGAACGTATTAATATGCTAGACCCATAAACTCAAATACTCAAATTGGAGCAAAAGCAATTTGCTTAGCTTTACATCATACATCTATTTGGTAGGCTTGCATTTATTGAGTACATCTAATAATACATGAATGTGATATTGGATCTATAAGTTTTTGAATGTCATCAATTTTTGATCCAGTAAACTTGTAAGTGGATCATATAATTAGACACTAAATGAATCAATGGATTTTACAATAATTTTTCTAATCAATCTAATTCCGGATCGAGTCATGAGATTGGCCCAAGATATTTACGTTTTTCTCATCCCTACTAATTAAACATACTAATTTGAATTGATGAATATTCTAATTTTGATAATTAATAATATATAATTAATTAATATTACTTATTTATTCATTTATTCAGCAAATTCAGTTGATTGATACAAAGTTGATTTTCTGTTATGATAATCAACGAACAATAGCTAACCCAATAGCTGCTAATAGCTATAACAAAAATGGAGAAAATATCTCATTTTAATTGTTAACTATAAAAAAATCTTAAAATATTACGAAATTTATATTAGCCGTATCGAGGATGAGTTCAAGACCCATAAGGTCCCTAACCATAAGTGATCAATCCATACATACCAATAGAAAATAAAAAGGTACTCAAAATAAGTACATGTTCGAGTATGATTGACCATCTCCTTATTAATTTTGATTAATTTCAATATGAATGAGAATTCAAGCGTATTCAATTATATAACAAGGATAAAGCAAACAAATAAACTGATATTTGGTAATCAGAATAAAGAATTTATATTATACACATGAATAGCTTTCAAATATTTTTGAAGATAAATGGATTTGATAATAGAAAACAAAGTTGAATTTTGATTGCTATTAATGGTTAAAAAGATTTATCATTGACGAGCAACTACAAGAATTATGGAAATGATTTCAAATAGAAGATAAGGATTTGTTGATAAATGAACTCTGATTTGTTGACTATTACCTGTCAAATATCCGGTTTGACTTTGTTTTTCAGATAATCCTGTACCAAGACAATCCCATACCAAGACCCGTCTAAAAAGGTAGTCCATTATTGAAACCAAAATGCTCGTACAAACCAACAAGTAAAAGATTCAAATAGAATTAATATCGTTCATAGCTCCTACATAAATAAGGAGCTGCCAAGCCCTTACAAAATGAGAGTTTGATAGAATATTAAATAAGGATATAGAAATAAGAACCAATCCCAAGGAAAAGGCAGAATAAATTGGATTGGTAAGTAATACCACTCATAGACTTCCTAATGTAAGACCTCATGGAGAAAAACTAAAAGAAAATCATGTATTGGTCTAGGCAACTTCATTATTATATGTAAAAGAGAAATTAATTGAAATGTTTTCCATGATTTTATTGACTCAACAAGAATTTTTTTTACGATATGCTCCTAATAGCATTTAATTCAAATGAATGGATTTAAAATGGGTCTCGGTCCAATTAGAGGACCAATATAATATGGTTTTCTCTTAACCCAAAAGATTTACACCAAAGAAAAGGGTAATTTAGCTCAAAACTCAAATTAGTATATTCTATTTTCAATCTAACTTTAATCACACTTTTTACCAACCGATCAATGGTTAATTGGAATTTACAGTTATTGACCAACAAAAAAGAAAACGAAGAACTCATTCCTGTGGATTAGATCAAATTGAACCCTACTACTTGCCCTACTACTTGGTGTAGATTCCTATTAAATCAAAGATCAAAGGGTTTTAATTTTTTTTATTTTATTATTATTTGAGGCAAATTTGAAATTGTTCTTATTATATAATTGTTAATTAATTACATTGGTAAACAGCCAAAAGTGATTTGATTATAACTCAATTCATCACATATGTAGAAAGTTCATACTCTTGGGTCATTGATAAACAATTTGTTAGACAATACTCAATACATTTGTCACAAAAAATACAAATTTTGCAAGCGTTTCTTTTGTATACCAGTTTCCAATTTCCTATCAACAATAGGGAGATGAATAGGATACACAAAAACATACTTCACAAGCAACGCCCTTTATCAAATTCAAAATATTCAAAATGGATTTGGCCAATGTAATTAATTTTTCATAAGGATATTTTGTGTAGGTAAGGTAATCATGAACCTTGACCAATGTACCTTGGAGCTCCTACCATAATTCATGCCCCTAGGTACTATAGGAAACATATCATAGAATATTTGTTTCTTTCTCTTATTTGATATTTCAGAGAAGCACGAGAATATTCTAGTCCTTTTTTTTTCTTTTACAATTAAAGGAGTTGGAAAGAAGGTGTCAACAATAGATTACCCAAGAAATGGGTAAAAGAAATTTCCATCCAAGATTTAATAAATGGTCTATTCTTAGTCTAGGTAAAGTCCATTTTGTTGTGATAAAAATAAACAAGAATAGATGAGTTTTAGCTAATTTAATAAAAATACCAATTTTCGTTTTGAAGAATCTATCTACTTTATTTATTTCAAATAGCTAAGGACAAATATGTAAGGAATATAGATATTCCAAACCCCTAAGTAAAGAACTGTTACGAAGAAACTAATAGGTTTAGGTAGGAAGCAACTTAAAATAACCCAAATTTGAAATTGTACCCATGTATAGAAAGAGAAGACCATTTTTTTTCAGAAGGTTTTTATAATAAAGAATTTATAGAATTTGAAATTTATGCATTGGAGTGATAAGTGCAAAACCAAAACTTGGTAAAAAAATTAATAAAATTAAATTTAAAACTAAATTTGTTTAAAACATTTAAAAAATTAAAAAAATTAAAGAAGAAGAAGAAGCCACCTCCTCCCCGCATAATTTTTCGGCTGATAAAGGGATGCAATGGTTAATTTTCTAAAAGAATGATACCGATGGTACTTGACCATGAAGTTTCGTTGTTGAGTATAATAAACAATCCATTAATTAATCAAATGAATGATTTAATGAAGATATAGTAGATGTTAATCAACTGAAGGGCTTATTTGTTAATAGTTAAAAATAAGCAAAAAAAAAAAAAATTTACTTTTTCTCAAAAATTCAAAGTAGGAAAGTCCCAGAAAATGTGATAAATTTATATGTAGATTAGGAGTCAATTATTAAGTATTATGAAAGTTGCTAGAGTTCTGCATTTAAAAAAATCAAAGTGCGTGAATCTGCTATTTTGGAAATGTAGTGTTGGAATTCATCTATTAAACTTTAGATGCATAAATTGGTTGGTTGGCGTCTAAGGAAGCCAAGCCCAAGAACATTGTGAAATGCATAACCGATAGGTGTATCGTTAAGAGTTCTTCAAATGTACCTAGAATGCAAGGACATGCATAAAATTATTAGGCTAATAAATTTTTTATTATTTTATCGACTTACAAACTTTATAGCCTAAGATTAAAGTTTGTTTTGCTAAAACTGTTATCAGTCTATTACTCTAATTGCCGGTTCGTTGCACATACAATTTTATATAATAAAACACATGTATTCGGAAACAGGCATTCTTACCAAGATTGTATGTGAAAAACGCCTTGTTCAAAGATTTCAATTCTCTATCCTTGATATACGCATAACATGGATCAATATATGAATAACAGCTACCTTTTCTGGACTAATTTTTTGAGAAAAAACACATGAGAGAATAAGCAAAGCACACGGTATAAACAACTAGCATATGAGTAAGTTTGCCTATAGGAGAGTCCTGACTTTCTCAGAGTTGAGCTACCAATGAGAAAGGTAATGGATTACCAATCACAATTTGGTACTCAATTAAACATAAAACTTTTTTACCATTTGAAATCAGGGAAAAGTGCCAAAAAAGTCTTAAACCTTTTGTCTTTGTGCCGATTTAGTCCTAAACCTTTTTTTGGTGCCGATTTAGTCCTAAACCTTTTTTTTTGGTGCCGATTTAGTCCTTCCGGCAAATTTAGACCGGAATATGCCTACGTGGATACAAAGTCAGTGCCGGCCGTCCTATGTGGCCGGACCGGCACTGACATGGATGCCTGAAAACAAAACGACGCCCTTTTATTAAAAAAAAAAAAAACCATAGAACCTTCAAAACAAAACGGCGCCGTTAAGAGCTCTTATGTTTTCCCTTTTCTCACGACCTCTTACGTTTTCCCTTTTCTCACTTGCCTCGAATCGTCTTCAGCGATGGAGGAAGAACCCCAAATCCCATCTGCCCAAACCAATTCATTCTGAACTCAAATCCAAGGAGTTTGCTCAAGCCGAGTTGCTCTTTGATCGAATCGACTCCCCAATCTAGCCCAACCCCTTCGTCTGCCCAAACCCTACAATTCGGCCTTCGAAATTGCGAAGACCCGACTAACCCAATTTGAGTCGCCACTCAATTGACCCGATTCAGGTTGCAACCGGATTCGACCTCACTGAACACGACAAAGTGTTCTGCCATGGCCGCCCCTTCTTCTGGACGCCTTTTCAGCCCTACCTTTATCAGGTAAATTTCTGAAACGTTTTGCCTAGGAATTGCGATGGAGGATAGAGGTTTTGTTTGCTTTAGTTAGAGTTCGGATTCATTTTCCGTCGACCCCTTTTTAGCTCAGGCCACTGCGTATCAAGCAATCATTTTCTTGCGGCCGAGATTTAGTGAATTGAAAATCACGGAGCTAATGGTTTGGAAGAGGTATGGGTGTGTTGCAACAAGTGGAGAAGAAGTTCTGCACTTAGTATTATCCATTTTAGTGAATCAGCATCTTTGGATGAGTGGAACTTTGAGTTTGGTCGGGAACGAGGTTCCATGATTCGAGTTTTGGGGGTGTCGGCATGATAAGCAGTAGATTTCTAAGTCGGTTTGTTGAGGTGAAAATGGTGCCTGCTGCATTTGTGTCGTTGTTAGTTGGCTTGTATGATTTTTATCACTTTTATGTGCATTACTTTTCAGCTAATGACCTACTGGAATCTATTCGTACATTGCAATCATCGGAAAAACTGCATCTTTGTTGGTTGGATTGTATGTTGTATCACTTTTATGTGCATTCCTTTTTAGCTAATGATCTGCTAGAATCTCTTTGTGCATTGCAAGCATTAGAAAAAGCAGAACATGAAAAATATTTTCTTGGGTGTATGTGATGAAATGTGAGAACATCATATGGGATAATAATTAAAAAATTGTGATCAAGTTTCTTGAGAAGATCAATGGTAAGAGGTCTAATTAGCATTCCATGTAGGCAAAATTATAGATCCTCTATGCTCTCGAGTGATGTAAGTCAAGTGACAATGTGGGTTATTTTGGCTCTTAAAAAGCTAATTTTTGAAACCTTTGTAGAAAGTGATTAATTAGTTTCTTTATTAAAAAATTTGGATATAATTTCTACCCATGCTTGTGTGACTAGCGGTTGCTCATCTTAGACTTCTAGTTTGTAAAGTTTTCTGGTCATCATCCAATGTGCAATCTCTTGTGGCTAGGTTTTTTAATGGACTTCTGGGATTGATGACAAGAGGAGATCAGTGAATTCATGACGATATCATCAAATTTGTCAGAATTAGTGACGTCGGTCCGTCCAATTGACAACGATATGTATGTATTTTGCTATTGTGCGTCGGCCCGACGCCTCCGTCCAACGCTCGGCCTGACGTCTTCGTCCAACGCTCGCCCGACTGACGCCTCCATCCGACGCTCACTCAGATTCGCCTGGCGCTTGCTTGACTCCCACTCAACGCCTTCATCGTCTTCTTGAAATTGCGGTGCTTTATATTTATGTTGAGGGTTTAGCTGTCTTGATTTCACTTGAATTTTATTTTAAATTTCGTTGACATGGGTTTGTTGTAGTAATGGGTTTGTGGTTGTTGAACTGGTTCATTTAAAATGGCTGTGCAAATTGCCGACATGAGTTTGTGGATGGTCTCGCGTAAAATGTCTCTGTCTCGCCTAGAATTTTTGGTATTGTTGCTGCTTTTGGCTCATTTGGGAAGAATATATTACTTTGAGTTACTGCCTCAAGTTTAGATCGACAAAGTTTGTTAGGTATATGGAGTTCCTAATATACTCCTCATTCTAATTTCCCAAAGCTCGACTGGATCACCTAAATCTCACAGCAATTGTAGCAATTAGACTACACTCCTCCCATCCAGTCATGCCCCAAACCAAGTCGCCTTTCTTGAAGTTTGGATGTACAATCAGTCATTTGCTCAATCTTTGTTACTATATTCCTGGTTCACCTTTTCACTGTAGCATCCATGTCCAGTTCTTCCTTGTAGTTGAAAGCATCATCAAATCCAAACTTGTTCTTCAGCAAATCAACCTTTTTTCCCAAACATAACAGCAAGCAAGAATTTTAAGTAAATATAAAATCATGAAGAGAGTATTAAGCAAATTCTATTCAGGGAAACACTAGACGGATGCGGGATGATTACCTTCTCTTTGCTACCGACGCTATCAAACCCGACACCTCATTTTTAAAACCTCCTTGTTTTATCGAGTATATAAACTTTGGCATCCAAACCCAACAATTCATTTTTTTTTCTTTATTTTTTGCCTAACAACCCTTTTTGAAATAAACTTGGTCAACTCTTTTTTTCTTTCTTTAAAGCTTTGGGAAATAAATTCGTATGTGCTCTCGTACAAAAAATTAATCCATCAAACTTTGCACGCACCTAGTTTAAAACCTCCTTGTGTTATTGAGCAAATAAAATTTGGCGTCCAAACCCGACGCTCCATTTATTTTCTATTTTCTTGCCCAACCACCCTTTTTGGAAATAATCTTGGGCAACTTTTTTTTTTCTTCAAAACTTTCGAAAATAAATTCGTACGTGCTCTCGTACTCAAAATTAATCCATCAAACTTTGCACGCACTTAGTTTAAAACCTCATTGTTTTATTGAGCATATAAAATTTGGCGTCCAAAACCCGACGCCCCATTTATTTTTTATTTTCTTGCCCAGCTACCCTTTTTGGAAATAATTTTGGGCAACTTTTTTTTTTTCTTCAAAGCTTTAGAAAATAAATTCGTACATACTCCCGTACTCAAAATTAATTATTCAAACTTTGCACGCACCTAGTTTAAAACCTCATTGTTTTATTGAGCATATAAAATTTGGCGTCCAAACCCGACGCCCCATTTATTTTTTATTTTCTTGCCCAGCTACCCTTTTTGGAAATAATCTTGGCAACTTTTTTTTTTCTTCAAAGCTTTCGAAAATAAATTCGTACATACTCCCATACTCAAAATTAATTTATCAAACTTTGTACGCACCTAGTTTAAAACCTCATTGTTTTATTGAGCATATAAAATTTGACGTCCAAACCCGACGACCCATTTATTTTTTATTTTCTTGCCCAGCTACCCTTTTTGGAAATAATATCGGGCAACTTTTTTTTTTCAAAGCTTTCGAAAATAAATTCGTACATACTCCCGTACTCAAAATTAATTTATCAAACTTTGCACGTATCTAGTTTAAAACCTCATTGTTTTATTGAGCATATAAAATTTGGCGTCCAAACCCGACGCCCCATTTATTTTTTATTTTCTTGCCCAGGTACCCTTTTTGGAAATAATCTTGGGCAACTTTTTTTTTCTTCAAACCTTTCGAAAATAAATTCGTACATACTCCCGTACTCAAAATTAATTTATCAAACTTTGCACGCACCTAGTTTAAAACCTCCTTGTTTTATTGAGCATATAAAATTTTGCGTCCAAACCCGATGCCCAATTTATTTTTTATTTTCTTGCCCAACTACCCTTTTTGGAAAGGGTTAATACCCTGAAAAATCCCAAACTGGTACACTTGTGACAAATTTACCCCAAACTATTTTTTTGACCATGAAAAACCCAAAACTCGTATATTTGTAACAAATTTACCCCGATGACTATAAAAAACCCAAAATTGTACATTTATGACAAATTTACCCAAAACCAATTTATTCGACTGCAAAAAAACCCAAAAATGGTAAATTTGTGACAAATATACCCTTTGCTAAATTGGATTTATACCACGAAAAAATCACAAAAATTGTAAACTGTGACAAACGAAGCATAAAGTCCTAAATTGGTATACTTTGGTCAACCGTCACGTGTCATTTAACTTAATAATTTGAGAATAAAATTTAATAAAAACTAACAAAAGGTAAATTTGTCACAAGTGTACTAATTTGGGGTAAATTTGTCAAATGTATACCAGTTTAGGGTTTTTGGTGGTCAAAAAAATAGTTTGGAGTAAATTTGTCACAAGTGTACCAGTTTGGGGTTTTTTAGGGTATTAACCCTTTTGGAAATAATCTTGAGCAACTTTTTTTTTTTCTTCAAAGCTTTCGAAAATAAATTCGTACATACTCCCGTACTCAAAATTAATTTATCAAATTTTGCACGCACCTAGTTTAAAACCTCCTTGTTTTATTGAGCATATGAAATTTGGCGTCCAAACCCGTCGCCCTATTTATTTTTTATTTTCTTGCCCAGCTACCTTTTTTGGAAATAATTTTGGGCAACTTTTTTTTTTCTTCAAGGCTTTCGGAAATAAATTCGTACGTGCTCCAGTACTCAAAATTAATCTATCAAACTTTGCACGCACCTAGTTTAAAACATCATTGTTTTATTGAGCATATAAAATTTGGCGTCCAAACCCGACGCCCCATTTATTTTTTATTTTCTTGCCCTACCACCCTCTTTGGAAATAATCTTGGGCAACTTTCTTTTTCTTCAAAGCTTTCGAAAATAAAATGTGCCGATTGATCAGAGGAATTCGACCTGAATGGAGCAGAAATTGACATGGAGAAGCAAGAAATGAAATGGAGACAAGTTCATATGTTAACGAGTAAAGACACATGAGAAATCAATCAATTTTAATGAGCTAGGAGAAATCAATGAAAAACACGATTGTGCGCCAATGGAAGGCTTCACCAATTCTCCAACACACTTATCATAACAACATAAGCAGCTGTTTGACCAATTTAGTTCACGGGATGAGCATGCAAAACAGATTTTCTTTCCTTCTAAATACATTAAATGGCCCCATTCTAAGCCAACTTCAGGATTTTTTTATAAAGAGAATTATCTTTTCAGGAATTCCATAACCTAAGTAAACTAAGAATCCAGTCCATAGTAGCCTTTCACACACCACAAACGTCAAAGTAGTGAAGACCACACAACACTAGGAGTGGATCAATTTCCCATACATCAGCAACAAACAAAATATAGCCACTGCACTATTTCATTGAACCAACACATCATCGACAAATAAAAAAATAGCCACAACACTTCTTCCTAATGCCGTCACTTCTTGTAAATTGGAGTTACTTCCTCTTATTTTTTTTCTTCTTTCCTGTTGGGCCTATTGCGTTAAATGGAACTTCTGTTGCAGCTGCTTGTGATGTTGATTCAACTTGTACTTGTATATCAACTCTATTGCCTTGTCTGGCACTCATACTCTGCACTTGACATTGTTAATTTCATTACTCAAGAGAATTATCCTAGTAAAAACAAAAGTACTAACAAAAACATTACTTACACTCCCATGAGATAATGGTGTCCTAAGAGTAGCACTAGCAATTGGTGTCCCACCAACACTTTTACTTGTACCTTTGCTAGTACGCCGCTTAACCTGGAAAGAATAATATTCATTTAAAATTTATTCATGAAATAAACATGAAACAATAGATATGAAAGTACTTACTGAAAGTTTTTGCCGAGGTAATTGTGTTTGTGATTAGCCTTCTTAGTTGGACATGTCAAACTGTTGTGTCCTGTCTTCAAGCAACTTCGACAGGTCATTTTCATTCCTCTTCTCGACATTCTAATACCACGTGCGACCTCACCTTCCTCCCTTCTTCTTTTCTGTTTGGGCCTACCGAGCTTCACCCTAGTTGGAAGTGGTTCAGGTGCCTCATTATTAGTTTTTTTCCAAAATTTATCTCCCCGAATTGGCATCATCATATTATGATATGTAGCTAAGAACTTTACCTTCATGTAACACTCATCCACATAATCATATGCATTATGTCGCTTATGATCTATAGCTGAAATGGCATGGAGACGAGGAATACCAGTAAGTTGCCACCTCCTGCAAGTACAATCTCTCTTGGACACATCAACTACGTACTTAACACCCTTATCCAACACCTCGTATCCAGCATCGTCATTCCATATCACATGGCAATAAGTTGCGCCAACTCTATTTTCTTCCAACTTTTTAATGATTCTTGGACCACAATCCCTTCTCCATCGAGCACAGGCATCCCTCTGTGTATGCATCCTTGTCATGATCATTATTCTCATCTCTTCTAACATACTATAAATAGACTTACACCTGGCATCAATAATTCTTCCGTTGAATGCTTCACTTGTCGCATTTAACCTCAGTAGTAAAGAAAGCCCTACTCCAGTGCTTTGGCTCTATTTGAATCAAGTCATGATACGCAGCAGGACTGATTTTCTTCAATGCTTGTGTGTGTTCATCAAACTCCACCACATTGCCAAAATAGTCTTTGCATTTGTATTCCCTTATACCTTTGGTCCCAATTAGCATAAATGTGTCTAGCACACATTCTATGCTCAGCTAAAGGCAACAAGTTTACCACGGCTTGAAGAAGGCCCTAAAAAAGATGATTTCAATGTCAGCAACATACTACAAGAGTGATCATTTACAAGGCATGACATTGAAAAAAAAAATAATGAACTTACCTTTTGCTTGTCACTAATTATAACCTAGCCTTATCCATATGTGCCTATCATATTGAGGTCATACATCAAACTTGTCAAAAACCAAGTCCAAGTGTCTCCACTTTCAACTCTCACAACTGCCCATGCAATTGGGAATATTTGGTCGTTTGCATCTCTTCCAACAGCACACAATATCTCCCCTTTACAAATTCCCTTTAAAAAACAGCCATCTAACCCCACAACTTTTCTGCATCCATCAAGAAATCCTTTCTTACATGCAGCAAAACATATGTACATTCTCTCAAATAATGCTTTAGAATGCATGTCGGGCTTTTCAACCTTCAATGTAACAGTACTCCCAGGATTTGTCTCTCTTAGCTCCTCCACATAATCCCATAATTTTGAATATTCCTTCCTATAATTTCCCATCAAAACTTTAAAGGCAAGCAGCTTCACTTTTTTGCACTGATCTATAGTTACATTTAAGCCCAATTGCTCCTTAATAAGTTCCTTAAAAGCAATGGTTTTTATAGTTGGCATTGCTCTAATTGTACTAAAATAGTGATCCGCCAACCAAGAACTTGTGACCCTCTTATTAGTGAAACTAATGCTACAAGTATGCTCTTCATGGTAAGCCTTCACATGGAATGATCCCGTTCTAACATCAAAAGATGCAGAAATCTTCCAAGGACAATTTACATCGACACATTTTGCCCTAACAAATTTCTTTTCATTCTTGACAAATTTTATCTCTCTACGCTCGACCATTGAATGCTTTTTGACAGCATCTTTGAATTCTTTACCATCATCAAACATCATAGATGTAGTAAACACGGCACAATACAATTAGGATCATACCTTGGATACCTACTTCTCCTTCTTGTAACTTCATCTTCTGGCTCCACATCAGATTCCAAACTTTCATCTCCATCTGTTTCGTAATAGTCTGTTTGGTAATTGCCTTCAGCAATAACTATGTCAGATTGTTGGGGATTAGATGATTCTCCGATAGACTGTTGAGATGGTATAAACTCTGCGAGAGGTTCCCTTATAATCCAAGCCTTTGTGGCCATTTTGTGGAATTCCTTGAGTTTTTTCCTTCCTTCTACAAGGTCTTCATTATCCCTATTGTCATCATCAGTCAAGAATAGTTCATCGACTAAGTCCATGTCTTCATTTTCTGAATCGACTTCGACCATAGATTCATCACCCTTTAACTCAGCATAATCACCCTCATCTACTAAGCAATCATAATCTAAATCACGCCCATGCTGAGCAAATGCCTTATCACCTAAACCAACACCCTCACTAATTCCCTCGCCCTGATAAATGCCCTCACCAGCACCCTCAACATTGCCCTCACCCTAACAAACGCCCTCACCAACACCTTCGCCATTGCCCTCACCATGACTAGCACCTTCACCTACCGTATTGTCAAAAGATTCTCCATACACCTCAATCAATCCATGTTGCAAATGATAGAAAACTAGATCGACAATAGTGCTATCATTACATATATGTCTCAACCCATCTTCTAGAGATTTCTCAGGAAGCTTAAAATATAGTTTTTCGAATTTACCATTTACCACATTCTCAATGTCTCTTATGAACCTTTCATGGCTCATAGAATCGATATTTAAGTGTACTAAATCCATCTTTCCCCCAATATATTCAAGAATTGGGTGACGAACAAATTTCCCACCGTGATAAAAGCAAACCAATGCAGACTTGTTGCTCATCTTGACCCTACACAAAATGAAAACATATATTATAAGCATATGTAGACTCATAATGGAGCAATAGCATAATAGGTCCAATGGCAAATCATGATTCTGCTTTTAAGCTATTGCTATTCAAAATACTGCAATTGAAGTTCAACATGAGAATCAACAAATTGAAGGTGGAAGATGACAGAAGACTGCAATTGACTCCAAATATATACAGTCTAGGAAATGGGTGGGCCATATAAGTAGCAATACTAAAAATTCAAACACACATTTATACAGATTGCAATTGAAATTCTATCGCGTGTTGTGCTTTGACTTGGCCTTTATAATCAATACGCTGTTCTTTGAAGTTTTGGTCTCCCCTACCATTAACTCACTTGACAAACTATTGTGGTTGCCCCTAAGATCAGCTTGACCAGAACGCAATCATTGTGAATCTTCATAGATGATTACCATATTTGACTTCGATCCAGATTACCCTTAAGTCGCGATCTTGAATTGCGGTTTCTTAGATGCTCCGTATATACAAAGCATTATTTATGGGTTTACTTTAGTTGGTGCTTTTTAAATTCCATTGCTTCCCTCTTCTCTAGCATGACTTTGCTCTTCGACGCCACACGGGTTAGCCTGCAAGGACATGGGCAAGGACGTGAACAATGCAACTCTGGGAAAAGTCTAAGTTAATTGTTGCATCAGTTTTGCATGCAAAGGTAAGAATTATTGCATTAGATCTCATTGAAAAATATTACGAGTGCTTCTTGCATGTGGTATGGTGGACCATCGAGAGGGTCATTCCATGTGGCACGTGGCACCTGTCCGTTAGTTTGAATAATTGATGGTTTATAAATCCTTAATCGTGTCATGATCTTTTCTTTTTCTGCATGTGATGTTTATGTTATAACTTGTTTTGTTGCTTTTGTTAGGGAGCAGATCGTCTGGAAGTTCCTTTGAAAAAACTGGCATTTCTACTGTTAGAATGTTAGAATGCTGTCGTCTTTGTCTCTTTGGGTGTCGCGGTTGCTAGGGTGGCCATCCCATCCGGTCTCTACTTTGGATGGAAGAAATAAAATGTGAAACAATTCTGTTGGATAACCTTTGTGACGACGTAATTTACATGGATGCAGCACCATGGAAATTTGCACCATGGAAATTGCTCAAGATCAATCTTATTTAGTGACTTTTATTCATGGCGTGGCATGTAATTTTGGTAACAAGCTTATGGTATTCTAGGTAGATTGTCACGTGTCACACCCGAGCAGGTGTATATATTCTTATAATTCGGTTGGCAATACTTGTTTTTTGATCTGGACGTGGGAGGTGGTGTTCCCCGGAGTGGATGCTTGTGCTGCTGCGGAACTAATTGAATGAGATGGGAAAAGATTAGGAAGGTAGAAATTATGGGAGGATTCTCGTTGAAGTTTAAAATTAGAACAAGTGGTATTCAAAGGAGGATTGCCAAGGTTAGGGATAGTGACTAGACTTGTTGAATGGACGGGCAAGGTAGGCATAATAAGGAATGCGGGACGGTGCGTAGTAGCGCCCGTGTAGTGGTGGGAGCCTGTTGCGGCATGGTGGGTGGATCAATACTAGTGGATCGATTGTGGCGCCTCTTGAGCTCACCGGGTCTGAAGCTAAGCATGCAATTTCATTATTGGTTCACTCATACCTAAACCACCAATATTGGAAGAAAATTACGCTCTTTCATTGATGGGCAGGCCTGTAAAATGATTTACTGGACTACACATCTTATTCGTCTGATGAAATCCAACTTCTAGTTAGGTTTGCTTCCAACTTAGAACAGCCTCCTACTTCAAATGCCGGGCTTCAAATGCCGCTGGACTTATTTAAGGAATTTGAATCAAAAGGCCTTAACAGCAAATCCAAAATTTAAATTAAGTATGATAAACATCGAACGCCATGTATCTTTGATTCTCTTTCCTATTTTAAACTTATTATGTAATCTATCTTCATCAGATTAAAATGTGCCAAGGTAATCTACCTATATAATATACCTAGATGAGGTTTAGTCCTTTTTGGGTGAAGCATGCCAAGGTAATCTATCTATATAATCTTCCTAGATGAGGTTCAATGAAACGTATGATTTAGTTCTCTTATAAATTTGGCTAAAATTTCCAAGGATTACAACTTCCTAGCCCTCATATACAATTAAAATGCGCATGAAACCTCCTCTCGGTCATAATGCTTAGACCAGCACATCGGCTAAAGTGTTCACGTGCCCATCCTTTACACTTCGCCATTTTTTAGGCAAAAAAAAAAGCTTTCCACTGCGATTGTGCCATTTCAAGTGATCATTGAATTTCTTCTTTTGAAATTGCTTCAACTATTGTTCCTCTCAAATGGGAACAAAATGCAAGGGCCTCAATATGTGTAATGATGAGATCTTTCACTACGATAATTCTTGCTAAGATCCTCTAAAGTAATATTGATTTAACATCGCAAGTCCGCAAGTCCATCTCAACACAGAAGCAGAATCACAATAAACCCATCTCAAAAGCAAAATCACAAGAGAAAACTACTTAGCCTCAATTGACAAACAGAGCATTTAAGCATATCTTCTTCTTCTTCTTTTTCCGGTGTTTTGAATGATAAAAGAGGTTAACGATTCAACGATTCAGCATTATTATCTTCATTATCTCTTTGTCAAAATATCAAAGAAAACAGAATTTTCCTCAAATCCTGGACAAAGTTAGATCAATTTTTCTAATTGTGACAATTAGCATTTAAGGCTTTGCCTCTGATCATCATCCAAAAATCCTAACTTAAAATTATTATTAATATAATATGCAAAATAAGCCCTTTGAAGCTACTAAAACTTCTTTGAACTACCCACGAGTATTAAAAATAACAGAAGCAGGACATTGAATATACATTAACGAAAGATAATGTAACCAATACATCAATAGCTCTAACAACATTAATATGGAAGAAACTATCTACAAAAGATATTCATAAAGTAGAGACAAAAAAAAAAGAAGAAGAAGAAGCTAACGCCAAGTTAACCTATGAACAAGGAAAAATTTATTTAATTTCTTAATAATTTCCTTTGAAAATTCTAGAGTCACGTTAGGTAACCATGGAAAAATAGACGGAAATCCCTTAGGATCACATTCATCCCCGGTCGGGTTGAATTCATTTCTTGAGTCGAAATCTTTGTGGCTTCAATCCTATAGTATTCATTCAAAAAAGCCATTACAAGCTTAATCGGGAACCGAGTTGATCTCCCATAAGCGATTCAACACTCATTGCCATTCAGACGGAAGATTGTTGATCAAGAACCACACCATCTCAAAAGCTAGCGTGGGATAACCTTCAAAATGACTTGTCCTATCTTCTTATGGATCTCGAGAACATGTTCAATTATATCACCACTACTATTATCCTTGCAAATCTTGCCTATTATCTTTTTAAATGTGCGCAGAGCATAACCACTTCATTTTAAAGGCCAACCTTGTCGATTTCCTACACTAGAGGAAGGCTAAGAATCCAAAGGTCAATTTAAATCACATATATCCTTATGGATCTCACTTTTGTTATTTATTAGCATGCTAATAAGCTTGAGGTCTATCTCGCACATGAGTTTCATCTAGCATATGAAGAAGCGATGAAGTATGGCAGCAAGGTTATACTGGGTGAATTTTCTTTTTTTAAATTTTTTATACTGGGTGATTGCCCACTACAAGTATTGCCTTCTTTTCCCTTCTGTAAGTGCTTTTTCTTCTGCTGTAGAGAGTGTCTATGATTCTTTCTAGTTTATTGGCTTCAATGATTGATACGTAGAAATCAATGTGAGAGGTGCTTATTATCTTATACTTAGGGGTGTACTTCATTCTCCATGCATTTATTTACGGGGAAATGTAGCACGATATCCTTTTGAGCAGCAGAGACCACTTCATTCGGAAGGCCAACCATGTCGATTTCCTATGCTAGAGGATGGCTTAGAATCCAAAAGTCAATTTAACTCACTTATGTTGTCGCATTTTTAGTAGTTAATGGACTTTTATTGACATTGTGAATCTTCATAGATGATTACCATATTTGACTTCTATCTGGATTACCCTTAGTCGCGACCTTGAATTGCAGTTTTTAGATGCTCTAGATGTCAGGGCATTAATTATTGGTATACTTTAGTTTGTGCTCTTTAAATTTCATTGCTTCTCTCCTCTAGCGGGACTTTGCTCTACGACTGCTACAAGTTACTCGCCTCCTAAGGATGTGGGCAATGCAACTCTGGGTATTTCAAGAGTTAATTGTTGTATCACTTAGGATGCAAAGGAAAGAGTTATTGCATTGGATCTCATTGAAAATGTTGAGTGCTTCTTGCATGTGGTATAGTGGACCAGAAGGAGAAAGTCATTCCGCGTTGTATGTGTCGGTTAGTTATAATAATTGATGGTTTATAAATGCTAAGGAAAAGTACCAAAATAGTCCTAAACCTTTTGCATTGGTACCAATTCAGTCCTAAACTTTTTTATTTGACCAATTTAATCCTAAAATTTTCATATCGGTACCAATTTAGTCTATCCGGCTAATTTAAGTTGGAAATTGCTGACGTGGCAGCCGACGGTCTTATATGGTGCCATGTGGACAAATTTTATAATTTTTTTTTAGATTTTCTAATTTTTTTCTTTTTTTTTTCCTTTTTTCCTTTCTCCCTACCCCTTGGTCGGCGAGGTAACCGGTCAACCATCGTCGGCCACAGGTTGGTCGGGGCAAGGAGCCCTGCGCCCTCGCCTCGCCGGGCAAGGGCTGCCGCGCCCTTGTCAGCCCACGAGTGAGGTGTTGGCCCTCGCCCGGATCTAGAAGAGGGTCGAAACCCTTGCTCGTTGGCTGGCGAGGGCCTCTGCGCCCTCGTTGGCCACGGGGAAGGGCGTGGCCCTCACCGGCCAAGGGCGAGGGTCGTCGAGTCCTCATTAGCCACAAGTGAGGGTGCGAAGGCCCACGCTTGTGGCAGGCAAAAGCTGCGATGCCACTGGCGAGGCCGCCATGGCCCTCACTCATGGCGGGTGAGGGAGTTGTGCCCTCGCCTGGATCTAGGCGAGGGTTTTGGCCCTTTCCTGGATTTGGGCAAGGGTGCGGCGGCCCTCGCTAGTGGCTGACGAGGGCATGGAGCCCCTTACCCCGACCAGCTTGTGGCCGGCGATGGTTGGCCGGCGAGACGCCGGCCAAGGGGTAGGGAGAAAGGAAAAAAAAAAAAAAAGAGAAAAAAAGGAAAAAAAATTTAAAAATCTAAAAAAATTATAAAATTCATTTGCATGGCGCACATAAGACCGCTAGCCGCCACGTCGGCAATTTCTGCTTAAATTAGCCGGATGGACTGAATTGGTACCAATGTGAAAAAGTTTAGGACTAAATTTATTTAATTAAAAAGTTTAGGAATGAATTTGTACCAATATAAAATATTTAGGACTTTTTTGGTATTTTTCCCTCAATGCTACATCGTGTCATGATCTTTTCCTTTTCTGCATCTGATGTTAACTTTTTTTGTTGCTTTTGTTAGGGAATGGATCTTGAGGAAGTTACGTAGAAAAATCCGGCCATTTCTACCGTGAAAATGCTCGTCTTTGGGTGTTGCGGTGGCTGGGGTGGCCATCCTATGTGGTATCAACTTTGGATGGAAGAAATGAATTGTGAAACAATTATGTTGGATGACCTTTGAGGATTGATTTACATGAGACAAAATTTGCATCGTAGATGCCGCCCTATGGAGATTGCAATAATCAATTCTTATTTAGTGATTTTTATCCATGGCACATGTAATTTTCATAACAGTCGTAAAACTTTTGGTATTCAAGGTAGATTGTTACATGTCACACCTAAGCAGGATCTGAGCATGAAGGCCGCGACCTCGCACAACCACTGGGCAAACCTCGCTGGCCATGGGCAAGTGATCTGGTGAGGCTGCGACCTGCTCATGGACGGTGCCTGCCTATGGCCGATGAGGTTTGCTTAGCCACTGGCGAGAGTCGATCCCTCCCGAGTGGCTAGGTGAGGCATGACCTCATCAGATCTGGTGAGGTTAGGCCTCAAATATGGCTGTCGAGGTCGAGTCTCACCTAGTTACGGCCAAGCTGCTTTCTTGAGGTCGTGCCTTTGGCTACTAGATGGCGGCAATTGACTGGAGGAAGTAGAGGAAGTGAAGAAAAAAGATAAAATAAGAAAAGGAAAAATCGAAAAAAATAAAAAAATTATTAAAAACCAAGATAATTACGGAGCAGCGCTTGCTTTTGGATGAGCTTCAAACCATTTATAGTATTTAGAAAAAGCATTTTCTGTCTTGAGCCCCGTTTCGAGGAATTTCATGGTAGCTACCAAGATTACTACCCATCAAATGTAAATCCTCGTCCACTCGATGACGTTCATCCGTAACGAGTAACGTTACTAACAGAATGCCGACAAAAACCTGGCCCCCCACGACATCACCAATTTACTAGAAGCCAATGGCTGCATATGCATATTCTTTTCCTACAGACATGAGGGGGGCACAACAGTCAACTCCACTCGGACATCCGGATCAATCTCATCTTCTTATTGCCAGGAAATTTTACAACCTCCATATAAATAGACTTATTCGGCTTCTAGACATCACATTTAACGAAATTGCCTCGATATACCTTAAATTTGTATGGTGAACGGTGAATATGGTGTTTATATGCTCTAAGGTACTATCTGATTAAGAAATAATTGACGTTTAGCACGAGCTTAAGGATAGCAAATATAGCCATTCTGCAGCGTTTCCCTCGAGAAAGATTTGACTAATTTCTATCGAAAGCACTATGATATACGTTGGCTCTGTTTGGGAATTGCTTTCCCAAGGGTCTTTAGGGGCTAAAGGCCTTTGGGCCAAATGTTGAGTGTTTGGCAATTTTCTTTCACTTGCCTTTGCCAAAGGCAAAGTCTTCCCAAGGCTGAAAGTTCAAGATAGGTTGGGGGCTGCCTTGGACATTCTCGGCATGCTGGCATTGAAGATAATAATTTTTTTCTTCCGAAATTATCCTCGTTAATTTTTCGTTTTTTTGGCTTTACCCCGACTACTGTTCATCGTCTTAATCCTTCCCTTCTCTTTATTGAGAACACGGCCGGCGAAGGGCAGGTGGTCCGGCGAAGGGCAGGTGGTCCAGCGAAGGGCAGGTGGTGCGGCGAAGGGCACGTGGTCCAGCTAGGGTCCCATGACCCTCCGACGAGGGTCGTTGCGTGGAGGACGCCGGCAACCCAGATCATGCGCAGATTTGGTCGCACAGATTTGGGTTGTGGCGACCAAATTGCGAGCGCCGGTGACCTCTGTGGAGCGGTGGGTTGTACGATGGCTGGGCGAGAGTTGTGGCGACCGGGATCTTGCGATCTGGGTCGCCACGATCCAGATCGAGCAGCATGAGCGACCTCCGCACGGAGGTTGCGGCGCGGCGGGTTGTGCAACCTTCCGACGAGGGTTGCCGCGACCCAGATCTCACGATCTTTTTAGCTATTGGGGGCAGATGACACTGATCTTCAACGCTAGGGGATTCTACTCATTATGACAAATGTACTCACCATATGTCAATTTTGGGTTTACAGAAGGAAGCTTGTTGACTTGCAACACAGTGTTCAAGAATGAAACAGAACCGATATAACCTGCAAAGAATAAAATGTATGATCAAGCTTACAAAGCAAGTTCATCGGATGAAAATTTACCCCTATACTTGAAGGTAATTTCAACTGCCTAGGGATCAGAATCTAAATAAAAGCCAAAAGAGTACCCAGAAATAGTATTTAATTCACCACAAGAACATTTCAGAAGAGTCTTATGTGTCCCTTGCACATCCATACAAGAGAAAATATTCCTTTTGTGAAACTATTTGTCAGGATAATGATTCCTTTCCAGGTTTTCTAGTAGTTTTCCTTGCATACTTTTCTAGTAATTTCTTATTTTCCGTGAGATTTCGCTAGGAAAGTTATATGATTAACAAAGAAAAATCGCCTGAAAATGATGCGAGAGCAATGAGTTACACACTAATTTTCCTCAATGAGACTTCTTTCCAGAAAAGAAATAACGGGAGAGGTGTTCTAATTACTTTTTTCACCCAATTTTACTGCATAGATTGACTGGGTAAAGTATGTGAAGATGCTGGCAAAGAAAGCAAATTACACTCAAAAGATTTTTGGCATTTTCACCAAATGAGATACCCCAGCAAATCACTCAACTAACAGCCAATTTAACCGACCCCCCTCCTATCAAGACGTTTGCACATTTAGAAGCTCCGACATTGACCGTACTATCAAGAAAATTAGCTGCCAAAGTTAGTAGCTCTCAGAGGGAGCTTCAAATTGAGCACTTCCACAGGGCAAACATCCCCTGTAAATAGTCTTATTTCGAACACCGCCATCTTCCAAGAGACAAATCTCTCTCGCATGTGTGTGCATTCAAGTCTAAAAGCAAAAGGAAAGAAAATAACAAATCTATTTAAGAGATGTCGCAATTATATGATCCCAAATACCCATTAACGTGAAAAAGAGCAACCAACCAGAAGACAAACCTGCAGAACCCCAGGATTTAATATAAAAATTGAAGTCATATACCTGTCAATAAGTGTCGCAATTATATGTATAATTAATGTTATTAAAAGTATTGCATATATACATTATTAAGCTATTGAGATATTGAGATGTTGATATGTCATGTTATGATTATTTTGTCATGCTTCCGCATGCAGATAAATTATTAAGAAAAAAATTAAATATGACATGTGTAGTGCGTGACGATTTGAGGCGTCACAAATTCACTTTAAATACTCTCGTTTACATTGGATGAGGACACACCTGCATGATAACACTAATTTCTTTTCTCAATAATCAAATTGTTAAAATGACCTAAGGTAATTGGCGAGATGCTCTGCGATACGCTCAAAGAAGAAGGAACTCACGAGCGAACCTTTGTTAGCCGGAGTTTTTGCAAGCAAATTGAGGAGAGACTTCGTGAGATGGAGCAATACGGCACCAAAGCACTCGAGGGCACGGCCCAATCTAGGACCGCAACTTTGCTTTTAAAAAAGAGATGTCTAGGTTTGTTTTAAAAAAATTAAAAAGCAATAAATAAGGAAAAAAACTGCATGCTTATGATACCCATGCATCTTAGATTGTATTTGCTAGTCATGATAAAATTCGGAATAAGATATAATTTATCTTATCCCGCGTTTGGTGCCTACTTAAAACATGATAAAGTTGGATATAAGAGCGATATAAACTAGATCAAATTATCTTACGAGAGAGATGTGATAAATGTGGATAATATTTCTAGATTTATAATATCTACAATAAGAAAGCCATTTTTCTTCGAATAACAAACTTATTAAATTAACAAAATTGAAACTATATTTCAATATACATAATATATTAATTCTAATAGAAGAAATTCAAAATAACAATTTTTTTTTTTTTTAATTTAATCTTAATTTTATTTATATAGTCGACTTTAATTCTATCTTATAATATAACTTCAATATATGAATATGAATATTATATTTATAAATGACATATTTTTGGTATTATTTAATAAAATTTTATTATAGAATGATGGAATGGGGAAAAATAAAAAAAACAAAATAATTAAAAAGAGGAAAAAGAAAATAAAAACAAATTAGGCAATAGTGTTGCTAGAGATTTTTACTCTCTTAGTGAACTTTTAAGTTTACTCTCATTGATATGTCGTTTATACAAAAAAATGTAGGGAAAAGTGCCAAAAAGTCATAAACCTTTGTCTTTGTGCCGATTTAGTCCTAAACCTTTTTTTGGTGCCGATTTAGTCCTTCCGGCAAATCTAGCCCAAAAATGCCTACATGGATACAAAGTCAGCACCGGCCGTCCTACGTGGTCGGACTGGCGATGACATGGACCATTTTATTAAAAAAAAAAAAGGACCTAGAACCTTCAAAACAGAATGGCGCCGTAAAAAGCTCTTACGTTTTCCCTTTTCTCACTTGCCTCGAATCGTCTTCAACGATGGAGGAAGAACCCCAAATCCTATCTGCACAAATCGATTCAATCTGAACTCAAATCCAAGGAGTTTGCTCAAGCCGAGTTGCTCTTTGATCGAATTGACTCCCCAATCTAGCCCAACCCGTTCATCTGCCAAAACCCTACAATTCGGCCTTCGAAATTGCGAAGACTCGACTCACCCAATTCGAGTCGCCACCCGATTGACCCGATGCAGGTCGCAACCGGATTCGACCTCACCGAACACGACAAAGTGTTCCACCATGGCTGTGCCGTTCTTCTGGATGCCTTTTCAGCCCTACATTTATCAGGTAAATTTCTGAAACGTTTTGCCAAGGAATTGCGCGATGGAGGTTTTGTTTGCTTTGGTTAGAGTTCAGATTCATTTTCCATCGACCCCTTTTTAGCTCAGGCCACCGCGTATCAGGCGATCATTTTCTTGCGGCCGAGATTTAGTGAATTGATAATCGCGGAGCTAATAGTTTGGAAGAGGTATTGGTGTGTTGCGACAAGTGGAGAAGAATTTCTGCACTTAGTACTATCCATTTCAATGAATCAGCATCTTTGGATGAGTGGAACTTTGAGTCTGGTCGGGAACGAGGTTCCATGATTCGAGTTTTGGGGGTGTTGGCATGAGAAGCAGTAGCTTTCTAAGTCGGTTTGTTGAGGTGAAAGTGGTGCCTGCTGCATTTGTGTCGTTGTTAGTTGGTTTGTACGATTTGTATCACTTTTATGTGCATTACTTTTCAGCTAACGACCTACTGGAATCGATTAGTACATTGCAGTCATTGGAAAAACTGCATCTTTGTTGGTTGGATTGTATGATTTGTATCACTTTTCGGTGCATTCCTTTTCAGCTAATGACCTATTGGAATCTCTTTGTGCATTGCAAGCATTAGAAGAAGCATAACATGAAGAATATTTTCTTGGGTGTATGTGATGAAATGTGAGAACATCATATGGGATAATAATTAAAAAATTCTGATCAAGTTTCTTGAGAAGATCAATGGTAAGAGGTCTAATTAGCATTCCATGTAGGCAAAATTATAGATCCTCTATGCTCTCGAGTGATGTAAGTCCAGTGACAATGTGGGTTATTTTGGCTCTTAAAAAGGCTAATTTTTCTTAAACCTTTGTAGAAAGTGATTAGTTAGTTTCTCTGTTAAAAAAATTTGGATATAATTTCTACCCATGCTTGTGTGACTGGGGGTTGCTCATCTTAGACTTCTAGTTTGTAAAGTTTTCTGGTCATCATCCAATGTGCACTCTCTTGTGGCTAGGTTTTTTTAACGGACTTCTGGGATTGACAACAAGAGGAGATCAATGAATTCATGATGATATCATCAAATTTGTCACAATCAATGACGTCAGTCCGTCCAATTGACAACGATACGTATGTATTTTGCTATTGTGCGTCGGCCCAACGCCTCCATTCGACGCTCAGCTTAACGTCTTCGTGCAATGCTTGCCCGACGCCTCCATCCGACGCTCACTCATATTTGCCTGGCGCTTGCTTAACGCTCACTCAACACCTTCATCGTCTTTTTGAAATTGCAGTGCTTTATATTTATGTTGAGGATTTAGCTGTCTTGATTTCACTTAAATTTTATTTTAAATTTCGTTGACATGGGTTTGTTGTAGTAATGGGTTTGTGGTTATTGAAGTGGTTCATTTGAAATGGCTAGGCAAATTGCTGACATGGGTTTGTGGATGGTCTCTCGTAGAATGTCTCTGTCTCGCCTAGAATTTTTGGTATTGTTGCTACTTTTGGCTCATTGAGAAAGAATATATTACTTTGAGTTGCTGCCTCAAGTTTAGATTGACGAAGTTTGTTAGGTATATAGAGTTCCTAATATACTCCTCATTCTGATTTCTCAAAGCTCGACTAGATCACCTAATTCTCACGGCAATTGCAGAAATTAGACTACACTCCTCCCATCCAATCACGCCCCAAACCAAGTTGCCTTTCTTGAAGTTTGGATGTACATCGGTCATTTGCTCAATCTTTGTTACTATAATCCTTGTTCACCTTTTTCAGTGCAACATCCATGTCCAGTTCTTCCTTGTAGTTGAAAGCGTCATCAAATCCAAACTTGTTCTTTAGCAAATCAACCTTTCTTCCTAAACATAACATCAAGCGAGAATTTTAAGTAAATATAAAATCGAGAAGAGAATATTATGAAAATTCTATTCAAGGAAACACTAGACAAATGCGGGATGATTACCTTCTCTTTGCTACCGGCGCTACCAAACCCAACACCTCATTTTTAAAACCTCATTGTTTTATTGAGTATATAAAATTTGGCGTCCAAACCATTGGGGTTCCCCCAGTGGCCACCCTTCCAACATGGAAGGGGAAGGTGAGGGGTTCAAATCCTCACCTTCTCAGGGGGGGATGGGGTAGGGACGCGTAAGTTTCGAGAGCGGGTTGCGACTCCCACGCCCTGCAAGAGGCAGGGCACAAGTCTGCGAGTGAGTGTAGAGTAAGAATAGAGTAGGACTGACCAAAAAAAAAAAAAAAAACTCAACAGCTCATTTTTTCTCTATTTCTTACCCATTAACCCTTTTTGAAATAAACTTGGTCAACTCTTTTTTTTTCTTTAAAAATTTGGGAAATAAATTCGTACGTGTTAGCGTACTAAAAATTAATCCATCAAACTTTGCACGCACCTCATTGTGTTATTGAGCAAATAAAATTTGGCATCCAAACCTGACACCTCTTTTTTTTTTTCTCTATTTCTTGCCCTACAATCCTTTTTGAAATAAACTTGGTCAACTCTTTTTTTTTTTCTTTAAAGCTTTGGGAAATAAATTTATACGTGCTCCTGTACTCAAAATTAATCCATCAAACATTGCACGTGCCTAGTTCAAAACCTCATTGTGTTATTGAGCGTATAAAATTTGGCGTCCAAATCCGACACCATATTTATTTTTATATTTTTTTGCCCAACCACCCTTTTTGGAAATAATATTGAGCAACTCTTTTTTTTTTTCTTTAAAGCTTTCGGAAATAAATTTGTTTGGCTCCTGTACTCAAAATTAATCCATCAAACTTTGCATATACCTAGTTTAAAACCTCACTATATTATTGAGCAAATAAAATTTGGTGTCCAAACCTGACACCCAATTTATTTTCTATTTTCTTGCCCAACCATCCCTTTTGGAAATAATATTGGGCAACTCTTTTTTTTTTCTTTAAAGCTTTCGGAAATAAATTCGTGCGTGCTCCCTTACTTAAAATTAATCCATCAAACTTTGTATGCACCTAGCTTAAAACCTCATTGTGTTATTGAGCAAATAAAATTTGGTGTCCAAACCCAACAAACTTTGCACGCACCTAGTTTAAAATCTCATTATATTATTGAGCAAATAAAATTTGGTGTCTAAACCCGACACCCCATTTATTTCCCATTTTCTTGCCCAACCACCCTTTTTGGAAATAATATTGGGCAAGTCTTTTTTTTTTCTTTAAAGCTTTCGGAAATAAATTGGTACGTGTTCCCCTACTCAAAATTAATCCATCAAACTTTGCACGCATCTAGTTTAAAACCTCATTGTGTTATTGAGCAAATAAAATTTGGTGTCCAAACCCGACACCCCATTTATTTTCTATTTTCTTGCCCAACCACCCTTTTGGAAATAATATTGAGCAACACTTTTTTTTTTCTTTAAAACTTTCGGAAAAAAATTCATACGTGCTCCTATACTCAAAATTAACCCATCAAATTTTGGATACACCTAGTTTAAAACCTCATTGTGTTATTGAGCATATAAGATTTGGCGCCCAAACCCGACAAATATTTTTTTCTATTTTTATCCAACAACCTTTTTTGAAATAAACTTGGGCAACCTTCTTTTTTTTTTTTTTTTTCCTTAAAGCTTTTGTAAATAAATTCATACATGTTCCCGTACTCAAAATTAATTCTTCAAATTTTGCACGTTCCTAGTTTAAAACTTTTATTGAGCAAATAAAATTTGGTGTCCAAACTTGACACTCCATTTATCTTCTACTTTCTTGCCCAACCACTCTTTTTGGAAATAATATTGGGCACCTGTTTTTTTTTTTTTTTTTAAGCTTTCGGAAATAAATTCGCACGTGTTCCTGTACTCAAAAGTAATCCATTAAACTTTGCACACACCTAGGTTAAAATCTCATTGTGTTATTGAGCATATAAAATTTGGCATCAAAATCTGACACCTCATTTTTTTTCTCTATTTCTTACCCAACAACCCTTTATGAAATAAACTTGGGCAACTCTTTTTTTTCTTTTCTTTAAAGCTTTCTGAAATAAATTCGTACGTGCTCCCCTATTCAAAATTAATACATCAAACTTTGTACGCACCTAGTTTAAAACCTCATTGTGTTATTGAGTAAATAAAATTTGGCGTCCAAACCTAACGCCTCATTTTTTTCTCTATTTCATGGTGAATAACCCTTTTTGAGATAAACTTGGACAACTCTTTTGTTTTTCTTTAAAGCTTTCGGAAATAAATTCGTATGTATTCCCGTACTTAAAATTAATCCATCAAACTTTGCACGTACCTAGTTTAAAATCCCATTGTGTTATTGAGCGTATAAAATTTGGCGTCCAAACCTGACACATTATTTTTTTCTTTATTTCTTGCCCAAAAACCCTTTTTGAAATAAACTTAGGCAACTCTTTTTTTCTTTCTTTAAGGCTTTTAAAAATAAATTCGTACGTGCTCTCGTACTCAAAATTAGTCTATCAAAATTTGCACACACCTAGTTTAAAATCTCATTGTGTTATTGAGCAAATAAAATTTGATGGCCAAACCCGACACCCCATTTATTTTCTATTTTCTTGCCCAACCACTCTTTTTGGAAATAATATTGAGCAATTCTTTTTTTTTTCTTTAAAGCTTTCGGAAATAAATTCGTATTAACTCCCATACTCAAAATTAATCTATTAAACTTTGCATGCACGTAGTTTAAAACCTTATTGTGTTATTGAGCCAATAAAATTTGCCGTCCAAATCTGATACCTCATGTTTTTCTCTATTTCTTGCACAACAACCCTTTTTTAAATAAACTTGGGCAACTATTTTTTTTTCTTTAAAGCTTTCGGAAATAAGCGCGTAAACGACCATAAGCGTGTCAACGAAACAACCATTTCATATATTTGAAATGGGGCCAAATTTCGGGATGTCAAACCTGATGCCGCCGATATGAAAATGGTATCACATTTCTTAGGAAAACACACCTCAAAAAACCCACCATAGGCATTTCTTAGGAAAGTTTCGATTTATACAAATTAAACGAGTTTCAAGCTTTGCTGAAAGGTAAATTTTGCATATTATATGCTTTTCATTCTGTACGTATCTTTTTGGAATTGTTTATCTTCTATTACAGCTACAAGGTTTTTTTGTTTTTTGGGAGAATGGTTTGTTTTAATAAGTAATAAAAGTTGAGTCCTTCTGGTGTGATTGAATGCTTCCTCCTTGACATTGAAATGTCTGAGAACGAGGGGCTTTCTAATAAGAATGGTTTCTTTTTTTCTTTTAAATTGAAATTGACCTTTATGTAGGGCACTCACAACTGCACAACATCCCGGAGAAGTACTCATCCATTGAGTATAAAAGAGCAAATGATGGCATGCACAATCTCATTACTTCATGAACAAACACTAGTTATACATTATTCAAGTAAAAAATAGATGAATAAACCCATTTTACTATAATAAGATGGTTCAAAAGCACATCATCTCACTGATCCTAAATGTTATACAAATGGCCATATAAGATAAATAAAAAACATACATCCACAACCCTACTTCATTGATGCCATCATCAATGAAAATAACAAATTGATCAACACCACTTTACCGAACCCATTATCACAAAAGATATTACCACAACATGTCAAAACTAAACATTCCCAAATGTTGTCACTTTTGTCTCTTCGAATAACTTCTAACGCATGTACTCTTGACATTAGTAGGAGGATCCGTACTAGTAGAGCCACCGGCACTGCCACTTGCCTTTTTATTTGTATGTGTCTAAACTTGCAAAGAGTATATTCTTTTAAAGTATTATTGACGAAACAAGCATGAAATAATAGAAATGGAAGTACTAACCAGAGAAGCTCACTAGGAAGCTGGCGATAGTTGGCAGGTCTGAAATGTATTTGACACGAGCATTAGGACAGCCTGATGGCTTCGAAGGATGTTACTTGATCAACAAGAGGTAATGATCCCTGTTGTTTTACCACAGTAATGTCAAATAGCAGAATCTTGGCTCCAGAAGACGTTCAACATCAAAAACCAATGCAAAACTATGCTTATCAGCACCTCAATTTCGTTCTCTAAAGGGGTAGTTGTCGGTAACATTGCCAGTATGAATAACATTTCTAATGAGTCAAAAGAGTGGTCACCTGAATAATAGCACCAAAACTTCCAAGAGTGATGTCGGGAATAAAGTGAGGAATGCTCAACTTAACTTTCTTTGGTAAGGCAGCAAGAAAATGCCCGACTTCCTACTCATAAACATCTCTTTCATGTATGAACAGAGCCAAGGAATGTAGTCCTGAAGTAACTATTGATCAGTTAATGACATGTCCGTGATTTGATGCCTAAAACATGAAAACTGGATCCAATGAGTTTACAAATCCATAATGACGTGCATACTTTAAAAAGTTCCCTAATAGTCCAAAGGGTATTTTGCCCCGCCCCTCCCCCTCCCCCTCCCCAAAAAAAAGGACTTCTAATAAGAAAAGGTTGCCCTTGCTAACACTCCAAACCGACCCTCCAAGCTGTGTCTACTTTTCTTTAGTACTTCATCTACAAAACCACATGCTCATTCCAACGCTAAGACGGCACGTAAAGAGAATTCAAAAATCTCCAAAAATTTTGAGTACGTACGAAACAGGACATCTCCGGTCGGTGGCAAAAGTGAGGAAAAACGTGCAAAATACATGAGAGGGAGGGGAAGAGGGGTCCACAGGCCTTTCTTTCCTCTGAAGATGTCACTCGAAACCATATCATGCTTGAAGGTGCAGCAAATGCAGCCCGAGAAACTTGTACTCTGTTTGCGACGAGGATGGCGACCGACTCCACTAAGCCTCCGTCGTTTTCCAGTAGCTGCCATCGACGGAGGATCGCGGCGGCGGTCGTCGTTTGCCTTTTGCTAGACAGAGAGTAGAGAGAGAGAGAGAGATAGAGGCGGGAGAGTGGGGAGAAAAAAATTAGGTGGGCCGGCCCCTGTCCGGCACCGGCATCAATATTTGATTGAGCCGGAGCACGGTGACGTGGAGGGGCTGGCCCACCTTATATTTCCCCCCGAGATAAATCCTCCCGCTCCGTAATCTAACCGAAAAAGGAAAACTTGCGATCCACGTCAAATCGTATCACCAATTGAATCCGTTAGGATTCTGTGTCCGCTGATCTCGGAAATCTCCTCCCTCCTTCCTCTCCCCATAAGAATCTGCTCTCATCCTCTTCACGAGTCGTCGTAGGGTCCTCGCGTTGCTAATTCATCATGGCAATGTTGCGGAAACCTTTGCATGGATGGAGGATCAAGCAAGAAATCCAGAAACTGATTCGCGCGCCTAAACCTCACCTTAATCCGGTTCGTGAATGGGCCGGCTTGGCCAGTCGCCCCACCCCACGCAGCTCGCTCTCTCCTCTCCCCTCTCTCTTCTTCTGCTGCCACAATCTTCCGCCCACATTTCCTCCTCTCTCTACCAGCTCCTTCGCGACCCGGCCGCCCTCCGCCGTCGCGCGTACTACTCGTGCGCCTGAGCCCGACGAGCCGAACCCCAAAGCGCAGAGCCAAGTCGATGAGGTGAGTGTTGTGAAGGTTGTGAGCTCCTGGGGATTGTTTGGGAGAGGAAGAATGTCTTCAGTGTACATTAAATGCTCTTTTGATTAGTATCATTTAATACAAATCTAAAGGATCAATTTGATTACATCTCCATCTGTGGGTGGTTTTTAATGGTCCATCTAATGGGTATCCTCTAGGTCATGTGCAAGCATGTTTTTCTGCAATCTGTTTCCAGTTTTGATCGCTATAACTTATGAGGTGTCTGGTTTAGACCAAATCTTATGTCGGCATTAATCTGTTTGCTACATCCTTTTGCATCTCTTTTAACTTTTAACTTTTAACTTTTGATTGGACTCAACATATAAGGATCTCACTTGAATTGTTTATTAGGATGGTAATATGCCTGAGGACTCTTCCCAAAAAGTGTATTTTCATGGTATCCCAATCCCAATAGAGGTATTGCCTTCTTTTCCCTTCCTTTCTCTAAGGCGTTCCTTTGTTGTTCTAAGTGATGGCTGTAGCGAGGATGCTTTTTAGTTTATCGGCTTCAACGAAAATCAATGTGAGGTGATTATTATGTAATAATTAGGGGTGTAATTCATTCTCCATGCATTTATTGTCAAGGAAATGCAGAACAATATCCTTTTAGCCCAGATACATCCTTTTGCATCTCTTTTAATTGGACTCAACATAAATCCCTATGGATCTCACTTGAGTTGTTTATTAGGTTGCTAATAAGATGCCTAAGGACTCTCTCCGACAAGAGTATGTTGATGGTTTCCCAATAGAGGTATTGCCTTATTTTCCCTTCCTTTCTCTAAGGCGTTCCGTCATTGTTCTAAGTGATGGCTCTAACGGGGATGCTTTTTAGTTTATTAGCTTCGATTTGAAAATCAATGTGAGGTGATTATTATGTAATAATTAGGGGTGTAATTCATTCTCCATGCATTTATTGCCAAGGAAATGCAGAACAATATCCTTTTAGACCATATACATCCTGTTGCATCTATTTTAACTGGATTCAACATAAATCCTTATGGATCTCACTTGAGTTGTTTATTAGGTTGCTAATAAGATGCCTAAGGACTCTCCCCGACCAGTGTATGTTGATGGTTTCCCAATAGAGGTATTGCCTTCTTTACCCTTCCTTTCTCCAAGGCGTTCCATTGTTCTAAGTGATGGCTATAGCCAGGATGCTTTTTAGTTTATCGGCTTCAACGAAAAATCAACGTGAGGTGATTATTATGTAATAATTAGGGGCGTAATTCATTCTCCATGCGTTTATTGCCAAGGAAATGCAAAACAATATCCTTTTGAGCAGTAGAGACCACTTCATCAACTCACTAACGTTTTTTTAGGAGTTGATCGACTTTTATGGAGTTGCCCTTAGTCACGATCTTGAATTGCAGTTTTTGGATGCTCTAGATATACAAAGCATTATTTATCTGCTTTACTTTAGTTTGCGCTCTTTAAATTCCATTGCTTCTCTCTTCTCTAGTATTTGCCGCTGCTAACGTATTGGAAAAAAAAGTTATCATTTACTTTATCATCGGAGGAAAGGACAAAGTTATCCAGGGCAGCATATTTGAATACGGAGGTAAGATTTATTGCGTTACATCTCATTGAAAATATTGCGAGTGCTTCTTGCATGTGGTATAGTGGATGAAGTCATTACGCGAAATTTCTGGTTTTCTGCATTAGTATACGAATTTATGTGAGGAGGCATTGGACCATTTTTACCAAGAAATGAGCAAGGAAGTGGAGACAATTCTTCACGAGCGAGACCCGTGAGTATTCTCTCTATTTTTCAACGTCGCGTGGAATTGATTTGTCCTCTGTGGAGGATGACACCAGAGTCAAGACCGTGTTGCTTTCAATTTTTCATTCGGCAGTTTTGATTACTTTAACATCTTGTTGTAGGAGGCTACCCGAGGAACTCTCTAGGAGGGTGGTGGTCACATGTCTGTCCGACGACTGCACGTGCGACTACCCGTACAAGTACAAGCATGCGTACGTGTATGTGCTCCGGAGGAAACACAGGTCTCGAGTGAGTGCTGCAAAGGTTCGAGCGCACGGGAGGAAACATAGGTCTCAAGTGAGGGCTGCAAAGGTTCGAGTTCTAAAATTTGGATTTGGAACGAATTCTGAAGATTGTTTGGGAGAAGGAAAATGAAGGGAAAAGGAAATGAGACTTGGAAAATTGAGTTACTTGCATTTGGGCTTGATGATCTGTTTGGTTGAGAATCGGATTCATCGACCATAGTTTGTTAGATTATGTTTAATGTTTGTGCTGTAAATGTAATAAGATGGCTTTGGTTGCAGGAATCGTGTAGAGAACTAGAAGTAGAGCTTGCTATGACTTACTTGGTGGGACCAGAGGTGTTTCTCTGTTCATGCTAATTTAAGATGGATCATGTTGTGGGGGTTTCGCTTGCACTGTGCATTGTTCTATGCTTCAGAACAACCTTGCGGTCCCTGATTGCGGTTCCTGTTTGAGTGCAGGCGTTTGGTGTTCATTGGCCTAATGATGAGTTTCCGTTTGGAGTGGATATGATACCGCATAAATGGAAGGTGTGTCTTATCTGAATGTCGGGCTTGTTTCTTTACAAAAATTTATCTCACAAGCAAAAAGTTTGGTGATCACAAGCATTGAGTGGACGATGATGGTTTTCAATAGGTCGTGTGGTACTTGTTTTGTTTCGACTCTAGAACCACCTTCACAATATCCTGCCTTTTTATCCCATAGATTTTCTAGCTTAGCACTGTAATTCTAATTCACATCTTGTGGGTTTTCCTTCTGAAGAAGCACCAGAATATTGAGTATACTTGGGGAGAAGAGTATCTTGACATATATTTTGTGGCAAATTTTTTTCATGGGAGAGGATGTCTTCAGTTTACATCACATGCTCTTTTCATCAGTATCATTTGATACAAATCTAAAGGATCAATTTGATTTCATCTCCATCTAAGGGTGGTTTCTAATGGTCAATCCAACTGGTATACTTTACGACCGATCACATGCCAAGGAATGTTGTTCTGCAATCTGTTTCCAACTTCGATCGCTATAGCCCATGAGGTATCCTGTTTAAGAATAGATTTTATGTCAGCATTAGTCGGTGTGCTACATCCTTTTGTATCCCCTTTAACTGGAGCTACCGGGAAAAAAAAACTAGACTCCACATATATCCTTTTGGATCTCACTTCTATTATTTATTAAGGTTGTTAATTTTGTATCTCCTTTAACTGGACTCAAGATATATCCTTTTGGATCTCACTTCTGTTATTTATTAGGTTGTTAATAAGTTTGAGTTCTCTGGCAAAGATGTATTTGATGTAGCAGAGGGAGAAGCATTGAAGTGCGCTGGTCGGATAATTAAATTGCCCAGATTCAGTATTGCCTTCTTTTCCCTTTTTCCTTTTAAGGTGTTCTGTTGCTGTTTTAAGTGATAGCTGTAGAGACCATCTATGATACATTCTGGTTTATCGGCGTCAAGAATTGATACTCATAAATCAATGTGAGAGATGCTTATTATGTAATAGTTAGGGGTAATTCATTCTCCATGCATTCATTTCCAAGGAAATGTAGAACAATGCCCTTTTGAGCAGCACAGCATGAGCGCTTCATTCTCGCTTCTGTTATTTATTGTAAAGGTTGAGGTCTACCCTAGATGTGAGTTTTGTGTGGCATATGAGGAGGTAATTAAGTATGGCAGCAAGGGGGGTGGGTACTGGCTGATTGCCCGCTGCAAGTGTTGCCTTCTTTTCCCTTCCTTCTCTAAGGTGTTCTTATCTTCTAAGTGATGGCTGTAGTGTGCATCTAAGAAATCAATGTGAGAGGTGCTTATTATGTAATAGTTAGGGGTGTAATTCATTCTCCATGCATTTATTTCTGAGGAAATGCAGCACAATATCCTTTTGAGCAGTGGAGACAACTTCATTCTGAAGGCGAACGATGTTGATTTCCTACGCTAGAGGAGCTAGAGGATGGTTGAGAATCCAAAAGTCAATTCAACTCACTTATGTTGTTGATCGACTTCTATGGACATTGTGAATCTTCATAGATGATTACCATATTTGACTTCGATCCAGATTACCATTAAGTTGCGATCTTGAATTGTAGTTTCTTAGATGCTCTGTATATACAAAGCATTATTTATCGGTTTACTTTGGTTGGTGCTTTTTAAATTCCATTGCTTCCCTCTTCTGTAGCATGACTTCGCTCTTCGACTGCCACAGGTTAGCTTGCAAGGACATGGGCAATGCGGGAAAAGTCTAAGTTAATTGTTGCATCACTTTTGCATGCAAAGGTAAGAATTAGTGTTAGATCTCATTGAAAAATATTGCGAGTGCTTCTTGCATGTGGTAAAGTGGACCCTATTACGTGGCACCTATCCGTTAGTTTGAATTACTGATGATTTATAAATGCTTAATCATGTCATTATCTTTTCTTTTTCTGCATCTTATGTTTATGATATAACTTGTTTTGTTGCTTTTGTTAGGGAGTGGTCATCTGGAAGTTCCTTTGAAAAAACTGGCCGTTTCTATTGTTAGAACACTTTCCTCTTTGTCTTTGGGTGTCGTGGTTGCTAGGGTGGCCATCCCTACTTTGGATGGAAGAAATGAAACGTGAAACAATTCTATTGGATAATCTTCGTGACGACGTAATTTACATGGATGCAGCACCATGGAAATTGCATATAATCAATCTTATTTAGTGACTTTTATCCATGGCATGTAATTTTCGTAACAAGTTGTAAAGCTGTATTCAAGGTAGATTGTTACATGTCACACCCAAGCAGGACAAGCGTGGCGTTTTCTGATCTGGAATTGGGAGGTTGTGCTCCTGGATTCGATGCTTGTGCTGCTGTGGAGCTGATCGAATTACATGGGAAAAGATTAGGAAGGTAGAAATTATGGGAGAATTCTCGTCGAAGTTTAAAATTAGAACAAGTGGTATTCAAAGGAGGATTGCCAAGATTAGGGATAGTGACTAGACTTGCTTAATGGATGGGCAAGGTAGGCATAATGAGGAATGCAAGATGATATGTAGTGGTGGGTGTCCGTTGCGGCATGGTGGATCAATACTATGGGATCGATTGTGGCCTGTCGGCTTGTTAGGACCGCTTGAGCTCTCACCGGGTCTGAAGCTAAGCAAGCAATTTCATTCTGGGGTCGCTCATCCTTAGAGCTCATCCTTAAACCTATATTCTGAGAAAAGTACTCTCTTTCATTGAGGGGCAGGCCTGGACTGCACAGCTGGTTCGTCAATTGCATCTCTCATGAAATCCAACTTCTTGTTAGGTTTGCTTCTAATTTAGAACAGCCCACTTCAAATGCGTGACTTTTTTAAGAAATGTGAATAAAAAAACCCTAACATCAAATCCAAAATTTAAATTAAGTTTGATGAACATCAAGACACCATGTCAATCTGATTTAGTACCCATAGTATTTCTTGTTTTAATTGACATTCCTATTTTAAACTTGTAATGTGATCTATCCTCATCTGCTTAAAACATGCCATGGTAATCTACCTATATAATTTCCCTAGATGAGATTAAATCATTTTTGGCGAAATAAATGGTATGCTTTACTTCTCTCATAAAGGTGGCTATAATGTCCAAGGATTACAACTTCTTAGTCCTCGTATACAATTAAATTGCACATGAAACCTCCTCTCGGTCATAAGGCATAGACGAGCACTTTGGCTAGAGTGCTCTCAAGCCCTTTCAGTACATTTCACCATTTTTTTAAGGCAAAAAAAAGAAGATAAGCTTGCGACTTCGATTGTGCCATCTCAAGTGATCAATGAATTTCTTTTTATGAAATTGCTTCAACCATCGCTTCTCTCAAATGGGAACTTCTGCTTGTAATCGTAGCTTGTCACCATCTTTGGGGCAGTATAATAGAACCACTTTGTTCCAAATCATGGCAAAATACTCAACAAGGAGCAAGACTCGAAACCAAATAAAACAAAAACTATAGATACTTGAAACAAAGATTTGTGAGCAAACTACTCCAACCTACACTTCGCAGCAAGAATGTCTCTTGGCCTTTCAGGATCAAGAGCATGGGAAAAGATAATAAGATTTTCTTTTCTCTTTCTTTTTTCAATCAAAGAAAGGTCAATGAAATTGAACGATCTGTAATTTAAATTCCACAAGAGTGGCAAAATTCCACAATGCTAGATCTAGTGCCCAAAACCTCTTCTTCTTCTTCTTCTTCTTCTTCTTCTTCTTCTTCTTCTTCTTCTTCTTCTTCTTCTTCTTCTTCTTCTTCTTATCTTATCTTTTTTCATATTAAATCTTCAAACCCAATAACTGAACTCAAAATAGGAGGAAAAAAGGGACAGAGGGATTATATTTATCATGTTGCTTAATGGAAGGAGAAATTGTTTATTGAAAGGATGGGCTCACGGCATGGGCTCCCCCATCAACACCCCGGCTAGTGCCTTCACCTCATCACCGCATCTCTATCCCACCCAAAAGAAAAGAAAGATAAAACTTTGAAGAAATCACTGTTGAAAAATTGATAATTAAAAAATACTAGGCCTTCGGTATGTGTAACAATCATCATTGATGATAAGCCTTGCTGAGATGTGCCAAGGTAATATTGATTTAACATCACAAGCCCATGTAAGCACCAGAAGCAAAATCACAACAAAAGACGACTTATGCCAAAATTAATTCATTGGAATGGCCTAAGTTGACGAGAGGAACAGAGTATTTAGGAACATTTTCTTCCTTTTTTTTTTTTTTTCAGTGTTTTGAACGATAAAGGAGGTTAAATGCTCCCTCCTAACTCAACAATTCAGCATTATCATCTTCCGTTCATATTAACCTCCATGTCAAAACATCCGAAAAAGAAAATAACATTCTCTCAAATCCTTGACAACTTGATAGTAATCATCAAAACAAATTTTCTAATCGTAACAATTTGATTGTAAGCAGTTATTAAAGCTATGAAAAACATAAGAAAAGGAGCAGCATAGAAATATGTATTTTTTGTACGAATGTAACGTTATGGTCTTTCAGAAGAAGACGACGAATAAAAAGGGGATTAGAGGAAGACGAACTCCACTAAAAACCGAAAAAGGAAAGACAATTATATCAGTATGGAAAGCGAAACCACACCCTCATGGCCCTCAATAGAATCAATGGGGACGATCATGTTAATATGAAAAGCAAAAACTTTCGAAAAATTGACAGCCAATGGCACGCCTTCACCTCGCCTGAACCCGGCTCGTGAATCGCCTGGCTTGGCCTGGCCACTCGTCCAACTCCACGCGGCTCACTCTCTTCACCCATGTTAAGAATCCGAACCCCAATGTGGAGAGCCCGAGAGAGAGCTCTGTTGGAGTCGATGACGGGAGCGAGGACGAGGGCGAGAGATCCGGTTGCAGGAGGACGCTAGCCGGAACGAGACATGGGTGTCCGGTGAGTGTTTAGGAAAATGCTCAAAGCCAATGGTAGTTGGGACTTGCGGGATGTGTTTGGGAAAACTTTTCCTCTAAATTTTTTTGGAGAATTTGTGACGATGCAATTGTATTTCCAATGGCTTTTTAAGGTTTTATTTGATTTGGCTTTTAGGGAAAATCTTTGGAAACGTGCGAAAGTAAATGGAGTTTTTGAAATTGATCAATTATAATTTAAAAATTCATTGGAAACAATTTTGAGTTAAATAGTGTTTAGAAAAATCACAATGTAACAAACTTTTGTTAATTTTCTTTTTTTCTTTAAAAAAAATCTCAAAACTAGCGAAGAGCTTAGTAGTTGGCTACCTTGCAAATAAGACTAGCCGATGCTAGACTACCTTGCTCATAGTTAGATTTAGCTTTGTCGGCCTACCTCATGCAACTATTGAGGAAGGTTCACTAGTGAAGATGAATAGTTCCTCCCATGAGGTCAAACTAGAAAAACAAAAAAATTGATGAGGATGGTTTTAGGTGAAAAATTCAATTAAAGGGGTTTTGGCCCAAAGCTCTATAGAGAAGTGATTCCAAAGGAGTTCAAACTTGCTCGTAGCGAGATTTGGCTTCTTCGACCGGCCTCATGCAACTGTTGAGGAAGGTTTACTAGTGAAGATGAATAGTTCCTCCTATGAGGCCAAAATTGGAAAACAAAAAAATTGATGAGGATGGTTTTGGGTGAAAAATTTAGTTGAAGGGGCTTTGGCCCGAAGTTCCATAAAGAAGTGATTTCAAAGAAAGTTCAAACTCGCTCGTAGTTAGATTTGGCTTTGTCGACCAGCCTCATGTAATTGTTGAGGAAGGTTCACTAGTGAAGATGAATAGTTCCTCCCACGAGGTCAAACTAGAAAAACAAAAAAAAAATTGATGAGGATGGTTTTAGGTGAAAAATTCAATTGAAGGGGCTTTGGCCCAAAGCCTCATAGAGAAGTGATTCCAAAGGAGTTCAAACTTGCTCATAGCTAGATTTGGCTTTGTCGATCGGCCTCATGCAATTGTTGAGGAAGGTTCACTAGTGAAGATGCAACTGTTGGGGAAGGTTCACTAATGAAGATGAATAGTTCCTCTTATGAGGCCAAAATAGGAAAACAAGAAAATTGATGAGGATGGTTTTGGGTGAAAAAATTTATTGAAGGGGTAGAGAAGTGATTCCAAAGAAAGTTCGAACTCACTGGCCTCGATTGAGGAAGGTTCACTAGTGAAGATGAACAGTTCCTCCTATGAGGCCAAAATAGGAAAAAAAAAATTGCTGAGGATGGTTTTGGGTGAAAAAAATTAATTCAAGGGGCTTTGGCCCAAAGCCCTGTAGAGTAGTGGTTCAAGAAGAGGAAGAAGAAAAAGAAAAAAAAAAAGAAAAATAAAAATAAAAATAAAAAATTATATTCTTAAAAATAAAAATAAAAAGTAATTAAAAATTTAATTTTTTAAAAATAAAAAATAATTAAAATTCGATTTTTTAAAATAATTATTTTATAATTATAAAAATCATCCATTAAATTTGTATTGTATAAAACCATGTTAGCAATACCATTTAAAAAAAAAAAAAAAAGCTTTTTAAGGTTTTGTTAAATGGGTTGGGTAAGGGTTGGATATGGATTAGGTCGGGTATGGGTCAAAAAATTTGCACTATGGGTCATAAACGGATTAAATGGGTCGATTTGGGTCGGACCATTTATGATCCGACCAAAACCCGACCCGATCCACCCGTTTAACGGGTCTACTGCTGCGGCTGTCTATGAAACACACTCCAATTCCGGAGACAGTGGACGGTGCATACTCCGTCGCTTTCTCCGAGCTCCATCCGTTGGGGTTCTCGTCGCTCGATCGGGCAGAAGGATCGCCGGAATTTCCTCGCCTTCGCGTTCCTGGGTTCGCGAGAGTGTAGCATACGTACCAGTAGAGATATCGTCTTTGCGAGGATGAGCATCGTGTCGAAGGAATCGATCTGGGTGATGTGGTGTTTGAATAACTCGGAACCGATGGATTGTCGTTTTTCTTGCGGGAACTTATCTTCTTGCGGATTGTGGCAGACTGTAGGCATGTGAGCATAACAAATGAGTAGCTGCTATGCCGATTTTCGTAATTTCCCTTTTCCCTCAGAGATACTCTAAAAGTGGGAGAATCGGCGCCTGTCGCTTTGTTGTCTTGTTAGCAAGAGATCTGTGCTTTATGATATGGCTAGAATTTTATGGACTAGAGATCTCTCTCTGCACAAATCGAGGATTTCATAGGTACGATCGGGGCGCACTAAATTACATGGAGATTCAAGAATTTTAAAACGAAAGATGTTTGCAAATACAGAAAAGAATCTTCTTGCAAATGGTCGAAGGGATGGGTCCATGCAGAAGGCTTTTCAGCTTTCACACGATTTAGGGTGACTTTTGAGACAACATTAATTTGGACCAAACCCAAATAGTGTTTGGTGAACATTTATTTTACAAATTTTGATATCCAATTTGAAAAGTAATTTTTCGAATAAAATTTGAGAGAGAGAATGAATTGAGGTTGTGCGACCTTGAGCCTGGTCGGAGGCCATGTGACACCAACGCCATGGTCGCACAAATCCCACGTGGAGGTTGAGCTGTAAGCTTGCTGGCTCAAGAATCTTTATTTCTCTCATAGTCTTAAGGAAAAAAAAGTATTTCATTTGCTTCTCTCTTTTCTTCATCATGTCTCTGTGCCTTGCAAGAATAACTCGTAGGTTGAGAATAGCCATGCTCAGCCATCCCAGCCCACCACCTTTCCTCCCCAACCTCATCCCCCTTCCCCATGCTCGCTCTCTCCCCTCCTCCCTCTCTTCTTCCACCGCCGCAAGCTCACATTTCATCCTCTTTTCGCACGTTATTCATCCAGTGACAAGGGTAATGGGGTACCCAAGTTCCGGAACAAGAAAGCCCATATTTCGGGTCGAGTTGGTGGTACATGAGAGCCCTAAGTGCACCACCCTCTTTATGTTAGGAAAGAGACCCCCAATGGCCGGCCGCCGAGTAATGTGGCGGCGAGCGGAGGATGAAAGAGAAAGGAAAATAAAAAAGAAACAAAAAGATTTGATTTTTTTAAGGAATTAATTTGATAAGAAAAATGTTTCATTTACGAAGGAATCCGAAAAACGGAAAGTTTCTGTTTTTGGTTTTTTCAAGGAACTGGAAAATCTTTTCAAAATATTGAACAATCTGTTCTCACGTTTTGCACTCTTTTTAATAATATTTTTATTTCTTTATTTCTTTTTTAAATCAATAATAAAATTCATATCATTTATAAAAGCTCAAATATTGTAAACACTAATGTTGACGACATTAAATATGATGATGCCGAGGTTTTTATTTTTTTTTTGCTTTGTTGAAAATGAAAAGAAAAGCAAAACGAGAAAGTGCCTAGGCTATTTGGGTTCTTATCTAAAACTCATTGCGCTCTATTATAGTAACATTCATATCATTTATAATTCCTCGGATATTGCTAGCACTAATGTTGGAAATATAAAACGTGGTAATGCATAGTGTTTTTTTTTTTTTTCTTTATTGAAAATGAAAAGAACTTATACCATTTGGGTTCCGATCCGAATCCATCATCAGTACAATCCATCACAACACACGAACTAATTAGTTCAATTTATTCCAAATTAAATTCGAAAATTGTATTTTAATCGATTACATAAATTTCAAGATCATCGACCCCAATAGTAAATTCATATCTTGTATATAAAATGGAAAGAAAAGGAAAACTAGAAAATGTATGTGCCGCTTGAGTTTCAGTCACGTCGCATGAACTAATTAGTTCTATCAATCCAATATTAGAGTTCCGATTCTTGTATATTTTCAGTTGAATAGATAAGTACAAGTTTTATGAAACACATTAGAAAAACAGTACCTTTCTAGGGCCTAAAATTCATATTATTTATAATTGCTCCGGTGATTATGCAAGGAGTTTTCTTTTCTCTTTATTGAAAATGAAAAGAAAAGGAAAATGAAAAAGTGACTATGCCATTTGGGTTTCGGTCATAGCCGGAATTTTTTTATTTTCAATTGGACCCCAAAAGAACACCTTCCGCTCCGTAATCTAACGGAAGAAGGAAAGCTTGCGCTCCACGTCAAATCGTATCACCAATTGAATCCGTTAGGATTCTGTGTCCGCTGATATCGGAGCTTTCCTCCCTCCTTCCTCTCTCCATAAGAATCTGCTCTCATCCTCTTCACGAGTCATCGTCGAGCTGGTCCTCGCTCTGCTAATTCGTCATGGCAATGTTGCGGAAACCTTTGCATGGATGGAGGACCAAGCAAGAAATCCAGAAATTGACAGTGATTCGCGCGCCTGCACCTCGCCTTAATCCGGTTCCTGAATGGGCCGGCTCGGCCAATCGCCCCACCCCACGCAGCTCGCTCTCTCCTCTCCCCCATCTCTTCTTCTTCTACTGCCACAATCTTCCGCCCACATTTCCTCCTCTCTCTACCAGCTCCTTCGCGACCCAGCCGCCCTCCACCGTCGCGTACCACTCTCGTGCGCCTGAGCCCGACCCTGATTCCGCGGAGGACCAGCTCGACGAGCCGAACCCCAACGCGCAGAGCCAGGTCGATGAGGTGAGTGTTGTGAAGGTTGTGAGCTCTAAATTTTGGATTTGGAATGAATTCTGGGGATTGTTTGGGAGAGGAAGATGAAGGGAACTGAGACTCGGAAAATCGTGTTCTTGCGTTTGTGAGCTCTAAGTTATGCCCATGTGCGAAGGTGTGTCTTATATGAATGTTTATCGCAGTCCTCGGGCTTGTTTCTTTGCCAGACCTGGATGGAAGGCTTTGTTGGCTTAGTGTTCCCTCCCCCAAGCAAGAAGTTTGGTGAAAGTCACGAGCATTGACGAATTAGTGGATGATGATCGTTTTTAATAGGTTGGGTGATACTAGTTTTGTTTGGACTCTAGAACTGCCTTCACAATTCTAGCTTAATGCTGTAATTCTAATTCGCATCTCGTCTTAAATATCGGCTATTATACTCGAGGAGAAGAGTATTCTGACATATATTTTGTGGCAGATTCTTGTAATGGAAGTGAATGTCTTCAGTGTACATTAAATGCTCTTTTGATTAGTATCATTTAATACAAATCTAAAGGATCAATTTGATTACATCTCCATCCGTGGCTGGTTTTTAATGGTCCATCCAACGGGTATCCTTTACGTCGCATGTTTTTCTGCAATCTGTTTCCAGTTTTGATCGCTATAACTTATGAGGTGTCTGGTTTAGACCAAATCTTATGTCGGCATTAATCTGTTTGCTACATCCTTTTGCATCTCTTTTAACTTTTAACTGCACTCAACATATAAGGATCTCACTTGAGTTGTTTATTAGGATGGTAATATGCCTGAGGACTCTCCCCAACAAGAGTATTTTCATGGTATCCCAATCCCGATAGAGGTATTGCCTTCTTTTTGTTCTGTCCTTGTTCCAGCAAGGACGCATTTTAGTTTATCGGCTTCAATGAAAATCAATGTGAGGTGCTTATTATGTAATAATTAGGGGTGTAATTCATTCTCCATGCATTTAGTGCCAAGGAAATGCAGAACAATATCCTTTTAGATCAAATACATCCTTTTGCATCTCTTTTAACCGGACTCAACATATATCCTTATGGATCTCACTTGAGTTGTTTATTAGGTTGCTAATAAGATGCGTAAGGACTCTCCCCAACAACGGTATGTTGGTGTTTACCCAATAGAGGTATTGCCTTCTTTTCCCTTCCTTTCTCTAAGGCATTCACTTGTTGTTCTAAGTGATGGCTGTAGCGAGGATGCTTTTTAGTTTATCGGCTTCAACGAAAAGCAATGTGAGGTGCTTATTATGTAATAATTAGGGGTGTAATTCATTCTCCATGCATTTATTGCCAAGGAAATGCAGAATGATATCCTTTTGAGCAGCAGAGACCACTTCATCAACTCACTTACGTTGTTGCATTTTTAGGAGTTGACCGACTTTTATGGAGTTGCCCTTAGTCACGATCTTGAATTGCAGTTTTTGGATGGTCTAGATATACAAAGCATTATTTATCTGCTTTACTTTAGTTTGTGCTCTTTAAATTCCATTGCTTCTCTCTTCTCTAGGATTTTCCCCATGTATTGGAGAGAGTGTTCATGCAGGGCAGCATATTTGATTACAGATTTATCGCGTTAGATCTCATTGAAAATATTGGGAGTGCTTCTTGCATGTGGTATAGTGGACCATCAGAGAGAGAAGTCATTCTGCGAAATTTCTGGTTTTCTGCATTAGCAGACGAATTTGTACGAGGAGGCATTGGACCATTTTTACCAAGAAATGAGCAAGGAAGTGGAGACAATTCTTCGTGAGCCAGACCCGTGAGTATTCTCTCTATTTTTCAAGGTTGCGTGGAATTGATCTGTCCTCTCTGGAGGATGACACCAGAGTCAAGACCGTGTTGCTTTCAATTTTTCATTATGCAGTTTTGATTACTTTAACATCCGGTTGTAGGAGTTCTACCCAAAAAAAAATTAAAAAAAATCCCGTTGTAGGAGGCCACCCAAGCTGCATGATCTCCCCAAGAGTGTGGTGGTCACATGCGTGTCCGAGGACTGCACGCACGTGTACGTGTACTTGCTCGAGAGGAAATGCAGGTCTCGAGTGAGTGCTGCAAAGGCTCGAGGGCACGAGAGGAAACATAGGTCTCGAGTGAGGGCTGCAAAGGTTCGAGTTCTAAAATTTGGATTTGGAACGAATTCTGACGATTGTTTGGGAGAAGAAAAATGAAGGGAAAAGGAAATGAGACTTGGAAAATTGAATTACTTGCATTTGGGCTTGATGATCTGTTTGGTTGCCCACGAAATGTGGCAGCGAAAGAGAATCGGATTCATCAACCATAGTTTGTCAGATTATGTTTAATGTTTGTGCTGTAAATGAAATAAGATGGCTTTGGTTGCAGGAATCATGTAGAGAACTAGAAGTATGGTTTGCTTTGACTTACGCGGTGGGACGGAAGGTGTTTGTCTGTTCATGCTAATTTAATATGGATCATGTTGTGGGGGTTTCGCTTGCACTGTGCATTGTTCTATGCTTCAGAGGTCCTTGATTGCGGTTCCTGTTTGAGTGCAGACGATATCTTTTCGTCGGCCTTCTGATGAGTTTCCGTTTGAAGCGGCTGAGCTAGCGCATCAATGGAAGGTGTGTCTTATATGAATGTTGGGCTTGTTTCTTTACAAAAATTTATCTCACAAACCTTCATGGGAGGCTTCATTATTGAGTGGCCGATGACAGTTTTCAATAGGTCGTTTGGTACTTGTTTTGTTTCGACTCTAGAACCGCCTTCACAATATCCTACCTCTTTATCCCATAGATTTTCTAGCTTAACACTGTAATTCTAATTCACATCTTGTGGGTTTTTCTTCTGAAGAAGCACCGGAATATCGAGTATTATACTCAGGGAGAAGAGAATTTTGACATATATTTTGTGGCAAATTTTTTTCATGGGAGAGGATGTCTTCAGTATCATTTGATACAAATCTAAAGGATCAATTTGATTTCATCTCCATCTGTGAGTGGTTTCTAATGGTCAATCCAACTGGTCACATGCCAAGGCATGTTGTTCTGCAATCTGTTTCCAACTTTGATTGCTATAACCCATGAGGTGTCCTGTTTAAGACCAAATTTTATGTCAGCTACATCCTTTTGTATCTCCTTTAACTGGACTCAACATATATCCTTTTGGATCTCACTTCTGTTATTTATTAGGTTGTTAATAAGTTTCAGTTCCCTGGCGGATTTTTATTTGATGTAATGCATGAAGAAGCAACGAAGTACGCTCGCTGGCTGATTGCCCAGAACAAGTATTGCCTTCTTTTCCCTTCCTCCTTTAAGGTGTTCTGTTGCTGTTTTAAGTGAAAGCTGTAGAGACCGTCTATGATACATTCTGGTTTATCGGCATTAATGATTGATACTCATAAATCAATGTGAGAGATGCTTATTGTGTAATAGTTAGGGGTAATTCATTCTCCATGCATTCATTTCCAAGGAAATGTAGAACAATGCCCTTTTGAGCAGCACAGCATGAGCGCATCATTCTGGAGGCCAACTATGTCGATTTCCCACACTAGAGGAAGGCCAAGAATCCGAACACATATCTTTCTTGATCTCGCTTTAGTTAATACCTTTTTTTTTTTGGGGTACTGGCTGATTGCCCGCTGCAAGTGTTGCCTTCTTTTCCCTTCCTTCCCTAAGGTGTTCTATCTTCTAAGTGATGGCTGTAGAGAGCATCTAAGAAATCAACGTGAGAGGTGCTTATTATGTAATAGTTAAGGGTGTAATTCATTCTCCATGCATATTTCTGTGGAAATGCAGCACAGTATCCTTTTGAGCAGCGGAGACAACTTCATTCTGAAGACGAACGATGTTGATTTCCTATGCTAGAGGAGCTAGAGGATGGCTGAGAATCCAAAAGTCAATTCAACTCACTTATGTTGTTGATCGACTTATATGGACATTGTGAATCTTCATAGATGATTACCATATTTGACTTCGATCCAGATTACCCTTAAGTCGCGATCTTGAATTGCGGTTTCTTAGATGCTCCGTATATACAAAGCATTATTTATGGGTTTACTTTAGTTGGTGCTTTTTAAATTCCATTGCTTCCCTCTTCTCTAGCATGACTTTGCTCTTCGACTGCCACAGGTTAGCCTGCAAGGACATGGGCAAGGACGTGAGCAATGCAACTCTGGGAAAAGTCTAAGTTAATTGTTGCATCAGTTTTGCATGCAAAGGTAAGAATTATTGCATTAGATCTCATTGAAAAATATTACGAGTGCTTCTTGCATGTGGTATGGTGGACCATCAGAGAGGTCATTCCATGTGGCACGTGGCACCTGTCCGTTAGTTTGAATAATTGATGGTTTATAAATCCTTAATCGTGTCATGATCTTTTCTTTTTCTGCATGTGATGTTTATGTTATAACTTGTTTTGTTGCTTTTGTTAGGGAGCAGATCGTCTGGAAGTTCCTTTGCAAAAACTGGCGTTTCTACTGTTAGAATGTTAGAATGCTGTCGTCTTTGTCTCTTTGGGTGTCGCGGTTGCTAGGGTGGCCATCCCATCCGGTCTCTACTTTGGATGGAAGAAATAAAATGTGAAACAATTCTGTTGGATAACCTTTGTGACGACGTAATTTACATGGATGCAGCACCATGGAAATTTGCACCATGGAAATTGCTCAAGATCAATCTTATTTAGTGACTTTTATTCATGGCGTGGCATGTAATTTTGGTAACAAGCTTATGGTATTCTAGGTAGATTGTCACGTGTCACACCCGAGCAGGTGTATATATTCTTATAATTCGGTTGGCAATACTTGTTTTTTGATCTGGACGTGGGAGGTGGTGTTCCTGGAGTGGATGCTTGTGCTGCTGCGGAACTAATTGAATGAGATGGGAAAAGATTAGGAAGGTAGAAATTATGGAAGGATTCTCGTTGAACTTTAAAATTAGAACAAGTGGTATTCAAAGGAGGATTGCCAAGGTTAGGGATAGTGACTAGACTTGTTGAATGGACGGGCAAGGTAGGCATAATAAGGAATGCAGGACGGTGCGTAGTAGCGCCTGTGTAGTGGTGGGCGCCTGTTGCGGCATGGTGGGTGGATCAATACTAGTGGATCGATTGTGGCGCCTCTTGAGCTCACCGGGTCTGAAGCTAAGCATGCAATTTCATTATTGGTTCACTCATACCTAAACCACCAATATTGGAAGAAAATTACGCTCTTTCATTGATGGGCAGGCCTGTAAAATGATTTACTGGACTACACATCTTATTCGTCTGATGAAATCCAACTTCTAGTTAGGTTTGCTTCCAACTTAGAACAGCCTCCTACTTCAAATGCCGGGCTTCAAATGCCGCTGGACTTATTTAAGGAATTTGAATCAAAAGGCCTTAACAGCAAATCCAAAATTTAAATTAAGTATGATAAACATCAGAACGCCATGTATCTTTGATTCTCTTTCCTATTTTAAACTTATTATGTAATCTATCTTCATCAGATTAAAATGTGCCAAGGTAATCTACCTATATAATATACCTAGATGAGGTTTAGTCCTTTTTGGGTGAAGCATGCCAAGGTAATCTATCTATATAATCTTTCTAGATGAGGTTCAATGAAACGTATGATTTAGTTCTCTTATAAATTTGGCTAAAATTTCCAAGGATTACAACTTCCTAGCCCTCATATACAATTAAAATGCGCATGAAACCTCCTCTCGGTCATAATGCATAGACCAGCACATCGGCTAAAGTGTTCACGTGCCCATCCTTTACACTTCGCCATTTTTTTAGGCAAAAAAACAAAGCTTTCCACTGCGATTGTGCCATTTCAAGTGATCATTGAATTTCTTCTTTTGAAATTGCTTCAACTATTGTTCCTCTCAAATGGGAACAAAATGCAAGGGCCTCAATATGTGTAATGATGAGATCTTTGACTACGATAATTCTTGCTAAGATCCTCTAAAGTAATATTGATTTAACATCGCAAGTCCGCAAGTCCATCTCAACACAGAAGCAGAATCACAATAAACCCATCTCAAAAGCAAAATCACAAGAGAAAACTACTTAGCCTCAATTGACAAACAGAGCATTTAAGCATATCTTCTTCTTCTTCTTTTTCCGGTGTTTTGAATGATAAAAGAGGTTAACGATTCAACGATTCAGCATTATTATCTTCATTATCTCTTTGTCAAAATATCAAAGAAAACAGAATTTTCCTCAAATCCTGGACAAAGTTAGATCAATTTTTCTAATTGTGACAATTAGCATTTAAGGCTTTGCCTCTGATCATCATCCAAAAATCCTAACTTAAAATTATTATTAATATAATATGCAAAATAAGCCCTTTGAAGCTACTAAAACTTCTTTGAACTACCCACGAGTATTAAAAATAACAGAAGCAGGACATTGAATATACATTAACGAAAGATAATGTAACCAATACATCAATAGCTCTAACAACATTAATATGGAAGAAACTATCTACAAAAGATATTCATAAAGTAGAGACAAAAAAAAAAAAAAAAAAAAAAAAAGAAGAAGAAGAAGCTAACGCCAAGTTAACCTATGAACAAGGAAAAATTTATTTAATTTCTTAATAATTTCCTTTGAAAATTCTAGAGTCACGTTAGGTAACCATGGAAAAATAGACGGAAATCCCTTAGGATCACATTCATCCCGGTCGGGTTGAATTCATTTCTTGAGTCGAAATCTTTGTGGCTTCAATCCTATAGTATTCATTCAAAAAGCCATTACAAGCTTAATCGGGAACCGAGTTGATCTCCCATAAGCGATTCAACACTCATTGCCATTCGGACGGAAGATTGTTGATCAAGAACCACACCATCTCAAAAGCTAGCGTGGGATAACCTTCAAAATGACTTGTCCTATCTTCTTATGGATCTCGAGAACATGTTCAATTATATCACCACTACTATTATCCTTGCAAATCTTGCCTATTATCTTTTAAATGTGCGCAGAGCATAACCACTTCATTTTAAAGGCCAACCTTGTCGATTTCCTACACTAGAGGAAGGCTAAGAATCCAAAGGTCAATTTAAATCACATATATCCTTCTGGATCTCACTTTTGTTATTTATTAGCATGCTAATAAGCTTGAGGTCTATCTCGCACATGAGTTTCATCTAGCATATGAAGAAGCGATGAAGTATGGCAGCAAGGTTATACTGGGTGAATTTTCTTTTTTTAAATTTTTTATACTGGGTGATTGCCCACTACAAGTATTGCCTTCTTTTCCCTTCTGTAAGTGCTTTTTCTTCTGCTGTAGAGAGTGTCTATGATTCTTTCTAGTTTATTGGCTTCAATGATTGATACGTAGAAATCAATGTGAGAGGTGCTTATTATCTTATACTTAGGGGTGTACTTCATTCTCCATGCATTTATTTACGGGGAAATGTAGCACGATATCCTTTTGAGCAGCAGAGACCACTTCATTCGGAAGGCCAACCATGTCGATTTCCTATGCTAGAGGATGGCTTAGAATCCAAAAGTCAATTTAACTCACTTATGTTGTCGCATTTTTAGTAGTTAATGGACTTTTATTGACATTGTGAATCTTCATAGATGATTACCATATTTGACTTCTATCTGGATTACCCTTAGTCGCGACCTTGAATTGCAGTTTTTAGATGCTCTAGATGTCGGGGCATTAATTATTGGTATACTTTAGTTTGTGCTCTTTAAATTTCATTGCTTCTCTCCTCTAGCGGGACTTTGCTCTACGACTGCTACAAGTTACTCGCCTCCTAAGGATGTGGGCAATGCAACTCGGGTATTTCAAGAGTTAATTGTTGTATCACTTAGGATGCAAAGGAAAGAGTTATTGCATTGGATCTCATTGAAAATGTTGAGTGCTTCTTGCATGTGGTATAGTGGACCAAAAGGAGAAAGTCATTCCGCGTTGTATGTGTCGGTTAGTTATAATAATTGATGGTTTATAAATGCTAAGGAAAAGTACCAAAATAGTCCTAAACCTTTTGCATTGGTACCAATTCAGTCCTAAACTTTTTTATTTGACCAATTTAATCCTAAAATTTTCATATCGGTACCAATTTAGTCTATCCAGCTAATTTAAGTTGGAAATTGCTGACGTGGCAGCCGGCGGTCTTATATGGTGCCATGTGAACAAATTTTATAATTTTTTTATAATTTTTTTTTCATATTTTCTAATTTTTTTTTTTTTTTTTTCCTTTTTTCCTTTCTCCCTACCCCTTAGTCGGCGAGGTCACCGGTCAACCATCGTCGGACACAGGTTGGTCGGGGCAAGGAGCCCCGCGCCCGGCCACCGGCAAGGGCCACCGCGCCCTTGTCGGCCACAAGTGAGGGTGTTGGCCCTCACCCAGATCTAGGCGAGGGTCAAAACCCTTGCTCGTTGGCTGGTGAGGGCCTCTACGCCCTCGTTGGCCACAGGAAGGGCGTGGCCCTCACCGGCCAAGGGCGAGGGCCGTCGAGTCCTCATTAGCCACAAGCGAGGGTGCGAAGGCCCGGGCTTGTGGCAGGCAAAGCTGCGACGCCACTTTGGCGAGGCCGCCATGGCCCTTGCTCATGGCGGGTGAGGGAGTTGTGCCCTCGCCCGGGATCTAGGCGAGGGTTTTGGCCCTTTCTTGGATCCGGGCAAGGTGCGGCGGCCCTCGCTAGTGGCTGACGAGGGCATGGAGCCCCTTACCCTGACCAGCTTGTGGCCGGCGATGGTTGGCCGGTGAGACACCGGCCAAGGGGTAGGGAGAAAGGAAAAAGAAAAAAAAAAGAGAAAAAAAAGGAAAAAAATTTAAAAATCTAAAAAAATTATAAAATTTATTTGCATGGCGCACATAAGACCGCTAGCCGCCACGTCAGCAATTTCTGGCTTAAATTAGCCGGATGGACTGAATTGGTACCAATGTGAAAAAGTTTAGGACTAAATTTATTTAATTAAAAAGTTTATGACTGAATTTGTACCAATATAAAATATTTAGGACTTTTTTGGTATTTTTCCCTCAATGCTACATCGTGTCATGATCTTTTCCTTTTATGCATCTGATGTTAACTTTTTTTGTTGCTTTTGTTAGGGAATGGATCTTGAGGAAGTTACGTAGAAAAATCCGGCCATTTCTACCGTGAAAATGCTCGTCTTTGGGTGTTGCGGTGGCTGGGGTGGCCATCCTATGTGGTATCAACTTTGGATGGAAGAAATGAATTGTGAAACAATTATGTTGGATGACCTTTGAGGATTGATTTACATGAGACAAAATTTGCATCGTAGATGCCGCCCTATGGAAATTGCAATAATCAATTCTTATTTAGTGATTTTTATCCATGGCACATGTAATTTTCATAACAGTCGTAAAGCTTTTGGTATTCAAGGTAGATTGTTACATGTCACACCTAAGCAGGATCTGAGCATGAAGGCCGCGACCTCGCACAACCACTGGGCAAACCTCGCTGGCCATGGGCAAGTGATCTGGTGAGGCTGATTGCCCGCTGCAAGTGTTGCCTTCTTTTCCCTTCCTTCTCTAAGGTGTTCTTATCTTCTAAGTGATGGTTGTAGTGTGCATATAAGAAATCAATGTGAGAGGTGCTTATTATGTAATAGTTAGGGGTGTAATTCATTCTCCATGCATTTATTTTTGAGGAAATGCAGCACAATATCCTTTTGAGCAGTGGAGACAACTTCATTCTGAAGGCGAACGATGTTGATTTCCTATGATAGAGGAGCTAGAGGATGGTTGAGAATCCAAAAGTCAATTCAACTCACGTATGTTGTTGATCGACTTCTATGGACATTGTGAATCTTCATAGATGATTACCATATTTGACTTCGATCCAGATTACCATTAAGTTGCGATCTTGAATTGTAGTTTCTTAGATGCTCTGTATATACAAAGCATTATTTATCGGTTTAATTTAGTTGGTGCTTTTTAAATTCCATTGCTTCCCTCTTCTGTAGCATGACTTCGCTCTTCGACTGCCACAGGTTAGCTTGCAAGGACATGGGCATTGCAGGAAAAGTCTAAGTTAATTGTTGCATCACTTTTGCATGCAAAGGTAAGAATTAGTGTTAGATCTCATTGAAAAATATTGCGAGTGCTTCTTGCATGTGGTAAAGTGGACCCTATTACGTGGCACCTATCCGTTAGTTTGAATTACGGATGGTTTATAAATGCTTAATCATGTCATTATCTTTTCTTTTTCTGCATCTGATGTTTATGATATAACTTGTTTTGTTGCTTTTGTTAGGGAGTGGTCATCTGGAAGTTCCTTTGAAAAACTGGCCGTTTCTATTGTTAGAACGCTTTCCTCTTTGTCTTTGGGTGTCGTGGTTGCTGGGGTGGCCATCCCTACTTTGGATGGAAGAAATGAAACGTGAAACAATTCTATTGGATAATCTTCGTGACGACGTAATTTACATGGATGCAACACCATGGAAATTGCATATAATCAATCTTATGTAGTGACTTTTATCCGTGGCATGTAATTTTCGTAACAAGTTGTAAAGCTTCTGGTATTCAAGGTAGATTGTTACATGTCACACCCAAGCAGGACAAACGTTGCGTTTTCTGATCTGGAATTGGGAGGTTGTGCTCCTGGATTCGATGCTTGTGCTGCTGTGGAACTGATTGAATGAGATGGGAAAAGATTAGGAAGGTAGAAATTATGGGAGAATTCTCGTCGAAGTTTAAAATTAGAACAAGTGGTATTCAAATGAGGATTGCCAAGATTAGGGACAGTGACTAGACTTGCTTAATGGATGGGCAAGGTAGGCATAATGAGGAATGCAAGACGATGTGTAGTGGTGGGTGTCCGTTGCGGCATGGTGGATCAATACTAGGGGATCGATTGTGGCCTGTCGGCTTGTTAGGACCGCTTGAGCTTATCGGGTCTGAAGCTAAGCAAGCAATTTCATTCTGGGGTCGCTCATCCTTAGAGCTCATCCTTAAACCTATATTATGAGAAAAGTACTCTCTTTCATTGAGGGGCAGGCCTGTAAAATGGTTTATTGGACTGCACAGCTTGTTCGTCAATTGCATCTCTCATGAAATCCAACTTCTAGTTAGGTTTGCTTCTAATTAAGAACAGCCCACTTCAAATGCGTGATTTTTTTAAGAAATGTGAATCAAAACACACTAACATCAAATCCAAAATTTAAATTAAGTTTGATGAACATCAAGACACCATGTCAATCTGATTTAGTACCCATAGTATTTCTTGTTTTAATTGCCATTCCTATTTTAAATTTGTAATGTGATCTATCCTCATCTGCTTAAAACATGCCATGGTAATCTACCTATATAATTTGCCTAGATGAGATTAAATCATTTTTCGTGAAATAAATGGTATGCTTTACTTCTCTCATAAATGCGGCTATAATGTCCAAGGATTACAACTTCTTACTCCACATATACAATTTAATTGCACATGAAACCTCCTCTCGGTCATAAGGCATGGACGAGCACTTTGGCTAGAGTGCTCTCAAGCCCTTTCAAGTACATTTCACCATTTTTTAAGGCAAAAAAAAAAAAAAAAAAAAAAAAAAAAAAGATAAGCTTGCGACTTCGATTGTGCCATGTCAAGTGATCAATGAATTTCTTTTTATGAAATTGCTTCAACTATGGCTTCTCTCAAATGGGAACTTCTGCTTGTAATCGTAGCTTGTCACCATCTTTGGGGCAGTATAATAGAACCACTTTGTTCCAGATCATGGCAAAATACTCAACAAGGAGCAAGACTCGAAACCAAATAAAACAAAAACTATAGATACTTGAAACAAGATTTGTGAGCAAACTATTCCAACCTACACTTCGCAGCAAGAATGTCTCTTGGCCTTTCAGGATCAAGAGCATAGGAAAAGACAATAAGATTTTCTTTTCTCTTTCTTTTTTCGGTCAAAGAAAGGTCAATGAAATTGAACGATCTTTAATTTAAATTCCACAAGAGTGGCAAAATTCCACAATGCTAGATCTAGAGCCCAAAACCTCTTCTTCTTCTTCTTCTTATCTTATCTTATCTTTTTTCGTATCAAATCTTCAAACCCAATAACTGAACTCAAAATAGGAGGAAAAAAGGGACAGAGGGATTATATTTATCATGTTGCTTAATGGAAGGAGAAATCGTTTATTGAAAGGATGGGCTCATGGCATGGGCTCCCCCATCAACACCCCGGCTAGTGCCTTCACCTCATCACCGCATCTCTATCCCACCCAAAAGAAAAGAAAGATAAAACTTTGAAGAAATCACTGTTGAAAAATTGATAATTCAAAAATACTAGGCCTTCGGTATGTGTAACAATCATCATTGATGATAAGTCTTGCTGAGATGTGCCAAGGTAATATTGATTTAACATCATGAGCCCATGTAAGCACCAGAAGCAAAATCACAACAAAAGACGACTTATGCCAAAATTACTTCATTGGAATGGCCTAAGTTGACGAGAGGAGCAGAGCTTTTAAGAACATTTTCTTCCTCTCTTTTTTTCGGTGTTTTGAACGATAAAGGAGGTTAAATGCTCCCTCCTAACTCAACAATTCAGCATTATCATCTTCTGTTCATATTAACCTCCATGTCAAAACATCCGAAAAGAAAGTAACATTCTCCTCAAATCCTTGACAACTTGATAGTAATCATCAAAACAAATTTTCTAATCGTAACAATTTGATTGTAAACAGTTATTAAAGCTATGAAACACAAACGAAAAGGAGCAGCATAGAAATATGTATTTTTGTATGTATGTAACGTTATGGTCTTTCAGAAGAAGACGACGGATAAAAAGGGGATTAGAGGAAGACGATCTCCACTAAAAACAGAAAAAGAAAGACAATTACATCAGTATGGAAAGCGAAACCACCGAAAGTCATCAAAAGGTACCCTCACGGCCCTCAGTAGAATCAATGGAGACGATCATGTTAATATGAAAAGCAAAAACTTTCGAAAAATTGACAGCCAATGGCACGCCTTCACCTCGCCTTAACCCGGTTCGTGAATCGCCTGGCTTGGCCTGGCCACTCGTCCAACTCCACGCGGCTCACTCTCTTCTCTCTCCACTCTCTTCTTTTACTGCAAGAACCTCCTACCCACGCCTCACTTTGGTTTTAACCCCCCAAGCTACCACTTTGCCTCTCTCTACCAGCTCTGTCGCCGCCGGGCCCTCTTCCACCGCCGCGTACTACTCCTATGCTCCCGAGCCCCGTAATACCACAAAGCAAAACTATGCTTATCAGCACCTCAATTTTGTTCTCTAAAAGGATAGTTGTCCGTAACATTGCCTCTATCAACTGGAATAACATTTCTAATGAGTCAAAAGAGTACTCACCTGAGTAATAGCACCAAAACTTCCAAGAGTGATGTCGGGAATAAAGTGAGGAATGCTCAACTTAACTTTCTTTAGTAAGGCAGCAAGAAAATGCCCGACTTCCTACTCATAAACATCTCTTTCATGTATGAACAGAGCCAAGGTATGTAGTCCTGAAGTAACTATTGATCAGTCAATGACATGTCCATGATTTGATGCCTAAAACATGAAAACTGGATCCAATGAGTTTACAAATCCATAATGATGTGCATACTTTAAAAAAAATTGATATAAAACTCCCTAATAGTCCGTAGGCTATTTTGCCCCGTCCCTCCCCCGGCCAAAAAAAAAAAAAAAAAGACTTCTAATAAGAAAAGGTTGCCCTTGCCAACACTCCAAACCGACCCTGCAAACTCTGTCTACTTTCCATTATTACTTCATCTACAAAACCAAATGCTCATTCCAACGCTAAGACGGCACGTAAAGAGAATCCAAAAATCTCCAAAGTTTTGAGTACATACGAGACAGGACATCTCCGTCGGTGGCAAAAGTGAGGAAAAACATGCAAAATATATGAGAGGGAGGGGAAGAGGGGGTCCACACTCCACAGACCTTTCTTTCTCTGAGATAATTGATTCGTGATTCTTGGTTTTGGTTTTCCTTAGTTTGCACTTGGCATGTGAACTTTGGGATACTATTGATGGTACTGCTTCTCCTGCTTCTGAATGGCATTGCTGGCTAGGGTGGCATCATCGTTGTGATTGAGGACATAATCGAGTTCGGAGCGGAAAAACGATGGGCTTTTGGTGGCGATTACTTGGTTTTCGCGGCTTTGTATATGTAGTAGTGGCTTTGAGAGCGCGATTTTCTGATGGTTGACTAGCGTAGTGGAATATGTTCATTGTCTATGTTGTTAGCAGCAGTAGGTGTTGACGGAAGACAATATCTTTTAAACTTCCTAGCCTTCAGAATTGATCAATTCGATCAACTCGGACATGCTTTTACTGTAATGGATGCACTTATTTGATAAACTCCGTATCTTAGTCAAGTCATGTTCATAATTTTCTGTTCAGCCATAGCCATGGACTTGTGCTCATGGTTGCATATGGCTTTTTTCGTAGGCATATAATTCTATCCACCGGTGTCTTGTTTTTGTGTATTTCCGAGTAACATATACCTCCGTCAATGCCATATCCGACATTTTTAAAAGCGCTGGGTGCCCCTAGGCCACATACACTCCCTAATGCCTGAGGCGCTAGCCACCAAACCAGGCGCTAGTACGTTGGCTAGCCTTCATCGAAGGCTTCTTGTTATGTTTGCATTTCAAATTTCTTTGTCAGCTCGGTTCGCCAGCTTGGTATTTTGAGTTGAAACAGGTTTAAATATCCGTATGAGGAAGGATTTCATGGTTGCACTTTCTTCTCGCCAGACTTATGCAATTATTTAGTTGAACGGGATAGGCTAGCAATATATAGATAATTTTAGTCGATCAACATGCGAAGAACTTTAATCTCCGATTCTACGCATGTCCCCGAATGGTCCTATGTAAACAATATGAAGACATGTCGATGGTTAATGCTGGCTAGAGTTTGTATCTTTGGGGAAGCAGATTAGTAATGTGACGGCCCAAGTGGCGGTGCGCGGGGAGGAGGGATGGCGGTGCATCTGCGCCTCGGTCCCCGGACGTGCGTAGGGAAGGGGTCCCTCTCTTGTCCCACATCGCTTAAGGGGAGAGTCCTTGTCCCACATCGCTTAAGGGGAGAGTCCTGGGCTAGTTTATAAGACTTGGGTCCATTTAATTTGTGTAACGCATTTTAAAGTCATAAGAACTCAGTGTGGGCCGTGCTCCCAAGACCTAAGTACACAATGCACATGGCTGACTTGCTAATTAAAGATATTGCCTGTGTTCTTCTTTAATGATATGCAAGAACATTTTTTGGGGATAAGTACACTTTAATGATATGCAAGAACATTTTTTGGGGATAAGTACACTAATGGTGCCATAAGTTGTGTACGGCGCTCACTTTCGTGCCCAAATTTCCGTCATTTCCGTCGGATCACTTAAGTGCCAAAAAATTTGAAAAACGCTCACTTTGGTGCCAACTCCGACGAAATTGGCCAGAAATCCGACGTGGCCTTTTTTATTATTAATTTTTGACGCCAACGTGGCTCGTCGGAGAGGTGAGTCAGCATCCAAATACCAAAACGACGCTGTTTGGTGTCTCCCCCAATTCAAAACCCTAATCTCCGGCCGTCGCCATCCTTGACGGTCCTTGTGCTCGGCGGCCACGGCTTCGACCCCGACCTCGACCCCAACCCCGACGATGGCCACTCAACGGCAGCGGCTCCGACCTCGACCCCGACCCCGACCCCGACGATGGCCACTCGGCGGCCGTAGCTCCGACCCTGACCTCGACCCCAACCGCGACAATGGCCACTCGACGGCCGCGGCTCAAACCCCAACCTCGACCCCAACGTTGGCCACTCAACGGCCGTAGCTTCGACCTCGACCCCGACCTCAATGATGGCCACTCGGCGGCCGCAGCTTCGACCCCGACTCCAACCCCAACCTCGACGACGGCCACGGCTTCGACCCCGTCAAAACCCTAATTTCTTCCCCATGTAAGCTAAACGGCATCGTTTCCATGAAGCCATCCACATAGGACGGCAAAACAACGTCATTTAAAGGCTTATCGATTTTTTTTTTTAAATCATTTTGGCTGGAATCTTTCGCCGGAGGCCGGAATCTTTCGCCGGTGGCACCAAAGTGAGCGTTTTTCCTCCGATTTGGCACTTAAGTGATCCGACGGAAACTTTTGGCACCAAAGTGAGTGCCGTACACAACTTATGGCACCATTAGTGTACTTATCACAACGTTTTGTCTATCTAATTGTATGCTTTAATTACAGGTAGGAGCGGGCATGCTGCTAAGGTTTGTTTGCTGCTGTTATTTGGAGAGCACTTATTAAGTGTTGCTGTTGATGGTAATGTGTGCAAATGGGTATTCAAATAATAATTGAGAACTTTTCGCCCTTGGGACGCATCTCGTTCGATGGCAATTTTACTCCTGATTGTGTAATGCATCCCGACACTTACTTAAACAATGTAACTATCCTCTTTACCTAGTCAACTTTCAGTTCATATTCGCTAGCGATGTTTTTTCTTGTCCTTTTTTCTCTCTCATGCACCTCTAATTAATTTGCAAAGTTTTCTCAGTTTGTTTCGGTAGTAAAGATTTGAGAAAAGTAACAGATAAGCGGGATAAGTACACTAATGGTGCCATAAGTTGTGTACGGCGCTCACTTTGGTGCCAAAAGTTTCTGTCGGATCACTTAAGTGCCAAATCGGAGAAAAAACGATCACTTTGGTGCCACCGGCGAGAAATTCCGGCCAAAATGATTACATGGCATTTTTATTTTAAAAAAAAAAAGTTGCTTGGCTTTTAAACGACGTTGTTTTCCATCCTCTTCAAGAAACGACGTCGTTTTGCTCTTCTACGTGGACACCCTCGCAAAAATGACGCCGTTTAGCTCGTATATGGGTTGAAATTAGGGTTAGGTTTTCTTCCTCGCCGCTCGGCCACCATTGTTCGCCGCCAACGCTCAGCCACCGTCGCTCAGCCACCATTGTAGATGCTCGACCAGGTGAGCGAGGAGGGAACCAGATCGTTGCTCAAACAAAAAGTGGCAGAAAGAATAGGAGGCGAGGCGGAGGAGGAGGAGGAAGAAGAGGGGTTGAAGGTGCCGCAACGGTGCGCCATCGCCGCCGCCGCTAGTGCCGTTGTTGGTGCTGCTACTGGTGCGTTGATGGTGTTGCTGCTGGTGTCGTTCGCTGCTAGTGTCGCTCTTCAAGGAAGAAGACGGCATGCCTCCTCTCTCTCTCTCTCTCTCTCTCTCTCTCAATTTGGGGATTTAGGGTTTCGATTTGGGGGAAACAAGCCAAACGACGTCGTTTTTGTGGTTTAGATGCTGATTGTGCTCTCCGGCAAGCCACGTCGGCCTAAAAAATTAATAAAAAAAGGCCACGTCAGATTTCCGGCGGTTTAGATCGGCGTTGGCACCAAAGTGAGCGTTTTTCAAATTTTTTGGCACTTAAGTGATCCGACGGAAACTTTTGGCACCAAAGTGAGCGCCGTACACAACTTATGGCACCATTAGTGTACTTATCCCAGATAAGCTGGAAAAAAGCAACCTGAGAAATTGCTTGCCGTTTGCTTTGTTTTATACCCATCTTGAAATTATCCACCATGAAAATGAAAATGAGTAGATTTCTTAATAGAGTACAATCATTTTATCATTTACCTTTTCTATATTTTTAAAAGCTGGACATATTGTTTACTTGAGAATGTAATACTATACTGTATTTAAAGATAATATATCTGTGCATCTTTAATTAGCTCTTCATAGCAACATCCAGCCATAGGTCACTAACTTTGGAATGTGTTATTTGAAAAAATTAAGCTGTCGAGGGAAGAAGTATCCAGGGGGCCCAGCCCTGAAGGGCTATGGAGTATTCCGGTCAAAAAAATTTAACACATTTTACCCTTAGCTTCTCTAATATAGATTGATAAGAGGAGTTTGTGATGTTGAAAGCAGCATGGTCCTCATGTAAGCAGCTCGACTTCTTGGACATGACTAGTATGTCGAGAGGTGGGAATGCGAATGCGAAATTCACGAGGATCTTTCCCTATATTCGTTCAACCTCAAAGAACTTAAGAACTTTGATGCGGATTTCATGCTATTAAATTTGTCTTGTCACGAGGTGACCTCCATGAGAGTTGAATTTAATTTTAGATTTTGAGTGTTATTTCTTGCTATGAAATGTAACACAGGCAAAACGCGTGTCCCATTTGTTTTATTACGTGAGTTCGCCCTTACTTTTGGGATTTGCTCTATTAAAACACATCCTTCTTCTTTGCTCTTGACAACCTTTATTACATTGAATCGGCTATATTAACCCTTATTGCCTCACTCTTGATTTAAGATTATTATTTTCACCGTTTATTATTGGCTCACGGCACCCTTCTATTATCCCTTGCAATCCCGCTCTTAGTTTAATATTATTTCTTAAGTTTTTTTCTTCTTCTTCTTTTCATTTTTACTAAAACAAAAGCTTATTCTTCCACAATCATTACATTTCACAGTTTTCTTCTTATTTGTCTTCTTCGGAACTTATTCTAACACTAACCATATATTAGAGTAAGGAAATATTAATTTTTCTGCAAATTGTTTACTTTTACTTTTGTATATTATCCTCACGGTCGCGAATTTGTTTACTTCAAATTTTGGTACAAATTTACGAGAATTTACTCAAAGATTGAATATTGTGGTTCATGTATGCATTATACACAATTTACTCAAAGATTATCTTCTTACTTGAGCTCAAATTACTTTTTGAATAATTGTTTCCTAATACAGACCAACAAAAATTTAAATGTTTCCTAATATAAAAAGAAATATAAAATCATGAAGAAAATAATTTTTTTTTTTTTGCATTCTTGTATTTCGCATTATATCACAATCTCCATCCTATATAAGCCACATGTTTGTTTTGAATTTCACTAGCTAGAATTTGACCGTGCAGTCTCGATCTCTCTATCTATTGTATCAATCGTGAAAAACTTTATCCCATTTAAAAAAAAAAAAAAAAAGAAGAAGAAGAAGAATGTTTCGCATTCAAAGCAACCAGAGTCGCAGAGCCATAGTCATAGACTCATAGCTTGAGGTTTCAAGCTGCAGGAGCTTGAGGTTTCAAGCTGCTCCTGCAGCTGCTCAAGCCTCGCGTGGGTGGAGCCGGTCCGGCACAGCGGGAGGCGCGCAGAAAGCGCTTTACGAGAGAGCAATAGAGCATTGTCGGTTCAAAAATCGGTTCGGTCTTTGCCGAGTACCCGTCTATAGCGACGATGCAGAGGGAGGCTATCATGGCCATTTCGCATCTCCCACCTGCTACCGAAGAAGAAGGAGACCATTGCATTCTAAAGACGAAAGCGAGGCCACTCCGAAGGCAAATCCTCGTAAAATCTCATCAACTTTCTTGAAAGTCTCGACTGTTGCTTATTGAGAATCTTTTCTGGCTTGTTTGATCGGAGTGATTTTTGATTGATTGATGGGATCATGCTTACCGTATCGACAAGATATCACTTAAGCATCACTATGTTAAAAATTCGACATGTATTAGCCCCTAAAACTATTAAGATGTCATTCGACATGTTCTTGTTGTTCGTAGATTACTGTATGTCCAATACAGCATCACAACCCATCAAGAGTTACTTGTAAATAATGTCGTGACCTCTTTTTTTTGCGGTGCCTACAATCGGGTACAAGCGCCTTGCGGAGGCTAATGGCTCGGCTGAAATTAGTTATGACCGAACTCTCCCAAGTCCACAAATTCACGACTTTAATAGTCTGAGTTTTTAACCTGTAAATCAATTTTTAAAATGGAGTCGCCACTAATCGATTTGGGGTAGGTTGATTAGAAACCCAAGTGAAGTATCGAGAGAAATACTCACTCCTGCGCAACTAGAGAAATTAGGATCGAGGACTTGATTACACTAGTTAATCACTAATGCTCTTTCAGTACCTAATCTTATTTGAACCTTGAGGTTTTTTGGATGTTCGAGAGATTTTCCATGCATTTTGGGAGGAAAAACATTTTTGAGTCTTTTTCTAATTTTTGGACATAAAAGGGATTTTTGGATTTTATTTTTTGGTATTTTTGGAAAAATACAAGTTTTTTTGGCTTTTTCTGAATTTTTATGGCTTTTTCATGAATTTTTGGCTTTTTTTGGAAAATATGGAATATATTTGATTTTTTTTATTTTTCGAAAAATAAAATATTTTTAAATATTTTTATTTAAAATAAAATTTAAAAAAGCCGACCCAAATCGGGTCCGCGGGTTGGGTCCGACCGGGCCGGTGACCCGAACACGGGCCCAACTCGGATTTTTTTGTCTTTTTTCCTTTTTATTTTTATTTTATTGAAACGGCGTCGTGGCCGAGCGTTTGGCTCGGCCCTACGACCCCGACCCAACAACCCGCTCCCATGGAGAAACCCTACCCGACCTGGCTCTGGCTCGCAACCCGACTCCCGCCGCCCTCGAAATTGCGGAATCCCTACCCGGTTCCCGACCCGGATTCGACCCAATGACCCGGAAAATCGGGAACCCCAGGGTTTCTGAATCGCGACGCTGAGGGGGGAGAGGGCTGAGGCGCAGCAGCGACGACAGCGAAGACTAGGCTACAAAGAGGGAAATGGCGATGGTGACGATGATGGCGACAGCACTCTACTTGGCAACAGCGCAACGAGGGCGGCAACGGTGGCGATACCCACACGAACCCCTTTTTTCCCTTCAGCTTCTCTCTCTCTCTCTCTCTCTCTCTCTCTCTCTCTCTACTTCCTCCTCCGACGAGGCTCGGATCCGCGATTGCGAGTCCTCGGACCCTCCTGAAGTCTCTCAGTGGGGAGTCCAAGGGCTGCGACTCGATCTGCCTCCCTCTCTACAGGTCGCTTGCCGGCGGCCTCCTCCGGTGTCTCTTGGTGGGAGGTCGTTTAAGCTCACGACCCGCCTCCTCTCTCGCTCACTCTTCGGTCTCCCCCTGAAGTCTCTCAAGGGAAGGTTTCCAAGCTTGTGATCCTCTCGCCTCTTCTCTCTCTCTCCCTCTCGAGCTCGCTCGCCGTCGGCCTCCCCCGAAGTCTCTCGGAGGAAAGTCGCTTGAGCTCGTGGCCCGATTTCCACCTTGCTTGCTCTTTGAGCTCCCCGAAGTCTCTCGGGAACCCCTCCGAGTTTGCTGGCTCATGTGTGTTTCGACGACGGAAGTGCTCCGCTATTTATAGGCGAGGAGGTCCGGTCGACAGAGAGGCTCGGCCGCCAATCTTTGGCTTGCCGACCGGACCCTCGCGGCTGAACCGGCGTCCCATCCGCCACCTTTCAGCCAGCTGCCCCCCCACGCGCGTCGCCGTCTGTTCGTTCATCCGGCATCGCACCCTCTGCGCGTGTGTTACAAAGCGGACGAAGGAGGAAGAAGACCGAAGAGGGCCGGGTTGGAGGAGGACGAAAATGGGCCATAGGGGCCTATGCGGAGGGGGAAGAGAGGGAGAGAAAAATGGGCTGTTTTTTTTGTTTTATTTTTGTTTTTTGTGTTTTTATTTGGTTTTTGTTGTTTTCTCTTTTTATTATCTATTTATCCAAAAAAAGGCAAAATATATAAATAAAGAAACTCCATAATTAAAAAATGAAATTTAAGCGTCAACAGCTGCCCCTCTTTAAAGGTGAGTTCGTAGAGGTTGCATTAAAAAACAAACTAATGCCTAAATTTTATCCATGCACGTGTAGCATATTATATTTTTTTTTGGGACTTATTATTCTATGCGGAAAAAAAGCAATATAACTTTACATATACTAAGACAGATAAGAAGATACCTGTAGTTACTTACCGGGAGTGAGTGAGATAGGGTGTGAACCCCAAGTTTGGCAAGTATCAAGGCATCATCTTACCTGGTGATATGAGGAGGTTGTTTTTCCAAGACTCGAACTATTCTTCGGTTGCCTGTTAAAACAATCAATAATTTGTCTAGAACCCGAACCTTTCTTCGGTCGCCTCGACAGGAAATTGTTTTTCCAGGACCCGAACCATTTTTCAATCGCCTGTTAGAGCAATAAGTGATTTGCCTTTGACTCGAACCTTTCTTTGGTTGCCGTGACGGTAAAGTGCTTTTCAAAGGCCCAAACCATTCTTCAGTCGCTGGGACAGGCGATGCGCCGACCTTTCTTAGGGCATCTATTTGTGGGTGCCTGATTTGTATCGAGGACACCAGTTGGTACCCGACCTTTCTCGGGAGATGCGCCAACCTTTCTCGGGGCATCGTATTTGTTGGGGTGTCTGACTTCTGTCAAAGACACCGGTAGGAACCCAACCTTTCTCAGGAGAATGCACCGACCTTTCTCAGGGCATCGATTTGCGGGATGTCTAACTTCTGTCGAAGACACTAGTTGAAACTCGACTTTTCTCGGGAGGATGCACCGACCTTTCTCAGGGTATCGATTTGTTGGGGGTGTCTGACCTCAGTCGAGGACACCAGTTGGTACCTGACCTTTCTCAGGAGATGTGCCGATCTTTATCAGGGCATCGATTTGTTGGGGGTGCCTGGACATTCATAAGCATTGAAAGAGTACCTGGATATTCACAAGTACTAACTTGGAGGATATTTGGGCCATTGCAGGCGTCGAAGGTGTACTTGGATGATCACAAGTACAAACTCTTGGAGGGTGCCTGGATGTTCGCAAACATTGAAGGAGTACCTGATTGCTTGCAGGTGTCGAAAGAGTACTTGGATAATTACAAGTACAAACTCTTGAAGGATACCTGGTGTTTGTAGGTATTGAAGGAGTACTTGATTGCTTGTAGGTGTTGAAAGAGTACTTGGTTGGATAATCACAAGTACAAACTCTTGAAGGATACCTGGCATTCGCTAGTATCGAAGGGGTACCTTGGATATTCATGAAGGTCCCTCACCTTCTAATAATTGGGAATATCGAGGAGGTACCTCGCATATTGAAGGTGAAATGGGGAATCATGCCCCGAATATTCACTCTCACCTCGGTAAATGGGGAATATCAGGACATACCTTAGATATTCATGAAGGTCTCTCACCTCCTGGTAATGGGGAATATCGAGGGCGTACCTGAGATATTCGTGAAGGTCTCTCACCTCCTGGTAATGGGGAATATCAAGGACGTATCTTGGATATTCGTGAAGGTCTCTCACCTCCTGGTATTTGGGAATATCGAGAGCGTACCTAAAATATTCGTGAATGTCTCTCACATCCTGGTAATGGGAATATCGAGGACGTACCTTGGATATTCATGAATGTCTCTCACCTCTTGGTACTGATGTTATAAACTTGAATGTGGTATGAGGCTTACCTGGATGGCTGTAGACACTCAAAAGGGCTAGAGCACCTGGGTAGCTGGACAACGGTGGGTACTTGACGATATGGGGATACCTAGACAGCAGTAGGTATTCTAAGAGATGTTTGGTCAGTCACAAGTATCGATACTCTATGGACAACTCAAATAGATCGGGTGTCAGGAAAAGGGAGTATTCGAACGGTGGCCGGTACTCAAAGACAATAGGGATACCTAGACAGCAGTAGGTATTCAACAATAAATGGATATTTGGTCAGTCACAAGTATCAATACTCTAAGGGAAACTTGAACAGGTCAAGTGTCAGGAAAAAGAAGTATCCGAATGGTAGCCGATACTCAAAGACAAATGGGGATAGAGATATGCTTACCTGGCAATATCTCTGATCTCTAAGAGTACGTCTACTATTTGCACAATATGCACACATGATTGCATATGCTATAAATTCATGAGTTCAAATGAGATTCATGCATGATAATTTTGTCAATTTTGCATCATATGATTTCCACTGGGGAAGATTTTGAAAGACAACCTTCATTTAGAATGTATATGTCTTGAGCATGCCAGATGAGGGATTTTCAGTCTAAAAGGACTTTTCACTCACTCTCATGGAAAAGGCTATCCTAACCATTGATACAGGATTTATAAGGACCACACTTCTCACTATCATCATGTCAACAGGGGTCTGAGTATTCTCACAAGTGGTACGACTTTACCAATGTGAGAGGTCTTTGTTGAAATTGCGATGAAGTCTTGGTCAGCGGCTTATCAAAGGGGACCATCGAGGTCAAAGCTGATGAATGAAATGTTGTACGATCATCTCTGGGTTTACAAGTCAAGAATCTGCGAAAAGAGATAGAGTAATATTGCTCATACTTCTTCGAGTGATGCTTATGCACATATGAAATCCTACGTTAATTGAAGTGCCCTAGTTTGAAGAGACTTTTATATTGGGACGCAACGTAGGCTTGGCTCATGTGTAAAATGTTGAGAGCTGGTGATAGCCTTGGCATTTGTCACCGGTCTTTCTTCTCACTATCAGATGGAGGCTCTATCAATTGAACGACAACAACTTTTTCTTGGCTGTATTTTTTACTGGAAGGCATTGGCCTTACTTTTACCAAGTACACTGCTTTTTTATGCCCTTATTTTTTATTCCAGTTCTTCATTCATGAGCATTGACCTTGCTTTTACCAGGTACACTGCATTTTTATGCCCCTGTTTTTTCATTCTTGTCATTAGAGGAGCTAGCCTAGACAAGTTCAATCACGACACTGTTATTAGACTCTTGAGTCTTCGTCTTCAGCTAGCGCTCCAAGCTATGCTGCTTAAATGATATTAACTTCTATTTTGCTCCACGTGAGGGTGATATTACAGACTCAATTGGGTTGTACAATGAATACAAGTGCGTAGAGAAAGAATTGCTCTTTGTCATTCTAGGGCACTTAAATTAATGCGGGTGTTCATATGCAATAAAGACACCCGAAGATTGATGCAAGTGCGAGTAAGAAAATTTCTATCTCTCTTCTCACCTTGTGATGCTACTTTGCCTCCGCTCTGCCCCAATGTGGGGTGATTCTTGACGAGGGTATGAGAGAAGCTTCACCAGTGTATGGGGCTCAATGGGGTGAGCGATGGAATGCCTTTCACTATTTTGGTTATCGTACCATTCGCGAGAGAACTCTTTATCCTGCAGCCATGGAATCTTTGCACTCATCTCACAAGTGTATAGATGGGGGGGATTGTGTGTAGGATATGGCTTGCCTTTCATCATTCTGTCGCGCCTCATCCAACATGCTCGATTAATCTTGTATTCTTCACTTAGCTGTCTATTCTAATAATTCTCAATGGAATCAGTGATTTAGACAGACAAAATCATCATGCAAATTCCATTTGGAAAAGACATGCAGTATTTTAAATGTGATGGAGTTTGTACTCTTAGAACAAATGAATGGTTTTGGCTTAAAAAGACCTTTTTGGTAGCTTTGAGGGTCAACAAAATAGTATTGTTAAGTTTTGAACATCAAAAGGGTTATTCACAAAGGGGTATCGATGGTTATCCCTATTGATTAGAGATATGACACATGAATGATCAGCCAAGGATTAGGAATTTGAACGGGCATCTCTGCTTTTGCCTCTGTAGAAGAGAAGATGTACAAGTAGATCAATTAGTCTGGCCAAAATCAAATGTGAGTTGAGGCATGAAGATTTTCTGTCATTTGCTTTGGTGATTACTTAGGACGCCATTTTGTTTAGGAGAGTTTGTCATGCCTCTTATTGATTTGTTATCCTTGTTTTTGACAGTCAAGTGATCCTGCAACAAGACATGCTTCTCATTGATTTGTTATCCTTGCTTTTGACGGTCAGGTGATCCTTAAGTGAGAGGGGGACATGAAGTCCTATGTCCCTTGCTTCGTTAGGTCAATTATTCTCTAAATTGGCTCCTAGATGACATGTCTTTTACACAAAGCCAGGTAAATTTGATGTGGGTCATTTCCATGTACTAGCTTGGCCAATATTGATTTGCCAAACCTAACCATCAAGTTTGGCTCTTGAATCCTAATGCTCCTTACCAATAGGGGAAATATGTCCAAAGTGAATTCAAAGAGGGGGGGGAGTATTGTAAACGATACCAAATTACTCTTCTCCAAAATTTGTATTTGCTGACTCCTAGGGATATTTGAATATCGATGACAGCCTTTTCGTCTCGGCACAATTTGACATTTCTTTCGATTGGCCTTCCTCACTCATGGCCATGTATGCATGATTGATGGTTCTTGATTCTTCACGCCTTCCTTTTGTGGAATTCTCCAATTCTCTGATGGCGATCACTTCTTGGGAGAGCATGCATTGTCTAGATTTTCTTCCTGTTGACAGTAGCCAATTCAAGAGAAGAAAATCATTTTCTGTGCTTCTTGGCTTGTCAAAGCTGGAAATCCCATTGATGAAACCACCGTATCTAGTTGCTCAGGCACGTTGTGGGGAAAAGATATTGCACCGACTTGAGAAAGAGTTGGGCAGGAGCGAGGTGGAGTGTACAGAGCTCTTGGGGACGGCTTGATTTCAACCGTATGCTTGTACCTATTACGTCCTATCTTTCGTTTCCTTGCTAGAAGAGTGTCTTTGAATTCGGTGAGTTCACATGATGTGCCAGCTTCGAATGCCTCCTATCACACTAAGTTAGAGGAGATGGGAATGATCTTCTGAGACACGAAGTGAGTGAGTCAAAAAGACAAACATGAATAAATTTATCATCTTTTTTTGAAAGATTTTGGTGATGAAGTATTTTCTATTTTCAAAATATGTATTCGGGGGAGAAAAAGCATGAGGAAGCCCGGCCCTCAGTATTCTCCTTGGATGATATTTTTTTCATGGTTGGATAGCATCACCGGGCTAGTTTGGAGTACCGCATCATACTTAAAACAAAATATTAGAACTGTACAATAGAGTACTTGGAATGAAAAATACAACAGTAGCACATTAGACAAGATAAGAAACATGAAATTATAAAAACAAGTAAAACCCATGAAAACTCTTGTATAAAAGAGTGCTTTGATAGTTTTGGTTCCGAAATCAAGCGCCTTTGAGTTCCTTGCCTCCAGTAGACTCGAAGTATTTGCATGAGAGGACCACCTCATTGAAGCTATGGAAGTGTGACCCATGCAACCAACAATGCTGCTTGCGAGGTAAGGCCCCTATTAACAGTTTTATCATTTCTTCTTTGGCCAGTTGAGGGTAAGTTTGCATCATAAAAGCCTCCCACCTCCTTGCATATGCTCAAAAATCCTCCATTGGTCTTCTTCTGAAGTGAACCAAATTTTGACAAGGCACTTCAGTCCCAATCTAGCTTTGATACTGAAGCAGGAATGCAGAAGACAGCTCATTCTAATCTCTCATGAGATAGATATCTGCTGTGATGAACCATTGTAATGCAAACCCCATAAGACTTTCTTGGAAGGCCTGAGTTGCGAATGACATCGGGCTATAGTACCGACTCATTTCAGCGTGGATATATTGCAAATAAGCCACGGGGCAAGTTGTGCCATTATACTTACAGAGATTAGGTATCCACATCTCTCTAGGGGTCATGATCCTATGAGCGCAAGATGGGCTTGATGTATCCTGGTTAGGCCACTGGTTTTCCCACTGCATATTCGTTGTAGTGGTGAATTTTTCTGTTTTAGGGAAGTTGGACTCTACCGAGATTACCCCATTGCTTTCTTCTTGGTCAAAATTTCCGAATGAGGATGAAGTATTGAAGCTATCCTCATGGTCAGAGGACGAGCTTAGTACTTCATTAGGATTGTAACGGATAAAGACGTATGCTTCCTTTTCTGACGAGCCTTCATCCCCGGGTGAGAGTAGGAAACAGTTATACGATGAATCGTCAGTTTCATTGTCGAAATAACGCTAGAATTCTTTGGGATTGTATTCTAGGGCCAGGAAGTCATTAGGGTTGTACTCTAGGGGATGGTAGCCTTCAAAACCATATTCTTGGGAATGCTCGAAGCTTTGGTGCGGTGGCTCGTCGGCAGATGCTGCCTTGATCTGCTTAGGCTTTCTTTTCTTGGCTTCTGGTCCAAACCTTTTGAGTAGGGCCCTTTGTTTTGCCAGCTCAATTCTGTCAAGAGAAGTGATAGACATTAGAGTTTCACTGTCTGATTCACTTTCCAGGTTAATAGGTGTTGGTTCCTTTGGACCCTAGCTCTTGGAGTAAGCTTGGAGAGTTGTCCAGTCGTGCCCCGCTCTTGAACAAGCTCTGAGTCTATGATCTCATACAAAGGTTCATTGCCTTTCCTAGTGGGAAATTTTCCAGTAACAGGATGTTGCTCAACTGCCCATTTATTATGCAAAGCTTCATTGACACGTTTCTCTCCTATCTCAGCAACTAACGGCTCCTCGTGCTTCGCAATCATCAGCTCTTCGTAGGGCAAGGTGATGTCAGGGGTGATGTCAATATTATACTCTTGGTAAAAAACATGAATTAGTTCCCTCCAGGTTTTAAGGGGACTAATCTTCCTGACAAGTACCATCGCAAGGTAGGGCCAGTCAAGCTCGATTGGTACGATTGAATCATCCTTTGGACCAAGTAGGCCTACAAGTAGGTCTCCAGACGGGAGGTATCAGCATACCTTTCGCATTCAGATGCTTTGAGCTCTTCAGGAATCTCAATGCCAGCATAATTGGATAAGTCCATGGGATTCTACCCCTATAGCTGGTTTAACTTTTTCATGATCTTTTCAAATTGTCTATGGTGTTGGCTATTCTCTGGCAAATTCACGGGTGTCATGACGGTGCTTAAAGCAGCTACGGAGTTGGGTTTGACTTGAGTAGATTCCATTTGCTTTGAGAGCTGTCGAAGGATAATGGACATCTGTCCTACGCTGTCTTCAATGTTAATGAGGCGATTTTGAACATCATTCTGATCAGGCCCTATTGCATGAGGCCATTCATGAGCAATTGGTGGCCGGCGATTCATAATTACCCGTCGTTGCGAAAACAATGAATGAACACGAAAGTAAACAAAGATTGACCCATGGCAATGGTCTTACTGCTTTTTTATTTATCAAAAGAGGATTTTATAGACCGCAAACTTCTAACATCTAAAACTTGAAATTGAAATGATAGAATGAAATACTAGATATTAAAAAAAGGTCCCTAAACAATGGAACAAAACTTTCACAATATTAACACTAAGGGGCACATGATTGCCAATTTATATGCGACGGGGAGCCTTGCTCTTGCGCAGATGCTTGCTTTCTTGGACCGACTCTAAGGTATGTATCCAGTCCATTCCCAAATCCCTTTGCATAAGCTCTATTTGCTCGTGCTGGCTAATCTTGCTGATTGGGTGAGGGACTGATGGCTTCAGTTTTGTTGAAATACGATGGTTGTGGATGTAAAACTCAGAGGCATGGTGGGCTTTTTCCTGTCCCTCAAGCCCTTCAGGTACCATGATTCTTTTACGATGGCACCTGCTCCATGCTTCCTCGATGATTTCAATCTCGAATGTGTATTCATGACTTTGATGGGTGAAAAGGAGTGGAGGGATCTTCCTTTTGAAAGGCGGTGGGATCTCCTGAAGGGCTCCATACTGTCGTGCCACCCGATATGGGAAATAAGAAATGGCGCCAGTGAGGCCAAGCAATGGAATTGGATGGTGGCGTTTGTAAGCGAAGTGAGCTCTCTTTTCATGGAACTAATCAGCACACCATTGGAATGCCTCAGGAGCCGGGTCTCTTAGGAAATTTATCCAATTTAAACAGCTTTGATTGGGAATGTATGGTCCTAAAACCATAAATTTTTGTAATGGATTTTCGAAATCATTCATTTCAGACGATCGCATAAAGCCTCGAAATTCGCTTAGGTGAGAAAAGAACCAAACTTGTAAAATTTCCGGAGAGACCCGCATGATTTTTTTCCATATTTTCTTTAAAACGATTAAAGGACAAGAATGTTTCAGTTAAAATTATGTTGACATAATTTTGCCCCCTCGAGATCTGATCAACTATCCATGCCATCTTTGGACTTATGACGTTTCTTTGATGGGGGAAAATGATGAACCCGAAAAAGGCCAGGAGGAAAATCTCACTTTTTTGGGTCATAGGCTAATTTTGAAAACGGGCATTCATAAATTCTAGTGGACAGGTATTATGGTTGTTTTCATGAATTTGCCTCATAAGATGAACTTCAGTTCTGAAAATTCGCGCTAACCCACGCAACGGGATGATGCCTGTTGATGGCCTGACAAGCTTATTCTCGAGAGGTATTCTAGTGATGATACTATATTCTTCCAGAGTTGGGGTTAGCTCAAACCTACCAAATATGAAAGTAGTCGTCTTCGGGCACCAGAAATGTGTCATGGCTTGTATGACTTCAGGACGAACAGTGATTTGGATCAATGATAGGAGATGACCGACTTTGGCTTTCACGTGCTCTTGGGCATACTGGTCCAATTGACCCTACCATCTGAAGAGCTCTGCTTTGGGAGCAGGAATAAACTGAACATTGTCTTCTCCCATCGCATAAAAACTGGGACTTAAAAAACTTATCCTAAATTGCCATGGGCCAATAAAAAAACTAAGTAAAAGTAAAGAAATTACTTTTCTTTTAAAGAAAATGGTAAACACAAGAACATGCGCATGGGATGTGCGGCTCGATTTCTTACTGAGAAGGTTTGTTGAGATTAAAAGGATATCCGCCCGTCGCAGTCTCGCATTAGCAACATACCTTCCTAACCTCGGCTAAGAAATTCGGGGAAAAGAAAGGCAACCTCTACATCGCAGTCTTCTGTTCGAGGTCGTATCTTTCTTAACACCATCCTAGAAATCTTATGGCAGCCTAGGTCCGACGGCCAGGTTGTGTGTGCCATGTGTAGTGTTAAAATAGTAAAGCACGCACAATAGTTTATAATCACAAAACATTTTATATATATATAAAACTCTAAGCTATTACCCTGCACAGAAGAAAAAAAAAACCAAAGTCAGCAAAGTATTTAAACAAAGACAAAATGGCCTAAGTCCTCAAAAATTGTCCCCAGCGGAGTTGCCAAGCCGTCGCGACCTCTCTTTTTTTCGACGCCCGCAATCGAGTACAGGCACCTTGCGAAGGCTAATGGCTCGGCTGAAATTAGTTATGTTTGAACTCTCCCAAGTCCACCAATTCACGACTTTAATAGTCTGAGTTTTTAACCAGTAAATCAATTTTTAAAATGGAGTCGCCACTAATCGATTTGGAGTGGGTTGATTAGAAACCCAAGTGAAGTTTCGGGAGAAATACTCACTCCTGCGCAACTAGATAAATTAGGATCGGGGACTTGATTACACTAGTTAATCACTAATGCCCTTTCGCATACCTAATCTTGTTTAAACCTTGAGGTTTTTGGATGTTCGAGGGATTTTCCATACATTTTGGGAGGAAAAACATTTTTGAGTCTTTTTCTAATTTTTTGGACATAAAAGGGATTTTTGGATTTTGATTTTTTGGTATTTTTGGAAAAATACAAATCTGTTTGGCTTTTTCTGAATTTTTATGGCCTTTTCATGAATTTTTCGCCTTTTTTGGATTTTTGGCATTTTTGGAAAATATGGAATATTTTTGATATTTTTGATTTTTAAGAAAATAAAATATTTTTTAATATTTTTTATTTAAAATAAAATTTAAAAAAAAAAGCCGACCCAGGTTGAGTCCGCGGGTTGGGTCCGATCCGAGCCGATGACCCTAACGCGGGCCCAACTCGGATTTTTTTGTCTTTTTTCCTTTTATTTTATTTTATTTTATTGAAACGACGTCGTGGCTGAGCGTTTGGAGATGCCCGGCCCAGCCCGACGACCTCAACCCGACAACTCGCTCCCATAGAGAAACCCTACCCAACCTGGCTTCGGCTCGCAACCCGACTCCCGCCGCCCCCGAAATCGCGGAATCCCTACCCGGTTCCCGACCCGGATTCGACCCAACGACCCAGGGCCACGACCCGGAAAATCGGGAACCCTAGGGTTTCTAAATCGTGGCACCGAGGGGGGCGAGGGCTGAGGCGCATTGGCGGCGACGGCAACAACGGCAGCGAAGACTAGGCTACAGAGAGGGAAATGGCGACAACAACGATGACGGCGACAGCACTCTACCTGGCAACGGCTCGACGAGGGTGGCGACGGCGGTGATACCCACACGAACCCCCTTTTCCCTTCAGCTTCTCTCTCTCTCTCTCTCTCTCTCTCTCTCTCTCTCTCTCTACTTCCTCCTCTGGCGAGGCTCGGATCCACGGCCACGAGTCCTCGGACCCCCCTGAAGTCTCTCAGTGGGGTGTCCAAGGGCTGCGACTCGATCTGCCTCCCTCTCTGCAGGTTCGCTTGCCGGCGGCCTCCCCCAATGTCTCTCGATGGGAGGTCGTTTAAACTCACGACCCACCTCCTCTCTCGTTCGCTCTTCGGTCTCCCCCTGAAGTCTCTCAAGGGAAGGTTTCCAAGCTTGCGATCCTCTCGCCTCTTCTCTCTCTCTCCCTCTCGAGCTCGCTCGCCGTCGGCCTCCCCCGAAGTCTCTCGGAGGAAAGTCGCTTGAGCTCACGGCCCAATTTCCGCCTTGCTCGCTCTTTGAGCTCCCCAAAGTCTCTCGAGAACCCCTCTGAGTTTGCTGGCTCGTGTGTGTTTCGACGACGAAAGTGCTCCGCTATTTATAGGCGAAGAGGTTCGGTCGATGGAGAGGCTCGGCCGCCGGTCTTTGGCTTGCCGACTGGACCCTCGCGGCTGAACCGGCGTCCCATCCGCCACCTGTCCGCCAGCTGCCCCCCCCCCCATGCGCATCGCCGTCTGTTCGTTCATCCGGCGTCGCGCCCTCTGCGCGTGTGTTGCGAAGCGGACGAAGGAGGAAGAAGACCGAAGAGGGCCGGGCCGGAGGAGGAGGAAAGTGGGCCATAGGGGCCCATGCGAAGGGGGAAGAGAGGGAGAGAAAAATGGGCTGTTTTTTTGTTTTATTTTTGTTTTTTGTGTTTTTATTTGGCTTTTGTTGTTTTCTCTTTTTATTATCTATTTATCTGGAAAAAAAAGGCAAAATATATAAATAAAGAAACTCCATAATTAAGAAAACGAAATTTAGGCATCAACAAATAATAATATTAGCATTGGGGTTAATTTATAATTGAGGCACAAATTTTCACAATGTGGATCGGTAAAAGTATTATCCCGAAAATAACTTGGAGAATTCACTAATGACATCTCACGCTCCAATTCCAATAAATCAATGCCGTATCGATTCATATTAGCCCAAAGTATGATTTCAAAATAAATAAGCGCCATTGCAAGGAATTAATTTTATCCGATTGAGCTTGGGGACTGTTTTCCCGTATACAATTGAGGAACTTTCCCGTAGTTTTCAGTTATTGATAGAGTTGACTATTTCAGAATCATACCATTGACGAGTACCCATCCCATTTGGTTTATATCTTTCGGAATAAGGGTGAAGATACTTAATTAGAAATATTTTGCATTTCAATGACCATACGAGAAAAACAGTACATTCCTACACATTATCATAATAAAATTTATATCATTTATAAAATCTCAAATATTGTAAACACTAATGTTGATGACATTAAATGTGATGATGCCGAGTTTTTTTTATTTTTGCTTTGTTGAAAATGAAAAGAAAAGCAAAACAAGAAAGTGCCTTATCTAAAACTCACTGCTCTCTATTATAGTAACATTCATATCATTTATAATACCTCGGATATTGCTAGCACTAATGTTGGAAATATAAAATGTGGTAATGCATAGTGTTTTTTTTTCTTTTCCTTTATTGAAAATGAAAAGAACCTGTACCATTTGGGTTCCGATCTGAATCCATCAACACTATGCTCCATCACAACACACGAACTAATTAGTACAATTAAGTTCAATTAAATTTGAATATTGTATTTTAATTGATTACATAAATTTCAAGATCATCGACCCCAACAGTAAATTCATATCTTGTATATAAAATGGAAAGAAAAGCAAAACTAGAAAGTGTATGTGCCATTTGAGTTCTGATTTGAGGTCACATCGCATGAACTAATTAGTTCTATCAATCCAATATTAGAGTTCCGATTCTTGTATATTTTCAGTTGATTAGATAAGTACAAGTTTTCTGAAACACATTAGAAAAACAGTACCTTTCTAGGGCCTAAAATTCATATTATTTATAATTGCTCCGGTGATTATGCTAGGAGTTTTCTTTTCTCTTTACTGAAAATGAAAAGAAAAGGAAAATGAAAAAGTGACTATGCCATTTGGGTTTCGGTCATAGCCGGAATTTTTGTATTTTCAACTTCTATGGACATTGTGAATCTTCATAGATGATTACCATATTTGACTTCGATCCAGATTACCCTTAAGTCGCAATATTGAATTGTAGTTTCTTAGATGCTCTGTATATACAAAGCATTATTTATCGGTTTACTTTAGTTGGTGCTTTTTAAATTCCATTGCTTCCCTCTTCTATAGTATGACTTCGCTCTTCGACTGCCACAGGTTAGCTTGCAAGGACATGGGCAATGCGGGAGAAGTCTAAGTTAATTGTTGCATCACTTTTGCATGCAAAGTTAAGAATTAGTGTTAGATCTCATTGAAAAATATTGCAAGTGCTTCTTGCATGTGGTAAAGTGGACCCTATTACGTGGCACCTATCCGTTAGTTTGAATTACCGATGGTTTATAAATGCTTAATCATGTCCTTATCTTTTCTTTTTCTGCATCTGATGTTTATGTTATAACTTGTTTTGTCGCTTTTGTTAGGGAGTGGTCATCTGGAAGTTCCTTTGAAAAAACTGGCCGTTTCTATTGTTAGAACGCTTTCCTCTTTGTCTTTGGGTGTCGAGGTTGCTGGGGTGGCCATCCCTACTTTGGATGGAAGAAATGAAACGTGAAACAATATTGGATAATCTTCATGACAACGTAATTTACATGGATGCAGCACCATGGAAATTGGGTACAATCAATCTTATTTAGTGACTTTTATCCGTGGCATGTAATTTTCGTAACAAGTTGTAATGCTTCTGGTATTCAAGGTAGATTGTTACATGTCACACCCAAGCAGGACAAGCATGGATATATTCTTATAAGTGGGTTTGCAGTACTTGTTTTCTGATCTGGAATTGGGAGGTTGTGCTCCTGGATTTGATGCTTGTGCTACTGTGGAATTGATCGAATTACATGGGAAAAGATTAGGAAGGTAGAAATTATGGGAGAATTCTCGTCGAAGTTTAAAATTAGAACAAGTGGTATTCAAAGGAGGATTGCCAAGATTAGGGACAGTGACTAGACTTGCTTAATGGATGGGCAAGGTAGGCATAATGAGGAATGCAAGATGATATGTAGTGGTGGGTGTCCGTTGCGGCATGGTGGATCAATACTAGGGGATCGATTGTGGCCTGTCGGCTTGTTAGGACCGCTTGAGCTCACCGGGTATGAAGCTAAGCAAGCAATTTCATTCTGGGGTCGCTCATCCTTAGAGCTCATCCTTAAACCTATATTCTGAGAAAGTACTCTCTTTCATTGAGGGGCAGGCCTGTAAAATGGTTTATTGGACTGCACAGCTGGTTCGTCAATTGCATCTCTCATGAAATCCAACTTCTTGTTAGGTTTGCTTCTAATTTAGAACAGCCCACTTCAAATGCGTGACTTTTTTAAGAAATGTGAATAAAAAACCCTAACATCAAATCCAAAATTTAAATTAAGTTTGATGAACATCAAGACACCATGTCAATCGATTTAGTACCCATAGTATTTCTTGTTTTAATTGACATTCCTATTTTAAACTTGTAATGTGATCTATCCTCATCTGCTTAAAACATGCCATGGTAATCTACCTATATAATTTGCCTAGATGAGATTAAATCATTTTTTGCAAAATAAATGGTATGCTTTACTTCTCTCATAAAGGCGGCTATAATGTCCAAGGATTACAACTTCTTAGTCCTCATATACAATTAAATTGCACATGAAACCTCCTCTCGGTCATAAGGCATAGACGAGCACTTTGGCTAGAGTGCTCTCAAGCCCTTTCAGTACATTTCACCATTTTTTAAGGCAAAAAAAAAAAAAAAGAAGATAAGCTTGCGACTTCGATTGTGCCATCTCAAGTGATCAATGAATTTCTTTTTATGAAATTGCTTCAACCATCGCTTCTCTCAAATGGGAACTTCGCTTGTAATCGTAGCTTGTCACCATCTTTGGGGCAGTATAATAGAACCACTTTGTTCCAAATCATGGCAAAATACTCAACAAGGAGCAAGACTCGAAACCAAATAAAACAAAAACTATAGATACTTGAAACAAAGATTTGTGAGCAAACTACTCCAACCTACACTTCGCAGCAAGAATGTCTCTTGGCCTTTCAGGATCAAGAGCATGGGAAAAGATAATAAGATTTTCTTTTCTCTTTCTTTTTTTTTCAATCAAAGAAAGGTCAATGAAATTGAACGATCTGTAATTTAAATTCCACAAGAGTGGCAAAATTCCACAATGCTAGATCTAGTGCCCAAAACCTCTTCTTCTTCTTCTTCTTCTTCTTCTTCTTCTTCTTCTTCTTCTTCTTCTTCTTCTTATCTTATCTTTTTTCATATTAAATCTTCAAACCCAATAACTGAACTCAAAATAGGAGGAAAAAAGGGACAGAGGGATTATATTTATCATGTTGCTTAATGGAAGGAGAAATTGTTTATTGAAAGGATGGGCTCACGGCATGGGCTCCCCCATCAACACCCCGGCTAGTGCCTTCACCTCATCACCGCATCTCTATCCCACCCAAAAGAAAAGAAAGATAAAACTTTGAAGAAATCACTGTTGAAAAATTGATAATTAAAAAATACTAGGCCTTCGGTATGTGTAACAATCATCATTGATGATAAGTCTTGCTGAGATGTGCCAAGGTAATATTGATTTAACATCACAAGCCCATGTAAGCACCAGAAGCAAAATCACAACAAAAGACGACTTATGCCAAAATTAATTCATTGGAATGGCCTAAGTTGACGAGAGGAACAGAGTATTTAGGAACATTTTCTTCCTTTTTTTTTTTTTTTTTTTCGGTGTTTTGAACGATAAAGGAGGTTAAATACTCCCTCCTAACTCAACAATTCAGCATTATCATCTTCCAATTCATATTAACCTCCATGTCAAAACATCCGAAAAGAAAATAAAATTCTCCTCAAATCCTTGACAACTTGATAGTAATCATCAAAACATATTTTCTAATCGTAACAATTTGATTGTAAGCAGTTATTAAAGCTATGAAACACATAAGAAAAGGAGCAGCATAGAAATATGTATTTTTTGTACGAATGTAACGTTATGGTCTTTCAGAAGAAGACGACGAATAAAAAGGGGATTAGAGGAAGACGAACTCCACTAAAAACCGAAAAAGGAAAGACAATTATATCAGTATGGAAAGCGAAACCACACCCTCATGGCCCTCAATAGAATCAATGGGGACGATCATGTTAATATGAAAAGCAAAAACTTTCGAAAAATTGACAGCCAATGGCACGCCTTCACCTCGCCTGAACCCGGCTCGTGAATCGCCTGGCTTGGCCTGGCCACTCGTCCAACTCCACGCGGCTCACTCTCTTCACCCATGTTAAGAATCCGAACCCCAATGTGGAGAGCCCGAGAGAGAGCTCTGTTGGAGTCGATGACGGGAGCGAGGACGAGGGCGAGAGATCCGGTTGCAGGAGGACGCTAGCCGGAACGAGACATGGGTGTCGGGTGAGTGTTTAGGAAAATGCTCAAAGCCAATGGTAGTTGGGACTTGCGGGATGCGTTTGGGAAAACTTTTCCTCTGAATTTTTTTGGAGAATTTGTGACGATGCAATTGTATTTCCAATGGCTTTTTAAGGTTTTATTTGATTTGGCTTTTAGGGAAAATCTTTGGAAACGTGCGAAAGTAAATGGAGTTTTTGAAATTGATCAATTATAATTTAAAAATTCATTGGAAACAATTTTGAGTTAAATAGTGTTTAGAAAAATCACAATGTAACAAACTTTTGTTAATTTTCTTTTTTTCTTTAAAAAAATCTCAAAACTAGCAAAGAGCTTAGTAGTTGGCAACCTTACAAACAAGACTAGCCGATGCTAGACTACCTTGCCCATAGTTAGATTTAGCTTTGTCGGCCGACCTCATGCAACTATTGAGGAAGGTTCACTAGTGAAGATGAATAGTTCCTCCCATGAGGTCAAACTAGAAAAACAAAAAAATTGATGAGGATGGTTTTAGGTGAAAAATTCAATTAAAGGGGCTTTGGCCCAAAGCTCTATAGAGAAGTGGTTCCAAATAAAGTTCTAAGGCTCAACAAAGTTGAGCATTTTTAGAATGTTAATACATTTTTTCTTCTTTCAATTTTCCCTCGTTATTTTGGAAATTTCCTTATCTTGCCAAAAGCCAGATTTGGCTAGATTTGGCTAGATTTGGCATCAATGACCCTCACCTAGGGGTTGCTATCTGTTGATGTTAAATCCCCCTTGTCGATAGCCCAATTTGTTGTTTTAAGTTTATTTTTATTTATAAAAAGCAAAATTCCTTTTAAAAGTGTGATTTTTCCAAACACCATTTGAATTGAAGTTACATTTTAGTACACTTTTTAATTACAGTTTACTAGATACTTTTTGTATTTCAACAAACTTCTTTATCCTAAAATCCCTTACCTTTTTCTAAGGACTTTTCTGAGGCCCAACTCAACACAGGCACTTAGCCTTTGATATCGTATTGGCAAACATCTCATCTTTGGCTCAACACCAAAGTCTTTTTATGAATAGCGAACCAAACGCATTCTAATAAGTTTTGGTAGGTCCATGTTCAACTTACTAAAATAATTATTATTGTGATATCGCCTCTTTCCGTCTTTGGAAATGCAAAGTACTAGACATCGACCCTACTCAACACGTAATAAAAGCCAAGTCTTTATTTGGTCATGGAATAAAATCACCTATCATATTGATGAATCTCGAATGATGTTGAAAAATTGATGAACAAGTCTAATTTACTCTTGTAAGTTGTGTTGGACTTACGAACTAGAACTCAACTCAAACATTACTTTTTTTAAATAAATGAATTAGAGATCGTGAAAATCACACATGACGGATTATTCCTATATTTTTTTCTTTATAATCTTGAGTCTTTTTTTTTTCTTTCGAATAGGAAAAATCCCAATTAATAAAACTTGACCAGAAACTTTTTTTTTTATAGATAAATTGAGCTAGAGGGGCAAAAAGGTAATTGCGTCTTCCCCTAAACTGAAATTTGAGCTATCTGTCTATGAAACCCGCTCCAATTCCGGAGACAGTGGACGGTGCGTACTCCGTCGCTTTCTCCGAGCTCCGTCCGTCGGGGGTTCTCGTCGCTCGATCGGACCGAAGGATCGCCGGAATTTCCTCGCCTTCGCGTTCCTCGGTTCGCGAGAGTGTAGCATACGTACCGGTAGAGATATCGTCTTCGCGAGGATGAGCATCGTGTCGAAGGAATCGATCGAGGTGATAGCGCAGAGCATCGGCATCAGCAACCTGTCGCCGGACGCCGCGCTCGCCCTCGTGCCCGACGTCGAGTACCGCCTGCGCGAGGTCATGCAGGTATGGTTTCGGACTGACCGGTTGGGCCGCCGCGCTTCTGTGCATTGTAGTTCGGGCGGATGAGGTTGCGGGGCTGTTGAGTTCTTCGTGTGTGTGTAATTGAATATCAATGCCCATTTTTTATCCTTGTTTACGCGTCGTTGAGCAATCGCAGCGTTTCTTCGTGTAGAAATCTTGGTAAGGCATTTCGTTCGAACGATTTGTGTGGAATCCGTGTGTAGTTGCCCTAACCATATGCGCCTTCTCTTAATTAATTATGATGTGGTGTTTGATTAACTCGGAACCGATGGATTGTCGTTTTTCTTGCGGGAACTTATCTTCGTGCGGATTGTGGCAGGCTGTAGGCATTCGAGCATAATGAATGAGTAGCTGCTATAAGTACGAGGAATGCCGATTTTCCGTAATTTCCCTTTTCCCTCAGAGATATTCTAAAAGTGGGAGAATCGGCGCCCGTCGCTTTGTTGTCTTGTTAGCAAAAGATCTGTGCTTTACAATATGGCTAGAAATTTATGGACTAGAGATCTCTCTGCATAAATTCATGGATAGGGTTATTGATTTTGTTTCGTATTTTATAGGTTAGCACATTCATTCCATTTAAAATCTTTCTGGAGCGACAATCATTTCTGCAATGTTTTGCCTTAAAATTAGAGAAATGTAACGGCAGTAGAACTTTCGACAAGGAGTTGTTCCACTAAAATCATCTCCTTTTCTTTCTTCTTAGGTGATTGCTGGATTTATTTGGTACTACTAGTACAGGCATTCATATAATTAGTCTACATACTGGAGAGATTGTCTTAGACATCTTAAGTACGGTCGGGGTCATTTTTTGCATATTTGAATGAGCTTTGCCTTTCACTCTTGGTGTTTTTTCCTGTTTTTTTTTTTTTTTTTTTTTTTTTTTTTGGGGGGGGGGTTGATTCTATTTTCATTGTCTTGTTTGGAGTGACAAAATTTTGCTAGGTATACCTTTTGCAGAATCTGGCTCGAATTAGGTGAATATTTGCTTACTTGATTTTGAGTTCTTGAAGGCAATGCGTTTTTGTGCTGCACTGAAGAACCTGTGTTTTTTTCCATTCACTATGAACTTCGTTTTGGAGGTTGACTAGTCAATTTTGAAGTAATTGAAAAGCATAGAAAGGTTGGCATGTTTTGACGTGATTTGAGAAGCATCTGATGCAATGCAGGAAGCTGTCAAATGCATGCGCCACTCCAGGAGAACGGTCCTAACAGTTGATGATGTGGAGGGTGCTTTGAACTTAAAAAATGTTGAGGTACTTTTCATCAAGTTCTTGCATAAATAGTCATTACAATCAGTTCCGAATTGGTGGAACTGATATCGAGTAGTTTCTAGGGCATAAACCAGATCAATAAAGACTGCACCATCAGCTAGATTAGAACATGAACAACAATTCAAGCACTTGTGCGCAGCCCCTGGGTATAGCTTTCATGAGCCCATTTAATGTATTTCTGTCTCTGGTGTTCTTCCGGGGTACTTTATTTTATTTGTCATCTTTTAATCTGCAAAGTAGGAGAAGGTGAATCATTTTGTCATCTGTACCTTACGTACTGGCAACTACACCATGCGTTCAATGAGTATGGAGATGGTGATGCATCAGATTTGATTATTGAAATTCCGTTTGCGACAACTTTCTTATATATGCATAATCTTTTCTGAAACTTGTAACTTTGTGTCTTTATGTGCACCAGCCAATTTATGGGTCTGCCTCTGGTGGAGCTATGCAGTTCAAAAGAGCTATTGGACATAAAGATTTGTTTTACCTTGATGACAAAGATGTAGACATTAAAGATGTAAGGACTAAGGAGCAGCTATCATTTTGAATTATATTGTCAGGTAGCGTATTGGAGTTTTTGACTTAATCACCATTGGTGCTGCAGGTTATTGAAGCTCCTTTACCCAAAGCTCCTCTTGATACTGCTGTCCTTTGTCACTGGCTGGCAATTGAAGGTGTGCAACCTGCTATTCCTGAGAATGCTCCCGTAGAAGGTCTGTCTTAACTTGGACTCTAAAGTGCCTTCTCTTGATAATCGTATCTATCGATATTAAATTTTCACTCAAGAAAAATCTTGGTACAAAGTTAGTGGACGAATTCATAGAACTAACATTAACATTGTGCTACCTTTAGTAGAATATATAGTTAGATGAGGGTTGCATAAGCCGCGTTCTTTTTTTTTTTGTTTATTGGTTAGAATATAACAGTTGAGAATGCAATCAGGGATTTCTTATTCTGAATATTATGCAAGGAACTCTAATGCTAACCACTATTCATCATTTCCTTCAGTAATTACAGCTCCTTCTCGTGTCAAAAGTCAAGAACAAAAGGAGGACGCACTTCCCGTAGACATTAGGCTTCCTATCAGGCATGTGCTGTCAAGAGAGCTTCAGGTATATGATACACAGACTGCAGATTGACAATAATATAATGTTTGCTTAAGCTAAAAAAAGGAATTTATATAATGTTTGAGCATTTTCTTGTATGTACAGAAAATTTTGTGTCCAAGAGATGTGTGTTATGGTGGAATATCATCTGTGTGACAATTTTGTAGTTTCAGACTTAATGAGAATGTTTTGATTCATGTGTTTATTGGCCTCGCTGTTTTTCTGCACATCAGTTTTTCTGTCTTGCTTATGCTACTAGTTATCCTTGTATCTTTGCAGATATATTTTGAAAAGATCACCGAGCTAACTATGAGAAGCCCCGATTCAGTCCTTTTCGAAGAAGCATTAGCGAGTTTGGCTACAGACTCAGGACTGCATCCACTCGTCCCGTACTTCACATGCTTTATAGCTGATGAGGTATGAATTAGATACACAGTAAGTTAGCCTAGTTTTGATGCTTTTCTAACCTATGCCTCTTGTTATGTTGCTAGGTATGTCATGGCTTAAATGATTTGTCCCTTCTTTTGGCCTTGTTGCGTGTTGTTTGCAGTCTCCTTCATAATCCTCACATCAATATGGAACCTTATGTAAGTTCAACCTTTGCATACTTGTTTTTGCATTATTTTGAAGTATAGATTCCTAATCTAGCTTGATTTTTTCTATCAGTATTTATGTTTTCAGTGTGAATGCAGTTTCTTTGTCAGACTTGTCAGCCCATATATATTTTTTCCCTTTCTAAAGATCTTTCCCACACAGTAGAGCCTTCTTGTATCAATTTCAGTTGTTGGTTTTTGCATGCCCATCATCTTCCTCTTTTATTGTTTAGTGATTCTCATCCAAAATAGTCATCTTCGCAGCAGAAACAAGCTAGCCGAGTATTGATTTGGGGATGGGTGGGGTATGTATTGAAGTAATAGGCCATCTACTTTCTTGAGGCAGGGAAGACAAGGCTCGGGCTCTGCGCCTTCTCCATTTGGATGACATTTGTCTTCTTAGTAACTGGACTTGCATCCTGACTTCTTGAATTATTTTGGTATTGGGGCTTTCTGTCTGGAAATTAGAGTTTCCTTCAGAATATATTTGGGAGGCTATAGAGGAACCGGATGCCTACAAAGTCAATAAGCCCTATTCTATTGCGTTATGAATTTCCAACTTCTTTAACCAGATGATATATAGGTGGAGAGGGAAAAACCTGGTCTTGGCTCTCGTGGTAATCAAAGATTGGAGACAAGTTATCTTGTGACCTGATTTTCTCAAATGGTCCTTTATTCTCTTTTTAGTGAGCTCCTATTCTTGAAGAGAGGAACTTAGCATTATGAATTTCCAACTTCTTTAACCAGATGATATATAGGTGGAGGGGCAAAAACCTGTTCTTGGCTGTTGTGGTAATCAAAGATCAGAGACAAGTTGTCTGGTGATCTGATTTTCTCAAATGGTCCTTTATTCTCTTTTTAGAGAGCTCCTATTCTGGAAGACAGGAACTTAACACTCTCTTTACAATGGTTTGGAGCTTTGAGCTGGAAATCTCTACATGTCTGTTTCAACTTTTGTGATTGTTGTGTCCAAAACTGATTTTTGTTATTTTTGCGATTGGAAATTTCAGAAGGAAGTCAATTAAACAAGTGACCAGATAGGCAAACTTGTATGTCTGGAAAGAAACATTAGATAGGTATGCTTTTTGTATACATCTAGAGTTGCATGTGTGTTCTGATGCTAACAATGATTTAACATATTGAGTTGGTCACTGTGTTTTTGGTCTATTTGTTTCTCTTCAAGGATGCTCGTCTTTAATGGGATCCCTGTGCATCTTGACTTTATATCATATATATGCTTGGGCAAATCTTGAATGACCTTTCTGTAACTGTCAAAAGCTTTATAAGTTTTCGCTTAAGTTCTTGGTTCAAGTAATCTTTTCGCCCAGAAGTCACCATAGGAGATGGTGCAACTTAGTAGTACACATAAATTTTCAGGTCTTATAAATCATATTCCTCCCAGAAGCCTGAGAAGAACATCTTTTTTCTTATTGCCAGTTACATCAGTTGATGCCAGCTGTTGTCACATGTCTTGTAGCAAAGAGGTTGGGTAAAAGGCTTTCAGACAATCACTGGGAGCTTAGAGATTTTGCGGCAAACCTGGTTTCCTCTATATGCAAAAGGTGATACTTCTATCTGTGCCAGCAAAGGAAATCATCAAGGACTATATCTGACCCCGACCCATTGTAGTCAATTGTCTTGTTTCATTTTCCTTTTCATTTCTCCCCGTATTCTTAGTACGTGTGAAGACTATTCGATTGAGATATTGCTGGATGAGCATGCAACATTGGTTTCATTCTCATGTTTTGGATAAAGGGATCAATTGACCAATTTTTAAGCCAGTTTGGACCTTAGATGAGCTTTATAAGATGTAGTATAAAAACTTCAGAAATGAGAATTTCAATCTTGAATTTTCCTTTTGCTCTTCTGTATTTTTTCCATAGCTTTAGGAGGACTACTGCTATTGAAAATCCAAATTGTAAACTTTAGATATGTGTCATTGAACAAGTTCTCACTGGAAAAATAGATGAATGTGATGGCATCATCCTTCTAATAGGGCTGAATATGTTATGCTTGGTGCCATGAGCTTAATAGGAGGATGGAAAATTAGTAGACATCAATGCACTTTTTAATAAAGTGCTTGGCTTCCATGGTTGTCTACTTCAGACTGAAAGTGCGCCATGTTTTACTGGTATAAACCTTATATTTTTTATGATTATGGTTCTGGAGCTGTTACTTTCAGTGTCCTACAAATTTCAGCTTTTATGGCGGAGTAAAGTTTGCAGTCTCTTGTAGGTACGGCCTAGTTTATAATACTCTGCAATCGCGTCTTACGAAGCAACTGATCAATGCGTTTTTGAACCCAAAACACACATTGGCAACACACTATGGTGCAGTTCAAGGTTTAGCAGCTTTGGGACCTAATGTGGTATTTTCTTTGTCTATCCTCACTCGAACTAAGAACTGCTGCATAACTTAATGCATGCTGTAAAATGTTCCCCGATATCTATGTTACAACCCTTAAAGATAAACTCGTTTGCATTCTTTTTTCCTCTTTTGCTCATTATCTGCCTTTTTTCATGCTGATAGGTTCGCCTTCTCATACTGCCAAATCTGGAGCCATATCTGCAACTCCTTGAACCAGAGATGCTTCTTGAGACGCAGAAAAATAAAATAAAGAGGCATGAAGCTTGGCATGTTTATGGGGCCTTGCTGGTGAGTCTGTAGTGCTTAACATTTGTATTTTGTGAATTGTGACAGTTTGATCCATGCTTAGCATGTCATGACGCAAAATGTTTTCCAGCATGCGTCTGGTCAAAGTCTGTATGACCGCTTCAAGATCCTCCCGCCACTGCCATCCCTTCAACCAGGAGCTGTCTGTAAGACTAATGCAAGAGTTATTACTTCACTCTCGAGTAAGTTGTACTCTTGCATTTGTTTTTTACTGCTTTAACTCTATTTTCTCATACAATAATATGGCCACAGGTCATTGGACAAAGTTTTAGATGGACTTCTTGAATGAAGTACCATTGCTTTCAAGGATGGGAGACAATTCTTTTTTATTTTTTGGCTATCATTTCTTTCACATGCTTGGCTACCTTGTTCTGCAAATAGAAGACAGTCTAGGTTTTAACTTTTTGTCCAGTTGATAGGAGAGTGTTCTTTAGGTTGTCATTTGCTGATTATATAACGAACTAACCTTTGAAGGAGTAGGGATCCAGCTTCCAGAAATTGACTTGAGTAGGGAGAAATTAACTGATAGTCTTGATTCACAGCATTGAATTTTACAAATGAGCTTTGTGACTTGGGAGATACATTTATCTGCAACCGAAACGTGACCCATGCTATAAGTATGCAAGTCAGAGTAAATTTAACGCCTTAAGCTTCTTTGGGAACATCAGAGAAACGCGGAGCAAGCACAGAGCACTTGGAGCAGCAGTCACCCCTCAAGAAAATGGCTGTTGATGGGCCAATAAATGCAATGTCCACCAACCCATCACCCACTAATGGGCAAGAAGAAGCTGCTGCCGTGACTCCTTCCAATGATTCCAATGCAGATGCCACTCCATCCGCAGCAGGGAAGGAACCTAATGATAATGACGTGGGCACTGGAAGTGGAAGAGTCAACGGGAGCAGTCGGTCTGTGAACATGTCAGCTATGCTAAAACAAATTTGGAAGGACGACTTGAACTCGGGGCGTCTCCTAGTCTCTTTGTTTGAGCAGTATGGCGAGAGCCTCATTCCCTTCCTCCCGTCCCCTGAATTGTCAGTCTTTTTGTAATGTTAGCTCCAGCCCATTAACATTGTAATACATGGGCGTTTACAATAAGATTAGGCTTAGTTGAGCAAAAAGTGAAAAACACTCTGGCTGTCTGGCTTCTGGTCTTGTACATTCTATGCGGTCATTGGAGTCTATATCTGGTCCATCCCGAGGGGGACTGAATTCACCGGAATCGCGAATTTCTGATTTGTCATTGATAACTGTTAATAAGGGATGGTAATTTTCTAAGGTGTTGGTCATTTTCCTATGTAAGTTAGCTATCTCGTTAGTATTTTGGGATCCTGAAGTCATGGTAAATTACGAATCTTCAGAGTCTTCCTGGTACAGTTCATGTGGACTATTTAATCACCAAGAAACACGACTTCTAAGCATGAGCATTACTACGCTGTAGCTTTCTGTAGCTTTACTTTCGGTGGACCATGGGAATCGGTGGGCCTCAGCTGCTGTGTTGAAACTGCGAGTGCAGTCGTTGTTTCCTGAGGTTTTTGACACCGACCATCAACTAACAAACGGTGGAAAGTGTCAACGACTTTGATACCTTTTCTTGCCGGATTTCTCCGAAGAAACGACCGACAGCTGCTGTGTTGAAACTGCGAGTGCATTCGTTGTTTCCTGAGGTTTTTGACACCGACCATCAACTAACAAACGGTGGAAAGTGTCAACGACTTTGATACCTTTTCTTGCCGGATTTCTCCGAAGAAACGACCGACAGCTGCTGTGTTGAAACTGCGAGTGCATTCGTTGTTTCCTGAGGTTTTTGACACCGACCATCAACAAACGAACGGTGGAAAGTGTCAACGACTTTGATACCTTTTTTTGCCGGATTTCTCCGAAGAAACAACCGACTGCGACAATACCGCGGTTCGATTAACTTAAACTAATCGATACTCCTGGCCACTTGCAAAACAATTTGATAATGAATTTTATGAACTAGGCTTAAATGTTTAAATGTCCTGATTAAGATTATTCAGCTTGCAAATACACGTTCTGTGGGAGCTCTATGTTGGTTTACCGTGGAAGAAGAAAGACTTGTGTGGATTGGGTGGATGGAAGACCGCCATGATAATTCCCCATGCATGTCCATAGCGAATTGAATCTAGACAAATTATTCACTTTTGATTTGAGAAATTGATTGAGAGAGCTCAAGAAATGCATAGAAATCAATGTGTCATGTAAATTTTAGGAAATCTTTATCAATGCATTCGGTTCATGTGAGCTCCTCGTATTAATATACATGAAAATATAGTGCAAAATACGACTTGCCACATGCCAAATACGTAGACAATGTCCTTTTCCGTTTACTTCGTGTAAAGTACGTCACCGACTCATAGGGTTGCGAGTTCTCGCCCAACGAGAAGGTTACGAAATCGGTGCACAGGTCAAATCGCTTTCTCCTTTCGTTCAAAAACAAGGGTCTTAGCTTTTTGACCGTATTTTGTTGTTTTCTGTTACTTCGCTAGAAGATTTCTTGCAAAGAAGTTACTAGCCATTCAAATTATTTTATTTTATTCGCAAGATGACCTCAAAATTCCAAAGCCCACAATTTACCTTGCGTGGTTCAATCCAAATGCCAAACGTGCAATTCTTTTCTAGTTCTTACCATGATCCCTCAAAAAATAGAAGAAAGTAAATAACATAATTTCATCTTAAGCTTTGTCTCATTTCTTTTCAATTCTTTACATTTTCCCAGTTTTATACACTGTTGTGGTCGAAAATGGCCCTAACAATAAACCCAATATGTGTCGTACACTTAAATCAAGTCTGATTGAAAGCATGACGATCTTATTATCTTGACACAAATTAATAATAAATGCTAAATCCTTCATTTCCCTCTATAAAATCATTCTTGGGGTACATAATTTAGTTTAGAAAACAAGGGGAGTGTAAATAAAAAGACCATAAAAATGACAAAATCTCAAATACAACCACATTTCTTCCCACTATGATTAATCCCTCGTAAGATAAAATCCTCCAAATTAAGCAGCCGCTTTGGTGAGCTCGCGCTCCACTGCTTTCTTCAGGAAGCTGTCCTCTTCCAACACCATCTGGACCGGCAAGAACCCCAAGTCGTCAGCCATGGCGAGCATCATCCTCCTCGTCTCCGCCTTGAACTCCTCCAGGTCCACCGACCCATTGGCGTCGTGGTCAAACTGCATGAACAGCGAGCCGTACACCCTGGCCAGCTCGTCAGGGTCCGGCCTCACGTCGACCCCGAAGTGGGTCTCGAGCACCCGCAGGCCCTGCAGATCCCGCAGCATCTCTGCATAGGAGAGGCAGCCGTCGCAGTCGATGTCGAGGCGAGAGAAGCGGTCGCCTATGAAGGCATTGAAGGCCTCCTCGTCCTCCACAAAGCCGATGATGGTGGCCGAATCCAACACTTCCACGCTCATGTTTTTTTCTGTCTTGAGGTGTCTGGTGAATAATGAATGAATGAAATGAGTAAAGGGTCGGTGTAAGAGAGAGAGAGAGAGAGAGAGAGAGATGATAAGGTTGCTTTCGGTTCTTTATGTGATGTTCGTTGTTGGTCTGTACATGTTGAAGAGGCTACTTATAAGCTCGCCGAACAGTAAAAAGAAGTGATATTTGGTTCAGCTGAGTTCGAAACGTATGCCTTCGAAGCGCCAATGGAATGTTTCGGCCCGTTGTATCACGGCCTCGGTTTGTACTTTCTTTTGAGCGGACCTTTTTAGGTCGTCCTAGAAAGAGCTCTTTGATTGTTCCCAGACGCGTGCTCACATGCCCATAGCCTAACGGTAGGATTTTCCTTTTGAATTTCTCCAATTTTGTTTTGACTTTTGTATGTTACATTTGAATTTGTGACGTTGTGGGGCAATAATAATGGACATTTCAATAGTTTCTCGAAATAAGAAATTATATTGCATGGTCTATGAATCATGTAAACCTAACCCATCTCATCCATTGATTATAGGGAGTTCAAAATAAAGAGCATTAATGGTTGAGATAATAATTGTTCTTGCAATAATATTTTTAATTGTTGTCCCTCAATGTGTGCTGAGCAATAAAGAAGTCCCACCTTTTGAATTTCCTAGTCCTAATTGGCAACCTATGACCGGGCCTAAAACATTGTAAAACTGACACATCAAGAATATAATAGAGCATAGCTATGAGACACGGCTAAGGCCCAACCAGGTCAAGCCAATCTTATGTCCATGCCTTTGTTCATGCGCACCCCAAAGCGTTTTTAGGCCTTTGTGGGGTACATCGATATAAGCAAGCACACAATAGTTTTGTTGTAGATAGTTTACTTTTGATTGAATCGAAAAGATAGACTTAATCTGTTGCATGAAAACTAGACACCGCATGGAAGAGAAATGGTGTGCTAATATTATAACAACATGCCAATGGAATCTTTTAGTTTCCACGATCCATTTCATTGTTTGTCAGTAGATGCACAATAAATAATTAAAATCTCTTAAAACGGTGTGTAAACATCTATTGGGGTTGTCCAGTTTTCCCTAATTAAAGTCAAACATGCATCACGGAGAGGCATAGACCGATCATCATGAAGGAAATAAATGAGGTGTCCGTCACCAATTGTCTTTGTTGATGAATTGATGGTTTTTTTGACAAGAGGGTAATTGAAATTTCTTTAATTGGTATGTAAATGAAAACAGTGAAATCGACTCATATAGTAACCGACGAGTCGCCTTTCCACCGGCATCTTATTGGCCGGAAATGATGCATGCAAGATGCACAATGACATGCATGTGTGCACCACGTCTGGTCACTTTTTTTTTTTTTTTTTTATATTACTAATCGTGACATGTTTTCTTTATAATTACAAAAATTTATTCCGTTTGAAGAATGCACTTTTCAAAAGATAAGAGATCATTTGTTTAATTAATAAAGCTTGACGCTCCAACAATCTCCACAGTGAGTTGTTTACTGCTTCGCATGACTTTCATTATGATTTAACTACTAATCTTATAAGATGTTAATACTTCATAACTACAAATGTTGATTTATGGTGTATGAACTCGGGTGAGATTAATGGGCATCAACACTCATTGATGGGCGATCGTCTATTTGGCGTTGGAACAAGAAAGAGTTGCATAAAAAGGCATGGAAGTCTGCCGTAACAACTGCACTTAAGCCTGTGAGTTTTTTTTTTTTTTTTTTTTTTGGCCTTACTCTACTTCTATTCTAACTCTTACTCTTAGACTTTTGCCCCACCTCCTTGTATGGTGTGAGAGTCAAAACCCATATCTGAAACTAATTTATCCCCACTCCCAACTTCCTTGAGAAGGTGGAGATTCGAATCCCCCACATTCTCCTTCCAACGTGGCCACTGGGTACTGTGAGTTGGTTAGTAGAGAACTGAGTCTAGACAAATATTCAACTGTTAACTCGAGGACTTGAATAAGAACCGAAGAAATTTATAGAAATCAAGGTGAAACTTAGGGCAATCTTGTCAAATGCGTCCGTTTTGTGTGAGCTCTGTGCACATTGGTACATGAAAGAAAAATGCGAAATACGACTTCCCACGTGTCGAATATTTAGACATAATGTCCCTTCTGGTTTACTTTGTCTGAAAAAGTCAGAAACAATTGACAAGGCACCTAGAGAAGGAATAAGACAACTCGAGAAAATATTAGGTACCTTAAAAGTGCCACGCAATCCGTGCTTTGATCCATTACGGATCGACACCTGTCCAGCGGGCAGGTCCACGTGTGCTCTCTCTTCTCGTCGCTTCCGTCTCTCTCCTCTCCTCTCTCTTCTCACTCTCTCCGGAATAACTCTCCACTCGGCTGGTGGCTCGGCTCGGCTGGCAGACGGATCGATGGGTAATAAATGCGCAAACACTCCTGCTTAAAATTTCTCTCTCCTCACTTGAATTTTATGGGTTTTGTCTCTCTCTCCTCGTGGAAGAGCAGACAGTCTTCTCTCTCCTCTTTGCTCTCTCTTCCTCCTCCGACGATTAGGTCTAGCGATTCCTCCGACGACCCGTCGCTCCCTCCCAACGACGGCCTTTCTCTCTCCACTCGACGGCCTCATCTTAGGGCTCCATTCTCTCGGCACACTTCTTCCTAAATCGCCCTCTCTCCCGACGACCGATTTCGCTCACCTCTCTCCGTCCCCCGACTCGCGACCGAGAAGCAATCCCTGCTCGAAGCAGTCCCTCGAGAAGCCCCCAAACGACGATTCGGCCGTGCAGCTTCTTGCGGTAGCGAACAGGGTCGTCGGCGTCCGAGGCGGAGGCAGAGGCGGAGGCGGGCGACAACTGCAAGAGCTCGGCGAATTCATGCCGCTTGGCCCGCAAACCGGGAAGCCGGCGAGGCGGGGTCTCCAGCGGGAAGGTGGAGAAGGTGAAGGAGGCGGGTCTCGCGGCTTTGGAAATCCTGCGACATTGTCGTACGAGGAGTGCTCGACCGACCATGGCAGTAGCACGTCATCGTAGGTGGTGCATTTCGAAAGCGTCAGTTGTTCGCTCGCCTCTCCCACGACCTCCACGCTTTTGGCAGTTCTTCCCTCGCGGTTCGGTGAGGTCTCGGGTATGCTCTCGTGCTGCGTGTCTTCTTCCTTGCTCAGCAACACCGTACTGCCTCTCTCTCTCTCTGAGTGTGTCTCTCTGTGCATTCTTTCATCCATGAGGCAAGCATTTCGAGTTCAGGGGTTTCGCCTGAACCCTAGTCGAAATGCTTGCGAGGGAGATTATTGAGCAGGGAAGTGAATATTACTGATGGAAAACCATAAGGTCTTGAGAATTTGCCTTCAACAGAGAGCAAGGTCTTGAGAATCTGCTTCGTTCGGGTCAAGATGGCAGGCTCTGCAGCCGCACAAGTCCGCGGTCTTGCGCTGTATGGTCCGGGATTGTAGCTCCGTCGACGGGGTCTACAGAGAACTCGGTCCGTCTCCCTCGCCTAATTCCTTTATGTTGGTCTTTCTCGAATGCTTTCATGTGGGTAGTTCTTCTTTTAGTCAGATTAAGATGGAGTGCTCGGTTCATTTGCAAATGCACAAGATGAAAGATGGTTCTTGCTTTTTTGAGAAGTTCTTTGACATGTTGTTTTAGACTGCTTGTGAAGAAAGCCAGACCGGTTCGCGGTAAAATGAAAAAGAAAGAGTGAACTTTTCCGGATTTTATTGGTCATATAGTCATGTCTTTCGTGTAAAATTTGAAGTCAGTAACAATCTTTTGGGCCTGAATCTTTCTCATGTAGCCTCTCGCTTCACATTAGGTGAACTCCCATGCGTGAGTGGTTCTTGCTTTTTAAGTTATCACCCTAGTGGAAAGATTCTTCATTTCTTGTTCCTCGGTGTTCCAAATATGCTTGGTTTCGGAGTTTGCTCTTCGGAATTTCGAACCAGGGGTTCATTTGATATCTATGGTTGCCGTTGCGAGGAAGTTATGTCAAACATGTTGGAAATAGATGAGTTTTGCAAAATGTGACTCCCGTAGAGGACTTGAAGTCAAGTTTAATTTTCTTGTACAATCTGACACGAGTTCTGAAAAATGTAAGCAAAAGTGTTTCTGGGATGTTGGTGGGGTAAATATCTTTGCAGTTTGGCTTTTATGTAAAATTTGCATTTCTTTTTCTCCAGCGTTGCTTCCGCTAAAAAGGAAGATCGAAGATTGAGTTCAATGCACTGAGAAGATGGCTCCTACTGCACTGCAAATCAAAGAAGCTAAATGGATTAAGCTTGATGGACTGATTCGAGATTACGACCTTTGGGATGATCCTGCTAAATCCTATGATGTTCTTGTGAAGTTGGCAGACATCGCCAGAGCAGTTGATGCCCTGAGGGATTTAACTTACAAGGTGGTGTGGAATGCCATATCCATTTCATAGAATAAGCTTTTCTACCCAGTAGGTGTGGATTAAGTTGGGTAATTGTTGGGTCATTGGTTTGCCCATTATCTATGCCAAAGCCTGAAAGCATGTGCACATACTTGTCTTGACTCTTCTTCTGAGATTAACTTGATTCTTAATGTGTCAATGACTGTCATATCTGGTTTAACTGTATCACTTAAAGGAAGTGCAGTTGTTGGGCTTTAGTTGACTTTTATTTGCTGAATTTGCAGGCGGAAGAAGCAAAGCTGATAACTCAACTGGTGGAGATGGATGCTATTAATTATGCTCTTTTCAAGCAGGCATACACTTCGTCTTTGGATATGAGTAAGTTTTTGGACTGTTATGAGATGTTGAAGCTTCTTAAGGGACCATATGATGTGGATGGAGCGTCAATGGTCATCAAAGCTGAATCCAATGGCAATTACCATGAGGTTTGATAATCTAACTTCATTTCTAGAATAATTATGCATGTGCAAAGAGATGATGTTTATATCACACTCTTCCGTTGTGATATACATTGATGTAGAATGGATGCACAGTTTCTGGTTCCTGCTTCTTTATAATACTTACGCCACAGTATAGGAGTTTCAAAGAACTTGAGAATGAAAAAACTGCATATATATGTACATATAAGGGTGGGACATTATTAGTGGAATCTTGTTAGTATATATTTATGCTTGTGTGCATCACCATTACAGTTACTTCTTATCTACGAATCTCTTTGCTTGATGACTTAGATGTCTTGAAAATCAATTGTGGGATTTCTCCTGGGTTTAGCGGATATTTAATTTATTGTCTAGTATCCTTCTTCCTATGGGAGGTATTTTGCATGTCCCTCCCCTGAATTCCAACTCAGAAGTAAACATTGAGTGATAATGTGGTGGCTATCAAAAGAATATGAGAAAAAAGAAAAGTGAGAATTTGATCAGTATGAATAGTGGTTCGATATTATTCTCCACTATGAGGATACTTCTGTTATGAGGATACTTCATTTTGACATCAGTATGAACTAGGACAGGGAATGATAAGTTGCCAATCTATTTGCATATGACAGATGAAATCCTGGAAAATAGTGGACTGTAATATTCATCTATAATGGGGATATATTCCTTTTCCATTAGCTAATTCAATGAAGTTCACTCAGTTTTGTTGACACAAAAGAAAAAATAATAATCTTTTGGGCTTATGCCTTTGCTGGTTCCAATCTCTGTTTCATGCATTTGCTAGTCCAGTTATGGGCTGAAAAACTACTGGAATGTACCAAAAATGGGCTGAGAAGCAAGGTTATTGAGGGAGGATTGTGGAGAAGTGTTGGGCAACTAATGGTGGAATCACTTCTGCAATGGTTGAATTTGAATTTGATTATGCATATGTTTGTCTTCAAGGGGAGAGGGGTGTTCATTGAATGATAAGTGGTTCAGAAACTGGATCAACAATTGATGAGGTAGGTTTACAATTATCATTTTTGTTTTGATGAAACATTGACTTTCGTATACTGCTATTGGTTTTTGACTTCTTTTTAACAATGAGCTCTGAATGATTTGTTTCTTCTCTTTCCGGAGATTTCAGAAGGCAAAAGTGGCATCTTGTTAGTGCATCATTAATATCAAGAAACAATTTAAAGTGTATTAAAGACATGACCAACATGTAAATGACCATGTGCAAGGAAAAACACATTGGAATTGGAAGATTGATTGTTTCTGTGGCTCTTTCTTGAAATCAAAGCAGCTAAATATGAACTCGTACTCATGGCACCTTATTGTATATATTTGGGTAAATTCTTTCTTGATCTTATCTTAATTACACACTTAGATATTTGTGTGGCACCTAGATGTATACATGTACCATAGAGTCTAACATTGGCTAAAAAATATAAGATATGCAACTTCAAATGGTGTGTGGATTAATTTTGCACATGAGCTTAAGGTTGATTTAGTTCACTCAAAAACATAGCCAAGGGAATTGTTGCATTTCATGGGATCCTACCGTTCAAGTTGTTTCTTTTTATAGTATATCTGCTTCTTATACAAGTGAATTGAAGATCGTGACAAGCCTTTTCTGTGTGATGTGTTTCTGTTCTGCTACATCATTGGCCCCTAAATTCCTGTCAGTTCCTCATTTTAGTACTCAAAATTTGCAGGTTAGCCTAGCAGCTGTCGATATAATTCCTCTGTTCCATGGTTCGGCCCCTAACCTAAAAATTAGTGAGGAGGATTTGCTAATCTTGTGCCTATCGTCATTGCCTGACCTAAACACACGTTCATGATTGCCTGTCTAGTACGACATTTTGTGATTGAGAAATATGATCTCAAATTTTTTATCCCAGGTGAAAGGAGCATTTTTGCAAATAAGATTAAGGCCCTCAACCGGTTGAAGGCTAAACTTCTTGTTGCAGCCAGCGATGTAGGAGTTCCAGGCATAAATGGCTTCAAGAAAGAAAATGTGTTCAACATATGGCAAGATGAGGTCCGAAGATACGTTCTTTACCCTCGCAAGCATGCAAAAGATGTAAGAAGTGGTGTTGAAATGCCTGACCTGTATTCTGTTTTGGATGGTAATATAGAACCTCTGACTGGAGCTCATATCCAGAGGAGACTCTCAAATGACATGTCTCCATAGTAAAGCAGTTTTTCCCAATTTTGCTCTATTAATTTATTTCTCTGCGTTGGTTTTTCATCCCAAAGTTTAAGCCCTTGAAGTTTATTTTTATGTTAAAAACACGACAATGTTCCTTTGTCATACATGTATTTACGCCTGAAATTTATTTTGTTGACAGAACCATAAGTCGGGAAAATAGAAAGTGACCCTTCGGTAGGCATTTTGACTGGGGGCACAGAGAGATTTTAGCTAAAAAATTGAAGGTAATCTGATCAAATTCCCATCACGTGCGTGTAAACTGCTCAAGATAAGGACTATTGTCATGAACTAGGCATATGAAGTTACCAGTTTGTCCAGGTAGTTGAGCTTCTTTGCTGGTTCACGATCTTTAGTAATTCTGACTCTCGAGCTTTGACGCTCCCCAAGACAATAGAGCCATCATAGGCCACAGAGTCACTGTGTTGGGATAAAGCAATAAGTAATTCTAATTCCACCAAACATCGCTCAAAGTTCGATGAGTATGTATAAGATGTGCATTCACATAATTTGGAATGACGTAATTAAGTTTACATGTTGACATCCCAATATTTGATTTGGTGTGAGGAACAGGCATGCCAATTAAACACACGAGGTAGATTCGTTTCTCAATGTTACTGTTCCCTTTGAGCTTCGGCCTCTGTCTTCTCGCTTGGTTTATGAAGTCAGTGGGCATGATAAGTTCACGGTATAAGTATGAATAACCAAGAAAGAATCAATAATAAGCAGTTCAGGATTTATGAAGAAACAATTGTAGTTTATTGATATAGATAAAAGTTTAAGGATGGCAAAAACACGTCAATGGATGATGATAATAATTAGCAGTTCAGGCTTTATCCTGGCCTTTGTGAAGTTTTCGCCCCTAATTGTGGGAACATCATCATCTTAAGGTCTTCCACGTTCATGTACAAAATTCAAGAGCCAAAAATGACATATTGCGGATACGTGCTCCTTTGAGGTTCTCTAAAAACAAGACGCAAGCATGATAAGTCATTGTACGCCCAGCCTTACTCCTTAAAAGACTGAGCAGCAGACGGTTGTAGACAACTGTCTTTCCAGACTTCCTTTTAAATTAAAAAAAAACATCCACCAGATAATCAGATTGAATTGCGAAGCAGAACGGTTGTACCTACAATTTGCACTCAGCATTTCAGCATTTTTCCGCTACCGACTTCAGCATCAGAATGTATGTTCAAAAACTTGCACAGATTTTTTCGAAAGTGATTTCAATGTTCCATCATAACTCTTCCTCCAAAAGATGCCTTGTAAAATAACCTAGAAAAACCCAGATCACTCCACAGGCCCAGACAAAGTAAATACAGTCAGCCCCCTCGTCTCGTCCTTCTTTTCTTTGCCCCCTTTGCTAAGCAAATTTCATCAAAAAAACTTTCCCTTGCTAGTGGCTTCAACATGAATGACAATGACAATAAAAGCTCAATACTTTTCAGCAAACAGCATCTAGGATGATGCTGCCAGACTACCTTCGCAGAATCCATTCACCAAGATCCCAAAAGAGATGACAGAACTAAAGCTTGAGAATCAGGCCAATAGGACTATGATCACTACCGGTGATATCAGGAAGGATGTATGAGTCATGAACTTTGTCTGCTATAGATTCTGAAACAAGAAAATAATCGAGCCGCCACCCTGTAGATTGCAAGAGGATAGTTAACAGGTGAGAATACCTATTTCCATATGCTTCATCTGATAAGACAACAATATGCATAATGACTCAATAAAAAGCAAAAGCTTGTTATTGCTCATATTATCACCATTACAGGAGAGAAGTGTAACATTACATATATAATGTTCCATCAAGTAGATCTATGTATACCTTGATCACATCTTATGACTTCCGTCGGGTATCATCGTAACTCAAAAATCAAAGTTAAATCTGAATAGGACTTTATGTTATCTCATCACACCAACTCCCTCTGACTCTTAAACTTCCAAGAGAAAATATCTAGTATCTACATTGTATGCTATTCCAGTTTACTTGAAGAGGACCAGCAGGATTGGTCTGAAGTTTGAACTAGGAAAGATACAAATGTTTTCCATAGAATACATGCACATCATCAATTTAGAGAGGTAAACGCATTATACAGAAAGTTTGGATACCTTCATATTTGATGCTATAGAGACCACATAACTCATTGGAGAGATCTTATCCTGATTGTGCAACAATCGTCTCCCTTACAGCTGCAATCTTCACCAAAAGATTATATTAGGATCCACACAGAACCTCTGACATTCATATTTAATCACACAAGATGAGGTGCTCATACAGGGTGGGTTCAGAATCCTTTAATTCCAATTCAGACTTGAATCACATTCACTCATTCCATGCCACTGCCATTTATGATCAATTCGATAGATTTAATGTACATTGCTATTTGCAAATGTTATGCCTAATTTTCTAGTCACGTACAAAATGCAAGAATTTACTCATTCCTTTCTTCTTTTTGGTGCAAAAGACAGATTTAAAATACCATTTTACCCATTTCAAAATATATTAGACATGGAAACATGTACACATGGTAGTGTCTACAAGTGTGTTTAGTTACTGCTCAACAAATCAATGACAAAGATTAGAGAATTACGATCTCTTTCTTTTAATCAGGCCCGTCAAAAACCAACCTCGATGCTGTTAAAATGCCCAACCCAAAAGTTTAAGCTGGTAAGTGTAAGGTGACCACATGAATATAAGGCCCATATAAACCCGGTAGACATGCTGTGTGAGGTACTTCAACAGATGCGTTATTCTCTTTTAACACAAATAAGGTAGTGCTTTCTCATTTGACAAACTAAAAGCAACTATTCTAGTAAGAAAAGTACCCTTGACAAGCTTCTTGAACTCGTAAGCTTACATTATAATGCATTACCATGTTACGAAAGTCACAATCAAAGATAGAGCTGCAAGGACCAAAATTTAGATGACTTCCCTTCCATTGAAGCCCTAATGGATACATCTGCCGGTTCTACCTGTATTCAGAGTCATCCAATAAATTTTTTCTCCACATTTTGTAGAAGTTTTGCCATGATGGAAACATCATCACATTTGTGACAGCTATTAAAGGACAGAGGGATGTTTAAGAAGCACAAGTGTCATCAAAAGGTTGATTTCTTGCAACTGTTAGAGGCTATTATTTATTTAATTAATACAATTGATAATGTGAATGTCCCTTAAGAGACATGCTCTGACAACATTTGATAGAATTTGTATCTAGCAAAGTATAGAAGAAGCTCGAATGCATGTAGCCTCAAGTTCCCAATTACGAAAATGCTGCAATGCCGAGCATCATGATTCTTGGTGTAGAGAAAAGTTACTTTGTATTATTCAATAAACTTTAATATATATATATATAAAATAAACCCTAAAAGTGGTAAAGACTAATTTACCCTTCTTACTCCTAACACTCCCCCTCAAGCTGGAGCATAAATATTAATCATGCCCAGCTTGTTACAAATATGTTCTATCCTCCCATTACCCAAGGACTTAGTAAAGATGTCTGTAAGTTGTTCACTGGTTCGAACATGACTGGAAAGAATTACTCCATTCTGCAACTTCTCTCGGATAAAATGACAATCAACCTCAATGTGTTTTGTTCTTTCATGAAACACGAGGTTGGAAGTTATATGCACAACAGCTTTATTATCGCACCACAGAGTCATGGGTACTAAATCTTTAAAGCCTAACTCAGTCAATAACTGTCGAATCCACACTAATTCACACGTCACTTGTGCCATGGCTCTATATTCTGACTCATTACTAGAGCGGGCAACAACACTTTGTTTCTTACTTTTCCATGATACCAGATTTCCTTCGACTAAGGTACAATATCCAGTAGTTGATCTTCTATCATCTGGAGACCCAACCCAATTAGCATCAGAAAAACCTTCAACTCTGTTATGACCATGGTTTTGGTAGAGAATTCCTTTTCCCGGAGCTTTCTTCAAATACCTCAATATCTGAATAAATGCATCCCAATGAGATGTACGAGGGGAAGACAAAAACTGGCTTACTACACTGACAGGAAAAGCAATGTCTGGTCGAGTAACTGTAAGATAATTCAGCTTACCTACCAGTCTTCTATATCTCTCAGGATTATTAAGAATTTCTCCTCCATCAGCAACTAATTTAACCCCTTGTTCCATGGGTGAATCAAGAGGCTTTGATCCCAACATACCTGTCTCAGTGAGCAAATCCAAGACATATTTTCGCTGTGACAGAACAACACCTTTTTGTGATTGTGCCACTTCGATTCCTAGGAAATATTTCAATTTTCCTAAGTCCTTAGTTTGAAATTGTTGCTGAAGATAGGCTTTTAGCTCAGCTATACCAACCAAGTCATCTCCCGTGATGATAATATCATCAACATACACAATCAAGAATAGTCTGCCTCCCCTTGATTGTTTATAAAAGAAAGAATCATCATTTCCACATCTTGATAGCCCAAAATACAATACAACCTCAGAAAATCTTCCAAACCATGCTCGTGGAGATTGTTTCAAACCATAAAAAGATTTTTTTAATTTGCAAACTAGTCCAGACTCCCCCTGAGCAACAAACCCTGGAGGTTGCTCTATATAAACTTCCTCATGAAGAGTGCCATTCAAAAAAGCATTCTTAACATCAAGCTTAAATAAAGGCCAATTATACGTTGCAGCAAGAGAGATCAAAATACGAACAGAAGTAAGTTTGGCAATAGGAGAAAATGTGTCTAGATAGTCAACCCCATACACCTGAGCATACCCTTTTGCAACAAGTCTTGCTTTTAAACGAGCAAGAGAACCATCGGGGTTAACTTTTACAGCATACACCCATCGACAACCAATAGCAGTTTTGCCTAGAGGAAGTGGTACTAAGTCCCAAGTTTGATTAATCTCAAGAGCCTGTAATTCTTCTTCCATTGCTGTCCTCCAACTAGAACTTTGTAATGCCTCAGCGACAGACTTGGGGATAGGATATTGTTCGACAGTAGTTAAAAAGGCTCGAAAAGTAGGAGACACAGAAGAGTGAGAAATAAAATTTGCAATAGAATGTTGAGTACAAGTACGTGTACCTTTGCGATGAGCAATAGGAAGATCAAGATCAGATACAAGAGGAGGGACAGCTAATGGCGGATCTGGAGCTGAAGTCGACGTAGTAGTGACATGAGGAGCAGGGGGAGCAGTAGTAGCATCACGATGACGTCGTGTATAAACCTGGAGAGGAGGTGGTTTCTTTGTAGATATTGGTGAAACATTGGGAATAGTAGACCGAATGGTGGTCACATACAAGTCTTCATCTAATTCAGACACATCAATTGGAACATTATGATAAGGAGTGGATTCAAAAAATGAAACATCAGCTGTTACAAAATATTTTCTCAGTAATGGAGAATAACAACGATATCCCTTTTGAGTGCGAACCCATAAACATACACTTGAGTGCCTTGGGATCAAGTTTTGACACTCCGGGTCGATGATCACGAACAAAACAGACACAACCAAAGATACGGGGTGGTAAGACAAATAGTGGTTCACTAGGAAGCAAGGTGGAAAAAGGAATACCACCTTGCAGAATAGAAGAAGGCATGCGATTAATGAGATAACATGTAGTTAGAACAGCATCAGACCAAAAGGTTTTCGGTACCTTCATCTCAAATAACATGGATCTAGTAACTTCCAATAAATGCCTATTCTTCCGTTTAGCAATACCATTCTGTTGTGGAGTATCAGGACAGGAAGATTCATGGATCATACCATGTTGAGTCATAAAATCAGAAAAGGATGTGGAAAAATACTCCTTAGCATTATCAGAACGCAGAACTTTAACACGCATGCCAAATTGAGTATAAATTTCAGATATAAATGCACGAAAAATAGAAAATAATTATGAACGATCTTTCATTAAATATAACCAAGTAACTCTGGAATAGTCATCGACAAAAGTAGCAAAATATCTGAAACCCGAATTGGAAACCACACGACATGGACCCCAAATATCTGAATGAACTAATAAAAAAGGAGATGATGATCGTTTAATGACTCGAGGTGTATAACTAACACGATGTAATTTGCCAAGTTGGCATGACTCGCACTCTAGACTAGAAAGAGATTGAAAACTAGAATCTAACTTTTGAAGACTACGTAGAGAAGGATGACCAAGACGACAATGGATTTGATGTGGGGACGCAACACTTGTGCAAGCAACTGAAGAAGCATCTTCAAGTACATACAGCCCCCCTTCCTCACGTCCTCTACCAATCGTCTTCTTCGTAGCCAGATCCTGGAAGACACAAGAATCAGGATAAAAAGTTACTGAACACTGAAAGTTTTTGGTTAACTTACTAACAGACATTAGGTTAAATGGAAATTGTGGAAGATAAAGCACTGAGGACAAAGGTAATGAAGGACTTGGGTTAACTGTGCCAATTCCCCTAACATGTGTAGGTGACCCATTGGCTAGAGTAACTATGGACGAAGATGGAGAAAAAGAGGAAAATATACCTGAAAGACCTGACATGTGATCAGAAGCCCCTGAATCAATGATCCAAGGACGAGAAGTAGCCGAAAGACATGCAGTAGCATTACCTGTCTGAGCCAAAGTAGCAGTGGAAGAAACAGGCTGTGAGATTTGAGACTGTGTGTACCGAGTATATTCCTCACCAGACATAACCACCACCTTGTCTTCAGATGACTGTGGAGTAGGGTCAATATTAGACGCTGTATTAGCAAACTGGTGCTGCTGCCCTGGTCTCCCATGTAGCTTGTAGCAAAATTTTTGAATATGACCAGGTTTGCCACAGTAATGACAAACTCGTGTAGTTCCCGAATTATCAGTAGATATATGGAATTGTCCATAAGGATGCTGATTATCTTGACCTCTACCTATTCCAATGCCTCGGCCTCCTCCTCGGACACCACGCCCACGATACTCGCCACGGGTTCCTCCATCACTCCTATTACCACTACCAATTCGAGTCTGGGACACAAGGGCTGAACTCCCCACCATAGATGTAGTATCCTGAGAGGACTCACGAGATACTCAAAGAACTCGAGCAAATGTATCTATGAGTGATGCTATATTCTCTCCTCCAAGAATCTGAGACCTAACATTTTCACATTCAGAACCAAGATATCCTAAGAATCCCATTACAGCCAATTGTTCCCTTTGACGTTGCATTTGTTGAACATCAGTTGAAATAGGGAGAACAACATTCAACTCCTCATACAATCTCTTAAAGTTTGCAAAGCACTGAGTAATAGAGTGCCCCTTTCTTTCAAATCGATAAAACTCCTGTGATAGCTCATAAATCCGTGACAAATTATCTTGGCCAGAATACAGCACATTCAAATACTCCCATAGTTCTCTGACTGTATCAATATGAGTTACCATGTCAACTATATTACTCTCCATAGAATTCAGCATTTGACCAAGAATACGTGCATCAACACCATCCCAAGTTACATCATCTCTGGGCTTAAACTCAATTAAGTGTCTATGTTGATTCTTGCCTGTCAAAGTAAGCTTCACAATTTTCTTCCATTGGTGGAAGTTAGCACTACCTGCGAGCTTCTTATCAGTAATTCGATTAGATGAAGAGGAAATCACCTCACTCATCACAGTATTATTCTTCTCATCGCCCATTTTCCAAATAAGAATAAGCAAACTCTGACCTTAGCTTCCGTCAAACAACTCAGCCTCAACCATTCAATAACCCAATATTACCACTACCAAATAAAATGACAGAAGCTACCACACAACTTTCAAATCATCAAATAAATAACTGCACTATACCCAAGTAGCAACTTGCTTCATTAATCAGCCAAATCAGCCAAATTAGCAACTTTAAAGCAAATTCTAACCCACAAAATCATCCCGATGAGTGCTATTGCACTCTGTCGCTATTGCAGCTTGTCTTCTTTCTCTCTAGGGTTTTCCCTCTCCTTCACCGACCTCACGTACAAGAAGCGGGACAGCTACACCACCAAATCCAACAAGCATAGGGTCGTCAAAACCTTTGGTAGGCCAGCAAATCGCACAAACACGAGCGCACGGAAGTTGCGCGAGCAAGCCGTGCAAGCAGCGTGAGCGGCGCGAGCCGAGCGAGCCGCGCGAAAGAGCCCCGTGAGCGAGCCGCGCAAGCGAGCTCCGCGTGAGCGAGCCACGTGAACGAGCCGCGTGAGCGAGCCCCACGAGCGAAGCTGCACGAGCAAGCCGCGTGAGCAAGCCACGTGAGCGAGTCCCGCAAGCGAACCACGTAAGTGAGCCGCGCGAGCTGCGCGAGCAACATGAGTGAGCCCCGCGAGGGAGAAGCCCTCTTCCGGTGAACGGTCCCGCGAGGGAGAAGCCCTCTTCCGGTGAATGGTGGTGGCGAGTCGACGGCGGTCCAGCGAGTCTACGGCGGCGGGCGGCTGCTTTGTCGTCTAGGGTTAAACCCTAGGCTTTGATACCATGTAGAGAAAAGTTACTTTGTATTATTCAATAAACTTTAATATATATACATCAAAAATAAACCCTAAAAGTGGTAAAGACTAATTTACCCTTCTTACTCCTAACACTTGGCTAGCATTGTCGCTGTAATATAAAGTCCATTCACCAGCCAATTACCTCCTTAGCTAATGTATAACGTAGAAATGAGTAAATACACGCAAGGGCCACAGGTAGTATCCTGAACTTATCATATTTGCGACTCATAGTCCTAAATAGGTATTTTGGATCCATACCTCGTCATGAATCCACTCGCAAACGCCAGACTGGTGTAAGATGTCAATGTATTTAAAGAGCAATCCCATGATATCTTGCATGTGCTCTGCTTTTTGGTGCAATACATGATTAGAATTTCAAGCCTCATAATCTGGGCTTTTTACACGACCGAGTTTCTGCCAAAGGGAATAAGCAAAGCCCTAAGTTGGTGAGAATGGTTTTTTGCAAATGACCTGAAAGAAAAAATAGAGAAATGCCCATCAGAGGCAAGAATAGCCAGAAAAAAGCGAGACAAACTTTTTTTGCACGACATAAACCCTTCAGAAAAGAGACTTGTTTCTGCCAAAGGGAATAAGCAAAGCCCTAAGTTGGTGAGAATGGTTTTTGCAAATGACATATGAAAAAAAAAATAAGTCCATGTATTAACAATTGATAGAATGAGTACGAAAGAAAAATAGAGAGGGCCACCGTTGCTCAAGCAAGGCCGGCATCTCCGGGTCCGGCCGACCCCAAAATCCCCGAGCACCATGGCTTGTGGCCCATTTGGCGATCGGTTTGGCCGACGCGCCGCGACCAACCACTAGCGAAAAGAGAATGGAAAGCAAAAAAAAAAATCAATAAACCTATTAAAAATTATATAAAAAAATCTATATGAGTATCAATCAAATCACATAGGACTGCCAGCATCTTTGTCAACGGTTTTCAGCCTAAATTAGTCAAATTGACTTAATTGACAAAATGTGAAAATATTTAGAGTTAAATTGGTATAACTAAAAGGTTTAGAACTAAATTAGCACAAATACAATACTTCTAAGACTTTTTTATACTTTTCTAGTGAAGATCTTTTGGCCACATCAAGGAAGCACAAGCTGGGTACTTTCTCTTGCGATGCAAGATGTGTAGCTCACCAAAACTCTGGTGGCCATCGCATTATAGAGTTGCTTGTATGGTGAAACCATAGGAGGAAAACATGCCCGTGTCATCATGGGCAATGGTGCAAGATTCCTCAGTAGCCGGTGTGTTAGCATCGATCACGGCTCACTAACACCTACTCATTCGAGATATTTTACATGATATGTCCGAGGAATATGCTTTGTCGGTATTTATAAAAAAGAAGCAACAGGTCTTGAGCACCTCGCAAAGACCACTGATTTACCGAAACCATGATAAACCTTGTAACTGAAGATAGAGTTCGTTCATGAATAACGAGAGAGAGAGAGAGGGGAGAAATTACACATTTGCAATCCAACGTCAAACACAAGGATGTCGCCAAAATTAAAACTGTTATTATTTCTATAAATGAATTTAATAATGCACTTCATATGTCTTTTTTTCATCCGCTACCTCAATTCTTGAGTCATTATAGCCTTTCGGATCACTTTCCAATTGCAAGGAAAAGCTTATCTTGAGAATCTCACTACAAGATGAAGCAGGACACGATTATTCGTCCCTAGTAGCACAACAAGAAAGACAAATATCACAAGGTAGAGGTATGGAGTTGAGGGGAAAATCATGTCCCTCTCAGCCTGTGGGCAAGAAATTTGGGGCTTGATATGTGGGGGAGGATCAACAAGGATCGGATATACATGTAATATCGATGAATGAGAGAGATCTTGAATACGAAGACTTGCGGTCGTCTATTGAAAAGCTCGTATCAACCAATAAAACCAAATCGATCAAGTCAAGAACATTACGGGAGTAGCGAGTAGGACCCAACATCATCACGATTTCTTTCTAGCAAGAAAAAATCACAACTGACAATTCATAGATTTAGCCATCCGACAACATCATTTCATATTTTTGGAGAACTTTTATTAAATAAGTTATTTCATATTTTCTTGCATAGTTAATATATTTTCCTTTTTCTAAGATGACATGAAAGCCGCCTTAAGAATCAAGGTAGACCTTCAATCAAATTGAATCCATGAAAATTAAGAATTGATTGATTCTCATAAATAACAATTGCAAAAATTCAATTGGAAGGAAAAAGAGATGTCAAGAAATTGAAAGAATTATCAACTTTATTCTATTGGTGTAGAAGAAAATTCTCCATAACTCGTTAGCATAAAAGATGTGAACTTTATAGTTCTCTCACTATCTTTGGGCGAGAATCTTTTATCGTGTTCAAAAGTGTGGCATTATTAGAAGATTTTTCCAATCGCCAAAAACAAAAAAAGGTAGGGTTCACTAGGAAATGATAATAATCTAATTGATTCGACCTTCGGCTCATTTCTTGACGAAAGCAGTGACGGAGCCAAGATTTAGGTTGTGGGGGCATAATACTTTTGACAAAACGTGGAGTCAAGATTTTTTTTTTTTTTTTTACTGGAGTATTTTGAATAAAGTTTCCCTATGTAGAATGTAAATTAGTAATTTATAACCGTAACAAAATAGAAGTTCAACTCAAAATTTTGTAGATTTTGTTCTCGATTCTTTATAGGAACCTATACAAGTATAGGGACAAGAATATACTTTTCTCTTAATGACTCTTAGTTATAATGTGTAAATTTTTAAATTTATTTTTTCACCTAGAACTTATTCACTAAAATATTCAATTAACTAAGGTTGGTTTCGTCCATATTGAAATTTTTTTAAGCTGAAAAGATATACCTAAACATTATATATTTTGCATATGAGGCGTATATAGTGTAAATTAAAAGTAGAAATTCTTATATGAAAAATAATATGAAGAAACAGATAACACAATAAATTTGTCAACACATACAAGGAAAGATGAGATTATATCATTAGTTTACATTTTTGCAAATTACCTTTGTACCCATTGAATACAAAACATTGCAATTTACCTTAAGCAATACAATTTTTTGAATGTTAAGCATAACTAAAGATGAGATTAAATTCTATATATTAGAGATTTGTCCCTATTTTTTTACTTTGGGTTGGGGGGGGTTGGGCCTAGGGGGCGCCTCCGCTGCTCCCCTTTCCCCGTGGCTGATGTCTAGTGTATAATCCGAGTTAATGAAGTTTCATTAAATTGGTCCAACATTCTACAAACCCGTCAATTAAAGTCACGCAATTGTCAAAGAGAAAATTGCAATTTTTCTACCTTATTTACAAATACAGACTTCATGAAATTATTTCATTTAGTACATTTTGCTTTTTCATTTTAATAAAATTTGTCTCTTGCATAAATAGATAGGGTGTCTACTATTTAAAACGTACACGTAAATATTTTCTTTTCAAAACGAATATATAAGTCCAATTCGGGGATTCTTGATATTGATTAATCACAGACTGATAGAGCCACGTTAAGTGGCAAGATCACGGATTATTATTGGCTTTTCAATTGGCATTACTCTTAAATCACGTAACGAGGGAGGAAGATTCTCAATCTCCGTCCCTTCCCCCACCTTTTTCTCCTCATTCTCTTACCAGTTTGTTTATCCTTTGGACGGAGGATGCAAGAGAGCACAACCGTATGAAATACAATAACACAGCATAACTAAGAGCTAGCCCAAGTCCCTCCCAACATAAAACCAAATTGTCAGGAAATGTAACAAATACATAAAGCTTTTCCAATCAAACTATGTATGACTCTCTAAATATTATTGCTATCTCCAAAAGGAAAACTAGTGGAAATTATGCAATCGCTTGATGAAGTTGAGAATGTTTCTAGTTCTATCTCAGCTTTGCCATTGTTGACTAGGTCATCTGATGGGTAAATAAGCGGTTTTGGAGGCATATGAAGTTTTCCAATATCTCCTTCAAGCATTTCTAGGACTTTGTTCATTGGAGGCCGATGGTCAGGATTTAATTGTATACACCAAAATGCAACTATTATCATCTTTTTTATCGCCTTCCTTTCCTCTTCTTCAACTCCTTCCATTTCAATATTTCCTCCTTCATGGACTTGGTCATACACCCACACGGGAAAATAAATTTGGCTTGAGTGTTCCGCATTTGCATTTATATTCTTCCTTCTACCTGCCATTTCCATGAGCAACATCCCGAAGCTATAGACATCTGCTTTATAAGATACACCACCAATGTTTTTATAGAACAATTCAGGTGCCATATATCCTAAGGTTCCTCTTGCAGCTGTTAATGAGACTATGTTGTGATTAGTGGGATAAAGTCTAGCAAGTCCAAAGTCAGAAACTTTCGGAGTGAAATTCTTGTCTAAAAGAATGTTGTGAGGCTTGATATCAAAGTGTAATATTTTCATGTCGCACCCATGATGTAAGTATCCCCTTTGCCACCCCAAGAGTGATCTCATATATTTTCCTATAATCAAGAAACTTATCACCTTCATTAGTGAATATGTGCTTATCCAAAGATCCATTTGACATGAGATCATATAGGAGAGCTTGTTTTGAACCTTCAAAGAAAAAACCATGAGTCGCACTACATTAACATGGTGAATTCTTCCAATAGTAGCCACTTCACTGATAAAATCCTGGCCATCGGCCTTGGATTGCTTTAAAATCTTGACAGCCACTTCATTGCCACTTCTGAGCATTCCTTTGTACACGAACCATACCCCCCTTCACCCAATTTATGCTTAAAATTCCTAGTGATCTTTTTAATGTTCGAGTAAGAGTACCTTATGGGTAAAAAGTTGTTATGAGCTTGCAAAAATTCTTCAATGTTCTTGTCCATTGCTAAGTGCCTTCTTTTGTACTTGTAGATTAGAAATATCGTGACAAATGGCATCCCGATCACGAATTTCACTGCACAAAATTGCACTGACGAAAATTAGAATGGCTAGTAGTTTTTTAATTACTTTAAGAACAAATCATTGCAACTCACCTAGTAGTACTATAAAATCTTCAGTTGTCCAAAAGGCAATATCATCTAGGACACTGTATAATGTACAAGGAAGGAATGACGTCAAAAGAAATGGAAGGAAAAGAAGTATGGAAAACAAAACTCACGAGAAAACAAAGTAGTAGCAACAGCAAGCTACTTTGTTTAAGTTGAATCGTGTCCAAAAGAATATGAGAAGGGAGATGCATGCATTTGCAAGAATGAAAATAGCAGCATGTACAAGAAAATCCTTTTGCTTTGTTAGCGGTCAACAAAATATAGAGGAATAGTGATTTTCATTTTTAGTTAATAATTTCTTACTTCTATCGATACATGAATACAATTTTTTTAAGGAATTTGTTAATGAGCGTCTCTTGAATTACTATGTCAACAATTAAGGAAATCATTAAGAAAATAAGAAAATCTCAACTCTATACCAACTTAAAACTAGTCATGTGGCCCTTTTTTTTCTCTTTACATCAGGAGTCCTAACCCAATTAGTGGAAAGTAATGATAATCTAGGCACAGGTATACGAGCAACTGATGACGGATCTGTGTGGGGTGACTTCTACTGTTGCTTCGTTTATTTATTTTTTCCAAAATCCAGCAACTCCTACAATTTGATTTTAAAATGTAACACGAAGCTCCGGGAACCTGTCAAATACACAAATATTGATGTATACTAATATGTATATTTTGCATAATTTCTTGGATTTAAATATTCATCTCATTTTCCAGTTTTGAGGAGAAAGTAGCACTTGAAAGAATGTAGAGAATCATGTAATATTGTTATAAAATTTCATTGCCAACCGATGCTTACCTCCCGTGTAGCCAAAGTACTTCCCGCAAACATCACCATAATAGACGTTGACGAAAGTAAGCGAGCAAAAGAAAGATGTCTTCCATGAAGTATAAAAGGGGAGAACAAATCCATCGGTCATGATTTTATGGATTTGCTTGTAATTGTAGGACCTAATATTCGTATGCTCAAAAGGCTCAAAATCAGGTGATACCCACGTCCACCAGTTAATGGTGCAAAAATCCCTAACATCTGATGATGGTGGATTAAGCAAAGCATACAGGTTCCAATCCGACGATGTGCTGGAAGAATCCGACCCCTCAGTGCATGGACGCCTAGCAACGTAGAGTGGATCTCTAACCGACTTTGAGCAATTCACGATAACCAATGTACCTTGGTCATATGGGTAGTATATAGGGTTTGGATAAGAATAGTTCTTGAAGTTATACAATGGCCATGAATGACGAGGGAGAGATGAGCAATTATCCTTTTGCAATCCGTCATCAACCAATCTAATTTGATGGTTGGAATAATTGATAGACTGCACATAGAATCGGCCATCATGGAAGTATAGAATGGTGCGATTATCTTCACAAAGCAGCTCTTTTTTTGGGTCACCACAACCTTGCGGATCACTCTTCAGTCGAAATGGGTGACTTATATTGCGAATATCACCACAGGATGAAGCGACACATTGTGGATTAGCCAGCCTAGCATTGCCAGTCATGGCTTGCAATAGAACAAGAATAAGCAGCAAAAACGTTGGATGGATATTCATGGAGCTGAGAGCAATAATCATGTCTTTGTATGTCATTGGACAGAGAAATGGGCAAAGAGTTGCTTGGTGCCTGTGGAGGAGACCCGATATAAAAGGATTGAAAAAAGATGGAATGGATGATCCTAGCCTATGAAAAACAGACACGTTGTTAGAGCTTCCGTGTCATGTCCGACAAGTAGCAACACTTGACAGATACTCATGGAGTCAAGAGCATTAATCATGCCTCTGTTTGTTTTTTTGAGAAAAGAGAAATTGGTAAAGAATTGTTGGGTGGGTTTGGAGGAGGCGCACTATAAATAGATTAGAAGAGATTGGATGATCCTTGCTTGATTGGAGACTTGGGAGTTGCCTTGTCTTATATAAAAAAGCCCAAGTCAGTCAATGGAACAAATGGATGCAAGTCATGAAATTAAAGAGGTGGACCCTAACTAAAGTTCCATTACAAGTTCCAATATGATGATGTGTTGGGAGAGTAGGACGCCTCAATGCATGGACTTGTAGTGATATAGGATGGAGAATTTATCGGCTTTGAGTAGTTCACAATAACCAATCTACCATTGTTTGCATAGGATAAATTGCCTTGATAATTCTTCCAGGCCGCCAATAATGAATGATGGGGGAGAGATGAGCAGTTATCCTTTTGCAGCCCATCTTCAACAACCCTAATATCACCATCATCAGACTATACACAGTATCGGCCACCAAGCAAGTACACAACAATGCGATTATCTTCACAAACCAAGTCATATGTCGAGACACCCCATTCTTTTGGGTTACTCTTCAGTTGAAATGGATCATTTATATTGTGAATGTTGCCATAGGATGAAGCACTTGACCAATTACTTGGTTCGACATTTCTAGTCATCGCTAGAAATAAAACAAGAGTGAGTAGCAAGACTTGATGGATATTCATGAAGCCAGGAGCATTAATCATGCCTCTGTTTGTCTTTGGGTGGAAGAGGTGCAAATATAAAAAGATAACAAGAGATTGGACGATCCTTGTTTGATGGGAGTCTTGGGAATCGCCTCGTCCTTTATAGAAGCCCAAGTTAGTCAGCGGAACAAATGGAGCCAAGTCGAGAAATGTTGATCTTTCTTTCTCCTCTCTCTCTCCACGAAATCGTTGTGTCCACATCTCCTTGACAAAAAAATCCATCACTTCCTTCTGATGCACCATCTTTCTTCTTAGTTTCTTCTTCGTTATTTCCTCATCCCTTCTTCTTCTCCATCTTCTTTCTTCACTGGCCCGCAATAATAGTTAAATTGATGTAAAGTTTCTAGGAAGAAGATAAAAAATCGGAGACTGGAATAACGAATGACGCCAGGTACATAGGTGTGGAATTGAGAGGAAAAATCACGTCCCTCTCAGCCTGTGAGCAATGGAAAATTGGGGCTTCATGTGGGGTGGAGAATTAACAAGGATATGAACAAGATAAAACAAATTCAATCAAGTCGAAAATGTTATAATCATCATTTCTTGCTGGCGAGATAACATCATGATTGCCAACTCATATAATTAGTCATGAATGATATCGTTTCATATTTTTGGAGAATTTTTCTTAGATAAGTAAGGTTTTCATATTTTTGGAGATATTTGTGATGTTAATGGGTTTCTGTTTTCAAAATGACACGGAAGCCATCTAAAACATTAGTGCAGATTTTAAATCGAAGTAAATTGATGTGAATTAAGAATCAAATGAATTTGGATGATTAGTGATCGCACACATTCAATTTGAAGTAAAAAGAAACTTTAAGAAATCAAAATAATTATCTGCTGTATGCTGTTATTATTGAAGAAATTTCTCAAGAGGCCGTTAGAGTAAAAGATTTGAATTATTGTCTTTGGAGAGAATTCAAAGTCAACAACAATAAAAGTTGGTGGGGGCTCACTGGGTGAGGATCATAGTTTGATTTTTTTTTTTTTTTGGGCAACATAGGATTGATTATTACTGGATTAAATAGGAGTCTTACAAACCACCGAAGGTGAGAGGTCTGCGCATAAAATATTCCATAAGGAACCAGGGGGAGAAGAGACCCAATTACAAGGAAGATCATTTAGTCGATGATGTCGTGCTACCCAATCTGCGCTGCGTTTGTGTGGCGAGGACTATAGATTACCATAATATTGTTGTCTTGCCGAAGCCCATTTTTGCATCTCTGAACGAGTTCTTTTAGATCCCATGGAGGGTCGGCCCGGCCCATCACCATGTCTACAACTGCGGAACAATCGCTTTCAATTAAACACTTTCCTGTCAGGTTGCTTCCGAAGTCCCGCACGTGTTTGGAGTTGAGTTCGTTCAGATACGAAATCCCATGTAAGATGGCTTGAGTTTCCCCTTCACTTGCGGAGGAAATCCTAGCTGTGGCCCCAAAACCTTCAATCATCCTTCCCTCCGCGTCGCGAACCACTCCGGCGACAGAGCAGAGGAAATCACCGGGTTGCCACGATGCATCGACGTTCATCTTCAGATTTTGCCCTTCCGGAGGCCTCCACGGACCAGGTTTGCTTCGATTTGGAGAGCTCTCTCTTCTGTTTGATGTGCTCTTGCTGAGCGAATACTGTTGTTCCTGTGCTGCAAGCAGCAGATCTGCTGGTCGGGGTTCCTGCGCACGAAAGATCCGGTTGTTTCGCGCCTTCCAGATGTTCCACAGAACCAGACTGACCAGCTCTCGCTCGGGTAAGTTCCTGTCTCTTCGAAAGGCGCTTGTAAGCCACTGATCCGTGCGTTGGAGGCTATTATTTGGCCTGATCGTTGCAAAAATTGAGTCTTGCCAGATTTTTTTTGCCCACTTGCAAAAGAACAGCAAGTGTTCTGTTGTTTCTGTACTCGAACAGCAGATAGGGCATCGGGGGTCACTAACAATTTTCCTTCTAAATAGGTTTTCCTTCGTCGGGAGGGCATTCTGGCAAATACTCCAGAGGAAGGAGCGAATTTTTGGGGGCACATCGAGACTCCACATTTGTGTCCATAAGGTGCGTGGCGGTTGGTAAGAGCAGGAGGGTCGATTCTGATCTGTATTGCTGGTAGCTTTTCTTGCTTCGTTGTAGCCGCTCTTGACCGAATATTGTCCTGAGCTGTTCCCTGTCCATATTATCGTATCTTTCTGTGGTGGTTGGGTAAGGGGGATGGCGATGATCTCGTTTGCAATTTTTTCTTCATAAAGTTGGTATATGAGTGGCTGGTTCCAGTCATTGGATTCTGGATTGATCAGTTCAGACACAATTTTAGGCTCAGTTTGGTTTACTGCCCCACCAATTACTCCTTGTGACAGCCATCTATCTTCTTTTATGCGAATAGATGTCCCGTCTCCTACTGACCATTTCATTTTGTTCTTAATTGTGTCGCGGCCGAGCAGGATACTTTGCCATCCCCATGATGGGCGACTACCCTTGGAAGCATGCCAGATATCTCCGTCGGGAAAATAAAGCCCTTTCAACACTCTGCTCCATAGGGCTTGAGGGGAGGTAGCTAAACGCCATGCCTGTTTGCCTAGCATGGCTCGATTAAAGGTAACCAGATCCTTAAACCCCATGCCCCCTGCATCTTTTCGAGTCTTTAACATTTCCCAGCTTTTCCAATGCAGGCCTCTTTTAGCTTCACCATTCTGCCACCAGAAAGACGCAATACGTTGTTCTATGGCTCGACAGATCGATAGTGGCAGCTTAAAGGTGGACATGGCATAGGTAGGAATGGATTGCACGACACTTTTGATAAGCACCTCCTTACCCGCCTTTGTAAGCATTTTTCTTTCCATCCTGCTAACTTAGAGTTCACTCGCCAGATCCACGAGAACATCTCTTTCTTGGAATGGCCCCACTCAGTCGGTATGCCTAGGTATTTTCCTGTTTTCTGTAGGATAGGAACTCTCAATTCCATCGCCAAATTGTGTTTCAAGACTTCTGGACAATGCCTACTGAAATAAACCCCTGATTTATTCAAATTAATAGCTTGTCCCGTAGCATAGCAGTATTGGTTTAGGATGAGGTGAAGGTTCTGGCACTCTGTAATGGTTCCATCTAGAAAACATATAACGTCATCGGCGAACAGCAAGTGTGATAGTTTAGGACAGTGTTTGTTTACCTGTATGCCTTTGAGTGTGCCTTCTGCTACTGCTTTCTTCATCATCCAGGTTAAGACATTGGAGATGAGGATGAAGATATAGGGTGATAGTGGATCCCCTTGTCTGAGTCCCCTCGAAGGATGGAAGAGAGAGGTTGGTTCGCCATTTATCTTTAAGTTAAAAGAGACCGTTGTTATGCATTGCATAATTAGGGAGACCCATTTAACATCAAATCCCATATGCAACATTAGGTCTCGCACAAAATCCCATTCGATTTGATCGTATGCTTTCTGCATATCAAGCTTCACAATCACCTGATGTTTTGTCTTCTTTTTGGTTATGCGCAGCTGATGCAGAACTTCCTGGACTATGAAGATATTGTCCTGGGATTTGCCTCCCCGAGACGAAAGCTCCCGCTTTCTGGTTCAATGATAAGTGGCAGCCATTTCTTTAGTCTCGTTTTGCTAATAGTTTTGAGATGACTTTGTAGCTGAAGTTACACAGGCTAATGGGTCTGTATTGGCTGATGGTTTCAGGGTTTTTGACTTTTGGGATCAACACGATGTGTGTTTGGTTAAGTCTGTGGTCAAGAACACTAGTCTCGAAGAACTCTTGCACAAGCTTCATCAGGTCAGTCTTAATAGTTTCCCATGACTATTGATAGAAAACACCATGAAAGCCGTCAGGGCCTGGAGCCTTGAGGGCTCCCAGCTGGAAAACTGCTTCCTTTATTTCTTCCCATAGAGGTTTAGCCACTAATTCTTCATTGATCCTCTCTCATTATTGGTGAGGGACATTGGTCTAGGATCGGTTGATAGTGTCGGGGACCATCGGAGCCTGTAAAGATTCTCATAGAACGCTTTGATGTGTTGCTGTATCCTTGTTGGTTCTCTGCACCAGCTTTGATCTTCTAATTGTAGCATTGTAATTCGATTGTTTTGTCTCCTTTGGATTGTCGTGGCATGAAAAAATCTGGTGTTTTGGTCTCCCCAATGTAGCCATTTGATTCGTGACCTCATTCCCAATTGTTCTTCCCGTTTTCTCAAGGTGGCTATCCGGCTGATAATCTGTTGCACTTTCTGTCTGCTTGTGTGCTGATTTTTTTGATTCGTGATTGTTTGTAAAGCTTGATTAAGCTCTTTGATCTGTATATAGGCGTTTGCAAACTTTTCTTTGCTCCACTTCATTAACTCTTTCGATGCCCTTTCTAACTTCTCTGGAAATAGAGGTTGCTGAGTTGATTTATCTTCCCAGGCTTGCTTGATGACTTCCTGATATTCTGCATGTTCGGTCCAGAAAGTTTCCAATTTAAACTGTTTTTTCCTTTTCTGTATTTTAGGATGCAGTCGAAGAATTAGGGGGCTGTGGTCTGATCCGATAGCAGGAAGGGCTTGTACTTCTGCGTCATGAAAGGTGATTCGCCACTCTAGATTACAAAGTACTCGGTCAAGTCGCTTTTTAACCAGCTCGGCCCCCTCCCTTTTATTAGCCCATGTGAATGCACATCCATGGCTCTCGACATCCATCAGGGATAAATCATTTATCATGTTTCTGAAAGCTGTGATTCTTCGATTATCCGCCTCCTTTTTCCCAACTTTCTCCCATATATATAGTATCTCATTGAAATCTCCCATGCAGATCTAGGGAGTAGAAGCTGAAGGTTTAAAGGTTCCCAGTCGTTGCCATAATGCCATCCTCTCTCCAAAATCAGTGGATGCGTGTATAAAGGTGATCTGCATTTTCTGTTTACTTTCTGGATCGATGCACCGTACATCAATGAAGTGTTTAGAGCCGTGTTGCACCTTTAGACCGACTTCCTCTTGCCACATAATTGCCAATCCCCCGCTATTCCCGTTGGCTCCACTAAGTATCGTTGCTGAAACGGGAACTTTTTGCATTCTTTCCACCCCGGTAGCTGTATTTTTCGTCTCCATAAGAAAAAGTAACTTGGGCCTTTCGAGAGCTATCAAAGCTCGTAATTCCCGAATTGTCGGGGGTACCCAGCCCCGACAATTCCAACTCACTATTTTCATGGCTTTTGTGGTGGCTTATTAGGGCTAGCCACCAAAGCCCAATTTAGTCCTTCCTGTATCAGATTCACTGGGGTTTCCATTAAATCGACATCATCTGGGATAAGGGATGATATTTCTGGCATGCATTTCTGTTTTTTTGCTTTCTGAACTTTCATTGTCTTCTTGCTACTTTTCCCGATTTTCAATACTAATGGATTTTGAGTTTCAAGGTTTATAACCTGTTTTCCTCGATCCCTATCTTCTCCTGCTGTAGGATCTTTTGCTGGATGTGTCATCTGTTCTGAACAACTTTCGGGTCGCTTCTTGCTACATACGACAAGTTGCATATCGAGTTGGTTCTTGCTCGAGGATTTCCCCTCCCCGGTTCGGTGACGGAACAGGTAGAGTTTCTTCCACTACTAACTCCTCTAATTTGCCGTAGAATGCATCCCAATAGGGGCTGTGATCACTGGTTTCAGCCTTTAGCCAGGATCCATGTGACCCTTTCTTGTTCAACGCCCAGGGTGATGTTGCGTATGGATGTTGAAGACATCGGTAGCATAGTGTCCGGTCCTTCCACAGGAGAAGCAGAAGTGTGGGAGGCGCTCGTATTTAAACTCCACCCAGAGGCATTTGTTTCCAATATCCAGAACAGCTCCTGCTTTCAGCGGTAATGTCAGATCAATTTCAACTCTAACTCGACCTCCTCTATTCTGAACATGAGTTGTTGTGTCCAGTTGAACTTCAATTACCTTCCCCAACCTTTTCCCTGTGTCATTGTAAACTTTTTCTATTCTCCAACCCGGGGGACTCCTCCAATTCACACCCGAAGGCTGCCTTAGAGAAGTCATAACAATGCTCGGGGACTTACGGAAGACATTGCTGCAAAGACGAGCAGTTGGTTGAATATGACCAAGGTGAGTTCCTTAAGATTCGCTGTTTTTCCTCCTCCGTTGGAAATACGAAAGTGAATAGCCCCGGTTCCTTTTGCGAGCGATAACTCCTTCGCCTTCCATGCTTTTGTCATTGTATTTATAAATGCGCAGGATAGTTCACATTTGGTTTGGAAAATAATTTGCCGAAGAGAGTACGCCCGCATTCCTCCTTTTTCTCGATGAGGTATTTCATCAAACACTTCAACTACATCTTCCTCGGACCACAGGTACCCTAGGCTTTTACATAGTGCTGCCATTCTCATCTCATTTTCTTCCTTACTCTCCATAGTTTCTAACTATCAACTGTTTCTGTGATGCTCAATCGATCAACATTCACGATTCCACCCGATTTGAAGTTTGACTCTACCTCCGCGGGTTCCTCACCCAGACAAGACAAAGTTCGAAGACTCACGGAATTGTGGCAGGACTGGGAACAGTGGATCGGCGCTTCACCTTAGAGATGCTTTTCAATCCATTCTCTCCTGCTCGATAGGGTCTCCATGGTTCCACTTCATCGGAGACGGCATCATTCGTCGGTTTTTTTTTTTTTTCCTTTCTCTTTTTAGTGTAAGAGGGGGAAGAGATCACCGGGGGGAATCGGGACTCGCGATCAAAGCACAGGTTCAAGGGATTAGGGATTGTGAAGAAGGGGGAAACGCTACCATGGGGTAGAGGGAGAGCTCGCAGAAGCGAGAGAGAGTATACCATGCTATCAGTCCAAAATGCCTTGAAAGAAATTGGTGATCATAGTTTAATTGATGCAACATTTTAACTGCTTTATTGACGTGAGCAATGACAGTCAATAGAGCGAAAGCTTAGATCGATTTGGTGGAATATGTAGCTTTTTTTTCTTGAGAATCTTGAGTGAATTTATATTATATAAAAAAATTATATAAAAAGATAAAAAAAATTGGACGATCCTTGTTCAATGGGAGACTTGGGAGTCGCCTCGTCCATTATAGAGAAGCCCAAGTCAGTCAACGAAACAAATGGAGGCAAGTCCAAAAATGTTGATCTTTCTTTCTCCACTCTCTCGATGGGATCGTTGTGTCCACATCTCCTCGACAAAAAAATCCATCACTTCCTTCTAATGCACCATCTTTCTTCTTGGTTTCTTCTTCGTTCTTTCCCCCTCCCTTCTTAATCATTAGAGTAAAAGATTTGAACTTTATCATTGTCTTGGAGAGAATTTAAAGTCAACAACAATAAAAGTTGGTGGGGGCTCACTGGGTAATAATCATAGTTTGATTGATGCGACATTTTTGCTGCTTTATTGATGTGAGCAATGACAGTCAATAGAGCAAAGGCTTAGATTGTCTTGGCGGAATACGTAGCTTTTTTTTTTTCTTGAAAATTTTGAGTGAATTTATATTATATAAAAAATTATATAAAAAGATAAGAAGAGATTGGACAATCCTTATTCGATGGGAGACTTGAGAGTCGCCTTATTCTTTATAGAGAAGCCCAAGTCAGTTAGCAGAACAAATGGAGGCAAGTCCAAAAATGTTGATCTTTCTTTCTCCTCTCTCTCCACGAGATCGTTGTGTCCACATCTCCTCGACAAAAAAAAAATCCATCACTTCCTTCTAGTGCACCATCTTTCTTCTTAGGCTGCGTTCGTTTCACGGAAAATTGACCATTTCCGGAAAATATTTTCCCGTAAGTTATTTTCCAGAAAATTGCTATATTTTCCTGTGTCGGCTAATTTAAAATTTTGAGTGGAAAACATTTTCCACCGTTCGTTAACTAATTTCTTTTTTTTTCTTTTTTTTTCTTTTCTTTTGCCTTCTCCTTCCTCCTTCCTCCTCCTTCTTCCTCTTCCTTCCTCCTTCTTCCGCCGCCGCTCCTCCTTCTTCCTCCTTCTTCCTCCGCCGCCGCTCCTCCTTCCTCCTCCTTCCTCCTTCCTCCACCGCCGCTCCTCCTTCTTCCTCCTCCTTCCTCCTTCCTCCTTCCTCCGCCGCCGCTCCTCCTTCTTCCTCCTCCTTCCTCCGCCGCCGCACGCCCGAAGATGGTGAGCCGACCAAGATCTGGGTCGCGATCCGCCGACCAAGGTCCGGTCGCGCAGATCCGCGAGCCGGGCGGGGCTCGGGCCTCGCCCGAGCTCGCCGGATCTAGCGGCGGAGCTCGGGCTCCCGATCAGCCCGAGCTCCGTCGCTAGATCCGGCGAGCTCGCGGCTCGCTGGACCTCGGCGAGCTCGGGCGAGGCCCGAGCCCCGCCCGGCTCGCCGGATCTGGTGCGGCGAGCTCCGCCCAGCGGCGAGGCTCCGCCGCCCGATCCGGTGAGGCTCGAGCTCGCCGAGCTCGGGCGAGCCGGCCTTCCACGGTTCGGGCTAGGCGGAGCCTCGCGGCCCGGGCGGAGCTAGGCGCTCGCGACCGCGGCCGGCCGCCGGCGCCGGCCGCCGGTCGCCGCCGCATTGTCGGGGCCGGCCACCGTTCAAGCTAAAGGAAGAAAAATAAAAAGGAAAGAAAGAAAAAAAAATAAAAGCGGGGAAGTTGTGGAAAATGTTTTCCACTTTTCGAAGTGAAAAACATTTTCCACAGCTTTGCATGTAAATTTTCCGGTCAACGGAAAATGTTTTCCGTTGACCGTGATTTTCCGCCCCGAACACCGGAAAATCCGGAAAATATTTTCCCTGGAAGTTATTTTCCGCGAAACGAACGGAGCCTTAGTTTCTTCTTCGTTCTTTCCTTCTCCCTTCTTGATCATTAGACTAAAATATTTGAACTTTCTAGTTGTTTTTGGAGAGAATTCAAAGTCAACAACAATAAAAGTTGTTGGGGGCTCATCGGCTAATAATCATGGTTTGATTGATGCGACATTTTTGCTGCTTTATTGACTCGAGCAATGATAGTCAATAGAGTGAAGGCTTAGATCGTTTTGGCGAAATATGTAGCCTTTTTTTTTTCTTGAGAATTTTGAGTGAATTTATATTAGGAAAAAGATAACCAAAAATCTTAAATTTTACCAAAAGTGACAAATTTACCAATTTTTTTTGTGACGTCCAAACTTTACAAACCGTGACACATTTACCTCTATCAAGGGTATTTTCGTCTTATTTTTCTGTTTTTCCTTTTTTTCTTCTTCTTCTTCTCTCTTCCCTTTGCTGGCCATGGCAGAGCTAGTGGAGGGAAGCCGGTGTTTAGTGAGGACTGCCCTCACCAATGTCGGACGAGGGCGGCCCTCGGTTGGGTCAAGCGAGGGCCTCCCCTTACCGATTTGGGGAGGGCCGTCCTCGCCGACGCCGGCGAGGGCACCTCGCTAGGCCCTCGCTCGACCCGGGAGGGCCGCCCTCACCCAACACTAGCAAGGGTAACCCTAGCTAGCCTAGGTGAGGGCAACCCTGACCCGACGCCGCCGAGAGCAACCCTTGTGGAACGCCCTCCACCGGCTTCGCCATGGCTGGCAAAGGGAAGAGAGAAGAAGAAAAAAAAGAAAAAAAGTAAAAAGTAGAAAGATCAAAATGTCATATAGTTTAGAATAAATATGTTACATAGGTAGAAATTCAGGGTTTTTTATGTCGCAATTTTTTTTTTTTTTTTTTTTTTTTGATAAATGTGTCACAGTTGACAAAATTCAGAATTTTTCATATTACAAAAAAAAAGTTTAGGATAAATTTATCACTTTAGGCAAAATTTATCTCTCGAGGTTTTTAGTGGTTTTTTTCCTTTTATATTATATAAAAATTTATAAATTAATTATATACCTATTATATAGGTAATATTTAAATTATAAACCTTTTTTAAAACTGTCAATATAATTTTAAACTTTTATGTGAAATTTCAATTTAATATACGGTAAAGTGATTTTCGAACTTCTATCATTTTATATGACATAATCGGCATATGAGTTGGAAAAAGTCAAGGAAATGTCATTGTTTTAAGTAAATTTTGTGATTTTTGTTCCACTTTCTTTTTTCTTTTCATTTCCCGGTTTTCGATCATCTTCTTCTTTGGGTATTCATCCGATTTTTGCTATTAATTCTATGCTCTAATACTTTTGGCTTTCGGTCAAGCGAGGTCGCTTCTCAAATCTTGCTCTGTTGATGTCGTAACGGTCCACCAATTTTGTATTTTCGTGTCAATTTGTGCCTGCGATGCCATGCTTTGTGCGTTCTCTAATCACACCATATCACACCATCATTTGCTGAATTGATTGGGCGGTTCGAAGGGCAATTATTTCATCAAGGTCTTAGCTTGAAGATATTGAATTTGAGATTAATTATGTATTTCGTCGAGTCACTCTTCAATCAAAATGGATAATTTATAATGCAAATATCACCACAAGATGAAGGGACGCGATGCAAATTAGTTGGCTTAGTATTGCTAGTCATGCCTTGCAATAGAAGAAGAATAAGCAGTAACACTAGATGGATATTCATGAAACTGAGAGCTTCAATCATGTCTCCGTATATTCTTGGACAGAGAAAAGGGTGAAGAGTTGCTTGGTGGAGGAGGGCCAATGTAGAAGGATTGAAAATAGATGGAATGGATGATGCTAGTTTGATTCGAGACTTGGAGTCGCCTTGTACCGTAGAAAAGCCCAAGTCAGTGAACCTAATAAATACATGAAGTTGAGAAAATTGAAAGATCAACTACGGATTCAGCGGAGACATTTTTACGTGCCATAGAAAATTCAAAAGACATTAATTCACATCTAGGATCTCTCTTTGTCCTCTTATTTCCACATTTCTTCCACTCTCTCCACATGATTGTTTCGCACACATCCCATCAAACCAACGAATCCGTCTCCCCATCTCTCCCCATCGCTTCGTTCTGAAACAGTCTTTTTTCTTCATTTTTTGCTTCTCCTCTCCGTTCTTCAACGTCTCCTTTCTTTTACCACGAGTCATGATCATAGGCAAACCACCAGCACTGGCCGCTCATCTATCAAACCTAGCCGCACCACCACCACCACATCGCCGACCTAGCTCACCACCTGTTGCGAAATAAGTTGAAAAATGAGAGTCTTGTAATTTAAGTCTAACACCAAAAGAAATAAATTACGTGATTTGAGTGTCAATATCTATTGCAAGGGAAGAACCGGCATCAAGAAATCTTTTATAGATGCAAAGATGACTCATAAAAAGAAAATCCACTGGCATCTAAATAACAATTTGTGAAAGTTAGTGTCTAATGTGACTATAACCTATCTATTAATATCGATAATTCTATGCATGAAACTAAATCAATAACACCCAATAGATTTTTTGAAGAAGGTTTAGACAGTGTTCGGATCTAGCTCACTATCAGCTATAATGTTCAATTTAAGGAGTCGATAGAGCACCAACTATCTATTTGAGTGCTACTGGGGGAGCTCAAGATCGACAATTTACGTCAACCTAGATACACCCATCACAAACTAATCTAGGTTTCTTGATGCTGATGAGAGAAATCAAACCTGTGACTTTCAGCTTGCAAAACAAATTTTAAACCACTCGACCAACCACCAAACTGATGACCATATCCAGTAGTTAGTTTTGAGTAGGGGTGATCGGGTCCAGGGTGGGTAGGGTCTAGACTTGGACCCTGTTCCCGACCCTGTTATAACCGGTTCTCTTTTTTTGGACCCTGTTCCCTACCCTGTTTGCATTGGACCCTGTTCCCGGCCCACCCTGTTTTTCCGTCCGGGAACAGGGTTAACCCTGTTTATATTGGAACCTGTTTTGCAAAATTTTTCTGAGCGTGCACATTTCACATCTTGCTAGTAAACCATGAAGGTGTTTCTTCAGCATTCTAATTTGATTGCAAGAATCAAATGTAAGCTCTAAACAATCTCTGATCTAGAGATAGACAATGAATACTCTAAAATGATATGGATCCTCGCTAGTGAAGGATGGATCTATCGAAATCACGACATATCAAGTAAAACAAATGGTGCCTAATGTATCCTGACCTCTAAGGGCAAACTTAGCGAACCAGTAAACTCTGAGTCATAGAGCTTAATAACCCGTGTTCTCTGACTACCAGTCAATCTTTGCTAATCTATTTCTCCAAAGAACATTTGATTGAAAGAGTTCTTTTCAGGGTCCTATTGAATCGGATGCTTAGAACAACTCCAATCCAAAGGACAATGAACACTTCGATATGCGGATAAAATGAAGTATCCAAACAAAGAACAATCTTTGAAGTCAAATTTTCTAGGATATAAAACACCAATGTCAGGCAACATAACACTGATTTCTCTTCTGATAACCTCAATCTCAGCAAAACAATTAACGATAAATCAGGCTGACAAAGCCAACCACAACCCACTTGCCCTCCTTGACTTGATGTCAACAGCAACAGAAACAGCAGCAAGAACAAGAACAGGGTTAACCCTGTTTATATTGGAACCTGTTTTGCAAAATTTTTCTGAACGTGCACATTTCACATCTTGCTAGTCAACCATGAATCTCTGTCTTAACATCTCATCCTGCAGCCAAACCGTGACAAGATTTCAAAGGTATAAATTTTGCATGGCTAGAAAATAATGGTTAAAAATTCATCCAAACATACTTTCTATGCCAACCACAGAGGACTTTGAATTAAGAATGCTAAAGAACTAGATTTCTCAGAAATACACCATTTCAAATCCTACCAAAAGAAGAAACCATGATGTTAAAAAAAACAAGATCAAGACACAGCTAAACGGAAACAAGATCCCGACATATTGTGCGAATTCGACTCCCTAAAATGTTCTGTTTCTCTGGCCTCTGTATATATTCTAACTCGGTCAAATGTTGGGACAAATACAGGAGACTGCAATTTTTTCTAATTAAGAAAAGAATCTTTTTATATTGCCATTTCTGCTTGTGTTTGCCCTATTTATCTTCTGTTACAAGTACAGAGCTTTTCTTCTTTTTACTTGACTCCTGTGATGTGTTCATCATGCTCTTGTTGGTTTATTTAGAGTGACATAGTGGCAAAGATTAAAGAAGAGGCTTCTTTACTTAGACATACAAACGAAGACCTGTGTAAACAAGTGGAAGGTTTACAAATGAGTCGGTTAAATGAAGTCGAGGAATTAGCCTATTTGAGATGGGTAAATTCCTGTCTACGAAATGAGCTACGCAACACTGGGGGAGAGATTAATTTTGATAGAGCATCAAGCCCGGACTCTGGTGAAACTGATAACGATTCTATTAGCTCATTATCATGTCAAAGCAGCGAGTCTATAGAGTAGAGTAATGCCAGAAGGGCGAGTCTAATAAAAAAAGTTGAAGAAATGGCCTCTTACCAGTGAGGAGTCGACCCCAGTGTCGAGCGCGATGGAGTCGCCGGTGGTCTTCACGGTGAAATCGTACTTCCCGGCACCGTTTGTGGTGAGGGTGCTGATCGGGGCCCGATCGGGGTGTAGTCCACCACCGCGTGGTACAACAAGAGCGACACGAGCTCACGTCGGGCACGAACACTGTCAAGCCCTTGTCCAGCACCGACTGGTGTGTCTTGATGACGCCGCTCGAGACGAGGAGCGCCGTCACGTTTGTGTCCGAGGCCGACGGCGCCGGGGTGGAGAGGATGGCCGGGACCAGGTGGGCGAGCGGAGGCAGCGTCGGCAGCGCAGCGCTCGGATGGATCGGCGGAGGTGAGAGGCTGAGAGCGACGAGCGGCATGAGAGTAAAAACTAAAGATAGAATGAAACGACTAGGGTTTTGGTCTTTTGGAATTTTGGGGCCCAAAAACCGGTTCTTAAACCGGTTCTCAAACCGGTTCCCGAACCGGTCCGGTCGATCCGGTTCCTGGGTGGGTATTCCCTTGGAACCGGTTCAAACAGGCCTGAACTTTAGGAACCGGTTCCAGGACCGGTTTCAACCGGAACCTGCCTCGACCTGTTTTCCGGGTGGGCCGAACCGGGAACCGGGTTGACCCGGTCCGGTTGCACACCCCTAAGTTTTGAGGCGTATCACCAGACAATTTTGTTTTCTATTATTTGCTCTTAAGATTTTTACCCAACAAGTCCCCTTTTCCACGAAAACTCATGTTTCAATGATGTCTCTATCCCGGGACCATTTGCGTATAATCGGATCAGTATGGATAAAAGTCCTCAGGATTAGCCTCGGACAATTATATTAGACACCGACATTTCAAATGCATTACAAAAGAAAAAATCAATTTTCGTTTCCCTTTCGATTCCAAGGTTTAAACGCCAGATCAGGGGGATAGAAGAGCAGTTTCGAAGAGATTTGTAGTTTATCGATGTATCTCGTTCAAGCATTTCTAAGGCTTTGTCCATTTAACATTGATGATCAAGATCCGATCGTGTATGCTCCAGATTGCAACTCCCATCATCTTCCTCGGGGTTACTGTTTCCTCACCCATTTCAAAGTTTCTGCCATCATTGACTCGGTCGTATGCCAAACGAATTTGCCTTGAACTTTCTAAAATTGCATCAAGGTTATCATAGTTCCCGCAAGTGTCGTTAGCAACGCGGCAAAACTGTAGACGTTGACTTTGCAAGAGAAGCCACCAATGCCCTTGTCTTGTAGAGCAACTTCGACGTTGTACATCGAAAAGTCTCTTTTCCCTGCAGTCAAGGAAAGTGTCCTAATTTGAGAGTTGGAATTTTGCCAGTCCAAAGTTGGATACTCCGGGTGTATGATTCTCCATCTAGATGGATGGTGACACTATGAGACTTGACTTCAAAGGGTTGAATTTGACTTGGGCAAAGGTTACTGTTAATCTTGGATCGTCATGGGCCAGGCTTGCAAAAACTTCTTTTTGGGCCGATGAGCACTCAATCTGAATGATTGTCTGTTCTGTTTAATTTCCCTTTTTCGCATTGCTATTGTGAAGATCATTGGATTCGAGCAAATTTAGTCGACTAAGGGTGGTGCAAGTGTTGAGATGTCGAAGAGAACTCCATACATTTAATTCTCCCTTTTTTTCCTGTCTATTTGCTTGTATTGTATATTTGTTTCTAATTTGAAAGGCTCGATTCTTATCGACTTTTTGTCGAAACATTGCACATGATAATATCTTATTGATAGATTAAAAAGATGAGTTTGAAGGGATTCTTTAACTGGTTACTAGTAAATTAATTTATTAGCTAGGAAAAGAACCCAGACACATACTCTTGCCATCTTCAGGTTTGGCCCTAGAATATGTGCTTTGATGTTTTGGAATTGCACGCAGCCATTTGTTGGTGCATTTGTTTTTCTAGGATTGATCGACAGTCTGCTCTATTCCATATATTACATTCAGCAGCACACTTAGGATCTGAGTAATTAATCTATCAATTGCCCTGTCTTAGATGATTTTGTTAGCAGCAGACTAATTAAGGGGTGTTGGTTATCCTACAAACGGTCCTTGTTTTATTTTAAAGGTATCGAAGTTTGAGGAAATGGGAATATATAGACCAAAAGTTGCAACTGAACTCTCTTTGTGGTAACCCTTCTTCATGGGCGATGTACATGCACTAGGGGTGTCCAAGAACTGACCCGACTCAACCCGAACACAAAACAAGTATAGTATAGGTTTTGGCTCTTAATATTGATCTGGAAACAATTATAAAATGAATGGAGTACATGTTTAGTGTTTGGTTAGGGCCGAAACATTGCTCGAGCCAAATTAAACACGTTGCTTACATTAAAATGAAACCAAAACAAGCAAAACACACTGCCCATACCTTCACGAAAGAGAGACTGACACTTCAAAGCTGGAACCTTTCCGTCGATCCCGCCGCCGTCGACGGCCTTTCCTCCTCCTTGGCCTCTTCTTGTCCCTTGGGTCCAAGCGAACGCCACGGACCGCTTTTGCAAAGATTCACTGGACGGCCAATCGAGGACCACTTCTCACGTCCAAGCCTCGTTCTCACACAACCGGCAGAAAAGGTAAGGCGCTTTCGCCGATCTAGCTTCTTGTGCCGGGTCGAGATATATCGAAGACGGAGAGGAGTATGGAGTGTTCCGGTTTTTGCTTCTGCGATCGTTGCGGTGGTGTTTTTTGGGAGTAATCTTACTTGGGTTTGTGGGGATGTGCTTGTTGATGAGCGCGCATCAAGTGTTTGATTAAGTGCCTGACGGAGAGAGACGTGGTTGTTTCTTGGACCGTGTTGGTTGGCGTTGAGTTCTGATCATTCACTTGCTTGAAACGAATGAAGGGAGGGTCAAGATAAGTGTTTCTTGCTCTATTTCTGATGTGTCCTCCTTTTGACCTTATGGGTTCTTCAGTATGGGTTCTTCGGTCGATATGTAAAATCCTCAGTCTCATATAATCTTCACGAACAGTTCTACTTGTGGGGAGATACGTATTATGGCTCAAATTCCCTTTTGAGGATTTTGGCCGTCTGGCGCATACGACAGTGATGGCTGTAGAGAGGTCGATAGAAGTTGGGGAGAGCTAAAGTTAATGCCTTTTCTGATGCTCTTGCCAGACTGAAATTTGATGCGATTGATTCCCACTTGAGATATTTTTAACAATTTAGAGCCTCTTGATCCACTTTTCAGCAGAAACTTAACACACGTTTGATTGAAGCAAAGACAATTTCAATCGATTTTCTATTTCTACCTTTTGCTCACCATCTGCTGACCCAAAGAATGGAATAAATGTGCCACTTAGTGTTTTATCATGTTCTCACACTGACTGAGGTCCCTTTTAGAGTTTTCTAATTGGTTCTGTGCTGTTATATGTGAGAAAATGCTAAATTAGCTGAAGTTTGTTGCCAATGTTTACTCCACTATTTTTGTGATTTAGTTCCCTATTTAGTTGTTCTCTGCTTCTGTACAGGTTGTTTTCCTATTGATAAATGTTAGTTTATTGCATTTCAATAAATAAATGAATTTCATTGAAGAGGACCAATGGGATGTCCACCCATATACAAAGCTATTACGAGTTTAAAGGAAGAGACATTTGGACTCTGTACATTACTTTTAAAAACTTTTACTTAGATCAGCTTTTTAGGTGGTTGAGATTCCTAAAGAACTGGCACAATGTTTGCTGTTGTGTTGTGCCTCAATAAAATTTTTTGTAAAAGAACAGTTTTGAGAGCATTAGGTCATTGCTTAATGGATGATGTGATGTATATTTTTGAGCATGATGATCATTGCTTATCATATGATGTGACTGTAAATGTATTTTGAGAGCCTGAGGATCATTTCTTTGCGGTTTGAATGAGAAAATACTGCACATTTGTGGTTCCCTAAGACCAACCAATACAGGAAGCATTCATTGGTTGGATAAGGATTTTGAAGAAATATCCCTCATAGATAGGTATCTATCACAACTGGATCTTCCTTGAACCAATTGTTGTTATTAGAGAATCTAACCTGACATCATTCGATGATACCACAGGAGTGGTACAAAAAGAGAGAGTGAGAATGAAATAAAGATGAGGAACATTCTGTGGTGGGAGGGGAAGAAATTTCCTTAGGCAACGACCAAATTAAAAGTCCCAAGAAACTCCCGAGAAACGAAGATTAAGAAGAGTCTTAAACATGGGTTTTTGTCAAGTGCAGGTTGTTTGATTTGCTTATAGGTAATCTCATGATAGCTGGAGTTTGTAACGCTGGTGATTCTGTCAATTATCTTTCTCTCACTACCCCAAAAGTTTGTATTGCTTTGTTGGTTGTTTAGCTTAACTTTAAGCATTCTATTTGATCTTTGTAATCTACTAATGAAAATGTTTGAACGATCTGTAAATCAAGTTTGAATATTCCTCAAATGGTCAGCTCATGAAAGATTTCTCGTATTTTTTTTATTATATGCAATGTGAATAAAGGCTAAATATGTGCAAGTGGCTTTCAAGATTAAATGGCTTTTCTGTGCCGTTTCCCACCTTTTGCAGTACTGTTTTTTTTGTCTTTTAACATGCAAATTTAATTTTGCTATCTCAATGTTGCTAAGTAATACTTGTTCCCCAGGACACCACTCTAGCAGTCCTTACCGATAGGCTTATGATCCCACCACAATTATTTATAAAATAAAAATGATTAAAGAAAGACCTGAAACCCGACCCGAACTGACCCGGTCTTTTGCTTAGGTCATATGCTTTTCGGGTTGGGTCTGAGTCGGAACACACAACCCATATGATGCGGGTTGGGTCGGGTAACATCAAAACCCAAACCCGTCCCGACCCGTTGACATCCCTAATATGCGCCACCTTCTGTTGAATTGGCGGCACAATTTTGAAGAGTAGGAATGGGCCTCCAGTGTCGATATCTGAATTATAATGCAGTGTAGCTTCACGTTGCAATTATGCTCATGAATCATGTTGCTGAGCTCAGTCGACTTGCGGTTGCTCAACCATGAATTAGGATTCCTTGTATGTTGGAGACAAGGATACTCATTAAGCTAGCAGAAGTTGGACAGCTCGTCTTGGTCATGTTGGTCATATGATGATTGATTGTGAGACATTGATTCTTTCAGTAACCGATTCTTTTTTCTATTGATTTCGATGGCTTTGTTATAGTGAAATGAGAACATTGATATCAAATTTCTTGTACTGCAAATAAGTTCAGCATAAATTGCACAATTTTTTCTTTCTTTTTTTTTCCTTTTGTTCAAAAAAGCAGCACTTTCAATCATAAAGAAGTTTGTGAACGTCCTACAGCTTCAGAAAATCAAGAACTGATCTGTTGCTGCCTCTTGAAGTCAGCATAAATACCGACCCAAACTAAAAAAAGAAGAAGTCAGCGTAGATCACTTGGGGGATTGCGGCGGTTGACACCGGAGCCCAATCTCTTCTTTGGGCGCTTTTCCTCATCTTAAACTGGCCCATATTAAGAGAGAGCCCAATAGAATGGTAGATCGGGTGGTCAAAGCCCAAAGAACAAATAGCTTGCCACGACATTGGATCTGCTACCCTCTCCCGGCCCTATGAGAATTCCCTTTGTTCTGAAATTGCACCAGTATAAATTATTGGTTTTCTGGCCCCAAAAAAAAAAAAAAAAAAAAAAACTTAATCATTTTCTTTTGATCTTTCTTTTTTTCTTTTGGGCGCAGCCCATTAAGTATCATGGAGGGAACTTTCCATAATGCATCAAAATGTCAAAGATCGAGTCAAGATATAGTTTCTCTTTTTAAGTGCAACATCCTTGATAAAAGATCATATGTTAGACAAAAGCATTACTCTCTATGGAGACCTTAAAAAAAAGTCCTAAATTTATTATATGAATGCTAATTTAGTCATAAATTTTAATTATTTGACGATTTACTAATATAGTCATTTTAGTCAATTTTTGTTAGAAATCGCTAACGTAGACAGTAGCCATCTTATTTGGCACATCCAATACTAATGTGAACAATTTGTGTAAATTTTTCTTCTTTTTCCATTTTTAATTGTAATTTTTTCTTTTTAAAAATTATAAAAATACAAAAATTGTTCACGTCAATGACAAACAACATCCATGTCAGAGATTTTTAGCCAATTATGATTGAAATGGCTACATTGGCAAATTGTCAAATGGTTTATGACTAAATTAATCAAATTAAAAATTTAATACTGAATTTGCATCCGTAAAATAAGTTTAAAGCTTATTTTTTTGTAATTTTCCTGATACATATCTGATTGCATTCAATCGAAAAGGCAGAGTCACAATACCCCCATCATCTCTAACTAAAGCAATTTTAATTACGAAATTAATTCTCAAGAAACTTGAGTGCAAAGTTGTTTTTTTAAAATATTTATGTATCATTAATGACTATCGAAATTCAGGTAATTTATACATTCGTTATATCACTGCATCAATGCCATACGCTACCTTAGATCCATTGTCTATGTTTGCTTGAGCATTTGAGGAAATATGCAAAATGGGAAATGATGAACCTCTGTTGCTCCTGCTATTGTGGCAATATGAGATATGAAATGGAAGGATGGTGCCAGCAGGAAACTCGTACCGCACAAGCAAAGTGATTGTAAAGCTGATTTGTATCTACGAACATAACCGACCCACGCCCAAGATCTGAGGAACTCTTTTAGTCGATAAGAGTATTGGATGGATCGTGGAGACAAAACCTTTGATTCTCTGTGTTAGAGCTTTTTAGTGCTCAAATATATAGATGATTCTGACAGTCGAACTGCTTATACTTTTGCGCTTTAGCATCGTCTTTGTGCGAATGGCCGAAGGAGTCATTCGGATTCGAAACCAGAGCTGCATCCATCATTGTTTGGATCAAATTGCTAATGGAGTTGGCACATGGGAGAATCCCATGCATCAGGTAGAATGTCTATAGGAATATTTCGGGGCCGTTTAGAGGGAGAGATGTCGGTGCTTCAGTGATGAAAGAACTAAGTAGTGGCGGCATCAATGCACCCGATACACGGACGACATAGATATATGCGAATATGAAGCATCTGCATGTCTTTCTCGACCACCCTTTATTGTTCGACAAACCTATGTACAGATCTTGCTGGCGGCTTTCTGGTCTATATAGGAGTGTTACTACGGTGGATCTGAGAGCAACTAAGTTTGCGCGAGTTGGGGATTCCGTTGACCGAGTCCAAACTTCGACAAGCCTTCTTCATCGACTTTCCCCGGCTCTCTGTGGGGCTAAACTCTCTCTCTCTGGTATTCCTCTGGAACGGCTACTGCGGCCTATTTATCGGTAGTCAGTGTCTGCTATTTACTGTGTTGAAAGTTTGTTTGTAAAATAAAGTAAGCGTGCTTTTACTTGTCCCATATAGGAAAATTGGGAGGAGATAGATCAATTAATAATAGTGTGAGAATTCTCTATGTGTTTAAAGAAAAAGTTTGGGTGTGGGCTAAACCTCACAATACCCGCTTGTGGTGTAATTGGCACTAACCCTAACCTTTATTAGTTCAAAGATTGTTTTTGTTTATTAAGTATTTTTGGAAATTTTGAAAATTCCAAATTTTATTTATTAAAAAATTATTATTATTTACTATTTTTATTATTCTGAATTTTTATTATGTGTCTTTTCAAGACAACCTTTAAAAATTATACTCAGTTCAGTTTGCAACATTTTCCGAAATGTTACATTTGTTCATTTTGCAACTTTTTCCAAATAACTTCTTTCAAAAGGATACTTTTGTTTTGCAACATGTCACGAAAAGTTGCCTATGTCAGTTTTTGGATGAATGAGTATGAGATCATTTTTTGAGTACTTTTTCAAAATTATAGTCATTTTTTCGATTGCTTCCTAGAGAGACCTTAAAGAAATATTAAAATTACTATCTATGTTCTCATTTTGAAATTTTGTTATATCCTAGAGGATATTTGCTAGTGACCATTAGTAACTTTATAGAGCAAATAAATCCTTAAAAAAGTGATATTATGCCTTAAAGTCTGATTCGATTGCTCTATTAATTCAAAGCCATATTTCTCAACATACTATCTCTTGGGAGCGTTAGATTTCTCAGTCTTTGCGAATCTTCCACGAATCCTAGGTTGGTTGTCCGCGAGCGTCTTCCTGCACGCATATTGAGAACAACATGATCCCATTAATGTAGGGAAGCCAAGGCACACTTCTTGAAGGAAATGAAAACAAACGATGCAAATAAGAAATGTGTATAAAACATCTATGCAAAATGTTAGGCAGTTAATTCTCTCTTTTGTGGGCATTCACTTGCTGAACTTCTGAAGAACTTCTCATATGATTCTACATAATGTACAAAAGGTTCTCTGCATGAGGGATCATTAGTAAGGCAGCGATGGAGTGACGACATATAGGACTTTGCGTAAGTCAGAGTAAATTTCATTGCACGAGTGTCAGCTATTCCACGTCAAGTGTGCAAATTATAATTTGCACTAGCAGTGTACATGACAATTTTTAAGTAGATAATCAAGTCAAGAACTTTAGAGAAGTAGAAAGTAGGACCCAACATCATCACCATTTCTTTTGGCAAGAAAACATCACAATTGACAATTCATATATTTAGCCATCCGACGAGATCATTTCGTACTTTTGGAGAAATTTTATTCGACAAGTAAGTTATTTCATATTTTCTTGCATCGTGAATGAATTTTCTTTCTTATAATATGACACAAAAGCCACCTTAAAACTCAATGCAGACCTTGAATCAAATTGAATCCATGTAAATTAAGAATTGATGGATTCTAATAATTGACAATTGAAAAATTCAATTCAAAGGAAAAAAGAGAAGTCAAGAAATTGAAAGAATTATTACCTCTATTCTATTATTGTACAAGAAAATTCCCCATAACTAATTGGTATAAAAGACGTGAACCTTATAGTTCTCTCACTATCTTTGGGGGAGAACCTTATAATGTGTTCGAAAGTTTGACAAAATTAGAAGACTTTTCAAATCACAAAAAAAAAAAAAAAAAAAAAAAAAAAAAAGGGTAGGGCTCACTAGAAAGGATCATAGTCTAATTGATCCAACCTTTCGCTCCTTTCTTGATAGAAGTTATGCTGGAGCCAAGATTTAGGTAGGAGTGAGCAGTTCCAAGTTCCACTTGAAGCTTGAAGCCTACCAATCGAAACGAATTTCTTAATTTTTTGAACCCGAAACTTACTTTGCATAATTAGAAACTTAGAACCTATCCCATCATAGGTTTTAGGGTCAATTTCAAGGTCTACTGAAGGTCTACTTGTACTTTTAACTGAATGATTGCAATAAGTCATTATCTCTAATGACTATCATTTACTATAATTGACTGATCACAATTCTTATTTAAACACACAAAGAATATAAAATATTAACAAAGTAAATGTCTCATTCATGGGTATCGCAGAAATTAGAACTCATATTAGTGGTTTCAGATTACACGCTCGTCATTAGACGTCATGAAATGCCATAGGATCGCGCGAAAACACAAAGAAAAACACAAATACTTGAAACCTACCCGTTGGAATACGTTCTCATATTCTTGGAATCTAGAACTTACCTACATATCCTATAACCTAGAAACAAACCGGTGGGAACCAACCCAATCCTCGGTTCTCGAACTACCCGAGAACCATGCTCCTCCATAGATTTAGGTTGAGGGAGTACGATACTTTTGACGAAATATAGAGTCAAGCATTTTTTTTTTACTGGAAATTTTTTAATGAAGTTAACCTTTATATAGTGTATACTAGTAATTTATAAGTTTAACAAAATAGAAGTGCAACTCGAAATTTTGTAGATTTTGTTCTTAATTATTTATAAGAACCTATATAAGTGTTGTTCTCGAGTAAAGTTACCCATTGTTGATGTCTAGTACAAAGGCCAAGCTGATGAAGTTTCATTAAAGTGCTCCGAAATTCTACAAACCCATCCATTAAAATCACCGCAATCCTTTCGACCAAAAAAAAAAAAAAAAAAAAAAAATCACCGCAATCCTCAAAAGTGAAAATTGCAATTTTTCGGCCTTGTTACTTGTCAGTAATTATATGTTAATTCTTAAATGGAATATGAGTTCCTTCAAATGTAAAATGCATTAAAATTCATAGAATTATTTCATTTAATGCATTTTTTTCCATTTTGATAAAAATTGTCTCTCACATATGCAAGTGGGGTGTCTACTTTGTAAAACTTATGCATGTATATATTTTTTTTTAAAAATAAATATATAAGTTGAAATCAGGGGTTCTTGACATCAAGTAATCACGCACTGGTAGAACCACATTATTAGCTTTTTAATTGGCATTACTCTTAAATCACATAATGAGGGAGGAAAATTCTCAATCTCCGTCCCCTCCCCCACCCTTTATGGCATTGCTCTCTTACCAATTTGTTTATCCTTTCAAAGGAGGATGCAAGAGAGCAAAACTATATGAAATATAATTACACAATATAACTAAGAGCTAGAAGAGCACAATCTCGAAAGCAATCACTGATGAGCTGTTCAAAAAAAAAAAAAAATCACTGATGAGCTAAACTAGCCAAAGTCCCTCTTAACATAATACTAGACTGTCGGGACATACAAAAATACACAAAGCTTTTCCAGTCAAACCATTCATAAGTCTCTAAACATTATCGCCATCTCCAAAAGGACAACTAGCGGAAATTATCTGGACACTTGATGAAATTGAAAATGTTTCTAGTTCCATCTCAAATTTGTCATCATTGACTAGCTCATCTGGTGGATAAATAAGCGGTTTTGGAGGCATTTGAAGTTTGCCAATATCTCCTTCAAGCATTTCTAGAACTTTGCTCATTGGAGGCCGATGGTCAGGGATTAATTGTATACACCAAAGTGCAACTATTATCATCTTTTTTATCACCTTCCTTTCCTCTTCTACAACTTCTTCCATTTCAATACTTCCTCCTTCATTGACTTGGTCATACACCCACAAGGGAAAATAAATTTGGCTTGAGCGTTCTGCATTTGCATTTATATTCTTCCTTCTACCTGCCATTTCCATGAGCAACTTTCCAAAGCTATAGACATCTGCTTTACAAGATACACCACCAATGTTTTTATAGAACAATTCAGGTGCCATATATCCTAAGGTTCCTCTTGCAGCAGTCAATGAGACTATGTTGTGATCAGTAGGATAAAGTCTAGCAAGTCCAAAGTCAGAAACTTTCGGAGTGAAATTCTTGTCTAAAAGAATATTGTGAGGCTTGATATCAAAGTGTAATATTTGCATGTCACACCCACGATGCAAGTATTCAATCCCCCTCGCCACTCCAAGAGCAATCTCATATATTTTCCAATAATTGAGAGACTTATTACCTTCATTAGTGAAAATGTGCTTATCCAGAGATCCATTTGACATGAGATCATACACGAGAGCTTGTTTCGAGCCTTCAAAGCAAAAGCCAATGAGTTGCACCACATTAACATGATGAATTCTTCCAATAGTAGCCACTTCATTGATAAAATCTTGGCCATGAGCCTTGGACTGCTTTAAAATCTTGATGGCCACTTCGTTGCCGCTTCTCAACATTCCTTTGTAGACAACCATATCCCCCTTCACCCAGTTTGTGCTTAAAATTCCTAGTGATCTTCTTAATATTCGAGTAAGAGTACCTTATTGGTAGGAAGTTGTTATGAGCTTGCAAAAATTCTTCGATGTTCTTGTCATTTGCTAAGTGCCTTCTTCTGTAGTTGTAGATTAGAAATATTGCAACAAATGGCATTCCGATAGCGAATTTCGCTAAGCAGAAATACACTGAGGAAATTTTGATAGGTTAGAATATATTATTTTGATTATTGTAAGAACAAATCATTGCAGCTTACCTAGTAGAAATGTAAAATCCCAAGCTGTCATAATTGCATAATAGGCGACACCTATGATAACTGTGGAAAGAATGAATGACGTGATAAGGAATCGAAGGAAAAGATATTTGGAAAAAAAAACTCACAAGGAAACTAAGTAGTAGCAAGCTTCTTTGTATAAGTTGAATTTTGTGCAAAATAATACAAGAAGTGGGATGCATGCATCTACAAATCAATGGAAATAACAAGCTTCATCTCACATAGATGATAGACAATGCAAGAAATTCCATTTGCTTTGTTAGCAATCAACGAATATAGAGAAACATTGATTTCATTTTTAATCACTAATTTATTTCTTCTTTTTCGGTATATGGATACAACTTCTTAAGGAATTTGTCGATGAGTGTCTTTCAAATCCTTAGCTAATTGACTAATTAAGGAACTACTTAAGAGATTAATCTAAACTCTAATCGAAATATGAATACAACTTTTTAAGGTATTTGTCAACAAGTGTCTTTCAAATCATTAGCTAAGTGACTTACTAAGGAACTAATTAAGAGACTAATCTGAACTCTATGCCAACAAAAAACTAGTCATGTGGCTGCTAGCACAATATCCCTTTTTTCTTTTTCTTTATCACAGAGGAGTTCTAGCTTTTATGTGGAAAGGAATTGTAATCTAGGCACATGTATATGTGCAAATCGGTCTGTTTGGGATGACTTCTATTGTCACTTTCTTATTTTTTTGCCAATCTTACAACTCCAACAACTTGATTTTTAATATGTAACGCCAAGCTGCGAAACCTTTCAAGTACACACATGTTGACATATACTAAAATTTATATTTTTTCCATAAAACTTTCTTGGATTTTAAATATTTCTTTCATTTCCAGTTTTGAAGAGAAAGCAGCAAGTGAAAGAGCGTTCAAAATCATGCAAAATTGCCGTAAAACTTGGTTGCCAACCGATACTTACCTGAGTCATAGGGCAGGGATATGCAAACCTGACCTGTGTAGATACTATACAAATCCAAAAAGCAAAAGAGAGCTCTCTTTGTCCGACCACCATAAAATTTGAGAACAAATCCATTGGCCATGATGTTATGGATTAACTCATAGTTGTAGGAGCTACTATTAATCTGCTCATAAGGCTCAAAATCAGCTGATACCCACGTCCACATGCTAATGGTGCAGAAATCCCTAACATCCGATGCTTTTGGATTAACCAAAGCATACAAGTTCCAATTCGATAATTTGTTGGAAGAATACGACCCCTTAATGCATGGACCAGTAGAGATGTAGAGCGGAGAACTAACTGGTTTTGAGCAATTCACAATGGCCAATGTACTTCTGTTGTAGATGTAGTATGAGTTGCTTGGATCAGTGTAGTATCTGCCGTTTGGATAGACAATGTCCATGTGTTTATAAAACACCAAAAACTGGGGGAGAGATGAGTAGTTATCCTTTTGCAACCCATCGTCGACTAATTTAATTCGTCCGACGGAATAATCAATGGACTGCACATAAAATCGGCCATGATAGAGGTACCAAACAGTGCGATTATCTTCACAAACCAACTCTTTCTCCCGGTCACCACATCCCCTTGGGTCACTCTTTAGTCGAAATGGCTCTGTTATATTAGGAATGTTACCACAGGATGAAGCAACACATCGCGGATTACTTAGCCCGGCATCGCTAGTCATTGCTTGCAATAGAACAAGAACAAGTAGCAACACTGGATAGACATTCATGGAGTCGAGAGCCTTAATCATGTCTCTGTTTGTCTTTGGGCAAAGAGAAATTCGTGAAGAATTGCTTGGTTTACGTGTGTAAAGGAGGCATGATATAAAAGGATTGAAAAGAGATGGATGATCCTTGTTTGATTGGAGACTTGGAGTCGCCTTGTACTATAGAAAAGGCCAAGTCAGTCAACGTACTAAATGCATGAAATCGAGAAAATTGAAAGATCACCTCCAGATACAAAGGATCTAGGACATTTCGCCCATAGAAAATTCAAAAGATCTTGCTTCACATATGATCTCTCTTTGTCCTCTTATCTCCACGTTTCTTCCACTCTCCACATGATTATTGGGTCTACATGAGGGGTGAGTGGCTCGAGAGTCGGTCCATGTTCCAAATAACTTAGAACTTGCCATGTCAGGACCCATTCCCTATTTTTGAAACCCGAAACTACTCTATACACCTCAAACCTGGAAACTACCTATTGGGACCAGCTCCTGGCACTAGAGAAAAGCTCACATATGACTCGATTTGTGCATTTCGTCAAACATATTGTAAGTAATTTCAAGAAGGTATTTATATTCAAAGCAACTGAGAGATTAAAATTCATATCAACACAAAACATGTTAACGAACTAAGAATCACCAAAGTAACATCAAAATTGATTGGAGTTTAACTTGAGAAGTTGCCAGATTTAAAACATTGAACGTAAAGAGGGAGAGAACACACAGAGCCGCAATAGCTAAAAGGACCACAAGAATTTCGAGAAGTCTCCTAAAATGTCTAACAAAGGCCCAAAAAAAAAATAAAAATAAATCAGTGCTACCTGATGCAGAGTCCAAAGCTAACAAATCGTAACCAGAAACAAGACCAACCTGCCAAAGAAAACCATTCATGAGCATTTTATCATGGGAATCTAAGGAACATCCCATCCCGAGGAACGGATGGCATGGAATGAGCAACCACACGTGGAAGACAGATCAACACAGTACCCCAAAAAGCAAGACTGATGGTGGGATCAACGGCGCGAACTCCAGTGTCGTCGGGCGATGTTGAAGCGTCGTCGAGGGGGACGTCGAGATTGAACCTCACGAACACCCTCTGAAATCGGCCTCCTGCAGAGACCCGACGCTCTTCTTGGTCGCCATTTCTGCGGATAAAAATCAGTAATGACGCAAGGTCCAGTCAAAAACTGAAGAAGATCCAGTCGAAGATGGGAGTTGGTGACGGAAAATCTCACCGGTTGACGAAGGTAAGGCAAGGAGAACAAGTGGGAGAGGAGATCAAGCAGAGACAACTATGAGCCTCGTGACTGCCAAGATCATTACACTGTCGAGATCGAGCCGCAAGAGCGAAAATCCGAGGGAGTAAGAAATCGGGAGGGGGATCTTATAAACCGAGGGGGCTTCGTTCTTTTTATCAGAAGACGCGGAAGAGAGAGCGAGAGAGAGAGGAGAGGGTGGGGTGCGGTGCGGTGCGGTGTACTTGAAGAGGGAGGATGCATTAAATAATATTAGGTGGGTTGGCGACGCCGTGCGAGGATGCAAGAGTTTTTAACGGGTGGGCCCAAATGTGACACATGTCACCCGTTGATTAGATTGTGTAGAACTGATATGATATGACTTAGGCACCTAATATTTTCTCTCGGTTGACGACCTTTCGATAAACAGTTCGATTCCGAAATTTATTCACTTTGTACTGTAGGGAAAAAAAAAGGGAAAGATTATTCGAATCACGCAAATTTAGTCAACTAGGGTTGGTGCCAGCGTTGAGATGACAGAGAATTCCGCGTATTAAATTTCTACTTTTCTATCAATTTACTTGAATTGTATGTTTGTTTCTGACTTGAAGGACTCTAATTTGATCAACTCTTTGTATAGAAACATGGCACGATCATAATGTTGATCGTTTGAGAAGATGAGTACGAGGATTTTTTTTTTGGTCACTAGTATATTAATTTATTAGCTAGAAAAAGAACTTGGACACATACTTTTGCTATCTTCACACTTGCCCCTTGTGTATGTCCTTTAATGTTTTGGAATTGTAGGCAATTATTTCACAGTGCATCTATTTTCTATGATTGATTTGCTCTCCGCTCGATTACGCGTATCACATTACAACTTTTGTCACTCTTATCTCCATTGTCATCTTTGTCACGATCGCGACGGGCTCCTTCCCTTCTAGTCACTTTTGTCATTCTCCATGACCTTTCCTCTATTTGCCATCCCTAATGCTTGTAGAGTTTTGAGTGGATACCCCGACTAAAATAAAAACTCTCTTATTTTTTTATTACAAGAAAACTCACACCACTCGTGCGAACACACTCCTTTACTTTTTGGACTCCACATGTAGGAGACTTTCTTCTCAACACTGAAGACTTTCTCAAAATACTCACGCCAAGTGCTTGCTTCACTCTTGCTTTAGTGGTGAGTGGTGTCAACTGTCTCTTTCTTATAATAATAACAGAGTGTTAGAGCTACGCCTCTTAAGCTCAATAGTTTTGAAGAGTAAAAACGCAGTTTCCCTGTCATTATCTAAATTATGATGTAGTGTGTATTCAAGTTGCAATTATGCTCATCAATCATGAGAGTGAGAAAAAGGAGAAATTATTGTTATTCAAAATTGAATTTGAATGCTTGCTGAACCTGAACTCTAAGTCCCTAAAGCTCTTCGACATCAGAGTGTGTGAACTTGAAACAGCTAAGAGTACCCTTAGATGCGGGAGGCATTGCAAGTCACACATTGCAAAGTTTTTGGCTCCTAGTTGGAGGCATCATGTAGCCAAGCTTGGTCAACTAGAGGCTGCTCAGCCATACATTAAGATTCTTAGTATGTTGGAGATGAGGATGCTCATTGAGTTTGCAAAAGTTGGATAGCTCGTCTGGTCATGATGGTAATGTGATGATTGACTATGGAACAAAGTTTCATGCGATATTCAATTATTTTTCGCGTTGTTTTCAACGGTTTTGATCTAGTCGAATGAGAATTTTTGAAATCTAATTTCTTGTGCTGCAAATAATCTCAGCATAAATTGCACAAATTTTTCTTCTTTTTTTTGGGTCAGAAAAGCATCGCTTTCATTCATAAAGAATAATTCGACCAAAAAAATAAATAATCATAAAGAAGAAGTTTGTGAACACAATCCTGTAGCTTCAGAAAATCAAGAACTGATGCGTTGCTGCCTCTTGAACTCAGCGTAGATCACTTGGGAGATTACTGCGGTTAACACCGGAGCCCAATCTCTTCTTTGGGCTTTTCCTCATTTTAAACTGGCCCATATCAAGAAGAGCCAATAGAGTTGTAGGTTCAAAGAACAAATAGCTTGCCATGAAATTGGATCTCCATCTTCTCCCGGCCCTGTGAGAACTCCCTTTGTTCTGAAATTGCACAAATGTAAGTTCTCGGTTTTCTGGCCCAAAAAGAACCTTATTTATTTTCATTTTATCAGATTTTTTTTTTTTTTGGGCGCAGCCCATTAAGCATTATGCAGGGGACTTTCCTTAATGCATCAAAATGTCAAAGGTTCGAGTCAAAATATAGTTTCTATTATCAATTGCAACATCCTTGATAAAAGATCATATGTTAGACAAAAGCGTTACCCCCCATGGATATCGTTTAAGATAATTACCAAAAAAGTCATAAACTTATTATATATATACCAACTCAGTTCTAAATTTTTTAATTTAGCTTTATCTTGAACCATTTGAAGATTTGTCAATTTAGTTATCTTAACTACAAATCACTAACATAGATGGCAATGGTCCTACGTAACATGGCGGTCTAAAATAGACAATTTATGCAATTATTTTTCCCTTTTTTATTTAAAAAAATTATAAAAATACAAAATTTGTTCCCGTTAGCGATGAACAGTGTCCATAAAAGTGATTTCCAGCCAATTTCGAGCAAAATGACTATATTGGCAATTTGTCAAATGGTTTAGGACGAAATTAGTCAAATTGAAAAATTTCATACTAAGTTTGCATCCGTGAAATAAGTTTATAACTTTTTCTTGTGCTTTTCCCAATTTATATCTGATTGCATTCCAGAAACTTAAGTGCGAAGTTGTTATTTTAAATATTTATTCATCATTAATAACTCTTGAAATTCAAGTAATCTGTACATTAGTTTTATTACAACATCAATGACATACACTACCTTTGATACTTTGTTTAGGTTTGCTTGAGCATATGAGGAAATATGCATAATGGGAAACGATGAACCTCTGCTGTTGCTGCTGCTGCTATTGTGACATTATGAGCTATGGAATGGAAAGATGGTGCCGCACAAGCAAAGTGATTGTAAAGCTGTTTTGTATCTACAAACGTAATCGACCCCACCAAGGATCTGAGAAACACTTTTCATTCTTTGCACTGGAAATTTTTAGTGCCCGAATATGTATGATTTTGAGAGTTCAACCGCTTATTCTTTTGCGCTTTAGCGTCGTCTTTGTGTGAATGGGATTCAAAACCAGAGCCGCATACATCATTGTTTGGTTCAAATTGTTAATGGAGGTGACACATGGGAGAATCCCATGCATCAGGTAGACTGTCTGCAAGAATATTTCAGGGCCATTTAGAGAGAGATGTCAGTGCTTTAGTGATGGAAGAACTCACTAAGTAGTGGCGGCATCGATGCACCTGATACATGAACGACATTAGATACATGCAAGTACAAGCATCTACATCTCTTTCTCGACCACCCTTTATTGTTCAACAAACCTATGTACAGATCTTGCCGGCAGCTTCTGGTCTATATAGGAGTGTTACTACGGTAGATATAGAGAGCAACTAGTTTGCGGGAGTTGGGGATTCCGTTTACTGAGTCCTAACTTCGACGAGCCTTCTTCATCGACTTCTTGTAAGGCTAAACTCTCTCTGGTATTCCTCTGGAACGGCTATTGCGGCCTAGATATTGGTAGTCAATGCCCAATATTTTCTGCCTCTTGGGAGCCTTGCATTCCTCGGTCTTTGTGAATCTTCCATGAATCCTGGGTTGACTGTACGAGAGCGCCTTCCTACATGAGTACTGAGAACAACACGATCCCATTAACGCACTGGGGAAGCCAAGGCACACGCTTGAAGGAAATGAGGACAAAAGATGTATGTCACATCTAGGCATAATGTTAGGGATTTGACTCTCTCTTTTGTGGGCATTCACTTACTGAACTTCTGAAGAACTTCTCATGTGATTCTACGGAATGTACTTAAGGTTCTCTGCATGAGGGATCATTAGTAAGGCAGTGATGGAGCGACGACATATAGGACTTTGCCTAAGTCAAGGAAATTACATAGTATGAGTGTCAGCTATTCAACGTCAAGGGTGAAAATTATCATTTGCACTAGCAGTGTACCGAGCAATGTCCTTAGTTTTTCGTCAAGAATACACGGGAACGAATTATGTAGCAGATGTTCGTGAGAAAAAAAGAAATGCCACACTCGATGTGGATAAGAGGCAGTGCAGTTCACCGGGGGTGCTGTTGAAGGAGGTACCTTGAGGGCTACCTCGGTGGTGTTTGCTTGCTTCACTTGCCTTCTTTTCCCTTCTACCACTCTTCCACTTTCTTTTAAGACCACTGCTCGAACCTCTGACTCCCTTCTTATTTGTGTTTGCGTCTTTTTCTTGAATTAAACCTCAACTGCTCCTTTCCCCTGGCATGCACGTGTAAGAGCTCCGCTCTTCAATTATGAACCGTTTTCTCCACTGTGGATGTCCCCGTATGTTTGTTCTTCAAATTGTGAACCTCCTATTCTGAACTCTGAAAGCACCAACTCAGAAGAGAGTCTAGGGTTTCTTGCAAGTATCTATTTCCTATTTTGAATCAAAGGATATACACTTGTAAACCTTTCCTTTAATCCCACATCGTTTTAATTACTAACCAAGTTTGCATATAACAAATCAATTTCCCAACTTGGCACCCATATTATAAATTTCGGCCATTTAGAGATAAACAAGTTTGGCTAAATTTTCAATTTATAAGAACTTAGTCCAATTGATTCAATTAAACTCATAAACCTTTTTGCTTAAATCCAAAAAATCGAATGCAATTATATGGGCATAATACTGTTAATGTAAATGCTTCTAAAGTGCTAATACGAATTTAAAATATTTTTGTTTAGGAGTCAAGATTGATATCTAATTTTCTATGTAATAAATGGGTTATCAAAAATTAGGTGTCAAAACACTAATACTAGTTCTTCCTCTACCTTTACCTACTAAAGCACAAATGCAAGTACATCGGATTCTTTCATACAAATGTCCTCACTTTGATTCAAATTGCGAACCGTATCAAATATCAAGCTTGTTGACCTAGGCAGTAACAATAGTATTCCATTTATGAAGTAAAACTACGATCATAGAATCAAAATATTCACCTCATCATCAAAGTCAATCTCAACAAAATTCAATTGACTAACAATCATATTGAGTTCATTAATATGATTAGTAATGGACACATTTTTTCGCATCTTTAAGTAAAACACGCGTCATATCAAATGACTTTCAAAGGTCTTCTCATACATGTTCAATAAGCTATTCATCAAACTCGCAATGGTGTTGACACCTTTACTTTTGTTGACTATCAAAATGTGCAATTTTTATGGAGAAATATAAAAATAGCAAAATTAGTAAAAATAAACAAAAAAAAAAAAAATATAGTAGCGATTGTAATAAATAAATCAAAAAAAAAAAATTTTGAGAGAGAGAGAGTGAGGGAGAGAGAAGGGAAGAGCCTAGTCCGGCCTTCAATCCCCGAGCCTCCAGTGTTGGGATTTTTGGATGGACTGGGGAGAATACACACGGAGAGAGACAAGAAACGGTGGGCATTGAGCCATAAGAATGGAGGCGAACGACGATTCTTGCTTCCGGTGAAGTCTTCTCACGAGATCCTAGCCCAACGACCGATTCGTGTCCGTCATTCCTCGCTACCCCGGGACCTGGTTTCCCCCCCTCATTCATCTCTGTTTTTCAGCCACTCGACCGGCGACCGTGAAACGCCCTCTTCCACAAACGAGGTTGACCAAACTCGGACCCCCTTTTGTTCTGCTCTGTCTCGGTCGACCTGAAGACCGAGACTTGTCTTCTCCGATTATGCGTGTGTATAGTAAGGTCTCGAGCGAGTCGTCTCTAATTTTTTGGGAATGTCACTTGCTGCTTGCTTTTGATTCTGGACGCAACCTCGAGCCCCGAATGAACTGGTGTCCTCCCCTCAGCCGATGCACCCTATATGTTTTGATAAAATGCCCTTCAGACGATCCCGTAAAAACAGCCACTGTTTTTGCCATATCCGGAGCTCATGTATCGTTGTTTTGATCGTTAGTCACTGAGTTTATCTCGTGTGAAGCCTTTGAGAAGAAATGGAAGATAGAACATGACCTGTGTATGAAAGAATTGTAGATCCTGAACAATCAATGGAAATACCTCAGCTCTGATATTCTTCTTCAAAACTTCTGGTTCATCTTTTACATGACTTCAACTATTATCGAATACAGAAGTAGAAGAGAGAAATCTAAAGATGAATAGAGGAAAATCAGAAGTAAAAACAATGAACTAACACCCTTGACTCTTCTCTCCTTCACTTATCCTTTTATACTCAACACTTGTTTAACAACTTCTGTTATAGAACTGTTACAACAGACTAACTAATATGAAAAACACGTGCATTTCCTCTGGTTGTGCAGCTCCTTTAGTTAGCTTGATCAACTTCTGTGTTCCAGGTTTTGATGTCATGGATCGCCAGCTCATCAGTTCAGCTCAAGATCGCCAGCTCATCTTCTTTTCTACTCTGAGTTTCGTTTAGAAGTTTGCGACCTTCCTCTGCTTCAGCTTCCTCTGCCTCAGTAACTTCCTCTTTCCTTGCCTTAGTAACTTCCTCAGGTTCAGCTTTTCTACTATCATCAGCTTCTTCATTCATCTGTACTTTTAATATCTGTTCTATTTCTTTAACATCCCCCCTCAAATTGGGAATGGATAGAGCACAGATTCCCAATTTGGTTCGCATATAAGAATGTGCTCTTCTTGACAGTGGTTTTTGTAAAAATATCAGCTAATTAGCAATAACTTGGAATGTATCGACATGTAATGATCCACGAAGATACATTTTCTCGAACAAGTGGAAGTCCACTTCAATATGTTTGGTTCGGCGTGTAAGACGGGATTCGAGTAAGAGAGATTGCTGATTTATTGTCACAAGTCGGATGAATAGGAGGAGTAAGAGAACAACCTATATCTCGTAATACAAAACTGATCCAAGTGAGATCAGTAGTGGTTGATGCAAGAGCACGGTATTCAGCTTCAGTGGAGGATCTGCTCACTGTGGGCTGTTTCTTTGCTGCCCAAGATATAAGATTGGATCCAAGATATGTGCAGAAACCAGTTGTTGATCTTCTGGTTTTTGCACACCCTGCCCAGTCTGCATCTGAGTAAGCATAGAGATGCATGGTACTTTGAGAATGAATAAATAAGCCAAGCTTTATAGTAACTTTTATATATCACAAGACCCTTTTTAATCTGTTGAAGTCTGCAATTGTGGGTTGTTGCATTTTCTGGCAGAGTATATTTGTGGCATAAGCAATGTCTGGTCTGGTTAATGTGAGGTATTGCAGACCTCCAACTAGGTTTCTGTACTCAATAGGATTGTTCAAAGGTATAGAATCATTGATTAAAATAGGTGGTTTTAATGAAAGAGGAGTTGAAATTGGTTTGGATTCTAGCATATGAGCTCGGGTGAGGAGGTCTAAGGCATATTTAGTTTGGCAAAGAAATAGGTAATCAGGAGTTCGTTTAGCTTCAATGCCAAGAAAATAGTGTAAGGAGCCTAGATCCTTCATATGAAAATGAATACTCAAAGAAGTAATGAGACTAGAAAGCATTTGAGAGGAGCTTCCAGTTAGAATAATATCATCTACATACGGTAATAAGAGAATAGTTTCTTGCATTTTCGGTATGCGGGATGAATAGGGAAGGATCGGTGGAGCTGCGAAAAATCCATATTCTAGCGAAAAGGCTGCTAAACTGTCAAACCGAGGCTCGAGGAGCTTGTCGAAGTCCATAAAGTGACTTTCGAAGAAGACAAACATGATGAGGCTTTTGTGATTCTTTAAACCACTGAGGCTGCTCCATATACACCTTTCACTTAAGGTTCCATGTAAGAAGGCATTTTTGACATCTAATTGATGAATTTTCCTTTGTTTCATCATAGCTACGTAGGACTATTCGAATTGTTGCATGCTTCACTACGGGGCTGAAGGTTTCTGTGAAATCAAGACCTTCTTCTTGATGGAAGCCTTTAGCTACAAGTCTAGCTTTGAGTCTATCTAAGCTCCCATCAGGTGCGAGTTTTGTCTTAAACACCCATTTGCAACCAATTACATTCACGTGATCATTTCTAGGAACCAATTCCCAGGTTTTTTTTTGATATAAGGCATCCATTTCTTCTTTCATTGCTTGGTGCCATCCTCTGTCCGCTAAGGCAGACTTTACTGATTTTGGTTCAACAGGAAGCTGATACTCAACTAGACATGCATATTTAGGATTTGCTTTAACAATTCCAGATCGAAGTCTAGTATGCATAGGATGAGTTGAAGAAGTACCTTGTATATTTCCTGTTTCAGAACTGATTTGTATTTGTCCTGTATTAGCATTTGATGTTGAAACAGGTTCTTGATTTGTAGGCATTTGTTCCTCAATGCTTGGAGATCTCTGATGAGATTCAATACCACTGGGAGCATTATTAACATCAATCTACATCTCAGCATCAGGTACTATATGCATTTGTGATATTTCTGTAGGATTAACTGTACTGATCTCATTGTCCTGCATTTCTGGAGTTGTTTGAGTTAATCTGGTATGCTGCAAATATCCCCTCGATATATTGTCTTGTGACTGAGCCTGCTTAGTAGAGTTGGAAATAGAAGATAGTACTCCTCTTATCCACTTTGTTTGTATAGTTCGGATCCTGCGATACTCGGTATTTACTTGTATGAGTAAAAGGGAAGACTTTCTCATCAAATATTACATGTCTACGATGTAGACTCTCCCATTAGTAGGCAAGAGACACTGTATCCTTTATGCTTCTCACTATATCCAAGAAAGATACATGTAAGAGATCTTGGATCAAATTTATGTTGTGTGTAGTGCCTGAGACATGGATAACAAGCTGATCCAAAAACTCGAAGATGAGAATAATCTGGTGTCTTATTGTAGAGCTTATAATGGGGTGAATGCATATGCAGTTTTGTTATAGGAAGGAGATTGATAACATAAACTATTGATAACATAAACTGCTGTTTTGAATGCATCTACCCAGTATCTCAGTGGTACTTTAGCATGATACATCATTGCTAGCCCCAATTCAATCACTTGTCGATGTTTCCTCTCAGAGACACCATTTTGCTTTGGTGTATGAGGACAAGAGATATTATGCTTAATTCCACACTTTTGTAGATAGTTCTGAAATTTATTACTAGTGAACTCTCCTCCTCCATCACTCTGGAAGACTTTGATCTTGTGATTAAGCTGATTTTCTATAAATCTTTGAAACATAATGAACACATCATAAACTTATGACTTTTGTCTCATTGGATATATCCAGCTATATCGAGAAAAATCATCCACAAAAATGACATAGTAGGAGAATTTCTGAAGTTGAATTGGTGATGGTCCCCATACATCGCAATGTATTCTTTCTAATGGAACATTAGAAATATGGTCTGAGAAAGGAAAAGATAGTGCTGAGCTCTTAGCAACTTGACAGCTACATATATTCTGAGCTTTAGAACTATACTGAATGAAATGTTGTTTCTGTAAAATCTTCACTGTTTTTAGATTGGTGTGAGCAAGTCTTTGATGCCGACATCTTCTCCTACTTCTGTTGAGTCTGGGTGAAGAAGACTTCTGCAACTTTAGGTTCCACACAGTATAGCCCCTTGACCTTCCTTCCTAGCTTCACTTTGTATGATTGTAATTGTCCTTCATATATACCCCATGTTTATCAAAAATAAAAAGAGCGGGGATAATCATCTCTAGTTTTGATACGAGATAGAAGATTCTTTTTGATTGCGGGAACTATTAATACATCATTCAGTGGTAATTTGCTATTTTCTGTATTCAATATTCCATTACCAATGCATGAGATTGACAAATGAGATCCATCTCCTATCATGATAGTGTCATTACCACTATATGGATTGTAGTTTTGAATCATACCAGGTTCTGAGGTAATATGTGAAGTAGCCCCTGTGTCTGGATACCATTCTGAACCATAGGGTTCTTCAATGTGCCACTAATGCGGTTAGTTGGTATTTCATCTGCACAGTACGAGTTATCAAATCTGTACCAACATCGAGTCTTTGTATGACCCGATTTCTTACGGATCCGGCATTGCGAGAGGGCCATTACTTATAGGCTTTGTAATCTGTGTTTGTCTATCACCATTTGAACTTTGTGGTGGATAAGACCTAACACTTTGATACCTCTGTGAAGGGTTTGAATATGGTCTAAATCCTTGTCCATAGTTAGACCAGTTATCCTTATTAACCTGACCTTGCTGAGTTGAATTCAGGTTATTCATTTTATTTTGTTGATTCCTTCTTGCTTCTGTAAAATTATTTCCATATTCCCTTCTATTGAGAGACTGACCTCTGCCATAGCTAAATTCCCCCCGAATATTTTCTTTTTGATTTTTGGGATTGACTTTCTGCAGACTTGTTCCAGTTCTTCTTTGCCCATAATAGGCCAGGTTAGTATTGTACTAGTTCACAGAATATGTTTGCAATTTGGTTTCAAATCTTTCAAGTTGTGAGATAACCTCATCATACTCTGGCTGGGGTTTAAGGCAATACATGGTTGTCCTGAAGGTTTCATATTCAGAACCTAACCCTTCAAGTATGCCAAACATTCTGTTATATCATCAACAGGCTTTCCAATTGCATTCAATTGATCACAGATGGTTTTGAATTCTTGAAGGTATTCACTTAATGATCTGTTTCTTTTCCTGCAAGCCTGTAATTTTCCTCTTAACTCAAATTCCTTTGTAACAGACTTCTATGTAAATCTATTTATGAGAGCACCATACTTCGAATGAAGTTTCTAAGCCAATTATCGAGACTTAGAATATTTTCGATACCGCACCACTTATCCCGGGATGATATAAGCTGATCAGTTTTTATCCAATCCAGGTGATCGGGATTCATCACTTCTCCTGTCTCAGTCTGTATCATTTGAGTAGGAGGTAATGTTTCACCATTAATAAAACCAATCAGATCTTGGCTTTTCAGAAATCTATTGAATTGGGCTTGCCATAACAGGAAGTTTTCTTCATTCAACTTGATGGTGACGAAGTTAGCTATATTCACATGGATAGGAAAAGGGTACTTTTGCACTCTAGTTGCCATTCTTATATGTTCAGAGGCTTTGAAGATTCGAAGAAACAATCCAGTAAACTTTTGATGGTAAGCTAACTAAGAAACAACAAGATCTTTATAATATCTTGCAGTAAGAACACATCAGATCTATCATTCCCAGGATTGACGCTCTGATACCATGAGAAGAAATGGAAGATAGAACATGACCTATGTATGAAAGAATTGTAGATCCTGAACAATCAATGGAAATACCTTAGCTCTGATATTCTTCTTCAAAACTTCTGGTTCATCTTTTACATGACTTCAACTATTATCAAATACAGAAGTAGAAGAGAGAAATCTAAAGATGAATAGAGGCAAATCAGAAGTAAAAACAATGAACTAACACCCTTGACTCTTCTCTCCTTCACTTATCCTTTTATACTCAACACTTGTTTAACAACTTCTGTTATAGAACTGTTACAACAGACTAACTAATATGAAAAACACGTGCATTTCCTCTGGTTGTGCAGCTCCTTCAGTTAGTTTGATCAGCTTTTATGTTCCAGGTTTTGATGTCATGGATTGCCAGCTCATTAGTTCAGCTCAAGATCACCAGCTCATCAGTTCAACTCAAGATCGCCAGCTCATCTTCTTTTCTACTCTGAGCTTCATTTAGAAGCTTGCGACCTTCCTCTGCCTCAGTAACTTCCTCTTTCCTTGCCTTAGTAACTTCCTCAGGTTAAGCTTTTCTACTATCACCAGCTTCTTCATTCATCTGTACTTTTAATATCTGTTTTATTTCTTTAACAGCCTTATCTGGTTGATCGTGGCTGCTATGGTTGTTTCTTTCGTATACTCCCATGCTTGTTGCCTTGGTAGTGTTTATCCGGTGATGGCCAGCGACAAGTTCTCTGGTGATCAACGACTTTCAGGGTTAGTCACTAGCCGGCTCAAGGCTGCTTGTCTTTGGCCATCCCCGAGCGGGCAAGCCGGTGATCAACGAAGATGATTAATGGCCGGTGATAATGACCTTTTGGTGTTTGGCAACGGTGTCTGTCGGTAAGGGTAATGGGATTTAGTGGCGAAGCATAAATTGTCCATGGTCGAAAGCTTGAATGTGTTCGCGTGCGAGTCCGTGAGTGTTTTTAGCCTCCGGGGGAAAGAAAAGTCCCCGGGGGGGGTTCTTGGGAAGAAAGAACGAAAACTGGGCTTGAGTTTGGACTTAGCGAATATGGTATTCTAATTGGAGTGGGCTTAGTTTAGTTTAGGGCCTTAGGCTTAATTTGGTCGTACTAGAAGTTGGGCTTAGGACTTGATTTGTTTTTATTTAGAAATTTGGGCTTAGAATGATTTTGAATTTGGGGTCGTGGCGGCCCTAGCTGAGCTTGGGCTTGGCTTAAATTGATTTGGTGGGGGCTAGGGAGTGCTCAATTTGAAAGTCCAATTGAGCCCATGAGCCTAGTTTCCTGAGACCAGTCGCTGCCCACATTGGGTGGGGCCCAAGGGCCCAGCCTGAATCCCCATTTTCAGATTAAAATAATTTTTTAACAAATTATCTTTTTTTTTAAAAAGTATTTTAAATTTTTCTGAAAAATTAATTAAAAATTAAAAATTCCAAATTTTTTATTTTTTTGTAAAAACTAGGAAAAAGCTTGAAATTTGGTTTTTTTTTTTTTTTTAAAGTAGTTTTCTCTTAAAGTGTGTGGAAATCTTAGATAAAAATCGTGCTCAAAATTAAATAAGATTTTAGGGCTTTACTATAGGATTTGAATTTTCTTATAAATAAAAGTTAGGTTGCTGCTTGCGCAAGCTTTTAGAGCTTTACAATATGGCGCAAGATCCGTCGACAACCGACGTATTTGCAGCTATCATAGTTTATTAATACCCGCTCATTTGAGATATTTTAGAAGATATGTTTGAAGAGGGAGAAAGAGAGAGAGAAGGGGGAGCAACTACACTTTTACAATCAACGTCAAACATGAGGATGTCGCCGGAATCGGCATGGTCATTATTTCTATAGAGGAATTTGATAATGTAATTCATATAACTATTTTCATACCCTACCTTATCTTGTGAACCTCACTGCACAATGAAGTCGGATTTTTTGTGTACCCATCCTCTAGTAGCTCAACAAGAAAGACCAATGACACATAGTAGAGGGGTGGAATTTCGGGGACAATCATGTCCCTCTTAGTCAATGGGCAATTGAAATTTGGGGCTTGATATGTGGGGAAGGATCAACATTGATAGGATGCACATGCAATATTGGCAAATGAGAGATATTGAATATGAAGACTTGAGGTCGCCTATTGAAAAGTTCATGTCGACCAATAAAACAAAATCAATCAAGTAAGGAACATTACAGGAGTAGCGAGTAAAACCCATCATCATCACCATTTCTTTATGGCAAGAAAACATCACGATTGACAACTCATATATTTAGCCGTCTTACAACTTCATTTCATTGCATATATCTGATGTTAATGGATTTTTTTTTCTAAGATGACATGAAAGCTGCCTTAAGAATCAGTTAGACCTTGATTCATTTTGAATCTATGTAAATTACGAATGATGGATTCTGATAATTAAGTATTGCAAAAATTTAATTTGAAGGGAAAAAAAAAAGATGTCAAGAAATTGAAAGAATTATCAACTCTATTGAACTAGTGTAGAAGAAAATTCTCCATAGCTCATTGGCATAAAAGATGTGGACTTTATAGTTTCGTCATTATCTTTGGGGAAGAATCTTACGACGTGTTCAAAAGAGATCATCAAAAATTTTGACCAAAAAGAAATCACCAAAGACAAAAAAAGGATAGGGTCCACTAGGAACGGATCATAGTCTTATCGATTTGACCTTTGACTCTTTCTTGACGAGGAGCAAAGATTTAGGTTGAGGAAGCATGATACTTTTCACCAAAAATGGAGGCAAGCATTTGTCTTTTACTGGAGGATTTTGAATGAAGTTGCCGTATATAGAGTGTATATTAGTAATTCATAAGTTTAGGAAAATAGAAGTTCAAATTGAAATTTTGTATATTTTGTTCTTGATTATTTATAGGAATCTATATAAGTATTGTTCTTGAATAAAGTTACCCGGGGCTGATGTCTAGCAGGTTGATGCAGTTTCATTAAAGTGCTCTGAGATTCTACAACCCGTCAATTAAAATCACTGCAATAATCAAAGGGAAAATTGCAATTTTCAGACCTTGTTACTTGTCCGTAATTTCATGTTAATGCTAAAATGGAACATGAGTTTCTTCAAATATAAACTCCATTGAATTATTTCATTTAATGCATTTTTCTTTTCCATTTTAATAAAAGTTGTCTCTCACATGTACAAGTAGGGTGTCTAATTTGTAAAACGTATGCATATACATTTTCTTTGAAAAATGAATATATAAGTCGAAATTGGGAGTTCTTGATGTTGAGTAATCACACGCCGGTAGAACTACGTTAAATGTGGCCAGATCGCAGGTTATTATAGCTTTTTAATTGGCATTGCTTTTAAATCACGGGATGAGGGACGAAAGTTCTTGATCTCCATCCCTTCCCCCACCGTTTTTATCCTTGCACTCTTACCAATTTGTTTATCCTTTTAAAGGAGGAGGCAAGAGAGCAAAACTATATGAAATACAATAATACAACAACACTAAGGGTAGAGGAGCACAATCTCGAAAGCAATCACAGTCGAGCTAAACTAGGTCAAGTCCCTCCCAACATTAGACTAGATTATTGGGACATATAACAAATACACAAAACTTTTCCAGTCAAACCATGCATGATCCTCTAACCATTATCGCTATCTCCAAAAGGAAAACTAGCAGAAATTATCTAGAAACTTGACAAAATTTCTGTTTCTCTATTTCTCTATTTTTTTGTTTCCCGGAACAAGTTTGGAACAGAAATCCGTTTGGTAACACAATTTCATTTTTCTATTTCTAGAATAGATTTCTATTCCAGAATTAGATTTGGAGCAAAAATCAGAAGTTAAAATTTTTAGCTTTTTTATTTCTGGAACATAAATGAGAAATCAAAATTTTTCTCATCGTTCACTCTTGTCACTGCTCGTCGCCCACTTGCCGCCCATAGGATGCCGGATGCCCGCCGCCGATTGCCAGCCGCTGGCCATCAGCCGCCAACCGTCGGCCATTAGACATTGGTCGTTAGCCATTGCACTTCGGCTGCTTGTCGCCAATTGCCAGATGCCGAATGCCCACCGATCATTGGTTGCTCATCGCCAATCATTGGATGTCGAGGCTCATCACCAACCACCGGATGTTTGCCGCGACCGTCCGCGCTCACCACCGACCGCGATGTCGGCCACCCGCCACCGGCCTCTTGTCACCGAACTTCGGACGTCGAACATCGATGTCAAACTTCGGACGTTGGATGCTGGTTGCCGGTCATCGGACTTCGGTGTCGGACTCTGGACTTTGGCCACCCATCGCCGATCACCGGACTTGGCGCCGGACGCCGAACATCGGACTTCGGACTTCGGCCGCCCGCCACCAATCATCGAAGGTTGAACACTGGTCGTTGAACGTCAAACTCCAGCCACAGGACACCGGTCGTTGCCGCTCCTAGAAAGATAAATTTTATTCTATTATCAAATGAATTTTTATTTCAAAAATATAAATTTTGAATTGTTATCAAACGCGTTTCTTTACTTTGAAACTCGTCCATGGAATAAAAATTGAGAAATCAATTTCTTACCAGAAATTGATTTATGTTCTAGAAATTTTGTCATGTGCCCCTTGATGAAGTTAAGAATGCTTCTAGTTCCATCTCCACTTTGTCATCGTTGAGCAAATAAGCGGTTTTGGAGGCATTTGAAGTTTACCAATATCTCCTTCAAGCATTTCTAGGACTTTGCTCATTGGAGGCCAATAGTCAGGGTTTGATTGTATACACCAAAGTGCAACTACTATCATTTTTTTAATCACCTTCCTTTCCTCTTCTACAACTTCTTCCATTTCAACACTTTCTCCTTCATTGATTTGGCCATACACTCGCAAGGGAAAATAAATTTGGCTTGAGCCTTATGCATTTGTATTTATATTCTTCCTTCTACCTACCATTTCCATGAGCAACCTTCCAAAGCTATAAACATATGATGTATAAGATACACCGCCAATGTTTTTATAGAACAACTCATGTGCCATATATCCCAAGGTTCCTCTTGCAGGAGTCACCAAGACCATGCTATGATCAATTGGATAAAGTCTCACGAGTCCAAAGTTAGAAACTTTCAGAGTGAAATTCTAGTCTAAAAGAATTTTACGAGGCTTGATACCCACGATGTAAGTATTCACTCTCCCTAGCCACCCCAAGAGCAATCTTATGTGTTTTCTTATAATTGAGAAACTTGTCACATTTTTTAGTGGAAATGTGCTTATCCAAAGATCCATTTGACATGAGATCATACACTAGAGCTTGTTTTGAGCCTTCAATGCAAAAACCGATGAGTTGCACTACATTAACATGGTGAATTCTTCCAATAGTTGCCACTTCACTGACAAAAACTTGGCCATCGGCCTTGGATTGCATTAAAATCTTGATGGCCACTTTGTTGCCGCTTCTAATTATTCCTTTGTACATGGAACCATATCTCCCTTCGCCTAGTTTATGCTTAAAATTCTTGGTGATCTTCTTAATGTTTGAGTAAGAGTACCTTATAGGCAAAAAGTTGTTACAAGCTTGCAAGAATTCTTCAATATTCTTGTCTATTGCTAAGTGCCTTGCTCTATACTTGTAGATTAGAAGTATCACGACAAATGACATCCTGATTATGAATTTCACTGCACAAAATTGAACTGAGGAAAATTTTGATAAGTTAGAATAACTACTTTTTTTTCTAATTACTATAAGAACAAATCATTGCGGCTCACCTAGCAATACTACGAACTTTATAGTCGTCAAAAAGGCAAGATCATCCAGGACACCTGGAGGAGGAACGACTAATGTGAAAAGGAATCGGCGGAAAGGAAACAGAGTCTTATAAATTGAATTGTGTCCAAAAGAATATGAGAAGGGGGATGCGTGAATTTGTAAATAAATAGCAATAATAGATTATACAAGAAACTCCGTTTGCTAGGTTAGCAGCCAACAAAATATAAAGAAACAGTGATTTCCATAGTTAATTAAAATGTTCCTCCTATCTATACATGAACACAATTAAGGAATTTGCTAATGAGTGTCTCTGGAATTATTAGTTTAGTAACTCATTAAGATTATAAGAAAAATCCGAACTCTATACCAAGGAAAAGCTAGTTATGTGGCCGCTCCTTTTCTTTTCCCCTTACATTGGGAGTTCTATGCCTTCCATAGAAAGAAATTATAATCTTGGACTGAAATTGGATCTATTTTGGGGAGGGGGGTAACTTTTACGGTCACTTTGTGTATTTATTTATTTATTTATTTTTGGAATCTTGCAGCTCCTCTAATTGGATTTTAACATGTAACACGTCTATCCAGAAACCTTTCAAATACAAAAATGTTGACGCGCACTGACATGTGTATTTTGCATAATTTTATTGGATTTTATAAATTCCTTTCATTTTCTAGTTTTGAAGAGAAAGTAGCTATTGAAAGAACGTACAAAATCATGCACTATCACCGTAAAACTTCGTTGCCAACTTGTCACAACTCGAACCTCGAGCACGGGCACATCCCTCAGTGGTCGATAAAATTTTGCGACATCCCAGGACACGTCGCCGACCCATTCATTTTATTACGCATGCGGAAGTGAAACAAATCCCTTAACAACATTTAACTTTGATGCAGCCCGCATTGAAGACCAACTCTCTCGACCAAGAAGATCGGCCCGCATTCAAGCTCGACGAAACGGTGAAGCAGTATCGACATCTTGAATCCATTCCGGAAGCTTGAAAGACACCTTGGGAGCTCGCATGATGCTTTTACTAGCTTATAGTTTCCATGCTCTTTACTATTTCTCCTAGTTTCAATGCTTTGTCTTTATTTCTCCTAGTTTCAATGCTCTGTCTTTATTTCTCCTAGTTTCAGCGTTCTGTCTTTATTTCTTTGATGATATAAGCCATCCAATTTCTTGTACAAGACAGACGACTTTTGATGAATGAAAAAAGCTTTACTTTGAAGCAAGTATCATGAACCTTATAGAGTTCATACCCTTAAAAACCTAGAAGAGTTTTCACTCCGTCCTTAAAGAGTCGGAGCTTTCGAAATCTGCATCCTTGAAGAGTTGCAGTCATCGATCTAGAAGAATCGGTGCCCTCTCAACTTCCTTGGAGGCCTAGAAGAGCAACCAACAGAGTTTCTATCGTTTCCTCCTCTGTTTGTTATTTCCAACCCAAATTCGACCATCATACATTGCTTATTTCAGAAAATCCAAAATAGAGAAATTGTAGATCCAGAAGCCTTTGTTCATTTGGCTTTGGAATCAAGTCGATCCGATCTATATCGACAAATATACGACTGTTCTCGTGAGCTCGTGCAGTGCTGAAATTTTTGTTCATCCTGTTTTTCCCGTGTTCGAGTCACTCTCCCGATCCTACTGTTTGAGAAAGCCTACCCTTGGCTTGCATCATTTGGTATCAGAGCCTTAGAGGAGATGACAATGCCTTCAAGACAAGCTAGATGTCGTGGTGGGAAAACCATTCCCCTCAATGAATTGCACACACTCACTGAGAATATGCAACAACAAATTGACGAATTGACGTAAGAAGTTCAGCGTTTGAGGGCTGAAGCAAATAATTCTCCACCCTGTTCCAGGACTGAAGATTCCCATCGTGACTCTTCGTCTTCGGAGAGTGTTCAATCTATTCACGGTCGGAGGCATGTTCAACATCATTTACAACATATTCGTGAGCCAGATTGGGAAAAGGAAGTCAAGAAAGATGTTCTAGAATTTACAAGCACTAAGTCTCCTGATGAAATTGTTGATTGGCTAACACTTGTGAATGAGATGTTTGAACATCGAAATGTTTTGAAGAATCGTCAAGTTGGGATCATTGCTATGCGATTCCAAGGTAAGGCGATTGCTTGGTGGAGACGTGAAAAACAAACTCACCAAGCCGTTGGCAAAGCACCAATCACTTTGTGGAGAAAGATGGAGGGCAAGATGCAAAAATATTTTCTTCCCAAAGGATATAAGAGAGACCTCTACCAACGGTACCAAAATCTTAAATAAGGTACGCGAACGGTGGACCAATATACCAATGAATTCAATGAGTTGGTGATTCGTAACAATATCCAGGACCCAGAGGAGGTGCTTGTGAACAAATACTTGAACGGTCTTCAATTTTACATTCAAGATGCCTTGGAAGTCCTCAACATTTGGGACTTAGGAGATGCACACCAACGAGCACTCAAAATGGAGCGCTCTCGTTCTCGAAAACAATAATCAACTACCATGACAAGTCAGGCCACTAAGAGCACCACTAGCACTGCTAAAGTTGCTGAGGCTATAATGCAATCTGCTAGTAAGTCTTCTACTCAGCCCCATGTTTCGAAGCAACCTGCTACGTCTGAAATACGTTGCTATTCTTATGGGGAGTTGGGTCATCGTGCTAGCAATTGTCGAATCAATAAGAATCGACCGACTAGTAAAGCCTTCTTGGTGGATAATGACTCTGATGAGAATGTTGAGGATCCACTTGAAGAGGAGTTAAACAATGATGAAGAAGGTGCGGATGATGAGCAAATAGTGCATGTTGACACTGGCGAACTTCTTATGGTGAGGAAAATTTTTCTTACTCCTCAAGATGACACTGGAGATAGGTGGTTGCATACCAATATTTTTCATTCTACTTGCACAATCATGGGAAAGGTGTGTCAATTAATTATTGACTCTGGTTGTTGTGAGAATATAATTTCTGAAGTAGCGCAAACAAGCTAAAGTTGGAATTAAAAACACACCCTACGCCTTATAAAATGTCGTGGTTGAAGAAAGGCGCTGAGGTAACTATTTCAAAACGATGCCTTGTTAATTGGTCCATTGGTTCTGTTTATAATGACAAGATATGGTGTGATGTTCTGCCGATGGATGCCAGTCACATTATTCTTGGTCGACCATGGCAATTCGATAGGAGGACTACGTATGACGGTTATTGAAATACATATTCTTTTGAATTTGGAGGCAAGAAGATTACATTGGCACCTAGTAGGGAACCTTTGAAAACTCCTGTAGTTGAGAATTCCTTCTCCCCTACGTTGCTTACAATGAAGGATATGAAGGATGCTTTGAAAGGAGTTTGTATCTTGTATATTTTGCTTAATAAAACATGTGAGAAGAATGAAGTTGCCTCTGTCGTACCTCATCGAGTTCAACCTCTTTTGGAAGAGTTCAATGATGTCTTCCTGATGGACTTACCCAATGGTCTCCCTCCTATGAGAGATATTCAGCATCAAATTGACTTGTTGCCCGAAGCCTCTTTGTCGAATCTCACTCATTACCGGATGAGTCCGACCGAACATGAGGAATTGCATTGATAAGTTATGGAGCTATTGAATAAGGGTTTTATAAGGGAGAGCCTCAATCCGTGTGCCATTCCAGCTCTTTTAGTGCCTAAGAAAAATGGTACTTGGAGGATGTGTGTCGACAGTAGAGCGATCAACAAGATCACCATCAAGTATTGATTTCCTATTCCTCGCCTTGATGATCTCTTAGATCAACTTTCTGGTGCAATTATATTCTCGAAGCTGGATTTGAAGAGTGAATATCATCAAATTAGAATCAAACCCGGAGATGAACGGAAGATAGCATTCAAAACGAAAGATGGGCTATATGAGTGGCTAGTCATGCCATTCGGATTGTTGAATGCACCATCGACATTCATGAGGTTTATGACTTAAGTGTTGAAGCCTTTTTTGGGAAAGTTTGTTGTTGTTTATTTTGATGATATCTTGATTTTTAGCAAGTCAACTGATGAGCACTTGCAGCATCTTCAAGAAGTATTATGTGTGTTGAGGCAGGAACAATTGTATGTGGCTCTTGACAAGTGCTATTTTATCGTACCACAAATCCTTTTCTTGGGTTTCATATTTCGAAGAATGGAATTTCGGTGGATGATTCTAAGATCAAGGTGATTTGAGAATGGCCAACTCCAACAAATGTGCATGAAGTGCGAAGTTTTCATGGCCTCGCTTCGTTCTATCGAAGGTTTATTGCGCATTTTAGCACCATTGCAGCCCCACTCACTTCTTGCATGAAGAAGGGAGTTTTCGAATAGACAAATGCAGCTTAGAAAAGTTTTGAACAGCTCAAAGAAAAATTGAGCACAACCCCGGTACTTTCATTGCCTAATTTTGATCTTGTTTTTGAAGTGCATTGTGATGCATCAGGTATAGGCATAGGAGGAGTTCTAAGTCAAGGAGGTCGACCCATCGCCTTCTTTAGTGAAAAATTGAATGGTGCCAAACTTCGTTACAGCACATATGATCTGGAATTCTATGCATTATTTCGCACACTTGAGTATTGGCGGCCATATCTTATTCATCGAGAGTTTATTTTATACACTGATCATGAAGCTCTGAAGTATATTTATGGATAGCAAAAGCTTAACTCCAGGCGTGCAAAATGGGCTGAATACATCCAGGAGTTTACTTTCATTATTAAGCATAAGGCTGGAGCTCAGAATCAGGTTGCCAATGCCATTAGTTGAAAGAAGAGCTTGCTCTCTACAATGCATTCTACTGTTCTTGGATTTGATTCTTTTCAGGAGTTATATCAAGAAGACCCCTACTTTTCCAAGATCATTCCCGATGCATATGAAAAGAAGCTTGCTAATTTTACTGTATGTGATGGTTTTCTTTTCAAAGGAAATCGTTTATGTGTGCCAGATTGTTCTCCTCGGCAAAGGGTGATCGATGAAGTTCACTGTGAAGGACATTTTGGGCGTGACAAACTATACAACTTGTCTCAGCCAAATACTTTTGTCCTCATTTGAAACGTGATGTACATTGACATGTGATGAGGTGTCGATGTTGCCAAATTGGAAAGGGACAAGCTACTAATGCTGGCCTTTATTTGCACTTGCCGATTCCACATGCCCCATGGGAGGATATCTCTATAGACTTTGTCCTTGGACTACCATGCACAAACAGAGGTATGGATTCGATCTTTGTTGTTGTTGATAGATTTTCCAAAATGGCACAATTTATTCCATGTCGAAAAACTATGGATGCTTCGCGTATTGCCGACTTATTTCTTAAGGAAGTCTATAAGTTGCATGGCATTCCGAAGACCATTACTTCATATCGGGATACAAAGTTTCTTAGTCATTTTTGGCGACAACTGTGGAAGAATGTCGGTACTAAACTGCAATATAGTACTGCGTTTCATCCCCAAACGGATGGACAAACTGAGGTCGTCAATCGAACATTGAGAAATCTATTAAGGATTTTGATAGATAATAATCCCCATTCTTGGGAGATGCGGTTGTCACTTGGAGAATTTGCATATAATTGTGCTGAGAATCGTAGCACTGGATATAGCCCATTTATGATTGTATATGGTCGACAATCGAACACTGCTCTTGATCTTGCACCAATTCCTTTTGCTGAGAAGTCGAGTAGCAAAGTTGACAAAATTGTTTCTCAAATGAGGGCAATTCATGAAGATGTGCGTTAAAGACTAGAGAGCAAAACTGAATCCTATAAAACGGACATCGACAAGCGGCGGTGTGAAGTTATCTTTGAACCTGGAGATTTTGTTTGGGCTTATTTGCCACTGGAACGGCATCCTGTCGGAACTTATAACAAGCTTAGTGATCGAAAGCTTGGACCTCTCGAAGTTCTTGAGCGCATTAATCCTAATGCGTATCGATTAAATCTTCCTTCTCATATGAAGATTCACGATGTCTTCAACGTTCGACATTTAATACCTTATGTGGGAGATTCTTTTGATGATGATGGCAAGAATTCGAGGATGAATTCTTTTAAAGATGGGGAGGATGATGCAGCCCGCATTGAAGACCAACTCTCTCGACCAAGAATATCGGCCCGCATTCAAGCTCGACGAAACCGTGAAGCCGTATCGACATTTGAGGCCATTCCAGAAGCTTGAAAGACACCTTGGGAGCTCGGTTGATGCTTTTACTAGCTTATAGTTTCCATGCTCTTTACTATTTCTCCTAGTTTTAATGCTCTGTCTTTATTTCTCCTAGTTTCAATGCTCTGTCTTTATTTCTCCTAGTTTCAACACACTGTCTTTATTTCTTTGACGATATAAGCCATCCAATTTCTTGTACAAGACATACGACTTTTGATGAATGAAAAAAACTTTGCTTTGAAGCAAGTATCATGAACCTTATAGAGTTCATACGCTTGAAAACCTAGAAGAGTTTTCACTCCGTCCTTGAAGAGTCGGAGCTTTCGAAATCTGCATCCTTGAAGAGTTGCAGTCATCGATCTAGAAGAATTGGTGCCCCCTCAACTCCCTTGGAGGCCTAGAAGAGCAACCAATGGAGTTTCTATCTTTTCCTATTCTGTTTGTTATTTCCAACCCAAATTCGACCATCTTACAGTGCTTATTTCAAAAAACCTTAAACAGAGAAATTGTAGATCTAGAAGCCTTTGTTCATTTGGCTTTAGAATCAAGTCGATCCGATCTATATCGACAAAGATTCAACTGTTCTCCTGAGCTCGTGCCGTGCTGAAATTTCTGTTCATCCTGTTTTCCCCGTGTGCGAGTCACTCTCCCAATTCTACTATTCGAGAAAGCCTACCCTTGGCCTGCATCAAATTTGGGATAGAAAAGCAGGCAATCAATCACAACCAAACACTTCTTTATAAACACATAGGTTTATATACAACACTGGGCTATCTATAAAATAGACCGGCTCAACAAAAATGAGAACTGTCCTAAGACCAATTAGCTGGACACGTTCGCAAATCCTTGGGTCTTCATCTCCATAGACTCCGGGGTTTTGGGTCCTCCACGACCGCCACCTAAGGACCTGAAAATGTTGAGCCCACGACGGGGTGAGACAATGTCTCAGCAAGTCCACCCCTTAAACCCCGACTAGGAAGAAAATACACAAAGAGGCCTAACCACTCTAAGTCAGAAGACTTACCTCGCCTCAGTTCCTTCCTGCAAGTCAGTACGATTCAAATCTCAATCAATCAATCGATCCAATTGATCAATACCAACCAAACCATCAATCCATTCACTCAATCAATTCCATTGATTCAATACAATCGATATCATCCAACCATCAATAACATCAATCATTTCAATACTATCTATCAATCGATCCCAACAATTCAATTCAATCATACTATCTATCCTTCCATTCCAATCCATACTATCTATCATTCAATACCGTCTATCAAATCATTCGTCAATATGGCATATGCTCTCCAAAGCTACATTATATAAATAGACAGTAGCTCACTAAAGCTATATAGATAAATAGTAGCTCGCCAAAGCTGTATAGATAGATGTAGCTTGCCAAAGTTGTAGATTCAATAATAAACCAGAGAACTAGACAATCAATTCATTAAAACCCAATGATTCAAACTGATCTTACAAACCAATTACGATACCAAAAGCCGACACTGGGTATTTTCAAGTTAAATACAAAAACTTCACCAATATCACTCAATTTCTCAATTTAACAAACAATTAGCACAAACTGACCACACTGTTGCGATTAGTGCGAAATTCTAGCGATCGGCCATCCCAGCATAATTTTCGGAAATATTAAATAATTAATTTTAATTCCGAAAATTAAATAATTAAATAATATATTATATTAATATATTTTAATAAAATAATATTTATAATTTCGAAATAATTAATTATTTTAAAAAATTAATTAGGGCTTAAACAAGATTACACTAATCTAAACATACAATTAGCCCTAACTAAACATCCACTAAACTAATCATACATTTAATCTAATTAACATTTAAATAATCTAATTTAACCACCTAAACCTACTTAGACTAATCTAAACACCCCTTTAGCATAATTAACCTCCTAAGAAAGGTTTAGAGGATCAACTCACCAATTTTGCAGCGACACCAAGCGAGGCCGAGAAGACACCTAAAATGAGCCTTGAAGCTCCCAAAGTTTGCTGGTCTTTAGCTACTGATCTTGAACCGAGAAGACTGGAGCCGGTGGCGGTTTGGCGCGGAAACGGCGAGCGGTGAAGGTCTGGTGGCTTGGGGGTGGCGTACGGCTAATGGACGGTGGCAAGAAGGCTCGGGAACCTCAACCATAGCGATCCAAGGCGGTCTTAGGGCCAGAACAGTAGCCACAAATTCGTACTCCCTCTGCAACTTTGAAAAACTGGTCGCCGAAGGAGGAATAGAGCTGAACGGGCTTGGCTGGTGTTTCGACGAGGGGTTGGCCGGCAACTGGTAGCACCCGGGGGTCGAGGGGGACCTGCTGGTAATTGGTATGGGTGGAGGAAGGGTCGGAATGGGAGAAAACATGAAAAAATGCGAAACAGGCGAAACCGGGCAAACTGCCAAGCAGACCAATGGACCGATGGCTGGTTTCTTCTCGCTGGCTTACAGGACGGCCGGAGGCTTCATTCAGGGTGAGGTTGGCTTGTTGGAATGGTCTAGATGTCCTCATCATGGAGATGGGTGGCTTGGTTGCTGATTCATCCGAGAAGTCGACTTTTTACTCGGATGTTTGGTGAAAGGTTGGCTTGAGTAGAAACTGGAACGAGGGGAAAACAGAGGAGGAAAACGGCTGACGGTGGCCTTGCGAGCGTGCGACGGTGGAGGGGCTAGTGTGCTCGGCTTTCTTTGGTTCTCTCAAGGTCTCTCAAGGCCACAACAATGGAGAAAGCCTCAATTCAAGGAGGAAGAAGAGCTGCTGAGCAAGGGGGACCCCAAAGGCTCCTTAGCCTTCCATACTTGGAATCCTCTCCTCTCTCTTGCCCCCACCAACCATATACTGTCCATAGCCCCTCTCTCTCTCCTCAATCTTCCTCAAGAAGCTTCCCGAGTGGTCCAAAGGCAAATTTTATGCAATTTGGCCTTCAAAGTCTTTAATTCCTCTTCTAATCTCTTCAATTCAATTCAATTGAAGTCTCAAAATTCCATCCCATGTGTCCGCGCTTGAATCCACATTTTTCCATGTCCATAAATCCATCTTGGATGCCAAAAGTGTGCTCAAGAACGGTCTTCCAACTTTCCAGATCCAATTCCGTCAATTCTTGATTTTTCGCCGAAAAGCTCGGTTTGCAGAAAAATCTTCGGAAGATGAGCCGACGTTCCTAAAATGATTTGTGACTTGACAGAACTTCCAATTTCTGTAATCGGGTTCAATTTTACGGTTAATTTCAATCTGGCGCGATTTTAGTGCGTCCTAATCTACCAGGTAACTTTTAGGAACTTTTCGTGCAATTGACCTGTGGTTGATTGTTTTCGAACCAAAAAGTGCATCTTCGATATATTGGCGACTCTCGATTGTCGTAGAAATCTCGAGGTTTCAAATATGGACACATGGTACCAAACGATAGAGAAATTGGTCCAGTGTCGATCAATAAGAATTGTGCAATTAGGTGGAATCACTCATACTGAATTACATACCTTTGTCGAGTCGACCTATCACCGGTCTCTAATCGGTCCGTGTCGTAATGACCCTTGCATATTAGTACGGTTGAGCAGTCATTTCTTGGTCGAATTCTCAAGTCTATTGCGTTTAGATTCCTTAACGGCTTCACCTGATAGATTAGTTATCTCGTGAGTGGCCAACTTAGAGAAGAGAGCTATAGGCGCGATGATGAAATGCCCAACTTATTCAATTGAAAACAGAATTGGAAAATCAGGATGTCACAAGTCTTCTCCTCTTATAAAAATTTCGTCCTCGAAATTTAAACCATTAAAATTCTTCTTCAAAATGGTGGGGTATTGTCATCTCATCAAATCTTCACTTTCCCAAATCTTTCATTCTGCCCCTACCATGCTATTCAACACTTTTGATGTTGTCGAAACATTTCCAATTTTTCCAGACCAAATCTTGATTCCAAAAGGTTAAGCATTTGACAAATTTTACAAAAATGAAAATTGCAAAATTTTGGTTCTTTTTCTTTTCTTTCCACTAAGCGGCTAACTGTCGCTTTGGGGATTCGAACCCCCGATTTCGGACTTGCGACTTCTTCCCCGGGTACCACTCAGCTAAAGGTGTCGGCGGTGCTCCAAACTGCTTTCTTTTTCTATTTAAGGTCAAAATTTTTATTTGAACCGAAACTTGAAATATTCCACCGTTTAAACAGTTCCAGTTCTCCTTTCTTAACGATTCGAGATGTCCCTTTCCTAGGCGACATCCAAGGAAGAATGTGATTCCCTACCTGAAATTTTAAGGTTTTCAATGCTTAGCTGCGTAAATTTTCTAGCAGCTCTGAGCAGTCCTTAATATGTCACTGATATTTCAACTGCGTCCACTGACTGCTGAACTGACGCTGGGCTGCGACCTTTCATTTTCTGATCTCAACTCAACAACTAAAGTTCTGTACACTCTGCTCTACATTGCCTCAAAAGGAACTAGTTGATTGATCTGCTGAAACTGGGAACCTCTGGTCTAGATCTGATATAACTCAATCACTAATACTCTCAGCAGATGAATTATTTGATGCACCTACACTTTTGCATGCTCAATCAAATCAAGATCCTTCCGCACAGTCACAAGGTGGGCTGATTTCATCCGTCTGTCAATTACTACCCAAAAATGAAATTATTAACACACTGACTTCTTGGTAGACTTGTCACAATTATCCATTGCGACGAGTTCCCACTCCCACATGGGGATCTCTAGAGATTACAAAGGTCCTCTCGACTTGCAATACCTTGCTTTCACTTGATAACACATCTAACACTTGCGACCTGTCAGTGATATCTGTCTTCATACCGATCTACCAATCCTGTTGATGAAGATTTTGACCCATCTTCGTACTGTCTGGATAGCGTTGAAGCTGCTACAACAAGCTTCCGATAAGATATCTTCTTTAATCTCTATATCTTCAGGTACACACAATCGTACTCAGAAATCTAAAAATCAGTTCTCTTCTTCTCGGTATCCTCTTTCAAGATCTTTTGAATCTCTGAATCTGTCCATTGGTCTTGATTCTGATTAGCACTTCTGGCTCAATTCCAAGGGTGGCCATAATATTCGAAAATGTGGCCTACCTCAATTTTAAAAGCCAAATCTCGAGCTCTCTCAAGTAAGCTCCACTCCTTAATCATCATCTGCGCCATTGAGGACTTCCGACTCAGCGCATCAGTGACCTTATTCGCTTTTCCAGGGTGATACAGAATATCACAATCATAATCCTTCAGGAGTTTTATCCAGCAACGCTGTCTTATAATCAACTCCTTTTGAGAGAATAGATATTTGAGACTTTGATGGTCTGTGAAGATTTGGAATCTTTCTCCACACAAATAATGATGCAAGCCTAGGGTAGGCTTTCTCAAACAATAGGATTGGGAGAGTGACTCGTGCACGGGAAACAGGACCGACAGAAATTTCAGCAATACGCAAGCTCAGGAGAACAGTCGTATCTTTGTCGATACAGATCGGATTGATCTGATTCCAAAGCCAAATGAACAATGACTTTTGGATCTACAATTTCTCTGTTTTGGGTTTTCTGAAATAAGCACTGTAGGGTAGTCGATTGGGTTGGAAGTAACGAATAGAACAGGAAAAGATAGGAACTCCGTTGGTTGCTCTTCTAGGCCTCCAAGGAAGTTGAAAGGGACACCGATTCTTCTAGATCGATGACTGCAACTCTTCAAGGATGCAGATTTCGAAAGCTCCGACTCTTCAAGGACGGAGTGAAAACTCTTCTAGGTTTTCAAGGAGATGAACTCTACAAGGTTCACGATAATTGCTTCAAGCAAAGTTTTTCATTCATCAAAAGCTATCTGTCTTCTACCAGGAATTGGATGGCTTATATCGTCAAAGAAATAAAGATAGAGCATAGAAACTTGAAAGCATTAAAGAGCCTAGGAACTAGAAACTAGAAAAATAATAAAGAGCTTAGGAACTAGAAACTCGTAAAAGCATAACGTCTTCATGGCTCCCAAGGTGTCTTCTTTCAAACTTCTGGAATGGACTCAAGATATCGTTGTAGCTTCTTGGTTTCGTCGAGCTTGAATGCGGGCCGATCTTCTTGGTCGAGAGAGCCAGTCTTCAATGTGGGCTGCATCAAATAATGATTCCAAATCTTCAAAGAGAAGATAATAGTTGCAAGTTCTAAGTCATGCGTTGGGTAATTCAACTCATGAGGTCTCAATTGACGGGACGCATATGCAACAATCCTATTATGTTGCATCAGCACGCAACCTAGTCCTCTAAACAACGCATCATTATAAATCTTGTATCCTCTAAGGCCAAATGGAATGGTCAGCACATGTGTGGTAGTCAGCTTATGCTTAAGCTCTTGGAAACTATGCTCGCACTTGTTTGTCCACACAAACTTCTCTTCCTTCTTCACTAATCTTGTCAACAGTGACGCTAAAGCTGAAAATCTTTTCACAAACCGTCTATAATACCCTGCTAAACCTAGAAAACTTCTGATCTCTGCCACTGTAGTTGGTCTTGGCCAGTTAATCACTGCTTCAATCTTGGACAGGTCCACGGAGATTCCTTCTCCTGAAATCACGTGACCTAGAAATGCAACACGAGTTAACCAAAACTCGCACTTGCTAAACTTAGCGTACAACTCATGATTTCGCAAAGTTGGAAGCACTATCCTTAAGTGCCTTTCATGCTCTTCAAGACTTCTTGAGTACACTAGGATATCGTCGATAAACACAATTACCAACTTATCTAAGTATCCCTTAAACACTATGTTCATCAAATCCATAAAAACAACTGGAGTGTTCGTCAACCAAATGGCATCACAATGAACTCATAATGGCCATATCGAGTACGCAATGTTGACTTCGGTATGTCTTTCTTCCTAATCCTTAGCTGATGATACCCTGTCCTCAAGTCGATCCTTGAAAATATCGACGCTCTTTGCAATTGATCAAACAAGTCAACGATCCTCGGCAGTGGATACTTGTTCTTGATCGTCATCTGATTGAGTTGACAATAGTCAATACACATACGTAATGAATCATCATTCTTCTTCACAAACAGAATTGATGCTCCCCAAGGCGATGCACTGGAACGTATGAATCCCTTACCCAACAACCCTTGCATCTGCACTTGCAGTTCCTGCAACTTAGATAACGCCATATGGTAAGGAGCCTTAGGGACTGGCTCTAATCCGGGTGCTAACTCAATTACAAACTCAATCTCTCTATCTACGGCAAACCTGGCAAATCCTTTAGAAATACGTCTAGAAACTCTTGTACTACTACAATGTCCTCGATCTTCTGTTCCTCCACTGTCATATCCATGACAGTCGCCAAGTAACCTTAGCAATCTCCCGTCTAACAAACGGGTTGCCTTCAAGCGACGAGGTTAAGGAAATTAAGGGTCCTTCTCGACTCCCAATAAACTCGACACTCCCACATGCTAATGAATTAATCTGAATTACTCCACGTCAATGATTCATTACTACAAGATGTTCTTTGAGTCAAAACCTTTTTACACATGACGTCAAAGTTACACATCAGCTAACCAGTCAAGTACAACTCTAATCAATGATTCCCTTTCTACAGCTTTAATACAACAATAGAAATTCTGCAACCTTCACTCAAAATTCTGCTACGCTACTATGATAAAAACACCTAAAAAATATTCTTCCCTTGATCGATGCATGGTCAATCCATTCCTATTCCTTTCGCCATCCTAGTGGGGTCTTGTCGGCGGTAGTGATGCTCAAGTTCTCTTGGACTTACGCGGACAGTTCCTAGCCCAATGGCTGTGCTGGCCACATTCAAAGCATGCTCCCATTATACTCGGACACTGAGCTGACTCATGCTTCCTTTCACAAACTTGGCACACAAATAGTGAGTCCTCTGCCTCCTGTCGGGTGACAGCAAGCACTCCTTCTTACACCGGAGGCTTGTTCCAAATATCCCACAGTGCGTTCTATGGCGCACTCCTTTCAATCTATCCCATCGGCTTTCTAAGACCATTTATGGCTAGGTAACCCTGTTGGTCACACTCAGAACAAGCACCCGTCCTAACATGACATGGGGTTGATCCATGCCGGCTTCCGTCAGCATGACACACTCCATTCTGATTCATTACTGACTTGACCATCCCACATTTCCAATTGGACAGAAATGAGATACTTTTCTCCAATCATAGACTCCTTCCCAAACTGGTTTCCATCTCTACTGAATCTGAACCTCAACTTGAATGCCACGGCTTGCTCCTAAATCACATTTCCAGGTTGGGCCTCAGCAGGCACAACAACAACAGCGGTTATAGCACTGACGGTGGTAGTTACAGCGGCAACAGCGGCAGCTCAGTCTTATGCTTACTAGCTCAATGAGTTCTTAAGGAACACTAGCGCCTGAACGATCCCATTGAACCTAGGATTGCTCAGTGCTACTACACTAGTACCAACCTGCGGTAGTACTCTTACACTCGCGCTGGTTTGGAGCCGGCACTCCACCACGACCACCTCGGGTACCGACCCTGGTTGGCGTACTTCCCCGAGTAACTGGTCTAAAGGTTCTCTCTTTAGGAGTCCTCTGCTCCTAATCACTCATCTATAGGATCTTTACAGAAACCTGTTTCCCAATTCTAATCCCATATTAGAATTTGAGTGATCCACACCAAATAATTTACCAATCGGTTATCAAACACACACACCAGCATGAAATAAAGGTCGTTCCTACTAACTATCCCATAACTTATCGCACCTTATCACTCCAAACACAAACCCGCTCTAATACCACTTAAACGGGGATGTCACGCCCCGAACCTCGAGCATGCGCACATCCTTCAGTGGTCGATAAAATTTTGCGACATCCCAGGACACGTTGCCGACCCATTCATTTTATTACGCATGCGAATACGAAACAAATCCCCTGACAACATTTAATTTGGGATAGAAAAGTAGGCAATCAATCACAACCAAACACTTCTTTATAAACACATAGGTTTATATACAACACTGGAATGTCTATAAAATAGACCAACTCAACAAAAAGGGGAACTGTCCTAAGACCAACTAGCTGGACACGTTCGCCAATCCTTGGGTCTCCATCTCCATAGACTCCGGGGCTTTGGGTCCTCCACGACCGCCACCTAAGGACCTGAAAATGTTGAGCCCATGACGGAGTGAGACAATGTCTTAACAAGTCCACCCCTTAAACCCCAACTAGGAAGAAAATATGCAAAGAGGCCTAACCACTCAAGTCAAAAGACTTACCTCGCCTTAGTTCCTTCTTGCAAGTCAGTGAGATTCAAATTTCAATCAATCAATCGTTCCAATCGATCGATACAACCAAACCATCAATCCATTCACTCAATCAATTCCATTGATTCAATACAATCGATATCATCTAACCATCGATAACATCCATCATTTCAATACTATCTATCAATCGATCCCAACGATTCAATTTAATCATACTATCTATCCTTCCATTCCAATCCATACTATCTATCATTTAATACTGTCTATCAAATCATTCGTCAATATGACATATGCTCTCCAAAGCTGCAATATATAAATAGACACTAGCTCACAGAAGTTGTATAGATAGATAGTAGCTTGTCAAAGCTGTAATATATAAGTATAATATATTTGCTCGCCAAAGCTATAGATTCAATAATAAACTAGAGAACTGGACAATAAATTCATTAAAACCCAACGATTTAAATTGGTCTTACAAACCAATTATGGTGCCAAAAGCCGAAACTGGGTATTTTCAAGTTAAATACCAAAACTTCACCAATATCACTCAATTGCTCAATTTAACAAACAATTAGCACAAACTGACCACACTTTGTTGCGATCGGTGCGAAATTTTAACGACCAGGCCATCACAAAGATAATTTTCGAAAATATTAAATAATTAATTTTAATTCCGAAAATTAAATAATTAAATAATATATTATATTAATATATTTTAATAAAATAATATTTATAATTTCGAAATAATTAATTATTTAAAAAAATTAATTAGGGCTTAAACAAGATTACACTAATCTAAACATACAATTAGCCCTAATTAAACATCCACTAAACTAATCATACATTTAATCTAATTAACACTTAAATAATCTAATATAACCACCTAAACCTATTTAGACTAATCTAAACACCCCTTAAGCATAATTAACCTCCTAAGCGTTTAGAGGATAAACTCACCGGTTTTGCGAGCTGGTGAGTCCACGGCGACGATGACGCCAAGACGGTCGAAAAACCTCGAAGCAGTGACACCAAGCGAGGCTGAGAAGACACCTAAAACGGGCCTTGAAGCTCCCACAACTTGCTGGTCTTCGCCACCGATCTTGAACCAAGAAGGCTGGAACTGGCGGCAATTTGGTGCGAAAACGGTGAGCGACGAAGGTTCGACGGCTTGGGGGCGATGTACGGCTGATGGACGGCGACAAGGAGGCTTGAGAACCTCAACCATAGCAATCCAAGGCGGTCCCGGGGCTAGAACAGCAGCCACAAATTCGTACTCCCTCTGCAACTTTGAAAAATTGGTTGCCGGAGGAGAAACGGAGCTTCAGCGAGGGGTTGGCCGGCAACTGGCGGCACCCGGGGGTTGATGGGGGACCTACTGGTGGTTAGTATGGGTGGAGGAAGGGTCAGAATGGGAGAAAACACGAAGAAAACGCGAAACAGGCCAAATCGGGCAAACTGCCAAGCGGACCGACAGACCGGTGGCCGGTTTCTTCTTGCCGGCGTATAGGACGGCTGGCAGCTCCGTTCGGGGCAAGGTTGGGCTTGTTGGAATGGTTTGGATGTCCTCGTCATGGCGATGGATGACTCGGTTGCTAATTCATTCGGGAAGTTAACTTTTTACTCGGATCTTTGGCGAAAGGTCAGCTAAAGCAGAAACTAGAACGAGGGGAAAACATAGGAGGAAAACGACGGACAGTGGCCTTGTGGGCGTGTGACGGTGGTGGGGTTGGTGTGGTTGATTGTTTTTGAACCACAAAGTACATCTTCGACACATTGGCGACTCTCGGTTGTTGTAGTAATCTCAAGGTTTCAAATACGAACACAAGGTACCAAAACGACAGAAAAATCGGTCTATTGCTGAGCAATAAGAATTGTGCAATTAGGTGGAATCACCAACACTGAATTACATACCTTTGTCGAGTCGATCTATCTTCGGTCTCTAATCGGTCTGTGCCATAATGACCCTTGTAGATTAGTACGGTCGAGCAGTCGTTTCCTGGTCGAATTCTCAAGTCTTTTGCGTTTAGATTCCTTAACGGGTTCACCTGATAGATTAGTTATCTCGTGAGTGGCCAACTCAGAGAAGAGAGCTATAGGCGCGAAGATGAAATGCCTGACTTATTCAATTGAAAACAGAATTGGAAAATCAGGATGTCACAAAACTAATGCTTACCACCGTTCTAGTCGAAGAAGTGGGATTGGCAAACCTGACCTCTGTAGATGCTGTAGAAATCAAATGAGCAAAAGAGACTCAACTTCCATATAGTTTTATAAACATAGAGAACAAATCCATCGGCCATGATGTTATGAATATGCTTGTAATTGTAGGAGCTACTATTAATCTTCACCCTCAAAATAATATGGTACCCACGTTCAATTATGAATGGTGCAAAACTCCCTAATATACAATGCTTTTGGATTGACCAAAGCATACAAGTTCCAATTCGATGATGTGTTGGAAGAATACAAACCCCTTAATGCGTGGACTACTAGCAATATAGAATGGAGAGCTAATTGAATTTGAGTGGTTCACAATGACCAATATATTGTTGTTGTACCTGGTGTATGGATTGTTAAAATAGGAACGTTTACTGAAGTCATACATTAACCATGAAGCATGGGGGAGAGACGAGCACTTATCTTTTTGTAACCTATCGTCGACCAATCTGATTTGGCAAGTGACATAATTGATGGACTGCACATAAAATCTGCCATTAAGGATGTATAGAACAGTGCAATTATCTTCACAAGTCAACTCATAATACAAGTCATCACATCCTTTTGAATCACTCTTCAATCGAAATGGTTAACTTATATTATGAATATCACCACAGGATGATGCAATGCGCCGCCAACTACTCTCAACACTACATGTCATCACTTGCAATAGAACAAGGGGGAGTAGCGACACTAGATAGATATTCATGGGGCTGAGAGCATTGATCATGTCTCTTTTGGTCTTTGGGTGAAGAGAAATAGGTAAAGAATTGTTTGGTGTGTGCAGGGGAGGCACTATATGAAAAGATTGAGAAAAGATGGGACGCTCTCTTGTTTGATTGGAGACTTGGGAGTCGCCCGGTCTAATAGAGAAGCGCAAGTCCGTCAATGGAAAAAATGGATGGAAACTCAAGAAATTATAGAGGTGGATCCAAACCGAGGTTCCATTATTGGTGTTGGCGTTTTCTTGTGCACGGCTGATGTCCTTTCTGATAGGGCTAGTAAGGACACCTAGAGGGGGGGTGAATAGGTGTTAAAAGAAGTTTTGCAAGATTTAATAAATTAACTCGTCTTTTGAGGATAATAGATTGAAGATGTAAAAGGTTATAAATAGTTATACAAAACTATGAATTAAAGTAAAGAGTTCAGGGAAAGAAAATTGAAACACAAGGCTTATAGTGGTTCGACTTAGACCAAGCCTACGTCCACTCTCCCACACTGACAGCCCACTAGTTGGATTTCACTAAGAATCAAAAGAGATTTTACAGTCTCACGTCCTTGATTCCACAGTGTAGAAACTCCACTTCCTTAAGGTCTCATAAGTATTTGATCCCTCTTTTAAGTACAACTTAAGCTCAGCGATTGAAATTATAAAGAACTAAGAGCTTCAGACTTTGGAATTTTTCTTTCATGCACACACTCGAATAACTTGAGCATCTTCCTTATATACTCATTCATGCCTTTATAACCGTTGACACTTTCCAAAGGAGTTCTTCCAATCTACTCGTTGGACAGAATCAATCAAGGAGATATCGAGTTATTTAAGGAATGTGATGATAGCCCACCAATCCTGCTCGCCCATACAATCAGGATCTAGGTTTCTATAAGTAAAACCTTTCAAGTATACTTCGCTTTTCATCAGATCTTGATTATCCAAATTGATTCCAATAATTGATCTCGAAATGCTATCTCCAGCCGTAAGATATTCTATAAACCGTACGAACCGAATCATTGAAGATAAACTCGCATCTTGATAAGTCTTCTCTTCGTTGATCTAGAAACTGTCAGTGTGGGTTGATTTTGAGTCTTGAATCTTACGGTCTTCAAACTTTGACGATAGAGTCCTGAGTTCATCGGACTTTAACGGTTGAGTCTTGAAGTTTTCGACTAGGCGATGGAAACGTTTTTTCAACTTCAAAATAATAAAAGAGTTTTCTCCAACAATCTCCCCCTTTTTGATGGTGACAAAACTTTCCTGCGGATTGGAAAACTTTTGTCCTACAAAACCAAACTTAAGCAATACATGATAACTTATAAAAAGTGAGTTGATTATGACTTGGATAGTATCAATTCTGCATAAAAAAAATGTCAATTCTGCAAGATAACCATCCATCCACAATCGTATCTTAGGCTAAGTTATTGCAAACATCAAGAATTCAAACCAAACCATAGTAGTCAAAAATCCTAAGTCGAAGATAAGTCGAAGATCCACAACCAAACACAAAGTCATCAAAACAAAGTAAAGACAAATCTGCACGACTTCTCCCCCTTTTGTCAACAACAAAAAGTGGAGAATAAAAAAAAACGTTGAGTGAATAGAGAGATGTGAAAATCATGGTTGTTTTGGCAAGTGAACAAGCTGGAATTTCCCCATAGAGCTCACTGTCTTCTCAAGCTTCCTAATTGTCTCTTTCAGTTGTTGGAAATCTTCACCCTTCACATGATCTTGCACTTAAGTCTTCAGGGTAAGTAACTGATCTTGCAATGAAACTGAAGTAGCCAAGAAATCCTTTTTGAGATCTTTTATCTCATAGTTCAAACCATATTGACCCTTCTTTAAATCCAGCAGAACATCCATTATGCGTGAAAAGTCCGCTGAATGAGTTAATGAAGCACTGGGTCCCGCCGAATTTGTTCCTAGAGTTTTGAGAGTGGAGGGATCTTCAGCAGTTTGTCTACTATGAGTTGGAGTGAATTCCGCAAATTCTGGTTATGGATGCAGAGAAGCATATACATCCTTTGGATCTGCTGCAGACCGACTAACATCACTTGTGAGAATAGGCGAAGAAATACCTCGTTTTTTCTTAGCTCCTCCTATTTGTGTGCCTTTAGGAGGAGAAGTAGATTCTTCTTCCTGTTCTGCTTCAGCAAGAGAGTGATTTTTTGTTCTGCTTTCTCACCAACAGTTCCACTCCTTGTATTTTTAGAATTGCTTGACAAAGATACATCCAATGTAGGCTCAAAAGAGTCATTTCGAGCCTCTTCTTCCTCTCCTTCTCTTCTTCCTTCCTCTTCCTCTTATTCTCCTCTTTTGGTTGAGGCGGTGGAGGAGATTGACGCTATTGAGAATCTTGTTGCTTACTCGGTTGTTGCTGATGAGGAGAATCTTCTTCCTCGGTCAAGTCGAAGTGAGTAGGACCCTCAGGTATGTGTCGTGGTCCCTTGCTTGCGATTCTCGAAGATTTTCTCAAAGACATTGTCGCTTCAAGGGAGAAATTCTCAAACTTGCTCGAAAAGGGAGAACTTTTTGGGTTAATCGAGAGTAAAAGTGAAAGCAAATGGGAGTTTAGAATTTTAAGGTTTGGGAGTGAGAACGGAGAAGATGAATTTCAGCAATATATAAAGCAAGTGAAGCGAGGCAAACGAATCGTCATAAAAATGCCTTTTTGAAGATGAATAATTTCCTTTTTGAAAAGGAATAATTGCCTTTTGAAATGCCATAAATTCAAAAACTTGAAAAGATAATTTCTATCAATTAGGGATTAAAAAGAAACCTGTACATTTTCAAGTCTTTAACTAAAAATTAAATTGCTAGTACCGAAATAACTTACAGTCGTAACTCTTGGTTTTTTGAGTCTGAACACCTTCAAACTTTACCTCTGAGTTTGAGCACCTTCAGACTTTACTGGATAAAATATGTGATGTTTAGTTTGGTGTGAATAGACTCAAATAGATTTTTCTCCAGTGGCTTTGTAAATATGTCTGTTAGTTGATTCTTTGAATCAATGAATTGAATCATAACTTCTTTATTTTGAACATGATCTTTAATAAAGTGATGTCGAATCTCTATGTGCTTTGCCTTGAATGAAGAATTGGATTCTTTATGAAATTAATTGCACTGGTGTTGTCACATTTGATCTCGGTGCACGAGTCTTCGATTCCAAAATATCTCAGTTGTTGTTTTATTCATAAGATTTGAGAATAGCAACTCCCAAGAGCCACATATTTTGCTTCTGCTGTTGAAAGAGCTACAGTACTTTGCTTCCTTGAGAACCAAGATACTGTCATGTTTCCCAGCAATTGACACGTACCGGAAGTACTCTTTCTATCAATTCTGCAACCTATTAAATCTGCGTCTGAATATCCAAGGAGAGTAAAGTCTCCTTCTTTGGGATACCATGGACCTAAATTTGAAGTAGTTGCAACGTATTTGATGATGCGTTTTGCAACACTTAGATGAGATTCTTTGGGATCTGATTGAAATCTAGCACAAATGCAAACACTAAACAAAATGTCAGGTCTAGAAGCAGTAAAATAAAGAAGTGAACCAATAATACTCCTGTAAAGCTTCTAGTCAATTTCTTTCATTCTTCGTCTTTGTCCAGCTTCGAAAAACTTGACATTGGTATCTCAGTCTTTTTGCAATTCTCCAATCCGAACTTTTTAACGAGATCTTTTGCTTATTTTTCTTGGTGAATGAAAATTCCTTTCTTCAATTGTTTCACTTATAATCCGAGAAAGAAAGAAAGTTCACCTATCATGCTCATTTCAAATTCATCCTGCATAGACTTAGAAAACTTCTTGCATAGGTTTTCGTTAGGTGATCCAAATATGATATCATCAACATAGATTTGAACAAGTAAAAAAATTTTACCTTCTCTTTTAATAAACAAGGTAGTATCCACTTCTCCTTTGACAAAACCATTTTGAATTAAAAACTTACTTAATCTATTGTACCATGCTCGAGGTGCTTGCTTTAATCCATATAGAGCCTTTTTCAGTCTGAATACTGAGTCTAGTCTCTTTGGGTCTTCAAATCCGAGAGGTTATTCCACATAGACTTCTTCTTGTATAAATCCATTTAGGAATGCACTTTTGACGTCCATTTGGAATAACTTGAAATTTTTATAACAGGCAAAAGCAAGCAATAATCTAATTGCTTCTAACCCTTGCTACTGGTGCGTAGGTCTCATCATAGTCTATCCCTTCTTCTTGCATATATCCTTCGGCCACGAGTCTTGCTTTGTTTCTGACCACCTTTCCTTTTTCGTCCATCTTGTTCCTGAAAACCCATTTAGCTCCAATAATGGATTTACCTTTTGGTATTGGAGTTAGTTCTCAGACATCATTAATGCTAAACCGTTTGAGTTATTCTTGCATAACTTTAATCCAGCTTTCATCAGCTAAAACTTCTTCTATGCTTTTGGGTTCTATTTCAGAAATAAGTGCCACGACGCTAGACTCTTCTTACTTTTTGGATCTAGTGCGAATCCCTTCATCAATGTCACCGATGATGAGTTCTTTGGGATGACTTGACTTGTGCTTCTAGTTCTTGGTCGGTCGACGGTTCTTTGATCTTCTATTTCAGTTGATTCTTCAACTTCATTCGTTGTTGTTCTTCAAAAGTCTGAGCCACTTTAGGGGAGGTAGACTTTGTAAAATCTAGAGCAGGTTCAGATTCTTTATGTTAAGTCTGAATCAATTGATTCTGCAAAAAGTCTTGGAATTTGACGTTCATAGATTCTTCCACAGACTGAGTCTTCTTGTTGAATACTCTGTAGGCTTTGCTTGAAGTTGAGTAGCCAATAAAAATTCCTTCGTCTGATTTCTCTTCAAAGTCCATGGTCTCGTTCGTATGCTTGAAATAGCATATCCTTTCTCATTCTGAACTTTCTTGGCAAACTTTGAAAAGTGAGAAAATATTTCAAACTTACTTGTCAGATAGTAAACCCAAGTAAATTAAGAATAATCATCAACAATTATTAAGCAATATATCTTTCTACCAATGCTTTGAGTTCTGGTTTGTCCAAAGAGATTTATATGCAGAAGTTGCAAAACACGATTAGTAGAAATCTGATTTATTGGTTTAAAAGAATTTCTAACTTGTTTTCTCAACACACATGGTATGCATAAGTCAATTTTTTGATACTTCAGGTTGGGCAGTCCACGAATAAGCTTCTTAGATGAAATATTGGCAATTTACTTCATGTTGACATGGCCAAGCTTTTGATGCCAAAGATTCGCTTCATCTTGAATTGATATTAGACATTGAGATCTTTTTGGTTTTATATCCAGAAGATAAATGTTCCCATGTCTTCGTCCAGCAAAAGATTGAGAAAGATCTTTACTAGCTCCCGAACATATTCCTTCTTGAAAATTGATTTTGAATCCAGTGTCGCACAATTGGCTAATACTGAGTAGATTGTAGTTTAGTCCTTCCACCGAGGAGACATTGTTGATTGTGAGATTTCCAATCTTTACAGTTCCACACCTAACAATTCTTCCTTTACTATTTCTACCAAAAGAGATTTTTCCACCATTTATTTGTACAAGTTTTATAGAACAACTTGAATCTCCAGTCATGTGTGATATGACTAGTATAAGCACCTAGAGGGGGTGAATAGGTGTAAAAATAATTTTTTGAGATACGAAAGCAATACTAGGCGGACAATAGAAAGAAAGATCTCCTTTAGCTAACAAAAAGAATTAAGATCAAAGTAAAGCGGAGAGTAGGGAAGAGAAAATTAAACACAAGGTTTATAGTGGTTCGGCTTATTCCAAGCCTACGTCCACTCTTCGCACCGCACCGACAGCCCACCGGCTGGATTTCACTATGAACAAAAGAGTTGTTACAAAGAATGCTTTCCCTTGATTCCACAAAGTGTAGATACTCTACCACACTTCCTCAAGGTATCTCAAAATATGAACTCTCTTTTGTGTACAAGATTTTGCTCGATAAATGAATTGACTAAGAACAAAGAGCTTCGGACTTTGAAATTCTTCTATCGTGCACTTCTTTCGAACAACTGGAACGTCTTCCTTTTATACTCCTTTATGCCATCATACCCGTTGGCACTTACCGAAGGAATTCCTCCAATCTATCGGTTGGACGGAATCAATTAGGAAGATCATTCGAGCTATTAAAGGAACATATCGATAGCCCATCAATCTTGCTCGCCCATACAATCAGGATCTTGGTTTCCATAAGTAGAACCTTCCAAGTATACTTCGCCAATCATCGGATCCTTAATCAATATTGATTCGAATAAAAGATTCCGTTGTGTCATATCCAGCCAAGAGATCTTCTCCGGTTGATAAGGCTAAATCCTTAATGAAACATCCGGTTTTGGATAGCCTTTCTTCAACGGATTAGAAACTGTCAATGAGAATAGACTTTGAGTCTTGAGTCTGGCAATCCGGAGGTCTTCAGATTTTAAATAGAAGAGTCTGCAAATCTTCAGACTAGACTGATGGAAACGTTTTGTCAGCTTCAAAACACTTCATGAAGATTTCTCCAACAATCTCCCCCTTTTTTATGGTGACAAAACTTTCCTGCAGATTTGAATATCTTTGACCTGCAAAATATTACTCAAGCAAATATGGATATCTCATAAAGATTAATGGCTTAATGATAACACTAGAATCTGCAACCACGGAAAATAGGTTAGACTTGCATGAGAGTAAAGCCATTCATAAGATATCAATAGTACTTAATATAAGCAGCAGTCAAATCCAAATCAAAGTTCAGTCGACATCCAGACACAAATCAAGTCATAGTTCAAGACAAACCAAAGTTCAAAACAAATTTAAAAGTTTAAGTTCAAATATTTCAAATCTCGCATCTCTCCCCTTTTTGTCATCATAAAAAGGTTGAGATGGAGTCAAGATTGCTTGGGAACGAGAACAAGCTGGAAATCTCCCATTGACTGTACGATGCCTTCCAGCTTTTCCAAATCTTCCTTCAGATGAGCCACTTCTTCACTCTTAGCATTTGCTTGAATCTGAAGAGCAAGGGCTTGGATCTGATCAGACAAGGAAACGGAAGAAGCCTGTCCTGCATTCTTCAAGTTCTGAACTTCGCATTCCAAAGCATATATCTGACCCTTCATTTCCAAGAGAACATCAAGGATTCTGCGAAAATCTGCTGAATTATCAGTCTGCGTACTGGCTTCGACTCGATCTGATGGAGTAAAAGCAGACGATGGTAAATCAGCATGGTCACGCAGATTTGGCGATGAAGCATCATGTTCCTCCTCAGGGAATTGAGAGTCATGAATGTCCTCTGGATCTGCTGGAGAGCGGTTGACTCCTTCACTGGTAACATGATACGAGGACATTCCTCTTTTCTCACCATCTCCCCCTGTTTCCATGGCTTCCTTCCTCTTGATTTCCTCTTCCTTCTTCATCTTCTTCTTCAAACCTTTCTTCATCTGCTTCTCTTTCTTCAGCTTCTCTCTCTTCTTTTTCTTTTTCTTCTGCTTCTTTCTCCTCTGCTTCTTTCTCCTGTCGTTCCATTGATTCTGGAGTAGAACGACTCAGCTTCTTCAATGCCATAGCAGAGATGGTGAGGTCATCCTCATTATCTTCATCCTCAATGATGAGAGCTCTTCTCTTTTTGGATGGAGCAACCATGGGCTCCTTTCCTTTTCTTTTTGCTGCAGAAGAGGCTTGATGAGGCTTGGCAGGGGTTGTCTCCTTCAATTTCTCCAACGCCTTGTCGAGTTCTTTCAGACGCATTTTGGACACCATTTTCAGTCCTACCACCAATTTGTCACACGGTCGAACACAGAAAATTTGTGGAGGCTGAATATTCAAATGTCTGAATATCTTTGACACAAGACCTGGATAAGGAAGTTGACCCCTGTCTTTCACCACTACTCTATACATGTGGAATAGAATAGTGTAAGGAAGAGAAAACTTTTCCCTGCATTGATGGCGTACATCAGCTTTGCCTCTGAATTGGAAACATCAGTTTTTGATGTAGACTTTGGCCTGAGGCAATTAATCACAATCTTGTGAAGCAGAATGTTGAACGCATTCATCCTTGAGTAGGAAATTCTTCCCTATGTCCTTATGTCTTTAACAAGTTCCAATGTGGCACGAGTAACAGACACATTGATAGGTTGATATCTCCCTCTCTCAACCCCAATTACATCCGCCAAAGATATCCACATCAACCACAAAGTCCTTATCTCGAACACTAAAAGAGATTCTATTCGCATCCAAGAAGCTAAGATTTGAATAGAAATATGCGGTTAGTTGAGCATAGGCTTCGTGGTGTCGAATGCAAATTGTTCAAGTTGAAGAAAACTACTTTTCCCTCAAATTTACGTTCACGGCATCAAGGAATTCAAAATCCACACTCCTAGGGTTTATCACCCCACGCTTCAACAATTTGGAGTATAGATCTTTCTGTTCCTTCGATCTAACAACTCGTTCTTTTCCTCGAATTTTTGCCGCAACACCCATTCTCGGTTGAAATTGGCTGTACAATTTATCATCATCATTCCCATCGATTGGATTCAGCCCTCCAACACACGGATCACTTGGGATATTTGCAAGGGTTTCTTCCGCCAACCCCTTAGGAGCAATTCCCAAATCCTCCATTTTCCGCAAAAATATATATTCATTTCCATATCCCTTATCTTTAAGAAACCCATCGATGTAGTTTAATGGAGTACCAGTCTTCTTTAAAGCACGGTAAAGCTTATAAATAAAAGAGGGCTTTTGAATTCTTACAGGATCTGCGTCTTCAACGATTTCTTCCTCTTGTTGATGATCAAGACCCTGTGGACTAGATGGTGGAGAATGACGCTGCTGAGAATGTTGTGGGCTCTGCTGCTGACTTGGTGACTCTTCTTCTTCAGTGAGATCAAAGTGAGTAGGCCCCTCACTCATTCGCCGTGGTCCCCTGCTTGCGATTCTCGAAGACTTTCTTGACGATGACATTTTTCACAGTCTTCGGAAGATTAAAAACTTGTTTTTCCCAAGAAAGTTGAAAACTTTTTGAAGATTAAACAATGGAAGAAAACAGGAATGGAAGATCGGTGCTTTCTAGGGTTTTTGTGAGTGAATCGAAGAGGAACGGACAGAATATAAGGCACTGGAAGAGAGGCATACGAAACATCGTAAAAAAGAAAGTATAAAGATGCCTTTTCAAAAATAACTGCCTTTTTTCGAGAAAATAGTCATTTCAAAAATAACTTCTTTTTCGAAAAGGAAACGTTGCGTCAATTAAAGATAGCAATAATCAAACACTGTTGATAAACGTACCTTTTCAAGATGAGATTCGAGAGAAAATAACTTACGAGTCAATGTCTTGTTTGTTCGAGTCCGAGAGTCTCTCGACTTTAACTTCTTCAAGCCTCAAAATGTTGAGTCTGGAACGGATGATTTCGAATTGATTTTTCTCCAAAGGCTTTGTAAATATATCCGCCATTGGTTCTTTGAGTCAACAAACCGAATCGAAATTTCTCCATTTTGAACATGATCTCTTATGAAGTGATGTCGAATCTCTATATGCTTTGCTCTTGAGTGAAGAATTGGATTCTTGATCAGATTGATTGCGCTAGTGTTGTCACAGTTAATCTCCGTGCATGAATCTTTAATTCCAAAGTCTCTTAGCTGTTGTTTTATCCACAGAATTTGTGAACAACAACTTCCAAGAGCTACATACTGCGCCTGGCTGTAGAAAGAGCTACTTGTATTTTGCTTCCTTGAAAACCAAGACACCGTCCCCGCTTCCAAGTAGGCGACAAGTACCCGAGGTGCTCTTTCTATCAACTCGCATCCGGCTAGATCGTGTCGTCGAGTATCCATGAAGAATAAAGTCTCCCTTTTTAGGATACCAAAGACCGAGACTTGAAGTTGAAGCAATGTATTTGATAATATGCTTTGCAGCACTTAGATGAGATTCTTTAGGGTGCACTGAAATCTAGCACAAATGCAAACACTAAACAAAATGTCGGAGTCTAGAAGCAATAAGATAAAGAAGTGAACCAATGATACTCTGTATAGCTTCCGGTCAACTTTCTTTCCTCCTTCATCTTTGTCTATCTTCAAGGAACTTGACATTGGTATGTCGAGTCTTTTTGCAATTTTTCAGTCCAAACTTTTTGACAAGATCATTAGCATATTTTTCTTGATGAATAAAAGTCCCTTCCTCAATTGTTTCACTTGAAGCCCAAGAAAGAAGGTTAACTCATCCATCATGCTCATCTCAAATTCATCCTACATAGTCTTAGAGAATTTCTTGCACAAACATTCATTAGAGGATCCAAAAATAATATCATCTACATATATTTGAACAAGTATAAAACTTTTGTTTTCCTTTTTGATAAACAGAGTAGTGTCTACTTTACCTTTGACAAAGCCGTTTTGTATTAAAAACTTACTCAGCCTATCATACCAAGCTCGGGGTGCTTGCTTTAAACCATACAAGGCTTTTTTCAGTCTGAAAACTAAGTCTGGCTTCCTTGGGTCTTCAAACCCGGGTGGTTGTTCCACATAGACTTCCTCATGGATAAATCCATTCAAGAAAGCACTTTTGACGTCCATTTGGAATAACCTGAAATTCTTATAACAAGCAAAAGCAAGTAATAATCGGATTGCTTCTAACCTTGCTTGCTTGGTGCGTAAGTCTCGTCATAGTCTATCCCTTCTTCTTGCGTATATCCCTTGGCCACGAGTCTTGCTTTGTTTCTTACGACCTTTCCTTTTTCGTCCATCTTGTTCTTGAAAACCCATTTAGCTCCAATAACAGACTTAGCTTTCGGTTTAGGAGTCAATTCCCAGACATCATTAATACTGAATTGTCTGAGCTCTTCTTGCATAGCTTCAATCCAGCTTTCATCAGACAAAGCTTCTTCTATGCTTTTGGGTTCTATTTCAGAGACAAGAGCCACAGCACTAAACTCTTCGTGCCTTTTGGATCTTGTGCGAATTCCTTCATTAATGTCGCCTATAATGAGATCTTTGGGATGACTGGACTTATACTTCCAGTTACTGGTTGGTTTGTCAGGCTGATGATCACTTCCTTCATTTGAATCTTCAACAATCATTTGATGCTGGTCTTTAGAAGACTGAGCTGCTTCTTTAGACTTTGTAGAGTTTGGAGCAGGTTCAGATTCTTCAAGTTGAGTCTGAATAGATTCATTTTGCATAGAATCTTGAAATCTGACATTCATTGATTCCTCCACAGATTGAGTCTTCTTGTTGTAGACTCTGTAGGCTTTGCTTGAGATTGAATATCCAAGGAAGATGCCCTCATCTGACTTTACTTCAAACTTGCCAACTCGATCATTCGCATTTTTCAATATAAAGCATTTACATCCAAACACATGAAAATATGAAACAATAGGCTTCTTTTCTTTGAATAATTCATAGGGGGTCTTTTCCAGAATAGGCCTTAGAAAAATTCTGTTAATAATATAACATGCTGTAGAAACTGCTTCAGCCCAAAAACGTGAAGATATATTACTTTCAATTAAAAGAGTTCTAGCCATTTCTTGAAGCGATCTATTCTTTCTTTCCACAACTCCATTTTTCTTTGGAGTATATGGAGAGGAGAACACATGCTGAAAACTAGATTCATCACAGAATTTTGTAAAATCTTGATTTTCAAATTCACCTCCATGGTCTGTTCTTATACTAGAGATAACATACCCTTTTTCATTTTGAACCTTTTTAGCAAACTTTTCAAAGTAATAGAAGGTTTCAGACTTACTTGCCGAAATATACCCAAGTAAATCGTGAGTAGTCATCTACAATTACTAGGCAATATTTCTTACCCCAATGCTCGAGTTACGGTTGGTCCAAAGAGATCCATATGCGAAGCTGCAGTACACGATTAGTGGAAATTTGATTTATTGGTTTAAAGGAATTTCTTACTGTTTTCCCAATATGCAAGGTGTGCATAGATCGACTTTTGGTATGACAGATTGGGTAAACCACGAACAAGCTTTTTTTGCTGAAATTTTGGCTATCTGCTTCATATTAACGTGCCCAAGCTTTCTGTGCCATAGGTTTGCTTCGTCTTGAATTGAGATCAGACATTGCGATTTATCTGGTTTCACATCCAAGAGGTAGATATTTCCATGTCTTCGGCCCATGAATGACTGAGTAGAATCTTTACTGATTCTGAACATATTCCTTCTTGAAAGTTGATTTTGAAACCAGTATCACACAGCTGACTGATACTGAGCAGATTGTAGTTAAGTCCTTCCACTAATGAAACATTGCTAATTGTGAGGTTTCCAATCTTTACGAGTTCCAAATCCCACAATTCTTCCTTTGTTGTTTCCTCCAAATGAGACTTTTCCGCCATTTACTTGAACAAGTTTTATGAAGCAATTTGAATCTCCTGTCATATGTCTTGAGCATCCACTATCCGAGATACCATTTTACCTTCTTCTTGATAGTGACCTCGCATTTGAAAAAGAGACTCAAGCTTTCTTTGGTACCCATATTTTCTTGGGTCCATTTGTGTTAGTATGATATGCAGTTTTAGCCCATATTTTCTTAATGGGTTTCCAAACCATAGGACATTCTTTCTCAAAATGATCTGCACTATTACACTTTGAACATCTGAGAGCATTTCGTCCTACTGGTTTTACAAAGACCTTTTTGAAATGATCCGTGTAGGAAATTCTTGTGGGTCTTTGCTTAATTCTTTCCTTTACTTTAGGAAAATCAATTAAAGGAATGGTTTCTCTTTGTCATTCCCAAACCAGATTTATTGAAATAAGGTCTTTGTCTTGAAAGAATTTTCTCAAGTTTCTCGGATCCTATTGAAAATCTTTTTGAAATATTTGAAATGTCATTTTTAGAAATGCATTTTCTTTCAAGAGATTATTTTCGCTTTCTTTAAGAGAAGAAACATTTATGTCTAAACATTTCACCTTTTCTTTCAAAACACTTTCCTGTTGTTTTAGAGCATAATTCTCCTTTTTGAGTTCGGAAATCCTTTTAAGAGAAGTCTTAAGACTAAAACATAACTCATCAATGTATTTAGAAACTTTAACAGGGATTTTAAAGTTACTTACCTCAAATTCACTGTCTGAATCTGAGTCTAATTCGAAGTTTGAATCTGAATCCGATTGTGCCATCAGACATATGTTGGCATAATCATCATCACTTTCTTCACACTCTGTATCACTCCAGGTTTCTGCTTTAAGAGCCTTTCGATACTTTTCATCTTTTCCTTTCTTTTTCCTCGAAGCGGACGGTTGGGTCGATGTGTCCCTTTTTCTTACATTCAAAGCAGACTACATCTTTGTTTGATTCATCATCCTCAACAGACTTAGTCTGTTGCTTTTGAAAACTCTGTTTCTTTGGATTGAATCTTCTTCCTTTTCTATTCAGCTTTCTGAATCTATAACATCATAATCATCTTTAGAATCTATAACATCATAATCATCTTTAGAATCTCCTCATCGTCCATATCATCTTTAGAATCTATAACATCATAATCATCATTGGATTTTAATGCAATGGATTTCTTACCTTTAGGATCTTCATCTTCATTGATTCGCTCCACTTCATAAGATTGAAGAGTCCCAACCAACTCATCGACAAATAGTGGCATGATTCTTTGTGTCTCTCTTATTGAGGTCTTTATGTGATTCCAATCCTTGGAGAGTCCTCGCAGTAGCTTGTTTACCTTCATGGGATCAGAAATTGGTTGACCTTGATTTTCAAGACCATTCACGATATATGTAAAACGATTAAACATGTCAGTTATAGATTCTCCTGATTTCATTTTGAAGGCTTCGTATTGACCGAGGAGAATGTTCATTCTTGTCTCTTTCACTCGATCTGTTCCTTCATAAGTTATATGTAATCTATCCCAGACTTCTTTCACTGTAACACAAGAAGATATTCTGTTATATTCAGTAGGTGACAAAGCACAATATAAAGAATAAATTGCTTTTGCATCAAGAACTTGTCTCTTGATTATCTCTTCCCGAGTCATTTCACTAGACTCAACATCTTTCTTTTCTCTCTCTCGAGACGATGCAGCTTTAGGAGTGATTCCTCTTTCTACGACATCCCATTCCATAGGATCCTTTGATCTTAGGAACGCTTTCATCTTGTTCTTCCAGATGTTGTAATCATTTCCATCAAAGTAAGGTGGTCTGGTATTGCTTTGCCCTTCCACCAGCCTTTGAGCTAGCATACTAGCCATGGATCTTTTACTCGTAGTAAAACACTTCAAACAAAGTGAGTACACGAGCTCTGATACCAATTGATATGACTAGTATAAGCACCTAAGGGGGGTGAATAGGTGTAAAAATAATTTTTTGAGATACGAAAGCAATACTAGGCGGACAATAGAAAGAAAGATCTCCTTTAGCTAACAAAAAGAATTAAGATCAAAGTAAAGCGGAGAGTAGGGAAGAGAAAATTAAACACAAGGTTTATAGTGGTTCGGCTTATTCCAAGCCTACGTCCACTCTTCTGCACTGACAGCCCACTGGCTGGATTTCACTATGAACAAAAGAGTTGTTACAACAATGCTTTCCCTTGATTCCACAGTGTAGATACTCTACCACATTTCCTCAAGGTATCTCAAAATATGAACTCTATTTTGTGTACAAGATTTTGCTCAGTAAATGAATTGACTAAGAACAAGGAGCTTCAGACTTTGAAATTCTTCTATCGTGCACTTCTTTCGAACAACTGGAACGTCTTCCTTTTATACTCCTTTATGCCATCATACCCGTTGGCACTTACCAAAGGAATTCCTCCAATCTATCGGTTGGACGGAATCAATTAGGAAGATCATTCAAGCTATTTAAGGAACATGTCGATAGCCCATCAATCATGCTCGCCCATACAATCAGGATCTTGGTTTCCATAAGTAGAACCTTCCAAGTATACTTCACCAATCATCGGATCCTTAATCAATCTTGATTGAAATAAAGGATTCCGTTGTGTCATATCCAGCCAAGAGATCTTCTCCAGTTGATAAGGCTAAATCCTTAATGAAACATCCAGTTACGGATAGCCTTTCTTCAACGGATTAGAAACTGTCAATGAGAATAGACTTTGAGTCTTGAGTCCGGCAATGAGGTCTTCGGACTTTAAATAGAAGAGTCTGCAAATCTTCAGACTAGACTGATGGAAACGTTTTGTCAGCTTCAAAACACTTCATGAAGATTTCTCCAACAATGTGTCTCGAACAGCCACTATCCAAATATCATTTAACATTTTTCTTGATAGTGACCTGCAATTAAAGAAAGAACTCAAGCTTTCTTTGGTACCCATATATAATCTTTGAGAGCACTTCGGTCAACATATTTTACAAAGACTTTTTAAAAATGGTTTATGTAAAAAGTTTTTGTAGGTCTTTGTTTGATTCTTTTCTTTATTTTTGGAAAATCAATTAGAGGAATAGTTTTCGGAAGTCATTCCCAAGCTTGATTTGTTGAAATAAGGTCTTTGTACTTAAAGAATCTTTTCCAACTTTTCAGATCCTATTGAAAACCTTTTTGAGATATTTGAAATGTCATTTTTTAAAAATGTATTTTCTTTTGAAAGAGAGTCTGCATTTTCTTTTAAAACAACAAAACTTTTGTCTAGATTTTCAAACTTTTCTTTCCAAGAATTTTCCTGTTGCTTAAGTGTTGAATTCTCTCTTTTTAGCTCGGAAATTCTTTTAAGAGAGGTTTTGAGACTAAAACAAAGTTCATCAATGTATTTCGAGACTTTAGTAGGAATTTTTAAATTGCTTACCTTGATTTCAATATTTGAGTCTAAGTCTGAGTCTGAATCTATCTCAGAGTCTAAGTCGATTCTGATTTTATCATTAGACAAATATTGGCATAATCTTCATCTCTTTCTTCGCATTCAAGATCACTCCATGTCTCTGCTTTGAGTGCCTTTCTGTATTTCTCAGATCTTCCATTCTTTTTCTTCAATAGAGGACAGTTGGGTCTGATGTGTTCCTTTTTCTTACATTCAAAACAGATCACATCTTTGTTGGCTTCATCATCCTTAGTTGATTTGTTTTGAAACCTTTGAGTGCTTTGCTTCTTCCCATTGAATCTTTTTCCCTTTTTGTTCAGTTTCCTTAACCTCCTTATCATAAATGCTAACTCTTCATCGTCCATATCATCTTTAGAGTCTGTAACATCAGAATCATCGTTAGATTTTAGAGCAATTGACTTCTTACGTTTGAGATCTTCTTTCTCGTTGATTTGCTCCACTTCATAAGACTGAAGTGTGCCAACCAACTCGTCTACAGAAAGCGGCATGATCCTTTGTGTCACGCCCCGATCCTTGGTATGCACATATCCTTCTACTTGGTCGATTTTAGAATGCGATATCCCAGGACTATATATCACCGACCATTTCATTTAATATGCATGCGGAAGCAGTTATAAATCCCTAGACAATAAAATAATGGGATAAAAAGTAAGGCCATATTTTTCATATTAAAATTCATAACCAAACTTTTGTACAGAGCATAACTCAAAATATTTCACAAACTATTCACGACTTTCTAAATTCACTCTAACCACATATCAACAGGGTTCACAAAAGAGGATGGGATTTAGTCCTCATCCGGGTCGTACTCAGGATCATCCTACTCCTCTTCTGACTCTTTTGACTCGCTTTCCTCCTCCTTAAGCTCTGTCTTCTTCCGGCTCTTCTTCTACCAGCTCCTCCTCAGCATTCCCCCAATCCTCGTCCTCCTCTGGACCTTCCACTTCTTGTTCCATGATCTCACCTTCCTCAAAATTTTCATCTTCTATAGTGTATACAGGTGAAGACGGCTCACTCCCAAGCGTAGGGTCTCTGGCATCAACTACGCCTCCATCTTTAGGGTCTGTAGTCCCCTCACCAAAAGCTTTCTCCAGGTGGTAGAAAGGTATCTCCTCTTCAGGGGTGGGACCGATTCTTCGCCCATCAAAATAGTAATGATACCAAGATCAATACTCATGGGGTATTAGGTCGTCTTGACCGACTTCAACCCACACCGTCGATTCAATCAAAATGTATTCTAACCCTTTTGGATGGCCATGAACAAGGAAGTGAGTTTCCTTCTCGGTAATGTCCACTGGAATGCCAAACTATTCTAGAGGAGGGGGAGGTACTGGTTTTGCCATCTAGCAGCCTGAAATGGTTATACAATAACCATTGAGACTACGTTTTAGCAAGCTCTTGATAGGGCTAGTAAGAACACCTAGAAGGGGGTGAATAGGTGTTAAAGAAATTTTTGCAAGTCTTAACAACTTAATTCATCTTTTGAGAGTAATAATAAACTGAAGATGTAAAAAACTGTAAACAGTTATATAAGACTACGAATTAAAGTAAAGAGTTTAGGGAAAGAGAATTGAAACGCAAGGTTTATAGTGGTTCGGCTTAGACCAAGCCTACGTCCACTCTTCCGCACTGATAGTCCACTGGCTGGATTTCACTATGAATCAAAAGAGATTTGTACAGTCTCACATCCTTGATTCCACAGTGTAAAGACTTTACTACACTTTCTCAAGGTCTCACAAGTATTTAATCTCTCTTTTGAGTACAACTTAAGCTCAGTGATAAAATTAGCAAAGAACTAAGAGCTTCAGATTTTGGAATTCTTTTTCACGCACACACTCGAATAACTTGAGCGTCTTCCTTACATACTCCTCCATGCCATTATAACCGTTGGCACCTTCCAAAAGAGTTCTTCCAATCAATCGTTGGATAGAATCAATTAGGGAGATCTCAAGTTATTTAAGGAATGTGATAATAGCCCACCAATCCTACTCGCCCATATAATTAGGATCTAGGTTTCCATAAGTAGAACCTTGCAAGTATACTTCGCCAACGAACAGATCTAATTATCTTTGTCGATAAGAATAATTGATCACGAGATGCTATCTCCAGCCGTGAGATCTTCTTCAATCGTACAAACCAAATCCTTAAAGATATACTCGCATCTGGATAAGTCTTCATCATCGGATAAAACTTTTCTTTGTCGGTCTGTAAGCTATCAATGAGGATAGACTTTAAATCTTGAGTCTGGAGGTCTTCAAACTTTGACGATAGAGTCTGCACGTCTTCAGACTAGACTGATGGAAATGTTTTGTCAACTTCAAAACATATAAGGAAGTTTTCTCCAACAGCTCTATCCCATTAAGACTCGATTAGGAAACCAATACGCCATAAGGTTGCCTAAACACAGCACGAGTCAGAAGACTTACCTTAGCATCAGTCCCAACCTGCAATTCAAGGTTATATACAGATGCTTCATATATACTGCATCAAACAATCAGTCAATTCATGACAAACTGATCAAATCATTGATTAATCGATCTAGTCAATTACATGTCAGTTGGACCATTTCTAGGTCAATTCAATAAAAACTATATATTCCTCAATCCCCGATGGAACATCTAGTCGTCAAGTCTACATGCATTCTCCAGGATGACATACCAAGTCTCCGAGCTCACATACCGTTTCCAAGACAACATACTTACTCAAAGGGCCCACGTGCATTCTCGCAGGTGACCTCTTCGCCAAGGTGATACATCAATTCACCGAGCCCACGTGCCCTTTCCACGATGCCGTACTCAACTTTGGACCCACGTGCAATCTCTAAGGCACTAGTTTGCCAAAGTGATGCATCAAATCACCGAGCCCACGCTTCCTTTTAACGATGCCACACTTAAATCGTTGGGACCACGTGCATTTTCTTAGGCACAAATTCACCAAAGTGATGCATCAAATCACTGAGCCCACATGCCCTTTTAACGATGCCACACTTAACCTCCACTCTACTATCGATACTAACAACGATACCCGATCATTTCCCAAGCAAATAATCAAAAACAACCACTTAGGAACATATCCTAAAAATCCACAATTAAATCAATTCCATGCAACGTAGAGCTCAAATAAATAACGGACTGCACCACAACAATCGACATGAAATTCCGGTCACCGACTATCCTAGTTGAATTTTCGGAAAAATAAATAATTAGTTAATTAATTTCAAAAATTAATAATTAATTACTAAAAATCCAATTTATGCCTGTATTGCCTAATTGAAGCCCAATAAGGGTCAGGAAAAATCCCGAGATGCATTCAATAAATAGTAGACTATATCTACTTGCTAATTGCACAATCGAAATGTCTAATATGCATCACAATTAATTAATAATCACTAATCTACTATAATCTAACCACCTAATCCTACTTAATTAACACTAATCAATCCTTAAGCACAATTAGTTTACTAAGTAAGGATTAGTGAGATTACTCATCGGAATTTCGCAAAAGTCGGATCAAATCGACGGGGACGACACGAGGGTCGTTTCTTCCCAAAGCAAGTCTCAGGTTTGGGGCCGAGAAACGCTCCAAAAGCGGGCCAAAAGGGTGCTGGAAACCCACTAACCAAGCTACTGTTCTTGGCTGTCCAAAGCTGGTCCGGTGGCTGAGATGGCGAGGCAAGACCGATGGAGGGTGAGCAGGGTTCCGGTGAGGCCGAACAGTGGTCCACGGTGGCTGAACAGCGGCCTGGGGTGGCTGAACAGAGCTGGACAGAGGCGACAGGGGCTGGACGGCGATTGGACTAGCGTGAGGGGAGACGGACGGCAGCTCGATGGTGGTGGTGCATGCGTGAACGGTGGAACGGCTGGTGATGGTTCCTTCAGGCGACGCCGATTGCTGCTATCTGTTCTGGCATCTTCCCAAATTTGCTTGGACGTCGAGCAATAGATGGAGGGAGGGAAAGAAGGCATCGACGGCGGCTGAAGAGGGTGAGGGAGAGGCGGAGGGCGAGTGGTGAGGCGCGAGCAGGGCGAAGCAACGGTGGCGACTCCAGCTTCGGCTGCTTGCTGCGACGGCGAGGGGATCGGCTGAGGTCTTCTTCGCTAGCTAGTTCGCACAAATGGAGAGGAGGGAAAGAGTGTCAAGAGAGAGAAGAAGAGATAAGAGAGAGAGAGAGAGAGTGAATGTTGAAAAGTCAAAAAGGAAAAAGTAAAGGAAGCAAAGTTGGAAACGGCAAGACGGCAGTCGGTGGGGGGATTTTTGCACGAGGGAAGAGAGAGAGAGAGAGAGAGAGAGGGGAGAAAGAGAAACTTATGGCCAAGGGAAAAAGTGTTTGGCCAAAAAGGGAAAAAGAAAATGGGAAGAAAACAAAAGAAAAGAATTTCCTAGAATAGAAAATTCTCATCCCATTGCTTTTGAATAACTGTGACATCCCAAATTTCTGATTATGTTTTCAATTAAATGACACGGACTTTTCAACAACGCGCTTATAGTTCAATTCTCTGAGCTGATCACTCACCAGATAACTAGTCTATCAGGTGAAGCCATTAAGGAATTTAAATGCAATAGGCTTGAGAATTTGACCATGAACCGACTGCTCGATCGTATAAATCTGCAATGATCATTACGACACTATCAGAATTGAATAGAGATCAGTAATAGGTCGATTCGACTGAGATATGTGATTAGAGTGTGGGTGATTCCACCTAATTGCAATATCCTTATCGACCGGCACTAAACCGATTCTTTTGTCATTTTGGGTACCTTGTGTCCGTATTTGAAATCTCGAGATTTTCACAACAACCTAGAGTCGCTAATGTGTCGAAGATTATGTCGTGGTTTGAAAATAATCAATCACGGGTCAATTGCACTGAAAATTTCTAAAAGCTACTCGGTAGATTAGGACGTGCTCAAATCGCGCCAGATTGAAATTAACCGTGATTTTAATCCTGGATTCAGAAATTCAAAGTTCTGTTATGTCACGATTCATTTTAGGAACGTCGACTCATCCTCAGATTATTTTTCTGCAAACCGAGATTTTTGGAGGAAAAGCAAAATAAGGCTGTTTTTGTTCGGGATTGTCGAGGGTCGTTTTTAATCGAATCTTCGAGATGCAAGTTGGATCATTTGACGGGGAAATGTCATGAGAAGGTCGAGGACACATGGACGAAATTAATTAAACTTCAATTGGATGGAATTGAATGAGAATTGATTGAATTCAATGTACAAAATGTCCAAAATTCGTAACTCCCTTGACACATGACATTTTGGACACTCAACCAAGCTTGTTGAGGAAGCTAAAGAGAGGAATTGGATGAGGGGGTGGGCCGGCCATGGTGGGGGCAAGAGAGAGGGGAATTGGACAAGTGTTAAAGCTAGAAGAGCTCTTGGGGGCCCTTTTGTTTCAGCAGCCCATCTTCCTCCATAATCTAAGGCTTTCTCCATTGTTGTCTTCCTTTGAGTTCCCAAGAACCAGCAAAACCGAGCCAGCCTTCCCTCCTTGCCGTCGCACGCCCGTCCATCCATCGAACTGCCGCCCCATCGCCATCGCGAGCCAGCACGCCAACACCGAAGCTAACCCTGCTGCTTCGATCGTTCCAGCGCCTCCTCTGCCTTCGTCCAACGTCACCAGCAGCTCCTGGTCACCGTCAAGGCCGCCTGGCCGGTCGTCCAAGCTGCCGAAGCCCCGCCGTCGCCCCTCTTCCTCCGCCTAGCCGTTTCCTCTGTCGTTTCCAGCAAACCGGGCCACCGACCAACTCTTCTCCAGCAAGATCAATAGCCGAAGATAGCAAGAAGTTCCAGACTTCGAGGCCCCTTTTTGGTGTCTTCCTAGCCTCCGTTGGTGTCGCCGCTTCGGGGTTTATCGACCGCCTTGGCGTCGTGGTCATCGTGAACTCACCGGCGTGCAAAACCAATGAGTTTATCCTCTAAATCTCGCTTAGTAAGTTAATTATGCTTAAGGAGTGTTTAGATTAGTCTAATTAGGTTTAGGTGGTTAGATTAGATTATTTTAATGTAAATTAGATTAGTTGTATGGTTAGTTTAATGGATGTTTAATTAGGGCTAATAGTATGTTTAAATTAGTGTAATCTAGTTATTTCAAATTTTATAATATTATTTTATTAAATTATATTATTATAATATATTATTTAATTATTTAATTTTCGGAATTAAATTTAATTATTTAATAATTTCGAAAATTTTGCCGTGATGGTCGGTCGTTAGAATTTCGCACCGATCGCAAAGTAGTGCGATCAGTTTGTGCTAATTGTATATTTAATTGGGAAATTGAATGGAAATGATGATTATGGTTAATTATTCCAAAGTGTGGAATTTAATGAAATTAGAGAAGTTTTGGTATTTAACTTGAAAATACCTGATGTTAGCTTCTAGCATCGTGATTGGTTTGTATGACCTGTTGAATCGTTGGTTGTTGTTGGATTAAATACCCAGTTCATATATATATTGCAACTTTTGGCCAGCTATTATATTATCTATCAACTACAGCTTGAGCGAGCTACCGTCTATATATTACAGCTTTGGAGAGCATATGTCGTATTAACGACTGGTTTGATAGACGGTATTGAATGATAGATAATATTGGTTGATAGATGGTATGAATTGATTGACGTATGAATTGTACTGACGTGCATGAATGGACTGAGGTGAGGTAAGTCCTCAATTCTCTTTGTGTGGCTAGAGCGCCCTAGGGCTTATTTTCTTCCTAATCAAGTTTTAGAGGGTAGGACTCGCTGAGACATTGTCTCACCCCGTCATGGGATATTATTTTCAGGTCCCTAGATGGCGGATCCTTCGGAGCTTTTTGGTAGACCAGTGAGGGCCACTGAGAGGATTTTTGACTATGCCGATCCTTGAAGTCATTGGGTTTATGAGCTTGCAGTGACTATTGTCTGGGTCGATGAGAACCTTCTTCATAGGGTCCCTCATCGATTCAGAGCGTGGTACTACTACAAACCCGATGGATTCCTAGATGACCCTCTTAGGTATTTTGATATTCCCCCTGGTATTATAGATGATGCTCTAGGTGAGAGTGCTGTTGATCCTCCAGATGGGTTGGTGGAAGACCCGACGCCCCTAGTGCCTGTGGAGACTGAAGAGCCGGTGAATGGATCTGACTAGCTGATCTTAGGACAGCTTAGTTTTTGAGAACTGATCTTCTATAGATCTTTTGTTAATAGCCTAGTCCTGTAAATGAACTGGTTTGATGCGTATAAAGATGTGTGGTTTGAATTTAAAAATGTGATCCTACTTTTCTATCCCAATTGAGTTTTGTCTAGGAATTATTTATCTGCTTCCGCATGTGCATTAAAAAGAATGGGTCGGTGACGTGTCCTGGGAAGTCGCATTTCTATCGACCGCAGTGGGATGTGCACGTGCTCGAGGTTTGGGGCGTGACAATAACTCAATGATTCCCAAGAGAAAATTCAAATTAGAGCACTTGGTCCCCACTTGCGTTTCTGCATCCAATTTTCCTTTTGATTTTCTCTCAGACTCTCACAAAATCAATTGATGTCTCATTTATCAAATTGATCATTTTCCTCATCCAAGAATCCCTCATGCTTCTCAATTTCACAACCAGAATTAATCCCTGGCTTCAACTGAATGAAATGGCCCTAAACTGACTTTTTCCCAAAAAGTCTTGGTTGTCAAAAAAAATCTTTTGAGACTGAATCGTAGGTCCTAGAATTTATTGTGACATGACAGAACCTTCAATTCCTGAAATCGGACTTGAGTCGGCGGTTAATTTCCATTTAGTGCATTTTTAGCGTGACCTAGACTACCGAACAATTTTCAGAACTTTTTAGGACAAGTGACCCGTGGTCGATTTTTTTTTAATCACAATGAACCCACTCGACACATTGGCGACTCTCGGTTGTCATGAAAATCTCGAGGATCCAAATGCGACACGGGTACCAAAACGACAATAAAATCATATTAGTATCGATCGACGAGAATTTTCCAATTTAGTGGAGTCACCCACAATCGGTTACACATCTCAGTCAAACAAACCTATCTCTGATCTCAAATTGATTTTTAATTGTGCCGTATTGGCCTCTAAAGATAAGCACGGTTGAGAAGCCGATTTCTAATGGAGTTCTCAAGTCTATTGCCTTAAAATTTCTTAATAGTTTACCTTGACAGTCTAGTTATCTTAAGAGTGATCGACTCTGAAAATAGCCCTATAGACGCGTCAATGAAATGCCCGATTAATTTAGTAGAAAATAGGTTGAAAAATTCAGGATGTCACACTTTGAGTTTCTCTTATTGAAGTCTTCACGTGATTCCAGTCTTTGGAGAGTCCACGTAGCAATTTGTTAACCTTCATTAGTCCTGAGATTGGTTGTCCCTGATACTCTAGACCATTTACAATCTCTGTAAAACGACTAAATATGTCAGTGATAGATTCTCCTAGCTTCATCTTGAAGGCTTCATACTGTCCGAGTAAAATATTGATCTTTATTTCTTTCACTCGATCAATTCCTTCATAGGTAATGTGTAGTCTATTCCAAACTTCATTGGTTGTTTCACAAGAAGAAATTATATTATACTCAGTAGGAGATAAAGCACAATATAAAGAGTAAATTGCTTTAGCATCAAGAGTTTGTCTCTTGGTTATTTCTTCTTGTGTCATTTCACTAGTGTCTACAACTCATTTTCCTCTTTCTGAAATTGATGCAGCTTTAGGAATGATTCATTTTTCTATCACATCCCATTCCAGAGGATCTTTCGATCTTAGGAATGCCTTCATTTTGTTTTTCCATACATTGTATTCCTTTCCATCAAAGTAAGGAGGTCTGGTGTTACTCTGGCCTTCAACCAAACCTAGAACCAACATATTAGCCATAGATCTTTAACTTAGAAGTAAAAACACTTCAATTGAATGAGCACACAAGCTCTGATACCAATTGATAGAGCTAGTAAGGACACCTAGAGGGGGGTGAATAGGTGTTAAAAGAAGTTTTGCAAGATTTAATAAATTAACTCGTCTTTTGAGGATAATAGACTAAAGATGTAAAAGGTTATAAACAGTTATACAAAACTACGAATTAAAGTAAAGAGTTCGGGGAAAGAAAATTGAAACACAAGGTTTATAGTGGTTCAGCTTAGACCAAGCCTACGTCCACTCTCCCGGACTGACAACCCACTAGCTGGATTTCACTAAAAATCAAAAGAGATTTTACAGTCTCACGTCCTTGATTCCACAATGTAGAAACTCTACTTTCTCAAGGTCTCACAAGTGTTTGATCCCTCTTTTGAGTACAACTTAAACTCAGTGATTGAAATAGAAAAAAACTAAGAGCTTCAGACTTTGGAATTTTTCTTTCACGCACACACTTAAATAACTTGAGTGTCTTCCTTATATATTCCTTCATGCCTTTATAACTGTTGGCACTTTCGAAATGAGTTCTTCCAATCTACCCATTGGACAAAATCAATCAAGGAGATCTCGAGTTATTTAAGGAATGTGATGATAGCTCACCAATCCTGCTCGCCCATACAATCAGGATCTATTTTTCCATAAGTAGAACCTTCCAAGTATACTTCGCTTTTCATCAGATCTTGATTATCCTAATTGATTCCAATAATTGATCTCGATGTGCTATCTACAGCCATAAGATATTTTATAAACAGTACGAACCGAATCCTTAAAGTTAAACTCGCATCTTGATAAGTCTATCTTCGTTGGTCTAGAAACTATCAGTGTGGGTTGACTTTAAGTCTTGAATCTTACGGTCTTCAAACTTTGACAACAGAGTCTGGAGTTCATCAGACTTTAACAGTTGAGTTTTGAAGTCTTCTAACTAGACTGATGGAAACGTTTTGTCAACTTCAAAATAATAAGAGAGTTTTCTCCAACACTTTCACATTGGTCTTTCTTCCTCCTCTATCTCCACGTTTCTTCCACTCTCTCCGCTTGATCGTTTTGTCCACATCCCAACGACAAAGAAATGAAAATCTCTCTCTCCCCCCCTCCCTCCGCCCATCGCTTCCTTCTAATACACCATCGCTCTTTATAGTTTCATTCTTTCCTCCTCTCTTCTTCTTCCCCATCTTCTTTCTTTACCGCCCCCACAATCATAGTAAAATGGATTTATAGTTTTGAGGAAGAAGATCGAAAAATAAAAACTAGAAAGACCGATGGCACAACGTACAAAGGTGTGGAATGAAGAAGAAAAATCATATCCCTCTCAGCCTGTGAGTAATAGAAAGTCGGGGCTTCGTATGTGGAGGATCAACAAGGATATGAACAACCGATAAAACAAAATCAATCAAGTCGAGAATGTTATAATCACCATTTCTTTCCAGCAAAATAACACACAACCCATATGATTAGCTGTACACATCATTTCATATTTTCAAAGAATCTTTCTTAGATAAGTTAGTTTTCCATATCTTCATAGATATTTATGATGTTAAAAGTTTTTTTTTTCAAGATGACACATAAACCATCTTATGATTAATCATCGCACACATTCAATTTGGATAAGTACACTATTAGTGCCAAAAGTTGTGTACGGTGCTCACTTTGGTGCCAAAAGTTTCCGTCGGATCACTTAAGTGCCAAAATTTTTGAAAAACGCTCATTTCAATGCCAACGCTGATGAAATTGGTCGGAAATCCGACGTGGCCTTTTTTATTATTATTAATTTTGAAGCCGACGTGGCTCGTCGGAGAGTTGAGTCAGCATCCAAACACCAAAACGACGCCGTTTGGCATATTTCCCCCAACTTAGAAACCCTAATCCCCAAATTGAGAGAGAGGGAAGGCTCGTCTTCGTCTTCTTCTTCCTCAAAGACCCACACCAGCAACGGCACTAGCACAACACTAGCAGCAGCACCGGCAGCGCACCAGCAGCGACACCAGCAACGCAACAATAGCAGCAGCGCACCAGCGGCACCTTCGACCCATCTTCTTCCTCCTCCTCCTCCGCCCTCACCTTCAATTTTTCCTACCACTTATTGCTTGAGCAACAATCTCAATCTCTCCTTTCTCACCTGGTCGAGCAACTACAATGGTGGCTGAGCGATGGTGGTCGAGCGACGGTGGCCGAGCAACAGCGAGCGAACGACGGTGGCTGAGCGGCGGAAACCGTAATTTCAATCCCCATGTGAACTAAACGGCGTCGTTTCCGTGAGGCCATCCATGTAGGACAGCAAAACAATGTCGTTTTCTTAAGGAGGACTGAAAATGACGTCGTTTAAAGGCCCATTGATTTTTTTTTTTTTTAAAGCCACGTAATCATTTTGGCCAGAATCTTTCACTGGTGGCACCAAAGTGATCGTTTTTCCTCCGATTTGGCACTTAAGTGATCTGACGGAAACTTTTGGCACCAAAGTGAGCGCCGTACACAACTTTTGGCACTGATAGTGTACTTATCCCAATTCTATTTGAAGGAAAAGGAAATATTAAGATATCAAAAGAATTTTGTGCTTTATGTCATTATCATCGAAGGAATTTCTCAAGAGGTCATTAGAGTAAAAGATTTAAACTTTATCATCGGCGTAATATCTTTGGAGTTTGGAGAGAATAGGGGACTTCAAGGTCAACAAAAACAAGAGTTGGGACGGGGCTCACCGGGAAAGGATCATAGTTTAATGGATGCGACATTCTCTTTTTTTTTTGGGGGGTGCAATTGATGCGACATTTTCGCTGCTTTATTGATGGGAGCAATGACGGTCAACATAGCAAAGGTTTAGATCGGGGGCGAGTGAAACTTTTGGGCGGAGTATGTAGTCTATTTTTTAATACTTGAGAATTTTGATTGAATTTATACTATATGAATAAAAAATTACAAACCAATTCTAAACTATTTTATAATTACTACTCAAGTTAAATCCTTTAAAATTGACAATACAATCTTAAATTTTTATGTGAAATTGTAATGAAATACATGATATAATCATCCTCGATCATCCTACAAGGCATAATCAGGCTACGAGATGGAGGAAGTTAAGGAAATGGCATTATTTTGAGTAAATTTTCTGAATTTTTTCACTTTCTTTTCTTTTTCATTTCCCCACTTCTGTTCAACTTCTTCTTTGGGTATTCATCTGATTTTGCCATTAATTCTATGCTCTACCACTTTTGGCTTTCAGTCAAGCGAGGTAGCTTCTCAAACTCTTGTTATGTTAATTTCGTAACAGTCCACCAATTTTTGTGTTTTCATGCCTATTCGTGCCTGCGATGCCGTGCTTTGTGTGTTCTAGAATCACACCATATCGCGTCATCATTCACTAAAACTCAGTTTTGCAATTGATTGGGCGGTTCGGATGGCAATTACTTCGTCAAGCTCTTAGCTTGAAGATATCAAATTCGACGATAATCATCTGTTTTGTCGTTTGCATTGATTTTGTTGCTGTTCGGAGTTTGACCTGATTTAGGTTTGGTGTTCGTTGCGGTTCGGGCCACGAATTTGGAGTAGAGAGTTGTCGAGGGGCCTTCTTAGTGATAACTGATAAGAAGGGTTCTCTGGCAGACCAGACATTTCGATACGGCAAAATGTAAGGTCTCTTTACCTCAAAAGTAGACGCAATGGAGAAGAACACATACGGAAGAAGAAGATCAGTAGCGCAGAAAAATAAAGAGAAGAAAATGTAAATGAAAGAAATAAATAGATCACAAAATTCAGTAAAACCAAAATGACGCATTTTGTGGTAGTTCTTTCGTGTCATACACAATTGTGCCATATAAGACGATGGGTAATAATTGAACCACCGCATCAGCAATTTCTAGTTGCAATTGATCAAAAAGATTCATTATATATTAGCAAAATTGGAAAGTATAATAAGTTCGGGCTTGAATTTATATTTTTCCTATATAGAGATTTAAGATAAAAACAAGTTCAATTGGAAATTTTGTAGATTTTGTTCTTGATTCTTTATGGGAACCCAAACAAGAATCGGGACAAGAGAATACTTTTCTTGGTTTTAAATATCTAAAATTTTAAAATATGTTGTTAAGCTGGAACTTTTCCACAAAAACATTCAATTAATTGAGGTCAGCTTCTTTCCTATTTGATATGTTTCTAAAATGAAAAGATATACCTAAATGTACATATTTTGAATACGAAACCGATATATAGTGTTAGTCGGAAATCACAGTTTCTTATATTAAAATAAACCAGGAAAAAGATAATAAAGTAGAATTGTTAATACATGTAAGTTAAGATGAGACTACATGATTAAATTACATCTTTGAAATTTTACATATATTCCCATTGAATACAACTTATTGTACTTTACCAAAAGCAAATTGACATGCACTCTGACAAAGTTTTTCAGAAAAGGGTTTGAGCATACTCAAGATGGGATTAATTTTGATAGACATTTATTTTTTTTATATCTGTGTCGTACATATGAGAAAAGAAATTGGGGAGGCGGGCGCCTCCTCTTTCCCTCCGGGGCTGATGTCGAGTATATAAACGAGGTTCATGAAGTTTCATTGAGGTACTCTGAAGTTCTACAAAGCCGCCAATTGAATCTCCGTAATCAAGTGATAATTTTTAAGAGGAAATTGTAGTTTTTAAATCTTGTTACTTGTCGGTAATTTCATGTTAATTTTAAACAGAATTTGAGGTCTTTCAAATATAAACTACATAGACTTGTTTAATTCAAGATCTTCATTTCTATTTTTAATAAAATTTGTTTTTGTATAGACAAAAGGTGTCTACTTTGTAAAATGTATACATAGATGACTTCTCTAAAACTAATTTCCATAGTCGAAGGCCGGTAGTGGCACTTCAACTAGCAAGATCGTAGGTTATTAATTGAGATTACCCTAAGTCATGTAATGACGAATGAAAATTCTTACTGTTCGTCACCTTCCCCTCTGCTTTGGTCCTTGCTCTCTTACCAGTTCGTTTGTCCTATGAGAAGGAGGAGGCGAGAGAGTTCCACCATATGAAATACAATTACATAACATTAACCTAAGAGCTGGAAAAAGACAATATCAAAAGTAATCACTATCAAGCTAAACTAGCCCAATTCCCACCCAACATAATACTAGATTGTGGGGATGTGTGACAAATACACAAAGCTTTTCCAATCAAACTATGCATGATTCTCTAAACATTATCGCTATCTCCAAAAGCAAAGCTAGTGGAAATTGTATGAGCACTCAATAAAGTTGAGAACGTTTCTAGTTCCATCTCAGATTTGTCATTGTCGACTGGCTCATCAGGTGGGTAAATAAGCGGCTTTGGAGGCATTTGAAGTTTATCAATATCTCCTTCAAGCATTTCTAGGACTTTGTTCATTGGAGGCCGATGGTCAGGGTTTAATTGTATACACCAAAGTGCAACTATTATCATCTTTTTTATCAACTTCCTTTCCTCTTCTACAACTTCTTCCATTTCAACACTTTTTCCTTCATTGACTTGGTCATACACCCACAAGGGAAAATAAATTTGGCTTGAGCATTCTGCATTTGCATTTATGTTCTTTCTTCTACCTGCCATTTCCATGAGCAACATCCCGAAGCTATAAACATCCGCTTTATAAGATACACCACCAATGTTTTTGTAGAACAACTCGGGTGCCATATATCCCAAGGTTCCTCTTGCAGCAGTCAATGAGACTATCCTATGATCAGTAGGATAAAGTCTCGCGAGTCCAAAGTCAGAAACTTTTGGAGTGAAATTCTTGTCTAAAAGAATGTTATGAGGCTTGATATCAAAGTGCAGTATTTGCATGTCACACCCTCGATGTAAGTATTCAATCCCCCTCACCACCCCAAGAGCGATCTCATGTATTTTCCTATAATCGATAAACTTATCACCTTTATCAGTGAAAATGTGCTTATCCAAAGATCCATTTGACATGAGATCGTACACAAGAGCTTGTTTCGAGCCTTCAAAGCAAAAGCCAATGAGCTGCACTATGTTAACATGGTGAATTCTTCCAATAGTAGCCACTTCATTGATAAAATCTTGGCCATGAGCCTTGGATTGCTTTAAAATCTTGATGGCCACTTTGTTACCGCTTCTTAGCGTTCCTTTGTAGACAGAACCATACCCCCCTTCACCGAGTTTGTGCTTAAAATTCCTAGTGATCTTCTTAATATTCGAGTAAGAGTACCTTTTGGGTAAGAAGTTGTTATGAGCTTGCAAAAATTCTTCGATGTTCTTGTCCATTGCTAAGTGCCTTCCTCTGTACTTGTAGATTAGAAATATCGCAACAAATGGCGCCCCGATTACAAATTTCGCTGCACAGAAATATGCTGACAAAAATTTTGTAGGTTAGATTAATTTTCTTTAAAAGTATTTTAAGGACAAATCACTGCGGCTTACCTAGTAATGATGTAAATTGTTGTGCTGTCCAAATCCAAGTTGATGAATCCCAAAGACCTGTGGAAGGAACGAAGGACGTGAAGAGGAATTGAAGGAAAGAAGCAAGGAAAACAGAAGTCACGTGAAAAGAGAGTTGTGGCAAGCTACGTTGTACAAGTTAAAATTTTGTCCAAAAGAATAAAAGAAGCGGGATGCGTGCATTTGCAAATAAATGGAATTAATAAGTTTCAATTCATATAAATGATAGACGACATAAGAAACACCTTTTGCTTTGTTAGCAGTCTACAAATATAGAGAAACAAACCCATAAATACAAATTTTTAATTAATTTGTTAAACAAGCTATCTTGAATTATTAGCTAAGTGACTAATTAAGGAATGAATCAAGAAAATCTACTCTCTATGCCAACAAAGAACTAGTCATGTGGCTGCTTGCACAACAAACCCTTCTTCTTCTTCTTCTTCTTCTTTTTCTTTTTTTTTTCCGCAAATCTTGCAACCCTAATAATTTGATTTTAAAATGTAACTCAAAGCTTGCGAAACCTTTCCATAACACAAACATTGACGTATATGAACATGAATATTTTGTTATAATTTTCTTGGATTTCAAAAAATTGTTTCATTTTTGAGTTTTGAGGAGAGCAGCAAGTGAAAGAGCGTCCAAAATTATGCAAAATTGTGGTAAAACTTCAATGCAGTCGATGCTTACCGTAGAAGTAATCGGATCTGCAACCCGCAGAACCTTCAAGGATGCTATAGATATCAAAGGAGCACACGATTATCCCTGAAGATTGAGGAAATTCGAGAACGAATCCATTGGCCATGATGTCATGAATTCGCTCATATTCGGAGGAGTTACTATTAATATGTCCTTCACCCCAGAAATCATATGATGGACACGTCCAACTGTGGATGGTGCAAAAATCCCAAACATCCGATACTTTTGGATTGACCAAAACATACAAGTTCCAATACAGTGATGTGTTAAGAGAATAAGACGCCTCAATGCATGGACTTGTAGCGATGTAGGATGGAAAACTTACCGGCTTTGAGCAGTTCACAATAACGTATATATCACTGAATATATAGTATAAATTGCCTACATAATTCATCTGGGTCGCCAATAATGAATGATGGGGGAGAGATGAGCAGTTATCCTTTTGCAGCCCATCATCAACAACCCTAATTTTGCTAATGTTATAATTGATAGACTGTACATAGTATCGGCCACCAAACAAGTACACAACAGTGCGATTATCTTCACAAGCTAGGTCGGATATCAAGCCACCCCAATTTTTTGGGTTACTCTTCAGTCGAAATGGGTCACTAATGTTGCCGCAGGATGAAGCACTCCGCCAATCACTTGGTTTGACATTTCTAGGCATCGCTAGAAATAGAACAAGAGTGAGTACCGAGACTTGACAGAAATTCATGGAGCCGAGAGCATTAATCATGCCTCTGTTTATCTTTGGGCAAAAGAGAAATTGGTAAAGAATTGTCCTGCAGGGGGAGGGGGGTTGTTGCTGCGGAGGAGGCGCGACATAAAAAGATAAGAAGAGATTGGACAATCCTTATTTGATGGGAGAGTTGGGAGTCACCTTGACCTTTATAGAGAAGCCCAAGTCAGTCGGCAGAACAAATGGAGGCACGTCGAGCAATATTGATCTTTCTTTTTCCTCTCTATCCACAGGATCGTTGTGTCCACACCTCCTCGACAAAAAAAATCCATCACTTCCTTTTGATGCACCAACTTTTTTCTTAGTTTATTCTTCGTTCTTTCCTCCTTTCTTCTTCTTCTCCGTCTTCTTTCTTCACTGGCCGGTGATCATAGTTAAATTGATGTGAAGTTTCTAGGAAGAAGCTCAAAAATCAGAGACTAGAATAACGAATGACGCCAGGTACCTAGGTGTGGAATTGAGAGGGAAAATCACGTCCCTCTCGGCTTGTGAGCAATGGAAAATTGCGGCTTCACGTGCAGTGGAGAATCAACAAGGATATGAACAAGATAAAACAAACTTAGTCAAGTCGAAAATGTTATAATCATCATTTCTTAATGGCGAGATCATGATTGCCAACTCATATAATTAGTCATGAATAATATGGTTTCATAGTTTTGGAGAATTTTTCCTAGATAAGTAAATTTTTCAAATTTTTGGAGACATTTGTGATGTTAATAGGCTTTTGTTTTCAAAATGACATGGACGCCATCTAAAAATTAGTGCAGATTTTAAATCGAAGTAAATTCATGTGAATTAAGAATCAAATGAATTCAAATGATTAAGGATCGCACACATTCAATTTGAAGTAAAAAGAAACATTTAAGAAATCAAAATAATTATCTACTCTATGCTGTTATTATTGAAGAAATTTGTCAAGAGGCCATTAGAGTAAAAGATTTGAACTTTATCATTGTCTCTGGAGGAAATTCAAAGTCAACAACAATAAAAGATAAGAGGGGTTGTTGTTGTTGTGGAGGAGGTGCAATATAAAAAGATAAGAAGAGGTTGGACGATCTTTGTTTGATGGGAGAGTTGGGAGTTGCCTCGTCCTTTATAGAGAAGCCCAAGTCAATCGGCGGACCAAATTGAGCCAAGTTGAGAAATGTGGATCTTTCTTTCTCCTCTCTCTCCACAGGATCACTGTGTCCACATCCCCTCGACAAAAAAATCCATCACTTCCTTCTGATGCACCATCTTTCTTCTTAGTTTATTCTTCGTTCTTTCCCCCTTTCTTCTTCTTCTCCGTCTTCTTTCTTCACTGGCTGGTGATCATAGTTAAATTGATGTAAAGTTTCAAGGAAGAAGATAAAAAAATCGGAGACTAGAATAACGAATGACGCCAAGTACAGTGGTGTGGAATTGAGAGGAAAATCACGTCCCTCTCAACATGTGAGCAATGGAAAATTGGGGCTTCATGGGCGGTGGAGAATCAACAAGGATATGAGCAAGATAAAATAAATTCAGTCAAGTCAAAAATATTATAATCAGCATTTCTTCCCGGCGAGATCATGATTGCCAACTCATATAATTAGTCATGAATGATATGGTTTCATATTTTTGGAGAATTTTTCTTAGATATGTAAGGTTTTCATATTTTTTGAGACATTTGTGATGTTAATGGGCTTTTGTTTTCAAAATCACACGGAAGCCATCTAAAAAATTACTGCAGATTTTAAATCGAAGTAAATTCATGTGAATTAAGAATCAAATGAATTCAGATGATTATCGATCGCACACATTCAATTTGAAGTACAAAGAAACATTTATCAAATCAAAACAATTATATGCTCTATGCTGTTATTTTGAAGAAATTTGTCATGAGGCCATTAGAGTAAAAGATTTGAACTTTATCATTGTCTCTTGAGAGAATTCAAAGTCAACAACAATAAAAAATAAGAGGGGTTGTTGTTGTTGCGGAGGAGGCTCAATATAAAAAGATAGGAAGAGGTTGGACGATCCTTATTTGATGGAAGAGTTGGGAGTGGCCTCGTCCTTTATAAAGAAACCCAAGTCAATTGGCGGCACAAATTGAGGCAAGTCGAGAAATGTTGATCTTTCTTTCTCCTCTCTCCATGGGATCGTTGTGTACACATCCCCTCAACAAAAAAATCCATCACTTCCCTCTAATGCACCATCTTTCTTCTTAGTTTATTCTTCGTTCTTTCCTCCTTTCTTCTTCTTCTTCTCCGTCTTCTTTCTTCACTGGCCGGCGATAATAGTTAAATTGATGTAAAGTTTCTAGGAAGAAGATCAAAAATCGGAGACTAGAATAAAGAATGACGCTAGGTACATAGGTGTGGAATTGAGAGGAAAAGTCACGTGCCTCTCAGCCTGTGAGCAATGGAAAATTTGGGGCTTCATGTGCGGTAGAGAATCATCAAGGACATGAACAAGATAAAACAAATTCATTCAAGTCGATAATGATATAATCATCATTTCTTCCTAGCGAGAACATGATTGCCATCTTATATGATTAGTCATGAATGATATGGTTTCATATTTTTGAAGAATTTTTCTTAGATATGTAAGGTTTTCATATTTTTTGAGACATTTGTGATGTTAATGGGCTTTTGTTTTCAAAATCACACGGAAATTATGATTCAAAATTAGTGCAAATTTTGAATCAAAGTAAATTCATGTGAATTAAGAATCAAATGAATTCAAATGATTAATGATCACACACGTTCAATTTGAAGTAAAATGAAACATTTAAGAAATCAAAATAATTATCTGCTGTATCATGTTATTATTGAAGAAATTTGTCAAGAGGCCATTCGAGTAAAAGATTTGAACTTTATCATTGTCTCTTGAGAGAATTCAAAGTCAACAACAATAAAAGATAAGAGGGGTTGTTGTTGTTGTGGAGGAGGCTCAATATAAAAAGATAGGAAGAGGCTGGACGATCCTTATTTGATGGGAGAGTTGGGAGTGGCCTCATCCTTTATAGAGAAACCCAAGTCAATCGGCAGAACAAATTGAGGCAAGTCGAGAAATGTTGATCTTTCTTTCTCCTCTCTGCATGGGATCGTTGTGTACACATCCCCTCGACAAAAAAATCCATCACTTCCCTCTAATGCACCATCTTTCTTTTTAGTTTATTCTTCGTTCTTTCCTCCTTTCTTCTTCTTCTTCTCCGTCTTCTTTCTTCACTGGCCGGTGATAATAGTTAAATTGATGTAAAGTTTCTAGGAAGAAGATAAAAAATCGGAGACTAGAATAAAGAATGACGCTAGGTACATAGGTGTGGAATTGAGAGGAAAAATCACGTCCCTCTCAGCCTGTGAGCAATGGAAAATTTGGGGCTTCATGTGCGATGGAGAATCAACAAGGATATGAACAAGATAAAACAAATTCATTCAAGTCGATAATGATATAATCATCATTTCTTCCTAGTAAGACCATGATTGCCATCTCATATGATTAGTCATGAATGATATGGTTTTATATTTTTGGAGAATTTTTCTTAGATATGTAAGGTTTTCATATTTTTTGAGACATTTGTGATGTTAATGGGCTTTTGTTTTCAAAATCACACGGAAGCCATGATTCAAAATTAGTGCAAATTTGGAATCGAAGTAAATTTATGTGAATTAAGAATCAAATGAATTCAAATGATTAATGATCACACACGTTCAATTTGAAGTAAAATGAAACATTTAAGAAATCAAAATAATTATCTGTTGTATCTTGTTATTATTGAAGAAATTTGTCAAGAGGCCATTAGAGTAAAAGATTTGAACTTTATCATTTTCTCTTGAGAGAATTCAAAGTCAACAACAATAAAAGATAAGAGGGGGTGTTGTTGTTGCGGAGGAGGCTCAATATAAAAAGATAGGAAGAGGTTGGACGATCCTTATTTGATGGGAGAGTTGGGATTGGCCTCGTCCTTTATAGAGAAACCCAAGTCAATCGGCAGAACAAATTGAGGTATGTCGAGAAATGTTGATCTTTCTTTCTCCTCTCTCCATGGGATCATTGTGTACACATCCCCTCGACAAAAAAATCCATCACTTCCTTCTAATGCACCATCTTTCTTCTTAGTTTATTTTTCGTTCTTTCCTCCTTTCTTCTTCTTCTTCTCCGTCTTCTTTCTTCACTGGCTGGCGATAATAGTTAAATTGATGTAAAGTTTCTAGGAAGAAGATCAAAAATCGGAGACTAGAATAAAGAATGACGCTAGGTACATAGGTGTGGAATTGAGAGGAAAAATCACGTCCCTCTCAACCTGTGAGCAATGGAAAATTTGGGGCTTCATGTGCGGTGGAGAATCAACAAGGATATGAATAAGATAAAACAAATTCATTCAAGTCGATAATGATATAATCATCATTTCTTCCTAGCGAGATCATGATTGCCATCTCATATGATTAGTCATGAATGATATGGTTTCATATTTTTGGAGAATTTTTCTTAGATATGTAAGGTTTTCATATTTTTTGAGACATTTGTTATGTTAATGGGCTTTTGTTTTCAAAATCACAAGGAAGCATGATTCAAAATTAGTGCAAATTTGGAATCGAAGTAAATTCATGTGAATTAAGAATCAAATGAATTCAAATGATTAATGATCACACACGTTCAATTTGAAGTAAAATGAAACATTTAAGAAATCAAAATAATTATCTGCTGTTTCTTGCTATTATTGAAGAAATTCTTCAAGAGGCCATTCGAGTAAAAGATTTGAACTTTATCATTGTCTCTAGAGAGAATTCAAAGTCAACAACAATAAAAGATAAGAGGGGGTGTTGTTGTTGCAGAGGAGGCTCAATATAAAAAGATAGGAAGAGGTTGGACGATCCTTATTTGATGGGAGAGTTGGGATTGGCCTCGTCCTTTATAGAGAAACCCAAATCAATCGGCAGAACAAATTGAGGTATGTCGAGAAATGTTGATCTTTCTCTCTCCTCTCTCCATGGAATCATTGTGTACACATCCCCTCGACAAAAAAATCCGTCACTTCCTTCTAATGCACCATCTTTCTTCTTAGTTTATTTTTCGTTCTTTCCTCCTTTCTTCTTCTTCTTCTCCGTCTTCTTTCTTCACTGGCCGGCGATAATAGTTAAATTGATGTAAAGTTTCTAGGAAGAAGATCAAAAATCGGAGACTAGAATAAAGAATGACGCTAGGTACATAGGTGTGGAATTGAGAGGAAAAATCACGTCCCTCTCAACCTGTGAGCAATGGAAAATTTGGGGCTTCATGTGCGGTGGAGAATCAACAAGGATATGCATGAGATAAAACAAATTCATTCAAGTCAATAATGATATAATCATCATTTCTTCCTAGCGAGATCATGATTGCCATCTCATATGATTAGTCATGAATGATATGGTTTCATATTTTTGGAGAATTTTTCTTAGATATGTAAGGTTTTCATATTTTTTGAGACATTTGTGATGTTAATGGGCTTTTGTTTTCAAAATGACATGGAAGCCATCTAAAAATTAGTGCAGATTTTAAATCGAAGTAAATTCATGTGAATTAAGAATAAAATGAATTCAAATGATTAAGGATCGCACACATTCAATTTGAAGTAAAAAGAAACATTTAAGAAATCAAAATAATTATCTACTCTATGCTGTTATTATTGAAGAAATTTGTCAAGAGGCCATTAGAGTAAAAGATTTGAACTTTATCATTGTCTCTTGAGAGAATTCAATGTCAACAACAATAAAAGATAAGAGGGATTGTTGTTGTTGCGGAGGAGGCCCAATATAAAAAGATAGGAAGAGGTTGGAGGTTCCTTATTTGATGGGAGAGTTTGGAGTCGCCTCGTCCTTTATAGAGAAGCCCAAGTCAATCGGCAGAACAAATTGAGGCAAGTCGAGAAATGTTGATCTTTCTTTCTCCTCTCTCCACGGGATCGTTGTGTCCACATCCCCTTGACAAAAAAATCCATCACTTCCTTCTGATGCACCATCTTTCTTCTTAGTTTATTCTTCGTTCTTTCCTCCTTTCTTCTTCTTCTCCGTCTTCTTTCTTCACTGGCTGGCGATAATAGTAAAATTGATGTACAGTTTCTAGGAAGAAGATCAAAAATCAGAGACTAGAATAAAGAATGACGCTAGGTACATAGGTGTGAAATTGAGAGGAAAAATCACATCCCCCTCACCGTGTGAGAAATGGAAAATTAGGGCTTCATGTGCGGTGAAGAATCAACAAGGATATTAACAAGATAAAACAAATTCGGTCAAGTCGAAAACGTTATAATCATCATTTCTTCCTGGCGAGATCATGATTGCTAACTCATATAATTAGTCATGAATGATATGGTTTCATATTTTTGGAGAATTTTTCTTAGATATGTAAGGTTTTCATATTTTTGGAGACATTTGTGATGTTGATGGGCTTTTGTTTTGAAAATGACACGGAAGCCATCTTAAAAATTAGTGCAAATTTTGAATCGAAGTAAATTCATGTGAATTAAGAATCAAATGAATTGAAATGATTAATGATCGCACACATACAATTTGAAGTACAAAGAAACATTTAAGAAATCAAAATAATTGTCTGCTCTATGCTGTTATTATTGAAGAAATTTGTCAAGAGGCCATTAGAGTAAAAGATTTGAATTTTATCATTGTCTCTGGAGAGAATTCAAAGTCAACAACAATAAAAGATAAGAGGGGTTGTTGTTGTTGCGAAGAAGGCGCAATATAAAAAGATAGGAAGAGGTTGGACGATCCTTATTTGATGAGAGAGTTGGGAGTCGCCTCGTCCTTTATAGAGAAGCCTAAGTCAATCAACGGAACAAATTGAGGTAAGTCAAGAAATGTTGATCTTTCTTTCTCCTCTCTCCACGCGATCGTTTTGTCCACATCCCCTCGACAAAAAAATCCATCACTTCCTTTTGATGCACCATCTTTCTTCTTGGTTTATTCTTCGTTCTTTCCTCCTTTCTTCTTCTTCTTCGTCTTCATTATTCACTGGCTGGCAATAATAGTTAAATTGATGTAAAGTTTCTAGGAAGAAGATAAAAAATTAGAGACTAGAATAACGAATGATGCCAGGTACATAGGTGTGGAATCGAGAGGAAAAAGTACGTCCCTTTCAGCCTGTGAGCAATGGAAATTAGGGGCTTCATGTGCGGTGGAGAATCAACAAGGATATGAACAAGAGAAAACAAATTCAGTCAAGTCGAAACTGTTAAAATCATCATTTCTTCCTAGCGAGATCATTATTGCCAACTCATATAATTAGTCATTTATGGTATGGTTTCATATTTTTGGAGAATTTTTTTTAGATATATAAGGTTTTCATATTTTTGGAGACATTTGTGATGTTAATGGTCTTTTGCTTTCAAAAAGATACGGAAGCCATCTAAAAAATTAGTGCAGATTTTAAATCGAACTAAACTCATGTGAATTAAGAATCAAAGGAATTCATATGATTAATGATCACACACATTCAATTTGATGTTTAAAGAAACTTTTGAGAAATCAAAATAATTATCTGCTCTATGCTGTTATTATTGAAGAAATTTGTCAAGAGGCCATTTGAGTAATCATTATCTCTAGAGAGAATTCAAAGTCAGCAATAATAAAAGATAAGAGGGGTTGTTGTTGTTGCGGAGGAGGCGCAATATAAAAAGATAAGAAGAGGTTGGACGATTCTTGTTCGATGGGAGTGTTGGGAGTTGCCTCATCCTTTATAGAGAAGCCCAAGTCAATCGGTGGAACAAATTGAAGCAAGTCGAGAAATGTGGATCTTTCTTTCTCCTCTCTCTCCACAGGATCGTTGTCCACATCCCCTCGACAAAAAAATCCATCACTTCCTTCTGATGCACCATCTTTCTTCCTAGTTTATTCTTCGTTCTTTCCTCCTTTCTTCTTCTTCTCCGTCTTCATTATTCACTGGCTGGCAATAATAGTTAAATTGATGTAAAGTTTCTAGGAAGAAGATAAAAAATCGGAGACTAGAATAACGAATGACGCCAGGTACAAAGGTGTGGAATTGAGAGGAAAAATCAAGTCCCTCTCAGCCTATAAGCAATGGAAAATTGGGGCTTCATGCGCGATGGAGAATCAACAAGGATATGAACAAGATAAAACAAATTTAGTCAAGTCGAAAATGTTATAATCATCATTTTTTCCTGGCGAGTCATGAATGATATGGTTTCATATTTTTGGAGAATTTTTCTTAGATATTGCGACATCCTGATTTTCCACTTCTGATTTCAGTTGAATGAGTCGGGCTTTTCATCGACGCGCCTATAGTGCTATTCTCGGAGTTGATCACTCATGAGATAATTAGACTATCTGAGGAAGCCATTAAAGAATCTAAACACAATAGATTTGAGAATTCAATCAGAAATCGACTACTCGACCGTGCTAGTCTATAAGGGTCATTACAACACCGTCAAAATCAGTCGGAGACCAAAGATAGGTCGATTCGATAGAGGTTCGTGATTAGTGTGTGGGTGATTCCACCTAATTACAAAATTTATTTCGAACGGCACTAGACCAATTTTTCTGTCGTTTTGGGTATCCTATGCCCGTATTTGAAACTTCGAGATTTTCACGATAACCGAGAGTTGCCAATGTGTTAAAGATATACAATGGCTCAAAAATAATCAACCATGGGTTAATTGCACTAAAAATTCCTAAAAGCTACTTGATAGGTTAGGTCAAGCTAAAATCGCGTCAGATTGAATTTAATCGTGAATTTGAACTCGATTTCAAGAATTGAAAGTTCTATCATGTCATGATTTATTTTAGGAATGTCGACTCATTCTCCGAAGAATTTTTGGAGAGTTCGGGATTTTTATGGAAAATCATTTCGAACGATTAGGAAATTAACAAAAATTCAATTTAGCCAAATTAAAGGGATTTTTGGCTTCCAAACCGAGCTATTGGGCGAAGGGGACTTGTAGAAATTGTGACATCCCAGATTTTCAGTTCTGTTTTCAATTAAATAATCGGGCATTTTATCGACGCGCCTATAGGGCTATCATTAAGGAATTTTAGCGCAATAGACCTGAGAATTCGATCAGGAATCGGCTATTCGACCGTGCTCATCTTTAGAAGTCATTACGGCACAGTTAAAAATTGCTTAGAGATCAGAGATAGGTTAGTCCAACAAAGATGTGTGACTAAACATGGGTGACTCCACTAAATTGGGAACTTCCCGTTGACCGACACTAGACTGATTTTTCTATCGTTTTCGTACCCTGTGTCCGTATTTGAATCCTTGAGATTTTCACAACAACCAAGAGTCACCAATGTGTCGAGTGGGTTCATTGTGGCTCGAAGAAATTCGACCACAGGTCATTTGCACTAAAAAGTTTCTGAAACCTACCCGGTAGCTTAGATCACGCTAAAAACGCGCCAGAGTGAAATTAACCACGAATTTAAATCTGATTTCATAAATTGAAAATTCTATCATGTCCCAAATCATTTTAGCAACGTCGACTCAGTCTCAGAAGATTTTTCTGCAAACTGAGACTTTTTGGGAAAAAGTCGTCCTAAGACCGTTTTTGTCCAGAAAAAGTCAGGGATCATTTTTTATCGCGCAATTGGGAAGCAAGTGGGTTGTATTAGTAAGGAAAAATATCAATGGTGGATTGATTGAATTTTTTAAGGTCAAATTGGGTAGGTTTAAGAAGGAACTAAGTGCCCAATTAAAGAGGAGATTAAGCAAATTCGTAGGCCCCCACCACCTATGACTTTTGGACCATTTCAAGAGTGCAAAGAGGAGCCTTGGTGACTAATTTCTAGCCTAAGGATGCAGCTGGTGGAGGTGGATGGTCAAGGGGACCAAGGTGATGAGGTTGGACCACGTGGTGGTCCCCTTGCCCCCTTATTCCCTCTTCCCTCCTCAGCACCGGCCGACCATCCTCTTTTCCCTCTCCCTTGTGTCGTGCGAAAACCAGAAAATTAGAGGAGAAGCCAAGTAGCCAACCAACATGCCACCGGGACCGCTCGCCATCGCCGGACCGCCGTTCGCCATCCTCGCGTGCGCCACTGCCTCACGCCCGCCCGTGCGACCCTGACCCCTTAGTCGAGTCTCTCGCCGTCACAGCTACTGTCTCGTGCCTTGTGGAGCTCGATCGAAGCCATCCAGCCACCGTTTCGCCGCCGTGAGTCCCCGCCTAGGCCCGGTTTGGTTCCCTCAACCTTCCTTAACTCGTTGTCACCTCAAACAAAGCTTGTTTCCCTTTGTTTTAGCCTGAACAAAACCCAAAAGGGTGGGTTTCTAGTAGCACCTTGGGCCTGTTTTGAGGTCGTTCCGAGCCCCGAATGCTAGGCCTGCCTTGGAGAGAATCGAGCTCCGTTGCGTCCTCGTCGATCTACACGAATCGATCACCGAACAAGTGAGTTTAACTCACTAATCCTCACTTAGTAGGTTAATGACGCTTAATGGCTGATTAGTTTAGGTTAAGTATGATTTAGGTGAATAGTTATATTAGATTAATGGATTTAATTAATTGTCGATGCATGTTAGGTGGTTAGTTAGTGCAATTAGCAAGTAAATAGACTCTAGTATTTATTTAACGGGTCTCGAAAATTTTCCGGGCTGTTCCAAAGATATAATTAGGCATTACGGGCCTAAGTATGCATTTATTACATTTATTAATTAATTTTCGTAATTATTTAATTATTTATTTATTTTTCGAAAATTAGATTGAGACAGTCAGTGACCGGAATTTTATGCTGAATGCGATGGTGTGATTAGATTATTTTACTTAATATAAATTTGTGCTGATTGAAAGTAATTTGTGATTTTGGAAAATTATTCCAAAAATAATTAATTTTGGTAAATAATGGGAAATTTACCGAGCATCGGTCTATAGCGCCAAAAATTTATTTTGGGACTGCTAGAAATGGTGGGATGTTCAAAAGTGAAATTATGATATGTTGGTTCAGGCCGACCGTGTACCCACACACAGCTATTTTTATCGGGTATGGTAAAAATAATGAATTGAATGAATAGTTGGGATGGTATACTATATCGGCCTACGGGCAATATGACAGCTTAGATTGCGAGCAATATATCGGTATACTATATCAACCTACGGGCTCTGATATGGCAACTTAGTAAGAGAGCAATATACTTTATCAGCTTAGAGCAAGCATTGTTAGTATACTATATCAACCTACAGGCTCTGATACGTCAGCTTAGATTGCGAGCAGTATATTATTTATCAACTTAGCGAGAGTTATACTATCTATTTATCAACTTAGAGCGAGCAGTCCTATTATGGGTGGACTTATAGATAGTATTGAATGGGCCGACCAAGAGAAGGTCGTTATGACATGTAATCGACTAGGTTGATTGATCGATGAGTCGATCTGAATAATTGATTAGATTGGTTGATGTGACTCGATAAGATTATGAATTGTGCTAAATTGCAGGGAGGAACTGAGGCCAAGGTAAGTCCTCTAACTTGTGTTGTGATTAAGCAGCCCTCAAGGAGTATTTTCTTCCTAATCGAGTCTTAGGGGGGGTAGAACTCACTAAGGCGTAGTCTCACTCCGTTGTGGAACAACATTTCAGGTCCATAGATAGCAGCACCCCCACCACCTCCCGAACGGTTTGGTCAGCCCAAGAAATTCACCGAAATAGGTTATCACATTCCAATACACCACCACCTCGAAGGATTGGAATATGTACTAGTGAAAGCCACCACTGGGTCGATGAAGGCCTACCCAATAAGGTGCCCCATGAATACCGGTCGTGGTATTGCCATTATAGCAATGGACGAAGGGTGGGTCCTGCGCCGAAATATGATGTACCTCTGTACATTTTGGAGGTTGCGTTCGGGAAGGGGACAGCAGATCCTAAGGATAAATCGGTGGTGGATGTGAAGGATCCCAAGCTTGGTGATGATCCTGACTCTCCGGAGTACTCAGCAGTGGGCTCCAACTAGAGCATGGAAGAAGGAGAAATTATCGAGGAGGACCCACAGGAGGATCTAGGAGAGGATTGAAACCCCACCCATGTTTTTAGACTTTGTTGTTGGACTGGCTTGATTAGAACTTGACCTGTTAGTGTATTGTATGTATATATGTGACTCAGTGGTTATATATGCATATAAGTGTGATGGTTTTTCAAGTTCGAGATTTTTAGTCCTACTTTCTTATCCCATTGGTTTATTATCTGGGGATTATTTATATGCTTCCGCATGTGTATTAAAATGAATGAGTTGGCGATGCGTCATGGGACGTCGCTATTTAATTAACCATGTGAGGGATGGGTGCGTACTCGAGAATTGAGGCGTGACAAAAATGGTGTGGACTTTTTCTTCAACAAAATTGGACACCAAATTGGGGAAATTTGGAGAAGAATTGAAGCTCAAATTGTGAAATTGAAGCTTGGCTTGGGGGCTGCAATATTAGCACCAAAATTGAATTATTTATGGAAATAAAAGGCAAGAAAATAATGAGGGACATTAGGGATATACTTGAAGGCCTAAGGGGACCAAGCTTTAATGTGGAGATATTTTCTTTTGACTTTGGTCCCCCATCCACCGACTTCTCAAGCACGCTTCATCTAATCCTCCTCTTTCTTCGTGTGGACAGCAGTCTCGTCGAACCAGCTACAACTACTTTTCTTCCATTTTCCTTTGAAGACTCGAGCTCCTCCAATTTTCCTTTCCGTCGCAAGCTGTCTTCCCCTTCGCACACCCGTAACCGTCCCCTGCATCTTCACTCCACATGGCCACGAAATCCAGCTACTTCCTCCTTTGAAGCCCACAACCCCACCGAGTCAACCAACAAAATTTTCTCCCCAACATTGACTCCTCTGCCACCGAAGCCCACCGATTCCTCTTCACGTTGCCGCTCGTCCGCTCAGCCACAACCCATCTTCACATCAATGTGTGTCTCGGCCCAGCAACTCCTTCCCGTTCGGCCGCCGTCATGCCACCGTCGCAGTGAACCGGTTTTCACGCTAAACCAATGGGTATATGCACTAAACTCTACTTAGTAGGCTAATGACGTTCAAGGAGTGTTTAGTTTAAGTTAATTAGAGATTATATGGTTAATTAGATTAGATTAGTGATTTAATTAGTTAATTATGCATATTAGGTATTTAGAATAGTGTAATTAGAGACTAGATGAGTTGTATTATTTATCTAGATAGGTTCGGAAACTTTTCGGGCCCGTTTTAGTATTTAATTAGGCATTTCCGGCCTAAGTTAGCATTTTTGGTATTTAAATTGAATTATTTAATTAATTTTGGTAATTATTTAGTTATTAAATATTTTCTGAAAATTGGACCGAGATAGTTGGTGATCGAATTTCGTCGATTACAATGGTGTGTTCAATTTATGCAATTGGGTGTTATTTCATGCAAATTGAGTGTTGATTGGAATTTTGGTTAATTATTCCAAAATTTGTGAATATTGATATTTATTCAGAAAATATCGGGTGTCGGGTTTTAACGCCGAAAATGGTTTTATATACTATATAAAACAGTGAGATTTTAAAAAGAAGTTTATGAATTTTTCGAGTTCAATTTGACCATGTAGCCACACACAACTAATTTCATCGGGTATTTTAATACGAAGAAAATTGGCCAGGATTACTATTTTAATTGAGGCATTTAAATGCAATGCGCAGTGTCCTGGGTCGAGATTGAATGGTCATGTGTTAGTTAAGAAAACCCATCTCCGAATTGAGTCGGATGGGCGTTACCCTATATAGGTTACCCACTCATTGGGTTTCGGGTCGCAGTAGATTCTAGACCTATGCTCATTTGGAAAAGCCTTCTTTGAGAGACGTAGCTATGCTCAATGGGAAAGAGACGATGCCTGGTCAAGTAAGCCATACCCTAGAGGGGTGAAATTAACAATTGGAACGCATGATTGTTGGAGTCCGATGCGCCTGATTATGAAACAAAACTGTGTGGTAATGTTTGAGACGTGTCATAACGGTTTGACCTTATAATCGGGACCCCTGTGATTTATTAAGTTGAGCAAGGCGTTTCAATTGTTGTATGCATCAATTTTATGCATGGTGTATATGAACTATGCTGACCTACTAGATGGATCTAAGACGAGGTAAGTCTCTCTAGTTGTATAATTGTGTGGTTCGGACGCCTCTTGGCGTATTATCCTCCTAATCGGGGTTTAGAGCGTAAACTCACTGAGATTTATATCTCACCCCATCATGGGCTTAATTCTTTTCAAGACCGTAGGGTGGAGGGCCCAGAGCCGAGCTGAGGGGATCTGAAGTGTAGGTCAGCTAGGACGATTTCTTTTGAGAGCCGGTCTTTTATAGGCTTATGGTTGTTGACTTTTGTATATGACTTAATGTATATATAAAAGCATGTTTTGTGTGTGAATCCGTATCCTGCTTTTCTATCCCAAACTGTTAATGTCAAGGGATTAGTAATTCGCTTCCGCATGTGTATTAAAATAAATGGGTCGGTGATGCGTCCTAGGTATGAAAGCTAGTACAAGCACCTAGAGGGGGTTGAATATGTGTAGAAATAACTTTCAGAGATAATTGTGCAGCACTAATCAACAATAGATTATGAAAAGGAAATTTATCTCTAATAAATAAAACGTGTTACAATCAAAGTAAAAGAGCATAGGAAAGAGAATAAGAACACATAGTTTATAGTGGTTCGGCTTAATCCAAGCCTACGTCCACTCTTCGCACCGATGCCCCACCTACCTGGATTTCACTATGAAATAAAAGAGTTGTTACAAGTAAGGCTCTTCCTTGATTTCACAGTGTAGAGACTCAACTACACTTCCTTAAGGTCTCTCAAATATGTAGACTCTCTTTTGCGTACAAGATTTCGCTCAACAGTTTAATTGACAAAGAACAAGGAGCTTCAGACTTTGGAATTCTTCTATCGCGTACACACTTGAACAACTGGAACGTCTTCTTTATATACTCCTTTATGCCATCACACCCGTTGGCACTTACCAAAGGAATTCTTCCAATCTACCCGTTGGACAAAATCAATTAGGAAGATTTTCGAGCTATTAAAGGAACATGATGATAGCCCATCAATCCTGCTCGCCCATACAATCAGGATCAGGTTTCCATAAGTAGAACCTTCCAAGTATACTTCACCAATCAACGAATCCAAAATCCTTGAATCAATCTTGATTCGAATAATGGATTCTAACAAGCTTTATCCAGCCAAGAGATCTTCTTTAGTCGACAGAATCAAATCCTTAACGAAATACTTCGTTTCGGATAAGCTTTCTTCGACAATCTAAACTGTCAACGTGGATGACTTTGAGTTTTGAGTCTAAGCAGTCCTGGAGGTGCTTTCGGACTTTGATAGTAGAGTCTCAAGTCTTCGACTAAACCGATGGAAACGTTTTGTCAACTTAAAAACACTCGGAAGTTTTCTCCAACACTAGGAACGTCACATTTGTATCGACCGCAAAGGGATATGCGCGCGCTCGAAGTTCGAGGCGTGACATTTTTGGAGACATTTGTGATGTTAATGGGCTTTTGTTTTCAAAATGACACGGAAGCCATCTAAAAATTAGCGTAGATTTTAAATCGAAGTAAATTCATGTGAATTAAGAATCAAATGAATTCAAATGATTAATGATCGCACACATTCAATTTCAAGTAAAAAGAAACATTTAATAAATCAAAATAATTATCTGTTCTATGCTGTTATTACAGAATAAATTTGTCAAGAGGCCATTAGAGTAAAAGATTTGAACTTTATCATTGTCTCTGGAGAGAATTCAAAGTCAACAACAATAAAAGATAAGAGGGGTTGTTGTTGTTGTGGAGGAGGCGCAATATAAAAAGATAAGAAGAGGTTGGACGATCCTTGTTTGATGGGAGAGTTGGGAGTTGCCTCGTCCTTTATAGAGAAGCCCAAGTCAATCGGCGGAACAAATTGAGGCAAGTCGCGAAATGTTGATCTTTCTTTCTCCTCTCTCTTCACAAGATCGTTGTGTCCACATCCCCTCGACAAAAAAATCAATCACTTCCTTCTGATGCACCATCTTACTTCTTAGTTTATTCTTCATTCTATCCTCCTTTCTTCTTTTTCTCCGTCTTCTTTCTTCACTAGCCGGTGATCATAGTAAAATTGATGTAAAGTTTCTAGGAAGAAGATAAAACATCGGAGACTAGAATAACGAATGGCGCCAGGTACAGAGGTGTGGAATTGAGAGGAAAAATCACGTCCCTCTCAGCCTGTGAGCAATGGAAAATTGGGGCTTCATGTGCGGTGGAATCAACAAGGATATGAGCAAGATAAAACAAATTCAGTCAAGTCGAAAATGTTATAATCAGCATTTCTTCCCGACGAGATCATGATTGCCAACTCATATAATTAGTCATGAATGATATGGTTTCATATTTTTGGAGAATTTTTCTTAGATAAGTAAGGTTTTCATATTTTTGGAGACATTTGTGATGTTAATGGGCTTTTTTTTTTTTCAAAATGACATGGAAGCCATCTAAAAAATTAGTGTAGATTTTAAATCGAAGTAAATTCATGTGAAAGAAGAATCGAATGAATTCATATGATTAATGATCGCACACATTCAATTTGAAGTACAAAGAAACATTTAAGAAATCAAAATAATTATCTGCTCTATGTTGTTATTATTGAAGAAATTTGTCAAGAGGCCATTAGAGTAAAAGATTTGAACTTTATCATTGTCTCTAGAGAGAATTCAAAGTCAACAACAATAAAAGATAAGAGGGGTTGTTGTTGCGGAGGAGGCACAATATAAAAAGATAGGAAGAGGTTGGATGATCCTTATTTGATGGGAGAGTTGGGAGTTGCTTCATCCTTTATAGAGAAGCCCAAGTCAGTCGGCGAAACAAATTGGGGCAAGTCGAGAAATGTTGATCTTTCTTTCTCCTCTCTCTCCACAGGATCTTTGTGTCCACATCCCCTCGACAAAAAAAATCCATCACATCCTTGTGATGCACCATCTTTCTTCTTAGTTTATTCTTCGTTCTTTCCTCCTTTCTTCTTCTTCTTCTTCTCCGTCTTCTTTCTTCACTGGCCGGCGATCATAGTTAAATTGATGTAAAGTTTCTAGGAAGAAGATAAAAAATTGGAGACTAGAATAACGAATGACGCCAGGTACATATGTGTGGAATTGAAAAGAAAAATCACGTCCCTCTCAGCCTTTGAGCAATGGAAAATTGGGGCTTCATGTGCGGGGGAGAATCAACAAGGATACGAACTGTTGAGAAAACTCTTATTAGGTTTTGAAGTTGACAAAACTTTTCTACTTCTATTCTAAGGAATACTAGACTTCTGTGAGATTCTATCAAAGTCTATCTTATATCTGAAGTCTGCCCCACTCTGACGAAGTCCCAAACTGAACTCGAGTGAAGAATGAAGAATAATCAAACTTAGGATTATTGTTTTTCCAACAAGAATTCAGTACAAGCAAGATATATATGGCATTTATGGCTGAATATCTCACTTACCTTTATTATTTTATTGATAAAATCAATCACGAATTAATAAAATCGATTTGAGAAGACAAGTTCGTTTTGGTAATAATATACTTATGAAAACCAAGATTCTGATTGTATGGGCGACCAGGATCATCGGACTTTCATCTCAATCTTCAAACGGCTAAAAATCTCTTTGATTAGTTCCGTCCAACAGGTTGATTTGAAGAATTGCTCTAGATGGTGCCAATGATCATAAAGGCATGGAGGAGTATTTAAGGAGATTTTTCGAGCCATTTGGAAGAGAGTGTGAAAACTAGAATTCCAAAGTTTGAAGCTTATAAAATCACTTGTTCTTCATTGTCAATGCTCATACGTGTATTCGAGAGAGAGAAAAATACTAAGAAGTGACTTTGTGAGAGAAAAAGAAACTCCTTAGTGAGTTATCAACATCATACTGCTGTAGTTCTCTTTCGATTCATAGTGAAATCCAGCCAGAAGGTTGTCAGCATGGGAGAGTGGATATAAACTTAATCAAAGCCGAACCACTATAAATCTTTTGTTCAATTTCTCTTCCCTAAACTCCTTTAATTTATTTGCTATGAAATTTTTCTGAGTTTATCTATGTTTCAAATCATCTTATTTGAGTCTGAATCTTTATCAGAAGTTTATCATCTAACAGACTCAGTTTACTGTATCTTTAGATAAATCTGCTTTTACACCTATTCACCCCTCTTTAGGTGGTTTTACTAGCTCTTTCACAAACAAGGTAAAACAAATTCAGTCAAGTTGAAAATGTTATAATCAGCATTTCTTCCTGGCGAGATCATGATTGCCAACTCATATAATTAGTCATGAATGATATGGTTTCATATTTTTGGAGAATTTTTCTTAGATAAGTAAGGTTTTCATTTTTTTGGAAACATTTGTGATGTTAATGGGCTTTTGTTTTCAAAATGAAACGGAAGCCATTTAAAAAATTAGTGCAAATTTTTAAATCGAAGTAAATTCATGTGAATTAAGAATCAAATGAATTCGGATGATTAATGATCGCACACATTCAATTTGACGTAAAAAGAAACATTTAAGAAATCAAAATAATTATTTGCTCTATGCTGTTATTACTGAAGAAATTTGTCAAGAGGCCGTTAGAGTAAAAGATTTAAATTTTATCATTGTTTTTGGAGAGAATTCAAAGTCAACAACAATAAAATAATAAGAGGGGCTGTTGTTGTTACGGAGGAGGCGCAATGTGACATCCTGATTTTCAGGTTCTGTTTTCAATTGAATAAGTCAGGGCTTTTCATCAATGAGCCTATAGTTCTTTTCCCTGAGTTGATCACTCACGGGATAACTAGTCTATCAAGTGAAGCTGTTAAAGAATCTAAATGCAATAGACTTGAAAATTCAACTAAGAATCAACCACTTGACCGTGCTAATATACAAAGGTCATTACTGCACCGTCAAAATCAATCAGAGACTGGAGATAGGTCGATTCGACAGAGGTATGTGATTAGTGTGTTGATGATTCCGCCTAATTGCAAAATTTCTGTCAAACATCACTAGACCGATTTTTCTGTCTTTTCCCTACCCTGTGCCTGTATTTGAAATCTCGAGATTTTCACGATAACCAAGAGTCGTCTATGAGTAGAAGATGTATAATGTGGCTCGAAAATAATCGATCATAGGTCATATATGCTAAAATTCCTAAAAGCTACTCGATATGATAGGTCACGCTAAAATCACGTCAAATTGAAATTAACCGCGAATTTGAACCCGATTTCAGGAATTGAAAGTTCTATCATGTCACGATTTATTTTAGGAACGTCGACTCATCCTTTGAAGAATTTTCGGCATGCCAGGATTTTTACGAAAAATCATTTCGGACATTTCGGAAGAAGGAAATTCAATTGGCCATTTTCAAGTGGATTTTTGGCCTTCAAAATGGACTAGTTGATGAAGACAAGTGTGGAAATTGTGTAGCTCCCTCCTCAACAAATTTGGTCATCAGATTGGAGAATTGGTGAAGAAATTGAAGTCCCAAATTGTGAAATTCGTAGGCTAGCGGGGCTGTCATATTTTGGTATTCATCTTGGCTTCAATTGGTGCAAGTTGGTGTTGAAATTAGCCATGGGTGACCTATCGATTATTGTTGGCTGAAGTTGGGCTAAGGATAAGAGTGAGGAAACACTCAAGTGCTTAAGATTTTTGTAGTTGACTTGTGAGGCCTGTCACGCCCCGATCCTCGGGCACGCACACATCCTTCAACTCTTGGTCGATTTTATAATGCGATACCCCAGGACAATGTATCGCCGACCCTTTCAATTTTAAGCGCGTACGGAGCCAGCTTAAAATCCCTGCACAATAAAACAATGGGATAGAAAAGCAGGGCCATATTTTTCATATTGAAATTTATAACCAAACTTTTATACAAGCCACAAACCAGAACACTTCACAACTTTTTTACTTTAAACTCTATTCACATCAAAATGGAGATCTCAAAAGAAGACAGAATCTTAGACGAACTGGGCCGTACTCAAGGCCCCTCTCAGGCTTGTCTTCTTCTTCCAAAAATCCTTTTCTTCAGATCTCACCTCCGAGTTCTCCTTCTCGGATTCCTCCTCCTCAGCTCTTCAGCGGGGTCCTGAAATGGTTTTCCCCAAACTGGGATGAGACTACGTCTCAGCGAGTTCTACCCCACTAAGCCCGATTAGTAAACCATTATACTAAAGGCTGCCTAAACACGCACAGGGCAGAGGACTTACCTTGGCCTCTGATCCCACCTGCAAGTCAGTACAATTCAAATAAACACCCATTCACTTCCAACAAATCGAACCAGTCGATTACATGTCATACGAATCAATCCCCACTGTGGGATATTTAAAAGCTAGGCCACGTGCATTCTCAAGGATGACCTTCCAAGTCTCCGAGTTCACGTGCCTCGAACCTGGGCCCACGTGCATTCTCTCAGGCGACCTTTCGCCAAAGTGATGCATCAAGTCACCGAGCCCACGTGCCCTTTTGATGCCTTGGCCCACGTGCATTCTCTCAGGTGCATCTCACCAAAGCGATGCATCAATCGCCGAGCCCACGTGTCCTTTTAGATGCCTTGGCCCACGTGCATTCTCTCAGGTGCATTTCACCAAAGCGATGCATCAATTCGCCGAGCCCACGTGTCCTTTTAGATGCCTTGGCCCACGTGCATTCTCTCAGGTGCATCTCACCAAAGCGATGCATCAATTCGCCGAGCCCACGTGTCCTTTTAGATGCCAAACTCTGTCACCGAGCCACGTGCTTCTTTCAAGTGGTTACCAATCAACTTTCAATACTGACAACCAATGCCAACGATTTCTCAATCAAATAATTAAATTAATTCAACAAAGCATTATAAATACTGAATAACATACTTGGCCAACATACTTGGCCATTTACCAATCAACAATTAAATCTCAATCAAATCCAATCAATTTAGGGTAAATCCCTAAAATATCACAATTCATCAAATTCCATACAACGTGGAGCTCAAATAAATAAACGGACTGCACCACGATGATCAGCACGAGATTCCGGTCGTCGGCCATCAAAATCTTAATTTCCGAAAAAATAAATAATTAATTTATTAATTTCGAAAATTAAATAATTAATATTAAAAATTCAATTTAGCTTTCAAAATAAAGTTCTCGATTAAATAAACGAACTTCACCACGGTCATCAGCATAATTTTCCGGTTCCAGGCCATCTCAGTTGCATTTTCGGAAAATAAATAATTATTTAATTTAATTCCGAAAATTAATATTTAAATACTAAAAATTCCACTTAGGCCCGAAAAGCCTAATGGGAGCCCACTAAGGGCTCGGAAAAAAAAAAAAAAAATCCCGAGGCACTTCCAATAATTAGTAGACCACGTCTACTTGCAATTGCACAATCAATTTATTTAAATCGCATCACATTGACTAATAATTGTTAATTTAATCTAATCTAACAACTTAAACATAATTAATTAAATCTAAACCAACATTAAGCATAATTAGCCACTAATCCTGGATTAGTGAGATTACTCACCAAATCGCGTGCAAATCGGATCAATCCGACGGCGGCGACGCGAGGAACGATACTTCCCAAAGCGACTCGCGGATCCGGGGCCGGGAAACGGCCCAAAAGCGGCCCGAAGTCGCTGGATACCCTCCGTGGGTATGCTGGTCGCGGCTGATCGGGGCGGCTCCGGCGGCTAGGGCGGCGGGGAAGGCCGGCGGAGGGCGAGGGGGTCACGGGGAGCTCCGACGGGGCTAGGCGGTGGCCGGAGGTGGCCGGAGATGGGCTGGTCGGTGCTGGAACAGAGGCGAAACAGGGCTGGGTCGAGCTGGATCGCGCGGCCTGGGCGTGCGCGGACGGCGGCGGGCGCGCGGGCGCGGGCGGCGGTGCGGCGGTGCGGCGAGCGGGACGAGCGGCGAGCGGCTTAGGGGCGAGCTGCAGCTTCTGGTTCGCTCGGCGTGAAGAAAAGAAGGAGAAAGGAGCTGGTTCGGTCGAGCGTGCGGAGGAAGAAGAAGAAAAAGAAAGAGAGAGAGAGAGAGAGAGAAGGATATGCATTGACCGGTCAATAAAGGAGAGAGGGAAGAGATAAGGGAGAGAAGAGATAAGAGAGCGAGAGGGAATGGGCGGTGGGAATCGCACGAGGGGGAGGGGAGAGGAGAGAGAAAGAAAAGAAAGGAGAGGGAGAGAGAGGAAAAAGGAAAAAGAAAAGGGAGGGAGAGAAAAGAAAAAGAAAATGCATACTTCCATTATGCAAATTTTTCTTTTCTCTTTCTATTTCTTTTCGGGCTTAAATTTTCTTCCGATAATTTCTTTTGAAATTTGACCAATCGATAAATTGACGAAATGAGACAGAGGATCCAAAAATAAAATTATGACGCGCTGAAATTCGATTCCCGAAATCGAGTTGATTTCGTGGTTAAAAATCGATCGGACGTGATTTTAGTAATCCAACCAATTAGGTAGCTTTTAGGGATTTTACGGCCGATACATCCCTTAACGCCACCCAATAGGTTAGTTAACTCGTGAGTGATCACTTTCAGAGAAAAGCCATAAAAGACGCCGACGAAATGCATTTCACTTTATCGAAACGGCCGAATTTCGGGATGTCACAAGGCCATTGTCTCCCTCTTGTCCCCCTCTCTCCCTTATCCCTTCCCTTTCTTCTTGCTTCGTACGCCAGCATCCCCCGAGCCTGTTGTTTCTACTTTCTTTCAAGCGTTCCTTCGAAGCCCAACACCCACCGAAGTCACTCACGCCACACATCCGTCTCCTTCCTTCCACTGAGTCAACCACCAGCAGAATCCCCAAGCATTGACTCCGTAGCTTTGGTTAGTACTAAAGAAAGTTTAAGATTTCTTATATGACTAGTATCTTGGCACCAAGTGTTAGTACTACCGTTTTCAACTGGTATCAAAGCTTTGGTACTCGTTTTATTGAAGTATTTTTACTTTTGAGTTAAAGATCTTATATGACTTGTATCTTGGCACCAAGGCTAATTGAAGGACAGAGTAATACTAGGCCACCTTATTTTGATGAAAATGAATACAATGTGTGGAAAAATAAAATGAAAGCATTCCTGAGATCCAGAGATGCTCTAGAATGGGATGTTGTAGAAGGAGAAATCAACCCAAAGGCAATTTCAACTTCAGACAAAGGAAAATAAGTCTTACATAAAGATGCTGAGGAATTCAGCCAAGTAGAAATTATCAAGAGACAGGCTCTTAATGCAAAAGCTATTTATTCTTTATACTACGTCTTATCTCTTACTGAATATAATAAAATTTCTTCATGTGAAACAGCTAAAAAAGTCTGAGATAAACTTCATGTCACTTATGAAGGAATAGATTGTGTAAAGGAGAAAAATAAATATCCTACTTGGTCAATATGAATCCTTCAGAATGAAACCTGGAAAGTCTATTGGAGATATGTTTAGCCGATTTACGAAAATTGTAAATAGATTGGCATATCAAAGTCAACCAATTTCTGCTCCAATAAAGGTCAACAAACTTCTGCGATGACTTTCAAATGACCGGAACCATGTGTAGACATCAATTCGGAAGACACAAAGAATCATGCATCTTTCTATTGACGAGCTGATAGGCACTCTTCAATCGTAAGAAGTGGAATTGATCAATGACGAAGAGTATCCAAAAGGTAAGAAGGCAATTGTGCTTAAGTCTAATGCTGATTCTAATAATACAGACACAGACAATGACATGGACAACAAGAAGCTGGCTCTTATGATAAAGAAATTCAAAAAACTAGATAGGGAAGGAAGAAGATTGAACTAAAAAAAGTAAAGCAAGCAAAATTCCCAGAAAAGATAGATGGAAGATATTGAAATAAGCAATGATGTAATATGCTTTGAATGCAAGAAGAATGGACACATCAAGCCTAACTGTCCCTTGCTGAAAAAGAAGAAACGAAAGTATGAGAAATATAAGAAAGCTCTTAAAGTAGAAACCTAGAATGACACAGAATGTGAGGAAAGTGAAGAGGAGTTTGCAAATATCTATCTGATGGCTCACTCAGAATCAAACTCAAAATCAGAGTCAAACTCAAACATGGATTTAGAATCTAACAAGTAAATCGAGGTAAGTCATTCAGAAATTCCGATTAAAGTCTCTAAGTATATAGATGAACTTCGCTTAAATCTCAAATCTTCTCTTAAAAAGGATTTCGAATTAAAAAGAAAAATTCAAAACTTAGGCAACAAGATAATTCTTGGAGAGAAAAGTTTGAGAATCTGAAAAATGATTTTGATAATTTGAAAGAAAATGCCGAATCTCTTTCAAAAGAAAATGAATATTTCAAAAGGAGATTTCAGATATTTTTACAAAATTCTCCAATTGATCAAAAACTTTAGAGAAAATCCTTTTAGCACAAATACCTTATTATAACAAAGCTGGTTTGGGTCTCGAGTAAAGAAAGTACTCTTTCGATCGATTTTCCTAAACTCAAGGAGAGACTTAGACAAAGACCTCAAAAATCTTCTTACAAAAATCATTTTCAAAATTTTTTTATAAAACATGTTGGCTGGAGTGCTCTTAAATGTTTCAAGTATAATAGCTCAATTTGAGAATGAATGTCCTAAAGTTTGGAGACCTATTAAGAAGGATTAGGCAAAAGCTATCTTTAAAGCTAACTCACCAAGACCCAAGAAAATTTGGGTACTAAAGAAAGTTTAAGATTTCTTTTTGACTACGGAGTTACTTGTTAAAAGGAAAAGCAAATGGTACTTGAACAATGGCTGTTCTAGACATATAATTAGAGATTCAATCAATTTCGTAAAACTAGAAAAAACAAAAATGAGAAAATGTTTCATTTGATAGGAACATCAAAGGAAAAATTATTGGACATGGAACAGTAAAGATTCGAAGTTTAATCATCAATAATGTTTCACTAGTAAAAGGTTTGAATTATAATCTTCGAGCATAAGCTAGCTATATGATATAGGATTTAGAATCAATTTCCAAGAAGATGTATGTTCCGGAGTCAGTCGAGACTTATCTCAATATTCCACTGGGCAAAGACATGGCAATATTTATCTTCTGGACATAAGTCCAAAGAGCTCTCGATGTCTTATTTCAATTCAAGATGAAGCATATATCTGGCATCGTAAGCTTGGACATGTGAGTATGAAACAAATTGCTAAAATTTCGTCTAAAAAGCTAGTTTGAGGTCTTCCTAGAATGGTGTACCAGAAATCTGAGTTGTTTACTCCATATATCTTGGAAAAATAGGTTAGAAGCTCATTTAAACCTATAAATTAAGTTTTCACTAATCGCGTCTGGCAGCTTCTTCACATGGATCTCTTTGGACCAATTAGAACACAGAGCATTGGTGGTAAGAAATACTGCCTGGTAGTTGTGGATGATTATTTAAGAATCACTTGGGTTTTCTTATTGGCAAATAAAATAGAAACATTATCATATTTTTCAAAGTTTGCTAAAGGAAGTTCAAAACGAGAAATGTTATACCATTTCGAGCATAAAGACGATCATGGGGGAGAATTTGAAAATTAAGACTTTGCAAATTTTTGTGACGAGAATGGTCTTTAACATGTTTTCTCCTCTCCATACACTCCAGAACAAAATGGAGTGGTAGAAAAGGAAAATAAGTCGCTACAGGAGATGGCAAGGACTATGCTAATAGAAAGTAAAGTCTATTCTCGTTTTTGGACAGAAACAGTCTCTACATCCTGTTATATAATTAACAAGGTATTTTTAAGGCCCATCCTAGAAAAGACTCCTTATGAAGTATATAAAGGAAAGAAGCCAAATATCTATTATCTTCATATGTTTGGTTTGCAAGTGCTTCATTTTGAAAAAAGAAAATGATCAACCTGGAAAATTTGAAGAAAGATCGGATGAAAGAATATTTCTTAGCTACTCTACTTCAAGCAAAGCTTACAAGGTCTTCAACAAGAATACAAAAACTGTCAAAGAGTCCATGAATGTCAGATTTTAGGAAAGTATTCAGAACCAACAGAATCAAACTCAACTTGAAGTGTCTGAACTAGTTTCAGACTTAATAAAGTCCGATTCCCCGGGAACCTCAGTCTTCTGGTGATCAAGGTCAAGCAGAACAAAAAAAATCAGAAAAATAAAATAAAAAACTAATGATCAGCAAATCCTTGCAGGAAGTGATAGACCTAATAGTAACTGAAAGCACAAATCAAGCCATCCTATAGAACTCATCATTAGTAATATAGAAGAAGAAATATGTACCAGATTTAAAGTAAAAGGAGACTCAAGTGCACTAGCACTTATTTTTGAAATAGAACCGAAAAGAGTAGAAGAAACTTTATCTGACGAAAGCTGGATAGAAGCAATGCATGAAGAACTCCGACAATTCAGTATTAATGATGTCCAGGAACTAGTTCCAAAACCAAAAAGAAAATCTGTGATTGGAACAAAGTGGGTATTCAAAAACAAGATGGATAAAAAGGGTAAAGTAACCAAGAACAAAGTAAGGCTTGTTGCAAAAGGTTATATGTAAGAGGAAGTAATAGATTATGATGAGACATATGCACCTGTAGTCAGGTTAGAAGCCATTAGACTATTGCTTGCATATATATGTTTTCATAATTTCATATTATTACAGATGGATGTCAAGAGTGCTTTCCTAAATGGGTTCATACAAGAAGTAGTCTATATGGAACAACCACTAGGATTTGAAGATCCCAGAAAACAAGACTTTGTCTGTAAACTAAAGAAGGTTTTGTATGGTTTGAAACAGACACCTCGAGCTTGGTATGAGAGATTGAGTAAGTTTTTGGTAAGCAATGGTTTTAAGAAATGAATGATTAATACAACTTTGTTTATCAAAAGGGAAGAAAAAGACTTTCTACTTATTCAAATATATATGGATGATATAATCTTTGGGTCTTCTAACAAAAGTCTGTGCAAGAAATTCTCAAAGTCTATGCAAGAAGAATTCAAAATGAACATGATGGATGAGTTAACCTTCTTTCTGGATCTACAAGTCAGACAATCAAAGAAAGGAACTTTCATTTATCAAGAGAAATATGCCAGAGATGTTATCAAGAAGTTTGGGATGGAAAACTACAAGAAGACTGAAACTCCCAGGTCAAGTTCTTCCAAACTTCACAAGGATGAAGAAGGAAAAAAAATTGACCAAAAGACATACAGAAGCATGATTGGTTCTCTTCTCTACCTCACTGCTTCTCAACTTGATATTCTAATCAGTGTGTGCATCTGTGCTAAATTCAAAGCTAATCTTAGAGAGTCTCATCTTAGTGCTGTCAAACGTATTATCAAATATATTGCGACTTATCCAAAGTTAGGTCTATAGTATCCAAAAAGAAGAAACTTTACATCAATTGGTTACTCAAATGCTGAGATGGCTGGTTGTAAAATTGACAGGAAAAGTACTTCAGAAACATGCTAACTCTTTAGAAACATGCTAACTCTTAGGACAAACGTTAGTGTCCTGGTTCTCAAAGAAGAAGAACATTGTGGCACTCTCAATAGCAAAAGCAAAATATGTTGCTTTTGGAAGTTGTTGTTCACAGATTATTTGGATCAAGCAACAACTAAGGGACTTTGGAATAGAAAAACATTGCACTGAAATCAGATGTGAGAATACAAGTGCAATTAACCTCACCAAAAATCCCATTCTTCATTCAAGGGCAAAGCATATTGAAATTCTCCATCATTTCATAAAAGAGCATGTGCAAAATGGCAAAATCAATATTCAATTCATTTATTCGAAGAATCAACTAGCAGATATCTTCACCAAGCCATTGGAGAAAGGCTTGTTTAAGTCCATCTCGTGAAAAGCTAAATATTACTCTTACATTTGGCTAAAGTCTATGGATGAGCAGACTCATTAGTTCAACCTATGGAAGATAGATTCTTCTGAAAGCCTTTCAGACTTAGATAGTTTTATTTCAAATTTTGGCGCGTAAGTTTCTTTCCTTCTTGAACGTACAATTATTCTCGAATTATTACTTACCTTTTATATTTTTGGAAATTGTCATATCTCTACTGATTTTTGGAATTAACTTTTTAAAAATTGTTAACAGTTATATTTTTAATTTTAAAAATGGAAGTTTCCTTTTGTGCCTATTCGGTTGCCCCCGCTTCATTTTCTTTAACTAAAATCTTTGACTTTTTTTCCCGATAACTAGACTCTCTGCAAACCATAATCTTACTCTTAAACCCTCGTTTCTCTTGATCTACTCTCATCTTTTTTGCAAAATTTCTCACTCGATCACTCACGAACATGTCATCAAAGTCCTCCAAGTCTGTTTCGATGTCCTATCAAAGGAAATACTCTCGTATTGCTAGTCACGGGCCTCGGTTTGTCCCTGAAGGTCCGACGCATTTTGATCTCACTAGGGATGATTTGCCTCAAAGCACAACTCGACAATTAGTGGAAGAAGAAGTTACTTAGGAAGCAACTCCTATTTTGATCAGAAAGCCTAAGGTACTTCTAAAGCATTATGAGTTTTTGAAAAATGGAGGAAATCCCATGGATTTCATAAGCTCTTTCTTGAAAGAAAATGCCTACTGAAATGATACCTTGTTCTTGAGAGCCATGGAAAACTTAAGACTAGTAGAGATTAGAAGAGCAGAAAAGGAATTTTTCAAATTTTCTTATTGATCCTCTCTTTGGCATAGAGGGTCAAACTGAGAGCAAAAAGGAAGACAGTGATGAAAGGGTGTTCAAAAATTTTCAACCAAAAATGGGTGTTGCTGCAGAAATCATTGGACGAAAAGGGAATTTGTTTCAATCAAAGGACCATAAGAAAGTCTACTCACGAGATGTTGAACAGGGGGGTCATCAACTCTCGAACAGTAGATTTTGATTTCTTGGATTCCATCAAGGTGAATATGAAAGAAAAGTTTGCTAAGCTTCAGATGGAGAGGTCTTGTGTGAAGTCATCCGACGCTTATCTCGAATTGACCGATTACTTTTATTCCAACTTGTCTGTTCAGATCCCACTCACGTTCAATTTACTATGACTGATAAAGTATTTGATATTGATGTTAATTTGTTGGTTGCATTCTAAGGGTTGAAAGGAGCGGATTCTTGCCCATTAATGTGTCTAACAAGTAGGTCACCAAGTTTCCAGTGAAGGATAGGATTCCTAAAGGAAGTATTACTTACTCTAAGATGTCTGTCTCTAATATTTTAATCCACAAGATCGTCATCAACTGCATCAAACCCAAGGCTACTTCAAAAACTGATGTTTCCATATTCAAAACTAAATGATGTGGGTCATCTGCAATGGTATTGTTTTCTCACTCCCTCACACAATCCTATTGCACAAATTCATCACAGAACTTCGCAAAGTCCTGATTCTCAAACTCACCTCCATGGTCAATTCATATGCTTGAAATAACATAACATTTTTCATTTTGAACCTTCTTCGCAAATTTTGAAAAGTAAGATAAAGTTTCAGACTTACTTGGCAGAAAGTAGCCTCAAGTGAAGCGAGGGTAATCATCCACGATTACTAGGTTATATTTCTTTCCACCAATACTCCGAGTTCTGGTTGGTCCAAAAAGGTCCATATGCAAAAGCTGCAAAACTCGATTAGTAGAAACTTGATTTACAGGTTTAAAGGTACTTCTAACTTGTTTTCCCAAAACACATGGAGTACATAATTCTAACTTTTGATAAGCTAGGTTGGGAAGACCACAAACAAACTTCTTAGAAGAAATCTTGACAATTTGCTTCATGTTAACATGACCAGGCTTTCGATGCCAAAGACTTGCTTCGTCTTGAATTGATATAAGACACTGAGAACTTTCTAGGTTTATATCTAGAAGATAAATATTCCCATGCCTTCACCTAGTGAAGGATTGGGAGAAGTCTTAACTCGTTCCAGAACAAATGCCTTCTTGGAAGTTAATTCTGAATCCAGTGTCACAAAGCTGGCTTATACTAAGTAGATTGTAGTTCAAACCTTCCACCAAAAAAAAAACATTGTTGATAGTCAGGCTTCCAATCTTCACAATTCCACAACCTACAATTCTTCCCTTGCTATTTCCTCCAAAAGAAACTTTTCCTCCATTCAGTCTAACAAGCTTTATAAAGTAGCTTGAATCTCTTGTCATATGCCTTGAACAGCCATTATCCAAATACCATTTGATCTTCCTCTTGATAGTGACCTATGATCATAAAAAGAACTCAAGTTTTCTTTGGTACCCAGATTTTTTTGGGTCCATGAGAGTTAGTATTAAAGACAGTCTTTGCCCAGTCCTTCTTAACTGGTCTCCAAACCTTGGGACATTCTTTCTCGAAATGTTCTGAGCTATTACACTTTGAACATTTGAGAACACTTTGTCCAACAGGTTTTACAAAAACTATTTGAAAATGATTTTTGTAAAATGCCTTTGCAAGTCTTTGTTTGAGTCTCTCTTTTATTTTGGGAAAACCAATTAATTGAATGGTTTCTAAAGTCATACCTAAACCAGATCTGTTAAAGTAGGGTCTTTGTCTTGAAAGAATTTTCTCCAACTTTTCAAATCCTTTTGAAAATCTTTTTGAAATATTTGAAATGTCTTCTTTCAGAATAGCATTTTCCTTAGCAAGTGAATCAGACTTTTCTTTCAAATTAAGAAAAATTTTATCCAAACTTTCAAACTTTTCTTTCCAAGAAATTTCCTATTGCCCGAACTTGGAATTCTCCTTTTTAGTTCAAAAATCCTTTTAAGAGAGGATTTGAAATTGAGACAAAGTTCTTCTATGTACTTCGAGACTTTAACAGGAATTTTTAAATTACTAACCTCAAGTTCTTTGTCTGAGTCTGAATCAGAGTCTGTTTTTGATTTTGAGTCTGAATGAGATATCAAACAAATATTGGCATATTCCTCTTCATTTTCCTCGCACTTAGTGTCACTCCAGGTTTCAACTTTGAGAGCCTTTTTGTACTTCTCAGCTCTTCCTTTCTTTTTCTTCAACAAAGGACAGTTAGGACTGATATGCCCCTTCTTCTTGCATTCGAAGCATATTACATCTTTGCTGGTTTCATTGTCCTCAGTCGATCTCTTCTGGAAATTTTGCGTGCTCTGCTTCTTCCAGTTGAATCTTCTTCCCTTCCTATTCAACTTCCTGAACTTCTTAATCATAAGTGCTAGCTCCTCATCATCCATATCGTCATCTGAATATGTATCATCAGAATCATCATTAGATTTTAAAACAATTGACTTCTTACCTTTTGGGTCTTCTTCCTCATTAATCTGCTCCACTTCATATGATTGAAGCGTGCCTACTAGTTTGTCTACGGATAGAGGCATGATCCTCTAAGTTTCTCTTATTAACGTCTTCACATGATTCCACTCTTTAGAAAGTCCACACAGTAGTTTATTGACTTTCATTGGTCCTGAGATTGGTTGACCTTAATAAGCCAGGCCATTTACAATCTCTGTGAAGTGACTGAACATATCAGTAATAGATTCTCTAGGCTTCATCTTGAAGGCTTCATACTATTCGAGTAGAATATTAATTTTTGTTTCCTTTACTCGATCAGTTCCTTCGTAGGTAACATGCAATCTGTCACAAACTTCTTTCGTTGTTTCACAAGAAGAAATTCTATTATTCTCAGTAGAGATAAGGCACAATATAAAGAGTAGATAGCTTTAGTATCAAGAGCTTGTCTCTTGGATTTTTCTACTTGTGTTGTTTCGTCAGCATCTACAACTTATTTTCCTCTTTCTGAGGTTGATGTAGATTTAGGATTGATCCCTTTTTCTACCACATCTCACTCCAGGAGATCTTTCGATCTCAAAAATGCCTTCATTTTGTTTTTCCACACATCGTACTCCTTCCCATCAAAGTAAGAAGGTCTGGTGTTGCTTTGACCTTCAACCAATCCTGGAGCCAAAATACTAGCCATAGATCTTTAGTTTAAAAGTAAAAACACTTCAATAAAATAAGCACACATGCTCTGATGCCAATTGTAAGAGCTAGTATGAACACTTAGAGGGGGTGAATAGGTGTAAAGATAATTTTTCGCAGAAACGGTAGAAATATTGTGCTTCTAAAACAGAGTCTAGGGAATAACAGACTTAGAGTGAGTTCATATTTTAGTAGTTAAATAGAACTATGAACAAAATAAAGGAGTTCAGGGAAAATAATAAGAACATAAAGTTTATAGTGGTTCGGCTTAAATCAAGCCTACGTCCACCCTCCACGCTGACAGTCTACTAGCTGGATATCACTAAAAATCAAAAGAGATTTTACAGCATTGCGATCTCAACTTCACAGAGAAGAATCTCTACTAGTCTCTCACGAAGTCTCACTAAGTGTTTCTCTCTTTTGTATACAATTTTGAGCTCAATATTTGGAGTAACAAGGAAATGGAAAGCTTTAGACTTTGAAATTTCTCTTTCACGCACTCTGTCGAACAACTGGAGAGTCCACCTTAAATACTCCTTCATGCCTTCTCGACCGTTGGCACTTTCCAAAGGAATTCTTCGAATCTACCCGTTGGACAGAATCAATCAAGGACATCTCGAGCCATTTGAAGATTGTGATGAAAGCCTGTCAATCCTGTTTACCCATACAATCAGAATCTTGGTTTCCATAAGTAGATTCTTTCCATATTTACTTGCAATCGGAAAAGATTTGATTTATTTAAATTGATTTCAATAAAGATATTCAATCTTGTAGGTAATATATCCAACCAGAAAGCCATCCATAGACCATTCGAATCGAACTTCTGAAGAGATAAACAAAATCTCGCATTTGGATAAGTCTTTATTTTCAGTAGCGTTCAGTCTAGAATTTGTCAATTTGGGCAGACTTTGACACTAAAGTCTGGTCGTTTTCAGACTTTGACACAGAAGTCTCGAAATCTTCATAATAGACTTTGAATAAGTTTTGTCAACTTCAAAACAACAAAGGAGTTTTCTCTAACAGGAACAAGAGGACACTGACAAGGAAGGAGAAGATACAAGGAAAACTGATGCATGAGATGTTGGAGAGACGAGAACCGGTAAACAAACTAGTGCTGGCAAAGAAGGAGTCTAGGAATGAGAAGTTATTTCTCAGACTAAAGCCACTAAGACAGGGGGAGTAGGTGAGAAAACTCCTCTTATCGAACCAACTGCTAATGATGGCATCAGTCAATCTCCTCCAGATGCTGAAGATATTTATGCATTTTATTTCCTTGAAGTCTCACCTAAGGGTCAAGACAAAAAAGTTAATGTTCAGGGGGAGCAACACATTTCACATGTTCAGGTCGATGTTCCTTCACCTCTGGATACTCCACCAATACACTTTGCAGAAGCTAGTATCCAAACTGTACCAAAATCAAACTATCCTCGGATAGTAGAACTCCTTTTAGAGATTAAGGCATGGCAATATGAGATGGAGATTGAAATCCATAAGTTGTATGCTACTCTCGGTACTACCTCAGAGTCTCTCACTAAAAAGGTACAATCTCTTGATGATAAAGTCTAGACTATGAATTAGTAGGGATCGCAGAATCTATCAAAAGTTGAGACTATTTTTCATCAGTGCCTGACTAAGCTTGAGGACACCATGCAAACTTTTGAGGATTTCCGACTTGTTTGTCTTCCTAGATAACCCTAATCCTTTTCAAACCAAACTCTCTTTTTTTTTTTCTGCTTGTTTGATTTTCTCTTTTTGCTGTTGACAAAAGAGGGGAAAGTTTTTGCAGATTGAAGCTTTGATTTGGTGCATGATTGAGTTTCTCTATACTGGTGTGGTTCCTTTTATGCAGACTATGTGTATTTTGTGCAGACTTTATTGTGTTTACTGTCTATTATCTCTATCAATCATCATGTGCTACTAAAGTGTTGTTTTACAGTATAACTTTCATATTATGCTTAAATCCACATGAAAATTTTGTTACCATAAAAAATGGAGAGATTGTTGAGAAAACTCCTACTAAATTTTAAAGTTAACAAAACTTTCTTATTCTTGTTCTTGTTCTGAAGAATAGTAGATTTCTGAAGTCATATTGCAAACTCTTGTCAAAGTCTATTCATTCCAGAAGTCTTTCCCACTCTGGCGAAATCTAGACTAAAACCAAGTCCAGAACGAAGATATAATCAGACTCATGATTATTTATCTTACGACAAGGATTCAGTATAATCGTTATAGAGATTTATCTTTAATAGCTGGCTTTCTGGTGAATAATCTCACTTACCATTTATAAATACATTGATGGAATCAATCATGAATTGATGAAATCAATTTTGAAGACGAGTTCTTTTTTTGGAAGTATCTACTTATAGAAACCTAAATTATGATTGTATTGGTGACTAGAATCAATGAATTTTCGTCTCAATCTTCAAATAGCTATAAGATTTTCTTAATCGATTCTATCCAACGAATTGATTGAAAGAAACTCCTCTGGAGAATGCCAATGGCTAGTAAGGCATAGATGAGTATTTAAGGAGATCATTTAGTCTATTTGAAATAATGTGTGAAAATTGAAATTCCAAGGTTTGAAACATTTCCAACCACTTGCTCTTCAACGACAATGCTTACAGATTATATTCAAGAGAAACAATCACAAGAAGAGTGACTTAGTGAGGGAAAAAGAAATCTTCCACTAAGTGTTTGCACTCGAAACATTATACTTCTCTGTTGATACTTTAGTAAATTTCAACTAGAAAGCTGTTAGCATGGGAGAATGGACATAGGCTTGATCTAAACTGAACCATTATAATTCTTGTGTGCAATTTTCTCTTCCCTTAACACTTTTTAACTTTATTCGTTGCAATTTTCTTTTAAATTTCTCAAAATTCTTATCCATCTCTATTTGAGTCTGAATTTTCTTCAAAAGTCTGATGGCGCTTTTAGTAAAACTCTTACTTATTCATAGACTTTGCTCGCAACATAACACATAATTTTTGCATTTATTTGTTAATTTTTTTTAACACCAATTCATCCTCCTCTAAGTATTAGTACTAGTATTTTCAGATGGAATGGATGATCCTAGTTTGATTGGAGACTTGGAGTCGCCTTGTATCGTAGGAAAGCCCAAGTCAGTCGACCTAATAAATACGTGAAATTGAGAAAATTGAAAGATCACTTGCGGATACAGCGGATCTAGGAAAATTTTACATGCCATAGAAAATTCAAAAGACATTAATTCACATCTAGGATCTCTCTTTGTCCTCTTATCTCCACGTTCTTCCACTCTCTCCACATGATTGTTTGGTACACATCCCATCAAACCAACGAATCCGTCTCTCCCTCTCTCCCCATCGCTTCGTTCTGAAACACCGTCTTTCTTCTTCATTTTTTGCTTCTCCCCTCCGTTCTTAACATCTCCTTTCTTTTACCACGAATCCGCTCATCTATCAAACCTAACCGCACCACCACCACCACATCGCTGACCTAGCTCACCACCTGTTACAAAATAACTTGAAAAATGAGAGTCTTGTAATTTAAGTCTAACGCCGAAAGAAATAAATTACGTGATTTGAGTGTCAATAACTATTGTAAGGGAAGAACCAGCATCAAGAAATCTTTTATAGATGCAAAGATAACTCATAAAAAGAAAATCCAATGGCCTTTAAATAATAATTTGTGAAAGTTAGTATCTAATGTGACTATAACCTATCTATTAATATCGATAATTCCATGCGTGAAACTAAACCAATAACACCCAATAAATTTTTTGAAGAAGGTTTAGACAGTGTTCGGATCTACCTCACTATCAGCTATAATGTTCAATTTAAGGAGTCAATAGAGCACCAACTATCTATTTGAGTGCTACTGGGGGAGCTCAAGATCGACAATACACGTCAACCTAGATACACCCATCACAAACTAATCTAGGTTTCTTAATGCGGATGAGAGAAATAAAACCTGTGACTTTAAGCTTGCAAAAAAAAATTTTAAACCACTCGACTAACCACCAAACTGATAACCATATCCAGGAGTTAGTTTTGAGGCATATCACCAAACAATTTTGTTTTCCATTATCTGCTCTCAAGATTTTTACCCAACAACTCCCTTTTCCAGGAAAACTCATGTTTCAATAATGTCTCTATCCGGGACCATTTGCGTATAATCGGATCAGTATGGATAAAAGTCCTCAGGATTAGCCTCGGACCATTATATTAGACACCGACATTTCAAATGCATTACAAAAGAAAAAATCAATTTTCGTGAAAAAATCAATTTTCGTTTCCCTTTCCATTCCAAGATTTAAACACCAGATCCGAGGGATAGATAAGCAGTTTCGAAGAGATTTGTATTTCATCGTTGTATCTCCGTTCAAGCATTTCTAAGGCTTTGTCCATTGAACATTGATGAACAAGATCTTATCGTGTATGCTCCAAATTGCAACTCCCATCATCTTCCTTGGGGTTACTGTTTCCTCACCCATTTCAAAGTTTCTCCCATCATCGACTCGGTCGTATGCCACAGCTGGAAACGAATTTGCCTCGAACTTTCTAAAATTAATTCAAGGTTATCATACTTCCCGCAAGTTTCATTAGCAACGCGGCCAAACTGTAGACGTCAACTTTACAAGAGAAGCCACCAATGCTCTTGTAGAGCAACTTCGACGTTGTACATCGAAAAGTCTCTCTTCCCTGCAGTCAAGGAAAGTGTCCTAATTTGAGAGTTGGAATTTTGCAAGTCCATAGTCGGATACTTCGGGCGTATAACTCTCCATCTAGATGGATGGTCACACTATGAGACTTGACTTCAAAGGGTTGAATTTGACCTGGGCAAAGGTCGGTGTTAATCTTGGATCGTCATGGGCCAGGCTTGCAAAAACTTCTTTTGGTCCGATGAGCACTCAATCTGAATGATTATCTATTCTGTTTAATTTCCCTTTTCGCATTGCAATTGCGAAGACCATTGGATTCGAGCAAATTTAGTCGACTAAGGGTGGTGCAAGTGTTGAGATGTCGAAGAGAACTCCACACATTTAATTCCCCTTTTTTTTCTGTCTATTTGCTTGAATTCTATGTTTGCGTCTAATTTGAAAGGCTCGATTCTCATTGACTCTTTGTAGAAACATTGCACATGGATAATATCCGGTTGATAGATTGAGAAGATGAGTTTGAGGGGATTCTTTGACTGGTCACTAGTGTATTGATTTATTAGCTAGGAAAAGAACCCGGACACATACTTTTGCTATCTTTAGGTTTGGCCCTAGGGTATGTGCTTTGATGTTTTGGAATTGCAGGCAGCCATTTGCTGGTGCATATGTTTTCTAGGATTGACCGACAATCCGCTTGATCCCATGTATTGCATTTAGCAGCACACTTAGGATCTAAGTAATTAATCTATCAATTGCCCTGTCTTAGATGATTTTGTCAGCAGCAGACTAATCAAGGCATGTTGGTTATCCTGAATGGTCCTTGTCTTTTTAAAGGCATAGAAGTCTGAGGAAATGGGAATATATAGAGCAAAAGTTGCAACGGAACTCTCTTTGTGGTAACCCTTCTTCATGGGCGATGTATATGCACTAGGGGTGTCCAAGAAGTGACCCCACTCAACCCGAACACAAAACAAGTATAGTGTGGGTTTTGGGTCTTAATATTGATCTGCAAACAGTTATATAAAATGAATGGAGTACATGTTTCATGTTTGGTTAGGGCCGAAACATTGCTCGACCCAAACCAAACACGTTACTCACATTAAAGTGAAACCCAAACAAGCAAAACACATTGCCCATACCTTCACGAAAGAGACTGAAACTTCAGAGCTGGAACCCTTCCGTCGACTCCGCCGCCGTCGACGGCCTTTCCTCCTCCTTGGCCTCTTCTTGTCCCTTGGGTCCACGCGAACGCCACGGACCGCTTTTGCGAAGATTCACTGGACGGCCAATCGAGGACCACTTTTCCCGTCCAAGCCTCGATCTCACACAACCGGCAGAAAAGGTAAGGCGCTTTCGCTGATCTAGCTTCTTGTGCCAGGTCGAGATATATCGAAGACGGAGACGAGTAGAGAGTGTTCTGGTTTTTGCTTGTGGGATCGTTGCGGTGGTGTTTTTTGGGAGTAATCTTTCTTGGGTTTATGGGGATGTGCTCGTTGATGACCGCGCATCAAGTGTTTGATTAAGTGCCTGATGGAGAGAGTTGTGGTTGTTTCTTGGACCGTGTTGGTTGGCGTTGAGTTCTGATCATTCACTTGCTTGAAACGAATGAAGGGAGGGTCAAGATAAGTTTTTCTTGCTCTATTTCTGATGTGTCCTCCTTTTGACCTTATGGGTTCTTCGGTCGATATGTATAATCCTCAATCTCGTATAATCTTCACGAACGGTTCTACTTGTGGGAAGCTACGAATTATGGCTCAAATTCTCCTTTGAGGATTTTGTCCATCTGGCGCATACGACAGTGATGGCTGTAGAGACGTCGATAGAAGTTGGGGAGAGCTCAAGCTAATGCCTTTTCTGATGCTCTTGCTAGACTGAAATTTGATGCGACTGATTCCCACTTGAGATACTTTTAACAATTTAGAGCCTCTTGATCCACTTTTCAGCAGGAACTTAACACAAGTTTGATTGACGCAAAGACATTTTTAATCGATTTTCTATTTCTACCTTTTGCTCACCAGTTGCTGAGGAATCATTTCGAAACGCGAAGATATTTTGAGTCTTACGTTTCGATTTTCTTACAAAGACCCAAAGAATGGAATAAATGTGCCACTTAGTGTTTTATCATGTTCTCACACTGGCTGAGGTCCCTTTTAGAGTTTTCTAATTGGTTCTATGCTGTTATATGTGAGGAGATGCTAAATTAGCTGAAGTTTGTTGCCAATGTTTACTCCACTATTTTCGTGATTTAGTTCCCTATTTAGTTGTTCTCTGCTTCTGTACAGGTTGTTTTCCTATTGATAAATGTTAGTTTATTGCATTTCAATAAATGAATGAATTTCATTGAAGAGCACCAATGGGGGTGTCAACCCCTATATGAAGCTATTATGAGGTTAAAGGAAGAGACATTTAGACTGTGTACATTACTTTTAAAAACTTTTACTTAGATCAGCTTTTTAGGTGTTGAGATTCTTAAAGAATTGGCACAATGTGTTGCTGTTGTGCTTTATAAATTTTTTTCGTAAAAGAACAGTTTTGAGAGCATTAGGTTCATTGCTTAATGGATGATGTGATGTATATTTTGAGAGCATGATGATCATTGCTTATCATATGATGTGACTGTAAATGTATTTTGAGAGCCTGAGGATCATTTCTTTGCGGTTTGAATGAGGAAATACTGCACATTTGTGGTTCCCTCGGAACAACCAGTACAGGAAGCATTCATTGGTTGGATAAGGATTTTGAAGAAATATCCCTCATAGATAGGTATCTATCACAACTGGATCTTCCTTGAACCAATTGTTGTTATTAGAGAATCTAAGCTGACATCATTCAATGATACCGCAAGAGTGGTACAAAAAGAGAGAGTGAGAATGAAATAAAAGATGCAGGAGCATTCTGTGGTGGGAGGGGAAGAAATTTCCTTAGGCAACTACCAAATTAAAAAGTCCAAGAAACGAAAATAAAGAGAAGAGTCTTAAACGTGGGTTTTTGTCAAGTGCAGGTTGTTTGATTTGCTTATAGTTATTCTCATGATAGCTGAAGTTTTGACGCTGGTGATTCTGTCAATTATCTTTCTCTCACTACCCCAAAAGTTTGTATTGCTTTGTTGGTTGTTTAGCTTAACTTTGAGCATCCTATCTAATCTTTGTAATCTACTGATGAAAATGTTTGAACGATCTGTAAATCAAGCTTGAATATTCCTCAAATGGTCAGCTCATGAAAGATTTCTCGTATTTTTTTTATTATGTGCAATGTGAATAAAGGCTAAATATGTACAAGTGGCTTTCAAGATTAAATGGCTTTTCTGTGCCGTTTTCCACCTTTTGCAGTACTGTTTTTTTTCCTTGTCTTTGACATGCAAATTTAATTTTGTTATCTCAATGTTGCTAAGTAATACTTGCTCCCCAGGACACCACCCTAGTAGTCCTTACCGATAGGCTTATGATCCCACCACAATTATCTATAAAATAAAAATGATTAAAAAAAGACCCGAACCCGACCCAATCCGACCTGATTTTTTGCTTTAGGTCATATGCTTTTCGGGTTGGGTCTGAGGCGGAACACACAACCCATATGATGCGGGTCGGGTCGGGTAACATCAAGACCCGACCCGACCCAACCCATTGTCATCCCTAATGTGCGCTACCTTCTGTTGAATTGGCGACACAATTTTGAAGAGTTGGAATGGGGCTCCAATGTCGATATCTAAATTATAATGCAGTGTGGCTTCACGTTGCAATTATGCTCATGAATCATGTTGCTGAGCTCGGTCGACTTGCGGTTGCTCAGCCATGAATTAGGATTCCTTGTATGTTGGAGACAAGGATGCTCATTAAGCTTGCAAAAGTTGGACAGCTCGTCTTGGTCATGATGGTCATATGATGATTGATTGTGAGACACTGATTCTTTCAGTAACCGATTCTTTTTTCTATTGATTTCGATGGCTTTGTTATAGTGAAATGAGAACATTGATATCAAATTTCTTGTACTGTAAATTATTACAGCATAAATTGCACAATTTTTTTTTCTTTTTTTTTTTCCTTTTGTTCAAAAAAGCAGCACTTTCAATCATAAAGAAGAAGTTTGTGAACACAATCCTACAGCTTCAGAAAATCAAGAACTGATCTGTTGGTGCCTCTTGAAGTCAGCATAGATACCGACCAAACAAAAAAAAAAAACAAAGAAGTCAGCATAGATCACTTGGGGGATTGCGGCGGTTGAGACCGGAGCCCAATCTCTTCTTTGGGCGCTTTTCCTCATCTTAAACTGGCCCATATTAAGAGAGAGCCCAATAGAATGGTAGATCGGGTGATCAAAGCCCAAAGAACAAATAGCTTGCCACGACATTGGATCTGCTACCCTCTCCCGGCCCTATGAGAATTCCCTTTGTTCTGAAATTGCACCAGTATAAATTATTGGTTTTCTGGCCCCCCAAAAAAAAAAAAAAAAAAAAAACCTAATCATTTTCTTTTGATCTTTCTTTTTTTTTTTGGCGCAGCCCATTAAGTATCATGGAGGGAACTTTCCTTAATGCGTCAAAATGTCAAAGGTCGAGTCAAAATATAGTTTCTCTTTTTAAGTGCAACATCCTTGATAAAAGATCATATGTTAGACAAAAGCATTACTCTCTATGGAGACCTTAAAAAAAGTCCTAAATTTATTATATGAATGATAATTTAGTCATAAATTTCAATTATTTGACGATTTACTAATATAATCATTTTAGTCAATTTTTGTTAGAAATCGCTAACATAGACAGTAGCCATCTTATTTGGCACATTCAATACTAATGTGGACAATTTGTGTAAATTTTTCTTCTTTTTCCATTTTTAATTGTAATTTTTTTTTTTAAAAAATTATAAAAATACAAAAATTGTTCACGTCAATGACAAACAACGTCCATGTCAGAGATTTTTAGCCAATTATGATTAAAATGACTACATTGGCAAATTGACAAATGGTTTATGACTAAATTAATCAAATTAAAAAATTTAATACTGAATTTGCATTCGTAAAATAAGTTTAAAGCTTACTTTTTGTAATTTTCCTGATACATATCTGATTGCATTCAATCGAAAAGGCAAAGTCACAATACCCCCATCATCTCTAACTAAAGCAATTTTAATTACAATATTAATTCTCAAGAAACTTGAGTGCAAAGTTGCTTTTTTAAATATTTATGTATCATTAATGACTTTCGAAATTCAGGTAATTTATACATTCGTTATATCACTGCATCAATGACATACGCTACCTTAGATCCATTGTCTATGTTTGCTTGAGCGTTTGAGGAAATATGCAAAATGGGAAATGATGAACCTCTGTTGCTCCTGCTATTGTGGCAATATGAATATGAAATGGAAGATGGTGCCAGCAGGAAACTCGTACCGCACAAGCAAAGTGATTGTAAAGCTGATTTGTATCTACGAACATAACCGACCCACGCCCAAGATCTAAGGGACTCTTTTAGTCGATAAGAGTCTTGGATGGAACGTGGAGACAAAACCTTTGATTCTTTGTGTTAGAGCTTTTTAGTGCCCAAATATATAGATGATTCTGACAGTCGAATTGCTTATACTTTTGCACTTTAGCATCGTCTTTGTGTGAATGGCCGAAGGAGTCATTCGGATTCGAAACCAGAGCTGCATCCATCATTGTTTGGTTTAAATTGTTAATGGAGGTAGCACGGAGAATCCCATGCATCAGGTAGAATGTCTATAGGAATATTTCGGGGCCGTTTAGAGGGAGAGATGTCGGTGCTTCAGTGATGAAAGAACTCACTAAGTAGTGGCGGCATCAATGCACCCGATACACGAACGACATAGATATATACGAATAGGAAGCATCTGCATCTCTTTCTCGACCACCCTTTATTGTTCGACAAACCTATGTACAGATCTTGCTGGCGGCTTTCTGGTTTATATAGGAGTGTTACTACGGTGGATCTGAGAGCAACTAAGTTTGCGCGAGTTGGGGATTCCGTTGACCGAGTCCTAACTTCGACAAGCCTTCTTCGTCGACTTTTTCCCCGGCTCTCTGTGGGGCTAAACTCTCTCTCTCTCTCTGGTATTCCTCTGGAACGGCTACTGCGGCCTAGTTATCGGTAGTCAATGTCTGATATTTACTGTGTTGAAAGTTTGTTTATAAAATAAAGTAAGTGTGCTTTTACTTGTCTCATATAGGAAAGTTGGGAGGAGATAGATCAGTTAATAAGTGTAAGAATTCTCTATGTGTTTAAAGAAAAAGTTTGGGTCTGGGCTAAACCTCACGATACCCACTTATGGTGTAATTGGCACTAACCCTAACCTTTATTAGTTCAAAGATTGTTTTTGTTTATTAAGTATTTTTGGAAATTATGAAAATTCCAAATTTTATTTATTAAAAAATTATTATTTATTATTTTTATTATTCCGAATTTTTATTATGTGTCTTTTCAAGACAACCTTTGAAAATTGTATTCAGTTCAATTTGCAACCTTTTCTGAAATGTTACATTTGTTCATTTTGCAACTTCTTCCAAATGAATACCTTTGTTCATTTTACAACTTCTTTCAAAATGATACTTTTGTTTTGCAACATTTCACGAAAAGTTGCCTATGTTCTTTAAAACCGATATATATATCAGTTTTTGGATGAATGAGTGAGATCATTTTTCGAGTACTCTTTTCAAAATTATAGTCATTTTTTCGATTGCTTCCTAGAGAGACCCTAAAGAAATATTAAAATTACTATCTAGTGTTCTCATTTTGAAATTTTGTTATATCCTAGAGGATATTTGCTGGTGACCATTAGTAACTTTATGGAGCAAATAAATCCTTAAAAAAGTGATATTATGCCTTAAAGTCTGATTCGATTGCTCTATTAATTCAAAGCCATATTTCTCAACATACTATCTCTTGGGAGCGTTAGATTCCTCAGTCTTTGCGAATCTTCCACGAATCCTAGGTTGGTTGTCCGCGAGCGTCTTCCTGCACGCATACTGAGAACAACATGATCCCATTAATGTACTGGGGACGCCAAGGCACACTTCTTGAAGGAAATGAAAACAAACGATGCAAATAAGAAATGTGTATAAAACATCTATGCAAAATGTTAGGCAGTTAATTCTCTCTTTTGAGGGCGTTCACTTACTTAACTTCTGAAGAACTTCTCATATGATTCTACATAATGTACAAAAGGTTCTCTGAATGAGGGATCATTAGTAAGGCAGCGATGGAATGACGACATATAGGACTTTGCGTAAGTCAGAGTAAATTTCATTGCACGAGTGTCAGCTATTCCACATCAAGTGTGCAAATTATAATTTGCACTAGCAGTGTACACGACAATTTTTAAGTAGATAATCAAGTCAAGAACTTTAGAAAAGTAGAGAGTAGGACCCAACATCATCACCATTTCTTTTGGCAAGAAAACATCACAATTGACAATTCATATATTTAGCCATCCGACGACATCATTTCGTACTTTTGGAGAAATTTTATTCGACAAGTAAGTTATTTCATATTTTCTTGCATCGTGAATGAATTTTCTTTCTTATAATATGACACAAAAGCCACCTTAAAACTCAATGCAGACCTTGAATCAAATTGAATCCATGTAAATTAAGAATTGATGGATTCTAATAATTGACAATTGAAAAAAATTCAATTCAAAGGAAAAAAGAGAAGTCAAGAAATTGAAAGAATTATTACCTCTATTCTATTATTGTACAAGAAAATTCCCCATAACTAATTGGTATAAAAGACGTGAACCTTATAGTTCTCTCACTATCTTTGGGGGAGAACCTTATAATGTGTTCGAAAGTTTGGCAAAATTAGAAGACTTTTCAAATCACAAAAAAAAAAAAACAAAAACAAAAAAAAAGGGTAGGGCTCACTAGAAAGGATCATAGTCTAATTGATCCAACCTTTGGCTCATTTCTTGATAGAAGTTATGCTGGAGCCAAGATTTAGGTAGGAGTGAGCAGTTCCAAGTTTCACTTGAAGCTTGAAGCCTACCAATCGAAACGAATTTCTTAATTTTTTGAACCCGAAACCTACTTTGCATATTTAGAAACTTAGAACCTATCCCATCATAGATTTTAGGGTCAATTTCAAGGTCTACTAAAGGTCTACTTGTACTTTTAACTGAATGATTGCAATAAGTCATTATCTCTAATGACTATCATTTACTATAATTGACTGATCACAATTCTTATTTAAACACACAAAGAATATAAAATATTAACAAAGTAAATGTCTCATTCATGGGTATCGCAGAAAATTAGAACTCATATTAGTGGTTTCAGATTACACGCTCGTCATTAGACGTCATGAAATGCCATAGGATCGCACGAAAGCACAAAGAAAAACACAAATACCTGAAACCTACCCGTTGGAATACGTTCTCATATTCTTGGAATCTAGAACTTACCTACATATCCTATAACCTAGAAACAAACCGGTGGGAACCAACCCAATCCTCAGGTTCTCGAACTACCCGAGAACCATGCTCCTCCATAGATTTAGGTTGAGGGAGTACGATACTTTTGACGAAATATAGAGTCAAGCATTTTTTTTTACTGGAAATTTTTTAATGAAGTTAACCTTTATAGAGTGTATACTAGTAATTTATAAGTTTAACAAAATAGAAGTGCAACTCGAAATTTTGTAGATTTTGTTCTTAATTATTTATAAGAACCTATATAAGTGTTGTTCTCGAGTAAAGTTACCCATTGTTGATGTCTAGTACAAAGGCCAAGCTGATGAAGTTTCATTAAAGTGCTCCGAAATTCTACAAACCCATCCATTAAAATCACCGCAATCCTTTCGACCAAAAAAAAATCACCGCAATCCTCAAAAGTGAAAATTGCAATTTTTCGGCCTTGTTACTTGTCAGTAATTATATGTTAATTCTTAAATGGAATATGAGTTCCTTCAAATGTAAAATGCATTAAAATTCATAGAATTATTTCATTTAATGCATTTTTTTTCCATTTTGATAAAAATTGTCTCTCACATATGCAAGTGGGGTGTCTACTTTGTAAAACTTATGCATGTATATTTTTTTTAAAAAATAAATATATAAGTTGAAATCAGGGGTTCTTGACATCAAGTAATCACGCACTGGTAGAAACACATTATTAGCTTTTTAATTGGCATTACTCTTAAATCACATAACGAGGGAGGAAAATTCTCAATCTCCGTCCCCTCCCCCACCCTTTATGGCATTGCTCTCTTACCAATTTGCTTATCCTTTCAAAGGAGGATGCAAGAGAGCAAAACTATATGAAATATAATTACACAATATAACTAAGAGCTAGAAGAGCACAATCTCGAAAGCAATCACTGATGAGCTGTTCAAAAAAAAAAAAAAAAAAAAAATCACTGATGAGCTAAACTAGCCCAAGTCCCTCTTAACATAATACTAGACTGTCGGGACATACAAAAATACACAAAGCTTTTCCAGTCAAACCATGCATAAGTCTCTAAACATTATCGCCATCTCCAAAAGGACAACTAGCGGAAATTATCTGGACACTTGATGAAGTTGAAAATGTTTCTAGTTCCATCTCAAATTTGTCATCATTGACTAGCTCATCTGGTGGATTAATAAGCGGTTTTGGAGGCATTTGAAGTTTGCCAATATCTCCTTCAAGCATTTCTAGAACTTTGCTCATTGGAGGCCGATGGTCAGGGATTAATTGTATACACCAAAGTGCAACTATTATCATCTTTTTATCACCTTCCTTTCCTCTTCTACAACTTCTTCCATTTCAATACTTCCTCCTTCATTGACTTGGTCATACACCCACAAGGGAAAATAAATTTGGCTTGAGCGTTCTGCATTTGCATTTATATTCTTCCTTCTACCTGCCATTTCCATGAGCAACTTTCCAAAGCTATAGACATCCGCTTTACGAGATACACCGCCAATGTTTTTATAGAACAACTCAGGCGCCATATATCCTAAGGTTCCTCTTGCTGCAGTCAGTGAGACTATGCTATGATCGGTAGGATAAAGTCTCGCTAGTCCAAAGTCAGAAACTTTTGGAGTGAAATGTTGATCTAAAAGAATGTTGTGAGGCTTGATATCAAAGTGTAGTATTTGCATGTCACACCCACGATGTAAGTACTCAATCCCCCTCGCCACCCCAAGGGCAATCTCATATATTTTCCAATAATCGAGAGACTTATTACCTTCATTAGTGAAAATGTGCTTATCCAGAGATCCATTTGACATGAGATCATACACGAGAGCTTGTTTCGAGCCTTCAAAGCAAAAGCCAATGAGTTGCACTACATTAACATGATGAATTCTTCCAATAGTAGCCACTTCATTGATAAAATCTTGGCCATGAGCCTTGGACTGCTTTAAAATCTTGATGGCCACTTCGTTGCCGCTTCTCAACATTCCTTTGTAGACAGAACCATATCCCCCTTCACCCAGTTTGTGCTTAAAATTCCTAGTGATCTTCTTAATATTCGAGTAAGAGTACCTTATTGGTAGGAAGTTGTTATGAGCTTGCAAAAATTCTTCGATGTTCTTGTCATTTGCTAAGTGCCTTCTTCTGTAGTTGTAGATTAGAAATATTGCAACAAATGGCGTTCCGATAGCGAATTTCGCTAAGCGAAATACACCGAGGAAATTTTGATAGGTTAGAATATATTATTTTGATTATTGTAAGAACAAATCATTGCAGCTTACCTAGTAGAAATGTAAAATCCCAAGCTGTCATAATTGCATAATATGCGACACCTATGATAACTGTGGAAAGAATGAATGACGTGATAAGGAATCGAAGGAAAAGATATTTGGAAAACAAAACTCACAAGGAAACTAAGTAGTATCAAGCTTCTTTGTATAAGTTGAATTTTGTGCAAAAGAATACGAGAAGTGGGATGCATGCATCTACAAATCAATGGAAATAACAAGCTTCATCTCACATAGATGATAGACAATGCAAGAAATTCCATTTGCTTTGTTAGCAATCAACAAATATAAAGAAACATTGATTTCATTTTTAATCACTAATTTATTTCTTCTTTTCGGTATATGGATACAACTTCTTAAGGAATTTGTCGATGAGTGTCTTTCAAATCCTTAGCTAATTGACTAATTAAGGAACTACTTAAGAGATTAATCTAAACTCTAATCGAAATATGAATACAACTTTTTAAGGTATTTGTCAACAAGTGTCTTTCAAATCATTAGCTAAGTGACTTACTAAGGAACTAATTAAGAGACTAACATGAACTCTATGCCAACAAAAAACTAGTCATGTGGCTGCTAGCACAATATCCCTTTTTTTCTTTTTTCTTTATCACAGAGGGAGTTCTAGCTTTTATGTGGAAAGGAATTGTAATCTAGGCACATGTATATGTGCAAATCGGTCTGTTTGGGATGACTTCTACTGTCACTTTCTTATTTTTTTGCCAATCTTACAACTCCAACAATTTGATTTTTAATATGTAACGCCAAGCTGCGAAACCTTTCAAGTACACACATGTTGACATATACTAAAATTTATATTTTTTCCATAAAACTTTCTTGGATTTTAAATATTTCTTTCATTTCCAGTTTTGAAGAGAAAGCAGCAAGTGAAAGAGCGTTCAAAATCATGCAAAATTGCCGTAAAACTTGGTTGCCAACCGATACTTACCTCGAGTCATAGGGCAGGGATATGCAAACCTGACCTGTGTAAATACTATACAAATCCAAAAAGCAAAAGAGAGCTCTCTTTGTCCGACCACCATAAAATTTGAGAACAAATCCATTGGCCATGATGTTATGGATTAGCTCATAGTTGTAGGAGCTACTATTAATCTGCTCATAAGGCTCAAAATCAGCTGATACCCACGTCCACATGCTAATGGTGCAGAAATCCCTAACATCCGATGCTTTTGGATTAACCAAAGCATACAAGTTCCAATTCGATAATTTGTTGGAAGAATACGACCCCTTAATGCATGGACCAGTAGAGATGTAGAGCGGAGAACTAACTGGTTTTGAGCAATTCACAATGGCCAATGTACTTCTGTTGAAGATGTAGTATGAGTTGCTTGGATCAGTGTAGTATCTGCCGCTTGGATAGACAATGTCCATGTGTTTATAAAACACCAAAAACTGGGGGAGAGATGAGCAGTTATCCTTTTGCAACCCATCGTCGACTAATTTAATTCGTCCGATGGAATAATCAATGGACTGCACATAAAATCGGCCATGATAGAGGTACCAAACAGTGCGATTATCTTCACAAACCAACTCTTTCTCCCGGTCACCACATCCCCTTGGGTCACTCTTTAGTCGAAACGGCTCTGTTATATTACGAATGTTACCACAGGATGAAGCAACACATCGCGGATTACTTAGCCCGGCATCGCTAGTCATTGCTTGAAATAGAACAAGAACAAGTAGCGACACTGGATAGACATTCATGGAGTCGAGAGCCTTAATCATGTCTCTGTTTGTCTTTGGGCAAAGAGAAATTCGTGAAGAATTGCTTGGTTTACGTGTGTAAAGGAGGCACGATATAAAAGGATTGAAAAGAGATGGATGATCCTTGTTTGATTGGAGACTTGGAGTCGCCTTGTACTGTAGAAAAGGCCAAGTCAGTCAACGTACTAAATGCATGAAATCGAGAAAATTGAAAGATCACCTCCTGATACAAAGGATCTAGGACATTTCGCCCATAGAAAATTTAGAAGATCTTGCTTCACATATGATCTCTCTTTGTCCTCTTATCTCCACGTTTCTTCCACTCTCCACATGATTATTGGGTCTACAAGAGGGGTGAGTGGCTCGAGAGTCGGTCCATGTTCCAAATAACTTAGAACTTGCCATGTCAGGACCCATTCCCTATTTTTGAAACCCGAAACTACTCTATACACCTCAAACCTGGAAACTACCTATTGGGACCAGCTCCTGGCACTAGAGAAAAGCTCACATATGACTCGATTTGTGCATTTCGTCAAACATATTGTAAGTAATTTCAAGAAGGTATTTATATTCAAAGCAACTGAGAGATTAAAATTCATATCAACACAAAACATGTTAACGAACTAAGAATCACCAAAGTAACATCAAAATTGATTGGAGTTTAACTTGAGAAGTTGCCAGATTTAAAACATTGAACGTAAAGAGGGAGAGAACACACAGAGCCGCAATAGCTAAAAGGACCACAAGAATTTAGAGAAGTCTCCTAAAATGTCTAACAAAGGCCCAACAAAAAAAAAAAAATCAGTGCTACCTGATGCAGAGTCCAAAGCTAACAAATCGTAACCAGAAACAAGACCAACGTGCCAAAGAAAACCATTCATGAGCATTTTATCGTGGGAATCTAAGGAACATCCCATCCCGAGGAACGGATGGCATGGAATGAGCAACCACACGTGGAAGACAGATCAACACAGTACCCCAAAAAAGCAAGACTGATGGTGGGATCAACGGCGCGAACTCCAGTGTCGTCGGGCGATGTTGAAGCGTCGTCGAGGGGGACGTCGAGATCGAACCTCACGAACACCCTCTGAAATCACCTCCTGCAGAGACCCGACGCTCTTCTTGGTCGCCATTTCTGCGGATAAAAATCAGTAATGGCGCAAGGTCCAGTCAAAAACTGAAGAAGATCCGGTCGAAGATGGGAGTTGGTGACGGAAAATCTCACCGGTTGACGAAGCTAAGGCAAGGAGAACAAGTGGGAGAGGAGATCAAGCAGAGACAACTATGAGCCTCGTGGCTGCCAAGATCATTACACTGTCGAGATCGAGCCGCAAGAGCGAAAATCCGAGGGAGTAAGAAATCGGGAGAGGGATCTTATAAACCGAGGGGGCTTCGTTCTTTTTATCAGAAGACGCGGAAGAGAGAGCGAGAGAGAGAGGAGAGGGTGTGGTGCGGTGCGGTGTACTTGAAGAGGGAGGATGCATTAAATAATATTAAGGTGGGTTGGCGACGCCGTGCGAGGATGCAAGAGTTTTTAACAGGTGGGCCCAAATGTGACACATGTCACCCGTTGATTAGATTGTGTAGAACTGATATGATATGACTAAGGCACCTAATATTTTCTCTCGGTTGAGGACCTTACGATGAACAGTTCGATTCCGAAATTTATTCACTTTGTACTGTAGGGAAAACAAAAGAGGCAAAGATCATTCGGAATCAAGCAAATTTAGTCAACGAGGTTGGTGCGAGCGTTGAGATGACAGAGAATTCCGCGTATTAAATTTCCACTTTTTCTATCTATTTACTTGAATTGTATGTTTGTTTCTGACTTGAATTACTCTAATTTGATTGACTCTTTGTATAGAGACATGGCACAATCATAATGTTGATCGTTTGAGAAGATGAGTACGAGGATTTTTTTTGTTGGTCACTAGTATATTAATTTATTATCTAGAAAAAGAACTTGGACACATACTTTTGTTATCTTCACACTTGCCCCTTGTGTATGTCCTTTAATGTTTTGGAATTGCAGGCAGTTATTTCACGATGGATCTATTTTCTAGGATTGATTTGCTCTCTGCTCGATTACGCGTATCACATTACACCTTTTGTCACTCTTATCTTCATTGTCATCTTTGTCACGATCGCGATGGGCTCCTTCTCATCCCTTCTAGTCACTTTTGTCATTCTCCATGACCTTTCCTCTATTTGCCATCCCTAATGCTTGTAGAGTTTTGAGTGGATACCCCGGCTAAAATAAAAACTCTCTTATTTTTTTATTACAAGAAAAACTCACACCACTCATGCGAACACACTCCTTTACTTTTTGGACTCCACATGTAGGAGACTTTCTTCTCAACATTGAAGACTTTCTCAAAATACTCACGCCAAGTGCTTGCTTCACTCTTGCTTTAGTGGTGAGTGGTGTCAACTGTCTCTTTCTTATAATAATAACAGAGTGTTAGAGCTGCGCCTCTTAAGCTCAATAGTTTTGAAGAGTAAAAATGCAGTTTCCCTGTCATTATCTAAATTATGATGCAGTGTGTATTCAAGTTGCAATTATGCTCATCAATCACGAGAGTAAGAAAAAGGAGAAATTATTATTATTCAAAATTGAATATGAATGCTTGTTGAACCTGAACTCTAAGTCCCTAAAACTCTTCGACATCAGAGTGTGTGAACTTGAAGCAGCTAAGAGTACCCTTAGATGCAGGAGGCATCGCAAGTCACACATTGCAAAGTTTTTGGCTCCTAGTTTGAGGCATCATGTAGCCAAGCTTGGTCGACTAGAGGCTGCTCAGCCATACATTAAGATTCTTAGTATGTTGGAGATGAGGATGCTCATTGAGTTTGCAAAAGTTGGATAGCTCGTCTCGTCATGATGGTAATGTGATGATTGACTATGGAACAAAGTTTCATGCGATATTCAATTCTTTTTTGTGTTGTTTTCGACGGTTTTGATCTAGTCGAATGAGAATTTTTGAAATCTAATTTCTTGTACTGCAAATAATCCCAGCATAAATTGCACAAATTTTTCTTCTTCTTTTTTGGGTCAGAAAAGCATCACTTTCATTCATAAAGAATAATTCGACCAAAAAAATAAATAATCATAAAGAAGAAGTTTGTGAACACAATCCTGTAGCTTCAGAAAATCAAGAACTGATGCGTTGCTGCCTCTTGAACTCAGCGTAGATCACTTGGGAGATTACTGCGGTTAACACCGGAGCCCAATCTCTTCTTTGGGCTTTTCCTCATTTTAAACTGGCCCATATCAAGAAGAGCCCAATAGAGTTGTAGGTTCAAAGAACAAATAGCTTGCCACGAAATTGGATCTGCTACCTTCTCCCGGCCCTGTGAGAACTCCCTTTGTTCTGAAATTGCACAAATGTAAGTTCTTGGTTTTCTGGCCCAGAAAGAACCTTATTTATTTTCATTTTATCGGATTTTTTTTTTTTTTTGGGCGCAGCCCATTAAGCATTATGCAGGGAACTTTCCTTAATGCATCAAAATGCCAAAGGTCGAGTCAAAATATAATTTCTATTATCAAGTGCAACATCCTTGATAAAAGATCACATGTTAGACAAAAGCGTTACTCTCCATGGATATCGTTTAAGATAATTACCAAAAAAATCATAAACTTATTATACATATGCCAACTCAGTTCTAAATTTTTCAATTTAGCTTTATCTTGAACCATTTGAAGATATGCCAATTTAGTTATCTTAACTAGAAGTCACTAACATGGACGGCAGTGGTCCTACGTAACATGGCCGATGCTAAAATAGGCAATTTATGCAATTATTTTTCTTTTTTTTCCCTTTTTTTTATTTTTAAAAAATTATAAAAATACAAAAATTGTTCCTGTTAGCGATGAACAGTGTCCATATAAGTGATTTTCAGCCATTTTTGGGCAAAATGACTATATTGGCAATTCGTCAAATGGTTTAAGACAAAATTGGTCAGATTGAAAAGTTTCATACTAAGTTTACATCGGTGAGATAAGTTTATAACTTTTTCTTGTTTTTCCCAATTTATATCTGATTGCATTCAAGAAACTTAAATGCGAAGTTGTTATTTTAAATATTTATTCATCATTAATAACTCTCGAAATTCAAGTAATCTGTACATTAGTTTTATTACAACAGCAATGACATACGCTACCTTTGATATTTTGTTTAGGTTTGCTTGAGCATTTGGGGAAATATGCATAATGGGAAACGATGAACCTCTGCTGCTGCTGCTGCTGCTATTGTGACAATATGAGCTATGGAATGGAAAGATGGTGCCGCACAAGCAAAGTGATTGTAAGGCTGTTTTGTATCTACAAACGTAATCGACCCCACCAAGGATCTGAGAAACGCTTTTGATTCTTTGCACTGGAAATTTTTAGTGCCCGAATATGTATGATTTTGAGAGTTCAACCGCTTGTTCTTTTGCTCTTTAGCGTCGTCTTTGTGTGAACGGGATTCAAAACCAGAGCCGCGTCCATCATTGTTTGGTTCAAATTGTTAATGGAGGTGAAACATGGGAGAATCCCATGCATCAGGTAGACTGTCCGCAAGAATATTTCAGGGCCGTTTAGAGAGAGATGTCAGTGCTTTAGTGATGGAAGAACTCACTAAGTAGTGGCGGCATGGATGCACCCGATACATGAACGACATTAGATATATGCGAGTACAAGCATCTACATCTCTTTCTCGACCACCCTTTATTGTTCAACAAACCTATGTACAGATCTTGCCGGGAGCTTCTGGTCTATATAGGAGTGTTACTACGGTAGATCTAGAGAGCAACTAGTTTGCGGGAGTTGGGGATTCCGTTTACTGAGTCCTAACTTCGACGAGCCTTCTTCATTGACTTCCCCAGCTCTCTTTGTGACCCTAAACTCTCTCTGGTATTCCTCTGGAACGGCTATTGTGGCCTAGATATTGGTAGTCAATGCCCAATATTTTCTGCCTCTTGGGAGCGTCGCATTCCTCGGTCTTCGTGAATCTTGCATGAATCCTGGGTTGACTGTCCGCGAGCGCCTTCCTACATGAGTACTGAGAACAACACGATCCCATTAACGCATTGGGGAAGCCAAGGCACACGCTTGAAGGAAATGAGGACAAAAGATGTATGAAACATCTATGCATAATGTTAGGGAGTTGACTCTCTCTTTTGTGGGTATTCACTTACTGAACTTCTGAAGAACTTCTCATGTGATTCTACGGAATGTACTTAAGGTTCTCTGCATGAGGGATCATTAGTAAGGCAGTGATGCAGCGACGACATATAGGACTTTGCCTAAGTCAAGGATATTACATAGTATGAGTGTCAGCTATTCAACGTCAAGGATGAAAATTATCATTTGCACTAGCAGTGTAACGAGCAATGTCCTTAGTTTTTTGTCAAGAATACACGGGAACGAATTAGGTAGCCATGCGATGTTCGTGAGAAAAAAAGAAATGCCACACTCGATAAGGATAAGAGGCAGTGCAGTTCACCGGGGGTGCTGTTGAAGGAGGCACCTTGAGGGCTACCTCGGTGGTGTTTGCTTGCTTCACTTATCTTCTTTTCCCTTCTACCACTCTTCCACTTTCTTTTAAGACCACTGCTTGAACCTCTGACTCCCTTCTTATTTGTGTTTGTGTCTTTTTCTTGAATTAAACCTCAACTGCTCCTTTCCCTTCGCATGCACGTGTAAGAGCTCCGCTCTTCAATTATGAACCGTTTTCTGACTGTGGATGTCCCCGTATGTTTGTTCTTCAAATTGTGAACCTCCCATTCTGAACTCTGAAAGCACCAACTCAGAAGAGAAAGTCTAGGGTTTCTTGCAAGTATCTTTTTCCTATTTTGAATCAAAGGATATACACAATATTTAAGTATTGGAAACCTTTCCTTTAATCCCACATTGATTTAATTACTAACCAAGTTTGCATATAACAAATCAATTTCCCAACTTGGCACCCATATTATAAATTTCGGCCATTTAGAGATAAACAAGTTTGGCCAAATTTTCAATTTATAAGAACTTAGTCCAATCAATTCAACTCATAAACCTTTTTGCTTAAATCCAAAAAGTCAAATGCAATTATATGGCCATATTACTGTTAATGTAAATGCTTCTAAAGCGCTAATACAAATTTAAAATATTTTTGTTTAGGAGTCAAGATCGATCCCTAATTTTCTATGTAATAAATAGGTTATCAAATTATGTGTCAAAACACTACTACTAGTTCTTCCTCTACCTTTACCTACTAAAACAAAAATGCAAGTACATCGGATTCTTTCATACAAATGTCCTCACTTTGATTCATATTGCAAACCTCATCAAATATCAAGCTTGTTGACCTAGGCAGTAACAATAGTATTCCATTTATGAAGTAAAACTAGGATCATAGAATCAAAATATCCACCTCATCATCGAAGTCAATCTCAACAAAATTCAATTGACTGACAATCACATTGAGTTCATTAATATGATTAGTAGCTAACACATTTTTTCCCATCTTTAAGTAAAACACCCGTCATATCAAATGACTTCCAAAGGTCTTCTCATACATGTTCGATAGGCTATTCATCAAACTTGCAATGGTGTTGACGCCTTTACTTTTGTTGAATATCAAAATGTGCAATTTTTATGGAGAAATATAAAAATAGCAAAATTAGTAAAAATAAACAAAAAAATATAGTAGCGATTGTAATAAATAAATCAAAAGAAATTTTTGAGAGAGAGAGAGAGTAAGGGAGAGAGAAGGGAAGAGCCTAGTCTGGCCTTCAATCCCCGAGCCTCCAGTGTTGGGATTTTTGGATGGACTGAGGAGAATACACACAGGGAGAGAGACAAGAAACGGTGGGCATTGAGCCATGAGAAAGGAGGCGAACGACGATTCTTGCTTCCGGTGAAGTCTTCTCACTAGATCCTCGCCCAACGACAGATTCGTGTCCGTCATTCCTCGCTACCCCGGGACCTGGTTTCCCCCCTCATTCATCTCTGTTTTTCAGCCACTCGACTGGCGACCGTGAAACGCCCTCTTCCACAAACGAGGTTGGCCAAACTCGGACCCCCTTTTGTTCTGCTCTGTCTCGGTCGACCTGAAGACCGAGACTTGTCTTCTCCGATTATGCGTGTGTATAGTAAGGTCTCGAGCGAGTCGTCTCTAATTTTTTGGGAATGTCACTTGCTGCTTGCTTTTGATTCTGGACGCAACCTCGAGCCCCGAATGAACTGGTGTCCTCCCCTCAGCCGATGCACCCTATATGTTTTGATAAAATGCCCTTCAGACGATCCCGTAAAAACAGCCACTGTTTTTGCCATATCCGGAGCTCATGTATCGTTGTTTTGATCGTTACACTGAATTTGTCTCGTGTGAAGCCTTATCTGGTTGATCGTGGCTGCTGTGGTTGTTTCTTTCGTATACTCCCATGCTTGTTACCTCGGCAGTGTTTATCCGGTGATGGCCAGCGACAAGTTCTCTGGTGATCAACGACTTTCAGGGTTAGTCGCCAGCCGGCTCAAGGCCGCTCGTCTTTGGCCATCCCCGAGTGGGCAAGCCGGTAATCGATGAAGATGATTAATGGCCGGTGATAATGACCGTTTGGTGGTTGGCGACGGTGTCTGTCGGTAAGGGTAACGGGATTTAGCGGCGATGCATAAACTGTCCATGGTCGAAAGCTTGAATGTGTTCACGTGCGAGTCGGCGAGTGTTTTTAGCCTCCTGGGCAAAACAAAAGACGGGGGGTTCTTGGGAAGAAAGAAGGAAAGCTGGGCATGAGTTTGGACTTTGCGAATATGGTATTCTAATTGGAGTGGGCCTAGTGTAGTTTAGGGAGCCTTGGGCTTAGTTCGGTCGTACAAGAAGTCGCGCTGAGGACTTGATTTGTTTTTCTTTGGAAATTTGGGCTTAAAATGATTTTGAATTTGGGTTCGTGGCGGCCCTAGTTGAGCTTGGGCTTGGCTTAGTTTGATTTGGTAGGGGCTAGGGAGTGCTCAATTGGAAAGTCCAATTGAGCCCATGAGCCCAGTTTTCTGAGACCAGTCGCTGCGCACATTGGGCGGGGCCCAAGGGCCCGGGCGCCCATTTTCAGATTAAAATAATTGTTTTTTAACAAATTATCTTCTTCTCTTTTAAAGTATTTTAATTTTTTCTAAAAAATTGATGAAAAATTAAAAAATTCATAATATTTTTTTCTTCCAATAGTTGCACTACGTTAAAATGGTAAATTCTTCCAATAGTTGCCACTTCACTGATAAAATCTTAGCCATCGACCTTGGATTGCTTTAAAATTTGATGGTCACTCACCCACTTTATGCTTAAAATTCTTGGTGATCTTCTTAACATTTGAGTAAGAGTACCTTACAGGCCAAAAGTTGTTATGAGCTTACAAGAATTCTTCGATGTTCTTGTCCATTGCTAAGTGACTTGCTCTATACTTGTAGATTAGAAATATCACGACAAATGGCATCCTGATTATGAATTTCACTGCACAAAATTGAGCTAAGGAAAATTTTGATAAGTTGAACTAAGTACTTTTATTTTTATTACTATGAGAACAAATCATTGCGGCTCACCTGGCAGTACTACAAGCTCCATAGCTGTCAAAAAGGCAAGATCATCCAGGACACCTGTGGAAGGAACGACTGATGTGAAAAGAATCAAAGGAAAGGAAATGTAGTCATATAAATTGAATTGTGTCCAAAAGAATATGAGAAGGGGGATGCATGCATTTGCAAATAAATGGAAATAATAAAATATACAAGAAACTCCTTTTGCTTTGTTGGCGGTCAACAAAATATAGAGAAACAGTGATTTCCATAGTTAATTAAAATGTGCCTCCTATCTATGCATGAATATAATTAAGGAATTTGCTAATGAGTGTCTCTTGAATTGTTAGTTTAGTAACTAATTAAGATTATAAGAAAAATCTAAACTCTATACCACGGAAAAGCTAGTTATGTGGCTGCTCCTTTTTTTTTCCTCTTACATTGGGAGTTCTACGCCTTCCATAGAAAGAAATTATAATCTTCGCACATGTATATGTGCAACCGAAATTGGATCTATGTGTGTTTTTGTTTTTGGTGTGTTTTGTTGTGGGGGGGGTTGTTGGTTGGTTGGTGGGGTTGTAAATTTTACGGTTACTTTGTGTATTTATTCTTTTTTTTTTTTTTTGGAATCTTTTTTTTTTTTTTTTTGATACCCGGGAACCCCGTACAGCCGGCAGCCGGCGGGTAAACCCTGGAGCGACGCTAGTGGAGGACCCACCACCCCGACGTCGCGCTTAAGATCCCGTGCGTCCTGCGGGATTTGAACCCCTCCATCCTGGGTAGATGTCATGGGGGCTCTTATCCAGCTAGGCCACCGCAGGCGGTGGTTTTTTTTTTGGAATCTTGCAACTCCTATAATTTGATTTTAACATGTAATACGAAGATCCAGAAACCCTTCAAATACAAAAATGTTGACGTGCACCAACATGTGTATTTTGCATAATTTTATTGGATTTTAAATATTCCTTTCATTTTCTAATTTTGAAGAGAAAGTATTAATTGAAAGATCATGCAATATCGCCGTAAAACTTCATTGCCAACTAATGCTTACCACCGTTGTAGTCGAAGAAGTGGGATTAGCAAACCTGACCTCTGTAGATGCTGTAGAAATCAAACGAGCAAAAGAAACCCGACTTCCATGTAGTTTGATAAACATAGAGGACAAATCCATCGGCCATGATGCGATGAATACGCTTCTAGCTGTAGGAGCTACTATTAATCTGCTCTTCACCCTCAAAATAATATGATGCCCACGTCCAACTATGAATGGTGCAAAAATCCCTAATATACAATGCTTTTGGATTGACTAAAGCATACAAGTTCCAATTCGATGATGTGTTGGAAGAATACGACCCCTTAATGCATGGATCGGCAGTGATGTAGAATGGAGAGCTAATCGACTTTGAGCAGTTCACAATGACCAATATACTGTCGTTGTACATGATGCATGGGTTGTTAAAATAGGAACGTTTACTAAAGTCATACATTGACCATGAAGCATGGTACAAAGACGAGCAGTTATCTTTATGTAGTCTGTTGTTGACCAATTTGACTGGCAAGCGACATAATCGATAGACTGCACATAAAATCGGCCATTAAAAACATATACGGCCTGTTTGTTAAAATATGTTTCTGTTCGCCGAAACAACTATTTTTGTTCTTTTGTTCCAATGAACAAAAAAAGAAAAAGCCTATTTGGTAAAACTTTTGTTCCCGAAAACAACAAATCTAATTTTTTTTTTCCAAGAATAGACTTGGAATAGAAACAAGAAGTAGAAAAAAACAACCTCACCGGCCCCCGAAGACGCCAAGCCATGATGAGGCTCATTGGCCCGAGCCTGGGCTAAGTAAGGTCGACCTCGCCGGGCCACCACCAGGTTGGCGTCACCTAGTGGTGGCCCCTCGTCGAGCCTCGCCGGTCGGAGCGAGGCTCGGCCTCGCCAGGCCAAGGTGAGGCCAACCTCGCCCAAATTTGGTGAGGCCGAGCCTCACGGTGCTCGCCAGGCCATCGACAAGGCTGAGCCTCACCCAGATTTGGTGAGGTCAAGCCTTGCAAGGCCCAAGCGAGCCTTTGGCGAGCTCGCCAGCCCTCGCCCTAGCCTAGCAAGGCTCCGGCGAGCTCATCGGACCTCACCCAGCCGATCGCCGGTGGCCGATAGCCAGTCACAAAGGAGGAAGAAGGAGAAAAAAGAAAAAAGAAAGAAGAAAAAAAAGGAAAAATATTTAAAAAAATTAAAAGAAACAACAAAATTATACAATTTTACCAAGCGCATTTCTTTCCCGGGAATATAAATTTTGTACAGTTATCAAACGTGTTCTTATATAAGAAATTGTTTTTGAGAACAGAAACCAAAAAAAAAAAAAAATCATTTATGATAAAAAATTGTTCCCGAAAACAAAAGCGTTACCAAACGCGCTCATAAAGTAGTGCGATTATCTTCACAAGTCAACTCGTGATACAAGTCACCATATCCTTTTGGATTACTTTTCAACTGAAACGAGTAACTTATATTGCGAATATCACCATAGGGATGCAATGCATCGTTGACTACTCTCAACACTGCAAGTCATTGCTTGCACTAGAACAAGGAGGAATAGCAACACTTGACGGATATTAATGAAGCGGAGAGCATCGATCATGTCTCTTTTGGTCTTTGGGTGAAGAGAAATAGGTAAAGAATTGTTTGGTGTGTATGGAGGCACAATATGAAAAGATTGAGAAAAGATGGGACGATTCTTGTTTGATCGGAGACTTGGGAGTCGCCTAGTCTAATAGAGAAGACCAAGTCAGTCAACGGAACAAATGGATGGAAAGTCAAGAAATTAAAGAGGTGAACCCAAATTGAGGTTCCATTATTGGTGTTGGCGTGGTCTCGAGCGCAGCCAGTGGCTATCCCTTTTTGACCCCTTTGATTCAAAAGATGTCACTCTCTCCACTTGATCGTTTTGTCCACATCCCATCGACAAAGAAACGAATCTCTCTCTCTCTCTCTCTCTCTCCATCACTTCCTTCTGATGCCCCATCTTTCTTCTTAATTTCTTCTTCGTTCTTACCTCCTCCCTTCTTCTTCCCCCATCTTCTTTCTTCACCGCCCCACGATCATAGTAAAATGTATTTATGGTTTTGACTTTTGAGGAAGAAGATCAAAAATAAAAAACTAGAAGGACCAATGGCACAAGGTACAAAGGTGTGGAATGGAGAGGAAAAATCATATCCCACAAACTGAGCAGTGGAAAGTTGGGGCTTCATATGTGGTGAGGATCAACAAGGATATGAACAATCGATAAAACAAAATCAATCAAGTTGAGAATGTTGTAATCACCATTTCTTAAAATGTTGTAATCATTGGTGATTGCACACATTCAATTTGAGGGAACTAGAAATATTAAGAAATCGAAAGAATTATCCGCTCTATATTATTATTATTGAAGAAATTTCTCAAGAGGTTGTTAGAGTAAAAGATTTGAACTTTACCATTGACTTAGGGTGCGCATGGTAAAATTTCTGAAACAGAAATTGATTTACGGCCGAAATCAATTTCTCAATTTCTATTCCCTGACGAGTTTACGAGCAAAGAAACCCGTTTGATAACGACTCAAAATTTCTATTTCGAGGAGAGAAAAGGAATCGACGTGTTTGCTTTGAAGAAGAGGGGTGGATAGAAAAACAATTTCTATTTCTACTTGAAATAGAGAAGCTAAAATTTTTAGCTTCGATTTCTCACCAAAACAATTTCAAACAGATTTCTATTCCGGGAACAGAAAATCAATTTGCGTTACCAAACGGATTTACATTCCAAACCTGTTTCAGGGAACAGAGAAATTGAAAATTGAGAAACGAAATTTTACCATGCGCAGCCGACAAAAACAAAAGTTGATGGGGCTCACCGGGAAAGGTTCTAATTTTAATTGATGCGACATTTTGGCTGTTTTATTGATGCGAGCAATGACAGTGGAGAGAGCGAAGATTTAGATCGAGGGCGAGTGAAACTTTTGGCGAAAGACATAGTGTTTTCTTTTTTTATTTGAGAATTTTTAGTGAATTTATACTATATAAATAAAAAAAATTACAAACCAGTTCTAAACTTATTATACAGATATTACTCAAGTTATAAATCTTTTAAAATTGTTAATATAATCTTAAAATTGTGTAAAATTTCAATGTAGAACACGGTACAGTCATTTACGATCGTCTCACGTGACATGATTGGGTTATAAGGCGAAAGAAGTTGAGAACATAGAATTGATTTGAGTAAATTTTTTTGATTTTTTTTCTTTTTATTTCCCCACTTCTGTTCATCTTTTCTTTGGGTATTCATCCGATTTTGCCATTAATTCTATGCTCTACCACTTTTGGCTTTCGGTCAAGCGAGGTAGCTTCTTGAACTCTTGTTCTGTTGATTTCATAACAGTCCACCGATTTTTGTGTTTTCGTGCCGATTCGTCACGCTTGCGATGCCGTGCTTTGTGTGTTTTGCGATTGATCATGCTTTGTATGGTCTCTTTACCACAAAAGTAGACGCGATGAAGAATAACACATGCGGAAGAAGATGATCAGTAGCGCAGGAAAAATAAAGAGAAGAAAAAGTAAAGGAAAGAAAGAAATAGATCAGAAAATTCAGTAATATCTGTAAAAAGACCGTCATTTAGTGGTATTCTTCCACTTCAGACGGGGTTGTGCCATATAAGACAATTGGCGATGATTGAACCGCCATGTCAGTAATTTCTAGTAGCAACTTATCAAAAAGACTACATTGAAATTAAAATGTTAAGAACTATATTAGCAAATTGGAAAGTTCATTATTGAATTGAATCCTTATAACAGGTTTAGGCTTGAATTTATAATTTTTCCTATATAGAGATTTAAGAAAATACAAGTTCAACTTGAAATTTTGTAAATTTTGTTCTTGATTCTTTGTAGGAAAGAATCGGGACAAAAGAATACATTTTCTTGGTTGTAATTACGTAAGATTTTAAAATATGTTGTTAAGCTAGAATTTTACCTCTAAAACATTTAATTAACTAAGGTCGGCTTCTTTCCTTTCTAAAATGTTTCTAAAATGAAAAGATATACCTAAACAGGTACAAATTTTGAATAATAAACCAATATAAAGTGTTAATTGAAAATCAAAGTTTCTTAGATTAAAATAATACGAGGAAAAAGGTAATAAAATAGAATTGTCCAAACATTTAAGATAAGATCAGACTACGTCATTACATTACACCTTGGAAATTTTATATATTTGCCCATTATATACAACGTATTGAAATTAAACTAAAGCAAACTTTTGACCACACTGACGCGGACTTTGATAGAGTTTTCTGAAAAATAAAAAGGTTTGAGCATGAAATTCAAGACGGGGGTAATTATTGTATAGTAGACATTTATTTTTTTCTTAAATCTATATAATAAATAACAAAAGAAATTGGGGAGGGGGGCGCCTCCCTCTTCCCTTCGTGGCTGATGTCGAGTATATAACCCGCCCATTGAGACACAGTAATCGAGTGATAATTTTTAACAGGAAATTGTAGTATTTCAATCTTGTTACTGGTCAGTGATTTTATATTAATTTTAAACAGAATATAAGTTCTTTCAAAAATAAACTACATAGACATGTTTCATCCAAGATCTTCATTTGCATTTTTTATAAAAGTTTTTTCTGCATAAACAGATGGTGTCTACTTTGTAAAATGTATACATGGATGTCATCTCTGAAAATTACATCCATAGTCGAAATCGACAAGGAAATCATGGGCCGGGAGTAGCACTTCAAGTAGCAAGATCGCAGGTTCTTATTAACATTTTAGTTGTGATTACCCTAAATCATGTAATGACGAAGGAAAATTCTCAATCTTAGTCGCCTTCCCCACCATTTTTGTCCGTGCTCTCTTACCAATTTGTTTGTCCTCTGAGGAGGAGGAGACAAGAGAGTTCAACCATATGAAATACAATGACATAACATTAACCTAAGAGATAGAAAAAGATAATTTCGAAAGTAATCACTACCAAGGTAAACTAACCCAAGTGCCCTCCCAACATAATACTAGGTTGTGGGGACATGTAACAAATACATGAAGCTTTTCCAATCAAACTATGCATGATTCTCTAAACATTATTGCTATCTCCAAAAGGAAAACTAGCGAAAATTGTATGAGAGCTAGAAGAAGTTGAGAATGTTTCTAGTTCCATCACGGCTTTGTCATTGTTGACTGGCTCATCCTGTGGGTAAATAAGCGGTTTTGGAGGCATCTCAAGTTCATCAATATCTCCTTCAAGCATTTCTAGGACTTTGTTCATTGGAGGCCGATGGTCAGGATTTAATTGTATACACCAAAGTGCAACTATTATCATCTTTTTTATCACCTTCCTTTCCTCTTCTACAACTTCTTCCATTTCAAGACTTTCTCCTTCATTGACTTGATGGTACACCCACAAGGGAAAATAAATTTGGCTTGAGCGTTCCGCATTTGCATTTATGTTCTTCCTTCTACCCGCCATTTCCATGAGCAACATTCCGAAACTATAGACATCCGCTTTATAAGATACACCGCCAATATTTTTGTAGAATAATTCAGGTGCCATATATCCCAAGGTTCCTCTTGCAGCAGTCAATGAGACTATGCTATGATCAGTAGGATAAAGTCTCGCGAGTCCAAAGTCAGAAATTTTTGGAGTGAAATTCTTGTCTAAAAGAATGTTATGAGGCTTGATATCAAAGTGTAGTATTTGCATGTCACACCCACGATGTAAGTATTCAATCCCTCTCGCCACCCCAAGAGCGATCTCATATATTTTCCTATAATCGAGGAACTTATCACCTTTATCAATGAAAATGTGCTTATCCAAAGATCCATTTAACATGAGATCATACACGAGAGCTTGTTTCGAGCCTTCGAAGCAAAAGCCAATGAGCTGCACTACATTAACATGGTGAATTCTTCCAATAGTAGCCACTTCACTGATAAAATCTTGGCCATGAGCTTTGGACTGCTTTAAAATCTTGATGGCCACTTCGTTGCCGCTTCTTAACATTCCTTTGTAGACAGAACCATATCCCCCTTCACCCAGTTTGTGCTTAAAATTCCTAGTGATCTTCTTAATATTCGAGTAAGAGTACCTTAGTGGTAGGAAGTTGTTATGAGCTTGCAAAAATTCTTCGATATTCTTGTCATTTGCTAAGTGCCTTCTTCTGTAGTTGTAGATTAGAAATATCGCAACAAATGGCGTTCCAATAGCGAATTTCGCTAAACAGAAATACACTGAGGAAATTTCGATAGGTTAGAATATATTCTTTTAATTATTGTAAGAACAAATCATTGCGGCTTACCTAGTAGAAATGTAAAATCCCAAGCTGTCATAAATGCATAATCGGCGACACCTGTGGAAAGAATGAATAACGTGATTAGGAATCGAAGGAAAAGATACTTTGAAAACAAAACTCACAAGGAAACTAAGTAGTAGCAAGCTTCTTTGTATAAATTGAATTTTGTGCAAAAGAATACGAGAAGTGGGATGCATGCATCTACAAATGAATGGAAACAACAAGCTTCATCTCACATAGATGATAGACAATGCAAGAAATTCCATTTGCTTCGTTAGCAATCAACAAATATGGTGAAACAGTGATTTCATTTTTAATCACTAATTCATTTCTTCTTATCGGTATATGGATACAACTTCTTTGTCAATGAGTGTCTTTCAAATCCTTAGCTAATTGACTAATTAAGGAACTACTTAAGAGATTAATCTAAACTCTAATCAAAATATGAATACAACTTTTTAAGGTATTTGTCAACAAGTGTCTTTCAATTCATTAACTAAGTGACTTACTAAGGAACTAATTATGAGACTAATCTAAACTCTATGCCAACAAAAAACTAGTCATGTAGCTGCTAGCACAATATCCCTTTTTTTCTTTTTTCTTTTTCACAGAGGGTGTTCTAGCTTTTATGTGGAAAGGAATTGTAATCTAGGCACATGTACATGTGCAAATCGGTCTGTTTGGGATGACTTCTACTGTCTCTCCTTTATTTTTTTGCCAATCTTACAGATCCAACAATTTGATTCTACTATGTAACGCTAAGCTCCGAAACCTTTCAAATACACACATGTTGACATATACTAAAATTTATATTTTTTTCATAAAACTTTATTGGATTTTAAATATTTCTTTCATTTCCAGTTTTGAAGAGAAAGCAGCAAGTGAAACAGCGTTCAAAATCATGCAAAGTTGCCATAAAATTTGGTTGCCAAGCGATGCTTACCGGAGGCGAAGGAATCGCAAACCTCGCCATTGTAGATACTATACCAATCAAAATAGCACAAGATAGTTTGCTTCCAAGTCATCCAATCATGAAATTTGAGATCAAATCCATCGGCCATGATGTTATGGATTAGCTCATAGTTCTCGAAGCTACTATTAATCTGGTTAAAATCAACTGATGCTCGCGTCCACCTGCTAATGGTGCAGAAATCCTTAACATCCAATACTTTTGGCTCAACCAAGGCATAAAGATTCCAATTAGATAATTTGTTGGAAGAATACGACCCCTTAATGCATGGACCAGTAGAGATGTAGAGTGGAGAACTAACTGGTTTTGAGCAGTTCACAATGGCCAGTGTACGTATGTTGGGGGAAAAGTATGAGATGCTTGGACCAACACTGTTCATTAGGTTATACAAAGCCAACGAATGATGGGGAAGAGATGAGCAGTTATCCTTTTGCAACCCATCGTCAACTACTTTAATTAGCTCGGCAGAATAATTGATGGATTGCACATAAAATCGGCCATGATTGAGGTACCAAACAGTGCGATTATCTTCACAAATCAACTCTTTATTTGAGTCACCACATTCTCTCGGGTCACTCTTCAATCGAAAAGGCTTTGTTATGTTATGAATGTTACCACAGGATGAAGCGACGCATCGGGAATCACTCGGCCCGGCATTGCTAGTCATCACTCGTAATAGAATGAGAACGAGTAGCAACACTAGATAGACATTCATGGAGTTGAGAGCCTTAATCATGTCTCTGTTCGTCTTTGGGCAAGAAGAAATTCGTAAAGAATTGCTTGGTCTGCGTGTGTGGAGAAGGCACGATATAAAAGGATTGAAAAGAGATGGATGATCCTTGTTTGATTGGAGACTTGGAGTCGCCTTGTACTGTAGAAAAGGCCAAGTCAATCAACGTACTAAATGCATGAAATCGAGAAAATTGAAAGATCACCTCTAGATACAGCGGATTCAGGACATTTCACCTATAGAAAATTCAAAAGATCTTGCTTCACATATGATCTCCCTTTGTCCTCTTATCTCCGAGTTTCATCCACTCTCCCCGTGATTATTGGGTCTACACGAGGGGAAGTAGCTCAAGAGTTGGTCCGGTTTCAAAATAACTTGAAACTTGCCATGTCCAGACGATTCCCTATTTTTGAAACCTAAAGCTCCTCCGTACACCTAGAACCTGGGAAATACCTATTGGGACCAGTTCCTGGTACTAGAGACAAACTCACATACGACATGATTTGTGCATTTCGTCGAGCATGTGGTAAGTACTTTCATGAAGGTGTTTATATTCAAAGCAAGTGAGAGATTAACATCCATATCAACGCAAAACATGTTAACGTACTAAGAATCACCAAGGTAACATCAAACTTGATTGGAGTTTAACTTGAGATGCCGCCAGATTTAAAACGTTAAACGTAAAGAGGGAGAGGACACACAGAGCCGCAATAGCTAAAAGGACCACAAGAATTTCGAGAAGTCTCCTAAAATGTCTAATAAAGGCCCACAAAAAACAATTAAAAAAGAAAAAATCAGTGCTACCTGATATAGAGTCCAAAGGTAACAAATCGTAACCAGAAACAAGACCAACCTGCCAAAGAAAACCGTTCATGAGCATTTTATCATGGGAATCTAATGAACAGCCCATGCCGCGGAATGGATGGCATGGAATGAGCAACCAAACGTGGAAGACAGATCAACACAGTACCCCAAAAAGCAGACTGATGGTGGGATCAACAGCGCGAACTCCGGTGTCGTCGAGTGATGTTGAAGCGTCGTCGAGGGGGACGTCGAGATCGTCCCTCACGAGCACCCTCTCAAATCGGCCTCCTACAGAGGCCCGACGCTCTTCTTGGTCGTCAATTCTGCGGATAAAAATCAGTAAAGGCGCAAGGTCCAGTCAAAAACTGAAGAAGATCCGGTCAAAGATGGGAGTTAGTGACGGAAAATCTCACTAATCGACGAAGGTACGGCAAGGAGAACAAGTGGGAGAGGAGATCAAGCAGAGACAACTATGAGCCTCGTGGCTGTCAAGATCATGACACTGTCGAGATCGAGCCGCGAGAGCGAAAATCCGAGGGAGTAAGAAATCGGGAGAGTGATCATATATATACCGAGGGGGCTTCGTTCTTTTTCTCGGAAGACGCGGGAGAGAGGGGGCGGGGGGGATGGGGCGGGGCGCGTATACTTGAAGAGAAAGGATGTAGGATGAAATATTCGGTGACTGGCCACGCCGCGTCAACGTGTGAGGATGCAAATGTTTCTAACAGGTGGGCCCAAATATAACACATGTCACCTGTTGATTGAATTTGTATAGAACTGACATGATATTACTAATATTTTCTCTCGATTGAAGACCTTGTGATGAACTGCACTGGTTCCAAAATTTGGAATCGAGATTCGATTCACTTTGTACTGTAGAAAAAAATGCGAAGATCATTTGATTCAAGCAAATTTAGTGGACGAGGGTTGTTGCGAGCCTTTAGATGACAGAGAATTCCACGTATTAAATTTCCCTCTCTCTCTCTCTCTCTTTTTCTGTTTATTTGCTTGAATTGTATGTTTGTTTCTGATTTGAAAGACTATGATTTGATCAACTTTTTGTTTGGAGACATGGCACAATGATAATATCCAGTTGATTGTTTGAGAAGATGAGTACAAGAGTTTTTCTTTATTGGTCACTAGTATACTGATTTATTAGCTAGAAGAAGAACTTGGACACATACTTTTGTTATCTTCAGACTTGATCCTTGTATATGTTCTTTAATGTTTTGGAGTTGCAGGCAGCCATTTGCTGATGCATCTATTTTCTAGGATTGACTTTCTCTCCGCTCGATTACGTGTATTACATTCAGCGGCACAATTAGGATCTGAGTGATTAATCTATCAACCGCGCTAATTCAAATGACTTTGTCAACAGTTGATCGATCAAGGGGCATTGATTATGCCAAAGGGCCATTGTTTTTTATTTTTTCAACAAGTTATGTAAGTTCGAGGAAATGGGAAAATAGAGAGTATAAGTTGCAATGAACCTTCCTTTATGTTGGCCCTTCTTCCCAGTCAAGGCGAAATAGAGTGTCGTATACTTGAAGAGAAAAGGATGCAGGGTGAAATATTCGGTGACCGGCCATGCCACGTCAATGTGCGAGGATGCAAAGGTTTCTACCAGGTGAGCCCAAATATGACACGCGTCACCTATTGATTGGATTTGTATAGAACTAACACGACATCACTTAGGGTGCTGTTCATTTCACGAAAAATCACATTTTCGGAAAATATTTTTTAAGAAGTCATTTTCCTGGAAAATGACTATATTTTTCGGTGTGAACTTTGAGTTGAAAATATTTTCCACCGTTCGTTAGTTAATTTAATTGTTTGGGAAAAATTATTAAAAAAAATTAAATTTTAATATTTTTAATTAACCAAAAAATTAGTTTTTTTCTTTTATATTTTTTTAAAATGAATTTTTAATTACTTGTATTTTTAAAAAATATAAATTGTTATTATTTATTATTTTTCTTTCTATTTCTTTTTCTTTTTTCCTTTTTCTTTTCCTTCCTCCTTCCTTCTCCTTCTTCCTCCTTCCTTCGTCGCCGCATGCCTAACGATGGCTGGCTGCCCGGCGATCGACTAAGACGCAATCACGGATCCGGCGAGCTCTAGCGAGGCCCGAGCTCCACCCCAGGGCGACAAGGCTCCGCCTTGCCCGATTTGGCAAGGCCCGAGCTCGCCGGGCTCAAGCCAACTCGGCTTTGCCTAATCGGGCGAGGCTCGAGCTGGCTCACAACCGGTCGCCGGCTGCCATCATGGCCGACGACTAGCCAAGGCTAAGGAAGAAGATGAAAATGAAAGAAATAAAAGGAAAAAAAAAATTAAAACTCGATTTTAAAAAAAATAAAAAAATAAAAAGAAAGCATAAAAATAAAACAAAAATGCGTTTGGTGAAAAGAAGCAAGGTGGAAGAAGTTATGGAAAATATTTTTTCACTTTTGAAAAGTGGAAGACATATTCCTCACTTTTAAAGGTTGTTTCTTCTAATAATGGAAAATATTTTTTTTTTACTAGTTCATTTTCCGTGAAACGAACTCTGGAAAATTCAGAAAATATTTTCTTGGAAGTCACTTTTCGTGAAATGAACGGAACCTTAGACACCTAATGTTTTCTCTCGGTTGAAGATCTTGTGATGAATCGCACTAGTTCCAAAATTTGGAATCGAGTTTCGATTCACTTTGTACTGTAGAAAAAAATACGAAGATCATTTGATTCAAGCAAATTTAGTGGACGAGGGTTGTTGCGAACCCTTAGATGACAGAGAATTCCACGTATTAAATTTCCCTTTTTTTTTTCTGCTTATTTGCTTGAATTGTATGTTTGTTTCTGATTTGAAAGACTATGATTTGATCAACTTTTTGTGTGGAGACATGGCACAATGATAATATCCAGTTGATTGTTTGAGAAGATGAGTACAAGGGATTTTTCTTTATCGATCACATACTTTTGCTATCTTCAGACTTGGCCCTTGTATATGTTCTTTAATGTTTTGGAGTTGCTGGCAGCCATTTGACGGTGCATCTATTTTTTAGGATTGACTTGTTCTCCGCTCGATTACGCGTATTACATTCAGCGGCACAATTAGGATCTGAGTGATTAGTCTATTAACCGCGCTAATTCAAATGACTTTGTCAACAGTTGATCGATGAAGGGGCGTTGATTATGCCAAAGGGCCCTCGTTTTTTTATTTTTTCAACAAGTTATGTAAGTTCGAGGAAATGGGAAAATAGAGAGCAGAAGTTGCAATGAACCTTCCTTTACGGTGGCCATTCTTCCCGGTCAGGGCAAAATAGTGTCGTATACTTGAAGAGAAAAGGATGTAGGGCGAAATATTCAGTGACCGGCCATGCTGCGTCAACGTGCGAGGATGCAAAGGTTTCTAACAAATGGGCCCAAATATGACACACGTCACCTGTTGATTGGATTTGTATAAAATTGACATGACATCACTTAGGTCTGTTCATTTCGTGGAAAATATCACATTTTTGGAAAATATTTTCTAGGAAGTCATTTTCTTGGAAAATGACTATATTTTTCGATGTTAAATTTGAAACCTAAACTTTGAGTTTGAAATATTTTCCACCGTTCATTAGCTAATTTAATTGTTTGGAAAAATTATCAAAAAATTGAATTTTAATATTTTTAATTGACCAAAAAATTAGTTTTTTTCTTTTATATTTTTTAAAAAATGAATTTTAATTAATTGTATTTTAAAAAAATCAAAATTGTTATTATTTTTTATTTTTTCTTTCTTTTTATTTTTTATTTTTTTCCTTTTTCTTTTCCTTCCTCCTTCCTTCTCCTTCTTCCTCCTTCCTCCGTTGCCGCATGCCTAATGATGGCCGGTTGCCCGGTGATCGACTAAGATGCGATCACCAAATCTAGCGAGCTCGGGCGAGGCTTGGCGAGGCCCGAGCTCCACCCCAAGCCGACAAGGCTTCGCCTTGCCCGATCTGGCGAGGCTTGAGCTCGCCGAGCTCAAGCCAACTCGGCTTTGCATGATCGGTGAGGCTCCGGGGCTTGCGGCGGTTGTTGGCCACGGTGGTGGCCGACAACCAGCCAAGGCCAAGGAAGAAGATGAAAAGGAAAAAAAAAAAATTAAAAACTCGATTTAAAAAAAAAAAAAAAAAAGAAAGAAAGCATAAAAATAAAACAAAAATGTGTTTGGTGAAAAGAAGCAAGGTGGAAGAAGTTATGGAAAAAAAATTTCACTTTTAAAAAGTGGAAGACATTTTCCTCACTTTAAAGATTGTTTCTTCCAATAATAGAAAACATTTTTTTTTACTAGTTCATTTTCCGTGAAACGAATGCTAGGAAATTCGGAAAAAATTTTCCTGGAAGTCATTTTTCGTGAAACGAACGAAGCCTTAAACACCTAATATTTTCTCTTGGTTGAAGACCTTGTGATGAACCGCACCGGTTCCAAAATTTGGAATCGAGATTCGATTCACTTTGTACTGTAGAAAAAACTGCGAAGATAATTTGATTCAAGCAAATTTAGTGGACGAGGGTTGTTGCGAGCCTTGAGATGACAAAGAGAATTCCACGTATTAAATTTCCCTCCCTCTCTCTCTCTCTCTCTCTCTCTCTCTTTTTCTGTTTATTTGCTTGAATTGTATGTTTGTTTCTGATTTGAAAGACTACGATTTGATCAACTTTTTGTGTGGAGACATGGCACAATGATAATATCCAGTTGATTGTTTGAGAAGATGAGTACAAGGGGTTTTTCTTTATCGGTCACTAGTATACTGATTTATTAGCTAGAAGAACTTGGACACATACTTTTGCTATCTTCAGACTTGGCCCTTGTAAATGTTCTTTAATGTTTTGGAGTTGCAGGCAGCCATTTGACGGTGCATCTATTTTTTAGGATTGACTTGCTCTCCGCTCAATTACGCGCATTACATTAAACGGCACAATTAGGATCTGAGTGATTAATCTATCAACCATGCTAATTCAAATGACTTTGTCAACAGTTGATCGATCAAGGGGTGTTGATCATGATAAAGGGCCCTCGTTTTTTATTTTTTCAAGAAGTTACGTAAGTTCGAGGAAATGGGAAAATAGAGAGCAGAAGTTGCAATGAACCTTCCTCTGTGGTGGCCCTTATTCCCGGTCAATGTATATATGCCCCACCTTCTATTTGAATTGATAACACAATTTTTATAGTGTTTAGAGTGGATACCCAACTTAAATAAAAACTCTCTTATTTTATTATAAGAACACTCACACACACCAATCACACAAACACATTAGTTTATTTTTTGACTCCACGCGTGGGAATCTTTCTTCTCAATAATCGGAGACTTAACTCTCTCATGATACTCCCATTAAGTGTTTGCTTCACTCCTGGTTTATTAGTCCAAATACATCTGAATGGATGAGCCCAAAAGGCATCTTATCTCTAAATGTAGACTCCTCATATAGAGTTAACGTGCCTTCCCGTACTGGCATCCAATGTAGACTATGTGTTCTTGAACTTCCAAGTGGGGAGATCCTTTAGCATGTGTTTCTTCATCCCTCAACTTATGGCCCGAGCCATACATGTCACAAAGCAAGTGTATCACTCTTTCAAGTTTTGTCCACATATGCCATATAAGCTAACATCACGTAGATAGACTTTAGTCAATGTCCCTCCATGATTGTTGTATTGGTAGATTTCAAATTACGATACGCCTTAACATCTCTTCGACTAAACACCACATAATTGCCCAAGTCTATGAGTCGTGACACAAACAATAGATTTTCTTCATTCCAGACACGTAATGCATGGTTTTTAGTTCAACTTGATGTGAACTAAACCAAGGGGTTGTCACAATTTGGCCGACATGGGCAATTAGCAACCTTGAGTTGTCTACAATGACAATTACTTGTTCATTGGTGTACTCAAAACATATTTGATAGCTCGCCTCGAATCAATAATCCAATCATCAGTGTAGCTACACTGATTAATTTTTCACTTACAATGATTAAGGCTATCCCATTTTCTAACTCTATGATGAAAGAAGCTGCAAGCTCTTCTTGTTCCTCCATTGCAAGATACACTTGGAAATCTCACTCCTTTTTCGCTATCATTCTCCTTAGATGCTACAATGTTTCCTTCAATTCTTTTGCATCAACAATTATTGGCAAAGTGACATACTCTACCGTAGATGTAACATTGTTTGTTACGTCTTTTATTACTCTTATCTTCATTGTTATCTTTGTCGCGATCTCGTCGAGCTCCTCCTCATCCCTTCTGGTTGCTTTTGCTATTCTCCATGACAGGTCCTCTATTTGCCATCTCTAATGCTTGTAGAGTTTTGAGCAGATACCCTAACTTAAATAAAAACTCTCTTACTTTTATCATAAGAACATTCACACCACTCACGTACGAACACACTCCTTTATTTTTGGACTCCACCTGTAGGAGACATTCTTCTTGGCACTAGGAGAATTTCTCAAAATACTCACACCAAGTGTTTGCTTCACTCTTGCTTTAGTGGTGAGTGGCGTTGAGAGTCTCTTTCTTATAATAATAATAAGAGAGTGTTTATTGTAATTGAGTATCCATTTGTATTCTACATGTGGTATTAGAGCTGCGCCTCTGAAACTCAACAATTTTGAAGAGTCAAAATGGGGCTTCCCTGTCATTATCTGAATTATGATGCAGTGTGTATTTAAGTTGCAATTATGCTCATTAATCACGAGAGTGAGAAAAAGGAGAAATTATTGTTATTCAAAATTGAATCTGAATGCTTGCTGAACCTAAACTCTAAGTCCCTAAAGCTCTTTGACATCGAAGCGTGTGAACTTGAAGCAGCTAAGAGTACCCTCAGATGCGGAAGGGATCGCAAGCCACGCATTGCAAAGTTTTTGGCTCCTAGTTTGAGGCATCATGCTGCCGAGCTCGATCGACTTGAGGTTGCTTAGCCATGAATTAAGATTCCTTGTATGTGGGAGATGCAGATGCTCATTGAGTTTGCAGAAGTTGGATAGTTCGTCTGGTCATGATGGTAATGTGATAATTGACTATGGGACAAGGTTTCATGCAATACTCAATTCTTTTTTGTATTATTTTTGACAGCTTTGTTCCAGTCGAATGAGAATTTTGAAATCTAAGTTCTTGTACCGCAAATAATCTCAGCATAAATTGCACAATTTTTTTCCTTTTTTTTTCTTTGGTAAAAAAAGCAGCACTTTCAATCATAAAGAATAATTCGACAAAAAAAAAAATCATAAAGAAGAAGTTTGTGAACACAATCCTATAGCTTCAGAAAATCAAGAATTGATGTGTTGCTGCCTCTTGAACTCAGCGTAGATCACTTGGGAGATTACTGCGATTTACACCGGAGCCCAATCTCTTCTTTGGGCTTTTCCTCATTTTAAACTGGCCCATGTCAAGGAGAGCCCAATAGAGTTGTAGATTGGGTGTCAAAACCCAAAGAACAAATAGCTTGCCACGAAATTGCATCTGCTACTCTCTCCCGGCCCTATGAGAACTCCCTTTGTTCTGAAATTGCAAAAATGTAAGTTCTTGGTTTTCTGGCCCAAAAACAACCTTATTTATTTTCATTTGATCAGATTTTTTTATTTCTTTTGGGGGGCAGAATGTCCATGAAACTTGACTGCAAAGTTGTTTTTTAAAATATTTGCTCATCATTAATAACTCTCGAAATTCAAGTAATTTGTACATTAGTTTTATTACAACATCAATGCCATACGCTACCTTTGATCCTTTGTTTAGGTTTGCTTGAGCATTTGAGGAAATATGCATAATGGGAAACGATGAACCTCTGCTGCTGCTGCTGCTATTATGACAATATGAGCTATGGAATGGAAAGATGGTGCCGCACAAAGCTCCTACTGCACAAGCAATGTGATTGTAAAGCTGTTTACAAACGTAATCGACCCTACCAAGGATCTGAGAAACTCTCTCGATTCTCTGCGTTGGAAATTTTTAGTGCCCTAATATGTATGATTTTGAGAGTTCAACTGCTTATTCTTTTGCATTTTAGCGTCCTCTATGATTGAATGGGATTCGAAACCACAGCCGCATCCATCATTCTTTGATTCCAATTGTTAATGGAGGTGGCACATGAGAGAATCCCATGCATTAGGTAGAATGTAGGAATATTTCAGGGCCGTTTAGAGAGAGAGATGTCAGTGCTTTAGTGATGGAAGAACTCACCAAGTAGTGGCAGCATCGATGCACCCGATACATGAACGACATTATATATATGCGAATACGAGCATCTACATCTCTTTCTCGACCACCCTTTATTGTTCAACAAACCTATGTACAGATCTTGCCGGCAGCTTCTGGTCTATATAGGAGTGTTACTACGGTGGCTCTAGAGGAGCAACTAGTTTGCAGGAGTTTGGGGATTCCGTTTACCGAGTCCTAACTTCGATGAGCCTTCTTCATCGACTTCCCTGGCTCTCTTTGTGAGTCAAAACTCTCTCTGGTATTCCTCTGGAACGGCTATTGCGGCCTCATTATTGGTACTCAATGCCCGAAATTTACTGTCTCTTGGGAGCATCACCTTCCTCAGTCCTTGCAAATCTTCCACGAATCCTGGGTTGGCTGTCCGCAAGCGCCTTCCTGCATGCATACTGAGAACAACACAATCCAATAATTTACTTGGGAAGCCAAGGCACGCTTCTTGAAGGAAATGAGGATAAACGATGAAAATAAGAAATGTGAATGAAACATCTCTACAAAATGTTAGGGAGTTGATTCTTTCTTTTGTGGGCATTCCCTTAACTTCTGAAGTAACTTCTCATATGATTCTACGTAATGTACAAAAAATTCTCTGCTGGAGGGATCATTAGTAAGGCAGTGATGGATAGGACTTGGATCTCGACATTGTAACAGACAATGTCCTTAGTTTTTCATATAAACACACGGCAACGAATTATGTAGCACCATGATGTTCAAGGTAAAAAAGAAGCACCACACGTAAACGAACATCACATGCAACATAAAAAGCCATGTCAGAAAATTGGTTAATCAATATACCTTGATCTTCCTCCCAAAGTTCCTCTTTGTTTTCTTGTTTCTGTATCTTGAGAGCTTCTCCCGGCGCTCTTCGCTGGTGCAGTTGCTGACAATGATCGGCTGCTCAAGTGGAGAATAGATAAGGCTCACATTACCATTATCAAGAGTCTGCCATAAAAACTCAGTATCAATGACCCAGCCCTATCCTGTGGAGATAACCAGAAGCATCTAAAAGTTTCTCAGTCCATAGACTTTGTCACATAGCCAATCAATCTCAAATGAAGATAATCGCCAAAATTTGGTGTCTTGTTCAGGCACAGGCAATCAGAAATGACTAGTGAAACAGCAATAGACATACAACAGAGACAAGACATATGATTTTCAGGCCAAAAAAGGATGTATACACAATGATAGAGTTGAGATAAACTCAAACAATTTCAATCTGAGATATTGAGCCCAAAATCAAGTGCAATAGAGAAGCTGAAAAACAAAAACTAACTGATGACGCGCACAGCTAAATTGAGAACATCATGCAAGGTGAATGACTTTGACCTTTATGTCTCCATCACTGAATGCCCTCCTCATCCCGTAAACAGCTCCATAATCAAGTCTGGAAAAATCCAGGAAACTCGGCTTTGCTGCAGCCCCATGCATCCAGTCCATCGAGGTCAGGCTTCCCGAGCTCACACTTTTCTGAAATGGCTCATCACAAGACAACTCATCCTTTAGGGATTCGTTTTCATCTATCCTCACAGGAGGTATCTTTTCATCGAAAGTTCCAGCTAGCGGCGTGTTAATCCCCGCTTTCTCCAGGAGATCCTTCTTACAATCATAGAAGACCTCGCTGAACAGTGGGTCATTCTGAAGCGACATAAAATCTGCAACCTTCAGTCCTTGAGGCAACATGACATCTTCCCCACTGGACATCATCGAAATGGCTGCTGTCATCGGATCCAGGCCCACAACTGGCTGCGGTTCTTCTATTATAGGCTCTGGAGCTTTGAAAAGATCCCCTTCTGCACCAAGGTCATATTCTGATATGGCGGTGGCCTGAATTAGGTTGCCCTTCAATGGAAAAGAAATTAGAAAAAAGAAACTAAAAATAGGATTAGGAAATTCAAAGACATGGACATGATAGAAATACAAGACAAGCCATGAGTCAAAATGGTTACAACAGAAATGAACTTCTCTAGTATGTGCAGAACGTGATATAAATTTTGGCAGATAATAGTTCAAGGGTAGCTACTACTTAAGAAATCTTACTCATGCACGATAGAGCAGGACTGTAAAGCATCAAAAACAGACATCGACGACATTTTGGATCTTTGATGATCAAGCTGCAACATACGATGGCAATACTTACGGAGATCCTATGCTAATCATCATGATCAAAACCTGGCCCGGTATCATCCTTTTCTACCAAGTTTTCATTAGCCTTTCAAGATGAAAGACAACTACAACTCTGAAAATCTCGACTCTTTTTTGCTAAAATCGCAGCCTTAAAGCTTCACACGATAAAGGGAACAATTCACACTTCCATATTATTTTGCCATCAGATGACTCCGTAGCTTCAAGAGAAATAAATACAAGAAAACTTCTGCGTGTTTCATCAGTCCCTTTATTTAATTCTGTGCTCATCCATATATAGCTTAATGTTTTGGAAAGGAGCCGATAGTCTAAGGAACTGATCCAAAAGCTTATTTCTGAATCTCCAAAACGTATCCATTCGCAAAAAATAGCCAAAAACACCACGTGGCAGGAAACAGAGCATGCGGTTTTTGTCAAAATCCAAGTACCAGATATAGTTCGCTCACCGGAAAGAGCATTCCACTTTAGGCAAAAGCAGAGACCCATTGCTACACTTTCAAAGACTATCAGCTTTCCTTTATCTTTCTTTCTACATATGGCGTTTAAAAATAATAATCTCACAGGATATAAACAATCAAGTGGGAAGTTAGCTTTTGCTTTTTCCCAGAAAACCATTACTGTCTATTTTATTTGTTCTCTAAGTACGTGCTCTTCCTTTTTTTTTGCTGTGTCCTCACGAAGTCTCTTAGAAAGCCGGAGAACCTGCCAATTGGGTTCGAACGCACATAGAAACTTCGAAGCAAATGGAAACAAGCTTATCGAACACGGAAATGGGATACCAAGATTTTTTCCCATCTATGTCCTCTGTTTCTTATCCTTTTAAGGTCCAGCATGTAAAGTGAAAGTCCAGTTGTTTCCACTAACGTTCTTTCGTAAATAACCTTTTACCGGAAAAGGTAAAGAGAAGCTTTCGATGATGATAATTCAAATACCCTCATGAACAAGAACACAAAGCAGCCGCTGCATTACAACATTTTTTCTTGACATTTTCATATTACAAGCAAATTGATCAAAGTTCAAGACTGTGAAGAAACGATCAGATAGGCAAGAGAACACCCGATTTCAGTTCTTCCTCAAACCAAATCTGATAAAGTAAATCAATGATCAATGACTCGTCATGAGCATAAAGTTTTACGCCTCATTCACAAAATTTCTCCAAGAAAAAAACGAATCGAGAAAGTTACTTTCAGCAAACACACAGATGATATCAGCAGAGGCAAGAAGAAGAAGTACCAGAAAACCAGCAATATGATGTGAATTCGCACAGGCCAACAACAGAGCAGTGTAGTCATCATGAAGTATGTATATGCATGCACAGATTGGAGAAGAAGCAGTGAACTGATTAGAGACAGACAGACAGGAAGGGACACAGAGAGACAGAGAGTACCACAGAGGCATTTGACTTGTGGGGTTTCCAAAACTCCTCAACCTGCTGAACTTCCTGAGACAAGTTCTGGAAGCAAGGGAACATCAGTCCTGTCTCTGCATACATTTCTTGAAAAGCCAAGAGAAACCCCCCCAGAAGCTCCCCACTCAAAAAAGCCCAGCTCTTCCCAGAAACAGAGCCTCAATTCTCCGAAAGACGAGGACAGAGCCAGACGGGCAGACACCGCCGCACCCGATTGCTTGCTGTCCTGAAGGGTGTTGAATAAAAAGACTCCAAGGACGAGAGAGGGCCGCTTATATAGAGAGAGGGCGCAGAAAAGAGACCTTTCCTAATGATGCGATGCGAATTGAGGGGGTGGGGTTTTTTTTTTTTATGTGACAAGGACAACTGATGTAAAGGGACCCCATTCTCTCTCTCTCTCTCTTCCCTCGTCGTGTTCGTGCTGTGTCTTTTGCTGAAAATCCCATCTTTCTACAACTTAATTTTCCTTTCATCTTTCGATTTGGGAGGAAAATGGGTGGTTTTTTTCTGGATTATTGAATTGCGAATTGCAGGAGGGGTTGAATGAATATGGACGAAAACACGGGGGACGTGTTCGGGGGCGGGGACAATGCTCGCCTGCTCAGCATCAGTCGTCGTCGGACGCCAGAGGCTGGGGAGGTGGGGGGGGCCACGCGCCTTTCGCTTGGCGTGTAAACGGAGGGACGGTCACTGCGTGCGGCCAATAAACGAGATTCCGGTCATTATGAACTTTGTCGTTTTCCGTTTAAAATGGGTAAAATACCCACCAAGTCGTATCAATTTTTCTAGTATCCATAATGTAAATTAAGTAATTAATGAAAAATTATATTATCGATAATAATTTATATCTAATTTTTTTTATGAGTGATGAAAATATTTTTTATTTATTCATTTTATAAGAAAGACAAGTAGTTATTTTTGGAAAAAAAAAATTCAAATCATTCATTATTGTGTTTGTAATCCGTCGGATTCAAAGAAAAATTTGCAAATTAAAGAAATGTAAGTTATGTTTTCGCATTTAACCTGTCGCTCATCTCAAATTTGATATAATTAAAGTACATGCACGGCATGTGAATTCACCTAATCAAAAGTCCAAATGACAATAAATCAGAAGATGGGTGTGATACCTTTTGAAAGATTGATTATAAAAGCTCAAACTTTCATTGATTATGTCAATCGAATCGTGCAAATAATTCCGAACCCAAACTTGCTCGATAGTATCTTGATCACTGACCTAATATGAGGGTAAAAAACAAAACTGCGTGAATGAGTAGCATAGTCAATGAGTATTGAGTATTATTATGTTATTATCTGCATTATATGTATGAGATCAAAACACCTAACAAGAATTGAGACTCGATAATTGGGGAAAAAGAGGGTCTATATCCAACAGTCTTCAAGTAAAATTTTCGGTTCGGAAATTTGAGCCTAGCAGCTTCTGGATAGTTTCAGAAGCATGAAAAGAATATTATCTAGTATCTCTCTCTCTATTCGTTAAATGCAAATAATGACCATGATGGGCCAGGCGCCACCTTGCGAATGCGAAAATATATATGTATATATTATATATATGTACCTGTCATGACATAATTGAGTGCAATTTGTTTAGTTTGACATCCAACCACTGAGATAATTAAGGTAGCAATCTAGTAATTATATTCGTTCGTCAACCATCTAGGACGTCAAAAGCTGAATTGATTGCATCCACTTTTAAATTTCTCAATTTCCATTCTCCTTAATTAGAGTATAACATGTCTACTTTTTGCATGGCATGTGCTTTTCAATACATAAATGGTTAATCAATTTATTTTATTTTATTCTTTTCCAAAAGATTTAGGTCATCAATAATTCACACATTCGGGAAACTGGGGACATGTGTGGTGAAAAGTTTTGTTACACCGGCTGAATTTATCTCACGCTGATTTTTATCTTTGAAAATTTAACAACAAAAGACCACAGATCTCTTCTATTTAAAAAGCGTGCATTTTTGTTATTCTTTATGATGAAATCGATCGTGATTCCTTGAAACTATATTCAAGATCACTCAGGCGAAAAAATTATCTCGACATTCTCTTCCTTCTTTTTTTTTTTTTAATTTATTTTAAATGTTGGCAACACCTTTGGCGGGATGACTACTTCGTCTTCATAAGGAATTAGTTTGCGAAAGCCTCGAGCATTATAGCCATGTAAACTCAGAAGTGCGCAAGACATTCTGTCAAAAAGTTGCGTTGGACCCGCCAATGGTGGAAATTGCCAAAGGAGTCGCTGTTGATTAAAGATGGACGACATGAACTCAAAGACTTATTCAGCAGCGTGCATTAGGTCTTTTCGTTAAAGCAAGCGCATACGATTCGCACACATCATGCAACGAGTCGACCTCGTGGAAACATTTCGGGAGGTATATAACTTCTGCAGCTGTTCAGCACCTCCAAGCTACCCTTTCATCACGACCTTGACATCATGGTTTTCTTTATTCACACAATACCGAAATGTCGAAACAGTATGCCCGAATTAATCTCGAGATAAACGCAAATTGTCGAGTTGTGTTTCGGGTAAGGCTTCTCTTATAAGATGAGCAACCTGACTTGCGAATTTGATTGATGAAAATATCATAGTTGAGCACAAAATGTCTCTCATTGAAACGCGGCGGATTTTAATCATTTAAATAAGCTCTTCCCCCAATAGAAAAAGGAAAATCAGTATGCAAAGCCAGTCAATATTAAGAAGCGAAGTAAGTTAATTTGTGAATCAACGCTTTTTATCAATATTTGATTTGACATATACTCACGTTGGCGGTCACTATCGTAATCCTATTAGTGTGTAATCTTTTATTTTCGCTGTTTGTGCACGAAATAAATTTCTTCTACTATATATATGTATACCACAGTTCCAAGAGGCCATGTGAATAAGCCACCATGCTATTGTTATGCCACTGACAACAAAACCCTAATCATGTTCTCCAATCAATAATTGGTCTCCAAGGACCATATTTGGCAGTAGTAGCATCGAACCATCTTGTGCAAAATGTATCGTCCTCAGTGGAAGAAAGGGTCATTTAAAGAAAACCTGTTCAGCCCATAATAGACCATCAAAATCTGGTAGTTGCTTTGCAACTGCTGACAGCACACCTACTTCTAAAATTGAATAATTAGGGCTTGAATTCCAAAGGGAAACGCATGCTTAAGCCGATACTTTTAGCGTTAATCAAGGATGAAATAATACCGCACTTTGAAAAGATTAAAGAAATAGGACAAAACTGGCCTATCCCTTGGTGAAAGTGGTAGAGAAAAGGAGTGAAAAAAATGGAGAAAACAAAAATAGAAAGAGAGGGTACTTATTTGATATAGAATAGCTCTATTTTATTTCCCTTTTACTTTGGTTGTAATTTCGAACAGTCATTCTCGTACTATTACTTTCTACGAAGGTGAAATACCTGAAGAGTTAGATTTACTAATTATAAACTTCAGTTGACTAGTGAAATAAGTCTTAACGAAATTATTTTTGTGAAAATACACAAAATTTATTTTCGTGGCCTATATGGCTTGGAAACTTCTGCTTTTGATGTGCTGGGTTTTCTTTTTCCAAGGCTTCAACACAAAGCTAAAAAAATTCGATCACGGAATGAAGCGAAAACCGTCATCATCGACCATTGTTTTCTCCCCCTTGATAATACAAAAAGAAAGGAAACGGAAAGAAATTTAAAAAAAAAAAAATGAATTTTATGAGCTGTGTAGATGTATACCCATTTAAGATTCTTCCTTCCAATTTGATAAAAAAAATATTCAAATTCTCTTCCAATGTGGAAAGGCCTGTTCCCACCATGCTGCAAATTGGCATTTTAAAAAACGTTTCTTGAAAAGCGTCGAGCCTACTTTTGTCCCTGTCTCAAATTTAACTCGTCAAGTCGAGGAAGGGCATAAGATCGATCCGCTAACGGAATTGACTGTATCACCATTGGAAGGAGGAATCTACGCGCTTCGAAATTTTTTCACCAAAAATGTCATGGACAACCTTCTTTTTTTTTTTTTTGCTGATCATGGACAACCTTCAAACGAGTCATATAATCAGACTTGGAACCTTAACCATCCATTGACTTTTTTGTTTTTCATAAGCCAAGATCTTGTGAGGGAAATTCAGCCTTTCGATTTACCCTTAGATCGAGCAAATCTATCTCTGAAATAAGAGGCGATGAATCAATGAACGATCATTAAGAAACCCTCTCTACATCTTCAATGGTTAATAGTTTAAAGAAAAAAAAGAGTATTGGGCCATCATACCGCATTAGGTAATATATCCTAGTAACATTTGTTCATAATGAGTGATGCAAACTCAATGCGGAGAAAATTACTGACTTAAATTACTGTTTATCCGTTTTGAATTAAAGCTCTTCTACAACCTATTTTTGATTGGCAAATGGCTGGAGAGATTCTCAAGAGGGAAAGTTCCAAGAAGTTCTCTTTCTATGAGGTAGGATGCAATGATCATTGGCGTGGCATAGCCTTTCAGTTTGAAAGAAAGTTGATGGGAATAACTTGTAGTTGGGTTGTAAAGTGAGCGAATTTCAACCATAAAGGAAGAAAAAGGAGAAGTATATGCTCCAATTTTGGTAATGAAGAGTGATGAAACGTGCACTTTGGGGCGACTCATGGGCAGTACGATTGAACCTCAAATTCCCACATTTGGAAAAAGAGATCGTAAAGGGGAAGCTCCATGGAGGCTTTAGGTGCGCAACACTTGTCAACCGCAAGAAGAAGTGGTTCCAACCAATAGAATGTGTACGCATGTCACGTTGCCGTCGTAACGCTTGGCGGCCATACAACGACATTGACGTTTTGTTGACTTTAGCGGACAAAAAATGGGCAAATAGACAAAAAAAGATGCCTTGTGTTTCAACAAGGTTATTGGGAAATTATATGCCAAGGGTTGGAGCCACATGATTGGACGTTGTTAAATAGAATACATTGCACCATCTTCTTCTTCTTTTTCCAGTCAAATTATTATTGTTTTTGTTTCATTTTGTGATATTCATAATGATAATAGTCGAATATTATGCATTTTTGGCTAGAAAATACAAAGAGAGGACAAGATGAACGATGGAGAATGCTGGCCGAGTGAGGAAACGCCAAAGGCCGATGCCAAAGTTCATGCACTTTGAGTTTGGGTTTGAAAAAGTCAATTTATGTAGTTTCCACTAATTAAAATTACCACATATTTCTTCTATATGATATTCATGAAAATGGAACCTTTTATTATCATTGCTTAAAGCAATTCTATGTGCAAACTTCACCCAATTCAGTAATTAAATATGTCTGCGCGCATCTCTATTCATACAAAATAAACTTTTGTTGCAGTTCCAGTTAACTTTCATCTTTTCGGAAAAAAAAAAAAAAAATTATTGACGTGCCGTTAATCCTTGGTAGCGAAGAATCAACATGGTAGTCCCAACTTTAGTTGAAGGGAGTTTTCTTGTTGTCTGTTTGTGGCAAACTAGATGAAGAGATTGAAACCCTGACCTTTTTTCTTGGTTGGCCAACGAGCATTAATTTTTCGATCCTGAGCTTTGTCTTGAGGGTTAGGAGGAGTGAACTTGGGAATGGTGGCGATGGACAAAGACAAAAGAGATGGGCCTGAAAGGAAATAACACACAGCTGGAGAGGATTGTCGGGTAGTGCCCCTTTTGTTTTATCTTCGAGATGATGAATTGGAGTTGGAATTGCCTTTGGTTTTTCAATTGGGACCCTCTTGTATCCCTCGTGTGGCCCAAAAATTGAAGACCCTTTTTGGATTCTTTCGGGATGGGAGCATATATGAAGTGATGAAACTTGAAAACGAGGGTTTTCCAGAGTGGTTTCTAACTAGTTGAAGTTGACATTTGACAAAAGAAGCTTTTCATTTTAGTGCCACTACAATGCCACAAGACATGCATTTGCTAGCTTTAATTCCATGTTTGGTAGCTCCATTATAGCCTTTTTTAAAGTTGCTGGGTGGACTCAAAGTTTTGCTATTCGAGTTCCAGATGTGTGCACTTAAATCGATATTAATTTACGAATTAATTCACAAGATCGATATATTGATTGAGAACCATATTAATCTATACTTGAGCCGAACACTTGAATTTTGACTTGCATCTTACCCTTATTTATGAGGTTGATAGAGTGATTTATTAGTTAGAAATTTACATTACAATTGATTTTCTCATTGTAGTTAAAAAAAAAAAAGGCACAAGAGTTCATCAAAATTTCTACTTATCTAAAGAAGCCAAAATCCGTGCATTTGTCTATGGAAATCAATATCATTCAGCGGCCTTAACGCAACTAGAGAATTCGAAATAACTTAATAACTGGCCCTTGGTGTCATGAATTATCAGGATAGGGTTTTTCACATGTTTATAAATGATGACAATGCAACACCATTGTTGTTTGAATGTAAACAAAATGAATATGCAAAACAGAAAAGAAAAAACAGAGAAAAAATGAGAACGGTCAGTGCTAGGGAATCTGACATAATATGTATGTTCTAGCGAAGATAAGGACATGATATCCATGTATTGATGTTCCGAAAATACATACCTTCGGTAGAGTGATAATGGTTCAACATTTCAAACCTTTGCTCATATTGCAAAAATTTTAAAAAAAAATTTAAAAAAAAAGTACATCAAAATGATACAATAAAATCTGAGAAGTTGCCCTATTTTATTTCATTTATTTTTGGTAAAAAACTACCAAAAACCCCAAACTTTGCCTAAAGTAACAAATTTACCTCAAATTTTTTTTTTACATGAAAAATCCTAAACTTTGATAACTATGACACATTTACCCCAAACTCTATGACCAATAAGCATTTTTGTCTTTTTTTTTTTTCTGTTTTTCCTTTTTTCTTCTTCCCGCTTCCCTCCATCAACCATAACGGAGGGAAGTTTCGGACTTAGGCGAGGGCGCCCTCGCCTAAGGTGTTGCCCTCGCCAGCCTAGGCGAGGAAAGCCCTCACCAGATTTGGTGAGGGTGGCCTTTGCGTAGGCCAGATCTAGCGAGGATAGCCCTTGCCTAACGCCGACGAGGGCAAGGACAGCCCTTGCCCAACGTTGGCGTGGGATCTAGCAAGGGAGGCCTTCACCCGACCTAGTCGAGGGTTGCCCTCACCCAACGCCGTCGCCCTCACCTGAGTTCATCATGGCCAGCGGAAGAGAAAAGAAGAAGAAAAAAAGAAAAAAAATTAAAAAGTAAAAGACGAAAATGCCCTATAATTTGGGATAAATGTGTTACACGGATACATATTCAAGGTTTTTTGTGTTACAAAAAAAAAATTGGGATAAATGTGTCATGGTTAGCAAAATTTAGGGTTTTTCATGTAAAAAAAAAAAGTTATGGATAAAGTTATCACTCTAGGCAAATTTTTGGGTTTTTAGTGGCTTTTTCCCTTTATTTTTCTACATATCTAGCTAAAAAAATGCATTTAAAAAGGCCAACTGAAATCCCTCTAGGCAAAAATTGGAAATTACACCCACATACATACTGAAAATCTAAAGAGATCCAGGAAGGTTAGATGGAGAAATTGAATCTTCCAAACACTTACATAGAAATTTACACTTTGTTTGTTTCGCAAAAAAAAAAAATTGAATAATTTGAAAAAAATATAATTTTTTTAAAAATAATCGCATGTCTCGTTTACAAAAATAAATGGATAAAATAATATTTTCAAATTCACAAAAATGTTCATACATAAATTACCATTAATAATGAAAATAATTTTTATTGATTAATTATTTTAAATGATACAAAAGATATTTTTGAAAAATATTTTTTAAATTATATATTTTTTGCAAACTAAACGATACCTTAATCACGTGTTCAAGCAATTGTCCACATCAATTCCTCTAAATTTATCGTACGAACCAATTCGCGTATGGACAAGAACAGTAGTAAAATCACATTATGACGGGCTCAGTGGAGGGGAAGATGATAAGTGGATGTGACCCATCATGCTATTGCTGGGACACCAATTCCTCCATCTTGATAATAAATCTCTTTTGTTTTCTTCTGGCTTAATATACATATACTTTATATATATATATATATATATATATATATATATATATATATATATATATATATGTATATATACATACTGTATATATACATACTGAGAAATTATTATGATATATAATATTAGGAGCAATAACGGTCCATTAAGATAAATCTATATTATTTACATTTCACTTTTAAAATCTCTGCAAATAAAGTTCTCTGTGAGGTCAGGCCCGTGTCCATGTTGCGCAACATGGTGAACTTAAAATTAATGTCATGAGACTTATACTGCACGAAATCACGTGAGATTGTTATCCGGCTCACATTAAATAATGTTTGTACATCACCTAAAAATAAAGCTTTTGATCGGTACTATCGTGTTAGATTCATTTTTTTCCTATTTAAAAAGTTGCTATCTCCATCATGAACATTATTAGGTATAATTTACTCTGCAAATAATGAGAAAATTAATCATACTCATCTTTTTGGCATGCTATTGTAGACGTATCTATCAAAGCTATTATCGTCTTGAGATTTCTGTGTGCAGCCAAATCCGCAAGGTGACATGTCGTATGATGTGCCAAATCACGCGAGATTAGCTGTCACTTTCCAACTTTAATCCAATTTGGACACTCTCGCAATTTGATGGGTAGTACATTTGATGCACTGTTGTCAATATTGGTTGTCAAGTAGTGAGTCTCTGACCATGCTAGACAAATAATGCTATTATATGCAAAAGTTTATTTATTAAATTGACATGCCAACTGGCGTGGCATGTTGAATATATTTCACTTGTTAAACGACTCATTTGTAGCTAATCACGTTACTTAAAGCCCCACTTGGAAAAAGGATTAGGGCTATGTTTCCGGACCGATCCTAATTATATTTGGATAATTGATTTTTTTTTTCTTCCTGCTTAATATACTTGTACATATATAAAGTTAGGAGCAAGGACAGTCTATTAAGATAAGTCAAATATTATTCACATTTCACTTTCGAGATTGTTGCAGTTTTCTATGAGGTCAAGTCCCTGTCCATATTGCCCAACATGGCGAATTTAAAACTTAAGATAAGTTACTAGAAGTCTTAAAACTAGTTGCCAAAGTACAATTAACTGTAAAATTTTCAAAAAGTATAATTATGTCCTAAAATTTATCAAATTAATGTAATCAAGTGCTTATATTAATTTCATCCAACTTAACTAATGGAAAATACTAACTCTGCCCCTTTTTTTTCTCTCGATTGTGGTGATGGCGTCATTAAAACATGAAACATAAGGCCAATATGATGTTGTTTGGGTCCAAATCTGATTTTTAATACAATTTTTTATTTAAATTATATTTAAAATAAGCGAACTTAAAAAAAAACACACACATACACACAAAGGAAAAGGGGGAAAAAAGGAAAACTAAGCCCTTCCCTATGTTTTTATTCTTTTTTTTTTTTATTTTTCTTTCTTTTTAAATATTTTTTTACATTAAAAACCACAAATAATATCAACTGTGACACATATACCTTAAACTTTTCTCATGACATAAAAAAAACCCAACATTTATACCTTTATGATAGATTGACCCTCTATCAAAGTTCTGTTAGATGATTTTTTAGTCAAAACAATGTCATTTTTAAGTTATTTAAGCCACATGGGCACCATGTGAACATTGTTTGCTTTTATGATATCAATGTAAGCAGATTTTTAATGATCCTTATTGATAGAACTATGATGGACAGCAAATTTGTCACATAGGTACAAATTTGAAATTTGTTTATGTCACAAAAAAAAATTATGATAAATGTGTCATAGTAGACATAATTTAAGGTATTTTGTGGCTTTACCCTAAAAACTTAATTAAAATTTGAATTTAAAATTAGATTTATACCAAAATGATGTTGTTTTAGTCACATTAGCACCATGTAGGATAGAGAAAATAATTAAAAAAAATATCACGTCAACATTTTTCGCTAGCCAAATTAAAGGGATAAGACATCAAAAATGTCGTAACTTTCATACAATACTCATTCAAGTGTTAAAACATTTGTGGTGAATGTTTTTAAAGATTTATAGTATTCAAGTGATCAATTAAAAAGTTATATAATACTCAAATGATCAGAAGAAAAAAAAAAAAACTACGACACTCAAATCAATGCTCAACATAAGTTATGGCACTCAAGTAATTGAAAAAAATTATAGCATTCAAGTAGCTATTGTACAAAAATTATGGTAATTGTGATATCATTTTCTCATTAATTGAACAAAGTCAATAGAAAAAGACTTATTGCACTAATTTGATAAGTTATAGGACTTAAATACACATTTTGAAAGTTTTAGTATTCAATTATATTTTATAACAAGTTTTAGGATATTTAGTATACTTATCCCTACAAATTATGTCACGAGACTTATACCACATACAATAACTACATTTTGTGATTCAGTGCACATTAGATGATATTTGTGCACCACTTAAAGCTAAACCTATTGGTTGATAATATCATGTTAGATTAATTATTTTCTATTTAAAAAGTTACTATCTCGACAATGAAAATTATTAAGTCTAATTTCCTATGTAAATATTGAGAAAATTATTCATACTCACTTTCTTTGGCACGCTATTGGAGACGTATCCATCAATGCAATTGAGAATTTTGAGTGTGGCCAAATCTGCACGGTGACATGTCATGTCGTGTGCCAAATCATGAGACATTACATGTCAGTTTCCAACTTTAAGCAAATTTGGACATACTCGCAACTTGACAAGTCGTAGATCCAGTGCATTGTTGTCAATATAGGTTGTCGAGTACAATGTACTAAATCTCTGACCATGCTGGACAAGTAATATAAATATGTAAAAATTAATTTACTACATTAAAATGCCAAGTAAAGTGCGTTTGGAACATTTCTATTTAAAAATTATTCCGTAAAACAAAAATAAAAAAAGTGTTTCTCATTCTAACATTTTTGAACAAAAAAACGCTTTTAAAAATTTATTCTAATAATAAACGAACAAACACGTTTAGTAAATTTGTATAATTTTTTTATTTCTTTTATTTTTTAATATTTTTATTTTATTTTTTTCTATTTTCTTTCTTATTTTCTTATTTATTTTTTCTTTTTTCTTTTTTTTTTTTTCTTCTTTTGGCCGGTCGCCTCATGGCCATGGCCATGGCGACGACGCCGACAAGGGCCGGCGGCCTCGCCCAACCGCCACGGCGAGGCTCGCCGGCCCCCCGGCCGACGCCGAGCCTCACCACCCGATCCGGGCGAGATCGAGCTCCCCGGCCGGCGCGAGGTCGGCCTCGCCTCGAGCTCGCCCAGATCCGGCGACGCCGAGCCTCGCCGGCCACTAGGCAAGCTCGGCCTAGTTGGGGGCCGACGACACTCAAGCGAGGTCGCCAGCCCTCGACGTCGTCGCCGGCCCTCGACGGCCGGTCGCCAACCCTGGCCGAGGCCTAAGAACCACCAAAGAAAAAAGAGAAAAGAAAATGAAAAGTGTTTCTAAATTTTGTTCCGAAATAAAAATAACTTTTTTTGTTTAACTTAGTTTTAACAAAAAAAAATAATTTTAACAAAACGCAAACAAACGCGTTTGCTTTTTTTTTCCTGCAACAAAAACAAAAAAGTTGTTTAAAAACAGAAAAAAGAAACGAAAACAAACGTAGCCTAAATGACGCGGGATGTTAAATATATTTTACTTGTTAAATGACTCATTTGTAGCTAAAAGTATTACTTAACGTGTTATAAACTTGAAGCACTAAGCCGCACTAGAAAAAAATTTGTGGCGACTGATCATTTAAAACTAGATAGGTAAGAGATAGATATAGTAAATATAAATTATAGTTCCATGATTGGACAAACTTCGCATTCAACTTGTCACGTAAAGTATAATATCAATTCTTCAACAGGTAAATTTTGCTTCTTATACGCTCTGAAGGGACGAGGATTGAAAGATTTTCAGATAGGTACATGCAAAGTCTTCACCGAAACTAGCTGTTTTGGTCCGACGGTTTTAGCCTTTCATGTTTACCTCGAGCATATACGGTCCATATTCCAAACTCCTCCCCAGCAAAACCATGTCCTTTTACAAAGAAACCAGTGCTGTAGCGCGTTCATCTGTCTGCATCAGCCTCTAACCACAACACCTTCTTTTAATATCAGTTCTTTTTCTTTTTTTTTGGTCGGACTTTTAGTATCAGGTTAAGAGGTGCAAAACATAGTCTTTTTGGACAAGACCACTCATTATTGTACCATGTCCAAATCTATAGACATGAGAAATCTAGATATTTAAAAACTGGGCGCAGTTTTTCCTTATTATTAATCATGACAGTGACCAAGAAGTTAATTTTATTAGTGCAAGTTGTCTTTAGTCATCTTTCTTGTCGACAGCGATTTCGATCAATATTGCGCATATAGGACGGCGATCTTTTTTATATGTTAGTTTACTCCGGCTCCTACCCAGATTTCCTCACCCATCGATCCAAAAATAAATAAATAAATAAATTCAACTCCAGATATTTTCTCCCTAAGGCGGTGCTGCTATTTTATGCATCTCGTTCTTTAGAGCGCATTCTCCAGAAGAGCATTGCACTTGGCAAGTCCCAATAAAGCTGCATGATATGGTCTGGTCCGATGAACAAGGCGAGACTATTCTTTGGGTTGAATTTTGGGGTCCCTGTACATGCCCCAGCCAAAACGCAAGTTACAGGTTCAAGACATCACTAATAATAAAAGGAAAGAAAAAGAAAATAAAATAGATATGAATTAGATTCTGGAGCGCTAAGAAGAGAGAGAAACAGGGAGTCAATTCAATGCGAGCTCAATCGCATGGCAACTGCCTGGGGATAGGACAATGGGTGGTGGCGCCCATCACCTTTTTGTGGAAAATGGCTTGTGAAGACGACTTGGGAGCAGTCTTCAATGGGTCGATTGAAGAGTACACAAAATAAGACAAAACAAAGAAGAATACAGACTGTATATTTGCTGAAATTCCACAAAGCGATGCCGTAATACAAGCGACGGTGTCTATGTCTTGACAGCGTAGACATGTACACAACGTGATCGCATTGAATGGGTTTCGTTTAATAGCTTCGAGCCCAACTATAGCTATGTCGTCGCATTCAAAAGTTTGACATGTGAATGGGAAATGAGTGAGTTTGGATTAAGATCTGTGTTGATCCCTAGTAAGTTAAGCTAGTGTCAAGGTTCAGATGGAGGGCTTTCTATAACTACACTTTCCGGTGACCATTTAACGTTCCTCATTACTAAGGTTGGTTCGGTTGTTGGGTGTTGCAGTCCCCACGGACTAAGCAAGCCGTGGGGCTAAAAGAATTTATACTTTTGACACAACAGATGCGATACTAAGAAATTCCTACATCAGCTTATAATAAGTAGGATATAAAAAAAAAATGAATGTCACATGTGGACTCTTAGTTGGATTATTAATGTTGTAGTAATCGGAAGGCCCAAATTGTGTTTCTTGTCCGTAGTTTTCGAAAAGTGATTCCATTACAATCAAATTAATAAGCATTTGTACGTAGATTGATTATATAGAGTGGCTAGGAAATATGTATCGCCTTCCTAATCCGAAATTACATATCGGACAAGTAGCAAGTTAGAAATTTACTGAGTTGTGATCCTCCTAGCGTCTGGTAACTTTTGTTAAATGTTTTGATAAATTCATCATTGTTTTCAATGTTTAAAATAGACACCGATTTTCTTATTTATGTATTGTTACACTAGATATCTTAGTGACTTATCAAAATACTATTTTGGAACCATATGTTTATGCCACTTGTAACTTTTTAAACTTGAATACCTTCCTCTCATTCTCCATCAAGTATTTTCAGCCCAATGTCTTAATTATTTTTAACATTGGTTAATCATTCTTATCCTTTGTAACTCATATAAGTCTTCTAAGTACATCCCCCTCTTGATCATATGAAGCCGCTAAAGTATTCAGGTTCTAAATAGAAAGCTTCAACTCATTCTTGCAAAGAAAAGAGAAAGCCATAGTCACATTCCTCTCTAATTTTCATTTTCCATCTTTTGCACTTGTGTTATTAAAGCCTCTAATTCAATCTTTCAAGAGTTTACAAGATGGTTTTGTTGGCTTTATTCTCTTTCTTAAATTAGTTTTGTTGAAAGTTTGAAAGTTGTTAATCTTTGTTCTTGTTTATTTTGCCTTGAAGGTGATTAAGGCTTTGAGATGATAAAGTTTTTGTTAAAGGTAAGTGAAACTTTATGAATTAAGTTAGATTATTCTACTTAGTACTCTTAATTTGATTTTCTGATGGTGGTTAATTTTAGCTTAAATTTTGTTGTTGAGTGTGAGAAAGTTTCACTGATTAACTATTGAATCATTGTGTCCATTTGACTTGAACCAATGAATCTTCACGTGCTGAGGTTAGAATATAACAGAAAATGAATATGTAAATTATTCATATTTGTCAAGCTTACGTTTCTTGTGTCACACATAACGTTCTGGGGCATCACAAAAGGTTAGGCTTTAATAAACCCATTTAATTAAGATAAATCAAAAGGAAAAGGTAAGGCGCAAAGAAAAGAATAATTTAGGCTTCATGATTGCAAATGTTCTAAGCCTGAACATAATCGTTTCTTGCATAAAAAGGCTTGTGCAAAAATCATATGTCTGGTCAAAGCGTACGGAAAACTATAATGTGTTTTGTGTTGGATACTTTAGTATGGACAAATTGACATCTTTAACTCACATAACAATTATAGACTTTCCCGAATTTTCACTTCACGTTCACACTTCGTGTTGTGTGCTAGGAAACACCGACGCTCCTCAGGAGCTTTTATATTGTGTCAGACACTCTGAAACATGTTTGACACTCTCGAACACTCTCAGACACTCTCCAACACTCAATCAACATGTGTCGAGAAATCCGGCATCTAATCAACTTTCCTGACACTTGAGTCAAAATTCTAACATACGAGTTTCCAACACGTAATTCGACATGTGAGATCAATTTTAAAAATTTTCAATAAATGAGGGGTCAAAATATATATATGAAAAAATAAAAAAACAATAATAAAAATAATAAATGTGAATAAAATAAAATAAAATAAACCTAATATTCTTCTGATTTTGATTCTCACTTCCCGTGACGCACAATTCAGCTTCAAGTTTTCTTTTCTTCTCTTCTGACGTTTAACACGCAAATCCATAATGGAAATTGCTTATATTTTTTTCCCTTCAAATTGCTTATAACAAAAGTTACCAAACGCTAGGAGGATCACAACTCAGTAAATTTGCCAAATTAAAATAATGAATGATATTAATAAATTGTGGATTGACGTTTTTAATGTAAATTCATTCTAGGCTTTTTTTTTTTTTTTTTTTTTTTGGTGAAGGTAATAATAGTATTAAGGGAATGGACAAACGTACAAAAGATCGGGACCAAAACCTACACTCTCGCCAAGAAGCAAAAGTGGAGGGGATCCGATGTAAAACCACAAGGCAAAAAAACCCACAAGGAAGAACCCACACAACAAACCGAACGACCCACCCTCAGGCAGGACCACCGACCCTCACACCCTCTAACAAGGAAAGCGAAGAGCGGAAATGTGAACAACTCCAGACACAAACTAAGGAGGATCCGGAGAGCTCGAGAAAATCACGGGGTCAAAGCCCCACCCTCTTTGAAGCCTTTTGTTCCTCGGAGAAGGGGCAACATCCTTGAAGGTAAGGGCTTTGTCCCTAACCACCTTCAACAAATGTTTTTTGAGAGCGGCCTCCGCGCACGATTCACCCCTGAAGATGATTGCATTCCTTTTCTTCCATATGAGGTGGCACAAAGCACCAAAGGAGAACCGTGCAATCATGTGATAGAAGTCATTTCCGGAGAGGAACTTCATGGCCCAGGGAAGCACTTCATTCCAGCACCTGTTCCTCCAGGGGAGGTTGCACCTGGCGGCCCAAAAGAAGGCCAGTGAAGCCGAGGTGCGACACCCGAAGAAAAGGTGGTCTATAGAATCTGGGACCTCGCTACAAAAAGCACACACATTAAAGTCAATACGTCCATGGGATAGAAGCATGACCTGTGTGGGAAGCCGATTCTTGACTATGAGCCATAAGATGAACTGGAAACGAGGGGCTACAGCATTGTCCCAAATGAGAGGAGCCCAGCTGACCCGAGGTTTCTTCGATCTAATAGAATCCCATGCAGATGCAACGAAAAAGAACCTGACGGATGACCGCACCAAATAAATCTGTCGCTTCCAGCAGTCAAAGACGGAATAGCAAGGCCCCATCTCGACAACAACTCCCTGAATATGAGACCCATCGGGGTAAAAAGATCAGCTACCACCGCATGATCGGGAATGAGGAGCCTTTCCCTGAAGGAAGGAGGCACGAACCCATCCAAAGGGCCACAAGACAACCAGTAGTCATGCCATAAAGAAACAGCCAAGCCGTTTCCAATGTTCCACCGAAAAGAAGTTCGGAAATACCTTCTAAGCTGGAGAATTTTCTTCCACGACCAAGAACAAGTCCTCGGTTGGGAAGCGATCCAGAAATTTCTCTTGGCTAAAAAGATAGAGTGGATCCACCGACACCACAACGATTCCTTATCAGAAAAGAGAATCCATATAAACTTTACCATCGAAGCCTTGTTGCAGTCTCTCAGGTTCCGAATGCCAAGACCGCCTTCCGCTTTAGGGTGGCACACATCCTCCCACGTGACCTTAGCTCCCCCTCGGCCCAGGGCCGTGCCTTTCCACAGAAATTGTCTCATAATTCGTTCAATGTTTGAAAGAACCGAGGCAGGGAGAGTAAAAACACTCGTCCAAAAAGATTGGATCGAATGCAGAACAGAACGAATAAGCTGCAACCTCCCTGCTAATGACAAAAAACGATGCGCCCAAGATTGGATCCTAGCCGTAATGCGATCCGTCAACGCAATGCAGTCCGCTTTACTCAGTCTGGAAGAGATAATTGGAACCCCTAAATACCGAACAGGAAGCTTCCCCTCCTGAAATCCAAACGCCCAAAGGATTCTGTTTCGCATGCAGGCGTCGCCTCCTGAGATGAAAATCTCACTCTTATTTTTGTTGGGGACGAGACCGCTCCAGGAAGAGAAGATGTCGAGTCCTCTCTTAAGCATAGACACCGAAGGCCAGTCCGCCTGACATAAGAGGAATACGTCGTCGGCGAAGAACAAGTGAGAGAGCTGGACGGGCTTACATCTCCAATAATACTTGAACTGCCGATTAGCCGTGCGAGACGCCAAGATGCCCGAAAACACTTCCATTACTAATGTGAACAGGTACGGGGACATAGGATCCCCTTGCCTAAGGCCTTGCCCTCCCGGAAAGAAACTGTGAAGATCACCGTTAATGGATATGGAAAATCTTGGTGTCCGAACACATGCCATGACTAGCTCAACAAAACCAGCAGGGAATTGAAAGGCCACAAGGACAGATTCTAAAAAATCCCAATCAATAGAGTCATAGGCCTTATGAAAATCAACTTTCACCGCACACTTGGGTAGATATGGTTGAAGGTGGAACCCTGCATACAATTCTTGGGCAAGGAGGATATTATCTCTAATCCTCCTACCTTTGACAAATGCATTTTGAGATTGACTAATGAGATCATTCAAAACCAACGCTATCCGGTTAGCCAAGATTTTCGTAATCACTTTATAGATAGTGTTACAACATGCAATCGGTCTGTAGTCAGAAACAGCGCTAGCATTTGGGACTTTAGGGACTAGAGCAATAATTGTTGCGTTTACCTCTTTTAAGAGCCGATCGGATTGGAAGAAATCATGGACAGCCAGCAGCACCGAAGGTCCAACAATCTCCCAATTGGATTTGAAGAATTCCACCGAAAAACCATCCGGTCCCGGAGCTTTGCCTTTGGCAAGGGAGAATAAGGTGGATTTGATTACCTCATCCAAAACCGGCTCGCTCAGGATACGAATCTGGTCAGGTTCCAGCGGACGGCGGATGACACACTTGACCTCCTCAATAGATGGCTTGGATAAAGTCTCATGAGGGGATAGCAGAGAAGAGAAGAACCTGATGAACACCTGAGGTACCACCGCTGGATCAGTTATTACCGTCCCCGAGGGGTCTTTGACAGAGAGAATCCTGTTGGCGAGCTGTCTCCTTTTCACTGAGTGATGGAAGAACTTAGAGTTCCTATCCCCTTCTTTTAACCATCTGATTCTCGATTTCTGTCTATAAAAGGACTCTTCATGGCTTCTTAATTCAACAAAAGCCCGGCGACAACTCCTCTCCCTTTCGGTAAGATCCAAGTTTGCCGGGTCATCCTGAAGATCAGATTGAATGGCACTTAAGGCCTGCCTTGCCTCCGCCGTTCTTAGAGAGATCTCTGAAAAAGCTTCCTGGTTTAAGAGCTTTAGGCGAGCCTTCAACATCTTGAGCTTGGAGACTAACGTATACATGGGCACACCAGTTACTGAAGTACTCCACACATCCTGCACTAAGGATTTGAAATCCGGGTGCTTCTCCCAAAATTCAAAGAACTTAAACGGCTTACTTCTACGGGGAGGATGAAGAACTCTAACCACCATTGGCGTGTGATCAGAGATACCCGGGCTGAGGAACGCCGCCTCGGAGAAGGAAAAATCAACATTCCACTTATTATTGACGAGAACTCGGTCTATCTTCCTCATCTTTCTAGCAGCACCAGCCGACGTAGTCCAAGTATACCGAAGGCCAACAAATCTTAGGTCCGTCAGCTCCGTCTGCACCAAACATTGAGCGAATTCGTCGAAGTAAGGGATCCATGCGGTAGTACTTCCAACCCGGTCCGACGGATCTTTGATTGCATTGAAATCGCCGGCAACCACCCACGCAACATCCTGAAATATCTCATTGTAGTGCTGGAGATCATCCCACAGAGGCCGACGACGGACAAAGGAATGCTCCCCATACACAGTAGAAATATAACAGCTCGCACCGGAAGGTATCCACTTAAGACAGCCATGCAAAACTTGGTCACTGACCGAAATGGGACTAAACTCAACAAAATCCGGGTTCCACCCGACCCAAATCCTCCCACGAGGAGCACAGTCATAATTAGCAAGCCAACTCCAACCCCTAATGAGGGTGGAGAAAATAGAATCAAAAAGCTCCTCCGGGACTTTGGTCTCAATCAAACCAATGAAGCAAAGCTTATTAACAGCAGCGAAGCGCCTAATCTCGGCACGCCTAATAGGATCACAGATGCCTCTTATATTCCAGAACCCAAAAAACATCAAAAAACTTGAGAACGAGCAGACTTACCTCCTCTTGGAGGTCCTGGAGCCCGCCGCAGGGCCCTTCGGAGCCACAGGAAGGGGGGAATCATCCAATAGCTTAAGGAGCTGGTCTTGGAAATTAGCAGCCAAATTTATAGACGGTCTTTCCCTTACAGGTTTGCCGACGGCTTGAGAATCATCATCACTCGATCCTTCATGAAGGCTGGAATTACAGATCTTATCTGAGCTCTCATCCTCGGCCAACGCAGACTCCAGATTAGGAGGGTCTGCCGAAGGAGAGGCCTCCTTACTTACCGGGGTATGCGCCTCTAAATGAGAGGATTTTTTATGGCTAGAAGGGTCACGATTCAGAGCCTGACCTTCTTCCGTGAGGGGGGAAAGGCCAAACAAAGCCTTAGCCACAGCCATCTGCCTGTCCCGAGCTAAGGCAGCCGCTTCCCTCGCCGCTTGCTTCTTCTTCTTCTTTTTATTCTTCCGCTTTACCTGATTCCACCCCAACTCAGAGTTAATCGCAGGTTCAGATGGAACAGGGGCGCAAGGATGCATATCAGGAGGGTCAGATGGTCCTCGAGGGACCGCCTGGGGAGCACTCGATTCACCCACAAACAGGGTTCTGTTGGTGTTACCACCAGCAGAGGGCCCTGCAGCAACCAATCCAGCTTGATGGCTGGGGGAGTTGTGAACATCTTTCCCAGCTGGGGTAGGCAAAGCTACCTCTTTACCTTTGGCCGAAATAGAAGCAGCTTCAGGATTCGACTGGACAGTAGCCTTTCCATGAGTAGATGCCTCTGCAGAAAAACCAGCACTAGTTTCTTTGCAACTATGACCAAACATGCCACATTTGAGACAGGCAACCGGCTTCCATTCGAACTCCACTTCCACCACATCCGTTTTCCCGTCCGTGATTAAGTCAATGGTCTCGCAAAAGGTTTGCTGCACTGTGATTTCCACACATACCCGGGCAAATGACAGCATGGACATTTGCTCCGTTCTCTTGTCCACATAGAGTGGCCTTCTAATAGCACTAGCAACCTTGCCAATTGACTGAGCAGACCAATAAGCGAAGGGGAGATTTCTCAGCCGTACCCATACCGGCACGGTCATGTGAATGTCTTTTTTAAGTTCAACACCCGGTTGCCATTGCTGCAACATGAAAGGAATTCTTGCCACAGTGATAGGGCCGCCTTCTAGGATTCTTCTCCTGAATTCCTTATCAGTAATACACAGAAGATACACTCCTCTCCCATTTGAAAGGACTTCCAGTAACATTGGACCCCAGGCTCTCCTCAGGGCTTCTTCGACTACTTTGAACGGTAAATTCCTACCGATAAAATAACCAACCAAGCAGTCATGCAATTTGGGATCAGCTGCCTGCAAATCAGACTCATCCATATGTATCACGGGCTTGTTATTCACAATCTGCGGAGCAGTATAATCCAGGTCATAGCCTTTGTTTGCCGCACTAGCTACCGCAGCCCATGAACGGGCTTCCGGCTTCTTCGAGGCACCCCTTGATTTAGGTCTCTTGGACTTAGATCTCTCTCTAGTTATTCGGCCGGCCTCTACCAGACGCAAGAGGAGATCTGGATTTCGAACGGCCAACAGAGGAAGAGGGGATACTTCGATTTCCAGCATTCACCGAAGGGGCAACCAACGGAGGTCGCACAATCCTAGGGGAGGAGGGAGACCGAATACTAACCCCTTTATCATTCACACGGTTCTGTACCGAGTCACTCTCCATTGCAGCAGAAGATCGCACACCAGACACGAAAAAACCTAATCCATCGATCTCAAAAGAAACCGTTGGAAGGAGACGTACCAGGCGGAACTTCGGAGGGGTTTAAAGAGCAAGGAGAGGCGCCTCTTGACGCCGAAATCGGCCCAAACCGACGGCCAAACCGGGCGGAATCAGCAACTCCGGTAGCGCAGGAACAGTGCAGAAATCGGGAGCCTTGAGAGCATCCGATGAACAGTACGTTACCCTCTCGCCACTTTCATTCTAGGCTATTTTTACTATTTATTTATTTGTAAATTTGAATCAAATTAATTTGATTTAAATAATCATAAAAATGATAATTTATTTTGTATATATAAAAATATAGATTTAATAAATAACGTGTCACAAAATGTCAAAATTCTCTATTTTTTTAGAAATGACATGTCGGCGTATCGTGTTGTATTATGTCGTATCGCGTGTCGCTTGTCACGTGTCGGTGCTACTTAGGTTGTGTGTTGTCCTATTGGTACTAGTCATTCATGCCTCTATCTTTTCATAGGACATTGATGACATTCACAGTGGACAGTTAATCAAATTCAATCTTCTAAATCAAAATTAATTATTAGTCGTTAGGAGTGGAAACTCACAATGACAAAGTTTAGCATGTGAAAATATCTCCATTTTCACCGGTAGTATTAAGAGAGAAAAATAAATAAATGAATATATATCACATATTTTGGATGACTTTGCTCAATATCATGTCATCTCTTTAAGGAATTCGATGAAGAAGAAGATGTAGGGTGCATTTGGTAACCATTTTGTTATTGGGAACAATTTTTGATCAGAAATGAATCTTTTTTATTATATTCCCGAGAACAAATTATAAGTATTTGAAAGAGTTTGGTAACTGTCCAAAAATTTTATTCCCGGCATAAATTACGTTTGGCACCGTCCTCAAAATTTCTAATCTAGACTATTTTCTTCTAATTTTTTTAATAATTTTATTATTTTTTTCATTTTTTTTTCTTTATCTTTTTCCTTAGCTGTTCACTAGTCTTAGGATGACCAGCGACCAGCTAGATGAGGGTCGGCGACCTTGTCGAAGAGTTGCCAGCCCCTAGCAAGGCCGCACCTCGTTGACTGAGTCTTGCTGACAACTAGGCGAGGCTCAACCTCGCCTAAATCTAGCAAGGTTGAGCTCACCCAACCGCCGGTGGGGCTGGGCGAGCTTGGCCTTGCCAGTGGTTAGGGGAGACCTGAGCGAGCCTAACTGTTGGCTGGGTGAGCCTTCGGTAAGCTCATCGGAGCTCGCCCTGGCCTGGCAAGCCTCCGGCGAGCTCGCCCAACTTGTCACCAACAACCGGCGTAGTGGATAGCGGTGGAAGAAGAAGAGAAAAGAAATAAAAACAATAAGGAAAGAAGAAGAGAAAAGAACAGAAAAAAATTCGTTTGGCTTGAGTCTAAAATTATTCCCGAGAACAAAGAATCAACTTTTTTTTTTTTTTTTTTTACTTCTCGATTTTCCTCCAAATCTATTTTTGAGAACAAATTTGTTCTTAGGAACAAAAATTTACCAAATGTATTTCTATTCCAAATTTATTCCCGGAAACAAAAGAATATAATCAAATACTATTTGGCCGGTTGCCAAACGCGCCTGTAGCATTCCTACCCTTAATGGTGAGAACAATCGCTACACGCACAAAAATAATATGGGTATGTTTTTGCAAAGGTCAAGACTGAGCAATACCAACCTCTAGTATTTGCAACAATCAATTGTAATTGGAATGCCTTGGTAGAAAAATATATACAAAAAAATTTCGATCTTACACAAATGCTAAAGATATTTGGGATGCCCTAGAGAGCAAACACACAAACAAGGTATAGATAGATTAATGCTTTGAAATATTTTGAATTTGTCATAATTAATGGAAAATTAGTCTCTTCAATTTCCTGCAATTATTTCAAATTCGCCTTCAATTTGGAATGATTATCGAAAGAAACCTCTCCATACAATTGAGAACCTGATTGTGGATAATTTGAGAAAACATATTCAAATTGAAGAAGGTTTTCAAAATTGTGAGGCTAATTATATGAATGAAGTTGTAGATAAGGCGCACTTGTTAAGAATGGCAAAATGAGCAAAGACAAAGAAAACATCGAAGCAATACTAATATGCTTATATGTGGATATTATGTTGATTGTTGATACAAATATGTGTGGCATAGATGAAACTAAAAAGTAACAACCTTCATGGTTTAAAATGAAGATTTAGGAAAAGTGGATACAATTTTAGGTATCAAAATGATCAAATATAGTGGTGGTTATACTTTAAGTCAAGTTTAGTATCCGGAGAAAATCATTTGAAAATATTAGCATTTATGAATTAAAGAGTCTAATGTATTATATGATGTACCAATTACATTGAAGGAAAATACTAGACAACATTTAGCACAATTATAACATACTAGTGTTTTTTGAAGTCTAATGTATGCTAAGCATTATGAAGAGAGAAAAGATAATGAAAAATTTATATGTAAGTTAGTTATGAAAAGATGTGGCTCTTGTTATGAAAAGAAGTGGCTCTTAAACATAAAAAAAAAAAGTGATTGTTGACATGAAAATTTGTGATGGCTAATCATGATAAGTGATGAAGCTAGGGAAAATGTACTTATTCTTAAGAGATGTATTGATTAGTTGTTTATAAACAGCACCAAATAATACATTGTTTAACACAACTATTCAAAACACCTACTTCTTTTTCAAAACTCTTTCGTCTTCTCTTTTCATACACACAACTTTGATAACACATTCAAGGTGAAAATTCTATATTAGAAATTGAGTAATTGATTAACTTGTTTCTCTGCGATTTTGGTGTATATTCTGGAGGTAAATTTGTTCTAAGTCTAGCAACAATAATAGTGAGAGCATATAATACCTTAAAGACAATGATTGTCATCAAGTATCAAAGCATTAAGATATATAGCTACTGTTCTATTTTCATTAGCAATCAAATTTCTCCAACTGTCTCTATTATTCACAATTCACTTTCAAGATCGCAGCAAATAAACTTTTTGTTGAGGTAAGTTCCATGTCCATATTACACAACATGGTGAACTTAAAAATTATGTTGTGGGACTTATATCGCATGAAATGATGATTGTTATTTGACACACATTAATTAACATCCATACTCCACTTATAAATAAAGCTCTTGATCAATAATATTGTATTAGATTCATTTTATTTCTATTGAAAAGTTACTATCTCAGTTATTAAAATTCTTGGGTCTAATTTACTATGTAAATATTGAGAGCATTACTCATACTCATTTTTTTTTGGCATGCTATTGTAGACGTGTCTATCAATGCCATTGTCGTCGGCCAAATTTGCAAGTTGACATGTTTGTATCGTGTGCCAAATCATGTGACATTAGATGTTAGTTTCCAACTTTAAGCCAATTTGGACATTCTTGCAATTCGACAAGTAATACATTGGGTGTACTGTTGTCAATATAGGTTGTCCAGTACAATGTATAGTCTCTAACCATGCTAGAGAAATAATGCTATGAATCATGAATGTGGTAAATGTTAATCGTGACTTGAATTTTCTACATATCCACCTGATTTATTACACAATTGGATAAACTTTCCAGTGACTTGAAATTGCAAATTTGGGCAAGATTACTGTTAGAATATTTAAATAATAGGGCTAATATCCTGAAAAACCCAAACTGGTATACTTATGACAAATTTACTACAAACTATTTTTTTAACCACCAAAAACCCAAAACTGGTATACTTTTGACAAATTTACCCAAAACTGGTACACTTGTAACAAATTTACCATCTATTAGTTTTCGTTAAATTTTATTGATACGTGACAGCTGACTTGTATACCACTTTAGGATTTTATGCTCTGTTTGTCACAGTTTACAATTTTTTTTTATTTTTTTGTGGTATTAATCCAATTTAGCGGAGGGTATATTTGTCACAAATTTACCAATTTGAGGTTTTTTTGCTATCGAATAAATTAGTTTTGGGCAAATCTGTCATAAATGTACCAGTTTATGGCTTTTTATGGTCAGATAGGGTAAATTTATCACAGGTGTACCAGTTTTGGGTTTTTCAGGATATTAACCCTAAATAATATATCACATTTTCATTTAATAATTTAAACTTTTAGAGTAGTTAGCAGTGATCCCACATAATCTTACATGGTATTAAAGTTGAAGATTTTGAGTTCAAATCTTACCAAAGCTCATTTGCCCCCTCCCCCGGCCCCCCCCAAATTAAATTTTCATGCCTAATACTAGGCAAAAAGCCAGAATAAGTATAAGGAGAGTGTTATAATATTTAAATAATATCAAATATTCATCTAATAACTTAAGCTTTTAGAATAGTTTGCAGCAGTTTCACAAAATCTTACATTATAATCTATTAGATGAAGATATGGTATATTATTTAAATATTCTAACAATTATTGAGACACAATAGTGTGGTGAGAAACATAGTGAATATACATTAAAAGTCCATGTTCCGACAAACTTCGGAAAAACTTGTCATGTAATGCATAATATCGAATCTTGAATAGGCAAATTTTGATCCTTTTACTCTTTGTGATTTTGCTTGTTACCATTTACTTTGTTTGCAATGATATTGCTAGTCCTGAATAGTATTTGTGTAATTCCAAAGGAGGCAATGTACTATTCTTGAAACTGAGAAAGAAAGAGAGAGTCTTGAAACTGAGAGAGAGAGAGAGAGAGAGAGGCCCTAGATGTTGACATCATGTCACCGAGCGATGATTTTTGGAGGAACGAAAATTTAAAGTTTTAAAGATTCGTATGTGTGATGTATTCACTTTGAACGTGCATTATTAAATGGTTTATAAATTTTGATCAAACATCCATAACCTTTTAAATTGTTCAATATAGTTCATGAACTTTTAAACATTTTCCTATAATCTAGGAATATTTAATATATATATATATATATATATCATATATATATTTATAGATCACATTTTATAGATCACATTAAACGAATTTATAGTTTATATAGTATATTGAGTTAAAATTCAGATATCGCATTAGATAAATATAAGGACGACTGTACATATTAGATCAAAGTTAAAAAAATCATTTATACTGTAATTTCTTTCCATGGCATTTTCAACTGGTTTAGTACATGGACACTACCATCGATCGAGCCTATGGATGGCCAAGAAGTGGCCATATTCTACGAGCTTGTTGTTTTGGTCCGATGGTTTTGGCCCCCTTCATTTTTATTTCAAGCATACTCAGACCTCATTCCAAGCATCTCCCCAGCAAAACCATGTCCTCCTCCAAAGAAACTAGTGCTTTAACGTGCACATCTGTCTCCATCACCCTTTAACCACAACACCTTCTCTAAGGTGAGAGGCGCAAAACATAGCCTTTCTGGACAAGACCACTCATTATTGTACAACCATGTCCATATCTGTAAACACAAGTAATCTAGATATTTAAAAATCGGGAGCTGTTTTTCCTTCTTCTTGATCATGACAATGACCAAGGAACTAATTTATTAGTGCAAGTTGTCTTTTGTCATCAATCTCGTGGACAGCAATTTCGATTGCCATCCGTTTTATATGTTAGTTTAGTCCGGCTCCTGCCCAGATTTCGTCACCCATCAGTTTATAAAAAATTAAATTCAACTCTAGATATTTTCTCCCTAAGACAATGCTGCAAATTTATGCATCTCGTTCTTTAGAGTGCACTATCCAGAAGAGCATTGCACTCGGCAAGCCACAAGCGAAGCTGCAAGGTCCTATGAACAGGACAAGAGTATACATTCTTGGGGATGAACTTTGGGGTCCCTACATTCCAGGGCCAAAACACATAATACAGATTCTATAAATCACCAAAAAATAAATGGAAAAAAAATAGATATGAACTAGATTCTGGAAAGCGCTAAGAAGAGAGAAGAAGAGGGAGTCAATTCGTTGTGAGCTGAATCGAATGCACCTGCCTGGAAATAGGACAATGGGAGGTGGTGCCCACTACCTTTTTGTGGAAAATGGCTTGTGAGAAGGACCTGTGTCGAGTCTTCAAAGGGTCGATTGAAGAGTACATACAATAAGACAAGAACAGAGAAGGATATTGATTGTATATTCGCTGAAATTCCACAAAGCGACCGTAATACAAGCGACGGCGTCCATGTCTTGACATTGTAGACATGTACATGATGCGATTAATAGCTGCGCGCTCAATTATGTACTGCAGAACCACGTTTTAAGCTGAGAGCCTACAGAAAACTCGCATGCTAACTATTCATTTGTGCTTGTTCAAAAAAAAAAAAAAAAACTATTCATTCGTGCATGGTGTGACCATAAGAACCCGTTGTCTTTACGAGAAGCGTCGTTATGAAGCTAATGAATCCTAAGACCATCCAATTATAGCAAACTCATCGCATTCAAAGTTTGACATGTGAATAGGAGATGGGTGAGTTTGGATTGAGATATGTAATGATCATCAGTTAGTTAGGCAAGTGTCAAAATTCTGATGAAGGGCTTACTATAATTAGATTGTGCGGCGACCATCTAACGTTCCTCATTACTATGGTTTGGTTTGGTTGTTGGCTATTGCAGTCCCCACGGTCGACTGAGCTGATCGTGGGCCCCTAAGGACATTAATGCTTTGACACAGAAGGTCAGGCTTTGGCAGATCCATTTAATTGAGACAGATGAAAAGGAAAACGGAAGGGCGCGAGAAAAAAGAATAACTTGGGCTTCATGATCGCAAATGTTCTAAGCCAGATATTCATAATCTTTCATTGGACTAAAAGGCCCATGCCGAAATCATATGTTTGACTGGGGAGTGGATGAATTATAATGTGCAGTGTGCTGGACACTTCAGTCTGAACAAATGACATCTCTAATCTACATAACAACAAGAGATTTGCCTAAATTGTCACTTAGCCCTCACACTTCATCTTGTGTCGTCGTACTGGATCCAGTCATTCATGCCTCTGCCTTTTTTCATAGGACATTGCCTATGTTCACGATGGACAGTTCATAAGATTCAATCTTCTCAATCGTTATGGAGCATTGGTATTTAGGATTGGAAACTCACAATGAAGAAGTTTAGCATGTGAAAGTATCTCCATCTTTACCAGCTGGTATCGATTGAGAAAAAAAATGAATGAATACATAATACATACCATGAGTCACTTTGCACAATATCATGTCGTTTCTGGGAGAAATTCAATCAAGAAGAAGATGTAGCATTCCTACCATCAATGGCGAGAACAATTGCTACATGCACAAAAACAACATGGGCGAGTGTTTGCAACAGTTTAGACCTAGCATTGCCTATTTCCTGTATTTCCTCGTATGTCTCACCTCTGCCTGCTGCTCTTTCAGGCAAAGAAAGAATTTGTAGCTCAGTCAAAAGAATTCACTTAGTTCCTACTTTTTTCACCTTCTCTTTCTCGCTCCCCTCATACCTAGAGGATCAATCCTTGGCCAAATATTAGCAGCCAAAATGAATACTCTTCATCGAACAAGGTCCTCATACTATTGGAACAACAGAGGCAAGCTCTTTTTCTGGGACAGCAGCCTTGATGGTCTTCAAAGACTCCTCTATATCATCGCAGAGCCGGTGAGGATCAGGAATCACGTCCGGGTCAACTGCTACTGCAATGGTCATCTTGTTGACATAGCTTTGAAAGTGTATTGTCAATGCCTGCACAAGAAATTAGCTTCCACATCATCTTAGAATGAGACGTTGAAAAGCAGGTGCAGATTTGGAGATGGACTCCTAATAATATAAATACCGGATACTAGAGAAGAAGACAAAATAAATTTCAAACTTTGCATACATGTGGATGGCCGTAAACACTGGGAGCAAGGAAAGCTATTGGATGTCCATAGAAGCTGATCTCTTCTACTGGACCGATCACATTAGAGAAGGCCACAGTAGTGTTGGAAAGGAATCTGTGTGCAATTGAAGATGCCACCTGTTCACATCGAGGGAATAGACAGACAACACCAGCATTAGAGACCAACAGTTTTTCCTTCTACATGCCATTCTCACTTCCTACAACCAATGCTATAGTTGAATGAGAGATACACAGAAGCACACTGAAATGCAAGACAAAAAGGAAAAGTCCATATGCACTCAGATTTATATGTACCTTGACACCAAATAGCTTTAGTACAAGTTCTGCACATACGAACGTTATTATAGCTTCCAGTGAGAGCTTCTTGCGATCTATCGTTGCTTTAGCTTTGCGAACATACTCTAATGGGTCATCTTCTGAACCTATGCTGAAGGGAATGAGAATGTATCCAATCCAATTGCCCCACTTGCACTTGGATTTTTTGACCATCATATCACTCAAAGCCTGTTACACGTTAATGCGGGATAAAGGTATTCAAACAAAACAGTTCACACAGGGAAACTCATAGAAATGCTCTCCCATTTTGAAACTCGTACCTTCTATCAAGTGCTCAACTATAAGCACATTTATGCGTACCATCATTCATCTATTTACTTTAAGAGGATGACGTACAAAGCAATTCGTCTACGAGGAATAAAAAAATTAAAGGCCCGAGATAAAAGCTGGGAGTGCCAACAACTAATGTCAATATCTATTGGATAAGAATATCAAATTGTGTGAATTATATAGGCCTAAAGCAGAAACAGCCATTTAGAACTCACAAACAGAATCTATTTGACTTAGTTTTGTCTAAGTATTATGCCAATTCAACTGTTGTAGTTAAACAGAAAGATGAATTTCAAATGTTGCATAAATTTCCCTTCCTTCTCTTGCAAATCAGAGACACATTCTGGAAACATTATTTACCTGGATTCCCGCTGTTGGTCTTAAGTTTATGAGAACAGTAGCCCTAAGGCGCATATTTTTTGGAATGTTTGATTTCTTCTTGGAATTTTGGTCTTTTCCACTCTCACCTTCTGAATAAAGCGACTGACCTTGTTAGGCAGGATTTTTGTTTTTCAATACTAAGAGTATGCAATCTGAGCAAGAATCAACTCACCATATCTTCGATTCAGATACCGAGACAGTCCAGCTTGAGTCACTCCCAGCACAACATCATTGATGGTCTAAAAAGCAATGCAAGATAGAAGAGTGAATATCAGAATCTGAAAGATTGTGCCTAATACTACCATAAAATAGAGACCTGGAGAACATAAATCTCAACTTTCGTCCAGTGTCATAAAAACTGCAGTACTGTGGAAAGTCCAAAATGAAGGAGATTAGGTTGGGATCAATGTTGGTGCCACAGATGAAAAGAACCAGGAACTAACACAGATTTTTGCATATTTCTCAAAGAAAACAATATGCCCATTAAGTGGTGCATTCTATGTATGCCAGCTATACGTCCAGCTTTTTGTTAACCCTACAAGTCGATGACAAATTTTTTAGTAATTTGATGATAGATTTACACAGCAAAAACAAAGCAACTGCTGCTCATGTATGCATATAAAAATCACTCTCTTATCTAAGTACATCTATAGCATGATGATGAAATTGAGTCAAAAAGATGCAGCAGCATAAGCTTGTAAAACTAACCATATTCAGTGCACTCTTAATGAGTTTTATGTCATCCAAACTCACTGTCCGGTGCACAAATCTCTTGGTAGTTTTTGCAACCCCTGGTCCACCTTTAACCAGGCTCTCTGTATCTTTCAGGAAACAATATGTCGCCACAAAAACCAAGAAGTCTACAATAGTGTTCCAAATTAACCTGAACATTGACCACAAGGCCAAAATGAACCACCAAAACCCGCCTGAATTCTGTGTTCCCGCACTTTTCTTTCCAGGAATAGTAGGTAGTGCTTCTGGGTCAGCTGTTTTCCGTGTACAAGCCAGGAGCAGAGACATAAGCGATGCGCCGTCGCCCATCGAGTGGTGGATGCGGAAAATCGCCACAGCCTCAGCATCTGAAGTCTTGACATTCAGGAGATGAAGCTCCCACAGCGGTCTGGACATGTCCAGAGGTGTATTTGTTAGATAGGAAATATAGTCCTCCACGAATCGGTCTGGCGTGTCCATGTCAGGGTCCACATCGGGAACAATAACATGCTCATCTAAGTTCATCTTCGTCTGAACCCATTTCATTTTTCCACTTCTCTTTATATCTCCCACCTTCCTTCCCATAACCAACAAAACAGCAGAGATGCATATTAGGGAGGCGGCATTTAATCACAAGGTCAATTTATATCGGGGTGAAAGCTCCAGTTCTCAGACACAAACAATTTTAATGCATTCTCCTTTTACCAAAAAAAAAAAATTTTAGAGCATTCTCAGTTATATTTCATTTGAATGGATTGCCAAGCTGGGGCAATCTAAGAGTGTGGAAAACCATATGGGAATTGTACACTTTAGTTTCCTTTGCAGCCAAGTGTAGTCACTGGTCAATGCTTTTCTTGTGCACTCCCTTCACATTTCGGTTCTTTGGGGATTTATTGTCCTTAAACAATACGGCAGCTAATACTCTTGTGGCCTAGACAGCATAGAGCAGAAAAAGGAGAAGGACAAGGGCAAAGTCGTCCGTCAAACTCTACATCCTTGCTTTCCCAGAATAAGAAAATATAAAAGAAATACAACACAGAGTATTCGGACAGAACCATCAGTTTTGACCACAAAGAAAAGGCATCAAGAACAGCCTTTTCCATTTGGGTCATTAGCCAAGAACATGGAAGAACAAGAACTTCATTAAATTTTGGAAAGTTAAAAAACAAGAAGAAATGAAGAAAACGAAAGAACTGGACGCACCATTTTACTGGAGAAACGAGGGTGCTTGAGCAGAGTCTCCTCCAGCCCTGCTTTGACCACGCCCGGATTGATCCTCGTCTTGCAACCCATGATCGCGAGTATGTAACAGTTGAACCTCGGCGCGTGGAACAGACGAGCCGCCGGGCTCAACTTCTCCGCGCCTCCGCCGCCGCCGCCGCCGCCGCCGCCGCCGCCGCGGGGTCGTTGACCGCCGCTTCTCCTCCTCCCCTTCCACCTCCCCTCCAGCTTCCGTCATTTCGATAGCCATGACTCCAACCTACTCCCTAAACTAACTCCATCGAGCCATGGACTTTTAAACCACCCATCCTTTCTCTTTTCCCTTTTCTTTTTTCTTTCTTGGATTCAAAATAATGCACGAGTCCAAGAAGATGAGCTGGAAAATCTCTTCAATTCGAAGACTGCACCTTAAGCTTCGGAAAGAACCGACCCAATTCGCGGTCAAAGCAGTCGGTCTTGGCAAGCCGACCTTCTAGATATACAGCGACCACGGCGTCTTCAATGGCGCCGCGAGCTCGGTACAAGAAAAGCCCATCAATCCAAGAAGCCCGACTCGTTCCGCTCCGCTCCGCGACGTTGACGCCGCAGTCGGCCTGGATCGCGGGCTGCGTTAACCTCGCGTGCCCGCAACGGGAAGCGCCCGATGGTGGGGCTGCCTGGGTACTGAGATTCTTCCGACCATGTGGACGAATCGACTGCTTCTGCCTTCTCGGTGGATTTTATAGGGCGCGATGCGAGCGTGTCGTCTTGCGCTTTGCCGTTTCTTCTGTTTTTAACCAGAACGACGTTCGTGCAAAACGCCCGAGGGAATAGAAATCTGCCGTCGGCCGCGGAAGATTCCTCCCTTGTTGTAATGACTGCGCGTGCGTGCGCGCCTAGATTCATTTGCATGCCTAAACTTCCATTCTCAAATTTCAGTTAATGAAAAAGAAAATCATTTTTTTTTCAAAATGCAATTTAGGCTGAACTTTGCCCGAGTAAGTTGTTTTCCGTGACATTTATGTGATGGGGCATGTTCCGTTGTCCTGTGATTAAAGCGATTTCACTAATTACAACCATCTTCTACATCACTTTCGTAGTTTTATTATCCAAAACTCTAAAAATTACCTATCTAGATCTTGAGTTCGGCTGTCGGAAATGCATAGTGCAAGTGTCGATAAATCAATTAACATCAAGACTTCAAACCTGAATATCAAGCAATTAAATCCATTGGACAACCTAAGGGGGAGCCAATGGTGACCCCTGCCCTTAGGTCTCCAATTTTCTTTTTTAGTGTTAGGATAAGAAGTTAATCGACAAATTCCGCATATAGTTTAGTTTAACATCTCACCCTGCATAATTCAAAATTATCGACTTGCCATTACTCAGACCCATAGTTTGGCTTCATGCTAGCACACTTGGATCTCAGGTCCAATTGCCAAGGACTTGGAAAAATTTGGTGGCCAAGATGGCTTGACGATGGAGAGTGAGGGGAAGTTTCAAAAATCCGAAGCATACATGGATTTTGCAAATTCAAGACTATAGGTATGTCAACCACATAATTTCTTTCACTAGACTCATTATCCAAAGTAATGAACCTTTTTTTTGGAAAAATAAATAACCATAATAGAAATTTGAATTTTTTTTTTTGGCAATTTAGATTTATTGAGGGCGTATATGTTAAAAATTGCATGTAATTATGTCTGTGATGTTGAGATTAAAGAAGAGTTGACGGTTGGTGTGGTCAGGGATTTGACTTGTAGTTGTCAGGTAAGACAAGACCAACGGCCGCTACCCTATTCGCCAAACGTGGCACTCACGTTGATGTCTGATCTTGGGCATTCTGTATTAGATTTGCTTTTAACATCGTGATTCCGGCGTGGGTCTTAGATGAAATATATTAAATTCCAATTTATGATAGGGTAGTGTGCTTTCAATCTCGTGCTCGGGCGTCTTTCGCCTCCCATGATGAAGACACGCAATTTAAAATATTTGAACAGCGCTCACAAGTTTTCCATCTCTTAATTGTCAAAGGAAATTTGGATGAAGGACTAGCAATGGCATATTTGAGATTTAAATAAAACTTAGTGAACTTTTTATGAAATAAAAAAAATTGGGATAAATTGGACTTTGGTCTAAAATCGGGTTTTTCTAATGGAAAAGTCATTGGAGGCAAATTCAAGACTCAAGTAAAATCTTATGAATTTTTTATTGAACTCTAGAAAAAGTTTCTTTCATAAAAAAATTAATGATTACTTGCAAAAAAATTTCAACATTTATAAAAATATTTAAACATAAATTATCTGTTGATAATGAAAATACTTTTTATTGACTAATTATTTTAAGTAATTATTTTTAATAAAATATTTTTAAAATTATTTATTTTTTCTCGACACAAACGAAGGTTAAATCATGTTTTATATTTCGAGTAGAAGTGGCAAATATCAAGTTTGAAATATCCCAATCTGTAATAAAAGTCATGAACCACCGCTACTCCTAGCCTTAACTGCACAACGTGAACTGACAGGTTGATCAATGCGAGCCGACGGGGCTCGAGGAGCAGGAAGAGACTGACAGGAAAGTGAACGGCATTCGCGGCCATGCGTCCGATAATCCCCCCAGCGAATCCGCCCGCGCGTCCGATTCTCACTGCCTATTCGTACTTGTACGACATCCAAAACTGACAGAGAGGAGAGGCAACGAACAACAGTGTACCCTGGTCCCTGGTCCTGGATCTACTCCCATTCAACGTGAAGGCCCCGGGAGTTACTGACACGAAAACGTGAAGGCATTTGTCGTTCCCCGGTCCTGTTTTGTACGGCGGTCTTTGGAGGGCAATCGCATCAATGTGGAGTACCAAGGCACCCCCACGACTTGTTTTTTCAGTCTTTTAAAGCATGATAACGTTGGTATTTCTCCCGATTTTTATCCTTATACTTTTTTGAAATAATTTTTTTATTCTTCAAAATAAAATAAAAAGTGATTACGGAATAAATTTAAAATAAAAAAGTAATTTTTTATTCTCAAAAATAATTTTTAGAAATAAGTTATTTTTTTATCCCTTTCTTTTGTTTTTCTTCCTTCCATCGCCGGCCTCCTTTGGCTGCCCGTGGACATTGTCGATCGACTTGCCGGTAGGTGATTACCACCATCGCCCGACCGTTGGCGGTCGTCGTCGCCGCGACCACCAAAGAACCGTCTCCACCGCCCATAGCCCATCGACCAACGACCGCTGCCCGACCGTCGTCCCCACCACCCGACCGTCGTTGCCACCACTCGATCGCTAGCAGCACTGATCGCCGCTCATTGCCACACAATCGCCACGATTGTCGCTCATCGCCACACGACTGTCGCCTGCTGCCGCACGACCGCTGATCGTCACCACCGATCGTTGCCACAAGCGGCCATGAGAGGGGGCGGTGGTCGATGGGTTGTGGGTGGCATCCTGCGACGTCGGTTGGTGGCGACGGTCGACGGTCGTGCAATAAGTGGCGATCGTGTGATCGGTAAGCAAGAAAAAAAAACAAATAAATATAAAAAAAATTATAAATTGTACCAAACCAATTTCTATTTTTTTTTATTCTAAGAATATAAATTTTGTAAAGTTACCACACACCTTATTTGATTCAGAAATTGTTCTCCGAGTAAAAATAGAAAAGAACTATTCCTAAAAAGAAATAATTTTCCAGAATAAAAATGTTGCCATATGCATCCTTAAGTAGCTGCGGTTCCTGGTTCTCTTCTTTGGTGGAATTTTGATGGCGATAAAAATGTTGCCATATGCATCCTTAAGTAGCTGCGGTTCCTAGTGCTCTTCTTTGGTGGAATTTTGATGGCGGATTGTGGACAGGATAGGGACAGATCAGGCTGAAAGTGAACCGCTTTCAGCCCGTTGGTCACCGGTCGGAATTGAATGGGAGCACCAGATTCGGCAGATGGCTCTGTCTTGATGCAGTAAAAGTACATTGACCATTTTATTCCTTACTCTGGTTTTAAAAAACTCGAAGATAATATGGGCAAAAAAAAGCTGCACCATTACATATAAAAAAAGTAGAAGAAATCGATTGCTCCAAGATTCCAATTTATCCTTTGGCTTATTATTTGGAACCGCCTACCCACCCAAGTTCTCATTCTTTCCTATGATAGATTAAATAGTGCAATTTGTGCTTTTTGTAATGTCATACCTGATTATGTCAATCACCTGTTCTTTGATTGCCACATCTCCGCTAGTCTCGCATTTTTTTGGGCCGCGCAATGTAACCTTCCATGGAGAAACAGATCTTGGTCGGACAACCTTTTATGGGCCCTCAAGTTCCTTCTTGGCAAGGATTTTTTTCATTGCATAGCCAGATTCTCTTTTGCTGCCATGTGCCACTTGATCTGGAAGAAGCGTAATAGCATCATCTTTCGAGGGGAGACCTTGGAGTTGCCGGCTTTGAAAAATCATCTCATCAAAGTGGTCAAGGACAAAGCGCTTACCTTTAGCAATGTGGTGGACAATCCAAGAAACAGGAGGCTCCAGCGATGTTGGGGATTTGACTCTTCCATTTTCGGCCTCCTGTTTAGAGCTATTTGGCTATCTGCTTGTATTTTGGTTTGGCTTTTTTGTCAGATTGCTTGGCGTCCTTTTTCCCTCGGGTGTTCTCCTTTTCCTTCGGCTCCATTTCTCTCATTTTGACTTGTTTTCACTATGAGTAATTGTTTCTAGTGCCGATTTTTTGTACAGTTGGTTAAAGCTTTCTATAAATTCTTACCTTTACCAAAAAAAAAAAAAAATAGAAGAATGTATGCGTCCCATACAATAAGCTTCTGCTCCAGGCCTCCAGTTGCAGCCCACGGAGAGCTACCACAGGAATTCCGAATGAGTAAATGAAATTGTTGATTCCGGTAGATCAACAATTTTTTGTTTTTTTGTTTTTTTTTTTATGACTCAGGAAAATCCGTACAGTCGGCAAACAAACCCTGGGGCCGCACGAGGGAACCATCACCCCATGCAAGCGGTTAAGGCACCAAGCACCTCCGTTGGGTTTCGAACCCCTCACCTTGAGGGCAAGGATCGACGAAGCCTTATCCAGCGGCGCCTCCGTTAGATTTCGAACAATTTTTAGTTTGAATTGACTTAATTTGAATTTGCATACTAATGGGAGGAATTTCAGCAAATTTATTCTTTCGTAGGAGTATTATGCAGCATTCAATGCCATGTTAATATAATTGAGAATTCACTTGCGTGCATTCACTTACTAAATGCTTAGTATATCTTGTCAGGCGCCGAAACAGCTTTGTCCATGTGGAACGTGCGAACTGGGCAGCAACTCACGGTTCGCTTGCCTTCTCGCATTATGTTAATTGCCATAACGATAAGTCAATGCTCTTAGCAACTAACCACTACTTGTTTTGGTTTTGAACTATCATACCCCTGTTCTGCTCTCCTCCTGCAGATATTTGCTTCCCAACTGTCATTCTTTTAGCTTAAGGTTTTTCTTGTAGTTTATTACTTACTACATGTGCATCACGCCATCCAAGTATTACTCGAAAGGACACTATTGAGCTCTCAATATTATTATGAAGATTGACTTGCAGATTATATCTATAGATATCCTCTAAAACTATGTTTAAAACCATTTCTTAAGAGCAATGTATAATTGGAACCCCCCAACAAATTCCTGGGGAAATTACTCCCATTGACAGGTAGGCCAAGGACCATATTTAACTTGACCTTGAATAAGCCAATGCAAAAATCAAAATAACATGTTTACATGGTACCTCAATTAGAGGAATGTTGGAACAGGTTATAACTTGGTGCCAGTCCCACGCATTCAACGGAATCTACGTGAGAATCCATAGAATTACGAACTGTTGGAATCAGTAGCATATGTCATCAGACTGTAAATGCACTAACTGGGTTAGCTACAACATAGCCATATATCCAAATTATAATAATTGCAAGGGCGAAGACATGATGCATGGATATAACTGACTGAGCAACAAGTTTCATCACAATACCAAATACAAAGGATCAAAGAAGACCGATAATACCCAAAAGTTTTTTTACAAGACTAAATCAATTGATCTGAAAGTGCAATATCAAATTTGAATTAGTCAATAGTTTATTCACACTTCCACTGCACCACATCCTGATTAAATCAACCTACCAGAAGTGGTTCCAGGTTAAGGATATGTATATTAATCCTGCATTTCCATTGAGGCAAAAGAAGAAGAAGAAGGAGAGAACAGGAAATAAGATCCAACCCTTGCACTAGATATATTGACAAGGCGAACAGAACCATCTCTTGCACCAGTAACAGCAAGACTTGAATCAGAGCTCATCGTCATGCATGTCAATCCTTCGGCATGGATAACCTAAGCAGAACACATGAGATGTCAAGTATTTTGGAAGGAACGACTAAGGCTGCATACGCCACTCTCCTCTGACTTCAGATACCACATCTTTAATGTCTGTTAATCATTTGTTTTGTAGTGCTTTTTTCTTCCAATACAGACAAAATTGTGGACATTATATAAGGAGGAACGTGATAATGGGGAGGAAAAGAAACAAAATTGATTGAGCTTTCCAAGTATCAACTTTCAGATACGTGGAATAAAAACTAATGCAAGTTTTGACTGGTGACTTTTGAGCATGTCTAGATCACTGAAAAGACATCCCAGCTAAATATACAAATGACAAAAACAAACTAAGCCTTTTGCCAATAGGCACGATCTGCTATATTCAAGATAAATAACCAAAAAAAAATGATCGTCTCAAATGTGCTTCTTTAACAAAAATCTAATTCTGGGCCACAGTCAAATAATCCACACTGTGCCACAAAGCTAATAGGAATTCCTACGGAAGCAGAAAAAAACTAGATGTCTCATGATAGAGTTCCAAGGATTTTGCTACTCCAAGCAATACTAGTTAAAGAGGTAAAACTAAGGCTCATGACAGTATCTTATTGCATTGAATTCCTGATGTACAAAGAGACTAAAACAAGTGATGCGCATATTTTAGACGAATGCAAGGCCTTTCTCATTATGTTCAAGATCCTGTAGCTCATCCAGTTATCTACAAAACATACATCTTTTCGGTAGCTGATCAAATCATATGGTAATGATTAAAAACTTAAAATGGAAAACATGATCAAAGTGAAGTCTTTCATCACCTTAAAAGTTACTTTCCCAGGAAGCTACTTCCAAGTTTGCGATAACTGTCTCACCAAATAATAGTATAAAAATAAGACTTCAAACTAATGAGGGGGCGAAGAGTAACTTTTATGACATGAGTGTTTTCCCCACTATTGGGATTTTAAATTCTCGTAGTCGCATCATCAGAGCCGGTACAAATTGTTTTATCTAGGTAAACAGGAGGAGGCCTATAAGAAGGAAATGCCATTGTCAATGACGACCAAAAACATGTTTCACGGTACAAGATATCAAAGTAGAGACTAAATAAGTATCATCAGGAGTGAAGTCTCCGCTACTTACATTGCTACCAGGTCCAGAGAACATATTCAAGTATAAACTCTTGTCAGCATTGCACATCCAAACTGTCAAATCTCCAGAAACTGCCAGTATAAAATGTCCCTTTGGATGCCACCTGACCCACTGAGTAATCACACAGCTCATTCAAAACTTCTTTGCGAAAATGAAATGTCAAGGCATGATGTAATTAGTTCACATTTTCACCTCTATGCCTCCTCCAGGTCCTTCAAGGGTTCCTCTATGATTATTAGATGAGACATCTCAAATCTGAATAAGTCCATTTTAGATGCAAGCGACGGCCCATCCATGCTAAACGCTAAGCTAGAGACATAATCCTTATGACCCACAGGAGCTCTAAAGGAATGAGTCATACAGACTTACACAGAACGAGGATCACATAAACAAATCAGTGCCTGCTCTAAAGTAAATGACTAGTAAAACATCAAGAAAATGGGTCATATATTGAATAGGATGTGACTTCATTTACATGCCTAGGAGCTCTAATGCCCAATCCCCATAACCTATCCTCCAGAGAAACGCTTTATCATCACCGCCTTCAGTTGCCACCAGTGTGCCATCCGTGAGACTGCAAGCAACTGCATATAGTTCACCTGCAAACCACGAAGTGAATAGGCAAGTCAGCAAAGACAAAACGTGGCTTATTCGAGTTTCACAACAAACTCAAGAGTCTCATGCTCTATTCCACCAGAACCTAGACTAGCATGATGGTTGTGTCCAGCAGGGTAGAGTGCACATTCTCAAACGATAAAAGACATCAAACATGGGGGGCAAAGACACGAACAGAAATTTCACGACCCATCTAAAGACACAGACAGGACAAACAAAAGCTGAAGTTGAGAGCCAAGGTTTTCAAGTTTGGAAGATTGCTGTTCGTAGACAAGCAAGAACGGAAAAATTTACCATTTTGTCCAGTGACTTGTGTGCAAAGAATCGTCAGCTTCCTCTGGAATATAAAACAGAGACAAGAAGCTATCAAAAGTCCGATGATTGTTAACAATTATCAACGAGAATGACTTAAAATTCCCAACTTGATACTTCACAAAGGTCACTGCTTTGGCACGATGGTTTTGCCAAACCGAAAAAACCGAACATCCTCGAGCTGCTCATCGTCTCGGCCGCCACCGACGGCGGCGCTTAGCCGAAGGAAGAGGACTCCGGCGACTCGGCGAAACGGGAAAGGAGGGAAACCGGGCTGGGCTTCTTGGTGGGCCACAAGCCCAACCCGTTTCCAAAGAGGGCCGAAAGCCCAATAACAGATCGGCCCGGCCCACCATGGCGCTTTGAGTACTGGCGACATTCTCTGCATCCTTTCTCTCTCTTTCTCTGCCTTCTTCTCTGGGATTGTAGCTCCTCCTCCTGCGGGTTCTCCTCGAGAGGCGGTGGCGAGGACGTCGGCGCGGCGTTCGCGGCCGAACTCGAGCTCTTTCGTCTTCCACCTCGCCCGCTTCATTCGTTCGTCCCCAGAGGCCGAGCTCTCCTCTTTCGCCGCCGCCGCGGCGCGCATCCCGAGGGTACGTAGGCATTTTTCCGTCGCTCGCGTTTGGCTTTGAGTTTTGGCGGTGGATGCATAAAGATCGCGGCTTTGCGCCCTTTCGCTTCGCTTTCCGCTTTCAGGAGGAATTGGGCAGGACCAAAATAGGTCCTTTTGATGATAAATGGCAACTGTAGACGTTTCTGTTTGATTGTTGAGCTTTTAGTTCGTGTGAATTGCTGAAATTTGGTTCATTTTGTTCGGCTAAATTTGTTACTCATTGAAAAAATTTGCAGAAATTTGTGGTGTTTTTTGAAAAAATCAGGGAAGCATAAGAAAAACTCTGAATTATGTCCGCTGTGAGACATTTGTCTAAATTTTTTATGACATCAAAATCCCTAAACTTTGCCTATTGTAACACATATATCTAACATAAAAAACACCTCAAACTTGTATTTATTCCGTCAAATGATTTTCCAGTCAAAACATCGTCGTTCCGTATCAACAACCTTCGCTTTCCGGCAATCATGTAGGCAGATTTTTAACGGTGCTCATTGACGAAGGAAGAATGTGTTACATGGGTACAAGATTGGAATTTTTGGCATCACGGGAAAAAGTCTAAAGTAAATTTGTCACTGTGGGCATAATTTGAGGTTTTTTGTGGCTTTTTCCCAAAAATCAGATGGAATTGTAATTATTGTCATTAGATGCTCCATTTGGGTGTTTGTAATTACTATGCGATTATGTTATACTAGATTAGGCTTTCATGGAGTACATTACACGGCATATGCTTATGGTAACTTGTCTGTGTATTTAGCCAATTAGTGACAGTCGGTTGTCGATTGAAGCTTAAGATTCTTGCCTGTTATGGTGGAGAGAGAAGTTACTGGAGATCAATGGTTTTGAAATTATCGGTAGTTTGGAATTAAAAAAAGGTCCCAAGCTATGCAACCGATGTCTGGCAGTGTAGTTTAGTTTATTCAGGTGAATGTGGGTTACTGGAATAATATGCTGTTACCTTATGTGGAGGTTCTTATTTATGCGTTAGTTTAATAGCTCCAGCTTAAAATAAATGACAAAGCCATGCTGCAATCTGCGAAATGGGCAATTGAATGATTCTCCGATTTGTATTTAAGACATGAAATTCTTTTCCCACTTTTCGGTCTGAAAGTTCCTTAAGATATATATATTGTTCCAAAGATACGACATCAAAATATTGAGGTTCTCCCACATTGGTTGTGGAAGGGGCTGGTGGTTGGTATATAAATGTGCCCAACGCAAAAAGGGTCGACTGGTGTATACATAGCCTTTGTTCATTGGGGGAAGGCTTTATCGATATCGTACTTATCATTAACAGATGTATAGCACAAATAGCTGAGGGAAGGACTAATCCAGGCTGTGGAGTGGGGACGATGACTTCTGCATACATGCTTCTTCTATTGTATCCTTGTTATTGGGCTTGTTCGTTGTCCTGGTTTTGAGACTTGGGTTCTATGTGACTTAAATCTCCTTAGTTCTCTCAAGTCTCAAAGGCCCTTATTTTTGCTTATCCATGCGTATGATCTTTCCGATTAAAAGGCCAGAGCCTTATTTACTTAAGAAAACAGTCTTCTCATGTGTGATTCTTCTGTATTGGAACGATATTTGACAGTTGTATGAGTAATGATAGGGATCTATCACGTTTTCATTAAATTTCGTTCTGCATCTGTCTTTTAGATCATGTACTTTCACTTAGTTACTGCTTAAATCCACTTTTTTTTTCCTAATTCTTTGAAGCTGTTGCTTAATTCAGCTCTAACATCAGTTCGTATATGTGCAGGTTACATTGATCCATTGTTGTGAAGATGTCGATGTTTATTTCAAGCACTTTCTGCTCCACTTCTCTACTGCCAATGGGTAAGTGCATTGATTGCAGAAATCACTATGGAAGTTGGATTGATGACATGCGGTTCTTTCAGAATTTGTGCTGGTGCATTAAATTGATTCTGACTCAGAAAGATGTAATGATAAGTCATATGTTTCATTAATTGACACTGCATAAATGAGAAATGCACTCTTCTTGGTAAATGCATATGTAAATGGATAACTACACTTCTTGTTGACTTCTAGAGAACTGGTTGATAGAGGGCTTGCCATCACAACTCACAACTGAATGTCAGGAAACTGAAACGCTTGCTACAGTTGATGAAAGGAAAGGAAATATTTAAGCAAGATGGGGGCGAACATCATATTCCATACCCCACTGAATGGATACAAAATCCCCAGCACATTACCTCTTGAGAAATCCCTACCTTTAGGTCTTTTTAAAATTTGACTACATAAATAAAATATCAACTGCTGCGTGTTTTTAGGATAGGCATTACTGATATGGATGGGATAGACTTATGGAGATATTGGTGGCACTAGGTGCTGTTTTGAGATAAAGCTTTCAATAATGAATTATAGCCTTTGAGATCAAGTGGTTGCTTGTGGTGTTGCTGCCAGTTTTTTATCCCAAAATTTGAAGATTCAGTTAATAAATGTATTTTTGTACCTGAAATTTTATGTTTTGAAGACAATCTAAGATATTATACTCCACGAATATAATCTATGAGAAACCTGTTATTAAGTGACAAACCATTGCTTTTTAAAGGTTGCAGCATTTGTTGTTATCCTTCTGCTTTATCAAATTGAAATGGCAGGTCTATAAAATATCCACTGAGGTATATTTTACATGCTTTTTGATAGAATAAGATAACAATCTATTTTTCTTTGATATTCTCCTATCATATTCAAAATTAAGTGTATATATTATATAACATATACTGGTAGGTTTGAATGTGCCGGGCATGTGTTGAGGTAGATGATATGCAGTAGCATTGAAAAGATCATATTTTAGAGCTTCTACTTCTACCCATATCATTTACACTTTCACCTCCTTTATTAATCTCCTTTTGGAAAGAGGCGTGTTCTTACTGATGCTGAAGGTTCTTACTGATGCTGAAGCATCTTAAGGTTATCTTTCTGCGTATCAACTCGAAAAGTTTTATTTGTCTTATTTTTTTATTGAGACAACATCATCTTTCACCCAGACACGCTCACCAGACATTTGACATGGCATGATTTGATTTGACCATAAACTTTCTTTGCTGTTGGAAAATTAGAAGTAGCATGTTTTGATTCTTATTTATGATTCTAGTTTATCTTTTAACACTACTTGCAATACGTACAGATGCTAGATTACAGGCGCAAACTAAGAGCATGAAACAGTCCCCCGTGGAGCTTGGTTTGCAAACAAAACATCTCTCTGTCCTAAGGGGAAAAGTTAAGGTCATTGCTTCAAGTCCAGCAGGATTGGGGTTACAACTACAGCCCATCAATAGAAGGAGATATGTCATGCCTTCTATTGGAAGATCCACTTCAGCCATATGTTTTGCAGCTTTGGTTAGTTTTAAGTACTTCGGCTTGTCTGCTTTATTTTCTTCGTCCAATTCCAAGATATTATGCTGTTTTGCTTAGTACTTGCAAAGTAATTTAAGATATATGATCTATTGTCAATATGATCAGAATTATATTGGGTGCCGTCTTATTGTTCTGTTGTTTTTCTGCTAGGTTGTACATTATGCATTAGATTTTTTTTATGGTCGGCACCTTTAAGCATGAGATTGAGAGCTAGATTTTTCTCAATTTTCTCAGGCTGACATGCAAAATTTTAGAAAGCCGAGTGACTAATTTTTGGCAGCCTATTAAAATCAAGCTGTTGTGCACATTGGAGAATATCAGCAGACATGCAAGTATTTCTTGCTTTTTGGTAGAACAAAACAGTTAGATAACTCATGATATAAGTGACCTAAAAATGCCTGGAGCAGCCTGGAGCAGTAAATGCATGTACAAATGTGCTGTCTAAAACACTCTCTCTCCCCCCCCTCTCCCCCTCTTCTTTCTTTCTCTGCACGTGCACATCGATGCATGGCATGCCCTTTTGCGTGAATGATCTTGCACAATAGAATGGTTTGTTTATAGACTATTCAAACTAGCATTGGAAATACCGACCAAAAAAAAAAAAAAAAAACTAGCATTGGAATTTTTTTTTTAAAGTTCTTCATTGACATTTTTCTGTCAAACTGCCTGCAGAATGCAAGATGTGGCGCAGAGCAAACCCAGACTATTACGCACAAAGCTCCGACAATTACCCAAGCGCCTACTCACAGTAATAGCTCTATCAATCCATACTCATGCAGTATCAGCATAGCATCTATAATATAAAGAGGGATTTCTTGGCTATTTAACTAATCATAGCCCACCTCAGTTCATCTTGCATAATCTCATTTTTTAAAGATGTGGAGCTGTTAATCATTCCGGATTTCTCGTACTGCTCGTTTGGACATTTTTCATCTTGTCCTGTCCAGTTAAATGACCATGGCCCTTTTTCGAGAGACCATGCTGGTGTGAGCCATACTTGTGTTACATGCTTTGTATTATAATTCTTCAATGGCAATTTGGAAGCAGACCATGCGTAGAATGTTTGATATGTCAGTGTGTTAGGAGAATCTCTCATTCTAAATGTAGCTGACATATATATTTGAATTGCAGTTCAGGAAAAGTCGCCACAACTTGACGACGGCGGTACAGGTTTACCGCCCCGCGATGATGGCGATGGTGGAGGTGGTGGGGGTGGCGGTGGTGGCAACTGGTCAGGTGGATTCTTCTTTTTCGGCTTCCTTGCATTCTTAGGCTTTTTGAAGGATAAAGAAAGTGAAGGTGACTACAGGGATAGCAGCAGGAGAAGATAAAACGAGTGTGATGAGACTGTAAGTCAAAAGTTTGATACCCGAATACAAGTTGCTTATCCTTCTTCAAATTTTTTTTCTTGTGAAGCTATGATTTGTAGAATTTTATTTTCTCATTGGTTCAATGCTCTATGCAGAGCATGGTTCTTTATAGTGAGTATTAACGCGGAAATAATACAAAGAGACATGTACTTTGTTGGTTCTTTTCTAAATTATGTGGGAAATTTTGCCCATGGAAATGCAACCATAGCCAAAAAGGAATTGATGCCTCAATGGGAATGGCGAGTGCTACCACTCCTGACGATGAAAAAAATTCAATGCTTGTGATATTTGCATCTGATTGGCGAGATATCGACCCAACCCGCTTGAACTCTACACAAGGGTTGAGGATCAGTTGAGGAGTGAGTAAATGTCATTATTGCTGTAACTTTATCATGCTGTAAAACCTCAGATAACATCTCCATCCCATACTTTTGGAGATTTTACTTTATGAGTGGGTTAATTGTGTCCTTTTTCCATATGAGAATAAATGTTGGAATGAAGTACTGATCACCTGCTGCTGCGCAGAGTTAAGCCCTTGAAGATTTTCATTCACTTGCTTTTCGATATTTAAAAACGCTTTCTCAAGTGGAATCTTACAGCTAGAAAATTCACGGGCAAACTAGAAATGAGTCACTGCATGAAAACCTTCTTGATGAAGCCAGTGAATTGCAGTGTACTCAATTGGAAGGATCATATTCTTTCCTATATCGTCAGGATGTGATTAACTGCAATGATTCACTCTTTTTATGTCGCTCTCGATGTCTGTAATGGTTCTTTTATGAAAATTACCCAGATATTTTCCATAATCACTTGGCTAACTCTCATCCTAACATGAAAATTAGAAGACGGCATCGCATTCATACGTTGCATCTCGCTTTCAATGTGCAAATGAAGGCAACACGGTCTGATGGGGCCGATTGGGGATGGGCTCCTGTCCTATGAATGCGGACTTGTCAACTTTTCCCGATTCAATGTTTGGAGTTTGTTGGTCCTTGGTCTTGGTCATGCCCCCATTGTTGCTAGGGGTGTCAAAATCACCCGACCCAAACCGACCCATGTGGACGACAACCACAAGCTGTGGCTCTCTCCCGCTCCTGTCCTGGACAGTCGTTCTCAGAAATGGTACAGAGCCAGGACTATGGATGAAATGAGCTTAAAGTTAGCTTGGCCCGGTGCAATTTCTCAATGACCAAGCCACTGATAATGAAAGAATGAGAGCATGGATTTAATGGCAGGACCTACCGTCACGAGGAGTCGGACGAGGCCTTGCCTAAAACCCGACAACCCTTCTTCGAGTATGAGCTGTTGAGCGACTTGCGCTGGACCAACAAGCCGAATCATCTAAGTTCTGTATCAAATTGATTAATGGGGTTAAGAGTGGTGTTCCTGCGAATATGGCAACTGCCATGAAAGTGGGGATAGAAAGCTCCATTAGCACCTTTGCTAATGAACAGGGGATGCGGCCAAAAAACCGAAAGATGATTACAAAGCGCTAATCCCACCGACGGGAGAGCTTTCTTAGTCAGGCCAATCAAAATCCAAACTGAAATTCAAAATCAACATCGCCCTTTTCCATCGGCATCAGTCTTTTTCTATAACTCTCCTTTTTCCTCTTTCCTTTTTCCCCTTCCTGTTTCATTTCTTCCCTACGAGCACGACCCTGTTTCCACCTGTCACTAAGCCCCATTAATCAATCCCGAAAGTTAGCACGACAGCATGATTGAAGCATCGATGCAAGAAAGGCTCGCCTTCCCCCTGCTGGAGATTGCGTGGATGGAGATTGAGATTCACTGTAGAAAGGCCGCGTATTAGATGATGATTGCTCTTTTTCCATGATGGTTTCTTTGACCGAATCAGCCTAACTTTCACCACAGAGTCAAGGAAAAAATCAAGAATTGCAACCAACCCCATTCATCTTGGGCCTTGCGTGATAACCGAAATTAACAACTTTCGGGGGTTGAATTCCATGAAATACTATCAATCCTTTTGCCAAGATGAGAGGAGGAATTTGTCAGCATGGCCCTTTCGTGGAGGACTTTACTTCCGTTTTAGTCAATTTGAGGGTGACTTCGCTGCAAGTCAACAATGCTCTCCAAGGTTAAGAGAAAGACATAACCCCGATTCGGTCCGGCCACGCGCGATGATCAATGATAATATGTCGTTTTGTGAAAGTAGTGAGACTCCGTCAGAGCTCAAAGCCGATGAGGAGAGAAAGAAAGCCAGCTGCTGACGACATACTGTAGTTAGAGAGTTTCATGCAGCATCGGATGACGACTTGACAGTATGTGGTCATAGTATGCTTGTTTAAAAAAATATATAGATTTTTATTTTAGGTTTTTACTAAGTAGGCGACGTCGAGTATCGTTGGGATCCATTGATAAATTGAGCTCCATCAGGAAATGAATCCAAGAAATATAGGCATATTTTCCAGTCCTTCTTGCCTTTCTGCAACTGTTTAGTTTAAAATTGGAAGAACTTGGCAGCATGATAACATGATCTCTTGTGAATTCCAATTGCGCTACAATCATTCTTTCACTCTTTCTCCTAACCTCGTGGATGTAGACTGGCGAGCGAATCCCATTGGTGACCACTATGTCGCTTCTCTACTTTTCCCCAAGTTTGCTCGGGTGCTTCAACTCGCTCATGTTAGGCAAATAATTGTCGGGTCACCTCATCGTCATATATATACACCATCATGTCGAGTAGCAATGATCGTCTCGACATGGTAAAAATAAAAATAAAAATAAAAATAAGTAAGTACCTTACAACAATGTACTTAGGGTAATAGACCGACCCCGAGGCCAAACTACAAGTGCTGCAATTATTCAGAGCGATGTGACATGGGGAGGATCAACATGGGGAATCGAAATTCGATCCAAAAATCATGTGATCTGGCTACCCCATTTCTCGTGCTCCCGCCTGACCCACCACGCAACGCCCCAAACCCAAAATGTCGTGTAGACAAGATGCACCAGTCCGATCTTGGAATTTGCCCCGGTCTTTGCGCTCTCGCCATTCGTTTTCCAATTTGTCGCTGCTCGACCGTGGACTCTTCCGTTCCTTCGGTCCCTGGTTTTCTTCCCTTCCCTTTTTCCCACCACTTTCGACCGTTCGTCTGCAACAATTTCCTCGAAAGCGCACGGAAAGAGAGGCGGATGTTCACTGAGGAAACGCTGGTTTTTCTATCGGTCGTAAAGCTCTCGTCAACTCTTTTGGGGTATTTTACTTCTGGGTCGGGAGGAAAGCTGATTGCAAAGGGGCTGAGTTTGAAGACGATTGGTCCTTTGGAGTGGGAACTTTTTTAAGGTTTTTTTCCACGCGTGTCCTGGCTGGATGGTGTCGGATTGCGTCAAGAACATCAATCGATCTGGCAGTATAAAGACTTTTTGTCATGTAATGAATTTGAATCGATGGGATTAGTGAGTTTTAGGACTGTTGACGAAACGATTTGACTTGAGTGTGATAAAGTGATTTCGACCGGCTAATCACTCTTGACACCCGTCGTTGTTGCTTCGTACTTGTACGTCGATGGACGGAAAGTAGGTAGTAGATTTGATGGATACACTTAAATTATCAAACAAACTAATCTTGACACAATATCATAAAAGTAGATACCTATTAAGCTTTAAAATGACACGAATATAATTCATTACGCCATTTTACACTTGTCATCTATAGATTTTCATTTATTCAATAAAACCTAACTGTCCTTCCTCATTAGGTATGATTCAATTAAAATATAAAATTTGGGTGCATTGATTTTCACACACTTCTTGCTGAAGGTACCGCTCCTCACTTTAAGCTCGTTTTCTCTCTCCTCTACATTTCCGTCATCTCCGGTGTTGACTTAAGAATCGGGGGGCCAATCCGAGTGCAGAGCCCAAACGACTTGACTTGATTGTTGCGGTACAAATCAATTTCCCGGTAAAGTCGCGTGCCAAGTTCGTGATTCACGATTCTAGCTTCAACATCGTGAGCCATAAAACTTGTACTTCTCCATGGTTGCATGTCTGATACTTTGAATTTGTACACAAAGAAGATGACGAACAATAAGTATGTTCACTGACACCCAAATTTAACGCTTACAATTTGTACACAAAGAAGATGACAAACAACAAGTGCATTTACTGACACCCAAAATTTGACGCTGAGTTATCATGTAATGATTACATGTGGACCATTATCATACGATTCATTCTACAAAAAGAAAAGTATTATTTTAGAAAGTACTGAAAATTCAGATTATTAATAAATGGGATAGTTGATATGTACACGAGAAAAGCAATCACCCTCTTTTAAAGCAAATTCATGAATTAGGGCATTGAGACTCGATTTTTGGGGGATGTTGCAGAATTAAGAATGAGAATTTAGGCTCTAAAGGAGCTGCTCTCCACAAAGGGAAGGGCGCTTTTCTGGCCTCATCTCCCTCAAAATGCAAATTTTTTAGTTTATTTTCCTTCGAATAACTTTTTAAAATTCTTTTCCATTTTTCTATTCAAGTAAGAAAAATCAATTTATTCGGAAACTGCCAAGTGTCGATATTCTAATGCGCAGGGGACATTAAAATAAATAATATTGGTGATCCGTACAGGGTGGGGGTCCAATCATTGACAACATGGGTCTTACATTTTCATTTAATGCCGACGTGGCAGCATATATTGTTGGTTAGGAAATCATATCAGCAATAGCATCTGCACAGGAAATTGAGTTTTTATTTTTAATTTTTTTGGAATGACAACAGAATTTGGAAACAATTTTTGCCTTCCAAAGAGTTCGATTTGAAATTCGACCGAAATAAAATATAAAAAGAGAAGGAGAAGAAGTTTGATTCGAAGCCCAAAAAGCTTTTATGCGCATTCCTCTACTTATTCTAATGTTCGAATTTAAATGGAGATTAGAATACCTTTTTGAAGGATTATATTCTATGAGCCATTAGATTTAATGGCCGAACTTTCCCTTTTCTCTCACTCTTTTAGTTAACATCACAAAAATCTCTCAATTATATCAATTGTAACATCAACTTATCAAATTTTTTTATTGCACCTCCAAAAATCTGAAATTATATCCATCATAATATACGTGTTCCAAACTTACTTTTTAGTGATTAGAACCTCTAAAATTGATGCGATAAATGATCCTAAATTTATATCACACTAAGACAAATTTGGGCTTTGTCAACGTGAAAAAGAAAAAATAAATTGGACTATTGATATTGCAGTAGGGAAAATTTAAATTTTCTTTTTGTGATTGAAATAGAGTATTTTTTTTTTTATATGTTGGTATCAATTTGAGAGTTCTGACAACATAAAATGATTTTGAAGTACACGTGTCGATTTTGACATCGCCGTGAAGGGATCAGGCTCTTCTCTTCGTCACTAGAAAAAGGGCAAAGCTTCTATGTGCGCTTTTCCTATTGTCTAAGAATATGGATTTCATGGTTGTGCGTGCAAGTGACGTGACACTGCAACCAACGCAATGTCAGGTGTCTATCAAAGCTCTACATGAACAGGCAATACACTTGTAAGGAAGCCCCAAACTCATAAATAAAATTTTCGAAAATTATAAAAAAAGTTAAAAGACTTATAGAAATTATTCATATCAATATCCACCCTACCATTGCCGGCATCCACATCGGTGAATTTCTAGCTAAAACCGTCCTGAAAGATTGATGATACCCAACTTTCACTTTTGCTCTAATAACTGCTACATTATTGCTATGAATTGACCGTAGCCTCATGGTTTTTTGAATAATTTTATGTAACATTCATAGATTAACTCATTCAATATATTTTTTGTGTTGGCCTGTCTAATACCAAGCCTAATGGTTTTATTTTTTTTTTTTTACATATAAGCAAGCATTTTTCTAAAAAGTCACCTATTACATGCTTAATTTTGGAGCTTCAAAGCAAAACTTATCGTTATGTCAAAAGGTACTTCAATAAGTTAATTTTAATTTTCAAATATATATCCTAGAATAAGTTTCATTCTTTCGATGCACGATTCGGTCCATTCCCATCCTCATCACCATCTTAGAAGTCTGTCAAGAGCCACTCATTGTCTCATTGTCTAACTCATTGGACCATATCGTTAGACTTTAACCCAACAAAAGCTCTTGAAAGTCTATTGTGAATGAAAGGAAATAAGTTAGACAAGCCGAAAGAGAGAGGACCGGGGGGGGAAGAAAGAAAAGGGGGAAAAATATGGCTTTTCACCATGCTTTATCATCTATTACAAAGTTGGAAAGTTGTCTAGACAGTACCGTGTTTGTTCATCCAGTCATTCTGTAAAGTGATTCCTTATGCTTTCGTTTCGACAGTTTTTATCTCCTACCCTTTATGAGATGCTGCGGTATTCTGCTTTTTCGAGCTTTCTTAGGATGATCAAGAAGGGCATGTACTGAAACTTTCGATCTCTTAATGTGATAAATATAAGAAGTTGGTCGTGAATAAAACTGGGAAAATTGAGAGTGAATCTAACTTTGCTAGAGGCCGGTAAGAATAGTACAACTTTGGTTAAAGAGGCATGTCCAACGAGGAAAAGACATTCCTTTTTTCGTTTGCCTTTTGGCCGGTGAAGGAAAGGCATAGTCTCTAGTCTACTCTGTAAATAGATGATAAGAGATAATGTCCATGTTCGGCAACCATGTGACCACTTTGTAAATAAATAAATATATAAATAAACATTTTCTACATTGAACTAAACATCAAAATGACCAAATTGTAAATGTTGTTAACTTTACGTATGATTAGAGTCAAGCATGTGTTCCGCAAGTGTGCAAAGTATAATAAACAGTAAAAAGAGAAAAAAGATTTAATAGATCGATGGATGCCTCCAAAAAAAAAAGAAAATTATGGTTGTTTTTTCATATGTAACCAGCTGCCATCACTTCCAAAGATACTGGACTGGCAGTCGTCGAGAGGCCAGTGCAGCAGAGCTAGGATCAGGTCGGGGGGTGTTTCCAAATTTGGTTACAAATTCCTCCCGCGGTTAACCCTTCCGTTTTATTTACGTGGAACGGGGGCTCCGATAACCACGGCCTTTGTTTAAGGTCCTTAGGCTGGACCAGATGGAGAAGATGAATGTAGCTATTTATTTGAGTAGAATGAGTGGGTGTTTGGCTTGATAATAGAATGTAACTATTTTTTTTTTTAATGATTTCGTGAAGGGTGATTTTGAAAGGAACAAAAATGCGCATGAACTGAGTGTTTTCCAATCTCCATCTGTTTCGTAAGAGAGTAAATTATTTTAAAAATATTTTTATAAAAGTAATCACTTTTATCGCCTAAAATAATTAGTTAATGAAAGATGTCTTCATTATAGACAATGATTTATATCTAAACATTTTCGCGAGCAATGCATCATTTTTCATTTATTCATTTTTATAAGATAAACAAACCAGTCAAATTTTTTACCAAAAAAAAAAACAAACCAATCAAATTACCATCGCACTGAGTGGCGCTGCTGGTTTTGGGCTTTCTTCCCCTCACGAATGGGAGAAGTTTGAATCTCTAGCACGTCGCAGGTGAACTTACTTCACGGGGGTGGTGGGTTCCTCCGTGGGCCCCAGGGTTTGCCTGCCGGTTGTCGGCTTACGGGTTTCCCTGAGTCATCAAAAAAAAAAAAAAAAAAACCAATCAAATTTTAAGAAAATAATTTTCAAATAATTAATTTTTTGCAAAACAAACACACACACAATAGAGAGCACATGGTCATATACATAAGATATTCAGACCTTTCAATGTTTGATTTGAGGTCTTTGTCTTGCTTGTGGTAGCTCACATAATTCAATGTTTCTCTGGACATATTTTTTCCCCAATAGAGAGCACATGGTCATGTCTTGGCTAAGCTCTTGCTCAAAAAAAAAAAAAAAAAAAAAAGTCTTGGCTAAGCTATTGATTAGGTAAACAGGCAATAATGCCTTTTGACGCGCTTATGAAGATAAAAAAAAAAAAGGAAAAAGTAAATAGCAAAAAAAAAGGAAAAAGTAAATAGCATCTGTCGAGGTGAGGGCAGATAACTTTTTGGCGGCTCCAACTAGATGCTCTAGGGCCTCGTGTAGCATCTTCCCATGTGGCATAACCATAAAAACTGTCAAATGTCCCTCGCCATTAATCTTCTTTTCTCCTTCCTGGATAAGTTTGATTTGTCGAAATAACCGACTAGCGTTACTAAATTTACATGCCCATTAAGGGATTAATCCCCAAAAGGGTTTCAACTCGATGAACGCACGAACATTTTATTGTCGTTCAAGATTAGTGAACAAACAAAGATAGGTGACAATGGCAACATTGAATTGAACATGAAGACAAATCGATAAATTATTTAGCATATATTGCTTGTTTGATTTTGTCCGATCACAATCTCGTTAGTTCAAATGTTCCCTCACGACGATAGTGTAGAAGAGGCTTTTTTTCTTTTCCTGCGAAACACGATGACAAAGTACTCTTGGGTTGTTTTGTTTCTTCCTTTTGGTGCTATGGAAGAATGGTTTCTTTTGAGAAAGCTTTCATATGCTAGTACACCTTCCTGATTAAGTTTCATTAGAAGCAAAGCTTCTACACAAGGGCAGGGGATCCTTGTTGATTCACTTACTTCAGTGGACCGCGCTAAGTAAGAATGGACGTCTCACGTTTCTAGATAGATTTGAATCTCAAAGGATATAAAATGAATTCACAACCCTCGTCTCTCAAATTGAAAGCAAGAGAATGCTCCCTACTTAGATCTTAGTCTATTTTATCATAGTGGGATCAATTATTGAGATCGCTTCTGTTAAGTTAGGAGCAAAGAGACAAGTGAGGACCTCATATTTATCAATTGAACTACCCCATCATGTGTATAAAGACCGACATGCTAGTGGCCTGGGTTAAGATAAACGATGAAAAATAGAAAAGCACGTAATAGACCAAATAGATATACATAAGCAAGACACAAGAACGCTTCCAAAAATCAAGGTAGAGGTGGTTGAAAAGAACCTCTGTCAAAGAATCACACGAATTTTTTGCGCTAATAATTTATGATCCATTAAGTTTCTTGATAACTAATATGGCATGACAAATCAAATCAATATTTGTATTTTGCCATAATTCTTTGTTAAGATAATTATGAATTGTGATGTGTGACAAAGAGATTGATAAGTCATTGCATAATATACCCCTTTCTTATCTTTCTTAATTAGGGGGGAGGTAGGTGTATGCAGTGCTATATGGGGCAGTCATTGCCCTAATGGTTCCCAGCGGATAGAAGGTTTCTCTTGTTGGCTGCCTTCCTCTTTCAAGTCGTTATCCTCATTCTTTCAGTCCAATCACTCTGTAGCATTTTATTATTGATGCTCGCTGCTGCAATTTCCTACTTAAATAGTGGGTTCGTTTGAGAGGACAATCTAACAATGTAGGCACCTTCTGACCTAAACTTAAGGCATGTTTTGGTAAAGAACTCACGTTGCTTCTTCGAAAAGATAAAAGGAGCGGCAAAAATCATGTAGATGCAATCTTTTTAAAACGTGAAGGTATCGATGGGATGACCTAAATCGATTTGAAAATTTCTCTAGGCAAAGAAAAGAATTTGACAAAGTCTTGCCTTGGTCCAGCGTCGATTTTCCGGGTCGCCCAAAAGCCATCACATTTCCTAAATAAATCAAGAACCAAGAGGTAAGAGTCTTGGCCGCAAATCAACTTTAGAATCAAGAATTTCTTGTCTCGTGTAATTTCAATGATAGAGATAGATACTATGAACCCACACATGTTTCAAAAGTCATGCATCACGAGCCAACATTTTGACCCCAAGATCACTCTTGAGAGAGAGAGGAAAAGGGGGACTATGCTAATAAACTTGCAAGCTACGGCACAAATAGAGATAACAAGATAGAAAAGAAGAGAGCCACAAAGGCCTTAATAATGTCCTAGAAAAAGGGGGTGACATTGGAAAGTAACACCACCGCCCCCTCCAATCTCCAATTTCTTTCACTAAAAATCACTCAAGCCTCTCTCTCTCTCTCTCTCCTCTCTCCCTCTTATTGCTCTCTTTTCTCTCTTTCTTTCTCTCTCTCTCATTTTGTTGCAACTCACCTAAGTATTTAGTGGCCATTTTCTCTGGCTAGCTCCCCAAGTAGCCGCCAGCTCATTCCTTCCCCGACATCGACCTCACACCCACCTCCCCTGCCTCCCTCTCTCTCCCAAAATCACATATAATCACCCCCATACACCCTCCCAATCCTCCATTCAATTCCTACCCAATTCTCTCTCCCTCCCTCTCACCGCATTAGCATCATCAAGCCTCCATCTTGATGATGTTCCGTCACACTTTGTCTGCAACATCATAGAACTCCTTAACATTCTCATCCTATAGCTTGTCCTCTCCCTTACAAATCCCTACGCATTCTCTCCTTCATCCATTCGCCACTCCCCTGCCCCACACAGTACAAGAAATGGGTCGCGGCGGCAAGCTCGGGCCCTCCTCCGATCCCCAGCTCCAGGATGCCGCCCCGTCCCCGCAGGACCTCCGCTCCCGCAGGTGGAAGCTCGTCCTCCTCTCCCTCGTCGCCCTCGCCCTCCTCCTCGCCTCCGCCATCTCCGCCATCCTCCTCGTCGGGCTCCGGAGCCGGGCCTCCGGCGACTCCCGGGGCCACCGTCCTACCCAGGCCATCTCCCGCACTTGCGCCAAGGCCCGGTACCCGGACCTCTGCGTCAGCTCGCTCCTGGACTTCCCGGGCTCGATGGTGGCGAGCGAGCAGGACCTCGTCCACATCTCCTTCAACATGACCCTGCAGCACTTCAACAGGGCCCTCTACCAGTCTTCCGGCATGAACTACCTCCAGATGGAGCCGATCGCGCGGTCGGCGTACGACGACTGCATCGAGCTCCTCGGGGCCTCCGTCGACGCGCTCTCCCGGTCGCTCTCCGCCGTCGGGGGATCGGGATCGCCGGCGCCGCCGGAGGACATCGTGACGTGGCTGAGCGCGGCGCTGACGAACCAGGACACGTGCGGGGAGGGCCTCGCCGACGCGAGCGGCGGCGTGAAGGATCGGATGGCGGCGGAGCTCAAGGACCTGGAGGAGCTGGTGAGCAACTGCCTGGCGATATTCGCGGCCTCGGATGGCGGCGGGGACTTCGCCGGCGTGCCGATCGAGAACCGGAGGAGGCTGATGGGCGTGGCGGGAGGAGGAGGGGGAGTACCGAATCCCGACGGCGGTATCCAGAGTGGCTAGGGGAGAGAGAGAGGGAGCTGCTGGACATGCCGGCGGCGGAGGTACAGGCGGACATAGTGGTGGCGAAGGACGGAGCGAACGGGACGTACAAGACGATCGCGGAGGCGATAAAGAAGGCGCCGAGAGCAGCGGCCGGAGGATCATCATCTACGTGCGAGCCGGGAGGTAAAGTTCCTCCTCTTCTTTTCTTTCATTTTTTTTTGGCCTTTTTCAAATGGAGTTTGAACTGAGAGGGAAAAGAAAAGAAAAGAAAAGAAAGGAAAATGGCCTTTTCGTCTTTTGCTTCTTTTTGTTCTTATTATAGAGGGAGGATGAATTTTGTCAGCGTAGATTGAATTCAAGCCCTTTAATCATGGGAATTTAATTATTGCACTTTGATAATTGGACAAAAAGGGATGTTAATTTTATAAAGCCACCAATTATATAACAGAAAGTCGTTTTCACTTTTGGACGTAGTGATTATGACTTGTGTATTCCACAGAATTCTATGATTAAGATAATTGCCCACCATTCTTCAATACAAATACGGCATCGTTTGAGGACTTTTTTTGGTTCTATAATCGGTGAACACTGAAAAATACGTTCCTTTTGGAGATGTTGCTATTAATAAACTATTTGTAATTATGCAAGTTAGAGTTTTGAATTGTCTTTATTAGAACAGTAAAATATTATATCATGAATTCACATATCGGTATAAACCTTTAGAATAATTTGTAAAGGCTCTATGGTATTTAAATATTCCAATAGACTTATCTACTTTTTGTAAATTTCCATTGCTATTAACAATAGAGGAAAAATGATTGTGTATAATTGATGTGTTGACTGGTGTTTTTAAGTTTATCCGTTGTTTTAGGTATGAGGAGGATAACTTGAAGGTGGGGAAGAAGAAGACGAACCTCATGTTCATCGGCGATGGGAAGGGCAAAACGGTCATAACGGGCGGCAAAAGTGTAGCCGACAAGATGACCACGTTCCACACCGCCTCCTTCGGTAAATTTCTGTGCCCATATCCGAATTTCCAAAGTTCAAACTCTCGACTAAGCTAGGCCAAAAATTCTAAATAATTTTTTTGTTTAAATCATTTATTTTTTACGAAACAAATCGAACCTAAAAACCACAAAAGACATTCAAGTCAATATCGAATTGTTGTGCTTGAAAGCTACTTTATAAATTTCACAACAAAGAAAAAAAGGGGTTGCTAGGAATGCTTGATGTGGAAAGTAGCATGTGGGATGTCGATTTCAGAAGGCATGGCACCAAATTTCGCCACCAATTAATTCTGTGCACCTTTTAGTTGCAAGTGGACCCCGTGAATGACATCCGCATATCATTAACAATTGTTTTATAAAACTTATCAAACATGTTTGAGAAAAAATTATTCAATTTTTAATGTATTGATTATGAGTGCAACGAGTATATTTAGTACATTAGGAACTGAACTGTAATACTTGTTCGATGGCTTAACAAATATTTTAGAGACAACTTCTAATTATATCCAAGATATACGATGGCATAATCCAACTTTGAAAGTAATAAAGCTGGCACTTTTCGTAATTGGGAATTCTCATTAGAACTTTCGGAACATCAAAAGAATAAGATTTTCGAAAAGGGTTGAGATCAGCCCTGCTTTTCATCTCCTACTTTTCTTTCTTTTCCATCGTCAACTACACTTTTTTTTCTGACATTTTCTGACTCCAAACGATGTTCCCATCAGTTCATAAAGGCACGATCCCTCTTCTTTAATGATCATGTCGAGATGTTTTTGTTTTGCTGCTCCTACGCTCTGTATCCCTCTCGATCCGATCTTCTCGCCTCTTCATAACGCTGACGACATTGCTTGATGAAACATCAATGGGAGTTTGCTGGTCACAGAATCGAATCCATGGTTGGGAGAGAATCGAGAGATGTAAAGGGAATGGGCATTATTGGCGTGGGTCATGCCGGGGGGGCTACACATGCATGTTCGTCACTTGCCTGCCGTTCATTTCGATCCCCCTTGGCCTTTCCTATCTTAGAACGATGCCAACTACGCAAAGTTTGGATGCTCGATCCCCATTATGCAAATTCCGAAGCGCAAACTTTATAGGAGAATCTTGATCTTGACACGTCCTTCGTCGGCTTTGTCGTATTGGACGAAAACAGATGGCATGAATTATTCGCAAGATGCTTTGGTCGAGAGTCTTAACGTAGAATTCTCTAGTTTTCAGTCGAGCTTTAATTCTTCTCTTCTGCTGTATGCCCTGCAGCGGCGAGCGGAGCTGGTTTCATTGCCCGCGACATGACATTCGAGAACTACGCCGGACCGGAGAAGCACCAGGCGGTGGCTCTCCGGGTAGGAGCTGACCATGGCGTGGTCTATAGGTGCAGCATCCTTGGATACCAGGACACGCTCTACGTCCACTCGAATCGCCAGTTCTTCCGCGAATGCGACATCTACGGGACGGTCGACTTCATCTTCGGCAACGCAGCCGTGGTCATCCAAAAGAGCATCATCTATGCCCGGAAGCCCATGGCCAAGCAAAAGAACACCATCACGGCCCAGAACCGCAAGGACCCCAATCAGAACACCGGCATTTCGATCCATGCTTGCCAGATCGTCGCCGCTCCAGATCTCGAGGCATCTAAAGGAAGCATCCCGACGTACCTCGGGCGGCCATGGAAGATGTACTCGAGGGTTGTGTATATGTTGTCCTACATGGGCGATCACATTCACCCCGAAGGGTGGCTGGAGTGGAACGGAGACTTTGCGCTAGACACTTTGTATTACGGAGAGTACATGAACGATGGGCCCGGGGCAGCCGTCGGGCCGACGTGTGAAATGGCCAGGTTTCCGAGTCATCACATCCACAACAGAGGCAAACAAATTCACAGTCGCGCAGTTCATATTTGGATCTTCATGGTTGCCGTCCACCGGGGTGGCATTTGTGGCCGGACTATCAACTTGAAAGTTGAAAGTGACATTTACAGATACGATATGTTGTGCCGAGAACCCCCATGCATCGGTTTCTCATTTATTTACTGAGCTTAAGATTTAGGTCGTTTTCCTTATATTTTTTCTTCGAAAGTGAAAAATAATCAAATGTAGGAAAGCCACAATTTCGTAATGCCATTATTCTTCATTATTCCTTTTTTTTTCTATGTTCATCGGAATCCCTTGCGTAGCCATTCATCAGTAGTAGCAAGCATATTTCGAGGTGAAGAAGTCGGCCAACACTATCAAGTCCTTCTCCAAGTCCTGGACAAAAACCTAGGAAGAACTGGTCTAAGGCAGGGCATCATCTGACCACATTCCTTTTCACCTATCTTCGCAGCTAACATTAAATGGAAATGACTTGACAGAAAACCGACGCATGCTAGATTCCCACGGCAACCTGTAAATTTGTCCAGGATAGGAATTTCAGATGGAGAGATTTAGAAGGACCAAAGGTTTCTAGAAAAGAATTAACTACCTAGACCTAACTCTTACTCCTAACTTAATGATCCCCCTCCCCTTCCTAGCATATGGCCTGAAGAAAGTAACTGAAGCCCGACCCCATTCTCGTCCTGGCAGTCATCTCACTACTTGTGTGAAAACATTATTAAGCATATTTACATGCCACTACTATGGTTGTAGTGGGCATTTTTCTTATAGCTCGACTTCATCTTTTTATAATCATACCTTGCATAATGAATTTCATATCTTTAATAGGTATAATAACAATATTATAGGAGCTACTTTAGCTCTTGCTAAAAAAGATATTAAAAGAAGTTTAGCTTATTCTACAATGTCTCAATTGAGCTATATGATGTTAGCTCTAGGTATCTGGTCTTATTGAGCCACTTTATTTCATTTGATTACTCATGCTTATTCAAAAACATTGTTGTTTGTAGGAAGCACTAAGTACCTCATAGCAAGGCTTATGCTAAACATTGATTTCCTGCTTGCCTAAAAATAACGCATGTTGTCCGCTCAAAAGTCAGAACACAAGCATATCCAGAAGCCTAAAAATTAAACAGTCCGTCCGCATCATTCAATACACAGTTATCCTTAAAAGTGATATGTACCGTTCCAATAGGACTAGCAGTGAGTGCAGATAAAAAAGTTTGGGAATTGCAAAGAGGTCGATTTCATATCGCCAATGCTCAAATCATTGTTCCTCGCAAAACCCAGAAGAGCACACATAGTGTTTTTACCCTGCCTGGCCCAAGTGGCAGCTTCGGGCTGTCTTGGATGCCGGAAAAAAAAAAATTAATGCACCAGAGACTGATGCAAGTGACAAGCATATAGTCCAAGCATTAGCACAGATTTCCCAAGAGCAGATCAGCTCAGGAGAGGGACTTCCGTCCATTCATGCAAGCATGCACACACTATGTAGACACTACATATATACAAATTCACTCAATGGCCTTCATTTGAAAGTGCATCAAGGTAGTGATCCATAAGCACTGAGACAGATTCAAGAAATGAACCTTCACTACCTCCAGGAAGCACACTTTCCTCTGCTTCTTTGACAATCTGCTCAATCACAGACTCCTTGCTAGGACTTTCTCGACACATCATGCTTCCGATGGCGAAGGGAGTAAGCCCTCTCTCCACACCTTTCTTCAAAAGCATAGTAGAGATGTGCAAGGTATGAGCACACTCAACTGGCAAGTCCCACCCATGAAATTTCAAGAGTTGAATGTCTTGTTCAGCATCCAGTGACTTGATGTAGTCCATAGTTTCAGGAGAGTAAGGCTGCTGAGCTTGTGGCCAGTAGAGCCACTCAAATGTGCAATCTTCAAACTGCAGCGACAAGAATAAAGATATTAAAAGATGAGAAGAAGACAAAAAGAAAGACTACAAAGAAGCTTGAGAGGTTTTGGAGCTTGTATGGAGTCATTATGACTTCTGAACTGACCCCAGAAGCTAAACTACTGCTACTCATAGATCAACAGAAGTCCAATACATCTTTTAGAAACCTAAAACTCCTGATCATGCGCTCTTCGTTTTATTTACCACCAAAAAAACTGAGCAGTGACAAGCATGAAACATAGACTCTGAAGCAAACACATCGTATGCACATTTTATCCTGTCACATGTCAATCTGAAGTATCTATGTGTCACAAGAAAAGCAGTTCATGCAGTCAAAGCTGGATGAATGCTGCTTACACAATAAAAAGCACTGCACAAATATATTTTCTCTAACCAAACCGTGCAAAGATTTTCTTGTATGAGTCCCGTGTTATAAACAGTCATCAACGCAATTTTGGGTATAAAATGATGTAAATTAGTAAGTGCAACACATCCTAAAAATCAACAAATAATTTAACAGATTTGCACGTGTACATAACCAGGGGGAATGGAGATTCCATCTTTTGACAAGTTCTGAGGCATCCAATACCCATTAAGGAAAAATGCAGGATTATTAAGACTATTATCTTGGATCTCATGCCGATTAGGACAAATTTATCTCAAAGAATAACAAATCATCTATTAATGTTTAACAGTGTTGCAAATCAACAAGTGCCATATATCCTTAAAAACAAAAAAAAGATTGCAACAGATCAGCACATAAGTACATAACCACGTGTAATGGAGATTACGTCTTATTAAGGAAAACATGGGGCTATTAAGACCTACTGTCTTGGATCTCATGCCACTTAGGACAAGTTGCAACTAAAAGAAGAACACATAATCTATTAATATTTTTATAGGAGAACAACCGAATGATCAATCAGAGAAGGAAATATGATATACTGACGTTTTCAGGCAGACAGTATCCATGATCAATAGGAATAAGCACTACACGTCCATCTTCACCATCCCTGCTGATCAATATGTTGCCTGCATGCCTATCTGCATTTGCCAACCTTATGTCCAAGACAGAAATCTTGTGTACCTCATCCACGGAAAAGCTCGGGGTCCCATATCCTCACAACTTCCTATATTCTTCACGAACATCTGCAGTGATCCTATCTTGAAATTCTTGCTTGTGTACTCATAACCTTCTGGATAATTAAACTCTCTATGCATACACTTCACCATAACAGTGGGCGGAACCCCAGCAAAGCCCTTCTCTGAATTGTGAACCACTGGGTGGTCCAAGATGTAAGCTGCAACTTCTCTCAGTGCACCCTCTCCTACCCGCGTGCCCTTTTTCATCCCTTGACCATCTAGTGACAACGGAAGTCCCCGAGGATTATTCACCGCCATTGGTTCTTCATCAATAGGCTTAAAAACTGACACATACTCCAGGCCAGAAAAATCTTGCATGAGGTAAGCTCCTCCCAATCCCTCCGGAGACCGTATGGGCTCATTGCCTCTCTCCAATCCCTGGATGGTAGATTCAATCAGCTCTTTTAACACAAATGGCAGTTCAATTTCTCGATCGACAATGAAAGGTTCCAATAGGAAATCTTTTGGCAGTGGTGTACTCTCTATGATATTGGGTTTCAACGGGTCCCAAGACTGATATTCACCAACCGCACCAGCAAGCTCATTAAAATCTGATGCATCAATAACCACTTCAAAGTGCTTGTCAACAGTTTGAGGCCTCACTTTAGCAGATTTGCAGACCAGCAAGTGGATAACAGCATCACTGTTCTTCCTACAAATGTCGTGGATGAGTCTCTGATCTTCAAGCTCTTCACCATCACATACCAGTTCTTGATTCTCCAGGTTGATAGAGCCTCGCCCCTTCCTCACAATCTGTCGCTTCACATATGCTACCTTTCTGCTCCTCTCAACATGGAACTCATATTCCTTCCCACAAGCAGTTCGGACAGTGATAGCTTGAAGATCTGAAAGCCTCAGCACAAGGTGCAACACGTCTCCATCGGCAACCCCATAGTCTCGAACGCAAGAATTGTCCCGAGCTAGTTCTCTCCCATCAAAGAACAGTTTCTGCTTTCTGACAAAGAACCCTCTGTCTGCCTGTATCTTCAGCTTCACAGACAAAATTGAATCTGACTCCCTTATGGGCATGGGAGTCAGAGACCCAGCAACTCTGAGGTAAATCAGGATCGGTTTGTTCAAATGAGGACCATATTGGTAGGAGAACTCCAGAACCGGGCTAGGCGCCACGCTAACACCCGACATCTTTCTCTCCTGTTATCTGCACCGCCCCTTGTCTGAATAATCAAACTTCAATCTGTCGAAACCTTCATCATGCTCTCTAGACAATCCATTGGACCAGATAGTCCCAAACTTCAACTTTGAGTAACGTCACCTCAAAGCTGAAAAACCAGGAAACTCGGTTTCCCCGCTCAAACAGGTTCTCTGACCTAATATTCCAAGCTCAATAACCTCCAAAGGCAAACTCAAGGCATAAGCCAATCTCCGACACACCGGATCTTCTGGAGGCATCCAGTGTTAGGGTTTCTTCCGCGCCATAAGTGCAATTATATCAAGAGAACCGGAATCTTCTGGAAACTACAGCCAATCTCAAGCAGGAGAAACAAGTAAAAACAAATCGGAATCAGCTCATGATCAACCGTGACCAGGAAACCTTATCAACGATCAGAAAGCAAAATGCCTAAGAAACGAAGAGATACTGACATTTCTTTATGAATCCGTGAATAACAGCCAAACTGCAAATCACTAAGCATTGATGCACCAATTAATAATGGAAAAGCTAGCCTAGCCTAGTCAATCAAACAACGGAAAACCCAGGGCTCAATCCGGAGCATCACGAAAGCCTCACAACGCTCCCCGGATTATCACCTCGTGCTTCTCGCGAACGCACGATGCTAAAAGCCAGCACGAGCGGCATTGCAGCCACAACAGAGAAACGCAAAAAGCAACAGCCAGGCAAAGGCGACCGAAGAGAGAAGCGCAGAGACAGAGGATCGACCGGTCGCGAACAATCCGACCAGTATCTGATCATCGTCCTCCACAAGGAATCTCATCCTCCTTTGCACCGGCAAAAAGTGCACCGACCTGACCACGACACTCCATTTCCAGCCGACGCGCACCGACAGACACAGCGAACGGACCGAAAATGGAGAGAAAGAAGCGAAAAAAAAAAAAAAAAGGACAATGCCGAAGAAGCTGCGCGTCGGAGTTACCTGAAATGATCAGGCGAAGCGGCGGCGACGGAAGGCGCGGACGCCGGGATCACCGCGCTTCATCGTCTCCGATCGTCGAGGCGGTTCGACGCCCTCCGAAACCCGCGAGTTCCTCTGCGACTAGAGCTTCTCACTTCTCCACAGAGAGAGAGAGAGAGAGAGAGAGATGGGAGAACGGTGGTGACGCTTCTGAAAATGTAATAAGCAGTCGCTCCTGTTGATTTATAGAGGTGGGGTGACGCGAGGAAAGGTGACTTTGTGCGGAAGAATAGGCAGGGGGCGCTTGACGGCGTGAGGTTTTCCCCGTTAACGGGACGTCGTCTTCTTCGGCGGGCTTTCTCTCTTGCGTGGGGCTTGGGCTAGAGAATAAAAGACTTGGCGGAGGAGTTTACCCCCCCGCGGAGGTTTCGCTGCGTTGAGGACGAGATTGCCCTTCTCGATGGGATGCATGAAACATATGCCAAGGCATACAAAATTTGGAAAATTAAGTCATGTTTTACGAAATAGCCATTTACAAAAGAAAGTCGATCCCAATTAATTTCGAATATTCTCAATTGATAAAAATGAAAAAAAGTTTTGTTATTTGTTCTTTTAAAAAAAAAAAAAAAAAATTGGGACTCCGAATTACGCTTTATTTGTTATATAGCCGTTATCAAAAGTTTATCTATCTAGACAATACACTAAGATTTCGATATTTGTAAAATTTTTGATATGATTAGATTTGTGGCAAAACCTTATTAATGCTAATTATTACATATAATGAAGTTCAAGATTTGATACAAGAACTCATGATACCCGACTCTATTTTCTCATTTTGGTAATTTATTAGAAAAATCTCATAGAATATCGTGTCCAATGCTTAAGTGGTCATTAAAAGATCATATTGTGCCTGCAACCTTTTCATAGATCCGAGGCTGTCTGCTTAAATATCTTCCTCATAGGAATAGCAACAGTACTAGATTTCTCTATTGCTATTATTATAATACCAATCACTCGCATGGATAATCACCCCCCAAATAAAATACGAGCGATCAGCTTAAATAGTTTATTAATTTACATGTCTCCAGAAAAGCCCTGGGCGCGAGCAGGAGGCAAAGGGTAAGGACGTAATTTCGGGCCCATCTGCCAAGACAAAAACGTAATTAACCCCAGTCGGGCTTTCACTTTGACGCGTGAACTGACGCTGAGAGGTCAGACAGACAGACCCGACCGACCGGAGAAAATATTTTCTCGACCGACAGAGAGTAATTGCTACGTTGTTTAATGCAATTAGCAGCACGGGGAGACAACTAACGGCGTCAGTCACGGAAGCCCGGAAAGGTCCGTTAAGATCCTAACTTGGACTAAAAGGTGCCGTCCATTTTTTTGAATCGCAGGAAGCGCGCCTGCCATTGCCACGTCATGCATGGGACTCCCGCCACTGGAAGTCAAAAAATCAATCGCGTGATCCCGCCCACGTGGCAGGGCCCGATTGGGAGAACCTCGTGGCTTCCGCAAAATTTTCCAGCCCAAAACAGAAGCAAAGAAGAGATTCCGTATTGTAGAAAAATTTGAGTTGACGGGGGGTGGCGGGGGGGGAAGAAAAAACTCTGCTACCATTCCGCCTTCAGCGTCAACGGAGGAAAGATGATGATGACCAAGAAGTTAATGGGGGGTGAAAAACAGACAAAACTTCACAGGCTCCTCTCGATGAACTCCCAGATTCTCTCCTCCATGTAGATCCGGTCCTTCCGCCGCCGCGGCATGTGCCGTTCGTCCGGGAAGATCAGTAGCTCGTACCGCTTCCCCGCCTCCACGAGCGCGTTCACCAGCCGCGCGGTGTGCCTGAAATGCACATTCTCGTCGATCATGCCGTGGACTAGCAGTAACCTCCCTTTCATGTTGTCCACGTGATGCATGACCGAGCTGGACTCGTAGCCTTCCTGATTAGCAGAAGGAAGCCCCATGTACTTCTCGGTGTAGAAGGTGTCGTACCCGTCCCAGGATGTTACGGGGGCGCCGGACACCGCGCAGCAGAAGATGTCGGGACATCTGGCCAGTGCCATGGCAGATAGATACCCACCATAACTCCAACCATATATTCCGATCCGACCGGCTTGAGCTAGCCCTTCCTTGACAAGCCATTCCGCTCCAGACACCTGATCCTCGACGTCGATGTGGCCAAACTTCTGTTTAACAGCACCTTCGAACTTCAGACCACGCCTGGCGGTGCCTCGGTTATCTAACTGTTGCACCAGGCAGTAGAAATTTGTTGTTAGTCACCAGTCAATCACCTAGAAGCTTTTGGCAGAAATTCATGGAAGCCAATATCAAATAGGTCAGTATGTCAGTTATTGTGATGGACCGCTCAATGAGAGAGAGAGAGAGAGAGAGAGAGAGAGAGAGAGAGAGAGGACAGGATAGGCCCGTAGTAAGGGAGAAAAATGCATTTTTGATTTTCTCCGCTGCATGTTCTTTCTAGCTTCCTCACCCATATCAGCCATTGTCGGTTCTACTATGTCTATGAATCAGAAGTAGTGACTTCCATTAGGCCCATCTCATGTTGATGAAATTGAAAAGAAGAGTGCTTAAACCGTCATGCAACCTTACTGTAACTCACCATGCAGCATAAATGGAGTAAGATGCACTGCAAAAGTAACTGGCAAGATCATGACACATTGGGTGATTTGCCTAACTTCTGCAAACAGCCTATGTTCATAAGTTAGAGAGGATGTCTGAGGCGACTACAGAGATGGTACTAACCTTCCAAACTAAGATGCCTTTGCTTCTCAAATACTGTGCCTTCATGTCAACTGTATTTGCCCATGAATCACATACCAATTGTACGCATGGGCCACCATACACAGCTATCATGGTCTTGTAAGGTGGGGGTCCAAATTTTGCTATATCAGGTTTGTACAGAGCTCCATATAGCACACCCCCATCATTTCCCTGGATTTGCATGATCTCTGGAGGCTCAAGCTGCAGCTTCTTCAACCTTGGAATGGTCAATGGAGGCTCATACAATGGCAAAATTATGCTGCCATCGTGCAGGGAGCACAGTGACACCCTAGGGGGAGAAGTGAGAGAATCATGAATATCAACAAAAGTCCGCAGGTGATGATCAAGCACAACTACATGTTTTCCTTGTCCATTGGTTAAACTCTTTGGAGCTGGCAAAGGGCTACTCTTGTCTGGGAAAAGTTCCGCTGAATATAAGTGCTGTTCCAGGGGTCCATCTACGGTTCCTGTAAAGTATACAAGTCCTGCGGCTTCATTTACACCTGCAATTTGCTCAACCATCCAGTCACCTTCCGTGATAGGTCCTAGGCAAGTCCCATTCAAGTCATGCAAATAAAGATGTCTAAATCCTGTTCTTTCACTTGCCCATATAAATCCCCCAGAAAATCTGGCTATTCCTTTGTCTAGAGGAGTGAAGCAGTCATGTAAGTTAATCCATGTACTGTGTTCTTCCACCAGTACAACTTTTCCTTGGCCTGTCCTAATATCAAACTTAAGCATCTTCAATTTGCTATGTGACCTGTTTAGGACCTGAGCTGTCAGAATATTTCCATGCATCCAGTTGACTCGGGCCAAATATTCATCCTCATTGTCAAGCTCATTTGTTCCTCCACACTGAAGATCCATCCAAGTAACAGGACCTCCAGCAGAGGAAACTACCCCAAGACGAACTTTAACATTTACAGCTCCTGCGAAGGGGTAAGCATGATCTTCTTGTGCCTCTGGACCAACTGAGCTTTTACCCTGATGCATTATCCTGAACAAAGGTACGCCCGAAGTGTCAACTTCTGTGAATGCAATGAATTTGCTGTCCAGTGACCACCAGTACCCATTTTTGCGATCCATCTCTTCCTAAACACAGAAACAATATCATATCAGAGAAAAACCAGAATATAATAAACACATCATCAAGTGATATAGTATTTCAGTAGTATTTTATCGCTTTTACAGCATAAACATAACTTTCTGGTATATCCTGAAGACCTAGAAGTTCTTCAATAATGCTGCACGAATGTAAATCAAAATATGCTCCAAAGAGAGAGTGAAGAAAGAAAATTACCTGAGCTATGTACTCAGCGAGACCATGAGTCTGAAAAACATAAGTATTTAGTCAACATCCAGAAATGTCACGAGAAAAATAGAAAAGTCAAATAACAAGCAGACATTTACAGGAACAAACCTCTTAAATATGTAATTGTTCTATCCATTGCAAGAGAAAATAACAAGTAGGCTTAGAACTAAACTCATCTATCACAAGGACAGCAACATATGACATTTTAACAAGTTCGGGCTCAGGTGAAGTTGGATACAAAGAAGAACCGAAAGAAGAGCTTTAGCAATTAAGATTCTGGATTTCCAAACATTTGCTTAAGCTGTTCAAAGTAGAATTTCAGTCAACTACAGGTGAAATAAGTGGAACAAAGTTGGGCAACATTTGATGGAAGAGGAAATAAGCTCAAATCACCATGTAGAACAGAGATAGAGAAAAGACCCAGTATCAATATTTAAGCTCACCACGGCATTATCAATGGCGCCATCAGTTAGCTGATGTTGCTCGTTGTGTAGGAGGTTTAGAACATGCAATTCTCCATCTCTAACAAAAGAAATCATGGTACCATCTGGAGAGATATGTGGATCGATAATTGGTGAGGATGATGTGCTTGGAAGCTTAAGCTCTGGTTTTGAGCCAGAGAGATCCTGAATATAAACCTGGAACCCGAAGGAAAACACATCAGTTGAAGCTGCTTTGACAGATAGTTGATACAGAAAGAAGCAGGCAATGAGGGTCCATATGATTCAAAGTGTTCTGATCAAAAAGCATCAAGATATTTCAGGATCGTCGTCGTCCATGGAGAGATTACCAAATGACATTTACTTCAACTATCAAGCCTCTCTCCTTTCCCATAAAACAAAGGGGAGAAGAAATGAAGAAATCATAAAGCAAAGATTAGAAATTGGATCGATCAATCCATACAGGTGGTAGGCCAGTATATACATGCAAAATAGATGTTAAAACAATGACATTGTAGCATGAATGAGCGACCAGATTGTGACACCAAGCTTAAGACTCGTCTCATCCTTTGCAACGGATGGATTAAAGACCTTCAGAGCTTTGAGTATTCAGCAGTACGGATTAGTTTAAAAAACAAAGAAAAGAAAAGAAAAGAAAAGAAAAGAAAATAACATCAAGGAACTGATCCACTGGAACTTATAACATATGCAAAGTCTGATCATTATTCCTCCCTCTGTGTACTTGAAAAAAAGCATGTCGACAGCATCTCTTACTGACACAGGATGATAGTTAAGGACGCCTGGGTCATAGATAAAATTTTAAATAAAGATTCTTAATCAATCACTAGTAGAATCATTGTTGGATATACCAAAGAGCAGAGGACATACCCCGGCTGGCAAAGGCACCATGAGCGCCTTCCTCTTTGAGTTTGTCTTAATCCATTCATATCGCGTTACTCCCAAACCACGCTCCCTCAATCTCTCCCTTCTCAACTTTTCTTCCGCAGAAATGTTATTCTCATCAAGACCACCATCTGGGGGACTGAAAAATAAATCTTGCTTGCTACTCTTGAGATCAAATGCAAAAACCTTTCTACTTAAAGTCTGATCAGGACTGAACAAATAAGCGACAAGAGAATCATCAGGGCTGAAAGTGATTGACATCGGTGCACCATATCCAGGCAAGGGATATTGTACTATTTCCTCGATTGAGAAAAAAATACAGTCGTCAATTGCTTGTGCGGCTGTGCTGTCAGTCGCAGGCATATTGCAGAATGACCCGAATCTCTTCAATTTCTTCTCCCTTGTCTCATTAGCCGATTGCATTACAAGATGACTAGATCTTTCTGTTCAAATGACAAAAGAAAGTATAAACAAGCATGCTAAAATTAGGGAGCTAATCACTTCAACTAAATGTTAACTAGCATATAAATAACACTAGAATGTACAATTACAGGTTAAAGTTGAGTGTGCAACCGTTTGTTTTTCCAACTTAAGCTGTGAAAGAACAGCCTGGATTATTTTTGTCTGAATAAGCCCAATCAAACATCATGGTGATCGTCAACATTCTTGCAACCCCGCAAGTTCAACGGTTTTGCCCGGACTGTGAGTACCCTATGCAAAAACAGAAGAAAGCTAGATTCAACAGTCCCACATACAACAAAGCAGAACCCCTTTCAGATCAGCCTGTACTAGCATTGTGAAGTTCACCAATTGCCTTTCAGTCAAGCCACAAAGGAAAACTACCAAAATCAGAACTTGCCAAAAAAATTTCCCGGATATTACCCATCGCTCGCATTCCGGATTCTTTTTTCGTCTTCTTTATTTTCCAGAGTCAACAAGTTCACTTTTTAATATTTCACAAAGCTTTACTGCTTTCGATTCGCTTCCTTTTTCCAACTAAAAAGCAAAAAGCAGCATGCTTATTCGGGGAACTTCCTATCTCTCCTCACTCGTCAACCTCCGAGCTACCAAACAAGGAAAAAATCGATCCCCCCTCATCATCCAATCACGTTCCAATCCAACCGCGATAGCCCAGAAACACCCAAAACCCCCACAGCTCCCTCTCGAACCTCTCTCATCCAGAACAAGCAAGCGATCCTCCAGGCTACCAAAACCGCATCGGGTCAACCCCCTCGCACCTCATCACAAAAGAAAAGAAAAGAAAAGAAACGAGAGACAGCGACGAATCCGAGCCGGGGCCGCAATCGGATTTTCGGGCGAGGGAATACGGATCGAGACCGAACCTGCAAAGCGAACGGATGCGATCGGCCATGAAAAGGCGTCGATCGAGACACGATCGCCGAGACCTTTTTTCCCCAAACCCGAATCCGCGCTCCGAAAGGGAAGAGAGGAAAGGAAAGGCCTCGAGAATCGGGAATCGGATTCGCGAGAGCCCCAATCGGAGATTCCCGCCGCAGCTCCTCGTTCGCGTATCGGCGGAGAGATCTGGAATTCGCAGGGGGACCGAAATGATGACGACGACGACGATTAGTGCTTGCGGATAAGAAGGGGAAAAGCGGGATTTGTCGATTCGGGGGTTTGTTCGGCACGCGCCGGCGGCTGGCGGGTGGGGAGGTTTGGTGATTCACCGAATCTGTGTGGCTCTGGCTTTGGTTCTGGCTGTGCTTCGGGCTTTTTGTTGCTGTTGGCGGCGCGTGGGGGCGAGGTTTGGGTTGTGTGCCGGCGGCCGCACGTGACCCTGGATCTGATGCGACCGTCGGATGTTGGTCGCTCGCTGATCGTGCGGTCCAGAGGGGGGACACGAGTCGCCGGGGCGCCGGCGATGATTGGTCGGGGGCGGCAATGATTGGATTTGATTACTGTCCATAGAAAGCGAACCTAGCGATGACGTGTACGCGTGTCAGAAAATAGAATATTGTGTATGGGTTAATATGGACACACCAATATATATATATATATATATGGACAAATGAAAATAAGAAAAAACATAACTTTTATACTGTGGCCATAATTTTTTTTCCATGATTACTTGAGTTGCTTACTCGAGTATCATAAATTTTGTCATATGATTTTTCAATTAATTATTTAAGTGTTAAATTGTTTACCACAAATGTTATAACATATCAAGTTTTCGTCACTTAGGTAAATGTTTTTAAATTTTTTTGAAAATTAAGTAATTGATTGAAAGTTATGGTATTGAAATGAATGTTTTTAAAAGTTATGATACTTAAATAGCGTGTATGAAAGTTATAGTATTTTTGGGGTCCTTATTTAAAAAAAAAAATGGTATCACATTGCATAATCATTGTGAATGGAATTAGTGGTTGGAGAAATATCAGGTGAAATTTAGGTTTTGTTTGTTGCACAAAAGGTGATTGTTTTTTGAAAAATATTTTAGAGAAAATAATAGTTTATATTGCTTGCAAAAACGAATGATCGAAAAAGTATTTTTATCGTCCGCATAAATATAATGAAGACATTTGTTGTTTAGCTAATTATTTTAAATAATTTAAGCGATTATTTTTAAAAAAATATTTTTGAAAGCATTCATCTTTTGTTGAATAGACAAAGTCTTGAAAAGGATTTAAAAAAATTGTCATGTGGTAAGTCATTATGGTATAAATTGATTCTTCCTAGGCTAGTGAAACAAATGTCAACCATTTAATTTGACAACACCATCGTTCGTTTACTTATCAAGCATATTTTTCTTGTACATGAAGTCAATTTAGAGCACGTCTTGATAGGCTTTTTTTTTTTTTTGCTTGTCAGATTCATTGCGAATTTTGTTAACTTGAAATATCTAAAACCTTCACAATATGTGAATCTCAATATGTGAACTCATATATAAATTTTTCAAGATTTTCCTAAATTTGAACGATTAACTAGTGCAGAGACATTAAATTGATAATATTAAATAAGTTCATTAAATGATGTGGCAAACTGTAAGTGGCTATTTAGATTAGCAGGCCTATTTTACCATCCGACATGAATTTACCACATCATTTTGTAAATCCATTTCTTGTACGAGTTTTAAAATCCACAGCATTAGCCTCCTGAATATTCGGAATCATTTCTTTAGTAAATAAAAGCTACCTATGCCAAGGATAATATGAATCTCAAGATTTCTGAAAATTGTTGAACCATGCAAGGTAATTTAAAAAAAAAAAAAATATATATATATCGATTTTTTATTTTTATTTTTATCAATTTAAGTTGTTGATAAGTGGGTTAGGTGGCGCCTTATTTATTTATTATTTGTCGGACGAATGAGTTGGGTGGGATTTGGAACAAGGAATAAATGCCCAAAAAAGAAAGGAGAGTTGCACACTTTTGACGCAATCTAATGATCTCCTCCACCCATTTTCTCTTGGGTTGGCAATGACAATTATTACATTATATAGCACATTTAGAAAAACCATGTTAAGCAATCTGTGTCAAGAGAGAGGTCGGACGTCACTAACAATCGAGCTAATGATGATTCTGAAATCACTAAAGAGACAAGGTCAGAAGCCTTGTTGTGCATTTTTTTTTTTCTGATTTATATAGTCGTGAATGGGAACATTATCACATTAATGGTCTTTTTCTTCATCATCATCATCCATCATGAAGATAAGTCAGTGCATAGCAAGTGTGAGTCACTCTATTTATTTTGAAAAAATTAAATAATTTAAAAATATTATTTTAAAAAGAATCACTTGTAAATGTTTGTAATTGATAAAAGTGACCAATTTTAATAAAAAAATTTTCCAAATCATTCATTTTTCATGAAACTTATGGAAATAACTAAGATCATTTAAATTGGTTCAGCTGTTTATGAAATAACACCAAAGCTTGATACCTAAAAAGAGAACATCAGAAATAGAAACCCATTTGCTAATTGATCCATAAAATCCATCATTGAAAAACAAAAAAGAACACAAAAAAAAATGAAAAGATTATATCAGATTGAGAGAGAGAGAGAGAGAGAGAGAGAGAGAGGAGGTTGGGGCAGAACAACATTTCCAAATTGTCAAAATCAGAGGAAGATTATTGGAATGGACCACTTGAGGACGTGTCCCAAAGGGACAAAAAAAAAATTGTGGCGAGATGCCAAAAGTTGCATAAAATGCGTGTAAGTAGCTTTCTATTGGCACAAACATCCCTCACTTGGACAGGTCATTAGTTATTTGCACTCATTTTTGGTCATCGTTCGATTGCCATTCATAACAATGATATCACGACAAGATGTCATACTCTCGTTTTTGCATCAACATTGTCCACACCACACCTTGCTTATAGAAAGACCTCCAAGGACAAAAGACAACATTGGATCAGATCTTGTCACATCATTATTACAAAGATTCAATATTAATATATCAATGCCTATAAGATTGCATGCGGGGAGTTAATGTTACTACATAGTTCACATGCCTATACCTTCAAATCAATGAGTTTGATTTGAAATTGGCCAAATAACTTAACAGGCTGAAGTTGCATGGGGAGTTAACGTTACTATTAGTATGTACATAGTTCACATGTCTATACCTTCATCAAATCAAAAAGTTTGATTCGAAATTGGCCAAATAACTTAACAGGCTGTGTTTGCGGTTTTCCTTATTTTAATGCATACTAGTCGTCATAATATTTAGATAACAAACCACATCTTATCTAAAAATTTAAATTTTTAGAACGGTTAGCGATAATCTCACAAAATCTTATATACTATCAGAATAAAAGATCCCGAGTTAAAATTTTCTAGGCCTTTATTTGCCCCCGGAATGCATATTTCCACCATTTAGGCCTAGGCCAAGGCCAAAATCCAGTTGAACCTCAGTCTAACAAAATCTCACACTTGTAATCCGACAGGCATATTTCTTTTTTGACATAAGACCCGAGTTCGAACCATCATTACACTTTCATAAAATTTTCCATTTACCGTGACTTTGCACCACTTTGGACGAGTGTGGCGGACTCTCATGCTTCGAACGATATATTGGTAGAGCAAAGACTCCTTTTTTGAGTGAATATCTGCGGTGGGTGTCATTCCCAAACTTGATTCTCGATTATCAGTGAAGTTGCTTATCAAGTTGAAAAAGGAGGAGGTCGAACAAGTGGTTCCCAAGAAAGCAACACGTATGCCGACTGGCTGGCGAATTTCTGCTCTGACTATTTTCGTATGCTCTTTGAAGCTAGTAATCCACCTTTAAATTTGATGTCTTTAACATAGGAGACCTGGTGAGCACATTTGTGCCAAGATAATGTAATAATTAGTTGTTTGGGCTTAGGCGCCATTTTTCCATTAATAAAAGAAATGTTGAAGGTTATTGATAGGCACGTACTATCATTTAAGATATGTCAAATGAGTGGATCCATGATTCATACCTCGACTTAAGTCACATTACCACAACACTTTTATATTTAATACATAAACTAAGGTGAAAGCACGGAGTGAATAAGTATGAGGTCAAAAGAGAGCAAAAAGTGTTATAGTGATGGGTTGAATTTAAATAAGTTGTGAAATCATCTTGACCCCATTTATAACCCATAGGGTTCGGTATGAATCAATTTAAATATTTATATAATATAGTGGCAATACTCTGCAGATTTGATTTTAGCTTCTTATGCTCATCCTAATAGGATTAGAGTTTATATAACTATTAACCATGTTTATATGACATTGAATTACTCCTGAATTTGGATTTTTTTCTTTGGAAAAACCTATATTTAAATTACTAGGACTAATGCTATATGTGCAATGGTGATCAATTTCCTTACCATATAAGCTTTTAAAGAGTAGACTATTTGTTTGACATAATGGTTAAAATCAGGGTTAATATCACGAAAAACCCAACCCAATGCACATGTGACAAATTTACCCTCCATTAATTTCCATTAAATTTTACCTTTTAAATTGTTGAGTTGAATGACAAATAACAATTAACGAGTATATCAGTTTAAAGTTTTATCCTCTACTTTCACATGTATATTAGTTTTGTGATTTTTAATGGTATTAATTCAATTTAATGGAAATTAACTAATGATAAGTTTGTTACAAATATATCGATTTGTGGTGTTTCGTCATAAAAAAATTTATTAGGATAAATTTGTCACGATATACCAATTTTGGAGTTTTAGGTGTTCAAGAAATTAATTTTAGGTAAATTTGTCACATGTCTACTAATTTAGGATTTTTCATACTATTAATCCTTAGAATTTTGACACTCCTTATATTTGTAACGGTACTTGTTATTCTTATTGTTCTGTAAGAATTTACTACACGATTGTCTCTTTTAACGTGATTACATTCACATGATTGTGCCTCGCATGCAAAGCCCGACTTATAACTCTGCAAGTAACTGCTCTTCAGGTATGGACCTTCCAACAGAGGAAATGAATATGCTGTCAAATCAGGATCAACAGAGATCTTAATGCGTACTCTCGCTCTCTAATGCAAAGCAGCAATCTAATAATGATTAAATAGAAGGAGACAAGTGAAAAAGGAGCAGCCAGTTTGAGAACCAAACTCTCTTGTACTCACTTTGGCAAAGCGTCTGTTGGCACAGGCGAGATCATCCCTGCATCGACTATTATAAGATTCATGTATGATCCGATGCTTTACTAGACATACACCTGATCTTCTTAAACACTCGAAGTCCATGAAAAAGTTGACTATACATTGCAGATATGCCTCTCTTCCATACATCCACTCAAATCTTTCTGAACTCAAAAATTTGAATGACACCTGGGGCTTTGAATGCTCCAGGATCCGTAACATATCCCTTTGTCTCCATGCCGCTTTGTCCATAAAATGGCCAGCTAAGGACTAGAGGACAGTGCTGCATCTTATTCTCCTTCCCGATTTCAGATTTTACCTCTCGACGACTGCTTGTACTTGGCAGATACTCAGAGCATCATCTTGTTCTTTATGACATCGACCCAAAATGTCTGTTGACGCCTTCATGATGGAAACTAGTCATACTTCTGAATCTTCATACTCAGAACTCAATATGAAACTGGGAAATGCCAATGTTATATCCCTGCAAAGGGTGAAGAGAGAAAAAAAGGGTTGTAGCGTATAACTTGTGCAGAGTAATCCTGTTCACAATGCGCAGCCTGACACATAATTGATGAACCGACATGATCAGAGACAGATGTATGGTGGACAGTTTTTGGGTTATACTTTTCTGTACAGGGGTTTTAAACTTTATAATAGAGAAGCTGTTCATCGCATTGATGGGGGATTACATACTTTAGATATGGAAGAGTCATGTTTCTTATCAGAGAAGGATTCTTCAACACAAAGTCCTTCCACTCTTCCAGATCAATCCGTCCGTCATCTTTTGTATCAGCATCCCTAAATGTCTGTTGATTCAACAACCAGTTTCAGAATGCTTAAAGTACCAAACTGAGGATAGTAGTTCCCACGTGAAAGTTGAGTACCGCACCTTGTCCACGATTGTTTCCACAATATCCTCTGCGAGTACCAAATCTGATTCGTGAAGAAGTGCCAATACCATTTCCTTCAACTGTAAATTGAAAAGAAAATTTGTAATGCCACTACAGTAGATATTAAGAACAATTTTAGCAGTTATCAAGATGTCCATGCAACAGCAGAAAAGAGGAGATACCGTCCTCACCTCCTCTCGCTTGATATATCCGATCTGCCTCAAGTCATACAACCTGAAAGCAACTGTGGAAAAGTCTTACGATTCAGCTATCATTTAGCTACTCATGTTAACATGATCTACCAAAAAGAAAAGTAGTTTAAATGGAATTTTAGCGATAATTAAAAGAGTATAAGCTGCATAATGGGATTTCTTACATGCAATCTTGTCTTCTATTGGTGCATCTGGGTGAAAGACGCCAAGTGATCTTACGAATTCCCCAAACTCAATGACCCCATTTCCTTTTATATCGAACAAATCAAATATCTGCAATATATGATGCCAGTAGTTCATTATCAGCAGGAAAAAGAAAAGAGCGTCAGTCTAATGAATTAGCAAAATCACAAAATGGTTGTGAGTGGCACTTTGTCATATCAATATTATTTGAGACTTCCAATTTCATATTACCTAAGTGGCACAACTAACTGTATCAGATTACAGGATATAAATGAAGTAGAAAGATATCCGTCAAGTCGAAGTGAGTCTATATTGCATACCCTATCGGCAAAAAGATTTCTTCGATTTCTGTTCCGGAATAGAGCAAGCTGAAACTCTTCCTGCTCAATGTACAGCATAAATAGCAATAATTTTCAGTTTAAGTGGCAGAAACAAGTGCATAATGAACCTTTTCAGTGTCTTGTGATCACGTAAGACTAGACTAGAAGAAGATGAGCCAGCAAGCGACAACTGATAGCCAAAGGTAAATAGATTTCACTCATATATCAAACGCAGGTCCAAAGCACACCTTGTGAATAAGCCCGTCAGCAAAAATCGAATTGCTTAATTTCTTGAAGAGCACGTATAAGGCCTCGATTTCGCTTGCAGTAACTGCATTTAAGAAACTTGAATGGTCAAAGTGATGAAGGCGGGTAGCATTACAGTTTATTTACTGTATGACTTATTGAATAGCCTATAAATTATGCTTTCACCATCTGTCCCCCATGAAAAAATTCTGAACTGTACGCAAAATGAGCGTAGAGGAGGTGACAATGCTCAATTGGATGAACGAGCTTCTTGAGAATAGACAGATCAAAAATGAACAGGAAAAAAAAAAATCTGCGATACACTGAAGCTTCATGAGAACAATCCAAAGGGAAGTAATGCAGAAACTTAACATCTAAAAGAATTGACGCTTACAAGGTGTTGCACCAGCAAGAACGTTAGGCTCTTCATATCCGGGTGTTCGCTCAGACTTTTTCGAAATAGTGCAACCCATGCCAACGACTTACCTTGTTTTTTTTTCCTGTATAAATCTGTGAGCTCGAAACAGGGAAACTGTCCTGTAACACCTGCTAATGCCAGTTCACAGGAGAATGAGATGCTGCAAAATACTGATCCAGCTCAATTTGTGAGATCAAAAGATTTTCTTTTACTACTTTTGATTTTGAATCCACGCGATTACTCTTCTTAGGTCAGCAATGACTATAGAAGAGACTGCACCTATTGGTGCCACGGAATTGATTGTCCACCCAGCAAAACTAGAGTCTAGACAACTCCATGCAATGCCACATTCAAGAACGGAGGTTTTCCACTCTGAATAGGGATTAATTGTACCACTCGGAACGGTGTCTGGAACAGCTGGGTCAACTATGTTTCGAGATAAATGACACGTGGACTCTGTAAATGAGTGTACAACTTGAGTGCTAATACTTATTTATAGGAAAACGTACAATCAATATGCATATTTTCTCTTGGTAAGCAAATATAACCAATGGTACATAATTTTGTAGGAATTTGAATCATCATACCTCGAATTTCACATAATCTTTCTTCAACATTCTAGTTATGGTGATTCAGACTGAGGCAGGCCCGCCATGAAACAAACTTGCAAATTTTGAGCTCAAAATGAGGTATCCCAGAACCTGCACCCGCAACCATGTCATATCTGATAGGTACGGGTACATATCACTTCAACAGATGACTCAGAGTAACCTCTAGGTACACAGAAAAAGAGAAGAAAAAGTGAAAGAGCATTGTAGCTTTGATTTGGTTGCTAATGTATGCTCGAATGGACACTATCATAGTTTTTGCTGCTGATAGCGAAAACTGAGCATCAGCGAATCACCAAATATAAGGTCAAGAGCACCTATCTGTCTCAAAGGAAGAAACTGGTGTAATAATAACAAATCTTCCATTTTAGGTTCTTTTATACAATCATTTCCATATTAGGGAAAACTGTAGGTCTACGAAGATGAGACATGAGCGGCAAATTTTTCAAACCAGAAAAGGCCCATGACCCAGGAACTGCGGAAGCTGGGAAAAAAAAGAAGCTATTTTTCCCAACACAATGACCAAATAGACTTGACCAGAAACGAAGAAACTCTGATCTTAAAAACTATGTATCCCTGATGCAGAGAGTTTCTGGTCAACTTACTCGAGAAAGGCACAAAAACTTACCATGCAAGTGGCTCACAAAAAATTTACAGAACATGAAAAATCAAGATGGAACTAATCACCTGCAAATATTTAGATTCTGACATATATCCAGGAAAGAAAACTATTTATACTTCCAAGGGAAGCACCGGTGCACAAATCGTGCATCCAACTAATTTCCATGTCACAAATTGACAAGTGTATTACACAACAAAAAGAAAGTTAAAAAAATACAAAGAAAATAAAAAAAAATCTGTTGAATTCAATACGAACCCCATACACGGAGGAACCCCATACTTTCTTTATCCATCAACCCGCCGCCCCCGGACAAGAACTACCTTTTAAATTGTTTTCTCATAGGATCACATACCTAATTCGCAAAGACGGATTTTTCCAGCCAACCTAGCAGATTTTTTGTCTCTCGAAAGGGAAAGTTCATGCTAAAATAATAAGAACGAGACTTTCACTCCCATCTGACATCTCTTTTGTTTAACATTTAGTAGAATCCAGCCATGTACAGGAGGATATGACTTTTGGGGCTTCCTACGTAACAATGAGAACGACTGCTAAGTGGAATCGAATTCCCAAGAAAAAGAATAAACTCTCATTAACCCTTTTCTTCTTAACGAAAATGAAGGGTAGCCTCTACTTACACCGTTCTATATTTCTCAAAATATCGAACTTATTTAATCATCCTTTTTTATTTTTTATTTTTTTTTTGCATTTAGGACCAGATAACCAAATAAAGATCAAGATATTTAACAAAGGAGGGTGGAAAAAGAAAGAGAACAAAAGCAGGAACTTTCCCCTGCATTTGCATGGAGGAAAACCGATGAAAACATGAACAAGGTGCAGGAAAGCCTGTGATTCTTTCTCGTGTGTTTCTAGTCAAAATCCAGAATCGTGGGAAACCGCTAGATTTTGCCGATGCTCTCTGCATTTGCTCAGCAACCAAAAGGAGCATTTGGCGAAAGGAAGCAAAGAAGAATCAAAACCAGGATAACCTGGCAAGTCCTTGAACGCAAGTATCAAACATCACAACCCCGAGAGAGAGAGAGAGAGAGAGAGAGGTGGACTGACCAGAAATTGGAGATGTAGGAAAGAAAGAGACTTGGATTCTTGAGGGATTCTTTCTCGTGCACTGTTCTTATCTATGGCCAAATGGATTGCCTTGATCTTTGGGCGCTCTGCAAGTCTTGGAACTTCACTGAGAACAGAGACCGGCTTCCTTGTTTCATCTCTCTCTCTCTCTCTCTCTCGCTGTCTCCACAGGGAAACCTGTCGAGCTTGCGGCTTCGCTTTCGAACCGCGAAATGGAGGGCGCAATTTGCGAACTCACGGAGAGCGACGTGGATGAAGAGTTTCAGAGATCAAAACTTGTCTTGTCCTGCAGTTCTGACCACATGCATTGGACGGACGGACGGATGGACCCACAACTTTTCTGCGTCAAATCTGATTGGACTAGCTCGGATCCACAATGCAAATGGTCATTTTCACGAATCTCCTTTGAAGGGATAGCGATTCCGTAGAGTTCTCATCCTCTTATAACGCATTTGGTAACGATTCTGTTCTCGAAAAATGATTCTGATTATAAATGATTATTTTTTATTATGTTTCAGGAATTGATTCTGAGTATAAAAACGCGTTTGATAACTGTCTAAAATTTTTAATTCCGGAATAGAATTGCGTTTGATACCGTCTTCAACCGATTCTATTTTAAATTAATTTCTTTTAATTTTTAAATACTTTTAAATACTTTTTCCTTTTTTTCCTTTTCTTTTTCCTTTTTTCCTTTTTTTTTTTCCTTTTTTTTTTTTCCCTTTTCTCCTATTCTTCTTCTTCTTCATTTGGCCGGTCCCCGGATCGGCAACCGGCCAAACGAGGGCCGGCGACGCTCCGGCGAGGTCGGCCCTCGTCGGCCGAGGCTCGCTCGGCCACCGGTGAGGCTCGCCTAGCCCCACCTGGCCGGCCTCACCGGTGGCCAGGCGGGCCTTGCCCAGCTGCCAGCGAGGCTCGCCTGGCCACCAGCGAGCTCGCCGGATGGGCCGGCAACCAACGACCGGCGGCGGACGGCGGCGGGCGGCGGCGAACAGCGGCAGGCGGTGGTGGACGACAATTGTGAGATGTCGGAAGGAAAGAATGAGACTTTTACTATTTTGATTCTTTTTTTGATTCTCGGACGGAGAATCATATTTTTTTTTTATTCTCAATTCTCTTCCCAATCTGTTCCCGGGAACAAATTTGTTCTCGAGAACAAAATTTTTACCAAACGCGATTCTCGTCCCAAATTGATTCTGGAAACAAAAAATCAGAATCAGGCACTGTTTGGCACGTTGCCAAACAGGCCCTTAAGTTCTAGCATTTTTATAGTTTGATCCTTGGATATGTTTTCACGCTACCAAATAATCTCTCTTTGAATTTGTACACTGGGTCACTCCATTTATAATCGATACTAATGCCGTCAAATTTCTCTTTTAATTTATTGGCATGTATTAGCATAAGGATCATGTCAAGAACTATCTTGAATCACTTTCTAAGGATAACTTATTGTAAAGATTCAGTTTTAATCATGGATTATACACATCACAACAAAAGACGTTAAATTCAAAATTACCTCTTTCTATACATAATTACTTAAAGGGTTATCTTGAAAATAATCTCTATCATAATTCTCTCAGAAAAATCTTCAATTTTTGCATAATGATGCTTGTCGGTGTACACTAATTGATAAGTAAAAACTAATTTAATCCAAATCACCTACTATCCATTTTATATGAAATTTCAGAGTAAAAAACAAAAAAGTTTTATATATATCCTTCTATTTTTCAAGAATTTTCGTAGGCCTTTTCACATCAATGTTTTTCCTTTTTTGGATTTTTTTTTCTTCTGTTTTTCCTTTTTCAAGGATGTTTCATGTTTACTGATGAGGGAGCAGTGATAGTGATGGGAATGAAATCATCAATGGATTTTAAAGGCGTGGAGTCCACACCACTAATCTCATTCAATTCAATAGAAGAGAAGAAGCACTTTTGCTTTTCCTTAATTTTGAAAAGAAGAAAGTTATTTCAAATTTCATATAATAATTAAGAAAATTCTAAACAACTCTCGTATCGATATCTTCGTTTTTTGAGACTGGGTTATTAGTCAATTTTTGACTTTTTCTTCGATTTTGTACCTCGAACTTTTAAATTTAGGCTGTGACTTAATTTTAAGTACCTCAAATATTCTGGTGTCAAAGTAACTCAAAATTTTAGAAATATATGAATAATAACATTGAAGTCACTCTAATTTTTCAAGCCATTTTTATAGGTTTTTATCATTATGAGGGAAAATTCATGAGGAGCGTTTTGGTTCAGCACAACGGGCTTTAAAAATCCCCGTAAAAGTGTGAGAAAAGGTTATTTTAATATTTTGAAAGTACGAAAATGGTAATAGTTATTTAAAATATTATTTACCTTATCTCTTATAATTTTTTGAAGGGCTAAACACTATCATAATAAATATCAAAGCCAAAAAAAGAAGGGACAATAAAATAAATGGTCCAGGAACTTAGGCTCAATTTGTGATGTGGTCACTGGATTTTTAATCTGTTCAATGTGATTCCTAAGTTTTAGCCCAATGTACAATATAGTTCCTAAATTAAATTTATTTAATGTGATTCATGAACTTTTGATACCCGTTCAATTTAGTCATTCAATTATAAAATCCAATAACTAAATTGAATAAAGATACATAATAATCCATGGGCTAGATTAAACATTTACCATAAGTTCATGGATTACATTGAATAAATTAAAAGTTTAAAGATGATATTGCACATTGAGTTAAAATTTAAGGATCACATTAAACTAATTAAAAGTTCAAAGACGACATTGTACATTGCGCTAAAATTTGGGGATCACATTAAATAAATTAGAAGTTTAGGAATCACATTTCATATTAAGCCTAAGTTCATGGATCATTCATGTAATTTAACCAAAAAAGAAAGAGTCACCAATTATCCTTGAGTGCATTGTAATGGGCCGAATTTAGTTTTCTTTTTTTCTTTTCAGAATTCCAATGGCGATCTATGTACCACACATAAAATTTTAGAAATATTTGCATGTAGAATTATGTAAACAAAAAGAAAATAATGTCAAACAAGCATATTCTCTGTCATATCGGATATGACAATGATTTGTATATTCGTGTTAGGTAAGATGGAGGTCCCTCAAAATTAGCACTGACGTTTCCGTTGGGATTATTGATAAGTACAGATGCTGATCTACTAAAAATATTCATGGCAAAGGGAATTAAATAGGGCAAGAAATTAGAAGATATTTAATAATTAGCATATGCATATAGCGTTGACCATTGATTAATAATCGGAAGAATGACCATAAGAAAACCCTAAGCCTATTACACTTATACTAATTCAATTATAAATATTTCAATTTGGCCAATTTTAATCTTAAATTTTTTGACGATTTGATAGTTTAGTTCCAATCATTTTTATTGAGCTAATTTAGTTCTCAAGCTTTTAATAATTTGATAATTTAATTTTAATTATTTTGACGATTTGCCAATATTGTCGTTGTGATCCATCTTGATTGGAAATCACTGATACGACAAATTTTTAAAATTTTCAATTTATTATTATTATTATTATTATTATTATTATTATTATTATTATTATTATTATTATTATTATTATTATTATTATTTATTTATTTTATTTTTTTATTTTTCCTGTTCTTTCCATTTTTCTCCAATCCTAGGTCAGTGAGGTCATTGGCTGCTGGCAAGCTTCGCCTGGTTTGGGTGAATTCCGAATCAATTTTCTGTTCTAGCCAAAAGATCGAGAAGACGATTGCACATCCATGCATAAAACAACACCATGACATTAACTCGATACATTTTATAAATTACTTTAGGAAGGTCATCCGATACATCATCGCATCAGTAATAAAGCCTTTGACTTTCGTATGCGTTCACCTAATCTTGTTCGGTTCCATCCAAGAGACTGAGCGTTCCTTTCGTACCTTTGAGGGGTCGTGTTATCGTTCCTTACAGATAACAGCTGAAGAACAGCTAAAACCCAGTAGTGTGTACGCTGACGAGGGCTGCTAGACAACAATGATTTTTGCGTGGCTATTTTATCTAAGTTCCGCTCAACTGGCGCTAGATAAGTACGTTGTCTTGTATGAAGTATACGTCTGGTGTTCATCTCCAGAACATGACATGTCTTAAGAGATCAGCCGTCAGTTCGCCTTCCTAATCGCTAATTAATTAACCTGTCGATTTCATCTGCCATCACAGCTTGATCTGGTTCTCTCTCTCAATGCTTATGATGATACTCATTTTGAATAATCTCTTAATTTGACTTATATATAGCCATCTACGTAACTCCATGGTCCATGGTCTACGTTACTAGTAGATGAAGTGACTTTTGATTGAAAATAAGAGCTACACAACAAGAATTTGGGATCATTGATTGGTCCAACAGTGAGGATTTTCTGGATTGTCATTGTCGACGAGAAAAATGGCCTTTTTTTTTTTTTTTGGCGCGTGCTTCTAAAACATAATGGCATATTTACTCTTATCAATTCTCAAGTCTTGAATTGGTACGCTTCTTTGATTTCAAGGCCTTTGTCCATGAGAACTAGAAGACGTCGTCTAGCCCAGGAACTAAATAGAGCCTAGAATGAGCATGATATACCAATTATGATCATTATCATGGAATCATTTTTGGATCAAGTTGAAATTTTTCGTAATGATGTTAACTAGGTAGTCATGAAGAGCCATGAAGTCACCTCAGCTTGGTAGTCTTGGAAAATTTGGCTTTAATCTCGCTCTCCATGCAACTTAGGATGAGGACAATAAGGTAATCTTGAAGAATGCTGCATCATTGTAGGCAAAACTTTGAGCACTTTATTTGATGAAGGGTTTGAACAATCACTTATATATGCTAAAAAAGATGGTTCAATCCTAAATGGTTAAAAGTACATTCATCAAAGCCCAAACTAATGATAGACTTGAAGAATGTCAATGGATAATTACCTAATGAAAAACAAGATAAGATGTTGGCATCTCTACCAAATTCCTTTGAGCACTTTACTAATTCACGGCTACATATGCACACTAAGATTACCTTGTGACTCATAGACAAAAGTTTACTACCTATTAGAACCCATGGGGTGGTAAGTTGCTTATGGGAAACAGTGTTGCTTGTGAAGTAGTAAAGATTGGAACAGTTCAGAATAAGATGCATGATGAAACAGTGAGAACATTGAATGACATATGGCATATATAGGAGCTAAGAAAGAGCCTTATCTCATTGAGTATTCTTAACGAATTTGGACACCAAACATCCATCAAAAGTGAAGCTTTAAACGTCTTTCGAGATGTGCTTACTATGATGTAGGGGACAATAGACGGTAAGTTGTATTCTAGAGAGAACCATAGTGATTGCCTCATCTACTAAATTCTCTTGGGATTCTAGTCAAAACACAACTTAGTTATGACACATGAAACCCGGCCACATAAGTGAGAGGGTGATTATGCTTTTGAGCTAAAAGGGTCTATTGAGAGGATCCTGGATTGACAAGCTGAACTTCTATGAACATTGCAACATGTGTAGCTGGTGGAAAGTGAAATTCTGCATGGCAAATCACCAAATTTCAAAGATTGTAGCTGCGTACACTTAGACTTATAGGGACCTTCTCAAGTTCCTTTAAATAATGGTGCCAGCTATTTGTTGTCCTTTATTGATAAAGTTTAGAGGAAGGTCCGGATTTGTCTTCTTAAAAGCACAAGTGTGCCGTACTTGGTTAGTTCAAATTGCAGAAGGCATTGATCGAAAAGTATATAAGAAGGAAGATCATGTGCCTAAGAACTAACAAAGGGTTGAAATATGTTATAAGGAGCTTAGCCTATTTTACGCAAAAGAAGACATGGCAAAACACCACATTGTTGCTAACACACCGCATCTGAGTAGAGTCATAAAGTGCCTTGTCATGGGCCGAATTTAGTTTTCGTTTTCTTTTTTTTCAAAATTCCGATTGTGATCTATGTGCCAACACATAAAATTTTAGGTACATTTGCATAGCTGAAAGTTATGTAAACATAAAGAAAATCATATCAAACAAGCATATTCTCTTACATATCGGATATGACGATTGTATATTCGTGTTGGTAAGATGGAGGTCCCTCAATGAATTGACGTTTCCGGTGGGCTTGTTGATAAGTGCATACGATGCTGATCGACTAAAAATATTCATGGCAAAGGGAATAAAAAAAGGGCAAGAAATTAGAAGATATTTAATAATTAGCAGGTAAATATAGAGTCGATCATTGATTAATAATTGGAAAAGTTACAATTTTTTTTAAAAGATTGCATTTGTGCTAATTCAATCATAAACCTTTCAGTTTAGCCATTTTAATTATAAATCTTTTGACGATTTGCTAATTTAGTTATAAACTTTTTAATTATACCAACTTAATCCTAAAAATTTTGAGGATTTGCTAATATAATAATTCTGGTAAATTTTGACTAAAAATTGCTAACATAGTGATTTAGTTTATGCTAGCCATCCTATGTGGCATGGCCGGCGCCGATGTGGATTTTTAAAATTTTTAATTATTTCTGAATTTTTATTACTTTTACTTTTTCCATTTTTTTAATAGCCTTGGGTCGGCAAGTCTTGTCTGGTGTGGGCAAATTTTGGATCAATTTTTTGTTCTAGCCAAAAGATCAAGAAGACGGCTGGACATTCATGCATAAAACAACACCATGACATCAACTCGATCCATTTGAGCTGATTATTAAAGAAAAAAGAGAGACTTCATCTTAATCACTAATTGACCTAATATATATATATATATATATATATATATATTACTTTATGAAGTTTATTCCATACATCATCACATCAATAATAAATGGGATAAGTGCAATAAAAGTCTTAAAACTTGTCAGGAAAGTACAATTAAATCCTAAAACTTACAAAAAGTACAATAAAGTCCATAAATTGGTTCAATTGAGTCCTAAAGTTAACACCATCAAACTTACTAACGAAAAACGTTGATGTAGCATGGGCGTGACATTTTAAATGAACTTTTATTGTCCACGTGGCATTTTTCAATTAAATTTTATTTTCCACGTAGCTGTTTTAAAAACTTAAAAAAGAGGCTAAAATTTACTTAAAAAACAAAATTGTTCAAAGTCGCGCCGGCCCTCCAGTGATGGGTGCCGGCGGCAAAAGCGCCTACCCGTGCCATTTTCCAATTTTTTTGAACAGTTTTTTTTAATGAATTTTAGCTTTTCTTTTTTAGTTTTTAAATCTACCTTTTAAAAATTTTGAATAAAAAATAATTAAAAAAAGCCACATGAACAATAAAAATTTATTTAAAATACTAATGTTTGCGTGATGTCAACATTTTCTATTAGTAAGTTTGACGGTATTAACTTTAGGACTCAATTGAATCAATTTGACAAGTTTTAGGATTTGATTGCACTTTTTGTAAATTTAAAAATTCAATTGTACTTTCCTGACAATTTCCTAGGACTTTTATTACACTTATCCCATAATAAATCCTTGGACCTTCACCAAATCTTGTTCAGTTCCATCCAAGATTTTGATCATTCCTTTCGCACCGAATATTTGAGGGGTTGTGTGATCATTCCTTGCGCAAACAGTTGAACGAAAACCCAACTGTGTGTACGCTAATGAGGGCTGCTAGACAACAGTGATTTTTGCGTGGCTATTTTATCTAAGTTCCGCTCCACTGGCGCTAGACAAGTACGTTGTCTTGTGAGTATACGTCTGGTGTTCATCTCCAAAACATGACTTAAGAGATCAGCCGCCAGTTCGCCTTCCCATTCTCTAATTAATTAACTTACCGATTTCATCTGCCATCACAGCTTGATTGGCTCCCTCCCCTCTCTCTCTCTCTCTCTCTCTCTCTGTGCTTATTATGAAACTCATATTGAATAATCTCCTAATTTGACTTATAATCTATAGCCATCTACTTACCTCCATGGTCCATGGTCTACATTACTAGTAGATGAATTGACTTTTAATCGAAGATAAGAGCTACAGATCAATAATTTGGGATGATTTGATTGGTCCAAAAGCGAGGATTTTCTTGATTGTCGTTGTCACCTAGAAAAATGGCGTTTTTTTTCTTGCATATGTTTCTCAACTAGAATAGTATAGTTACTCTATCAATACTCCAAGTCTTGAATTGGTAAAACTTCTTTGATTTCAAGGCCTTTGTCTATGAGAACTAGAAGACCTTGTCTGGTCCATGAACTAAATTGAGCCTAGAATGAGCATGGAATACTAATCACCATAATCATCATTTAGTTATTCTTGGACCAATTTGAATTTTTTTTCATAATAATGTTAGGTCGGTTGTCGTAAGGAGCCACGAAGTTAGCTCAGCTAGAAAGTTTTGGAGTTTTTGCCTTTAATCCATGCCAAACTTGCTCTCCATGCAACTTAAAATTAGGGTTCTCTAGATTATTCCCCACATATTCAGGGAATCTCTACAGATGAGGGGAAAGGGGAAAGTATTTCCATAATTCCATTTCAGTAATGGGTTTTTGGAGTTTGTAATCGAGCAAATATCGGTTCAAATGGTTTAACGCTGACCGACTATGAGAGCTAGTGGCGGCTATGGTCACTCTTATATTTGGTGCTTGGTGTAATTTTCAGTATGTAATACATGAAGCTCACGTTTGTAGATTCGAAAAGTTCGGATATTGCAAACATCTTTTTGGCAAAAAAAAAATCTTGCTCCACCATTAGAGTTACCTAAGGTGAAGCGCACCATTCATTTTTGCCGTTTGGTGTTGAGAATATGTCTCAATTTTGAGTGAATTTTCTACTTTGAATTGGTTTCCTCAAAGGGGTTTTGTACTTTCATATCGGATACAGTAGACCAAACAAGAGGAGTATCATATTTTCTTTGTGAGTTTTCTTAGTGAGTTCTCTATAAGAGATTGGGGAATGATACTTGTGGATTTGCTTTAAGTGTAATCTAAAGTTAGGAAGCACTTGAGTGATTAAGCAATAGTAAATTTTGTATTTTCTGAATTTCTAGTGGATTACTTGCACTGGCTCTCCCCTTGGAGTACTTATTGACACTCTAGCTGAATTAGGTAAATCTCAAGTGTTCGTTATCGTTCCTTGTTAATTTCTCTATTAATATTTTTCTCTTTCATTTAACTTTAACTTCAAGATCCATTAGCTTCTATGTTGTTTTCATTACAATTGGGATTAGAGATAAAGTTAAGGTTACTATAGTTGATATGGGGCTTTAACATGTTTGATCACCGTTTGGAATTTCTACTATTGCAATTATGTTTGGAGCGAAAGTAGAAATTAGGAAATTCACTGCAAGGAACAACTATGGGTTGTGGATTAGGAAGATGTGTACTCTATTAATAGTAGGGCCGTCAAATGTGTGGGTCGGGTCGGATCAGGTCGAAAATGGTCCAATCCATATTGACCCATTTAACCCGTTTTGACCCATTTTCATGTAATATAAATTTGACGATCCTTACTTGACCCAACCCATATTATTGAGACACATTAATATTTAACTCAATTTAGGAAAATCCACTCCTGCCCATTTAATCCACTTTAAGCTCTTCATATATATATATGTGTGTGTGTGTGTGTGTGTCTGTTACTTGAATAAAAACTTCACATCAAATTAAAAAAGTAAATTAAAATAAAAATTAGTAAATAAAATAAAAAAGTGAAAAACCTTAAAATTGAAATACTTTTGAAAAATTCTTGATAAGAAAAAGTTTGATTAGTTAATGATTGACATGAAAATAATATTTGTTTAAAACAAATCTCCTAGGATGCGAGAATGCGTAACTTCTTAATTGTGATTTATCAAATTAAAAATTATATTATAATGTTTATAATTTTTATTTCGATATTGATTGAATTTCGATCTAGACAACATCAAGTTTCCTCTAAAAGTACTTCTCCGGTATGTATATGGATATCTATCTATCAAAAATGTTTAAAAAAATTGATTTTATAATTATTTTTTAAAAAATATTTATTGTTATTTCTTTTCTTTCTTCTTCTTCTTCTTCTTCCCCCTTGTTCCTCCACCGACGACAACCGCCCTGAGTTTCGTTGTAGCCAGCGAGCCTAAACTCAGCCAAGGTCGGCGAGCTTGTGGCTCACCAAATCTGGGTGAGCTCGAGCTTTGCCGTGGTCGGCGAGCTTGCGGCTCGCAAGATCCGAGCGAGCTCGGCTCCGCCGAGCTCACTACTCGCCAGATTCAGTCAAGCTTCGACCTCATCGACGACCGGTGAGACCAAGCTCACCTAATGCTGGGGAGCTCGAGTCGAGGCTCCAATCGTCGGTGACCTCAAGCTCGCCATAGGCCAACGACCTCAAGCCTCACCTAGCCGGTTGTCGGCTGTCGCCGTGCCGGCCACTGGCTAAGGAAGGAGGAAGAAGAAAGAAAAAAAAAAGGAAAAAAAATAGAAAAGAAAAAAGAAATATAAAAAATAATTCGAAGGAGGAAGAAGAAAGAAAAAAAGGAAAAAAAACTAGAAAAGAAAAAATAAATATAAAAAATAATTCTAATTTTGATTTTTATAAAAAAAAAATATTTTTATAAAGTTAAAGAGGGAAGTTGGGTTGGAAATGGGTTTGTAAGTCCAACTCATTTACGACCCATTTAACTAGTCTCTTTAAAATGTAAATGACCAATATGTGATCCATTTCAAAATGTAAGTGACCTATATATGACCCATTTATGATTTAAATGGGTCATATATAGGTCACTTACATTTTGAAATGGGTCATGATTTAAATGGGTCATATATGGGTCTAAGTATTAATTCGGTCCATCCGACCAATTTAGGTTGGAAATTATTGACATGGATACTGGCCATCCAACGTGGACACTGACCATTCTACGTGGCACAGCTAGTACTAACGTGGACCTTTTAAAATATTTTTAAAGTAATTTTTTGATTTTTTTACTCTTTTTTTTAAAATTCTGTTTATTTTCCTTTTTGGACGGTGGTCGGCGACCGGCCACAAGTGAGGGCTGGCGAGGGAATCGTGGCACTCATCGGATCAAGTGAGGGCACAACCCTCGTGGCCTGGGCAAGGGCGGGCCTTGCCCTATCTGGCGAGGGCACAACCCTCACACTGTCTGGGTGAGGGCCACCCTTGCCGAGGCTGGCAAGAGCCGCTCTTACGGCTTCTGGTTAGGAAATAACTCATATGACAACCTAGCCCATCAAATACAGGTTAGGAAATGGGTCTGTAACATATATTGATAGGTCTATATTTTTCCAATCCAAAGTTTTATGTGGCCTAACTCTCATATGAAAAGTTACACTAGTTTCTTTGATTATATGGCCATTTTTGCCAAAAAAGATTATACAGTGGCCATACTCTGCAAATTTAATTTTGGCTTCTCATGTTCATCCTGCTTAATTAGAGTTTATATTACGATTAACCATTGTTTATTTCACACTGAATTACTCCTGAATTTGGATTACTTTCTTTGGGAAAACCTACATTTAGATTACTAGGACTAATGTTATTCGTGCATTGGCGATCAATTTCCTTACCAAATAAGCTTTTAAAGAGAAGATTTTTTGTCTGACATAATGGTTAAAATTGGGGAAATGAGAAACTGTGATAAATTAAAAACGGTGGCTTGTCCACCACTAATTTTCTCAAGGAAACCGCTTGACTTCGTTTAACCAGTTTTCTTGAGAAAATTAAAATTGGAAACTCTTGCTTTGTGGGATTTCCTCAAATCCCACTAGGTTAGAATTTATAAATTTGAAGAAAGAAAATCAGCATAAGGAAATAAATAATTTTATATCAAATTGAATTTCACGACATAGATAATTACAAGTAAAAAAATATTATCACTATCTCAAAAGAAATCATTGATATAGTTAAAGGCATCCATTAAATTTCAAAATTGATTATTGTTTCACTCGTCGTTGACAAATTTGAATTTACGAAAAAATTAATAATCACAAGTAGAAATATATTATCAATTTTTCTCGTAGATCATGAGTAATTAGGAAAGAAGTCTTTGACATGGCATATTTGGGAGGCGAGAGACATTGGTGATGTGGCAAAGAAGAAATGACGAGAAGATATTCTTTTCTTTGGTTTTGACAACTAAGAAAGGGAAATAGAATAAAATGGTTCTATTACTCTCCCAATTGTGACGGAGCATGCTCCACTATAAATTTTCCCTCAAAACTGGTTAATCAGTGCATCCAGTTGTGCTGCGAAAATATACTTGAATTAAACACTATGGTGTTGTTGTTAAACTATTTTATTTTGATGGAACTTACAAAGAGGCAAAGATCAAATGAAAAGAGAACATTGTTGGGCCAAAAAATAAACTACAAAATAACCGGAAGAATAAAAAGGACAGAATAAGTAATTGGAAGGTGGATATCCCAACTTTTCAAAGGATCTCAAAATTTTTTTTACTTGAAAGGCACAGTAGACTCACCATTAAAATTTTCATACGTGCAAGCTAGTGCCAAAATTTTGACCCAAAAAAAAAAAAAAAAAAGCTCATGCCAAAATGTGATTAACGACGTAGATGCGTACATAAAACACGTCGATAAGGCAAAACATTGTTGATGCTTTTAAGTTTTTCAATAAAAAACTTGTATGTTTCAATGAGAAAAAGGAAATAAATGAGTAACCACATATTGAAAGAATCGGGATTGGTGAATTGAGTTCTTCTTGCCCCAAAATAAAAGTTAGTGTTCCAAATCGATGATTTTGAGTGAATTTATCAGTTTGCACAGGTGGAAAAATTAATGTATTTTTAACGTAAAAGTTCATGCATCTGTGAATTATTTAAGAAGTGAAGAATTGAGTTTTAAGTATGGAAAACTTCATTGCCTTTTAGGTCCCGTAAAAATACACGTGTTTGCTAATGTGGCTTTCATTGTATGTATAATATGTTAAAATGTTATCCTAGATATATCATAAAAGAATTGATTTTACATTTAATTAGTTATTTAAAATTTAAACAAATTCCACATGTAGCAATTAAATTTTCTTGTTAAAATATTATCCTAGATATATCGTAACAGAAATGGTGCCCGACATCTGTTTGTTTGAGATACTTTCTCATATTTGCTGTATGTCCTTGTATTCTGCAGGTTCCAGTTACTTATAAATCCTCCATAACAAATTGTGGTAAAAAAGGCTCTGTTATTCCTTAACGGTGCCATTAGCTTAGCATCACTCTTAAAATTATGACACTCCTCCTTTATTATTCTGTAAAACTTTCCTACACGATTCTCTTTTAACGCGATTACATTCACATCCTTGTGTCTCGCATGCAATGCCCGACTTATAACTCTGCACGTAACTGCTCTTAGGTATGAACCTTCCAACAAAGGGAACGAATATGCTGTCAAAAGACTCAAAACGCGATCAACAGAGAATCTAATGCCTACTCTCTCGCTCTCTAATGCAAAGCAGCTGTCGAATTAACAATTAAATTGAAGGAGACGAGTGAAAAAAGAGCAGCCTGTTTGAGAATCAAACTCTCTTGTACTCACTTCGGCAAAGTCTCCATTGGCACAGGAGAGATCAACCCTGCATCAACTATTATTAGATGCAGGTAAGATCCGATGCTTTATTAGACTTACACCTGATCTTCTCAAACCTTGAAGTCCCAGGAAAAAGTTAAACTATACATTGCAAATATGCCTCTCTTCCATACATCCACTCAAAATCTTTCTGAACTCAAAAACTAGAAAGACGCTCGAGGCTTTGAATGCTCCATGATCCATAACATATCCATTTATCTCCACGCCACTTTGTCCATAAAATGGCCAGCTAAATACTTGAGGACGGTGCTGCATCTTATTCTCCTTCCCACTTTCAGATTTTGCCTCTCGACGACTGCTTGTACTTGGCAGATACTCGGAGCATCATCTAGTTCTATATGACATCGGTTCAACATGTCGACGACGTCTTCATGATGGAACGGAGTCATACTTCTGGATCTTCATACTCAGAACGCACTATGAAACTGGGAAATGCCATATGTCAAATCCCTGCAAAAGGTGAAGAAAGAAAAAAAAGAGTTGTAGCGTATAACTTGTGCCGAGTAATCCCGTTCACAATGCGCAGCCTGACACAAAATTGATGAACTGACATGACCAGAGACAGATGTATGGTGGACAGTTTTTGGGTTATATTTTTCTGCACAGGGGTTTTAAAGTTTATAGTAGAGAGGTTGTGCACCGCATTGATGTGCCCCATAAGGGCATCTGGTTCGGGATTACATACTTTAGATATGGAAGAGTCATGTTTCTTATCAGAGAAGGATTCTTCAACACAAAGTCCTTCCACTCTTCCGGATCAATCCGCCCATCATCTTTTGTATTGGCTTCCCTAAATGCCTGTTGATTCAACAACCAATTTCAGAATGTTTAAAGTACCGAACCAAGGATAGTAGTTCGCGCGTGAAAGTTGAGTACCGCACCTTGTCCACAATCGTTTCCACAATATCCTGCGTGAGTACCAAATCTGATTCGTGAAGAAGTGCCAATACCATTTCCTTCAACTGTAAATAGAAACCAAAATTTGTTATGCCGCTACATTAGAAATTAAGAACAATTTTAGCAATAATCAAGATGTCCATACAACAGCAGAAAAGAGGAGATCCAGTTCTCACGTCCTGTGGCTCGATATAGCCGGTGTTCCTCAATTCGTACAACCTGAAAGCAACTGTGGAAAAATCTCACGATTCAGCTATCATTTAGCTACCCATGTTAACATGATGTACCAACAAGAAAAAAGTAATTTAAATCGAATTTTAGTGAAAATTAAAAGAGTAAAAACTGCATAACGGGAACAAAAGAATAGAGAAAAGGAGATAAATTTCTTACATGCAATCTTGTCTTCTATCGGTGCATCCGGGTGAAAGATGCCAAGCGATCTTACGAATCCCCCAAACTTGATGACCCCATTTCTTCTCATATCGAACAAATTGAATATCTGCAATATATGATACCCACGGTAAATGTATGAGCAGGAAAAAGAAAAGAGAGTCAGTCTAATGAGCTAGCAAAATCACTAAAAAGTTGTGAGTGGCACTTTGTTAGATCAATATTATTTGAGATTCCCAATTTCATTTTCCCCAAGTGGGACGACTGACTGTATCAGATTACAGGACATAAATGAAGTAAAAAGATCTCCGTTAAGTTGAAGTGAGTCTATATTGCATACCCTGTCCGCAAAAAGATTTCTCCGATTTCTGTTCCGGAATAGAGCAAGCTGAAACTCTTCCTGATCAATGTACGGCATTAACAGAATAATTTAAAGTAGCAGAAACAAGAGCATAATGAACCTTTTCAGTGTCTTGTGTGAGCAGAAGAAGATGACCCAGCAAGCGATAACTGATGGTCAAAGGTAAAGAGACTTCACTCAAGTATCAAATGCAGGTCCAAAGCACACCTTGTGAATAAGCCCGTCAGCGATAATTGAATTGCTCAATTTTTTGAAGAGCACGTATAAGGCCTTGACTTCGCTTGCAGTAACTGCATTTAAGAAACTCGAATGGTCAAGTGATGAAGGCGGGTAGCATTACAGTTTATTTACCATATGACTTTATGGAAGAGCCTATAAATAATACTTTCCCCACCGTCCCCGATAAAAAATTTCTGACGCAAAATGAGCATAGAGGAGGTGACAATGCTCAGTTGGATGAATGAACTCACCAAGAATAGACGGATCAAAAAAAAAAGACAAAGAAGAAATCCGCATCACACTAAAGCTTCCTGAGAACAATCCAAAGGGAAAATACATGCAGAAACTTAACATCTAAAGGATTGACTTACAAGGTGTTGCAGCAGCAAGAACGCTAGGCTCTTCATATCCGGGTGTTCGCTCAGACTTCTTTGAAATAACGCAACCCATGACAAGTACTTACCTTGTTTTTCTTTTTTTTCCTGTATACACCTGTGAACTTGAAACAGTGAAACTGTCCCGTGACACCTGCTAATGCCAGTTCGCAGGAGAATGAGATGCTGCGAAATATTGATTCAGCTCAATTTGTGAGATCAAAAGATTTTCTTTTACTACTTTCGATTTTCAATCCACACGATTACTCTTCTTAGGTAAGCAATGACTATAGAAGAGACTGCACCCACTGGTGCCATGGGATTGATGGTCCATTTTTTGCACTTGTTGTCTCCAAGTTTCAGCAAGCCAGCCGATCTGCTCTTCGATCCGACAACCAGACGAGATCCACGTCGCTGCCTTGACGCCGACAAATCTGTTGCACCTCGACGAAATTTCTGTTTTTGCAGGTCTACTGAAGAATCACTGGTATCGTTGTTCCCAAACAATCACAAGCAGCCACGTTGTTGTTGTTGTGAGTTGAGACGCTGGTCGAGAACCACGAACTATTGCAAAGTAACCCATCGTGGTTCACCACGAACCACTGCTGCTTGTCACTGCCCTGCCACCGTCGCTCCCCGTTGTCGAGGAGCTGACTGCGATCTTGGTCCGATTGCACTTGGTCCAAAATTTGGGAAGAATATCATCAAATTAGGTAAGATGCACATCTAGTATATTTGGATATTTTATTGCCTAATATATGTCTATCTATATCTAGTTTCATATCCATGAGTGATGGACATAACTTTCAATTAGGATTTATTTCCTGGTTCGCAACCGCATATCGATTTTTTATTCCATCTATAAGGCTTTAGATGGAATAATTAATCTGCTGAAATAAAATTGATATCTTGATCTTTAAGGCTTAAGATCAATTTATCGATTTTATTAGTGAAATAATCAAGTTTGATTTAGATATTGTTTCCTGATTCGGACGATGTGTGATATCTTTGATAATTCCGAATGATTTTGTGCTTATCTTTTAATTGTTTAATCTATCCCGAAAATACAAAAAAGATTGCATTTGCATATCATGTAGATTACAATAAATTTCCTAGGTAGAATTGCATGATAAAATAGTTAGATTCTTTTCTGATTATATTAGAACGCATGTTTAGATGGTGTCTAGGTTAGATAGTATCCTTGAATTAAATTGCATGTCGAGATAAATTTCTGAGTTAAGATAGGATTCATATTAGTCTATTTCCTAACCTAAGATAGATAATATCTCACTTTAGTTAGATTTTTAATTATGAAATTTTTTATAAAAAAATACAAAAAAAATGCTGTAAGAATAGAGTCCAGACAACTACGTGCAACACCAAATTCAAGAACGGAGGTTTTCCACTCTGAATAGGGATTCATTGCACCACTCGGAACGGTGTCTGGTACAGCTGGGTCATTTATGTTTTGAGATAAATGACACGTGAACTCTGTATATGAGTGTACAACTTGAGTGCTAATACTTAGTATAGGAAACATAGAATCATTATGCATTTTTGCTCTTGGTAAGCAGAATATAAGCAAAGGTACTTTGTAGGAAATTGAATCATCATACCTCAAATTTCACATAATTTTCTTCAGCACTCTAGTCAGGGGGATTCAGACTGCAGCAGGTCTGCCATGAGACAACCTTGCAAATTTTGAGCTCAATATGAGGTATCCCCGTAGCTGCACCCGCAACCATGTCTTATCTTATAGATATGGGTACATCACTTCAACAGATGAGTCGGACTAACCGCTAGGGACACAAAGAAAAGGAAGAGAAATTGTCAAGAAAGAGCATTGTAGCTTTGATTTGGTTGCTGATGTTTACTTAAATGGACACTATCATAGTATTTGCTGTTGATAGCGAACAGCGAGCTTCAGTAAATCACCACGTTAAAGGTCAAGAGAACCTATCTGTCCCAAAGGAAGAAACTGATGTAATAATAACAAATCTTCCATTTTAGGCTCTTTGATACAATCATTTCTATGTTAGGGAAAACAATGAGTCTACGAAGGTGAGACATGCGTAACACGTTTTTCCAAGCAGACCCATGACCCCAGGAACTGCGGAAGCTGGCAAAAGATAAGCTGTTTTTCCCAGCACAACGACTAAATAGACCTAACCAGAAACAAAAAAACTCTGATCTCAAAAACGATAAATCCCTGATGCAGACAGTTTCAGGTCAACTTACTTGAGAAATGCACAAAAACTTACCATGCAAGTGGCTCAGGAAAAATTTACAGAACATGAAATATTAAGATGGAACTAATCATCTGCAAACATGAAGATTCTGACATATATCCAGGAAAGAATACTATTAGTACCCCTAAGGGAAGCACCTGTGCACAAAATGCGCATCCAAGTAATTTTAAAGTCACAAATTGACAATAGTGTATTACGCAACAACAACAACAACAAAAGTTCAAAAAATATAAATAAATAAATATAAAAAAAAAATCCTCTTGGGGAATCAATGTGAACCATAAACGGAGGAATCCCATACTTTATTTATTCATAAAGCTGTTATAATTATGATTAATGGATCAACGAATGCCAATAAATTAAGATACATATTTTCTATTCACGTATCTCTTTTGGATTCATGAATTTCTTAAACTTTTCTGTTCACGTATCTATTGAATTCATGAATTTCCTAGATCCATGTATCTTTTAATTCATGTATTTATTGAGTTCACGAATCTCTTGAATTCACGTATCTCTGGATTCGTGAATCTCTTGAATTCATGTATCTCTTGATTCATGAATTTCATGGATACATGCGTCTATTTAATTCATGTATCTCTTCTGTACATGAACTAAAAATCTCTATAAATAGATGGAAGCACAGAGCTTCATAACAGTTTTTGGTTTTTCCGACTCGATTCCAAAAAAGCTCTGATACACATTTCTACTCTTCTGATTTTTCTGAGTGTGTTCGTTCAATTGAACGGTTCGACTGAATCCTGTTTGCATAGTGCTAATCCAAACAGGTTCGAGGTGTTGTATCTTGGGAGGCATAGTTCGTGAATCTGCGGAGCACCATTGGCAGGAACTAATTGCCTTAAGGAGATTCGGATATCCGTACCTCACCTCCAATTTCATGTTCTGATTGCAACAAACAGTTTGTGTTTTCTTTGGAGTATATTCCAACAATCTTAAGGCAATTATCTCACTCATTGTTTGTTGTTCTTGTCAGATTATTGAGATGGCTGGAAACAACCAAGTGCCCTCCAATGTCCCAAATGTTTCTGGAGACGTTCCTATGGTCGATTCGACCATTGCTATCGAAGATGTTCAACCCTCAGGGTCTGAATTTGTAGCAGCCAATGCTACGGGCCCTTGGGCTAACACCAATTTTGGTGGTGTGGGTACAAGTCATACGATTGGTATGCCCGAGACTGTTTTTCAAAATAGTACATGCCAAATGGCTTTTGGCTCCGTTTCGGAGGGATAGTTCAACAAACTTTGCCTACTTTGTGATAGGCAACACCTCCGATTACAGCTAATGAGAAACCGGAGAAATTCACCGGAGTGGGCTTTAAACAGTGGCAGCAGAAGATGTTCTTCTATCTGACTATGCTTAATTTGACGAAATATTTATCGGATGTGTGCCCGATAATTAGTCCAAACGAGCAAGATGTCACGACGCTCGGTGCATTGGAGGCTTGGAAGCATGGGGACTTCTTATGCCGAAATTATATCCTTAACTGTTTAGTGAATTCTCTTTATAATGTTTATTGTAATATTGAATCTGCTAAAAGTTATGGGAGTCCTTAAAGAAAAAATACAAAACTGAGGATGCTGGCACCAAGAAATTTGTGGTTGCCAAATTCTTGGACTACAAGATGGTGGATTCTAAATCTGTCATGAGTCAGGTTCAAGAATTGCAATTAATTCTGAGTGACATCTCGGCTGAGGGAATGATACTTAGTGAATCATTCCAAGTGGCAGCCATGATTGAGAAACTACCTCCGGGCTGGTCAGACTTCAAAAATTATTTGAAGCACAAACGGAAGGAGATGAGCCTTGAAGATCTTATTCGCGCCTCGGGGTCGAGGAGGACAATAGAAGGAGTGCGAACCCTTCTTTTGAGCCAAAGGCCAACGTTGTGGAATCTTCCAAATCCAAGCAAGATAGAAAAAGGAAGATGTCTTTTCAAGGAAAAGGCAAGCAGAAAGAGCAGTTCCAGAAATTCCAAGGGACGTGTTTTATATGCAACAAGCCCGGCCATCGTACTAAGGATTGCAAGAAGCGCCCGAAAAAGGCAAGAACGAAGGTGCAACCCAAGAACTGAATTTGACAGAGCATGACAATATTGAGAGACTGTCTACTGTGGTAATGTCTTAAGCATCTTTGGTGTCGAACACTAATGGCTGGTGGCTAGACACGGGTGCCACAAATCACATCTGTGCAGATAAACACATGTTCTTATCTTATGAAAAGGCTAAAGAAGATGAGAAGCTTTATATGGCTAACTCTGCATTAGCAAAGATCGCCGGAAGAGGAAAGGTGATCCTAAAGTTTACATTTGGCAAGGAGGTCGCCCTGCTGAATGTGCTGCATGTACCAGATATTCGGAAAAATCTAATTTCTGGCCCTATACTTGTCAAGAAGGGTTTCAAAGTTGTATTTGAATCTGACAAGTTTGTACTTTCAAAAGGAGGGATGAAAGGGTACTTGTGTAATGACCTGTTTAAGGCCAATGTGGCTGTCATTGATGTAAACTCAAAGTATGTGTACTCAAAGACTATTAATAAAGAAAAGTCTTCGCTTTACACTTTGTTGTGTCTCCTTATCTATGGCATGGTAGATTAGGACATGTAGACTATGGTACAATGAAAAGAATAGCAAACTTGGGATTAATTCCAAGATTTGAGTTGGATGCCCGTTACAAGTGTGAGACATGTGTTGAGGCCAAGTTTGCCAAGAAACCTTTCAAATCCATTGAAAGAACAAGTGAACCTCTACAATTAATCCATAGTGATCTATGTGATTTAAAGTTTGTAGAAAGTAGAGGTGGAAAGAAGTACTTCATCACATTTGTGGATGATTGTACTAGATTTTGCTATGTTTATTTACTAACTAGCAAAGATGAGACTATGAGCATGTTTGTCAAGTATAAAAATGAAGTTGAAAACCAACTTGATAAACGAATTAAAGTGCTTAGGTCTGATAGAGGAGGAGAATACAGTTCAATCAATTTGAAAGAGTTTTGTGCTAGTTTTGGAATAATTCTCCAAATGACTACACATTATACTTCACAACAAAATGGAGTTGACGAACGATTGAACAGGACATTAAAGGAGATGGCTAACGCCATGCTTTTAAGTTCAGCTTTACCTCAGAACTTGTAGGGGGAGGCGGTTTTAACTGCAAATTATATTCTTAATAAAATACCCCACAAAAAGACAGGTAAAACTCCATACGAGTTATGGAATGGAAAGTTGCCATCCTACAATTTTCTAAAAGTGTGGGGGTGCTTGGCCAAGGTGGCGATTCCTCCTCCGAAACAAACTCGTTTGGGACCTAAAACGGTGGATTGCATATTCATCGGTTATGCTCAAAATAGTAGCGCATATAGATTTTTGGTTCATAAATCTGAAAATGCAGAAATTCATGTCAATACAATCCTAGAATCAAAGGATGCTGAATTTTTTGAGGATATATATCTTGCAAAAAGAAATTAAGGAGAACTTTCTCAGAAAAGGCTTAGAGAATCAGAATCTGAGAATGATGAAGTTGTGGCCAAAGAAGCCGAACTTCGAAGGAGTGAAAGGTCTCGAATTGAAAAATCTTTCGGACCTGATTTTCTAACATACATGTTAGAAGGTGAGCCCCAAACATATAAAGAGGCAATGTCATCTCCGATGCTCTTTTCGGAAAGAAGTCATTGACAATGAAATCCATTCTATCCTAAGTAACCATACTTGAGAATTGGTTGATCTTCCACCTGGAAATAAACCAATTGGATGTAAATGGATTTTCAAGAAAAAACTAAAAGCTGATGATTCCATTGATAACTACAAAGCTAGGCTTGTAGCCAAAGGGTTTAGACAAAAAAAGGGTCTTGACTACTTTGATACTTATTCACCTGTCACAAGAATAACATCAGTAAGGATGTTGATTGCTATAGCTTCGCTATACAATTTGCAAATACATCAAATGGATGTGAAAACTGCATTCTTAAATGGTGATCTTGACGAGGAGATTTATATGGAACAACCTAAAGGGTTCAAGGTCAAAGGACAAGAACACAAAGTGTGTAGACTTGTCAAATCATTGTATGGACTTAAACAAGCTCCTAAGCAATGGCATGAGAAATTTGACCAGGTAATGATTCAAAATGGGTATAGAATCAATGAGTGTGACAAATGTGTGTACACTAAATTCACTTCAATTGGATATGTACTTATTTGTCTATATGTAGATGACTTATTAATTCTTGGAGATAACATTGAGGTCATCAAAATCACCAAGAACATTCTCAAGAAGAACTTTGAGATGAAAGATTTAGGTGTTGCAGATGTTATACTCGACATTAGAATTCTAAGGAATTCCGATGGCTTAGGTTTAACACAATCTCATTACATTGAAAAGGTATTTGAGAGATTTAAAGGATTCGGCATTAAAGATGCAAACAATCCTTTTCTTCCACACCTAATTTTAAGAAAGAACACTGGAAATAGTGTTAGACAGCTGGAATACTCTCAAGTAATTGGCAGCATCATGTATATCATGAATTGCACTAGACCTGATATTGCGTACTTAGTAAGCAAACTGAGTAGATATACCAATAACCCAGGTCATGAGCACTGGAATGCTTTGATGAGAGTATTAGGATATTTAAAAAGGACAAAAGACTATGTTCTACAATATGGCAAATATCTAGCTGTTTTGGAAGGTTATTGTGATGCCAACTGGATTTCATATTCTGATAAATCGAAATCGACTGGCGGATATATGTTCACGCTAGGAGGTGCTGCAGTGTCATGGAAATCCTCTAAACAAACTCTAATAACACGCTCTACAATGGAATCGGAGTTTGTTGCTTTGGATAAAGCTGTTGAAGAAGCAGAATGGCTTCGACAATCTTTAGAAGATGTTCCAATGTGGCCAAAACCTATGCCTGCAATTTGCATACACTGTGATAATCAAGCGGCAATTGCAAGGGCGCATAATGTGATTTATAATGGTAAGTCTAGACATATTCGTCGTAGACATAAACCGTAAGGCAGTTGCTCTCAAATGGAATCATTTCTTTAGACTTTAAAATCAAAGGAAAATATCGCGAATCCGCCGACAAAAGGTTTGTCAAAAGAGCGATAAACTGCGCATCGAGGGGAATGGGTTTAAGAGCCTTAATCCAATAAAGAGATTCCAGGGTGGAAACCTAACCTATGCGATTGGAGATCCCATGGTCTAGGCTCAATAGGACAACGCAAATTTTGGAAACTCTAGTGTAAGCACTGTCTCCCATTCCTATGATGCAACAGTGCTTTCCTACAGCATTATTAAGGGTACACTATGCGTTTAATGATTCTTATAACTTAGAATATAACATCCAAGTAAGATATGGTAGGATATCTTTAATAGGAATGCACTTATATGCGTGGAGCTGGCCGACTCTATGAAAATCTTTAAAGGCTAGATTTTCTAAAGCACGCATGAATCCCGAGAGGTTCAGGGCCGAAAGAACGAACACAACCGAGAACCAATCTTGAATTGGAAATACTCTATGTGAGGTTTATTGTCTAGGCTTACACAAACAACTGGCGATTTAAGGCTTAGTCCATCGACTAGTTAAGTAAGTCCGATAGGCTTTCACTAAAGAAGGTTCAAGGCGAAAGCTACCTATCTTGATGCAGTGTATTTCAACAGGTATGCTTAGATTCCTTCGAGTTAAAAATGTTTTGTTGATCCATTAATGTGGGGGATTGTTATAATTATGGTTAATGGATCAACGAATGCCAATAAATTAAGATACGTCTTTTTTATTCACGTATCTCTTTTGGATTCATGAATTTCTTAAACTATTCTGTTCACGTATCTATTGAATTCATGAATTTCCTAAATCCATGTATCTTTTAATTCATGTATTTATTGAGTTCACGAATCTCTTGAATTCACGTATCTCTGAATTCGTGAATCTCTTGAATTCATGTATCTCTTGATTCATGAATTTCGTGGATACATGCGTCTATTTAATTCATGTATCTCTTCTGTACATGAACTAAAAATCTTTATAAATAGATAAGAGCACAGAGCTTCATAATAGTTTTTGGTTTTTCCGACTCGATTCCAAAAAGGCTCTAATACACTTTTCTACTCTTCTGATTTTTCTGAGTGTGCTAGTTCAATTGAACGGTTCGACTGAATCATGTTTGCATAGTGCTAATCCAAACAGGTTCGAGGTGTTGTATCTTGGGAGGCATAGTTCGTGAATCTGCGAAGCACCATTGGCAGGAACTAATTGCCTTAAGGAGATTCGGATATCCGTACCTTACCTCCAATTTCATGTTCTGATTGCAACAAACAGTTTGTGTTTTCTTTGGAGTATATTCCAACAAAAGCTGCCCCACATCACCCCACTCTTCCCCCCTCCCCTAATAATTCTCCAGTAACATTTTACACTAGAGTGACTGGACGGCCTCTTCCGATAACGATACCGCTATCTATGCCGTCGATAGTAAGATGGAATCTGCTGTCAAGTTTCTCTTTTTTTATTTGTTGGCGCGTACTAGCATAAGGATCGTGTTAAGAACTATCTTGAATTACTTTCTAAGGACACCTTACAGTAAAAGGTTCAGTTTTCAAATCATGGTTTATCCATATCACTTCAAAAGCCACTAAATTCAAAGTTACCTTTTTCGCGTATAATTACTTAAGAGTTCTCCTAAAACCGATCTCTATCTAAACTCTCTTAGAAAAATCTTGATCTTTTGCATAATGCCGTTTGTCAGCGTACACTAATGATTTGTAGAAATTTATTTAATCCCTATCACGCACTATTTATTTGATATGGAATTTCAAAGTAAAAAATAAAAAGTTATATATATATATATATATATTCGAGATTTTTCATTGGACTTTCACATCATTATTTTTCCTTTTTTAATTATTTTTCCTTTTTCTAGGATTTTTTTATCTTATGATGAGGGAGCAATAATAGTGATCGGAATGAAATCATCAACGGATTAGAAAGTGTGAGCCATGAAGTCCACACTGCAAATTCAGAGCACGAATGATAATCATTCTAACCAAAAATTGATTTATGGAATAGAAATAGAAAATTTTATTTTTATTTTTGAATGAGTTTCTAAGCAAAAATATGCGTTTGGTAACGATACAAAATTTATGTTTCTGGAAATAGAAATTCATTTGATAACGACATAAAATTTCTTCCTTTCGAATGGCAATGAATGTCGGGGGCCAACCGATGATGGCGACTAGCGGCGCCAACCAGCGATGGCAGAGAATGATGGGCGGCTATGACGAGCGGTGGTAGGTGGACAACCAACTAGTAGTAAGCATGGGCAATGAGAAGAGTTTTTATTTCTCATTTATATTATAGAAATATATAAGTAAAAAAAAATTACTTCTTATTTCTATTCCAAACCTATTTCTAGAATAAAAATTTCTTCTAAAAATAGAAAAATGAAATTATTTTACTAAACAGATTTTTATTTCAAAATTAAGTCTGTAATATAAATAGTTGAAATAAAAATAGAATGATCACTAAATCTTAAACTTTTTGTAATTGTGCTAATCTAGTCCTTCGACCAAAATTGGCCGGTTGGCACGCACGTATCCGACGGTTGGCGCCAACGAGAATTTTTTAATAATATTTTATTTTTTTGAATTTTTTTAATCTTTTTTCCTTTTCTTCTCTCTCTTTTTTTTCTCCTCCCTCCTCTAGTCCTCCTTCCTCATCCCTCCTTCTTCTTTTGGCACTTGCCCAACCACCGATGAGGCGAGCCCTTGCCAAACCGATGGGGGCTCACTTCACAAGCGACGACCAAGCAAGCTCGCCCTCACCCAATGATGGCGAAGTGATGTCGCTCAACTGCCTCAGTCCGGCGACCAGCCAGCCTTCCCCTCTGGTTGATCGCCAAATTCAAAGGAAGAAGGAGGGAAGAGGAAGGAGGAGGGAGGAGAAAAAAAGATAAAAAAAGTAATAAAAAATTTAAAATATATAATATTATTTAAAAAAATTGTCATTGGCATTGTTGGCGGCCACGTCGGCACTAGCCAACCAATTTTGGCTGGAAAGACTGAACTGGCACAATTCTAAAAGATTTAGGACTCGTTGGCCAAAAAAATAAGTTTATAACTCAATTGAAACAATTGCAATAAATTTAGAATTTTTTTTTTGGTAATTTTCCCGTTTGAACAATGTATGGCCCCTCCACATGCAACAAAATCTCTTTTAAAGATTCCTTTCCATCCATGAATAATGCTGATCTTTTCATGCCCCCTCTTCGATATCTTTATCTGCATGTTTATATTCACTAGAGCACCAAAAAATATTCTTTTTGCCGTTCCTTTCTATTTCCTTTCTTTTCTTTCACGATTAACAAAATCAACCATGGCTCATTTGCTCTTTTTAAGCACTCGTGCAAATATCTTGAGAATTATACTGATTGCTTGCCAGGTGACCAAAAGATCTCTTGATATCGCTATCCCAATTTGCCTCAATATTTCCTAAGATCGAGCTTAATTAGCAATTTTCCACCTTGGCATTAAAATCGACCATTTAAAGAATAATGAGCTTGGCCACATTCTCTCACCATGGACTTAGTCCGACTCATCAAATTAAAGCTCATAACCATCCGTTTAAACACATCTGTCATCAATCCAATGCAAACGCGATAATATAATAAATACTCCTAAAACTATATTTTACACAATTTAATTCTAGGATTTTTTTTTAGGAGTTAAAATTTAAACCTAATTTTCTAAGCAATAAATGACTAAATCGCCAAAATTTAGGTATCAACATTGGATATGACAATGATTTGTATATTCGTGTTGGGTAAGATGGAGGTCCCTCAAAATTAACATTGACGTTTCCGGCGGGCTTATTGATAAGTACATTTGATGCTGATCGACTAAAAATGTTCATGGCAAAGGGAATAAAAAAGGACAAGAAAACAAGAAGGTTGACTGTCAATTAATAATCGATAAAATTATTTAAAAAATCTTATTGTGTTTGTGTCAATTCAATCCTAAATCTTTCAATTTGGTCAATTTAATTCTAAATCTTTTGATGATTTGCCAATTCAATTTTAAACTATTTAATTCCGCCAATTTTTCAAAAAAAAAAATTTGTCAATTTAGTCTTCAAATTTTTGACTATTTGTAAATATAGATCGCTGACATGATGGTTTAGACAGATGGCCGACACTAAAAATTAAAGAGAGATTTCATCTTAACCACAGATAACCTAACTATATATACAAATTACTTTAGAAAGGTCATTCGATACATCATCGCATCAATAATAAAGCTTTTTGACCTTCGCATGCGTTCCCTAAATCTTGTTCAGTTCCATCCGAGAATTTGGTTGAAGATAAGAGCCCCATGACAAGATTTTGGGGCCATTTGATTGGTCGGACGGCAAGGACTTTCTCCATTGTCATTGTCACCGAGAAAAATGGCGTTCTTTTCTTACACGTGTTCTCGACCAGAATAGTTTGATTGCTGTATCAATCACCAAGTCTTGAATTGGTAGACTTCTTCGATTTCAAGGCCTTTGTCTGTGAGAACTAGAAGACCTTGTCTGCCAAGGAACTAAAAGTGCGAATCATTGTAGAACAATTTCTGATTGGAAATAGATTTTTTTATTTCTATTTTCTAAACAAGTTTCTAAACAAATATGAACATTTAATAATGACACAAAATTTTTGTTCCCGGAACAGAAATTCGTTTGATAGGCTTTCTTAAATATCTCCCTCCCGATCAGTGGCAGGCGGCAGAAGACAGCGGACGGTGCAGATGGTGGTAGGCAGAGAGGGCGAGCGATAAAAAGAGTTTTTATTTTCATTTATGTTCTAAAAATAGAAAAGTAGAAAAATTTCTACTTCTTGTTTATGTTTTAAACCTATTACTAGCTAAAAATTTATTCCGAAAATAGAAAAATGAAATTGCCCTACCAAAAAAATTTATGTTCCAAATCTGTTCTTGAAAATAGAAAAATAAGAAATGACTATAATTTACGCCCTAAATAGAGTCTAGAATAAGCATAGGATACTAATTATCATAATTATCACGGAATCATTTTTTACTAGTCTGAAATTCTTCATAATAATCTTAGCTAGGTAGTCGTAAAGAGCCACAAAGTCACATGTTAGCTAGGTAGTCGTAAAGAGCCACAAAGTCACCTCAGCTACGTAGTCTTGGAGTTTTTGCCTATAATCTCGCTCTCCAAGCAACTTAAAATTAGGGTTCTCAAGATTATTCCCCACATATTCAGGGAATATCCACAGAGGGGGGAAAGTGTTTCCATTTAAATAATGGGTTTTGGGCGTTTGTGATTGAACAAATATCGGTTCAAAATTCAAATGGTTAAACGTTGACTGTGTGATATCCTAAATTTCGACCCCATCCCGAATATATGAAATGGGCATTTCGTCGGCGCGCCTATGGTCATTTTTCTCTGAGCTGATCACTCATGAGTTAACCAATCTATTGGGTGAAGCCGTTAAGGGATATAACCGCGGTAAAATTCATAAAAGCTACCCAATAGGTCGGATTAGACTAAAATCGCGTTCGGTTGATTTTAATCACGAAATTGAATTTGGTTTCGGGAATTGGACATTCGAGCATGTCACAGTTCATTTATAGGACGTCGTCTTGTCTTTCGGAGAAATTTCGTCGAATTCGGGATTTTTACGGAAAATCGATTCGAACGATTCAAAAAATGACGGAATTTCAGATGGGCCAAATCAAAGGGAATTTTGGCTTCTAAACCGAGCTATTTGGTGATGGGGATTTGCAGAAATTGTATGGGCTTTTTTCTTGGCAAAATTGGACGTCGATTTGAGGAATTTGTTGAGGAAATTGAAATTTAATTTGTTAAATTCGGACCTAGGAATGGGGGGTGCAACATTTGGCTTCAATTGGTTTAATTGTGGATTTGTTCTTGCTAGAAAGAATTAGGGGACATGAGGATAAGCTTGAAGACTTCTTGGACCAAATCATGATGAATTAGATATTTGTTTGGTTGATTTTATCCTCCCCTTCGGCAGCTTCTCGTGCACGATTCCCTTCCTCCATCTCCTTTGTGCGGACACCATACCACAAAGCCAGCGTTTCTTTTCCCTCTGATGCCCGCAGCTTCTCCATTTTTCTCTCTCTCTCTCTTGCTACCCATCTTCTCCACTCATTCTCTCTCTCGCTGCTACCACCCCCACTTCGTTTCCTCGTAGCTTTGCTCCACGGAGTCAACCCAACAGAGACTGAAATCCCTTGGTGTTGACTCCGCAAGCCTGCTCCACCATCCTTGGTCCCCCTCTCTTCGAATTCCGCTGCTCCATTTCATGCTGCCACCTTTCATTTTCTCCCAACGTCAACCCCTCCTCTCTTTGTTCGTTTCCCCCTCAAGTCAGCCTCACGCTGCCACTCGTCCAACGCCGCACGTCCTTGAGTCAACAATCCAGTGAAGCCCCTTCACGTTGACGGAAGCAGCCCATCTTCGCATCAGTGTGTGTCTCGGCCTAGCAACTCCTCCGCATTCCAGCCAGTGAAGCCGCGCGTCCTCCTTCTCCCCCAGCTGGCGTTGATCCAGCTGCTCGACAGAAGCTGCTGCCCGATTTCTTCAATCCAGCTCGACCCAGCAGCTCCATTCAAAGCCTTGGCCCAAAGTCCGCAGTACAACCCACGTAAGTTCAGTTTCAGCCCAGTTTTGAAGCCCAGCAAATTGCTGTTTTCTCAGCCCAGCCCATCTTCTCTTCAGCCCACACAAATTCGGTCCAACTCACTTGAAGCCCAAGAAGCAGGCCCAAGCTCGCAACCAGCTCGAGTAGAGAGTTGCAAGGCCTTTCTGGCTCGGCCCAAGTGTCTGTTAACATTGCCGAAAGTTCGGGTTTCAGCCGTCATCGCGGTGAACCGGTTTTCACGTTAAACCAGTGAGTTTGTGTACTAAACAATTCTTAGTAGGCTAATGAAGTTTAAGGGGTGTTTAGATTTAATTAAGATTAGATTAGTGCAGTTATTAGTTTGTTTAGTTAATTTAGGTTAGTTAGATTAGTGATTTAGGTGGTTAGAAATTGCAATTAGCTAGTTTATTGTGTGGCCTTATTATTAGAATGGCTAGGATAATTTAATTAGTTCAATAGGAGGTTAAATTAGCAATTTTAAGCCTAATTTTGTATTTATTGAATTAATGTGTATTAAACCACTGGGGTTTGCCCTAGTGGACACCCTTCCAACATGGAAGGGGGAGGTAGGGAGTTCGAATCCCCACATTCTCGGTGAGGTTGGGGTGGGGACTAATTAACTTAAGGAGTGGGTTTCGACTCCCACACATTGCAAGAAGGTAATGGCAAAAGTCTGAGAGTGAGAATTAGAGTAGAAATAGAGTAAGACCGACAAAAAAAAAAATTAATGTGTATTTATTTAATTAATTTCAGTAATTTATTTAATTATTAATTATTTTCCGGAAATTAGATCGGGATAACCTATGACTGGAATTTTGTGCTGATTGTAATAGTGTGGTTAATTTGTGCAAATTGAGTGGACTAAAATTTTGGGTATTTATCCTAAAATTAATTAATTTCAATAATTAATTAGAAATTACCGAGGCATCGGTTTACAACGTCAAAAATGTTTTCAGACACTGTATAAATAGTGGGATTTTCTAAAGTAAAGATGTGGAAATTTTGGCTCAGGCCGACCGTGTACCCATACACAATTATTTTATCGGGTATTATTAACGTGATGAAAATAGGCCAAAACATTATTTTTAATTGAGAAATTTAAGTGCGAAGCATAATGTCCTTGGCCGGGAGTGAATAAATCATGTGCTGGTTAGGAGAATTCGTCATCCACTATGTGTCAGGTGAACGATGCTTTCAGATGGAAAGCCGTCTTGAGGTAGACGTTGTTGTGCTCGATGGGGCGAGACGACGCTTAACTATGTGATGGATAAATTCGCTATGTGACGGATAGATCCGTGGTATGTCAGATAGATTCGCTATGTGACGGATGGATCTACTATGTGATGGATAAATCTGCTATGTGACGGATAGATCCAATATATGTCAGTTAAATCCGCTATGTGACGGATAAATCCGCTATATGACGGATAGATCCACTATGTGACAGATAATTCCAATGTATGTTAGTTGGATCCGCCGTGTAATGGTTAGGTCGTGCTTGTGTGACCGTAATTACTTGAAATACATGATCAACTGAGGTGTGGTGATTGGTAGATATGTGATTTGAGACATTCCAATTGGTGTGTGAATTTGCTATATACACATGAGCGTTTGAGTTGATGCGTTTGATTATGAGACAAAATTGTGTGGCATGGTATAGGACGTGTCATAACGGCTTGGTCTTATAATCGAGACCCTTGTGATTAATTGAGTTGATGAGGTATCTCAATTGTTATATGCATTGTAATATGAACTGTGCTGACATGCAAGAAGGAACCAAGGCAAGGTAAGTTCTTTACTCTAATTGTGTGGTTGTGTGGTTAAGGTGCCTCTAGGCGTATTACCCTCCTAATCAGGGTTTAGAGGGTGAACTCGCTGAGATTTATATCTCACCCCGTCATTGGCTCATTTTTCAGGGCCGTAGAGAGAAGGGTTTGGAGCCGAGCTAAGGTGATCTGAAGTGTAGGTCAGATAGGACAGCTTCTTTTGAGAGTTAGTCTGTTGAAGTCTTTTTGGTTATAGACTTTTGTACTTGACTCAATGTATTTAAAAGTATGTTTTGTTTAAGAATCTGTCGTCCTGCCTTTCTATCCCGAGATGATTACTGTAAGGGGATTTGTTAATCGCTTCCGCATGTACAATAAAATGAAAGGGTCGATGACTTATCTTAGGAAGTCGCAAATTTTTATCGACCACTAGAGGGATGGGCACGTGCTCGAGGATCGGGGCTTGACATCCCCGTTTAAGTGGTATCAAAGCAGGTCAGTAGTTGGAGTGATAAAGTGCGATGGGTTCTTGGGATAGTTAGTAGGAAATGCCTTTATTTTATGCTGATGCATGTGATTAATAGTTGTTTGGTAAATTGGTTGTGGGGGTCACTCAGTTTTTCCTAATTTGATGTGGAATTGGAAAACAGATTTTGTAGAGGCAACGCTAATGACTAGTGGGAGGCCACTCGAGGAAGAGTTTTTCGCGAATGTATTATCCCAACTTGGTGCACGTTTGGGGAAGCGTTCAACGGAAAATACTTTTCCAATAGTAGAAAATGTCTAAGTTCCTACGACTTCACCAAAACCACCCGTCTATGACCAGTATGAGGCCAAGTTCATAGAGCTCTCAAAGTGTGCTCCAAGGATGGTTGATGATCCTATAGATCGAGCTAGGAGGTTCTGGGATGGACTGAAACGAGAAATTCGTAGCTAGTTGGTGTCTCTAAACCTAAAAGAATATAATGAGCTCTATGAAAGGGCTTAACTGATTGAGAATGATATGGCCGAGCGAGTAGCCACATCTGAATCGCAGTTTGTTGCTAATAGGGATAATCATCAGTTTAGATTGAACCCGATGGCAAGAGGAAAGCACCATATCCTTTCCAACAGGAAGACTAGTTTTGGAAAGCCGACGTACAACCTAAACCACAATTGCCGATTCTGCGACAAGTTCCATGGATCTGCACCGTGCCACACCCAAACGGCGTGCTTTGGATGTGGTCAAAAGGGCTACCATATCAAGAACTACTTGCGACAACCGGCCGAAGCGCAGCCGTGACCCCAATTCATGGGACAATGATCAGAAGCCGCACCGTATGACAATTCAATCCAACCCCAACTCAGGGCAAGGTGTATGCGGTGACTAGAGAAGAAACCAAATATTATAGGGCCATAATTACATGTACGGTCTCCTTTCACCAGCATGCTACGTACGCTTTGTTTGATAGGGGGCGATGCATTCATTTGTAACTGATTAGTATGTTAAGTTAGTTGGGTTATAATTGAAACTGAAACGGTCCTTAACATCTCCACCCCTATGAATGATAAGATGCTATCTATTTTTGGTTGTCAAGGGTGTGAAATAGTTATTAATGGGCGAAAGGAATTGATAGATCTAACTGTCATGGCTATGTGTGACTTTGATGTTATAATTGGAATGGATTGGCTCGATAAGCAACAAGCATGGTTGACTAATTTAGTAAGGGCATACAATTCAATCCGGTTGGTAGCTCTAGTTATGAGTTTATAGGACATAAGGTTGGATCATCTACACCCTTCATTTCTTTGCTTAAGGTAGAGCGGTTGCTTGAGGAAGGTTGCCAGGGCTATTTGGCAACAGTTGAGGATTAGACGATGGAGGAACCAAAGTTGGAGGATATCATTATGATATGAGAATTTGCAGCTATCTTTCCAAAAGAATTGCCAGGATTGCCCCCAGAGTGGGAGATTGAGTTCGAAATCGAGTTAACCCTTAAGACAAAACCAATCCCAAAGGCACGGTATCAGATGTCGCTATCGGAGTTGAATGAGCTGAAAGTGCAAATGCAAGAATTACTAGATAAGAAATTCATTTGCCCTAATGCATCGCCATGGGGAGTGCCTATGCTGTTCGTGAAGAAAACGGATGGATCGTTGCGACTATGCATCAATTACCGACAGCTCAATCAAGTGACAATCAAGAATAAGTACCCGTTGCCAAGGATAAACGACCTATTTGATCAACTTCAAAGAGTTTCGGTGTTCTCAAAGATAGACCTAAGAACAGGCTATCATCAACTAAGAATTAGGAAGGAGGATATCCTAAAGATGGCATTTCGAATGCGATACGGCCACTACGAGTTTAAGATGATGTCGTTTGGGTTAACTAACGCCCCAGTTGCTTTCACGGACCTAATGAATTGAGTATTTAAGGAATATTTGGATTAGTTCGTCATAATCTTCATCGACGACATACTAACATACTCGAGGAGCTCAGAAGAGCATGAACAACATCTAAAAATGGTATTACTGACCCTTCGAGAACACGTAATTTACGCCAAGTTTAATAAGTGCGAGTTCTAGCTTAACCAAGTCACATTTTCAAGTCATGTGATATCAAGCAATGGAATTTCGATGGATTCACTAAGATCAAAGTGGTCATGAATTGGCCAAGACCCATGACAGTGATCGAAGTTCGGAGTTTTCTGGGACTAGCTGGCTATTACCGGTAATTCGTGGAAAGACTCTCAGGAATAGCTAGCCATTGACGAGATTGTCAAAGAAAAAAGTGAAGTTTGAATGGACGGATAAATGCGAGAAGAGTTTCCAAGAGATTAAGCACAAGTTGACGACTGCCCTAGTATTGACGATATCGTCCGGTCTCGAAAAATACAAGATCTATAGTAACGCTTCGTTTAAAGGATTGGGTTGCAACTTGATGCAATATGGAAAAGTTGTAGCCTATGCATCTAGGCAATTAAGGCCACATGAGCGGAACTATCCAACGCACTACTTGGAGTTGATGGCAATTATCTTCACTTTGAAGATTTGAGACACTACCTGTGTGGGAAAAAGTTCATGATCTACACCGACCATCAAAGTTTGAAGTACCTATTCTCACAAAAGGAATTGAATATGAGACAAATGCATTAGATGTAACTTCTCAAGGATTACAACTGTGACATCCTATACCATCCTGAGAAGGCCAACAAGGTAGTAGATGCACTTAGTCGGAAGTCATAAATTGCGCAAATGATGGTTCAAGAGTAGATACTTCTCGAAAGTATAGGGGATTCAGATTTCAAGTTCGAGGTGGGCCATCTTTCTAGTCTTATGGCTACTCTTCGAATCGAACTTGAAGTGCAAATCGGGATTAAAACCTCGCAATTGACGGATCTGGAAATCCAAAAGATTGTGCAAGGAAGCCCTAAGAAGAGGAACCCAGATTTTCAAGTGACAGATAATGGGATCTTGAGGTTCCGAGGACGGCTATGTGTGCTTGACAATGTGGAACTCAAAGAAGAGATTTTAATGGATACACACCGAAGCAACTATAGCATCCATCCTAGCAGTACAAAGATGTACAGGAGTCTTCGGCAGTATTATTGGTAGAATGACATGAAGGTTGACGTCGCAAGACGTGTGGCAAAGTGCTTGACATGCCAACAAGTAAAAGCCCAACATTGCAAACTTGATGGACTACTACGACCGTTGGAGATCCCAAAATGGAAATTGGAGCATATCACAATGGACTCTGTAATGGGACTGCCAAGCAGTCAGAGAGGTAATGATTCCATTTGCGTTGTGGTTGACCGACTGACTGAATTAGCCCACTTCATCATAGTAAGAAAGGATTATGCCATGTATAGGTATGTCGAGCTGTACATAAGGCAGATAATTCGGTTGCATGGGGTTTCAGTGACGATCACCTTTGATCGGGATCCCAAGTTCACTATTGCAATTTGGAAAAGCTTATAGACGGCTATGGGAACGAAATTGCAGTTCAGTACAGGTTATCATCCGCAACTAATGGACAATCCAAGAGAACGATCCAAACTCTCGAGGATATGCTGCAAGCATGTGTTATAGATTTCTAAGGAGGATGAGAAGACCAACTGCAACTCGTCGAGTTCGAGTACAACAATAGTTATCAATAGAGTATTGGAATGGCACCATTTGAGATATTGTATGGACATTCCTATAGAACGCTCGTATGTTAGGATGAGGTCGAGGAAGGGAAAATTACGGGCCCCAAACTAATTAATAATCCGTGGATGCAATCCAGATCATTCAAGAAAGGTTAAAAATAGCCCAAAGTCACCAAAAGAGCTATGTGGACAAACGATGGAGACCTCTGGAGTTCCAAGTTGGCAATCACGTTTTCCTCAAAGTGTCGCTAATAAATGGTACAACCTGTTTTGTCAAGAAAGGGAAGCTAACCCCAAATTTGTAGGTCCCTTTGAAATTCTGGAAAGAATTGAGACTTTAGCCTACCAGTTGACACTAACACTAAATCTTGCCCAAGTTCACAACGTGTTCCACGTTTTCATGTTAAGAAAGTATGAACCAAACCCGATGCATGTGCTAAGTTATGAGGAGATCGAGGTGGACGATAGAGTGACGTACGTCGAGTAGCCAATGCAAGTCGTGGACAGAAAAGAACGGGTTACGCAATAAAGTCATTCCCTTACTCAAACTCATCTGGTAGCATCACAGCACCGAGGGAGCAACTTGGGAAAGCGAGGACATCATGCGAAGCTAGTACCCCCATTTGTTTGAAAAAGTGGTTGATCCTACAAATTTCGAGGACGAATTTTTTTAAGGGGGAAGAACTATGACATCCTCATTTCGACTCGGCTTTTCAAAACGGAATTATTTCGGCAAGCGATTGTAGGACAAGATCGTCTTGAGGATTGATAGACCACGAGGGCATCGAAAAAGACCATTTTTTGGTGAAAACTTAGTTTTTCATAGGCAATGATGTACAAATACGAAAAAGTGGAAACATGCCACAAATGGGGACCCAATGGGCTCGAGCCTAAGTGGGCGGCCCAAGGCCCACACGCCCAAGGGGTGGGCAACTAAGGGAAGCCCATGGGCTTTTCAAGCCCATCAAGCCCTCTTTTGGCAAGATCTTAGCATTTAATGCAACCAAGAATGTGAATAGTGTATGAATAGTATGGGATATTGATGAAGTGACCTAAATGCCATTCCATCGAACTAAGGGCAAAAGGACAAAGTTGGAAGAAGGGCAAGTAAGAGGTGGCACATGCTTGTGGGTGGCAAAAGAGAGGACTTTGAAGCTAAGCTATTCCACCTACCTAGTCTAGACCAAAAGCTATGTACTCAAGGGTGTAATCCCCTCATTAATGCTAAGATTTTGCTTATTCCATAAGCCACTTTTGATTGACAAGAGCCCAAGAAATTTGATGGGAATTAATTGGGACTTGACATCACACTTTCTCTCCTCTCTTCCTTTCCCCACCGCTAGCTCCCTTTCTCTCTCATTTCCTCAATTGGAATTTTCAAAACACGCGGGCGCGCACGCACACACACACACTCTCTCTCTCTCTCTCTCTCTCTCTCTCTCTCTCTCTCTCTCTCCCTAGCCTTAGCTGAACCCCACACTTCCAATTCTCTCTTTTGCAAGCTTGTTCTTCATTTTTTTTTCCTCTTGTTTTCCTTGCTAACGACTGTCCGTCGAACCCCCGACGCTGGACCACCCTTCGCGCTGCCGAGCTGCTGCTCAAAGTCGACCGACCGACCTCCTCAAGACCTATCCGGTGTTGTGCAACCCTCACCCATGCTCCTTCTCACTTGTTTCTTCTCTAGTCTAGTTCCTCACAAAACCTGGAGGTTGTACCGACGTCGAACTGCCGTTGAACCACCGCCATGCGACATGATGACATATGGCAAATGATGTTACATATCGCATGGGTATCACATTGGTTAATTGAGAAAGATCATAAATAAATTGTGTGGTGGTATGCCCGTGTGATCACCTAAGATCCTAATGCATTTTACACGAGATGCGAATCTGTCCTGATGCATTTTACGCAGATGATATCCAATTAAGTTCGGATGCCCTCAAGTCAATAAGATGTTGTTCGCGGATAGATTTAGGAACAAAGCTCCTTACAAGAATGATCGTCCTAATGCGTTTTACGCAGGATGATACCAGCTTGATGGGGCGAGGCAATGCCCAATTACGCCAGATGACTGCAAAACTTTAGGTTGGCCTTGGGTCTTGAGTGGCCGTAATAATCTGGACATATTTGTATGGAAGGTGCATGAGATTCATATGTGTTAAGCTTCGGATTATTGCATGGCATGAGTGCATGATTTGAACCATAATATGCATTCGTATGTTTGGCTCAGGAGCATAGATTATATGTTATGGAATTTCCTATGCATCTATATGGATGGCCTTAAATAATAGATTTGTTATTATGTGAATAGTGAGGGTAAAGCGAGAGGAGCATTGCCATATTTTGTCATCGATAGATAATTACTTGTTTAGGACACTTCCGAGGTAAATGGCTTCCCTACGCGAGGTCTAGGGAGTTCACTCATTGAGTTTATCTTATATTTGTTTGTTGAATGTTTACAGGCCCTAGAAATGGCTAAGTCATTCTATCAGATGCGGTTTGGCCTCCCCGTTGAGTACAGTCGAGAGGTGACAGAGTATCTTGTACCGAGAGGGGCTGATGCGCATTACATGTGTTACGTCGTGATCATCTAGATCAATGAAGGTCTACCTAATCTTGTGCCATACCAATTAGTGGCCTGGTATTTCTGGGTGGGCAACAAGAGCCATGGTCCCATTGGCGGCTTCGATAGTCTACCAAGTGTCGAAGGCTCAGGAGGAAGCATCAACTGAGATGCCAAAGACAAAGACATCCCCGATGGGGAAGTGTCCAACCCCAAGCTGATCGGCGAGCCGAAGTCATGGATCCTAAAGGCCATTGAGGCTTAGGTAGTAGTGGGGTTACTGACAGTTTTTTGAACCATTCTTGTAGTATTAGAGGCGTAGGTATACCCCAAGCCCTTTTGTAGAAGGTCATGGCAGTGCGGTCAAGCGTGTCAAATGTGATGAAGCTAACTATTTAACTTTTGAACTTGACGTGTATGAAATGTTGACTTATAATGCGCACGCGTGCGCACACACATATATACATACATACATACAAATATATATATATATGATTATGTTTTTAACTATCCCTATTGAATGACGGTTGGACATTTGTTTACATTTCCGCTTGTGCATTTTATCATTATTGCAAATTGGGTCGGCGACACCTCTTGGGACATCGCAATCAAACAACCATAGGAATGAAAGTGAAGGGTGCCACGTGCTCGAAGCGGGTCGGGGCGTGACATTACTCGATATGAGAAGTTGAACTTCAATGAACACTGCAACGTTGATAGTCGATGAAAAGTGATATCCGTACGACAATTCACAAGATTTTGGTGATTGTAGCTACATACACTTAGATTTATAAGGACCTTCTCAAGTTCCTTCAAAGGATGGTGCTAGATACGTGTTGTCATTTATTGATAACCTTTTGAGTAAAGTCCGAATTTGTCTTCTTAAACACAAGTAGAGGTACTTGGTCAGTTCAAGTTGCGGAAGGCAATGATGGAAAAGTAGATAGGAAGGAAGATCATGTTCCTAAGAGCTAATAAAGGATAGGAATCTATTGTGAAAAGCTTAACCGATTTTGTGCAAAGGAAGGCATAGTGAATGGAGTCATAGAAACCGAAAAATGAAATTTCACTGTAAAGAACTCAGTCTTTAATCTTCAATGCTAGACTAAGTAAAGATTTTCAGGCAGATGTAGTGTATACTACTTGTTGTTTAGTGAACAGATCACCATCACTAGCAATTGATTGGAACACTCTTGACGAAACATGGTCAAGTAAACCTGTCGAATATAGCGGGCTGAGATGTTTGATTGCCCTACTTATGCTTGTGTAAATGATGGCACACTCGAGCCATGAGCAAAGAAATGCATGTTCCTAAAGCTATGTTCATGGGGTGAAAAGGTACAAAAAGTGGTGCACTAAAGAAGATTAACCCGAATTTATGTTCGGCAAAGAAGTTAGCTATGACGAATAAACTCTATTTCATCAGAGAAGCGAGCGATTGATTGTAGAGAACAATCTGGATGGTATTCAAAAACAAGTGGAGGTTTGGGGAGAGCTTAGAGATGTTTAAAGTTCTATCGATGTGACGGTGTCTACAAAGCCGCCAGATTTTATAGCAGGTACTAGTGGCTTCGAGGTCGGTCACAGTTGATGAAACTTCAAAGTACTTTGTCGAGGTAGATGAGATAGAGTAACGGTTGTGTCCAAATATTGAAATGGATAATTTGGGTGCAGTTGAGATAGCTTCAGGTATGCGATGCAGGGAATGAAGGCTATTGAAATGTTGCGAGTGATTTGGAGGAGTTATGTTGGGAAAGTGTTAAAGAGCAGCGAATACTTCTTTTCTTTTTTTTCGAAATGAAAAGTATATAACCATCGTTTTTACTTTCTGTTACGAATTCTCAATCACGAAGAGCTTGAAAGCCCTCATATTTAATAACAGCTGAGAATGTTTGCCACAAGAGAATCTAGCTTGCGGTAAAATTCCAAGTGATGGAATTTGAACTTTGCTTTTGGGTACGATTTACAGATCGAGGAATCAGTTTAGAGACTTTTCACTCTGAATTTCCTCCACTTTTAGTCGCCTAACTTTCTCATGAAAAATCGTAACTCTAGCTTTTTCTATTATATAGTCAATATTTGTCTAAAAAGATAATACAGTGGCCATACTCTGCAAACGTTATTTTAGCTTCATTTGTTCATTTCATACTGAGTTAGGAGTTCATATTTACGAAATAACCATGCTTATATGACACTAAATTGCTCCTGAATTTGAATTATTCTCCTTTTGGGCAAACCTACATTTAGATTATTAGGAATAATGCTATATGTACATTGGTGATCAATTTCCTTACCACAATTGTCTAAATTACGACGCTCTGTGTCATATTTATTATACGTGTTATACTTGTTATTCCGTAAGAATTCCCGGTCAAATTCGTCTGATTAATGCGCGAAGCCCGACTTATCACTCTGCAAGCAATTGAATTGATCTTTAGGCACATGAACCTCCCAACAAAGGGAACGATGGCGCTATCAAGACAAGCTCCACAAAGATTTTAAGGCGTACTCTCACTCTCTAATGTAAAGCAAAAATTCAAATGAATGATTAAACAAAAGGAAAGGAGTGAAAAAAGAAAAAGCCTGTTTGAGAATCAAATTGTCTCTTGTACTCACCTTGGCAAAGTCTCCTTGACTGTCATTGAGTTCATCTAATGAGCCGATGCTTTATCAGACATACACATAATCCTTTTAAAGTCCCTGAAAATTTCTACCTGTACATTGCAAAATGCCTCTATTCCATATACCCACTCAAACACTTCTAAACTCGAAAGCTCGAAAAACGCATGAAGCTTTGAGAGCTTTATGATTGATTATATATGTGACGACCCTTACGCACCGATTTGTCAATAAAAATGGCCAACTAGATACTTTGACGAAGGCACTGCATCTTGGTCTCCTTTCAGCTTTAAGGTTTTACCTCGCGACAAAAACTGGTAGTTGGCAGACGCTCAGGGGCATCATCTGGTACTATATGATATCGATCCGACATGTATGGACGCCTTATTGATGGAACGGAGTCATACTTGTGAATCTTGAGACACAGAACTCAATATGAAACTGGGAAATGCCAATGTTATATCCCTGCAAAAGGTGCAAAAGAATGAGTTGTAGCATCAGTCCTGCAGAGTAATCCTGTTGACGATGCACAGCTCGACATGACCAGAGACAGATGTTTAGTAGACTGTTTCCGGATTATCTTTTTCTTTATAGGAGGTTAAAATCTTAAAGTAGAGAGAGAGAGAGAGAGAGGCTGTTCCTCGCATTGATGTGACCTATAAGTTAATCTCGATCAGATTTACATACTTTAGGTATGGAAGAGTCATGTTCCTTATCAGAGGAGGATTCTTCAACACAAAGTCCTTCCACTCTTCCTGATCAATCCTTCCGTCATGTTTTGTATCGGCTTCCCTAAATGCCTGTCAATTGAACAACCAGTTTCAGAATGATTGAAGTACCGAGCCGACTATGGTTACACATTAAAGTTGAGTACCGCACCTTATCCACGATCATTTCCACAACATCCTCCGTGAGTACCAAATCTGATTCATGAAGAAGTGCCAATACCATTTCCTTCAACTGTAAATCGAAACCACTACAGAAAAGAAATTAGGAACAATTCGAGCATATTCATGAGATGTCCATGCAACAGCAGAAAAAAAGGAGATTCCATCCTCACCTCCTCTGGCTCGATATATCCTGTTTGCCTCAAGTCATACAACCTGAAAGCAACTGCAGAAAGGTCTCACGACTCAGATATCATTTCGCTACTCATGTGAACATTATGTTCCAACAGGAGAAAGTAAGTCAAATTGAATTTTATTGAAAATTAGAAGAAGAAAAACTGCATAAAGGGAACAAAAGAAAAAAAGAGGAGATAAATTTGAAGTTTTCTTACATGCAATCTTGTCTTCTATTGGTGCGTTCGGGTGAAAGACACCGAGCGATCTCACGAATTCACCAAACTCGATAACCCCATTTCCCTTCATATCGAACAAATCAAATATCTGGAATATACGATACCCATGGTTCATATATATTAGCAGAAAAAGAAAAAGGCATTACTCTAGTGAATGATCAAAATCACAAAAAGTTGCGCGTGGCACTTTATAAGATCAAAATGTTTAAGATCCCATGTCTTTTTTGTTTTTTTTTTTATCTAAGTGGGATGGTTAATTGTATTAGAGCACACGACATAAATGAAGTAAAAAGATCTCCATCGAATTGAAGTGAGCCTATGTTACATACCCTGTCAGCAAAAAGATTTCTGCAATTTTGGTTCTGGAAAAGTGCTAGCTGAAACTCTTCCTGCTCAAAATACAGCACAATAGCCATTTTAAGTAGCAGAAACAAGTGCACCATCAATCTTATCAATATCTTGTGATCACACAAGACTAGACTAGAAGAAGACAACCCAGCAAGCGACAACTAATAGGCAAAAGGAAAGAGATTTCATTCAATTATCAAATGCAGGTTTGAAGCATACCTTGTGAATAACCCCGTCGGCAATAATTGAACTGCTTAATTTCTTGAAGAGCACATATAAGGCCTCAACTTCGCTTGCAGTAACTGCATTTAAGAAACATAAATGGTCAAACTGATGAAGGCAGGTAGCATCACAGTTAATTTACCATATGACTTTATCAAAGAGTTTATGAGTAATACTATCTCCATCTGTCCCTGATGAAAGTAATTCTGGATGTGCACATATGACTTGCTCTATCGGATGAGCAAGCGCTCAAGAATAGACAGATTAAAATTGAATCGGGGAAAAAAGTCCTGGTTACACTAAAGCTTCATGAGAACAACCTAAAATAAGAAGAAGAGAACAATCTTGAGGGAAGTATATGCAGAAACTTAACATCTAAAGGATCGGCGCTTACAAGGTGTTGCAGTAGCAAGAACGTTAGGCTCTTCATATCCAGGTGCTCGTGCAGAACTCTTTGAAGTAATGCAACCCATGACAATCACTTACCTTGTGCTTTTCCCAGATACATCTGCCAGATCAAAACGAGGAAACTGTCAAGCAACACCTGCCAATGCCGATTCACAGGAGAATGAGATGCTGCAAGATGCTGATTCAGCTCAATTTGGAGATCAAAAGATTTTCTTTTACCGCTTAGACTTTCATGCACTCAATTGCTCTTCTTAGACCATAAAAGAGATGGCGCCTACTGGTGCATGGGTTTCATTTAAGGGTGTTCAACCAAACCAGTTCTACTCGGAAACCGGACTGGACCATCCGAAAAACAAGTCCAAGAACCGGTTTCCATCAAACCGGTCTGGGAACAAGTTCCAAATTTTTTGAACTGGTTATAATCGGTCTAGGAATAGGTTCCGAGTGAATACCCAACCAGGTTTTGGACCGGACCGCCCTATTTTGAAATCGGTTTTGGAACCGGTTTTATAAGCTAAAAAGCCAAAACTCTAATTTCTTTTTCTCCTAAATTCTAACCTTAGGACTTCTTTGTCCTTTGTCCTTCCTCGGAACTCCTCATCAGTCTTTCCCCTTCACTAAATTTTTATGTATGTATGAGGAATGGAGTTTTATAATTTATATTTTATGTTGTGTTTGGACTTTTTATCATTTATAATTGTACGTGACTATGCAATCATCTTATGGATTATTGTTTTGGCAGATCAGGACTTTTGTTATTCATCTTTTATTTGAATCATTTCGTTCTCATAGCCTCATATGATTTTACTGTAAAAAATGAACCAAAAAAAGGAACAAAAAAATTAAACAGATTCTCGGGTAGACCCTAGAACCAAATCAGAAAAACAGGATAGGTTCCGGAATCAATTCCAAGCAAACAGGGTAGGTTTTAGGGTCTAAAAACTGGGAACCGGTTATAACAGGATAGGTTTCATATTCCAACTCTAGAACCTACCTACCATGAAACCAATCACCCCTCATTTCATTGATCAATACTCAACTGCATGCAACACCAAATTCAAGAATGGAAGTTTTCTACTCTAGGTAGGCATAAACTGTTCTACTTGGACTCAAACATGGTGTCTGGTACGCTTAGTCCAGCATGTCTCACAGGTGGACTCAGTACGTGGATGTGTAAAACTTGAGTGCTAGAACTGGGTCATAGGAAAACATAGAATCAATATGCATTGTCGCTATTGGTAAGCAGAATATAAGTAAAGGTTCAAAATTTTATGGGACATTGGATCATCATACCTCGAATTTCAGATAATCTTTCGACCTAGTTATGGTGATTCGAACTGTAGCGGATCTGCCATGAGACACAACCGTAGCAAATTTTGAGCTCAATATGAAGTTCCCCATACCCGCACCCGCACCCATTTCTTATGCTATACATACAGGTCGCTTTAATGATGAGTTGTGGAAAACTCTAGGGACACAAAAAGGAAAAAAAAAACAAAAAACAAAAAACAAAAAGAAAGAGTAGAAAATTGTCGAAAGAGCATTGTTGCTTTGTCTCATTTGCTGATAAGTATTTGAACGTTTTCTATCATGTATTCACCGTTGGTTGCAAGCAGCAGCGTTAGTAAATCACCAATTAAAGGTCAAGAGCACAACCTGCCTAAAGCTTCTATATTAGAGAAACTATGAGTCTATGAAGGTGGGACATGATTAACAGGTTCTTTTAGATATCCTCGATGCAGACAGTTTCAGGTCAATTTAGTTGAGAAGTACACAAAAAAGCACAATGCAAGTGGCTCAAGACAAACGTACAAAAACCGAAGCATCATGATGTAATTGACCGTCCTAAAATATCAAAAGTCTGACATATATATATCCAGTAAAGAGAACTATTTAGGCCCCAAGGTTGAGAGAAGCAGCTATGCACAAGAAGAGCATATAACCGATTACAGAATTGCAATTTTACAGATAATGTACTACAGACAAGAATATTCAAAAAATTGAAACATTAAAATTCATCTGAGGAATCATTGTGAGCTGTACACGAAAATCTGTCTCACGAGGAAGAGATTCATTCAAAGAATTCCCACGTTTTCGTTTTTTATTAAACCGTCGACGTGGGATAAAAATAACCTTTGAACTTTTTCCTCATTTGTACCACAAACCCAATACGCAGAGGCAGATTTCTTGAGCTAATTTAGCAGATTTTTTTATTTCTTAAAAGAACACGTCGCTGTTAAGATAGCAAGACGAACCTTGCACTCCAATCAACTTCTCTTTTTAATCTTTACCAGATTCTAGCCGTGTACAGAAGATATGACTTTTGGAGCTTCTTTAGGAACGATGAGAATGACTGCGTAGTGGAATCAAATTTCGCAGAAAAAGAATAAACATATAAAAACCCTGTTTTCTAAAACGAAAATGACGGGTAACTACTCACGCCGTTGTACTATCAAATTTATTTAATCACCTTTCTTTTTTCTATTTACGACCAGTTAAGCAAATAAAGATCATTTTACCCAAAGAGGGACCCGATAAAAATGAACAAAAGAAGGAGCTTTGCACTTTGCCCTGCATTTGCATCTAGGAGAACCGATGAAATCATTAACAGGGTGCATGCAAGCTTTTGATTTGCATGCGAGTCTTTTAAATCTTTCTGGTGCTTTTCTAATGCAAAATCCAGAATCGATGGGAAATTGCAAGATTTTGCCGATGGTTGCCGACGGTCTCTGCATTTTCTCAGCAACCAAACAGAGCATGGGCGAAAGGAAGCAAAAAGAATAAGACCAGGAAAACAGACCAAATCCTTCAAGCGGGTATAAAACATCACAACCCCCATCAAAGACTAAAAGCAGAGAGAGAGAGAGAGAGTCGTGGCTGACCCGAAATCAGTGATGGAGGGAAGGAAGAGACTTGGATTCTTAGAGAGATTCTTTCTCGCGCTCTGTTTTTGTATACTGGGCAAATTAATTTCCTGGATTTCTAAGGCGCTCCACATCTGGTTTTGGAACTTCTCCGAGAACAGGCTCGAGAACAGAGAGCAGCTTTCTCGATTCTTGGGTCTCTCTCTCTCTCCCTCTCTCCCTCCCTCTCGCTGTCTCCCCCCACGAAATTTTGCTGAGCTTTCGACTGCGCTCTCGGACTGCCGAATGGGGGGGCCGCTATTCGTGAGCTCCCAGAGAGCGAAGTTGGCGAAAGCGCTCAAAGTTCAAACATTCTCCCCCTCCCCCACCACCACATCTTGTCCTGCAGGAACGGCCGACTGGTTTTTCTGGGTAAAATCTGTTTGGACTTTTACTGGTAATGCACACCGACAATGGATATTTCACAAATCTCCTTTTAAAGGTATTTAAACTTCATGGTTATATAACCAAACTCTCTTGCTCTTTGAATTTATATAATCACTCCTTTTATAAGTCATCGTTTCTAACGCCTGCAAATTTGCTGATGTATCATCCCTGTTGTGGCACGTAATGGACATGCCGTGATATGGTATCAAATAAGCTTCTTATTTTATTTTTATCAAAAGAAATTTTCATTTATTACCAAAATGATACGTGATTAGAAATATCAAAAGTCATAATAACAAAACAAGTCCATGGAGCTCCAAAGCACACCAAAAACCAAAAATGAAGGCATATCATTAGAGCATGATTCAAAGAGATAATAATAACTGACCAAGAAAAAAAAAAGAGATAATAATAGACTCGCCCTTCAAAAACAGATTTATAAAAAAGATCGGCCGCCGTGATTGGCGGCTCACCAATCACATAGCTTCATTAGTGATAATCAAACATTGGGATCTCCATTCATAGTTACAACTTCGCCTTTTGGTGGTGTGCGCCTAGATTCGGTATCCCAAGCACCATCATCAAAGACAACACAAACATTTTGAAAAAGCTCGGATTTGACACTAGTGAGAGCAAACCTTGTAATCAATGCAAAGAGCCAAAACTTTGAATTGAAACACGTTGAACAAACACATATTTGACACTGAAACTATTGTGAACACCATTGAAACTATAGGTGGAGTACTAATTTATTAATACTTCAAAATCTAGATTTAGATTGAAGAAAAAAGCTCCAGATATTAGATCAGGATGGCAAAGCTACCGGGTCTAAAATTAGATCAGGAGAATAGGGAAATAGAAGGAAAAGCAACTAAGAGGGAAGGAGAGATCTAGGTCAAATCCCTCTCCAAAAGCGAAAAACACGAAAAAATGTTAAGAGAGGGAGAGAAACGGGAGAGGTAAAAAGGGGGTTTGGATAAAGATTAGTCTATTCACTTATTATGCTTCATTTTAAAAAATCGAAAACTCGAGCTCCCTTTTTTTTGCAAAAAAAAGGAATTATTTGGATATATTTTCCTCAAAATAATTACTTATATTGCTAGAAATAATTAGTTAATGAATATGTCTAAAAGTATTCGTGGACGATGAAAATATTTTATATGCACTCATTTTTAAAAGCGATCGTTTTTATGAATATATTCTCCAAATCATTATTTTTCGCAAAATAAATGCACCCTTCAAAAAAAAAAAAAAAGGAAACACAAGAGGGAAGAGAGGGAGAGAGAGATGAGGCAGCTAGACGACAGCAGCCTAATTATCGATGAGGATTTTTAGACCTTGTGAGCACTCCCACACACGCATACATACTACGCCAAGGACATGTTCATCTGCCCTTGTGACCATTGGCGAGGGTCACTCGACTCTCAAAAGGGATAGTGAGGCCCTAGCGAGAGCGGCAAGACGTTGGTGTTGCTCTTATGAGGATGGCAGATCTTAACCTTATACTTGAAATAGTTAGGTAACCCTTGGGCGACAGGGGTGATGAACCCTCTCTCTCCTTCCCCATTTTAAATTTTCTTCTTCTTCTTTTTCTTCTTTTTTATTTATGTGGTGGTTATTTATTGTCATATCAACATAAGATGCCCGTCATGCGCCACATCAATCATGTCGATAGTGTCGATAAGCACCCAACAAAATAATTTCGAAGGACCAAATCACACCATTAGTGAATTTATAAGATTAAAATCGTACTTAATCAAAATTTACAACTAGCCATTACCAAAAAACTTGGAAGGGGGAAACCAAGAAATATTCTTGCGAACTGGTGTTGGGCGGGGGATAGTGTCCTTGACATTCGAAAATTTTACGTTTAGTCGTCTTAACTTTGATTCTCAATTTATCTAATCCATGAGGCTAGTTCATAATTTAATCAATTTGGAAGTTAGCAATCCAATAAGAGTTGTTTTTCTTCATCCGACATTTGAGGAAAGTTTATGCAACCGTGCCTTTGAATGGTAAGTTACAAATTCGGCACCACTTGCTTTTTTAATTAATTTACATGCGGGCAATGTCAACTACTTATAATCAACTAAACAAGGAAGTGGGTGGAGGAGATTTCCTCCTATCGGAGATGGAAGAAAATATTCTCTTAAAAAGTTAACTACTTCTTTTTGCAAATACACCACATGAAGAAGTTGATTTTTGAGAATGAGGTTAATCAACATGAACTCTGTTTATTTTCGTAAAAGTTGGTGTATTTTATTGTAAATCAAGAAAAGGTAGGGAGTTTTCTTCTTCTTTTTACTTCTTTTCAAAAAATAACTAATTTTGAAAAATAAAAATTTTATCCCTGATAATCCTAATAATATTTTGCGTTGATGTGGAGTTTCTCTTTCTTGTTTGTTCGTGGGTATTAATATAAGATTCATTTTAAGGAGTGTGTGGAAGCACTTCCTAAGGATACTTAATATATTTTTAAAAAAAAAAGGGATACTTAATATGAAAAATAGAGTTTTCATATAAGATAATAATACAAATGGTTTTTGAACTTTGGTTCAATGTGTAACGTGATTTCTGAACTTTTAATTTGTTTAATGTAATCTCCAAACTTTTAATATGTTTAATGTTGTCCTTGAACTTTCCATATATGTTCAACTTAGTCTCCAAACCAAAACATTTTCATATAATTCAGGGACAAAGTTGAATATGTATAAAATGCCTAGGAATCATGTTGAACAAATTAAAAGTTCATGAATCATATTGCACATTAAGTCAAAGTTTATTAACTATTTATATCATTTTCCATTTTCATATCATGAATAATGCATGTCTCAAAAAGAAAAAAATCATTAGATTCAAACTTGCTACTTTTCATATTCAATCGCTTAAACAAATGTCCCAAAAGATGTCTCCATTGCAAATCTTCTAAAGAAAAAAAAAAAAAGGCTTCATTTTATGCAAAATGCCATTTGTCAGCATACACCAACTGGTCTTATAGAACGCTAAATCAATCCAGATCACTTTCGATCCTTTCGGTCTTGATTTTTTCAATGGAGCATTGTTCATCTGTTGTAACCATTCAAGCTTTTTCTTTCTTTTATAAGGGAGTTTGCTAATGATGTTTCATCCAACTTTCACTCCATCGTTTGCCTTTTTCGATGATGTTATAGGTTGCTAAGGAGGGAGCAGTCGCAAGCGATTGATAAGGGATCGTTAGTGGAGCATGTACTGTTGCAAAGTTAGCTTTCCGGCTTGTCCTTTTATCCTGGCTTAAAATCATAAAAATAATGATATTAAACACCTTTGCTTTTCCTTAATTTTGAAAAGTAGAAAAATTAATTTAAATCTCATAGAATTATAAATCTAAGAGTCCACGTATAAATGTCTGTGTATTTAGAAATGTTTTCAAGTGTTTGATATCTTCCGTTTCAAGCAGAGGGGAAAAAATAGATAAAAGAAAGGGGAAAATTTTGGGGGAGAGGGGGAGAGAAAGAGATGTGCATTTATCATAGGAAAAACATTTTTAAAAAATTGATTGGCTATGTGACTTAGAAAATTCGATCAATGGCAAATGTTTTTATTGTCAATAACTCTTTCTGTGGATGATGAATATATATTTGTTAACATTACAAGCGAGAATTTTTTTCAAAAAATGTTTATCCAATCTTGAGTTTTCTATAGAAGAAACGCACCCTCAAATGTGAACTTAGAAAAGATAAATTGGATTTTTATTTTTATTTTTGGAGTGTGGTTTTTATTTTCAACTTTTGACGCTTTCTTCAACTTTATACCACAAACTTTCAAATTCCGACTCCAACTTAATTTTAAGTATCTCAAATTTCCGGGTGTTTGGTATCAAAGTACCTCTAAAGCCTTTTTAATCTTTTCCCATGATATTTTAAGGTTTTTTGTTTTTCATTACAAAGAGAAATTCACGAGGAGCTGTTTGGTTCGGGTTACGAGGCTTTGATTATACCTAGGGGTGAGCGATTTTAGATTTCATACAAGTTCCACCTAAAACCTGTAACTTACCCGTTAAAATAAGTTATTCATTTTTTAGAATCTGTAACTTACTCTATATATCCTAGAACCTAGAATCTATCTTATCACAGGTTCTAAAGTCGATTCGAGGGTCTACCCAATTTCCACCTATATTATTAATTGAACAATTGCCTTGAATTAAAATCTTTCATGACTACCACTTGTTGTTACAATGCACTAACCATTACCTATATTAACATTAATGAAGTAAAAGTCTTAGTTAGAAAATAGAAACTCATACTAGTTCTTTTAGATTATACACTCGTCATCGAATAGCATGAAATATCGAAAGATCGCATAAAAACAACCAAGAAAAACATTAAACTTGTTTTAAGTTATAGATTATGGGTCCAAATTTCAAGTTCCTCCAACTAAAAACATGAAACTTACACATCGAAACAGGTTCCTCATTTTTTGGAACCTGAAAATTATCATGCATATCTTAGAACCTAAACCTACAAGTTCCCACCGATTCAGTTCTCAAGTTCTAGATTCTTTCTCGGAACCATGATCACCTTAATTATACCTGTGAAAGTTAGTGAAAAAGCCGTTTTAACTTTTAGAAAGCATGGAAAAGGCAATAGTGATTTTAAATATCATTTATTTTTATGTCTTAAAAATCCCAAAGGTGTCGGGTCAATCAACATTATTAAAATAAAATATCAAACCTTGCTCGTTAAAGAAAAGGCCAAAAAAGGAAAAAAGGAAAAAAGGGAACAGAGTCGCTCCAATTAGATTTCCTTTCCTTTTTCAAGATTCAGATTACGATCGATGAACCACGCAAATCATGTCGTCGGTGCAATTGCATGTGGATAAAGCTGAAAATCACCTTAAAACGAACAGGAAGATTATGTCAAAACAAGCATATTCTCTTATATATCGGCCATGACCATGCTTAGAGAATTAGTGTTAGGTTTAGGAATTCCGAAATCAATTTCCCATTCTAGCAAGAGAAGAATCGAGAAGACGGGTGCGAGCGCCCGTTCTTAGAATAACACCATGACATGAACTCGATAAGTGTTGGGTTGATTATTAAAAAAATAGTCAAAGTAAACCCAACTGAGTGTACGTTTTTTTTTTTTTTTTTTTTGTCGGTAACTGAGTGTACGGTAGCAAAGGCTGATTCGCGCGATTATTTTATATGACGTTATATAAACATGTTGTCTTATATGTAGCATACATTTGGTGCTGATATCCAAACGACGACTTGCCTCAAAAGATTAGCCGTCGGTTCGCACTACCTAATCTCTAATTAATCTACTTGATTAGGAAACTCAAATTAAATAATCTATTAATGCACGATTTATATGCCATGTACCAACTCCATAGTCTATACATTAATGGTTGATGGGTTGACTTTTGATTTGAAGATAAGAAATGCGTACCAAGAATTTTTCTATGCTCCCAACGCAATTTATAATTAAAATTGGTACAAACGGTCAAAGGCCGGCAAACATAAGAGAGCTGGGGGCAGTGGCCCGTCATCGCTTGGTGTAATTTGCGATACGTAATACTTACGGGAAACTCACGTCAGTGTATTCGAAAAGTTTGGAAATTGCAAACTTTTTTTTAAAGAAGATCTTGCTCCGCCTTTGGTGAATATAATCGAAGCGTACCCAATCGTCTTTGCATTTGGTAGCAAATCAAGAAGGCGTCTTTGGAAAGTATGGTTCGCAAAGCAAATGAAATTGCATTTTTGCAATTTGATTTTGTTTTGATTTTTTTCTTGAGACTTGAGTTAATTTCTTCCTTTTATAGTTTACCAGATCTCGAGTTAATGCAACGACCCACAAGTTTTCCTTTAGGATTATCACGAAAATCCTTAAATTGTTATACTTGTGATAAATTTACCATCCATTAGTTTCCTTTAAATTTTACACGTCAAATTGTTGAATTGAATGATATGTGACAGTTTATGGATATACTAAGTTAAGGTTTTACGCTTCATTAATATGTGATTTTTCGTGATATTAATCCAATTTAATGAAAAATAACATATGGTAAATTTGTCATGAATATATTAATTTGATTTTTTGTGGTAAAAAATGTACTCTGAATAAATTTATTACAGATATACCAGTTTATGATTTTTTATAATAAAAAATTAATTTTGAATAAATTTATTTTAATTATATCAGTTTTGAGTTTTTCATGGTATTATTATGCATTTCCTTTATCAAGTAGAAATATATACAAGAAAAAACCCATAAACAATCTTTTTATTGGGCGCTTAGCCCAAACCAACTCACTCATCCCCAGGCCCGACCCGACCCGCCTCTCTCTCTCCCCCTCTCCTTCCTAAAACCCTCTTAGAAACCTATCCATCTTCATCTCCTTCCTGACGAACCCCGCCATCCACCTCCCTCCGCCTCCTCTCCTTCGCCACCGCCGCCTCCGTGAGGGCTGTCTCCGCATCGAGCCCCTCCACCTCGCTGCCTCTCCCGAAGCCCCCTCCCCACATTCACCTTGGCAAAGTCTCCTGGGGCACAGGAGAGATCATCGCTGGGACGACCATTTATTGAATTCATCTAATGATCCGATGCTTTAGCAGCCATGCACGTAATCTTTTTGAAGTCCAAGCAAATTTTTACCCATGCATTGCAAAACGACTCTCTTCCATATGTCCACTCAAACCCTTCCGAACTCAAAAGCTCTAAAGACGCATTAAGCTTTGAGTGCTCCATGATTATTAAAAATGGCCAGCTAAAGACTTGACGACGGGGCTGCTTCTTAGTCTCCTTTCTGCTTTCAGGCTTTACCTCGCGACGACAACCGGTAGTTGACAGACGCTCGGGGGCTCATCTGGATCCGACGTGTCGTTGACACCTTAGCGATGGAACGGAGTCATACTTGTGAATCTTGAGGCTTAGAACTCACTATGAAACCAGGAAATGCCAATGTTATATCCCTGCAAAAGGTGCAAAAGAAAGAGCTGTAGCATATCATTCCTGCACAGTTATCCCATTGACAATGCGCAGCCGACATGACCAGAGACAGATGTTTAGTGGTCAGTTTTCGGGTCATCTTTTCCTTTTACGTGGTGTTTAAATTTTGAAGTAAAGAGAGGCTCTATTCCTCGCATTGGTTTACATACTTTAGGTATAGCTAAAACATTTTTTGAAAAAATTAGCCATTATTACTGAGGTTCCAAGACTAGTGACAATTTATTGTAATAGTCGAGCAGCTATTACTTCTGTGAAAAATCTCAAATATCATGGTAGGACGAAACATATTAATATAAAAAATAACTTCATTAGATATATAATAGCACAGAGGAAAGTGATCCTATAATATATTTCAACCAATAGAATGGTTGCTAATCCGCTTACAAAGGCTGTTCTTAGAGACGTGTTCTTGACTCGTAGGATGTTTCTAGGGTTACATCGAATATGATATGTAACATTATTGAGGATCATTGGATTATTTATATGTAAACATATGTATTGTACTTATTTGTTTTTTTAATGAATTGATGTTTCATTAATAAATACAAATCTATTATGAGATTAGCACAAAAACACACATATATTGTTGAAATGTATGTCAGTAAGCAACAATTGGCTCACTCACACTAGCAATCACCTCAAGTAATATAGTTAGCAGGTTAAGATGAAACGATATATATTATAGATGTTGGAAGAGCAAGTTTAGTATATAATATAATTTACGTTGACTTGATTAGAATCAAGATGAGATTTCTGATTTGTATGTGTAAGACCGAATATAATAGTCCCACAACCATGCATGTTTAAAGGAAGCGAATGTGAGTACTTAATTGGGCGTTGTAAAAAGCGAGCTGATATAATACTTGAGTTAAAACATGAGTATGTGAAAAGCACATGACTATATTTAAGTTAAGAATTGTATAGTGAATGTATTTAATAAATGACATATGCTTTTATGAAAGAGAAATCCATTATAACATGTAATAAACGATCGATAAGGGAGGTGAGTGAAATTATCTATATTTACTCACCATGTGAGTTCTTGAGATAATTTATAATTTCCCTCATTTTGTGTCATATGTTCTCAAAGTAATAGATCAATGTTGTCACTTTAGTATGTTACCGGCAGTCATGAATACATATGGCCTTATGGAACGTGTCAAGGAAAGCAGTTGTTCTGAAATGGAGATAAATATGAGTGTGAAGGAATACTATTGTTATTTTACTGGTTGGCCAATTATATCGCCTTTTATAGTTTCGGATATAATTGTAAATATATAGTATTTTGATAATAGTCAAGTATAGCCTTTAAAAGATATATGTATTTAGATTGATGTAACAAAATATATTTGAAGCACTATGAAACATCAATTATTTATTTCTTCTTTTTGGGGTTGTAACCATTATATTACCCCTAACAAGTGCTTAATTAGAGCTCCCAAATGCAGGTGTACCTATTGGTCGCATAACTTTTTTGCCAATATAAATTATTTCTAGAGTAGATAAATGTGGAATGCCTCACATTCTTGATAGAGTATTATCAAGCTCATCATGTTCGAGTGGGGATGTTATATTACAAGAATTCGCCCATGATGGGGTGTGTCCAAGGGGCACGGTTTGTCCTAATGGGATGTGTGTCTAAGAGACACCTATTGCCTATGATGGGGTGTGTTTTGAGAGAAACTTTTGAGTTATGAAGGGTTGTCTGGGTTGTCTCTTAAGGAAAGTTATCGTAACTTCCTTATAATGCAATCCAAAGACAAGAAAAGAACGTTCAAGAAAAACGAACTTTCCCCTCTCTCACTCTCTCCATCAAAGAAAACACACAAAAGGGTTCCATCATCACTTTAAGAAAACAGTCGGCATTAATATTGTGAAACGAGAATATCTTCCTTGTGATTGTATTTGGACCATTGTAAGGTCGTAGATTCATCTATTGCGTGTTGGTGATTCAATGTATAATCCTAGGTAATCGTTTTAGTCGTGCATCGATCCCGACTTTTATCCTACAGCTCTATTGGATGAACAAGTGCTCGAGAAGAGACAGATTAGAAATGAATAGGGGAAAAAAGTGCGGGTTACACTAAAGTTTCATGAGAACAATCTAAAGGGAAGTATATGCAAAAACTTAACATCTAAAGGATTGGCGCTTACAAGGTGTTGCGGCAGCGAGAGCGTTAGGCTTTTCATATCCGGGTGTTCGTGCAGAATTCTTCGAAGTAACGCAACCCATGACAATTACTTACCTTGCACTTTTCCTAGATACATCTGCCAGCTCGAAACGAGGAAACTGTCTAGCAACACCTGCCGATGCCATTTCACGGGAGAATGAGATGCTGCAACATGCTGATTCAGCTCAATTTGGAGATCAAAAGATTTTCTTTTACTGCTTAGACATTCAGTGCACACAATTGCTCCTCTTAGACCATAAAAGAGATTGCACCTACTGGTGCAATGGATTTCATTGTCAACACTGTGAAACTAGAGTCAAGACAACTGCATGCAACATCAAATTCAGGAACGGAAGTTTTCCACTCTGGGTAGGCATAAATTGTACTACTTGGGCGCGAACATGGTTTCTGGTACACTTAGTCATCTATGTTTTAAGATGTCTGACACGTGGACTTGGTATGAGGATATGTAAAACTTGAGTGCTACAAATGGGTCATAGGAAAACATAGAATCAATATGCATTGTCGCTCTTGGTAAGCAGAATATAAGCAAAAGTTCAAAATTTTGTAGGACATTGAATCATCATGCCTCAAATTTCAGATAATCTTTCAACCTAGTTTTGGTGATTCTGACTGTGGCGGGTCTGCCATGAGACACAAACTTAGCAAATTTTGAGCTCAAGATGAAGTTTCCCCATACCCGCACCCACACCCATTTCTTATCCTATCTATACAGGTCACTTTAATAGATGAGTCGTAGCAACCTCTGGGGACACAAAAGAAAAGAGAGAGAGAGAGAGAGAGAGAGAAATTGTCGGAAGAGCATTGTTGCTTTGTTTCGTTTGCTGATAGGTGTTTGAATGTTCACTCATGTATTCACCGATAGTAGCAAACACCCGCACCGGTAACTCACCAAATTAAAGGTCAAGGGCACCTGTCTGCCTAAAGCTTCTACATTAGAGAAACTATGAGTCTATGAAGATGAGACATGATGAACTGGTTCTTTTAAAGTAGACCCATGACCCAGAAACTGGGGAAGCTGGCAAAATAAACTATTTTCCTCAACACTATGACCAGATGGAGTTAACCAAAGGCAAAGAATCTCTGATTTCAAAAGCGAGATATCCTTGATATAGACAGTTTCAGGGATTTCGAACAAAAAAATTAAAAATAAAAAAAAAATGGTCCAAGACAAATGTAAAAAACTGAAACATTATGACATATATATCCAGTAAAAAAAATTATTTGAGTTACGTTTGATCGTTTAGATTTCCAACCAATATAAAACTAAATAGGATAGGATAAGAAATATAGGAATTTTGCTATATCCTATTTACCGTTTAATGAATCGCATTAATAAAATCAAATATATCACATCATATCATATGCATTATTTGATATAAATGACATATTAGCGTAAATAAATGTAAAAGTCAACAAATGAATATGATAAAAATCTTTCGCGACATTTTTGCGTGCTTTATTTTTATATGCTTTTTTCCCTCTCTTTATTGAATTTTTTTTCCTTTTTATTTCCTTTTCCCCTCCATCATTCTCTAATAAAATTTTAGTAGATAGTAAATTGTACTAATATAAAATACCTAAATATATATTTATATTTATTGAATTTATATTATAAGATAAAATTAAATTCGAATATATAAGTAAAAATAGATCAAATTAAAAAAACTAAATTTTTATTTTTTGTTATTTAGAATTTATTATATTAGAATTCAAATATTATTTATATTGAAATGTAATTTTAATTTTATTAATTTAAGAAGTTTGTTATTTGAGAAAAATAACTTTCCTAATATGGATATTAAAAATCCTATATACTTTTATCCCATTTCTTCCATGAGAAAATTTTATCGGGGTTATATTTCTCGATATCCAACTTTATCCTATTTTGAATAGGCACTAAGGATGCGTTTGGAAAGACTTTTGGGGAAAGTCTTTGAGGGAATGCAAAAGCCCTTGGGTAAAAGATATTTTCCAAAATGCAAGTTGTGTTTGGTAAATTGTATTGTAAAAATCCTTTGTGAAGTAGTTTTAAGTAAAATAGTGTTTGGAAAAAAGAAGAGTTGGCCAATCAAGAACAAGTAGTTGCCGGCGAGGAGCAAGCGGTCCAGTGAAGGTCGGGCGATCCGATGCAAGATGCAAACCATCCGGTGAGGGTCGCGGCGACCAAATCTGCGACCAGATGGGTCGCGCAAAGGTCGCGACCTCCGCAAAGGTCGCCTAAAGGTCACGGCTAACAACCAGATCTGCGTCGCGACCTCCACGGAGGTCACCTGAAGGTCGCAGCCAGCGACCCATATGGTCACGTGTGAAGGTCGCAGCCAGAGACCACATCTGGTCGCAACCAGATCTGCAACCAGATGGGTCGTGCGAAGATTGCGACCTCCGCGCAGAGGTCACTATTAGATCCGTCGCAACCTCCGAAGGTCACGCATCGGCAACCTATCTGGTTGCAACGTGAAGGTCACGACAAAGGGCAGGCGGTCCGATGCAAGATGCAAGCCGTCTGATGAGGGTCGCGGCGATCAAATCTGCGACCAAATGGGTCGCGCGAAGGTCGCTTGAAGGTCACAGCCAACGACCAAATCTGCGTCACGACCTCCGCGGAGGTTACCTGAAGGTCGCAGTCGGCAACTCATCTGGTCGCGCCTGAAGGTCGCAGCCGGCGACCACATCTGGTCGAGACCAAATCTATAACCAGATGGGTCGCGCGAAGGTCGCGACCTTCACGGAGGTTGCCTGAAGCATAGCCGACGACGCAGATCTGGTTGCTACCAAATCTACATCGCGACCTCCGTGAAAGTCTCCTGAAGGTCGCGGTCGACAACCCATCCGGTCACAGCGCGAAGGTCGCGACTGGCAACCAAATTTGCGATCAAATGGGTCGCGGTCGCGACCTCCACGGAGGTCGCCTGAAAGTCTTGACCGGCGACCAAATCTGGTCGCAACCTCCGCAGCGACCTCTCGAGCGGGGTCAATCGACCCTCGCCGAAGGGTCGCGCGGCCATGGCAAAGGTTGTGGCACGGCGGGTCGGCGTGGCAGGCACGACAATCACCAGCGACTGCATGCCCTTTGTCAGCAACCACTCACGAAGAAGAAAGAAGAAGAAGATGAACGATCAAGGTAAAAACAGAAAAACGAAAAATCAATGAAGACAATTTGGGAAGAAATTTTTTTTATTTAGGCTCAACTCTCAGCATGCCGAGAAGCCTAAAAGCCCAAGGCAGCCCCCCACCTGCCTTGGGCTTTCAGCCTTAGGAAGGCTTGGCATCCCCCAAATGAGGTGTGAAAATTTTTACCAAATACCAACAAATTAGCCCAAGGAGCTTTGGGGGTTCAAAGTGGCTTCCAAATGCCAGCTTTGCCGCCCCCGCCCCCTCTCTCTCTCTCTCTCGGACTCGCCCCACGCCCGTCGCCGCACCGCCCGCGTCTCGAGAGACCGCCCATCTCCACCCCACCGGCTCTCCTGTTCTAGTCTAATTTTGGTAAGTGTAACTTTTCACTAAGCCGGTACCTAACATTCGGTTTTGATTGGTTCTAGGCCTTCTTCCATTTCATGTCCGGTCAATTCTATGTTTGCCCCCTCCCCCTTCCTCCTTGTGAACTCGAACCGCTGGGGTAGTCTTTCTAGTGTACTGTTCTTGAGAAAAACAGCTCGACCTTCAATGTTCTAGTGACTTGTATGTAATGTTCTAGTTGAAGTTTGGCTTCGGCCTCTAAATGAAAGTTGTAAAATACTTCTTGGAGTATAACATACTCAAATTTGGGACAAAACAAACAAGTATAAGTGGGTGAAATCGTTATCAAAACCGTCCATATTTAATTATCTAGGAAGAATTTGACTTCGATGTTTTCATGAAGTATCTACCTTATGGTCTTGGCTATCACGTAGTCGAATTTCATAATTTTGAAGGTCATTTGGGTATTTAATCGGAAATGTTTCTAAAACTGTGCAATCTGATGTGTTCGGACCTTGTAAGTTGCAATGCGTGGACTATATCATTTTGTATGAGGTTCTTTTGGAAATGTGTTCTGCATGAAATATCTCTCTTCATGTCTTCCCTACAACATATTTAAATTTCGTAATTTTTTTAGTGGCTTCCAAATGCCACTCCTAAAGTCAAGAACGTTGTAGGCTAATGCTTGCTCGGATGATCATCCCTTGATGAACAACCTTTTCCTTGGTTGAGCGTGCTGGATTTCGTGAATATGTTAGCACCTTAAATGCAAGATAGCATAAATTTTATCCTATCTTGAATTTTATCCCGACTATTAAATACAAACTTAGGCCCTAAGGTTGAGAGAAGTAGCTAAGTAATTTCGAAATTACAATTTTACAAATATTGTACTACAAACAAGAATATTCAAAAAATAGAAACATTAAAACTCATCAAAGGAATCAATATGAATCATAAACTAAAATCATATTTGGTAACCATTTTGTTCATCTATTTTTCTATTCTTTTGTTCCTTGAAACAGGAAAAAAAAAACATAAATCCATTTAGTAACTCTTCTAATTTTTCTATTCTCATAACAAATTAGTAGCTAGTGAATAGATTTGGAATAGAAACAAGAAACGAAAAAAAAAAAACTTACTTTTTTGTTCCCATAAACAATTCATGAAACAAGTCATCTATTTTTCTTTTTTTTTTTTTTCCATTCTTTTACTTCCTCCTCTAGCCGGTCATCAAGCCTCGAGGGCATTGGGGAGCCTCGCCAACCCTCGATAAGGCCGACCTCACGGTGGTTGGGCAAGGTCGAGCCTCGGCGGCTCTCATCTCTGGCCAATCGTTGACCATCGCGGAGGCCCTGCCTGACCCAGCTAGAGGAGGAAGAAGAAGGGAGGAATAAAAGAAAAAATTCATAAAAAAAAAAATTATGAAAATCTCAAATATTATTAAAAAATTAAAAAATTCTACATCACAAAAAAAATAATAATAAGAGTCGTACCAAATATATTCCCTTTTTATCTATTCTTAGAATAGGTATTTTTTTTTATGCAGTTTCCAAATGTGTCAGAATACTCAAAAACTTGTCCGAATAATAGAAATGAGAAAAGCTATTTCTAAACAGAAATTATTCCCGAAAACATAATTATTATCAAACGCACCATAAAAACTCGATAGAAATATTATCGCACCATAAAAATTGTCTCGTAAGGAAGAGATTCATCTAAAGAAATCCTATATTTTCATTATCCATTAAACCGTCGACTTGGGATAAAAATCTCCTTTAAACTGTTTTCTCATTGGACCACAAACCCAATACGCAAAGGCAGATTTCTTGAGCTAATTTAGCAGATTTTTTATTTCTTAAAAGAGCAGGTCAGTGTTCAGATAATTAGACGAACCTTGCACTCCAATCAACTTCTCTTTGTTTAATCTTTTATTAGACTCTAGCCGAGTACAGAAGATGACTTTCGGAGGCCTCGTAGGAGCGGTGAGAATGACTGCTTAATGGAATCAAATTCCCAAGAAAAAGAATAAACTTCTATAAACCCTTTTTCTTAAACGAAAATGAAGGGTAACTAGTCACGCCATAATACTATCGAATTTTATTTAACCAACTTCTTTTTTCCCATTAACGACCAGTTAAGCAAATAAAAGATCAAGAAATTTACCCAAAGAGGGACCCAATGAAAATGAACAAAAGAAGGAACTTTGCCCTGCATTTGCATCGAGGACAACGATGAATCATTAACAAGGTGCAAGCAAGATTTTGATTTGCATGCGAGATTTTAGATCTTTCTGGTGTTTTTTTAAGGCAAAATCCAGAATCGATGGGAATTTGCAAGATTTTGCCGATGGTCTCTGCATTTTCTCAGAAGCCAAACAGACCACTGGCGAAAGGAAGCAAGAAGAATCAGACCAGGAAAACAGGGCAAATCCTTCAAGCGGGTATAAAACATCACAACCCCATCAAAGACTCAAGGCACAGAGACAGAGACAGACACAGACACGCAGAGAGAGAGAAAGAGAGAGAGAGAGAGAGAGAGGGAGAGTCGTGGACAAACCCGAAATCAGTGATGGAGGGAAGGAAGAGACTTGGATTCTTGGGAGATTCTTTCTCGCGCTCGGTTTTTATATCCTGGATTTCTCGGGCGCTCTGCGTTTGGTTTTGGAACTTCTGCAAGAACCGAGAGCAGCTTTCTTGTTTCTTGGGTCCCTCCCTCCCTCCCTCCCTCCCTCTCGCTGTCTCCCCCCACGAACATCTGCTGAGCTCGCGACTTCGCTCTGGGACTGCCAAAGGGGGCGCTATTCGTCAGCTCCCGGAGAGCGACGTCCACGAAAGCACCCAAAGTTCAAACTTTCGCCTCCTTCTCCACTTTGGTCGCTGTCTCCCCCCACGAACATCTGCTGAGCTCGCGACTTCGCTCTGGGACTGCCAAATGGGGGGCGCTATTCGTCAGCTCCCGGATAGCGACGTCCACGAAAGCGCCCAAAGTTCAAACTTTCGCCTCCTCCTCCACTTTGGTCTTGTCCTGCAGTAACGGACGACCGGTTTTCTGGGTTAAATCTGTTCGGATTTTACTGGTATTCCACACACCGTCGATGGATATTTCACAAATCTCGAGTGCTCGATACCCAAAATGTCAAAACTTTGTATGAAGGGACATTTAAGTGCCAAAAGTTAGGAAAATATATCAAAATCGAAACAAAATGGATCATTTAAGTGCCAATGGCGAGAAAATACAATCAAATCTTTGCATGTGGCGATTTTCCAAATGCGAGAAAGTACAAAAAAACATTGTTTTGTATACTAACATAGCTAGACAAGTGCAAAAATATCGTTTTGCTGCTAACGTAGGTAAATAATTAATATAAAAATTAATTAAATTAAAAATTAAATTTATTTAAAACAAAAAACAAAAGAGAGAGAGAAAGGGATGGAGATTGTAGGCGGTCCCCGCCGTCACTGGGAAAGGTGGCGGTGGTGGGGGAGGACTGGCCGGGTCGGCGAGCCTTGACCAAGGTCTAACGACCTCGGCCGACCAGAGGTGAGGTGGCAACGGCGGCCAAGGCATAGCCTTTAGCTACCTACAACTGTCTTCGCTTTTTTTTTTAAAATAATAATAATTTAATTAATTAATTTTTTTATATTAAATTCAAGTTGGTGCCAAAACAATATCATTTTTGCATTTCTTTACTGAGTCGCTTTTCGGCGAGCCACGTAGGTGAGTAAAATTAATAAAAAAATATCACATAGGATTTCCGGTGGAGTTCACCGATAGTAACACTCAAGTATCCAATTTTTAAAAAAATGGTACTAAAGTGTCAATTTTCTAATTTTTGGTACTTAAGTGTCCACGTTTTAACCCTTAGAGTGTACTTTTGCACACAAATCTCCATTAAAAAGAATCTAAATTTATGGTTATATAACCAAATTCTTTATCTATTTGAATTTATATAATCGATCTTTTTATAAGTCATTGTTTCCAACCCCATCAAATTGCTAATGTATCATCCCTAATGTGGCACGTAATGGACGTGTCATGTTATGGTGTCAAATAAGCTTCATGTTAAGCAAAAAAAAAAAATTGACCAGTCTTTTTCGTGAAAAATTAATGATCTAGAAAGTACTTTCTTAAAAAAATTTCTTATATCGCTTGAAATAATTAATTCATGAGAAATTGATTTATTATTTACTACAATTTTTGTCTATGAAGATATTTTTTATGCATTCATTTTTATAAGCGGTCATTTTTATGAAAATATTTTCAAAATTATCTATTTTTCGCGAAATAAACATACTCTTCAAAGAAAAATTTTTGAAGAAAACACTAGAGGGAAGAGAGGGAGAGAGAGACGAGGCAGCTAGACGACAGCAGCCCAACTATTGATGAGGATTTTCAGACCATGCGAGCGCTCCCGCACACACATATACGCTACACGATGGGCATGTTCGTCTACCCTTATGACTATGGGCAAGGGTCACTTGACTCTCGAAAGGGATAGTGAGGCCCTAGCAAGAGTCGCGGGACCTTAGTGTTGCCCCCATGAGGACGGGATTTTCTAACCTTATGCTCGAAAGCGTTAGGTGACCCTTGGGCCATGCAAGGGATCATGAAATGTAATGACCCAAATTTCAATACGATTTAAATCTCAAATGTTAATATAATTTAACTTCACCTTAATCCTCCAATAAATAAAAAATTATCCTCAATTGAACGAATAATCTAACCTCACCTAATATACATCAAAACCTTATGTATAAAAAGCCATCTCCACCTTCATAGCACACTCTGGTCTAAGCCTTACAAGTGGTCTTCAGAAGCATTAATCTAAAAGCTTCTAAACGCCTGAACTGCGGATCGACAAACCTCACCATTCGACAAACCATTGCAATTGAAACCAAAAGAACCATCAAAGCCCCTCAGCAATATAATTAACTCACCGCGGATGTTCCACCATCAATGACAAATCGATGGTGAACCCACTCTAACAATCCCATAACAGCCCATACAATAGAATTATACTTAGTATATACCACTAACAAGTCCGGTACAAGCACATCATGGTAATCACGGCCAAAACATATAGGGATTCCAAACCGCAATAATGGAGGGCAACCTATCCTACAAATCTGAAAAATAAGAGATGAGCCAAAGTTTAGTAAATAAATTTTCTATGTCTAAGGTAGGAGATCAGCTTACCACTCAACTCGGTACATGCAAAGCACAACAATCTCAGACCATACAAAATAACTATGAGAAGCAATTAAATAAATTAATGCATTGATTTACCTATCATTTTGTGTCGATGGAAACCATGAATGATATCACAAAGGAATATTCACTCAAATACAAGCAAATGACATAACACATTGTGATGCATGATTATCACTGATTAGTTCCTTAATAGAGACGTATGCACATAGTCCTACACCATATTAATTATTTCATCTCATTTCATCCCATCCCAACTCTAGGGCATCATCTCCACCCCAAGGCATCCCGAACACTCCTAGGGCATCCCAACTCTATGGGGCATATCAACTCCGAGGCATCTCAACTCCAAGGCATCCCGATCACTTCTGGGGGATCCCGACTCTACGAGGCATCCCAACTCTGGGGCATCATTGCCATTGATATGTGAGCAACAGACATAACTTTTCATAATACTTTCTATATTTACTCACATGATAACATTATAGTCATATGATCTCCCTTGCATCAATAACGAAATTAATGTTCATTTCAAAAATCGACATCCAATACACATCTTTTAATGCAATTTACTTTCGAAATATAATTGCATTGCTCATTTCAATGATCACGCACTTGAATGATGATAATGAGATCCTTACCTCTTTTCATTTCTCATGCAAGCAAATAATAAGATTTGTGGAGAATCAGTCATGTGAACATTGACAACCAAATAAACGACAACACGAACATTGACAACTCAAAGAATCAACCTCATGATTCACCAGCAGCACTTAGCTAGTACTTTAGTAACTTATTAGAAGAATACTATTATCAAATCTAATCTCGACACTTTCACATTTTCACTTTGTCAAGGAATATTAATTAAATTAAACACCAAAGGCCACTTATTTGTCATCCAAAATATACGAGTATTTTATTTTCACTATGGGCATGCCACATATTTTATAAAATTACCAAAACAGCCTACTTCCAAATTAATTACACAATTAGGACCAATATTGCTTAGTTAGACACATTGTCTAGATTAATAAATTATACCTCAAAATGACTTAGGCTGCGTTTGGTTCGGCATTTGCAATGGACTTTGAGTCCAATGCAAATGCTGAAAGCCCAAAGCTACTTGGGGGAAATGCAGTTGTGTTTGGTAAAAAAATTTTGCAAATGGACTTTGAGTTAAATATGCGTTTGGTAAAAAAAACTTTTGGAAGGGGCTTTGATGGGTATTGTATATATATATATTTTTCTTTTTTTCTTTTTTTTTTTGAAAAATTAGCTAAACCCTTCGCCGAACCGGCGAAGGGCTGCGGCGGCCGGCGAGCGGATCTCGCGCCGGCGGCCGTCGGGCCGAGGTCGCCCGAGGTCGGGCGACCTCCGGCGAGGGTCGGGCGACCAGTAGGGCCGCCGGAGGTCGCCCGACCTCGGGCGACCCTCGGCGAGGGTCGCGCGACCAGTAGGGCGCCGGAGGTCGCCCGACCTCGGGCGACCGGGTCGCTCGACCCGGGGCCGCGAGACCCGGGTGACCGCCGCCCGGGTCTCGCGGCCCTCGCCGTCGCGCGACCCTTGGGCGACCCTCGGCGAGGGTCGCGCGACCCTTGGGCGACCCTCGGCGAGGGTCGCGCGACCCAGCCGAGGGCCGCCGGAGGTCGCTCGACCTCCGCCCGGGTCTCGCGGCCCCCGGGTCGGCGACCACGGTCGCCCGAGGTCGAGCGACCCCCGGTCGCCCGAGGTCGAGCGACCCCGGTCGCCCGAGGTCGGGCGACCTCCGGCAACCCTCGGGCCGGGTCGCGCGACCCTCGGCGAGGGTCGCCCGAGGTCGGGCGACCTCCGGCGGCCCTCGGGCTGGGTCGCGCGACCCTCGCCGGAGTCGGGCGACCTCGGCCCGACGGCCGCCGGCGCCCGATCTGGCTCGCCGTCGCCCTTCGCCGGTCCGGCGAAGGGCTTTTTTTCATTTAAAAAAAAATAAATGCGGGGGCACCGGTGGGTTTTCAAAAAGTTTTGGGGGTAGAATAGGAAATAAAACTTTCATTAAATGGAAGCCTCAGCATTTCCAAGGGGAGGCTTTCATTTGAAAGCTCCTTCAAGGAGGTTGCCAAACACCCCATTTTTGGGTGAAAGAGCTTTGGGGCGTGGATGGGCTTTCTAAATGCCCATCCAAACGCACCCTTAAGCACCTATCAAAATAAGGTTCCTCGTGCTGTGAACAGCCCCCCAGAATTTCCAGTTTTTACAGATACGTCCCTCGGCCTAGTGAAATTACGGATTTGCCCCTAAAGCTTCTAAACTCTTTTTTTTTATTTCCTGACTGGTTTGATTTCCTTTAATTAATATTACTTTTTTTTTTTTTTTTTGGTCGTCCTACTCTATTCCTACTCTACACTCACTGCGGACTTGTGCCCCCGCTCTTGCGGGCGTGGGAGTCGCAACCCACGCTCGAAACTTACGCGTCCCTACCCCATCCCCCGAGGAGGTGGGGATTTGAACCCCACCTCCCCTTCCATGTGTTGGAAGGGTGGCCACTGGGGCGAACCCCCAGTGGTTTAATTAATATTACTTAAAAACCCACAAAATAACCCTATTTGCAGCACCCTCTTTTGCAAATATCGAAATTTGCCCATAACTTTGACAAAAATTACCAAGATACCTTTTTTATGCCTAGTTTTATCATTTTCTCATTCTTTCCCAACCATTTTGGTATTTTTTCAAACACCTTCTAGGCACGTATTAAAGATTTCAATATAGGCAAGAAATCACCGCAACTCTACTTGTCCATCTTGGAACCTGCTTGTACTTAAGATTAAATTTAAACTAACAAATATCAACCAACCAAGTCAAGAGCACCAAGTATATCAATCTCACTTAGTCCTTAGAGTTTTCACTTACCTTGAAAGATGACTTGAGAAAATCGAAGCTTTAAACACCTTGAAAGCAATGCCACTCGGTTAACTGATTGTGGTTTATACAAGACATTTTCTAAGAGAATTTACTCAGAAACATTGTCATTGCCTGCCAGTCGGTTAACTGAAGTCGATTGCGATGGCTATGGAGACATCTAGCCAATTTCCTGAACCATTCAATTGCCTTCTTTCAATATTTTATAAAATTCCATAGCTTCATAAGTCCTTCCATCTACTGTAATTTTGTACCGGAAGCGACGAAAAAGCAATACATGTGCCGACTGATTGGCAAATTTTGCTTTATCGATTTATGTCCTTTGAAGCTAGTAATCCACCTTTAAATTTGATATATTTACTGTAGGAGATCAAGGGAGCACGGACTTAATTTTCCAATTCGAAAATTTTTAAACCATAGCGAAAAAGACATGTTGCTTTTTATTAGCAGTACAAACTCTTTTCAAAATGAAAGGTATCTAGCCATCATTTTTATTTGCTATTATAAATACTCAATCACCAAGAGGTTGAAAGCCCACATATTTAATAACAGTTGAAAGTGTTTGTCACAATTTAGAATCTAGCTCGCATAAAATTTCCAAGTGATGAAATTTGAACTTTGCTTTCGGGTACAATTTATGCTTAGAGGAATCAGTTTAGAGACTTTTCCCTATGAATTTCTTCCACTTTTAGGTCGCCAAACTTTCTTATGAAAAATGAACTCTAGTTTCTTCTATTATTTGGTCAGTATTTGTTAAAAAGATAGATAGTGGCCATACTCTGCAAATGTAATTTTAGCTTCGTTTGCTCATACTGAATTAGAGTTCATCTTTCGAATAACCAAGCTTATAAGACACTGAATTGCTCCTGAATTTGAATTATTCAATTTTGGGCAAACCTACATTTAGATTATCAGGAATAATGCTATATGTACATTGGTGATCAATTTCCTTACCATAATGGTCTAAATTATGACACTCTGCGTTATATATATTATACATGTTATTCTTCTTATTCCGTAAGAATTCCTGATCAGATTCCCGATCAGATCGTCTAATTAATGCGCAAAGCCCAACTCTGCAAGTAATTGCTCTTTAGGAACATTAACCTAAAGGAGACAAGTGAAAAAAGAGCAGCCTCTAATGCAAAGCAAAAACCAAGTGAATGATTAAACAAAAGGAGACAAGTGAACAAAGAGCAGCCTGTTTGAGAATCAAACTCTCTCTTATCTCACCTTGGCATAGTCTCCTGGGCCACAGGAGGGATCATCGCTGGGATGACCATTATTGAATTCATCTAATGATCCGACGCTTTATCAGACATACACATAATCTTTTAAGAGTCCTTGCAAATGTTTACTTCTGCATTGCAGAATGCCTCTCTTCCATATATCCACTCAAACCCTTGAACTCAAAAGCTCGAAAGACCCATAAAGCTTTGAGTGCTTCACAATTGACGATACATGTGACGACCATTATGCACCAATTTGTCGATAAAAAAAGGCCAGCTAAAGACTTGACGACGGCCCTGCATCTTAGTCTCCTTTCTGCTTTCAGGTTTTACCTTGTGAAGACAACTGGTAGTTGGCAGACACATAGGAGCATCATCTGGTACTATATGACATCGATCCCACATGTCGTTGATGCCTTAGTGATAGAATGGACTCATACTTGTGGATCTTGAGACTCAGAACTCATTATGAAACTGGGAAATGCCAACGTTATATCCCTGCAAAAGGTGCAAAAGAAAGAGTTGTAGCATATCACTCCTGCATAGTAATCCCGTTGAGAATGCGCAGCCCGACATGACCAGAGACAGATGTTTAGTAGACAGTTTCCGGGTTATATTTTTCTTTGCAGGGGGTTTAAATTTTGAAGTAGAGAGGCTGCTCTCCACATTGATGTGACCAATATGTTAATCTCAATCGGGCTTACATACTTTAGGTATGGAAGAGTCATGTTTCTTATCAGAGAAGGATTCTTCGACACAAAGTCCTCCCACTCTTCCCGATCAATTTTCCATCATCTTTTGTATCGGCTTCCCTAAATGCCTGTCAATTGAACAACCAGTTTCAGAATGATGGAAGTACCGAGTTGACGATAGTTACGCATGAAAGTTAAGTACTGCACCTTATCCACGATTGTTTCCACAACATCCTCCGAGAGTTCCAAATCCGATTCATGAAGAAGTGCCAATACCATTTCCTTCAACTGTAAATTGAAACCACTACAAAAGGAATTAGGAACAATTCAAACATATCCATCAAGTTGTCCATGCAACAGCAGAAAAAAGGAGATATCGTCTTCACCTCCTCTCGCTCGATATATCCGGTGTGCCTCAAGTCATACAACCTGAAAGCAACTGTGGAAAGGTCTCACGACTCAGATATCATTTAGCTACTAATGTGAACATTATGCTCCAACATGAAAGAGTAAGTCAAATTGAATTTTAGTGAGAAATAAAAGAGGGAACAAAAGAAAAAGGGATATTTGAAATTTTCATACATGCAATCTTTTCTTCTATCGGTGCATTCGGGTGAAAGATGCCGAGCGATCTCACAAATTCACCAAACTCAATGACCCCATTTCCCTTCATATCGAACAAATCAAATATCTGCAAAATATAATACTCATGGTTCATGTATCAGCAGGAAAAAAAGGCATTACTCTAATGAATGAGCAAAATCACAAAAAGTTGTGAGTGGCACTTTGTAAGATCAAAAATATTTGGGATCCCGGCTCTTTTTATCTAAGTGGGACGATTAATCATATCAGATTACACAAGATAAATGTGACCCTACGTTACATACCCTGTCGGCAAAAAGATTTCTACAATTTCTGTTCCGGAAAAGTGCAAGCTGAAACTCTTCCTGCTCGAAATGCAGCATAAATAGCAATTTTCAGTAGCAGAAACAAGTGAACCATTAACCTTGTCAGTGTCTTGTGATCACGCGACTAGACTAGAAGAAGACAACCCAGCAAGCGGCAACTGATGGGCAAAAGGAAAGGGATTCTCATTCAAGTATCAAACGCAGGTTTGAAGCATACCTTGTGAATAAGCCCATCAGCAACAATTGAACTGCTTAATTTCTTGAAGAGCACATATAAGGCTTTGACCTCACCTGCAGTAACTGCATTTAAGAAACATAGATGGTCAAAGTGATGAAGGCAGGTAGCATCACAGTTAATTTAGTGTATGACTTTATTGAAGAGCTTATAATTAATACTATCTGCATCTGTCCCTAATTAAGTAATTCTGAATGTACACAAAAGAAGCATATGACAATGCTCTATTGGATGAACGAGCGCTCGAGAATAGACAGATTAGAAATGAACTGGGGAAAAAAGTCCAGGTTACACTAAAGCTTCATGGGAGCAATCTAAAGGGAAGTATATGCAGAAACTTAACATCTAAACGATTGGCACTTACAAGGTGTTGCAGCAGCAAGAACGTTAGGCTCTTCATATCCAGGTGTTCGCTCAGAATTCTTCGAAATAATGCAGCCCATGACAATTACTTACCTTGCACTTTTCCCAGATACATCTGCCAGCTCGAATTGAGAAAACTGTCTAGCCACCCCTGCCAATGCCAGTATACAGGAGAATGAGATGCTGCAAAATGCCAATTCAGCTTAATTTGGATATCAAAAGGTTTTTTTTTACTGCTTAGACTTTCAGGCACACAATTGCTCTTCTTAGACCATACAAGAGATTGCACCCACTGGTACCATGGATTTCATGGTCAACGCTGTGAAACTAGAGTCAAGACAACTGCATGCAACACCAAATTCAAGAATGGAAGTTTTCCATTCTGGGTAGGCATAAATTATATTACTCAGACTCAAACATGGAGTCTGGCACGCTTAGTCATCTATGTTTCGAGATGTCTGACATGTGGACTCAGTATGTGGATGTGTAAGACTTGAGTGCCAGAACTGGGTCATAGGAAAACATAGAATCAATATGCATTTTCGCTCCTGGTGAGCAGAGCGTAAGAAAAGGTTCAAAATTTTGTAGGATGTTGAATCATCACGCCTCGAATTCAAGATATTCTTTCTTCAACCCAGTTATGGTGATTCTGAGTGTAGCGGGTCTGCTATGAGACACAGCAAATTTTAAGCTCAATATGAAGTTTCCCCATACCCACACCCATACCCATTCCTTATCCTGTATACTGGATGAAGTTTCCCCATAACCACACCCATTCCCTTTTCTTATCCTCTATATACAGGTCACTTTCCTTTAATAGATGAGTCGTAGAACCTCTGGGGACACCCAAAATAAATAAATAAATAAAGACAAGAGAAATTGTCGAAAGAGCATTGATGCTTTGATTCGTTTGCTGATGATGTAATCACTGATGGTAAATACCGGCATCAGTAAATCACCAAATTAAAGGTCAAGAGCACCTATCTGCCTAAAGCATTTATATTTGAGAGACTGTGAGTCTATGAAGATGAGACATGAGTAGCAGGCTTTTTCAAAGAAGAACCATGACCCCAGAAACTGTGGAAGCGGGCAAAATAAACTGTTTTCCTCAACATTATGACCGGATAGAGTTAACCAAAAGCAAAGGAAATCTAATTTCAAAAGACAGATATCCTTGATGCAGACAGTTTCAGGTCAATACACTTGACAAGTGCACAAAAAAGTACCGTGCAAGTGGCTCAAGACAAATGTACAAAAACTGAAACGTCAAGATGGAACTGACCATTTAGATCAAAAAAAAAAAAAAAAAAAAAAAAAGATGGAACTGACCATCATAAAATCTCAAAATTCTGACATATATATCCATTAAAGAAAACTATGTAGGCCCCAAGGTTGAGAGAAGCAGCTATGCACAAGATGAGTGTATGTCTGATTTCGCAATTACAATTTTCCCAAAGAGTGTGTACTACAGACAAGAATATTCAAAAAATAGAAACATCAAAACTCATCGGAGGAATCATTGTGAACCGTACAATAAAAACTGTCTCGTGAGGAAGAGACTCATTCAAAGAAATCCCATCTTCTTCGTTACCCATCAAACCGTCGACGTGGGATAAAAATATCATCTGAACCGTCTCCTCATTGGACCACAAACCCAATACGCAAGGGCAGATTTCTCGAGCCAACTTAGCAGATTTTTTGCTTCTTGAAAAAGCAGGTCAATGTTAAGATAACAAGACGAACCTTGCACTTCAATCGATTTCTCTTTGTTTAATCTTTTATTGGACTCTAGCCGTGTGAAGAGGATATGACTTTTGGAGGCTTCGTAGGAACGATGAGGATGACTACTTAGTGGAATCAAATTCCCAGGAAAAAGAATAAACTTTTATAAGCCCTGTTTTCTTAAACGAAAATGAAGGGTAATCACTCACGTCGTTATACTATCAAATTTATTTAATCACCCTTTCTTTTTCCATTTACGACCAGTTAAGCAAATAAGGATGAAGAAATTTACCCAAAGAGAATAAAAATGAACAAAAGAAGGAACTTTGCCCTGCATCTGCATATCGAGGAGAGCCGATGGAAATCATTAACGAGGTGCATGCAAGCTTTTGATTTGCATGCGAGCTTTTAAATCTTTCTGGTGTTTGTCTAAGGCAAAAATTCAGAAGGGATAGGGAATTGCAAGATTTTGCCGATGGTCTCTGCATTTTCTCAGCAACCAACCAGAGCAATGGCGAAAGGAAGCAAGAAGAATCAGAGCAGGAAAACAGGGCAAATCCTTCAAGCGGGTAAAAACATCACAACCACCCATCAAACACTCAAAGCACAGAGAGGAAGAGAGAGAGAGAGAGTCGTGGACTAACCCGAAATCTGCGGTGGAGGGAAGTTGGGATTCTTGAGAAATACTCTCTCGCGCTCTGTTTTTATCCACCGGGCAAATGGAACTCCCCTGGATTTCTCAGGCACTCTGCATTTTGGTTTTGGAACTTCTCCAAGAATAGAGAGTTCCTTTCTTGATTCTCGGTATCTCTCTCTCTCTCTCTCTCTCTCTCGCTGTCTTCCCCACCAAGAAAATCTGCCCAGCACGCGAATTCCTCTCGTACCGCCAAATGGGGGTCGCTATTCCTGAGCTCCCCAGAGAGTGACGTCGATAGAAAGTGCTCAAAGTTACGAACTTTCGCCTCCTCCCCCACTTTGATCTTGTCCTGTAGCTGCGGACGACTTCATCCGTTTGGACTTTACTGGCAAATCCAGGGTGTCCATGGGCATTGCACCAATTACCTTTAAAAAGGGAATCTTGATCAATCGGTTGTATGACCAAATTCTCCATCTCATTTGAATTTATATAACCAATCGTTTTTCTAGTCATCGTCGCCAACGCCACCAAGTCAGCCACCAAATTGCTGATGTATGATCTCCAATGTCGCACGCAATGGACATGTCGCGATACAGTGTCAAATAAGTGTCATATCAGCATACAACGAAACCAAATAATTTATTTTTTTCTTCCGTTTCTTGCACAAAAAATGAATAATCGTTTGTATCGTTCGATATCATGTCAAATAAGATTCATATTAGCAAACAAGAAAACCGAAAAAAAAAAAAAAAAAAAAAAAAAAACTTTTTTTGTCTATGTTTCTTTTATGGAAAATAAATGAATTGGAAAATATATTTTAAAAAAATAATCGCTTGAAATGCTTAGTTGGTAAAAAATATTTTATCATTGACTACAATTTTTATCTAAACATATTCATGCACGATGAAAATATTTTTTTCACTCATTTGTTTTGTAAGTGATATAAGTATTGTTTTTTATGAAAATGTTTTCCAAATAATCGACATCACCTACTTTCAATTTTAATCAATTTGTATGTGAGTAATGTCAACAGCTTATAAACTACCAATAAAAGACACTAGTGGAGGAATTTTTTTCCAATAGGAGATGGAACAAAATATTCTATTAAAAAGTACACCGCATGAAAAAGTTGTTTTTTTAAAATGAGGTTACTCAATCAACATTAGCTGTTTATTTTCATTAAAGTTAGTGTATCTGATTGTAGATCAAGAAAAGTTGGGGGGCTTTATTCATTTTATTTTCTTATTTAAAATCAACACTTTTTGAAAAAGGCGAATTTTATCCCCTTATAATCCTAATAATGTTTTGTGTTGGTATCAAGTTCCTCTTTCTTGCTTGTTCGCGTGAATTGACATAAGATTCATTTTGAGGAGTGTAACGAAGCACTTTCCAAGCATAATTAACACAAAAAGATATAATTTTCATATCATGAATAATACATATCTCAAAAAATTATTAGATTCAAAATTGCTACTTTTCATATTCAAAAACTTTATGAATGTCTCGTAAGAAATCTTCGTCGTGGTTCTTCTAGAAAAAAGCTTCATTTTGTGCAAAACGCCATTTGTGAGCATACACCAATTCATTTTGTAGAATGCTATTTCAATCGAGATCATGCTCAATACTTTTGATCTTGAGCAAATTATTTTGTCGTAATTTCATACTTTTGTGGCGATTTTTCGCCATGGGGAGCATTGTTCACTTGTTGTGACCATTCAAGCTTTTTTTCTTTCCTTTTCTATAATGGAGTTTGATATTGACAATTATCGGACTTCCACTTCATAGCTTTTTGTTTCTTCGATGGTATTGTAAGTTGCTGAGGAGCAGTAGCAAGCAATTCAAATGGAATCGCCAGTGGAGCCATGGAGTGCACACCCCTGTTGCAAAGTCAAACTTCTGGCTAGTCCTTTCATCCTGGCTCAAAATTTAAAAAAAAAAAAAAAATTAAAAAAAATTATACACCTTTGCTTTTCCTTAATTTTGAAAAGTAAGAGAAATTATTTTAAATCTCATAGAATTATAAAGAAAACAGCTAAGAGTCCACGTATAAATGTCTGTATATTTCGAAATGTTTTCAAGTGTTTGATATTTCAAATTTCAAGGAGAAGAAAAAAATAGATGAAAGAAAAGGCAAAAATAGGGAGGAAAAAAAACAAAGAAGAGATGGAAAACTCAAAATTGGAAAAACAATTTTCACAAATGATGGGTACTTAGAAAAATCAATCAATGAAAAATATTTTCACTATCAACAATAATTTATATTTAACTTTTTTCATGGATTGTGAAAATATTTTTCATTCATTCACTTTTGTAAGTGATATAAGTAAGAATTTTTTTTTTAAAAAAAAAATGTTTTTCAAATCTTGAGTTTCAAATCTTGTAAGCACCCTTAAATATGAGTTCAAAAAAGATAGAATGGATTTTTTTTTTCTTTTTGGTGTATGGGTTTATTTTCGATTTTTTATGTTTTCTTCAACTTTATACCTAGAACTTTTGAACACTCTTGACTTAATTTTAAGTACCTCAAATTCTCAGGTGTCAAGTATTGAAGTACCTCAAAATGTTAGACATATACAAATAACAATAAAGTCATTATACCAGGATATGTTATGGTTTTTTTTTTCTCACTAAAAAGGAAAACTCACGAGGAGCTTTTTGGCGGATCAAGAGGCTTTGATGATCCCCGTGAAAGTTAGAGAAAAAGTCGTCTTTACTTTTAGAAAGTATTGAAAAAGGTAATTGTGATTGTAGATTTTATTTACTTTACATCTTAAAAATCTTAGAGGAATCAACATTACCAAAAGTAAAATATCAAACTCGCTCGTTAAGAAAAAGCCAAAAAAAAAAGGGGGGGGAGGGACAGAGTCAGGCCAATTAGATTTCCTTTTCTTTTTAAGATTCCGATTGCGATCAATGTACCCGCAGATCAAATAGTCGGTGCAATTGCATGCGGATAAAGCTGAAAATTACATGTTGTAAAAAAAGGAAAATTATGTCAAACAAGCATTTTCCGAATCAATTTCCTGCTTTGGCAAAAGGAGATGGAGAAGACGGGAGCGAAAGACACATTAAACAGATAGGTTGAATTGAAAATGATCCAATCCAAATATTCTATACAATGCAAATCTAATACCTATCCTCGACCCGACTCACACCCAATCCAACACGTATCCAGTCCAATTCATATTGCTAAGAAAACTCTTTGCAAGATCGAGTAAAAACAATAAAGAATTAAAAGAAAGTTATAGAGGTGGGATGAGTCCAAATCAATTGTAAACCATTTATGATATATTTAACGATATATTATATTTAAACTCATTTATAAATATAACTAATCTATATAACAATTCAACTTGTCATATATGAGTTAATAAATTATTTTATAATCCATTTTGATAGATCTAGATGCACTCGTACATAGAATAACACTGCAACATGAACTTGACAAGTGCCAGATCGATTGTTGAAAAGAAAAAGATTATTACTTAGTAGAGACCGATTCAAACAATTATTATTTTATATGTGATCCGCTAGACTAGTATTATATTAGAGCGTCCAGGATATGACTTGCCTTGAAAGATTAGCCGTCAGCTTGCCTTCCTAAGCTCTAGTTAATTAACTCGTTGGTCACATCGCCATGCCATCTTGATTATGAAAATCGAATTAAATAATCTCTTAATCTAATGCCCGATGTATACATTAATGGTCGATGGGTTGACTTTTGATTTGAAGATAGGAACCACGTATCAAGAATTTAGGAACATTTGTTTGGTCTGGAATTATTATTATTATTTTTTTTTTGTGCACGTGTTTCTCAACTAAAACTGCTATTCTGTAATTTGCAGTACATAATACACAAAAACTCGTGTAAGTGTGTTAAAAAATTTTGAACATTGCAATTTTTTTTTTTTAAAGGAGATCTTGCTTTGCCATTAATTAACTAAATCAAAGCGTGCCCGATCATCTTTGCTCTTTGGTCCAAATCGAAAGGTCTTTGGTAAGTATGGTTCGCAAGGCAAATGAAATGCATTTTTTTCTTGAAACTCATGAAATCGTGAATTGAATATTCCGTATCAATCAATTCTTTTTTTTTGTTATTTCTCTTATTAATGTTAAGACAAGGGCTCAAATTGACATTTCAACATTTAATTTCTTCCCTCTTATATTTTACATCATATACTAAAGGTTAATTGATCTTGTTGATTTTTTATTCCCTTTTTACCATTGGGCTTAGTATTTTGGTATTCCAAGATAATGTCACAACCCACGAGTTTTCCTTCATCGCGTAGAGATAATTCACGAGAAAAGTCCATAAGCAATGGCAGACGAACCGGACAGAAAATGCAATTTCTGAAGAGGATTATATATATAAGATTATTATGTACACCGGTGGAATTACAATAAGATTGAGCCAAAAGGATTACATGCAGCTTGCACCTTCGGTTCCCCATCAGAACTCTCGATGCTCGTCCGCAAGACAAAAATAAGAGCGTGATGAAGAGATGTTTCTTCAGGGAAAGATGTTTGTAACGCGAGATGCAGTATAGGATATTCTCATTCGGATAGTATGACAGAAAACCATTGGGCTTTCCAGTGTTCACAGACAGTAAAAGCATGTTGCTTGGAGAATTATTCTACACCAATTTGAACGTATTCCAGAAGCCATGTTGCAAACCAGTAGCCACTGCTGATGAGTAGCGACACAGGAATATCAGTTCAAAATAAGAAAAGAAGGCACTGCTTTAGCAAATTAAGCTTCTTGACATCTGACATAACTATCCTCTGACTGATCACTCGAGAACCGCTGGCGTACCCTGCTCGACGGAATTGCCGTGAAGCGTCACGGGCTTGGAAAGAAGTGGAAAGTGGTACAGGGTGTCGGCAAAGAACCGCGCGCATGTGATTGTTCGAACACAAAGCAGCGAAATTGCGAAGCTGCGAAAGTCGCTGTTTGGACATTGCCAGTTTTTTCTATGGGTTGACTTTTGATTTGAAGATGAAGAGCTGCGTACCAAGAATTTGAGAGCATTTTGATTTGTCTATACTCTCCATGCAATCTATAATTAAAATCGGTTCAAATGGTCAAACGTGGGCGAGCATAATAAAGCTGGCGGTGGTGGCGGCCCCATCGTCATCACTTGGTGTAATTTATAGTGTGTAATATATGAAAACGCATATGAGCGTGCTAAAAAAGTTTGGACATTGCAATTTTATTTTATTTTTTTGAATGAAGATCTTGCTCCGCCTTTAGTGAACTAAAATCGAAGTGCACCCAATTATCTTTGCTCTTCAATCCAATTCAAGAAGGGTTTTTTGTGAGTACAGTTCGCAAAGCAAATGAAATTGCAATTTTTGCAATTTGATTTCATTTCGATTTTTTTTTCTGAAGACTCGTGGAACCATGTGAAATGGGTAATCGAGATCAATCGATTCTGTCTTATTATTAATCTCATTAAAGTTAGTATTAGGGGCTAAAATCAACGTTCCAATATCTCAATCTCATTTCTTCCCTCTTATGGTTTACCGAAAGATTTCGAGTTAATGTCACGACCCACGGAGTTTTCCTTTATCAAGTAGGAATAATACACGAGAATAAGCCCATAAGCAATCCTTTTAATGGGCCTTAAGCCCAAACCAACTCCCTCGTCCCCGGACCCGACCCGACCCGACCCGAACCGACTCTCTCTCTTCCTCCCTCCTTTCTAAAACCCTCTCAGAACCCTATCCATCTTCATCTCCTTCCTCTCTCTCTCTCTCTCTCTCTAGAAATGGCGTTCTCAAAACCAGCCTTCCTCGCCCACCTCAAAACCCTGGCGGCCCCCGCCCTCCGCCGCCCCCACCGCCGCCACCCGCCGCCGCCCTCTTCCGTCTCCCTCCGCCTCCTCTCCTTCGCCACCCCGGAGGAGGCCGCCGCCGAGCGCCGCCGCCGCAAGCGCCGCCTCCGCATCGAGCCGCCGCTCTCCTCCCTCGGCCGCCCCTCCGCCTCCCCCGCCGCCGAAGCCCCCGTCCTCCATCCCGCAGAACCCCAACTCCCCGAAGCTCCCGGAGCCCATCTCCGCCCTCTCCGGCAACCGCCTCAACCTCCACAACCGCATCCTCGCGCTCATCCGCGCGAACGACCTCGAGGAGGCCGCCCTGCTCACGCGCCACTCCATCTACTCCAACTGCCGCCCCACCATCTTCACCGCCAACGCCGTCCTCCACGCCCTCGTCCGCCAGTCGAAGTACTCCGATTTCCTGTCTCTCCATCGGTTCATCACTCAGGCCGGGCTCGCCCCCAATGTGATCACTTGTAATTTGCTGTTCCAGACCTACCTCGATTGCCGAAGACCCGATACCGCGATGGAGCACTACAAGCAGTTCATCAATGACGCGCCCATTAATCCTTCGCCCACGACTTACAGGATATTGATCAAGGGGTTGGTGGATAACAACAGGGTCGAGAGGGCTCTGGAGTTGAAGGAGGAAATGGCCGCTAAGGAGTTCGCTCCGGACCCGCTCGTGTATCATTATCTGATGGTTGGGTGTGCGAAGAATTCGGATGCGGATGGAATTTTCAAGCTTTATGAGGAGTTGAAGGAGAAGTTGGGGGGTGTGATTGAGGATGGGGTTGTGTATGGTGGGTTGATGAAAGGGTACTTCTTGAGGGGAACGGAGGATGCTGCGATGGAGTGTTATGAGGAAGCCGTGGGTGAGAATTCGAAGGTGAAGATGAGTGCTGTCGCGTATAATTCGGTGTTGGATGCGTTGACCAAGAATGGGAAGTTTGAGGAGGCGCTGAAGTTGTTTGACAGAATGCTTAAGGAGCATAATCCACCTAAGCGGTTGGCAGTTAATCTGGGGAGCTTTAACGTGATTGTTGATGGCTATTGCAAGCAAGGGAAGTTTACAGATGCGATTGATGTTTTCAGGAAGATGGGCGACTATAGATGTGGTCCAGACGTGTTGTCATACAATGTTTTGATTGAACAATTATGTGAGAATGGCTTGCTGGCAGAAGCTGAGGAGCTTTTTGGGGAAATGAGCGACAAGAAAGTCGATCCTGATGAGTTCACTCACGTTCTGTTGATGGATGCCTGTTTCAAGAACGCCAGGGCTGATGATGCAGCAGGATACTTTAAGAAAATGGTGGATTCTGGTCTGAGACCTAATTTGGCAGTGTACAACAAGTTGGTTGATGGGTTGGTGAAGGTGGGGAAGGTCAACGAGGCTAAGGCGTTCTATGATCTCATGGTGAAGAAGCTGAAGATGGATGTGGAGAGCTACCAGTTCATGATGAAGGCGCTGAGTGATGATGGTAAATTGGATGAAGTTCTTAAAATGGTGGATCAACTGTTGGATGAAGATCCAATTATCTTCGATGAAGAGTTTCAGGAGTTTGTGAAGGAAGAGTTGAGGAAAGAAGGGAGAGAGGAAGAGTTGGGGAAGCTGATGGAGGAGAAGGAGAGGCAAAAAGCTGAGGCTAAAGCTAGAGAGGCCGAGGCAGCTGAAGCAGCCAAGAGAAGCGCAAGAGCTGCAGTTGCTTCTTTACTTCCTTCAAAGTTGCTGGGTAAGAAGGAAGAAGAGAAGGACTTGGCTAATAATGCCAGTGGCGAAGCCAATGCAGTCCCATCAGCGATTGAAAATGCAAATGCTGGGAAAGAAGAGAGTGTTGAGGAAGTTGTAGCTGAGAATTCAGCTAGCCATGACGTAGAAAGAAGAGAGTATTGAGGAAGTTGTTGCTGAGAATTCAGCTAGCGGTGACATAGATCCAGCCAGAGAAGCAAATAAGAATGAGACTATAGTCGAGACCGAAGGTGGAAGCGATGATGCTGCAAACAGGTGAAAACCTAAGGAAAGTCTCCTTCGTGCTAATTAAGTGCTAGTGAGTATGTGCATTCTTTGCTTCACTTCAGTGGAATAGATATTGGATGAAATGTCACCTGCTTTGTGTTGCTGAACCATCTATTGTGGCCTGTGGGTATTCCATCAAGTGCATACTAGTTGCGATATAAAAGGTATCGATGGAGATAAAATCTCGGACTTTCTGTCAACTGCTGTTGGTATGCGTCACTCGCTGCTGGATGTATAATAAAGCAGCTACTAATCAAAAGCTCCTTTAAGCTTAGAACATTAGGCTAAACGTCGTTTTACCTAACAAATTTTGCCTGGTTCATGTGTGAACCTGGGGCAGACGCCCACTTCAATGGAAAACGGGAAATTTGCTAAAAAGTAATAAAAAGGAATAGGATGGGAAATGACTATATTTGAAGGAGAAGGTGAAGCATTGCTCTTGTACCAAGGACAAGACTCCACTTCAGATGATTTGGTTATGGAACAATGATATCAATACGCTTGATTCATGTCAAGTCTACAAACCCCATTTCCACTTCGTCTCCTTCAGAATAATAATCGGAAGTCGCATGATTGAAGCCTTTTATTGCTTTCTCTCTTTATGCAGTTGAGTTAGACCGTTTTACTAGAGTAGAGAGAGGGTGTTTGTGTGCATTGACGTGTGTACCGTGCGGCAGCATGCAGACGTATCATTATGTGTGATATGCAGCCTCGGATGGAGAGTAGTCACGATTGGCGTACTTCTTGCATTGCATGCAATGCATGGGCTAGCATATGAAATAAAGCGACGTTGATGTCCTTGTATTTCAGTCTTGACATTGTCAAGAAAGGTCCGAATTCTCGTGCGGTGCTACTTCGAGAATTGGATTTTTCACAAAGGATGCTGCTCCTCACACTACCCCAAGATGAAAGGACATACTTCCCGTCATGTCACAAATCCTGACCGTGTTTACAGTGAAAACGGCCTAACCATATGCCAAATTTGAAATGTCATCCTTCACAAGACCAGACGTGAGAATGAGAGTGGGACAATAACGCCCATAATAATTCAAGTAGATAATGCACGCTCGGAACATGCCCAATCACGAGGAACAATCTATTTGCATCTTCTCAGAAAAGCAAAAGAGAAGTTGTAATGTACCATAGATCTCAATCAGAAAAGCAATGGCAATATACACGCGCACGAACCGTCAGAAAATGCAATTTCTGAGGAGAATTATAATGTTATATGCATACACTAACTAGTTCAATAAATATAAGATTATTATGTACACCGATGGAATTACAATAAGATTGAGCCAAGAGGATTACATGCTGGCAACAATTTTAGGAATCTCAGCTTCGACCTCAGGTTCCCCATCAGAACTCTCGATGCTCGTCTGCAACACGAAATAAGAGCGTGAGAAAGAGATGTTTCTTCAGGGAAAGACACTTGTGACGTGAGAAGATAGCATTATGCACCTCTTGATCCTTTACTTTCTTTTGGGAAAGGTATCGATCGAAAGCACCTTTGCCATAGAGGATTTTTGCCCCATGTCCACGTCCCTCGATCCCAACCGCCTCTTCATCAACTACGACAGCATCAATTATGTCTTCCCCCGTTCTAACATCGGGAATCTGCAAAAAGGAATTAGGGAATATTAGGTATTTAATGAGACAACAAGAAACGTTGCAAATACCAACCTATGAATCAAGAATGGCTAACATATCACCAAACCAACATCTGAAAGTAATTGAAGAAACATTCAAACCCGAGAACTGTCGTTCTTGACTTAGCTACAAAAAATTTTAAACTGTCCTTATTAAGCCAACAAGCAAAGGGATTGATTGACATTACTGCTCTCAGAAGACCACTCAAGCGATCCCCAGGAGGAATATCAGAATTACCTCATACATCGCTTCCATCAGAATATTCTCCAGTATGGATCTTAGTCCTCGAGCACCAGTATTTTTAGCTATCGCCTTTCTAGCAATTAATCTCAAAGCATTATCAGTGTAGTGCAGCTTCACCTGCAAAACGCAATGTCTATGTGAAATCAAACAATCTAAATGACACTGGTCACACTGAACACACTAAAACAATTCTAAGCAGATCTTCTTCACATAAACTAGGAAGAAGCCCCTGCAATAAAACTTACGCCATTCATTTGGAACATCTTCCGGTACTGCTTTCCCAAAGCATTTTTTGGCTCCGTTAGAACCTACATGAGTTACGACAGAGTCATGAGATTGTAGAAAACAAGCTAAAATTGGAGCGACCCAAATCATGAAGTCAAACATTGTGAGTCTTATTTTGCTGCAGTCTTTAACTGCTTTCATGTTTTCTCCAAGGAACAAAAAGTCAATGCACATAGTCAGCAACGTTTCAACACTCTAAAAATGCTTGAACAGTGTGATATTTTGATAAAGTTAAAGACAGCATGAGGCAAACGAAAATGTGAGACATACAGCAAAATTAAAAACCAGTCAGTTGGTTGACTTCACATAATTAACCTCACAAATTTAAAGTACCAACTATAAAATAGAGTACAGAATTACCTCAACAAGTTGGTCCTCACTTAAAGCTGACAAACTGACAAGGACTGGGAACCGCCCAACAAACTCAGGTATCAGACCATATGATATAAGATCACTACTCTCAACCTGCCAAATAGCCCTAGTAAATGTGAATTTAACAAGCTTGGAAGATTACAAGCTGTTGGATGCAAAATGAGGACTAGCATGCACTTACAGACTCTAATAAAGAAGATGCCACGACTGCATTCGTAACATTGGAAGCTCGCATGTTCGCACGTACAGGAGCACCAAATCCAATGGACGAATCTTGACGCCTGCAGACCAATTTTTCAGGTAGTCAAGTACAAGCACATTTATAGTCAATTTTGAGGACATTAGAATCAAGGACTTTAGCATTAATATGACCTCTCAGAGATTGTCTTCTCTAGGTCAACAAAGGCCCCACCACAGATGAAGAGGATGTCCTTGGTGTCGATCTGTCAAAAAGAGAAAGAACAAAGTATAGGTTGTAAACCAGGATGTAATGAAGTACATGCTCATGATTTGTAATTCATTAAATTAATGCAGGTTGAACATACTTGAATATTGTCACCTCTAGGATGCTTACGAGCTCCCTTCTCTGGAACATTTACAACCTTTACAAGATCCAGAACAAAATGAATGTCAAAAAAAAAAAAAAAAAAAGTTCAAGATCAGACATAGTCAAGAATAATCACGGTAAAAGTTCCACCATTTGACAGACTCTGGAGGTGATAAGATCAACAGGCAGGATTTTTTCCTTTTTTTTTTCCCTTGTGTATATATATGTATGTGTGTGTTTGTGTGTTCATGATAGCACAAAGAGCTGCTTCAGTGACACTTCGTCACCTTGCCTTCCCATGACATGGAAACATAAGCGACGGCTAATTTACTCATTTTAGAGCTGGGGCAGAAAACACACTTACAGTCCCCTCAAGCATTTTAAGCAATGCCTGCTGGACACCTTCCCCAGATACATCTCTACTTATGTTAACACTCTCAGCCTGCAAGATAAAATAGGTGATTAAATCACATGCTTCTAAGGTTGAAAGGATTCAGTAAATTTTCAAGCAAAATGACCAAAGAGGGGAAGCACAAACCTTTTTGGTGATCTTGTCAACCTCATCAATGTAAACAATGCCCTGCTGTGCAGCTGCCACATTATAATCGGCAGCCTCACAAATTGAAGAAACAAGAAGGTAAGATCACCAGTTTTCACCGCAATGAGAACCATGACAGAAGATAATTCGTATATATACACAACTGCTGTAGCAAGCTAATACGGCATGGAAAACAGTGAAAAAACTAGCTTTTATTTTCTGTTGTTTTTACACAAGGAAAACTATTATTCTTGAGAAAAGGGAGAGGGCAATTAAAGGACAACCCATACAAAGAAGTTCGGCAGATGTACCACACTCCAAGACTGAAGAAATTTATGATAGGCATACATGTTTAAAGTAGAGCTTGGAGATTATGCCAGGACAAAAGAAACTTGAAAGGCCACACAAAGAAGGCCCAAAATCTCATGAGGAAGCAGCACTAAATCTGAGTAATAGCAAGCATAACTTTGGCTTGCTCAGGTGAAGCTTGAGCAGTTGGACCAGAAAAATGAAGGTGACTCAAAAGTAATGCGATAGATCACTACTGCTGTGAGAAATAATCCTAATGAGCTAGAACAGACAAATCCAAAGTAACTCCATATCTTACGGCTTGTGGTAGAATTGTCCTCATTCAAAAGAAAAAACAACCAAAAGGAACCTAAAGTGAAGATTACTAAAGGACTGTTTGTTTTTGATAAATCACAAGCAAAATGCACCTTTGTTGCTTTCACAACAAAATTTAAAATATTATTCATGAAAAATAATATATCTGTGAATTTATGGGGCAACATTTAGATGTTGAGAAAGTTTCAGATATTTTTAGACTAAAAAAGGTCAAAGTACAACTATTGTAGATTTAGATTAATCAAAAAAGTATAAAGTGAAAGTCCTTTAGGTACATGCCCTAAATTGCAATAGGCCATCTTAGCCCAAGAAAAGATGCAACCAGAGAAAGATAAAAATTCAAGTCAAGGGACAAAAGTTCTCAAAAAAAGTCACTCCTTTTTGGGAGAAAAACTTACTGTAAGAAGCTTATGCAATATGGACTCCACATCTTCCCCTACATATCCAGCCTGCAAGTTACAGTTCATGTCATTGCAAGTCCAGAGCTAAAATCACTGATAAACTTTCTCACTTTCGCAATTGAATAGGACAGCACATGAGAAGTTCAGAAATATGAATTCCAAAAGAAAATGACACAATTTCAATTCTAAATTGAGCCAAAAAGGGGGGAAAAACAATGATCCTAGCTATCCTAGTATCCTACTCTCCTAAAAGAACTTTAAAACAAATGGAATAAATCATCCAGTCTCTCCCCAGAAGTCTAAGATTAGGTAAAGAAGTTACTTTTCCACTGTCGATACCATATTGGTTTAACTCAATTAACACGAGCCTTCCCTGGACAAGTCACTTACTCCATATCGTCAAATAGTCAACTACTCAGCAAGAATGATGCAGAAAAAGTTACTGGTATCCATCTAAAAGGTAAGGTTCCAAATCAGCAATGCCTACTGAGAAAGACTAGGTACATTCTTGCATCTTCATAATTCCCAAAGCTTGTGAATATATGAGCAACTAGGGACAAATACTTGTAAAACATGAAGCTTTAATGTGTTCACATTTTTGCTCCATGCTGATGACAAAAAGATAAAATTAAGGGGCTACCAACTTGCCTGAGTCAATGTAGTTGCATCAGCTATAACGAAGGGAACATTCACAAATCGTGCTAAAGTTTTGGCTAGTAATGTCTTCCCTGTCCTTGAGACAACATCAACAGACAGTAAGCCCGAGAAGTAGTCAATTCATGGGATAATTAAATGACTGGAAGAGAGAAAAAAAAAAACTCTGTATGTTCTCTTATATTTATCATATCAACTGTCCAAACTCTGATTTAATATTCCGACATAATTGTAAGCAAAGAGAGATCAACATCAGTAACAGAAGAAATTAATAAGGCAGGGAGAAGTTTTTATATGCGAATTCAGTTTATACAAACTGTACTCTGGGTTATATTAACTTTTTGGATTCATGAAAGGACCCTAAGTTGGCTCAAATGAAGACGTACAACTAGACAATGCATTTCGCACTTGATCAGATAAATAATATTTACTTTATAGCTGAAATATTTACTAATTCACGTTTCTCAAGTGGGGATAGAAACTGATAGTGAATTACCTGAGCCTGTCGGCCCCATGAGAAGGATATTACTCTTTTCAAGTTCAACTAAGTCATCATCAGCAGACTGTGGTCTTGCATCCTCTGAATCTCCAGAAGGCCTAACTTCCAGAATGATGATGGAAGTGTCGAAGGATTAAACAATTTAACACAAAGAGTTAAGAGCACTAGAATTGAAACTAGTCAGGCGTATAGAGAAACACATGAAGGCTATGCTCCAATATTTCAAGGTCGTAGTGCTGGAGAACATTGGATAGACGTAAAGAAAGATCCATTGAGGATGATTAACCCATAATAAGTTCCAAGCCCTTATGGTGGCAAACTAAAAGTTTCACCGAAGCTATTCCGTTTCACATGCACAATATGGACAAATTAATTTGGTATCTTCAATGTATTGATTTGAAGTATTGTGAACAAACAGGTCAATGCTAATCCATCTTTGAATTATGAATGCAATAACAATTAAAGTTGCTCATTATCAGTTAATGGAAAAATGGCAACTCCCAAAAGAGAAATTCACCAAGTGAAAAGGAGAAATTCCCTAAAATATACATGAAAGCATGGCACAGTTCAATTGGACATTTAAATGGTTTAACATCAGAAGTGCGTGGATAACTCAACCAGGAAATATTCAGGTTCATATGAGTATACCATGAGTTATTAAGCTAATTACCTCTTCACAGACTCATGATATATCCTTTTGTAGTGATTGTAGACTGCAACGGAGAGCACCTGCAAAAGCACATGACAAGGAGGACCGTAAAAAATGTTTTTAACAGACTGAGAAACTATCTATACCTCCAAAGCTCTATAATAAAGTCCATCATATTTCCATTTATCCACACCTAATATCTTCTCACAGCCACACAAGTGTTTCCAGGCTAGCATATCTGGAGAGGGATCCCAAAAGTTCAAGTAACGCAGGAAACTTTCATATGATTTGATTCAGAAACCAGCATGAGCACTGAGTATCACCATGCTAAATCACCAATTACAATATTCTCATTCTGATAGGATGACAGAAAACCATTGGCTTTCCAGCGTTCACAAACAGTAAAAGCTTATTGCTTTGCAGCATAAAATACTAACTCGTTACGCAACTACAGGTAACTATAATACCTAAACAGATTCTTTGCTCCCAACTAAGGGGGAATTAATCTACACCGTTTGATTGTATTCCAGAAGCAATATTGCAATGATCAGCAACTACTGCTAATGGTAACCACTCAGATTATCAATTCAAAATAAGAAAAGAAGACATTGCTTTAGCAAATTAAGCTTCTCGACATCTATCCTTTTACATTTCATAGAGCATAAATAGTGAACCTGTAAAAACGCATTTTAAGTTCACCAACAAGCAACCAAGCATTACCTTCTTCGCTCTTTCTTGTCCAATCACAAACTTGTCAAGCCCCTTGCAAATCTCCTTTGGAGTGGGAAAATTGCTCCCCCAATTGGAGCCACCCCAGGACTCATCCTTGGGTGAATCACTTTCCGAACCCGACCCACCTCCTCTCGTCACGACGTACCCTGAATTCCCGAGCCTCACCGTAACTCCGCCCCCAGGAGGCTGCCACACCTCCGGCGGGTCCCCATTGGAGCTCGCCATGTTAAATTTCTCACTCCAACTTCTACCCCCATCATAATCCCCACGAAAATTACCTAATTCTTCCCTCTCATCACATGTTACGGCACCCTTCTTGGTACCAACAATCGAGTTAACCCTCCGATCACTCAAGAACTGCGTGCCCTGCTCGACGAAATCGCCGCGGAGCGTCACGGGCTTGAATGAAGTAAAGAGGTACGGGGTGTTGGCAAAGAACCTATCCCAATTGGAATGGCTAGCGCGGTGAGAATTGGGCACGCGGCCCGCATGCATCTGATTGTTGAACATAAAGCAGCGGAACTGCGAGGCCGCGAACGCCGCTGTTTCCCTGGAGGGCTTGCATTTGAGCACGGCGGCCATGAGGGCCGTCAAGAACTTCCCCGGAAAGCACAAAAAGCAGGCGAATTTCGTCAAGAAAGGTCGAGCTCAGCCGGAGCCCAGCTCCGAGTTCATACAAAGAGATGGAGAAAAATCGGAACTTGACGGATGGGTTGGGGACGATATGAGGTGAATCGAAAAGGGTGAGCGTCAAAGGTCATCAAAGCACGCAAAAGATTCGAGATTTTTTTTATGGGCTTTTTCCTCTGTTCTTATGGGAACGCAACGAAGAGTTGCAAGCGGACAAGGAAAGAGGAGATATGTTGAAAGAAGCCAAGGAGAAAGTAATGAGCAAACGCAAAGATGCGAGGGCCCTCGAGAATATCTAAGCGGTCTGATTCCGCTCAAACGACGCCGTTCGTTTTCGCGGCGAAAACGAGGTCGGCGTCGTTCCCCGGGTCCACGGAGCCGTGCCCGACGGCGACATCCATCCTTCCACGAGTGGAACGCATTCCTCTTCGCGGGGCACGTGCGACGCTGTCTTTAGGAACGTGCCTTTCTGTGTACTCCACGAGTCGGGACTCGGGATTTGACTTTTGAAGTCAGCTTGGAGTTGTAGGGAGCTGTTCATCAGTTCGGAGAGACGAACGAGCAAAAGCAGTGATCGAAAATGCGTAAAGGCTACAGCACCTGTGCTGTCACTAGTTTCCTTTTTCGCTTTGACAATGAAGTGCGTATTGTTACTAGTTTCATACAAAACCGAAGTTGGTATCATCTTCTAATAAGTTAATCCTTGGACATAACGTGCATCGTGATTACTTCATACTTGGTATGCAATCGGTTTGATCTAAGAGAACAAGTCTTGGCGATAATTTCTTGGTTATTTGCAAATTCAATGCTCTGCGGCCGTCGCTTATGAAATGAGCAGCTTTAGACTGACACAAGTGAAAGCAGGTGGTGTTCATTACACGTCCTGCATAATGTATATGGCACTTTCACCTTCTACTATAGTTGGATTACGAGCTTACTCTGAACAAAGAATGTCATCCGGTTACGTGTGAATATAACCTCTCGATTGTCAATGGAGCATGTACCAAATTTTCGATGTCTTGACATACAAATATTTACAAAAAATCTCACTCTCTGACACTGCTTAGGACGGAGACATTTCCGACAGATAGTCCCTTCCTTATCTCGGTCTCCGTTAGCTGAACTACAAAACTAGGAGGGGGGATGAGGCAAAATTCAGGGAGCAATACTGGAATTATCGGCTTCAAGAGTACAGCAAACGACTTCGAAGATGACAATCCTACACACATGAGTTGACTGTCATTTGTTCAATTTCCAGGGTCACTTTGCCAAATGAAAGTGTTGACGTACTTACGAGAATGTGCTGAGGTTAAAGGCCACGCTGATCCTGATTAAGTTTAGTTGTCAGAACTTGGGCCTCACTTACAGCATAACTTGCTGAATAGATCGCCATCTTCTTCACCTACAAAAAGGGAAAAGGTAACGAGACTTGATTTGGTATTTGCAGCGATACAATCAGATTACCTAGAGCAGATATTACTGTAACAACTAAAAATGTGATCTTTCCACAATATGCTGATCGATATTTCTAGTCATGGCATGCATGCTAGAAGCAATATCAAAGTGTACCGTCTTCGTTTTGATTCATCTTCATTGTCAACCTCACAAACTCAGTCATTTGACTTTTGCGAATTATTGGCTATATACCAATGACTGAGATAACGCAAATCAAGTGAAAAACCTGATGAATGGTGTGAAATCACAGTTTATGATATAATATAAAGCAGCACCATGACAATGTACCTCCAGTTTGTCTTCCTTCGCTCTGTGGTCCCTCGGAAGCTTGCGGAATTCTTCAGTTAATCTTACACATTCTTGAACATTTTCAGGGGATACGAAGTCGAGGGCCACTTTAATACACGACTGTACAGTATGAGAGCATAGCTAAGTGAAAGAAGCAAACTTACATAGAAAGAAAATCAAAAGTAAGTCAAGAAGTTCTGGATAAATTTTAGAGAAGTTTGCCTTCTTTGAACCACGATCTTGTTAGTGCAATCAAGAATAATAAAGCAAGATCAGATTAAATATAACAAGTCTTTCCCTTTCTTCTCTTCCAGTACAGAAGAGTTGGCTCTCAGCGAGGATCATGGCAATTTATTCACATACTTAGGACAGTTGATCCATCTCGTTCTGAGATTAGCAGTCTTACCTGTCTGTTTCTCACTTGATGCGGACATCCTGCAGGAATGAGAACAGCCTCACCAAGTTGTTGCTCAAACGTCCAAGGTTCAATGTCTGAAGAGAGTTCACGCGTAAGAACTGTCCCTGGCTATAAATCTATAAACAGAAGGAATTACAAATAAATAACTTCACATACGGTATTCCTCTTTCAGTTGCTTCTTGTGCCTCTCGGTTAAGTAAAGAGTTTGGTCGTGTATAGGATGAATAACCTGCAACAGTCACATCAACCGAGTTTAGAGAATATAACTTCACTTTTAGCTTGGCAAATTAATTTTGGAGCCAAATACCCACAGATTCGACGGGTAGATTGTTGATGTGGCGAAATTCTTTCCAATGTCTTTGCAAGTACTCGACTAGTTTGGGGACATCCTGCCGACGGAAAATATCCCAAACAGCACCTCCAAATGATTCCTCTAGATCATCGTCTTGAATAACTTCTTCAGCAATGCTCAGGTTGCGCTTCAAACCTGCATCTCTCATCTCATCCTCGGGAAGAACTGATTCTGATGCGCTTTTACTGACCCTATCACATGGCTCCTCACCTTCATTTCTCACAGACGAGGAGAGGGATTCATGGACACTAGGATCACTAGTATGAGCACGTAACGCATCTCTTTTAGATGTAACCAACTTATTTTGCATCCAGTTAGTGAGGTCATCAGGATCTTCCGCTTCATGTCTCTTCTGGAGAATGTTTATGGCTGTACGCTGCCACTGAGCTATATTTACTCTGCTAGTGTGCGTCAATACATTGATCTGAAAACATGATGTTATTGTTTAAGCTTTCAAATTATGATATACAATCTTCAAGTATAGGTGAGAAGTTTGAGAGTTTTACTGAGAATAAAGTATTTGGAAAAAGCGCATAGCAAAAACTAGTGAGAGCAAAGTGCCTGCTAGTAATGTTATTATTCTATGCAAACGTAAGAATGTATTAAAAAGAGAAAGTCCTCATGCCTCTAAACATGTGAGCATTTAATGGTCAATTCTAATTCACTTCACTTGCAAGTTGCATATAATAAGCATATGCAGTGATTACTCAAAGCATTGAAGCACACCGCATCAGAAACGTCACAGTGAAGCTTTGTAACTGAATCGCCTCTTCCAAGCTCTTTTGAAAATCCATAGGCGATAAATGTTTTAGGTCCCAAGTCAGGCTTCACAAATGCAGGAAGCTTCGTGGCAAGGTTCAAAAGACCAGATCTTGGATGAGTATAATCCACATAAGGAAGCATTGCAATGAATTCGGCCCCATGCCTTGGCAAACACTCATCAAATGAATTCGATGGTGGCCAATCCTTCAATTTCAACATCTCTGGCCACCCATTTTCATACCTGCGACCCTCTAGGTAGCCCTTGAAGAACTGAAAAATGTTGATTCCAACCTGCAGCACCAGAAACAGACAGCAGTGTTTATCCTGAAGTGTAAAGGCATGCTATGCATTTTTCCATATATAAAATGCAGTCTCAATATCTGTTAAGATCGTCAGAAATGTTCAGATGGACGAAAGCAGGAAGAAGACCTTACCTTTTTGAAGGATCTACTTGATGAGTGCATGGAAGTCCTGAATTATTCTATGTGAACTTATACAAGCATCTTATAAAATCTCAAGCAAATTATCTAGACAGGCATGAGTTGTTGACTTGAGCTTAAGTTTTTCCTATCTTAGATACTTGTCTGGGCTTAAGTGTAGTTTTACTCATTGACTGAGTCGAAAAAGTACCGAGGAAAGATAGCCATGGAGATATTCATTGACCTTGCCAAAGAGATCCTAGGAAAACAGGAACTTCCATTCTTTCTACTGCAATATATCATCACTATTGAAGTTTGCACCTTGAATAACGAATGATGATGTAATGGAATCCTCCGTTCAACCATAGCTTACATTAGACCAATTAGCAGATACCATTAAGCGAGAAACAAGATAATACAAACTCACAAGCTCAACTAGCTTAAAGTTGAGACCTACCTCACACCAATCCAGGCAATCAATGGCCTTAACAACATGAGCATCCTCCTTCAATACCTTTTGCGCACCCATAAATGCCCTCCACATTACCATTGGCTCCCAACTTAGTCCAGACGTTTTTTGTAGTAGATTTCTAACAATGACAGGCTCACCTTTGACCCAGTGAGTTTGAAAGTGCTTATGTCCATCATCTTTCAAGTGAAGAGCATCGGGACAGTACAAAAAGTTATCATGACTGTTCTCTCGATAAGCTGCCTGTCTTCTTTCGAGTTTCCCACTTAATGTAGAATCAGTGGAATAGCACGATATACATCCTTGGGAAAATTTAGTCTCCAGGGACTTGTAATTTAGCATCAGCTTATGCGCATTGTCTATTATTTTTTCTATAAAATTTGCATCAAAGATCCGTCTCAATTTAAGAATCCCCATACCGCAACCTCCCTGTGCTTTCAAAGGACAACGGATTGAACCGTCAGTTTCTGCTCTCCAATCATGGAAGTCAAATTTTGTATTGCCTGCATAATTGGTCAGTGAGGAGGTCAATTTGCTCTCATGACCATGTTGTTCCCCTTTCACAGATGGTATCTGGACACCCAGCTCCGTAACTCCACTCTGCAATCTTTCTGGTTCAGTTGATTCTGCCTCATCAAGTCTTCTCAGCTCCGAACAGCAAGTTAGACACAGATCATATGAGCAAAAAGGGTTGGGGCAGCTTCTGTAGAAATTGATGATGGATGTGTTGCAGTTATCACTGTTGAAGGAAATTGCATGCAGAATTACAAATTTATACACATCCGAATCACTCAGAAAACATATTGATGGTCTATAGAGAGAATTCAAAGGAAGAAAGAAATAAAGAGACCAGCCATCCCTGGTTTATCATGGAGCTATTTTATATAATGCTTTTCAGTATATGACTCAGAAGCCTGGCTATGATGGTGAACCAGGGTCATACTATATAAATCTACCACAAGTCATAAGGTTGAAGCACGTTAATGCTATATATTAATATCAGCAATCAGGAAGACCTGAACAGGATCTACCAGTACACTCGATCATCGTCATCCAGTAGAGACTTCGGTATATCTTCCTCCACCACTTGATTTCCTATGAACAAAAGGAGCAGACAAAATGCCTTATTCACGCTCGATGACAAACTTTTGAGCAAATAAAGAGAACCAAACGAGCAGATCTAATACCACAGATTCTAGCCTCTGCATCTAATTCAGAGACTTGCTCTTGTTGCATATACTTGAGGAGAGGCAAAGTTTTGTCGAGCATGTAAAGCAACTTCTGCAGCTTCATAGAACTATCCTGCCGGTCCTCCTCTGCCTAAGAGAAACCAATATCTAGTTTGGAATGACACAAGCACTGAAAACAGACTTCTGGTGCAGGAAGTGAAATGAAGAAAGCAGACAAAATGCAAAAGAATATGGAAACTAACCCTAAGAACAGAACTTTTCCTGAGGCATCTTCTACAGTTGCAATGGCCGAGGCAAAATGGGCATTCCTTCTCCACGTCTTGTTTGCTTTTCCCTGGGTACCTATTCAATCAAAAAATGATTAGTCCCTTGACTATGGTCACGTGACATCAGCTTAACACAATGCAAATCAATCTAGAAAACTTCAAATGAAGCTTGCTAATTTTGATTTACTTAATACATGCAGCTACTCTTTGTTTGAATGGAATAACTTATATACTATACCACTTTTCAACGCAGTCGGAGCAATAGCGCTTTCGCTTGCATCTTGAACAAATTACGATCCCACTTCTGTGACTCCTCAAGCACTGATGACACATTGAACTCCTCTTCTTCATTTCACGATTCCTATGATACTGAAACAGAAACCAGATAATTCCTAATTCCCAGGATTCTGTCAATTTTGTCACAAACAATGTTGCTGACATTGTCATAAAAAAGAAAAAATACCGTTACGTTTCAAGAATCCTGGGTCACCAATACAACGTTAAAATGAATAAGGATGCTTCTTATGACAAGCTTTGGGACAACTTACTGATGATCTTGAATTTCCAACTCTCCTGCCACTAATAATCTTGACCATTCTTTCTCTATTCGTCCGTTTGACTACCCTTTCTGTGCCGTGAGAAGACCAAGCTTTCTCGAGGAATAGAGTCCTCTTGTTTTTTAAACCCTTTGGTCTGCCTCTGGCCCTTTTAGGCTTTAATGTCTCCAACCCAGAATGACCATTTTCCTTGTAATCTCCAATCTTGCCCTCTAAACCTCCATCAGCACTAGCAGGTTTCCGAAGATTCTTCGACTCCTTGGGCCGACCTTTTGAAATCCCAATTTTCCTCTCTTCATGCTCAGTACCACCTGCATAACCCCCATTAGCACCATCCTCAAAAACCACTTGATTTTTAGCAGTAGCAAACTTCCGATTCTTCGAACCCTTTGGCCATCCGGGCTTTCGTCGTACCACCTCAATTTTCCCCTCTTCATGCTTAGCGCCCACTGCGTAACCCACATTAGCACCATCCTCAGAAACCACCTCATTTTTAGCGGTAGCAAACTTCTGATACTTTGAACCCTTTGGCCGTCCGCGCTTTCGTCGTACCACCTCGACTTTTTCCTCTTCGTTTTCTCCGTGCACTTCTCCATCTTTCACGCGGCCCACATTATTGACACAAAACAACTCATCATACCTAGGAGCAGCTTCCTGATTTTTGCTAGTTTTATGAGTGGCTGGTTTCCGATTCTTTGAGCCCTTCGGCCTACCGCGCTTCCGCTTTAAAATCTCATTTTGGCCCTCCCCGTTCTCAGTTGTCTCTCCTTTCACTCCACTGACTCCCTCATGACCTACATTGTTCACACGCAGATTCTCAAGCCAAGAAAATGCTTGGTCCTCTGCAATTCCAAGACCTGCCTCCTCCTTCTTTCTCCTCTCCCTCTTCTTCTTATCCTTTGAACCTTTTGGCCTTCCTCTCTTTGCCTTCGGACACACACTCTCATTCCCATCGCTGGCCAACTCCTCCTCCTTCACAGTCCCATCGCCAACTCTCTTCTTGTTCTTCGATCCTTTCGGCCTCCCTCTCTTCCGCCGACCACCATCTCTCTTGCTCTCACCACCATCATCACCACCACCACAAGACCCTCCACCATTCCCCACCTCCGGCACTCTCCTCCGGCGGCCCACGACGGAGACGTCGCCGGAAAACCGCTTCCTCCTCCCGTTGGCCCCAGCAGCTGCACGAGCACCGGCGGCGCCAGCGCTCCTCCGCATTCTGGTGAAATACAGCAAATGCTTCTCGCAGTACTTCTCCCCGCTGACAGCACTCTCCCTGCACCGCCAGTTGGGCGTGCCGGTTCTCGCGCACCTCCGGTGCACCTCCGGCGAGTCGGCGTCCATTTCAAGAATCCGGGTCGGTCGGAATGAAGCTCAAGCGTGTGGGGCGAGCGGAAAGGAGGGGTTTTGAAGGCTGGCTGTGGGATCAGCAGCTGCTTTCACCTTTCTACCAGGAAAGCATTGATGGTGGGGACTGCAGTGACCGGCTGAACGGTGGCCCCCCAAAAAAAGCAACCGTGTCAAGTCGAGTCAATCTTGCAACTCCATTTCGGTGGCACATTAACTGGCCCAAGTCTCTGATACGAAAGAAAATTTGGAAGATCTCGAACGACTTACAGGTATCAACCACATCCGTACGATGTATGGAATACCTTTGTCGTCTTCTTGGTCCCGCCGAGGCGCTCATTATTGGAGTTATAAATTCCGCCGTACGTTTCTGAAAGTTACAGTGATGATGATGGCGACGATATAGATTGCCTTCTGCAGAGTCGACAGGATTCAGGATTCATATGGGGACCGCCATGGGTGGGCGAAACGCCGACGTAGAATACTAGACCGGCATCAAGCCGTTGCATAACTCTGTTCAAAACAAACGAACAAACCAACGAACATAAACGGGCTCGTCGGATAAACTACCTCCGGATCTCCGAAATTGTCACGTGTATTACCAGACCAGAATATTAAGAAAAAGGGAAAAAAATGAATTTTTTAATGTAAAATTAGTGGCCTACAACCCTAAAAAATACCAACTTTAACTTTAATCCCAATCGAACTAAAAAAATTTCAATCCTAATTCTATCTTAATTTTTTTTCTCGTAAAAAGCCCTTAACTTTTTTTTAAGATAAACATTTTAAGATAAGTCCATATTATTTTGTGTGCGTGCACACACATATATATTGTAAATTTATTGTGCCCTCATTCATTAATTTCTTAAATTTAGCATAGCAAAATAATATACATCTAAAATGGATATGTGAAATATTTTCAGATAAGTTTGTGAGCTTGACACTTAGAGACATTGAGATTTTAAAAATAGTTAGAAGGAAATCAACAAGCTAATGGATAGAAACTTGCTCAGAAACATGGACGGAGCTATAATGTACTATTGTGGACAATGTCATATCGATTTCACATCGTCATCATCTCTCGATGAAATTTTTCCAAATTAAACATCGGTCCATGACAAACCTTAAGTTATAAGGACAGGGAAATTAGTATAGAAAAATTACAAATATAAAAAGTGCAGTCGTGTGAAGCGAACCGTATTGCTCCGTAATTTGCAAACGTAAAGAACAGCAAACGAGCGCAAGCTCCGACACTCCAAACTTCTTTCCACAGAAAGGAACGAGACGCAAGAATGTGGGGGGACCGATGCTAGACAGATTCCCATGAAGCGACCTGACAGGGCATCGGACAGAGAATTGCGGAAAGAGAGCGCGCTTTATCTTAATCCAAGATTAATTAGTCACTAAATGCTCTATTTTAGAAATAATTTGTCCATTTTCGAATGGTCTGGTGATCTATGGAGCAACGTGGGACGCTCGCACCCAGGAGAAACATTAGAAAAAGTTAAGGTTGTACGCCGCCAGAGTGACAAATGATAGTACGGCGAAGACGCTTTTACCTTAAAAGTCGCTTGCTTGTCTGTAATCATCTGTACCGTCCGCTTTCTTTTTTTGTCTGCCCATTTTCCTTAAAAGAAGAACCCATTCTAATTGAGAATTTCAAAATTAAACCGCCCCAAAACAGTCGTGTAAGCCCCATCGTTTCTAGTAAGTGCGTTCCACAAGTGCAGAGAGTACTATAGTCATGATAATCGAAATTTTATCTGAGATCACGAAAAGCACCTGCAAATATCGGGCATCTTCATTGGCATTGATTTTGAAACTTACGATTCAGGGGATAGATAGATGAAGCGATGCCTCTTGACTAATGATTCCGGAACATCAATCCAACAAAGAGGACAGAAATGTTCAACTTACGGTAACAGTTTCAATTCCAAAAAATTGGCAGCCACAAAAAACACCCAGCGATTCTCTCGTTCTCTTTCATTTGCTCGGCATAGACAATTATCCCCTGTTTCCAAGGCTGGAAATATAAGACTTGAAATAATTCACGAGGAAATGGTGGGGTAGACCTAATTATCCGGGCAGAATTCCACCGTCGGACAGTGATTTTTCATGAAAGCCTCGGCTGTGTCCATTACTTATAAAGTCCTTATAGTCTTCCCAAAAAATCGCCGCTTATCTTCCTCGCAAGCTCTTGTAATCTTACGTATCTTGCATAGGGTCACTCTCAACTCTGACATAGCCTCTGAGATCTGCATCCCGACTTGCGTACTCCCCGGCAAAGTATTTATATGAATTTCAGATGTGACAACAGGAAAGATTATGTCTGGCTTCCTGAAGAGGCAAAATGGTAAACCAGGTCACTCATAGCAGTTAATGGAGATATCCTTCCTTAAACATGAACTAGCAGAAGCCGTAATAATCAACAGAGCATGTAGTAATAGTATGGTGTTGTGAAACTTGCTTAAGATTATGAAACACATAGAAAAAACAACCCACAGGATATTCTTGCTACTGCAACAGCTTTTACAGCAAAGAAACAACATCCTTGATCAAATTGAAGAATGATTGACTACGCATCTAAAATGTCTCTCTACCTTTTCTCAATCTCGAAGAAAATGCGAAGAAGAATATTTAGCTTGATCACTGACTATCAGGAATAGCAACCAACTTCCTTTTCTTTTTTAATTTCAGTTAGGTCAGACCCTAGTCACAGAAATTTTATAGTTACTAACGACATCTGGAAAATTGGAGGGAGAAACGGAGATACCAGAAGCCTAGAGAAATCAAGCCGTCCTCTCGTATTATTCCACCATCCAGTGATATAGCACCGTGTTCTATGCAGACAGAGGCCTGCTTCATGTGTTCTCTGGTGTCATAAACCTGTAACTTGCCAAAAAGCCGATAAAATAGTGTTTCTCGTAGACCAAGGCCTTCGGTTGTTCTTGTTGCCAAATGATCAAAGTCTATGTTGACCATGTTAACTGCATATCCTACGAAGCCTGGAGGGATTTCTCCACAAGGTAAGGTAGGATAAGGCAAAGCCAGTTTCCTTTGAGGATCACAGCCTTCAATCTCTCCTCTGTATGGGCTGCCAAAGGTTTATTGCAAATGAATGAGGAAATGCTTTCGAGAACTCAATTAAGTTGGTAAGGAATATGATCTTCCATAACAGTAAATGTTATAAAATTATAAAAATACCACTTATGTACCTTATTTCCTCAAGACATATGACACGAAATTCACCACTAACAGACTTGCCAAGTTCAGCTGCTTTTGCATAAACGGCATTTTGGAGATCAACTTCTCCGTTTTTGTCATATGTCTCGAGACTAAATGCCGTCTCAGAGTTTGTGCACACGATCCCGAGCATTTGATCTTCACCCAGATACTTGGCTAAGATCCTCCAAAATGGAAAATACAGCTCTAAGTATCAATTTGTCTAAAATGTGAAAAGGGGATTCACAACATTGAACAAGTGGGTCAGATAGAAGGGTCAGTGATAGTTTGCCTGCTAAGCTCAATATTGCAAATTGTTCCAAGAAGTGCAACCACACCAATGATGCCATCTCTAGATCTTCCATGTGGTCCTTCTGAAGCAGAATTTCTGATCAGTTCACAGAGAACGGAAGCTGCCGAGCCATCTCTGTTTTCTACCATGTCTATCATTTCCTCTTTGGCGAAAAAGCAGTCCACAATGTTCAAAGGGGAAGGCCCTGCATAAACTGAAAAAGTTGGTCATCCCCATGGACCTAACTTAGTGATGTAGGTCCTACTTGTCACAATTGGATTTGCTAGGTAAAATGAATAATCGCACCCCAGGTATTTTGGTGAAAAGCAACCATTAACTGAGCAATCATTTTCATCCTTACTCGATTCAGATCTATATATATTGTATGTTGGAGTAAATGGCAAATCGTTCTTTAAAAAGCATCGCATTTCTCTCATCTAGAGACAAACATGATAATATGATGAGAGAGTCATAATATGACAATAAAAACATGGATTTATATTCTTTAAACTTTCCAAACTAAGTAGCCATTGGTCACTGATATTGACAAGCCCACAAGGACAAAGAAATGCGCGTCATTGCAAAACAATGTTGCATGCATTTATCAAAACCAATTAATATTCAGTAATAGCATTAACCAAGACAAATCACCTCCTAACTCCACCAAAGATTGCTCTATTTCAACCTTCCGGTCATGCAGCAACTTCAGTACCCTTTCCCGATGTTCAATGCGCAAACGAGTTTCCTCAAGAACCTGTGAGAGGCAGTAAGTGTAAGTCACAAGGCACAACTGACCACATAAGTATGTGAGAATGATGGGCCTTAGCTGCAACTAACTGACCTCATTAGAACATGAGAGAAGCTTAAATTTAGAATCTTAAAGCCAGGTACTTCAAGAATAATTACGACTTCAAGATTACAATAGGAATTTACCCTTTCCTGATGTTCAATGCACAAAGCAGATTCCTCAAGAACCTGTGAGGAGCAGTAATTGTAAGTCACAAGGCACAACTGACCACATAAGTATGTGAGGATGATGGGCATTAGCTGCAACTGACCTCATTAGAACATGAGAAGCTTAAATTTAGAATCTTAAAGCCAGGTACTTAAAGAATAGTTACGACTTCAAGATTAAAATAGGAATTTACAAACCACAAATAACCAGATTTATGAGAGGGATGTACTGTGCAATAAAGATCCAACACAATACCTCATTCTTGATGATGGAAAGTACATTCCCTATATCATTAGGGGTTGATGTGTCCTGTAGCATCATTATATTCGTATTTGGACATAAGGTTTGAATCTCATGCTGCAAATCTGAAGAAGGCTGAATGCCAATCTGCGTATACAAATCAAGTTCAATAAATGTACCACTGCAAATTACCAACACATTACCAAAAATAAAACGTTGCGACCTTGATGCTCAAAGATAACTCTCGGTGACGAGAATGAACAGCAGAAAAGCTAAAGCAACCAGCATCTTGAGGGACAGTAAGAGAAGGAATAGTGCATCGCCCCTTTCGGAAAGCATATAAAGTGGCTGTTTTTGTAACGGATGAGTCCAGTTTTATGGAAAGTGTATGAAAATGGCCATTTTCCTCATCATTGTGGATATTCTCATCGAGATTACCCTCTGTATCCACAATTTCGAAGACGAAATTCTCTAGTTGGGAACCAGCCGCACAAAGCTGAGGCACCTGTAAATCATGCCATCATTAAAACAAGTTTCTGAAATCGAAATCATTGTGCAACTAGAAGCAGAAGACTATACTAACTGGTTCTGCAACTCTGAGCTCCCTTTTTTCTGTTTGGAGCTCTTCCTTGAATATTTCTTCACCACCGGCTATAACAGACAGCGATACTGTATGCAGGTAATGAATGTAGATACCCCCAGACAGTCAGTAGTTGCTATAAGTTTGAAACTTAAAACTTGATATTACAACTATTGAAGCTTCACTTTCAGCACAGCTGCTAAGTGATGACAACATGGAATCTATTGGAGTTTCCTTCAATGTAGTGAAATGTGAATTCATACCCTCGAATGAACTTAACAAAATAGATAGTTGTTGGTAAAGAAAATTGCACCTTTTCCAGATGCCTGGCACTTCAATTCCTTATTATAATAGTTTAAAATTATGAGAACATTTTCTTACACATACAGAAACATAGACTTCGACCAAACATTTGGAATCACTATTATTAAGGGAACATTACATTCTCAGATCCTTACTCATCTCCCTACCCACAAATCTGATTACTGAATCCATATTAAATCTTTAGCAAAATTATTATGATAGATGCTGCGTGAACATGAAATACAAACACCATAATTTTAGTTCCTAGCAATAAATATCATCAACTGATATGTCCCAGAAGCAAGATTAAAATAAAACACCTTTGTGATAAAACTATGTGATTTCAAGTCCACACCGCAGAAAGTCTGCACTCCAAGAAAAAGGACCTGTTATTTACCTCATAAATTGGGAGTACCCAAATCTTTGTTTATAGGTATCATGTTAAGCTTCAATTGATCAACGCTACAATGAATAACTAAAGTAGATTGACCTGGAGTGTAAACTATACTAATTGAATAAACTGTATGGTCAATGCATAGGTTGAAGAAATAAAAGGTGACTCAATGTAATTCTCTTAAAATTAATTAATCGAATCTACTAGTTGTATTAATGCAATCCCTCCTTTGAGTCAATTATAACAATTAGTATGGTAAATTGAAACTCAAACTTTGTTGTCATTACAGTAAACCTCAATATATGTGTCAATGATGCTACCTCTAATGTTTCTTATGTTTTGCATAATGGCTAAATTCTTCCCATTCTCAATTCAAGCAAGGTTAAAGTAATTTCATCAAGAGACATGAAAAAATTCAAAAAAAAGAAAAAAATATATATGAACAACTTTTTGGTTTATACTAGCAGGAGTTTTTGAACCCTCATCAAGGAAAAGGAATTAGTTTGAAAGAATGAAAACAGATATATATTAGTTTAGAATAAGGATGAAACTTTTCAGTAATAAAAAGTAATAATGATAGGCTGAGTATGTTATTATTTTATTATAGAATTTTTTAGTTATTTGCTTCTTGTAACTTCCTTAATTATATTGAGAGCAATAAGTCCACCCTCAGTTCAAAATAAACTGCATTGATTTAATGGCAGATGTAGGAACTAAGAAGTTAGTTGTGATAATCAAAATTTAGCACTTTTCAAGAGATTAACGGGCTTTGTGTAGAAAAGAAAATGCCCTATCAATGATGAATCCCATAATAGTTTACGACCTGATTTTAATGGTAGAAGGTTGGGATTATAATTAAGACCATGAAGGGGCCGCATTTTCAAATGGCCATAGGCCTAGTAGTAGCATTCTTGGTTGGAGGCTCAATCAGCAAATAAATATGTAATCACAAGCCGAGCTACAAAACTGCAAAAAGAGAAGGAAATATGCCTGAGAGTAAGTCTTAGCATACCACCTGCCCCCTAAATGGTGAATACATGGTCAATCTACCATGTTCATTAAATTTAGATATAGCTTGTGAAAGTTATTGCAAGAATTTGAGCTATACTCTACTCTACTGTACTTGATGTTCTTTTGCAAACACAGTTTTCTTCAACTAAAGATTACCCAGAAAAAGTTAGAAGAGATCAAAGTAAAAGTTCAAGCTACAAACTCAAGGTTCATACCATTTTGATTGAAACCTGCAGTAACTTTCAACATGCCACTGAGATGAACAAATCCATCACGATCCACCTGAACAAGAAATTTATTCCATTCTCTTAAATAATTTTCGACAGAGGCTAACCCATCAGCAATGCATATGCTGTTCCAAATATGGTATGAATACACAATACACCTCTAAAATGCGCCAAATCTTTTTGGGCCACTGACTTGCTATTTCATTGCTTGAACAGTTTATGCCCTATATCTAAAAGGCCAGCAGGGTCATTCCCAATAATAACAACAGAAATGTAGGTAAATGTGGGAGCAAAATCACCACAAAGTTCCTGTTGCTTCAGTTAAACGGTCTCATGCACCTCATATGCAACTATGGAAAGATAAGTGCCCTGACTAACTTGCTGAATCGGTGTCAACAAAGGCCATCTTTGAAGCTTTGTTTGGGAGAGTGGAGGGAAGAAAATTTAGGTGTGACTACACAAAACTTTGAATTTTCCTTCCGAACTCTCACAAAATTCCAAATTCTTACCTACCCACTTTCCGCCCAAATTTTCATTTCCCCCATTTTCCTTCATCTCCCAAACATAGAATAAGAGAACAAATAATTAATTACAGAATATACGCAATAGCACCGCAGGGAATCTGGGAAAGCACATCACCTTGTGCTTTTTACCCATCTGATCTTTAATGGAAAATCCCTCAACCTTCAAAAGAACTTCAGAGCCCTTCAAAGCATGATTTCCATAAGCATCAAACATCTGAAGGAAATGAATCAAACGAAAGACATAAGCAAGGGTGGCAAAAAATTTCTTCTGCAAATATACAGCGAAATATTAGCTTATACATAATGATATTCCAGTTTGGACCATGTTAGCTTACACTCCTTTTTCTGTTGTACCGTGAAGTTCTACAAGGTACGCAATTAAAAGGTTCAAAGAAGTTCTGTCTCAGAGACTTGTTATTTTTCTATTGAAAAGAGAAAGACCAGGCCTCAATTTCCATCCAATAAAATACCTTATGAAAGACTAAGAACTATATACATGGCAAGTAAAATAATTGCCATTGCGATCAGGAAAATGCACTGAGGACCACGACTATGCAATATGTGCACACTAGTAACAGTCTGCACATGATTGAGTATTGTCTCGTACAAATAGTGCTAGAAACTCCATTCACAATTGGGCTTAAGCACAAGGCTTGAGAGGATGTGCTTTTACCTCCAATTTGAGTTCTTGTACTATGCACCCAGGAAGCATTTGGATACTTTGCATGGATGGATGTGCCAACACTCGCCGCACATGTCCAGGAATAACTATGAGAATGTCGAGAAAATATTTTCCAGGCATATCAATAGCTAAACAATTAACAAATCTCGCGCTCATGCCTGTAAAGGAATTTAATCCAGAATGCAATACCTTTACATGGAATAGAAATGGACAAAGATTCATCTGGCGGACATAAAAGCATTGTGCCCTCATAGTTTGGCCGGATGATGTCTAAATCCCCGCTTTCTATTAGTATATCCTACACAATCAGTAAATCTGAGTTACCACAACAATGCTTGAGATACTACTGTATCTCGATAGAATTAAATTTTAGTAAAGTGTGCAAATCTGAGATGGGCCGGACATATTAAATAGATGTGCATGGCACCTTAATTCTTAGAGTCCTTTTGTCAGATGAAAGGCCTGCCTTCGTTTTCTTTACACAAATCAACATGCCTTCGCCCATCTTGAATTGCAAATTGACTTTTGGAGTTGATGGGAATGGAATGAGGTTCCCATATATGTCATAACATGCAACCTCTAAAGGAGGAAAGCATGATCCAACCCTGTCAAAATAGCCAACAAATTACATTATAAACCTGGAGCTCCACATACGCAACAAAAGAACAAAAGTTGGTACTATCAAAAACTTCTTACCATCCTTACCTGACTCTAAGATGCTCATTCTTATCATAGCCCAAAAGTTGCCAGCTTCCAACCTCAGCAGATGCAAGAACTGTCACTTCTTTTTCATAGTTTTTACAGCTTGTCTCATCCTGATCAAAAGTACATATCAACAAAATGATGTTTGAGAGGTATTACACAATAAAAAGAGCATTTAGTGATAAATTTTGTCCCTGTTTTTTTAGCTGGCAGAAAAGAGTTAAAGATGCTTGCTTACCATATGAAACAGAAATTTATATACACCAGATTTCTGAAATAGTTCATGAGACTTGTGCTGCAAGGAAAAGATGTATAGACCATGAAATCCTCTATAACAAGATGGTGTCACGCGAGATGAATAAAGATGACTTTCTCGATCAAAATCGCCACTGAATTTGACTTCCATTGACATTTCCATTTTATTTTTGACAATGTACTTCTGATCCAAGTTCTTCGGAGCAGTGGAGTGACTGAAATTTGTCGGCCGAACAACAGCTACAATTTCCTTTGGAGGGTCTTGTCCAGCAGGAATGGGTGCATGAACTGGTAACGCCTGAAAACAAAAAGACAAAAAAGAAAATATGAATAGGCTAGTAATATAGACGGAGGACAGATAAATCAATAGTATCCTGGGGTCAGCGGTTATTCTAAGGAGAAGGAACACAATATGTAACATCATGCAGAAAATCTCCTTAGCTCTTAAACCTTTCAGACCGACAGATTTCACCTAAATGCTATAAAATACTCGAACAAGGTTATATAGGATGCTTCAAGAAATACTTTCTGCAGTCACCTGTGAATTGAAGATCGATTTACAAACCCCAATTAGACACGTACCTCATGAATTCCTAACTCTTCACATTGGTTGGCATCTAGCAAGTCAATCGAAGATGGAGCTTTCAAGCGTTGCTTCTCCAACTGGCACTCCCACTCAGATTTCCCAACAGCTACTAACTGGGTTTGGAAGCTCAAGATTGAGTAGAGACCACAAAGAACTGTGATTTTGGACATTATACGACATAAAGAAGTAAAATGACATTCAAATAATTAAATAGATACCTCTCCAGAGTCAATTACTCCAATAGGTATAGATACAGAACTCTGAACCTCCAAGCAAACGTTTCCATCATGCTTATTGAGGATGCAGCCTCTCTCATCAGGCACCCCTAGTGGCCTTTCACACAAAATAATGCAGGGACAGCTTGTTAGCAGAATCTTGAGGTATCCAATCAGTTGATGAAAACTGAAAACACTTCAACCACAGAAAATCGATAAGTGACTCACCTGCATATGATTCGTGCTTCCCCTGCAAAGAGAAGAAAGACAGATCAATTGACCAATACACTTCATTGAATAGAATAGAGAAACATCGTCGCAATAAATAAACTGTTTTCTCAATCAAGTTGAGGGATCTTCTGATCTGGAAATCCCCTATGAGCAGATAGACAGTTAAAACTTGATCACAAGATTTTTCTCCGAATTAATACATGATCTAATTCTTTCATTTCAAACCTAGCGAACATAAGTACTAACTGATGGTTTGAATGCAAAATGCTTCCACTGATCAATGTAGGACACTTCTAAGGAACCTACTTTTCTGTCCAAGTCTCCTTGGAAAAAAATCAAGTCATTGATGGTGAAATAATGAAATTGTCTGAAAAAGCATTTGACTACTATGGAATAGGCACCAGTTTGAAAATTAGAGTTATCATAGAAGCTACAATGTTTGTACATTTTAGATGCAGTGTATCTCTTTATGTTTCAAATCGCATGCTCAAAAAAAAAAAAAAAAAAAAAAAAATCCATTCTGTTCAAGTATAAACGTTATCTGTTAGACATACTAAGATAATCTAACGTGCCCACAATAAAAGTATCTTTTCACAGAAAGCTCGAAGTAAAAGCAACTAAATGCACACATGTATATCATTTCTTACCACCACCATCTCCTTGAAGTCCTTCAAGCAAAAAATATTCCAGAGTAGCATAGACATTCTTCTTGTGCACTCCGGCACATGCTCCTCTGAGAATTTTGATTTTCTGGCCACATCTCCAAGATACTCCCTTCCTTTTCATCTGACGGTGCACTCTCACAACTAAGATATAAATTTTTATATTAACCAATTGCACCATGAGCAGCAAAGCAAACAAATAATAGATAAACTGGAAGCAGTGCAATCAAAGAAGTTCAAAAGATATCAAACATTTTGCGCAAGACAGGAAAAGACTGAATAGCAAGCCACTATCATGTGACATAGCAGAACTTCACTGGTAATCCACCAGATTATGATAAATTCACTTCTACATACCGTCGGATGATACACCAAGTGCCTTCTTGTTTCCAGGGTTGATTATGAAAACAGCTTGGTCCTCACCGCTGTCAACCTCTTCATCATAATGATCATGCATTTGGATAATCCAATTAGAATACTCCTTTTCCAGTTGCAAAGGAGTCAACAACTTCTCTTCTCTGTAGATTTTAACATCTATTCCTAGATAATGGACAAAAATTCATTAAGGACTTTGGAGTGAAAACCACGTAAGTTCAAGTAGAAGATAGTGGAAATATGTACAAGCATGACCTTTTACTCCATCAAGAGGCCTGCCAATTTTTTTAAGAGCACTGGTGAATGGGCTGTGCTGGGCCAGATCTGTCTGTCAAAAGAAAGGAGCAATGAGCATCTCTATATGAAAAGTTCCACAAGAAGATGAGCAATTTTCATTTCTCAAGCAATTTAGATGATGACTATATGTCATTCAACCTATTTTTGGTCCTTTGATTTAATAGAATATTGAAATATTAAAACACGCATTCATCTACTAGCTTAAGCTTTCAGAAAAGTTGATAGTGATCTTACAAAATTCCACATGGTATTAGAGCAGGACATCCTAATTCCAAATCTTTTCAGGCCCCTATTTGCCTCCCAATGAAATTTTTTCGTGCTTAATACTCGGCCAAAAAGACCAAGCTAAGCGTGAGGGTGAGTTATAGGATATTAAAATATTAAAACAAAATTTATCTACTAGCTTAAGCTTTTTGAACAGCTGGTGGCACTCTTACAAAATCTCACACAAAAACTCTTTTGCTAAAGCAAACTATTTCAAGTAATGAACCACTTACATAAGATAGACATGTTTCAGTTTTGATGTTTTCCGAAAGTACATTATCTACTTATCAAGCAAAGAGTCGGCTCAACAGATACTAGACAAATGAAGAACCAAAAGAAAAGGAAGTGAAGAAGACCTGTCTTTGAAATGTTGATCATCAAAATTTTGTCATTTCCCATCAATTGAATTTAAAAGATTTATTAAATTATTTTAAGATGTCATAGAAAAGGTACTCATCCTAAAATCTACAAACGGCAACTCAAAAACCTTTAAAATTTAGTAAGAACAATATTTTACTGCAAAGGCTTACAGCTACTGTGTATGCATACTTCTAACCTCCTCTCCAGCTAGGTAACAGCGATGAGAAAGATTGGAAACATCACTGTCAACTGACAAGTAACAGACGAATGACAACATGTTTTGCCCTGAGATATAACACTTAAAGGAACTAATAAAACACTGAATTCATATGTGCTAATATGACAACATAAAGAGGTCTCACAACTCTGATCAGACTTATGACAGCCGCATTCAAAATGCTACCATTTTATCCATGAAGAAGGCACATTCCTACCAACACACATCAAGAAATTTCAGAAGAATCCCTTTGGCAACATTCAAATTGCTACCATTTTATCCATAAAGAAGGCACATTCCTACCAACATACATCAAGAAATTTCAGAAGAATCCCTATGGAAACACATGAATTAGCTGGAGACATTTTTTATTTTTTGTGTTCTGCTCTGGTTTGCACCACCGAAACAGCACACTTTGTTTGGCCTTGCTACGAGACATCTCTAGTTCCTATTCCATATGTTTTCAGTAGATCGAAGCATTTGAAAGTCTTAAGTAACATAAAAGTGTCAGAACTGGGAACATTAAGTATTCTAAGAAAGCCTGATGGCCCATGAATAGGCAGTAGAGTTCCCCTCACCTTGGAAGGTGTTGGAGAAAATCCAGCATCAGTCTCTGCATCATCAAAATATAAAACACATCATGATGTATAGAATTAAAGAAAATGCAGTCCCATTAGATAAGAAAGGTCCTAATAATCAGTGATAACCATACCAATATAACATTTAACTCTAAAGAAAGATCTCCTGAATAAGTGAGCTTTATCTCCTTTCTTATGTCTCTCCATGAATGGAAGCAAACCCTGTAGTAGAAAGCAACCATGAGGACATTAGTTACCCCAGTTAAAGAGAGACAGTGGAAGCATCAACCACTTGACAATGACGCTTGATTTAACCCAAAATTTTCAATTAGATCAAGTTTCTCAGATAGGACCTTCTCAATGTGCACACGAAATTTTTATAAGATAAGCCACAATATGTTTAGTATTTGTGTTTTCTTGCAAATCTTGTCAGAAATTCCTTCATTTTGGAATAAATCTTAAGTTTGATGATATTTCACAAATACGAAATGAAGATTACAAAAAACCTTGACTGTTTTTTTTTTTTTTTTTTGGTAAGGTAAGTAATATATTGACTTTTAACCAAAAAAAAAACTTCTCTGCTAATAGAGTGAATTCGAGAAAAATACATGTATAAGCATTTTTCCCGCAAAATGGGTCTTATTAGCTGACTCACAAGCTTGAAGAAGATGATGTCAACATTTGCATATATGCACTAAAAGGGAGGATAAGAAATTATCAAAATGCAATTGACGTGGGCAAAGATCTGAAACAAGAAAAGTTCATTTTGGTGGTTGTCATAGACAAAATGGGTTGCCACGGGCATTTGCTGGATGTAAAAGCACATCGACATAGACTTATAAGTTTTGGGCAAGATTGCCTACCAAGGAAAGAGGTAGAGCATGATTTAGTGGGGTTACCATTTGAAAAATTTACTAGAGTTGATAACATGAGTTGCACTGAAGCACAACAGCAAAGAAGTTTTGAAATGTCAGGATGCCATTTCACCATTGTTCTAACATGCAACGCACACAACTGGTTACATGATGTCTTCTATTCCCAGCACAGCAGCCACAACATAGAAGTAAGAAAATGGTCTCATCAAACCTATAAACCAGCCTGGCCAAAAATAAAAAACTTATAAACCAGCCTAAGAAGTTATACTTAATACCAGCTTTAAACATGACCGGGTTTGCTTAAAATTCATGCAAGGAATGAGCAACGACTGTTTGACCTTTCATATTAGGGCAACTAGAGACGAGAAATATGGATCACACAAACTCCATCTGTTAAATATTTTAATCAGACTTTTCCAGGTTTGCAGAATGCTTGCTTTCTTGATGTATCCAATAGATTAGCAATCGCAGTCATAGTCGTCCAACTTCCAAAAGTATAACCATGGGGCCAGGTGTCTAAACCTCGCTTCTTGGATGGTTTGGGGAAAATGGATTACGCAAGACTACTGGGCCACTAGATTAGATAGCGACAAAAGAGAGGTTTAAATATCCATCTGTTAACTGGGGGCTGTATCCAAAAGGATAAAGGCTTGAAGATGTGTGATCAATAACAATGTAAGCTGTACTATTTTGGAGCAGCATAAGTTTTAAGGACTTTTAAATGTGTTATTGCTTCTAGGCATTTAAGCCTGCATCTCACTATCCTTATCTTATGTGATGCAAGGGAGATGCCAGGGCTTTTTGTTTCATCAGCTTTTCTTAGTCTGATTATAATATCCAAAAAGATCCACAACTCACCCAGCGAGCATCTGGAAGCAGTCGGCCAAGACGTCGGATTGACACTCGACTGAAAGATTCATAGGTTTCACCCAGTCTGCATCCATCAGCTTCTAACTTCTCTAAGATTCTCTCAATGTTTTCCTTCCCCTGGAGTACTTATATTAAGAACTTCCTCCGCAGTAAACTGAAAAGAAAAGAAACTATAAGAATATACTGCCATACCTGAACAACAGGAAAGTAGACACACTTCAGGCAAGCATTAGCCTCATGAATTGCTGTGGAACCTGAAAAGTATTGCAGCTTTTTATATTAGAGAAAAGCACAATCTAAGTGACATTCTTAGGTAAAACTAGTACTAAAAGCATTGATGCCAACAAATGAAAGAAGGGCCTGAGAATGATAAAAGGTGAACAACCTAGAATAAAAGATGATATAACTCTGTCTCCTCTTCTATAAAGAATGGGACAGAGAACTACAGATACTTACCGAGTATTCTATTTGCGTCAGTGTCCTCTGTGATCGAAAAATGGACTTGAATTATAAAATCAGGACCATTGCATGAATGCAAGTTGGTAATTGCAACCTCCCCTCCTTCAATTTCAGCTAAATCAATACCATTAACCTGACAGAGATCAAACTTATTTCATGGTGCAAAAAGCTTACTTTGAGATCCCATTAAGCAATAATGGGTACTATTTTTTCAACAAACCATACACTATGACACACTCATATCATAAGCATCTAAATAGCAAACCTTCTCAAATTAGTTTACATATTTGTAGGCAGGCATAGCAAGAACATGAAATCCGAAATTGTTCGTAAATCTGAACGACGTAGTTACATAGCTGGATTGTGCCTTTTCTATCACAATATTAAGAATGTACAAAACTGCCTGTTCATAGTGGACAAAAAAGACAAATGCAATAATGGGTACTATTTTTTCTGCAAACCATACACTATAAATAGCAAACCTTCTCAAATTACTTAATCTATTTGTAGGCATAGCAAGAACAAGGAAATCTGAAATTGTTTGTGAATCTGAACAACATAGTTACATAGCTTAATTGAGGCCAGCTAAAAAGCAAAAGCATTATGTGGCGGAAGGAGTTAATATTAGAGTCCACCATACTAACAGTGCATTGCATACCTCAAAATGGACAGGTCTGATAGTCCTCCTCAAATTCGACAAACCATCACACTGCAAACATTCAAATTAGTTAGATATAAATCAAATTCAGGCATCCTATGTAATCCTTACAAAGAAGAAGCAAACTTGCAGAAAAATCATTTTACCTACTACTTGCTATCTTAGACATTGCTCTACCTTGATATCCCCAGTAATACAGAGTCAGTAACAGTTATGAATTCACCAGAAGGGAGAACTCATTAGCATAGTTTTAAATCATAGCCAAGAGTACTACTCTCAAAAATATTGACCAAAGCCATACCCCACATTGGCCGCAATGCTAACTGAACCCAACTTTGTGGTCAGGTAGCAGCATTTATGAACATTGTGCAGTGATGGCATTATAGCATTATTGCATGTGCCATAGCAGTAACTTTTCATAGGAGCAACACAGGAATTATGATACCACATCGATATTCTATTTGGAGAAATCAACAGCAGTGTTTGATTTATTCCAATTTCTGCAGTACTTAAACTTTCCACCACCAAAAGTCCAGGCAACGAAGATGACATAACCCAGATCTGTCTGAAAAATCTAGCAAAACTCTTTAAAATGTTAGAAAATTAAGACATCATTTTAAATTTCAAAAAAGTGATATGACTCTTTCCCAAATTTAGCTGATGAACCCCATAAAGCCAAGAGAAAAAGACCAGCATGACTTTCGCCACTTGTAATAAAATAACGTCTCTATAAAAGTCTTGTTATAGAGTGCCCCGAGGCACTTGCTAAGCATACTTGTATGAAATGTTTCACTTTCTAAAGTATTAACTACATATAACAAAAGTAAAACAGTGCATAAAAAACTGTGAACTTTCCTCAATCTGTGGCTTAACAAGGGCCCTGCAGGCACTCTTTAACAAAACCCTAAACAAAAATAGATATGATTTCAGCAAACCTGAACGTATGGGAAATAGATGTCCTTCAGCTTGCACGAGAGATGATATAGATTCACGTTTTTCATTCTAGGCTTGAAAATCTCAACCTGTACAGATTTTATACGACAAGAATGCATGAAAACGTCACAATGTATTGTCTAGGCATCAAGAATTCACAATTTTTTTTCCACCTTGTGACAATTCAAGAAATACCTGAAAATTTTACTGGCAGAATGTATTTAGAATAATACATACAAGTCATTAACTACATATATATGCCCAAGGCAGTACATGAAAGAAACAAAATATTTGCTTCAAACTACATAGTAGAGGCTTTCCCCCATCAACAGACGCCGACATGCATGAAGAGGTGTTCTATCAATCTTTATCAACTTCAAACTGTTCGAAGAGTTATGTCTTAACTCACAGTAGCTGCCAGTTTATGTGTTTCATAATCCTTGTGAGGGTGTTTCATCTCTCGCTCACGTATAGTTCTCAACTCGCCTCACATCTTATAGACTTTAAATTCTCCCTATCTCTTCCCACTGCCTAACGTCTTCTTTAAATATTTCAATCCTATATCTCGAAAAAAATATCTATTTTATCGCCACTATATTAAAGTGAAATAATAGACAATCTAAAGCGTAGGATTCCCTCAAGAAGATTGACTTTGCCTTGAGAACAAAGTAAAGACATGACCTGAGAAGTCTTCAACTGGCATAAGCAGAGAATCTAGAGCCTAATAGTCACTCAAGACAGCTGACCTATGACTACTTCCAAGTCCTATGCCATGGCCAAGCCAAAAGACAGATTTATAGAGCAATGGAGGTTACTTAAAAAGACATGCTTTCAATGGAAGATGCCCAGGTCAGAGCATGACAGATAACATCCAAGACAATGGTTTTTACCAGTTTTGTAGAGATTAGCTGAGTAAAACCTTCCCAAGAAAAAAAAAAAAAACATAGGCAAAAATTTAGTTGTAAATATAAAAAGAAAAGATGTGGCATATGCACCACGAAATGTCCAATAAGTCAATGCGATTGACACTGAAGTACCACGATAGAAAGAATTTATTAAAAGAAGTCTACCTTCGTGAAGCTTCCTTGAGGTGCTCTGGCACTTTCATTTTCTAAAGGAACCCTGACGCCACCATCAGTCTGAATAAATGACAAAGAAAATGATGACTGATTGAATAAATCTATGTATGGAACATAAGGGAGTCCAGTCGAGAGAAAAATATGACAACAATGAAGAAATCAGTGATCTTGCATACTTTCCAAGAGTGTTGAGAACCAGATCTGCTCAATAGAGCTTCTCTCTTCAGATGTAACATGTATACTCTTTTAGATTGCATAGTCTTGGAAGAAACCACAGCATGCCTATAACTCATTAAAAGGTAAAGAGGTGTAAATTACCTCCACAAAATATAATGGACTACCAGTTTCTACAACTACAATACTCTGGAACGTACCTTCCCAAATGCATAGAGGCAATTGGTCCTCCAAAACCAAACAAGCCAAAGAAAGGCTGCACCACGCTCAACAAATTATCCAGAAAATAGAAGCAATTTAAACTTTTAGAGATTCAAAACAGTTTAATTTTCCCGATTCAAATCCATGTCCAGGACGTGGAATGGTGAATTGTCAGCTAGTTAGGAACATACTGTCGACTTCTCTCATATAACTCCGACTCATTGAAAACAGAAGTTTGTGTTTGCTTTTTATTGGGGGAGAATAGGGAAAAAATGTTTTTTGTATTTCAACAAAGCTAATGCTGCATGGCACAATGTAGCTTTGAAAATTAATTCCACCCATGAGAAGTGGAAGGTATCAGCAACATTTTCGGGAAGAGGAAGTTGATTCTTTAAGAACATTGATTATGCCAAGACATACTTGACAGTGTATGAATATGGCAGCGGAAAAATCGATTCACTCCTAATATATTGCAGTCAACCAATCATTCACATGTGATATTAGCTTGCATCAATTTACATCTCCTGGAAATACCAATGGATTCCTGCTACTAGCAAAAGGACATTTTGCAAGTCTTTTTCATGCAGAGACTACAATATTCAATTAATGTCACGTGTTTGAAGAGAAATTACCATTAGATATGGAGGTTTTCCACCTACTGCCTTAACTTTATACTTTCTGTGAAGTGAGGCACCCATCTTTCCCCTAGACAAAAAGAATGAACACAAATCCACGAAAAGTTACAAAAAGAGAATGAAATCAGAAACCAAGGCTTGCTAGTGGATGGAATTTAATCTTGTAGTTAAGCATATTTGTTTTTAAAAAAAAAAAAAAATTCTGTCCTATAAAGTATATTTCTATTAGAAATAACTGGAAAGGATACAGTCAGTTTTCTCCATAAAGAAGCCATCATTTTGCATTTAAGTAGCACCAGCCTCTTTCTGGAAATAGATAATTGACTCAAGTAATCATATGAAGAAGATGTCACTCCACATTATCAAAGTATGTTCGAAAAGTCATGTCGCCAATGTTATTTCTTCGTTTTCAACTAGATAACCAAAATTTACCCAAAGTTTGTCTCCTCAAGCCAAAATACGGTTTATGGTGTAAGTTGCCATGGCCAAGTGAGTGTGTGGGTGCATGCGTGGGTTCAGGTTAAATAGGGAAGAAAAAACATTGCTTTAGAGTACTCAATACCACTTTGCTATAGAGTTCTCGTCACTGTCATCCATTCCAGGGCCAGTGTCAAAGATTGAGATCTTTTCATCAGATATATCCAAGCTGCAAAAACAAAACAATAGTGAGCCATGCTCCAAAGTTCAAACAAAACAAAGTTTCAATAAGAATGCAGCTAGCAGAAGTATCAAGATGAAAGATTAAAATATAGTTAGCCCATGATCATAGTGCATCAAACACTTATCGTGTTGAAGTAAATGCAACAACCTCCTCGTGAAACTTATGATTCATAATATATGGCTGAAAGATGTCTGCATCGATGAAGTCCTAAGTGGTTCAGACTTAAAGAAGAATTTTGTTGGCAATTAGCAAACTGGCAGTGATACTTGCAAACAAAGGAAAAGCTTCAATGTTGCTTTCCATTACTCTCATTTATTGTTCACTAATTTAGTTGAAACAACCAGAATGCGTGTTTACAATTGTTCATATTTATCCAGTAAACAAGTCATCAATCACCTCTTATAGATTTGCTTAGTATAAAATTTCTATTTGAAAAGAAAAGGTTCCTTTTATAGGAGAAGTTCTAAGATGCACCCGGTTCAACAACTAGATCAACGCAAAGAAGCATCATCCTTCGCATAGCTTCCACCATAAGCCACAATATGGATTCTAATGTCCCACAAATTCTGAGCCTTAAGCCACAAAAGGGTTGATGTTCCAATCCTAATGGTAACATGACAAGATCAAGAAATCACCTAATCAATCTTTTAGATTTCAGGGGATTAGCCCATACAGCTTGCAAGGAATTATCCTGGCGAAAGGAGCAGCAGTCAGTTTGGCATCAAACAGGGATTATAACTTCCAAAATCATCAGGACAACTTACTATCAAATCTGCAAGAGCAGTTTCAAAAGTATATTCTTCAGGTAGCTCCTTCAACAATTCTGTATCAGGCGTTAAATCCCACATATTCTGTAAGAGATTTCACCCATATATCAATGCAATCGCTTGAAGAAGCACAGAGAACTAGAGAAACTCTATCATAGCCTGGGTCATGTGTTCGAAGGCCACGATAAACCCCCACCCCCGGCAGGGAGTACTATCAAAATTCACAACAAGAGAACTCCTAAAAGGCAAATGATACCCATTACTGAGAATATATCGGCAGTTGGGTACGATGCAAAAAGGAATAAAATACTAACCTCAAAAGTATCAGTTGTGTTGCCAGAGCCATCCTAATTGGAAAAAGATAGTACATACAAACAAACAGTAAAATAAGTACAGCCATTAAAGTATTGCACACTCTCAGTAAATTACAAGACAGAGCAAGCGAACAACATATGACTTTTGCCCAATACTCACGTGAAGACGCAAGATGTGGCGCTTGTGAGGCTTAAAGTTGCTGAAAATAATTCGACTTTTGATCCGGTTGCCATTTGCATCTTCGAGATGCAACTCATTACTCTCCCATGCGATGGGGCGCTTCGACCTTAGTGATGGATCTTGCGCTTTGGCTCGATTGTACTTTTCTTTGGCCGTCAGCATGAAATCTCCGAAGGCCATCGTCGGGTTGGGTTCCCTTAACGTGATTCCCACGGTAGTCCCATTAGGCAACAATATGGTGAATCTATATATCCTGTCGATATCACCATCATTCATCGCCTGATCCGCAGGCCGCTTCCTGCTGCTCCCGCAATTCTGGCTCGGCTCCATCCTTAGCCAGCCCGAAGCCTGTCGTGCAAAGAAGAGCGGTAACAAAGATCACACGGGTTGAAAAAGCACGAGTAAGAAAGCAGAGGAAACCACCATCATCACCCCCTCAACACGCTTGACTGTAGAGGTTCAAAACTGCATGCACGATTTCGAAAAAGATCATATTTTTCGGAATTTTCCCCTGCTAACATTCTCTCCCGTCTTTTCGTTATCCACAAACCAAACGAATACACGTCACCAGATACTGTAAACGCGAGAACATCACGCGAATGAGCTGATAAAACGATCGCTCAAGCAGGGCTCGAACGCGGGTCGGCCGAAGCAGGTAAAAAGCCAACCCCTTTCCAGCGTTACTTTAACCAGAACGTCGCCCAAAACGATCACGACGCATTGCGCGAGAGCGGGACTCGACGCGCGTGACGTGCTCGCCAACCGACTCCAGCTCCGGCGAGAGGAGAAAGTAGTTAAACCGGGCACACGTCCGGATCAACGAGCAAACACAGGCTGCCGATCGAAGCTCAAGCGACACGTTCGCCGGAAGAACGTCGGAAAAGGCAAAAAGGCGGAAGCTTGCCTGAGGGAGCGGAGGCAATGCAGCATAACAGAGCCCCCTGCTCTTCTCCCGCAGTTACAACCGTCGTCCTGCGCGATCCTCGACCTCTCTCGAGGGTGTCGATGAAGGACGGAGGAGGAAGAGAGAGAGAGAGAGTCGCGGCGCTGCGCGAGACGAAGAAGACGAAGAAGATGGAGACGAAGACGTCGAAGCGCGACGTTCTCTGCACTCCCCTGCGCACCCGAAATGTCGTGTACCTGACTGGTGTTGCTGCCGCGCCGATGGAGGACTGGCCCCTTTGAGATCGCGCCACGTGGACGTGGCAACAGCTGCCGCTTGATGGCATGAAGCTTTCCGGCTGCAAATTTGCCGCTAACGTAACCAGATCAATTACCTTTTAGTTAAGGCAAAAAAAAAATAATAATTTACCTTTTAGTTGCGAAATTCGATTTTTTATCATTTTTAGTGAGAAAAATTCGCAATAAAGACCTAAAATACTCTTATTTTCTCAAAATAATAATTTAAAATATATTTTATTTTAAATAATAATATATTAGTTTCAAAAATGACCTGATGTGATTATAAATGTTTCAAATAAGAATCTAGCATTATTGACCAGCAAAATATTTTAAGGGCCTATTTGGTAACCATCGAAATAGTGCCTTTAATTCGATTTTTTGTTCTTAGAATCAGTTTGGGATGAGAATCGCGTTTGGTAAAATTTTTGTTCCCGGAAATGATTGGGAAGAGAATAAAGAATAAAAAAAAAGTTGATTCTTGTTCCGATAACAAAATTGAGAATCAAAACTCTTCTTCTTCATCGATCGCCATCCCGCAACCGCCACCCGCCGCCGTCCGCCACCGCCGATCCACGGCAATCGGTCCAACGAGCTCGCCGGAGGCTTTCGTTTGGCCCGAAAAAAAAAAAAAAGAATATGAGAAAAAAAAAAAAGAAGAAGAATAGGAGAAGAAGGGAAAAATAAAAAGCAAAAAGAACAGTAGAAAAATAAAAAATTAAAAAATTAAAATAAATAAAGAAAATAAAAGAAAAAAAAAATAAATAAATAAATAAATATAAAAAGAAAACAAAAGAAAAAAAGAAAAAAAAAAAAAACATTATAAAAATTATTTAAAAATTAAAATAAATTGATTTTGAACAAAATCAATTAACACGATACCAAATGCAATTCTATTCAAGAATTAGAAATTTTGTACGATTCCAATCGCGTTTTTTACTCAAAATCGCGATTTATCGGGAACGTAGAATAAATAATAATCATTTCTAATTAGAATTTGTTCCCGGAAATAAAATCGTTACCAAACGCGCCCTAGCTTTCCGGCTGCAAATTTGTCGCTAACGTAACCAGATCAATTACCTTTTAGTTACGATATTCGATTTTTTATCATTTTTATTGTGAAAAAATTCGAAATAAAAAACCAAAATGCTCTCATTTTCTCAAAATAATAATTTAAAATATATTTTATTTTAAATAAGAAATATATTAGTTTCAAAAAATGACGTGATGTGATTATGGATGTTTCAAATAAAAGTCTAGCATCGTTGACCGGCAAAATATTTTAGCTAATCGGGGATATTAAAAAGAAAAAGAGAAAAATGCAACCGCCCCATCATCAATGGGGCGGCAGCAAAGGCCGGGAGGGTCACCAATAGGGGTGAGCATGGTCCGGGTTGGTTCGGGCCACCCCCTAACCCTAGGACCAACCCATACAGTGTCGGTCCTCAATTTTTGGACCGAGGACCGACCCTATTGAGCCTAGGACCAAGGACCCAGGACCGACCCAATGGGTTCGGTCCGGCCTGTTCAAAGTCAACCCGGACCGATCAATAATTTTTTTCGTCTTATTTTTTATACTCCCTAAAAAAGCAAACCTACAAATTCAAATTACACATTCATCGACAATGCGGCATTATGCAACTAAACTATAAATACCAATACATATTTAGCAAATTTAAAATGATACAATAATAAAAATTTCGTACATGCTAACCGTTCATCGAGATATGGGACAAGATGGAAAGTTTTTGTAATAATCTATTTTTGATATTCATAACACCATATGCAAAAGCGTTTTCCTGCATTCGATCATGTAGAGTCCACTCAACCAAAAAATGAGTTTCACACCACTTGACTAGCAAATCACCGTAGCAACTGCAGTACTGCTCTACTCTTCAAAAACTTCTACCATTTGACATAAATTGAAAAGCAAAGTGCAGCTGAAATTCATTAGTAAAATACAATTAAACCATAAAAAGTTCAAAATACTTAATATAAACCATGAATATATAACTCACATCTTGTTAATTCACTTGAACTTCTAAACACTTGAAAACAAAACAAACGACACATAATTAATACTCAACAAAAGTTTTAAATTGAAATTACTATCAATGCTATTGATAGAACATCTCAATATAATATAATATAACAGAAATTTTACTTAGTTTTGAATATATAAAAGAATTATAAATAATATAATATAATATAATGTACAGGGTTGGTCTAGGGTTGGACCGACCCAAAACTCTTAGAACCATGGACCAACCCGTACAGTGTTGGTCCTGGAATTTCAGGACCAAGGATCAACCCAGTTCCCTTGGGAACCAAACCAGGACCGGCAGGGTTGGGCCGGTTCAGGGTCGGTCCAGGGTCAACCCTAGACTGCTGCTCACCCCTAGTCACCAATACCTACACGACGGCCTCAACTCTAGTTGGTGAAAGTCACCAACCCTTGCCACCGCCCACTGGCAATGGGGGAGGTGACTATGTTTCTCCTTTTTTGAGGTTTTTTTCAAGAAAATAAAAAAGATAAAATTGCCTTTCATAGCCAATGAGTTTAAACCCTTATTTGAGATTGATATAAAACTTCAAGCCTTTAATTAATAAAATGAGAGCATTTCAGATTTTTATTTGAAATAATGTCTACTTTAATATCTTATTTTAAATTAATATGGGCACTTTGGATATTTGAGAAGATGATAGCACTTTGGACCATTGCTTGAGAAAATACCTACTTCAGAACCTTACTTGAAAAAATAATGGCATTTTAGATCATTGTTAAGAATTTTCCCTTTTTGTTGTGATATAGATTATATATATATTTGTTTTTCTTTTAGTTCGGTTCAATTGGATGGAAGATAAAAACGAATAGATATTACCTTTGAACATGTTAATATATTAGTTCGCTTTCATGATCGCGTTTAATTACAACGCGTTAACAATGCAATCATTTGCTTCTCGTTCATCTTCTTAAGCAACGACTTGAGTCGGACCACATGCAACATACTGCATTGTAAGTGGAGAGTCAACGTCGTGACTAGTTTCGCACAAAAATAAAGTTAAATGTTTTTAGTTGTTTTTTTTTTTAGCTGAATTTTTTTATGTAAAAAAAGAAAAAGTCGCCTCACGGTAAAATCCATCCTTGTAACACCTTTATCCCAAAAGAATTTTATTACACTAAAAGTGTCGAATTTATATGAAGGCAATGTGTACCTACGTTACATATTTATCTTAGACTTTTTTGCACATTTATCCAAAAATTTATATTAATTATGCTGAAAATCTAACATTAAACTCACGCCACACATTTATTCTCCATCAATTTTTTCTTTCTCATTTGTCTTCACCATGACCCTCATCACCGCCACCCTTATCGGGCCTGTTTGGTTCGGCTTTTGGGGAATGCATTTGTCAAAATGCAAATACCTTTGGGTGAATGGCGTTTCTGAAATGCAAATATCGTTTGATAAAATTTGTATTAAAATATAACTTTGGCCAAAAGACCGTTTGGTAAAATTTGCATTTGTAAATAACTTTTATTAAATAAAAAAAAAAAAAAAATTCTATTTTCTTTTTTTGAAGTCCAGCCACCGGACCGCCGGATCCGTGGTCGAATGGCCGATCTGGTTGCTTGGGTCGCGCGACCTCAGGCGACCGTCGCCTGGGGTCGGGCAACCCTTGGCCGGCGGTCGTCGGCCTCCAATCAGCTTCTCTCCAGTGAAGATGAACAATGATGAACAATGGAAGTTGCATTCCGAAAATGCAACTTCCCAATGGATCTCTCCCCCTCCATTCCCCCAAAGGCCTTTCAGTCCCCTTGGAGATACAATTGCATATCTCCAAAGTGCTCCAAAAAATAAACCAAACACCACAACATTTGACCAAATCCCTTTAGAGCTCAAATGAGCATTCCAAATGTTGAACCAAATAGGGCTATCATCGCCATTGCCACCATCCTCGCCAAACCAAGGAAGAAAACGAAGGAGCAATTTAAAAAAAAAAAAAAAACAGAAAACAAAACAAAAAATAAGATATACAATGAGTTGACATATTGTTATCACGTGAACGTTACATCCATACATTTCGCTTTCCAACGTTCAATGTATCACAGTTAGTAGCGAGATTTCATTCCTTGGCCGCTCTTTCTAGTATTATCAAAAAAGCAAAATATAGTTAGCCACATAATTCGTTAACTGGATGCTAATATAAGTTTTGGGTTTATGGTGTAACGGAAAAAAAAAATTTAAAGCAAATGTATTACAGTGAACATAATTTAAAGTATTTTGTGGCTTTTTTTTAGCCATTCAATACGATGCTTTAATCGAGATCCGTGCAAATATTGTCTCTTGGGGGAGGCAGTACTACCTGACAGATGCATGATTTGAAGACTATTCATTTGAAAATTGGTCATCGAACTTTTACGAAATATTGAAGCACCATAGTGTGTTAATAATTAATTATCCGTGGTCAAATCAAATTTATTAATCAGGTACGGATGTCAAGTCACTGAAATCGGCCGTTCTTTTTGTACGTGAAGACCGACCACTTCACGTGGACGAGTAGCCAGGTGACACGCAAATTTCGGAACCCTTTCGCATGAAAAAGATAGCGACAGAATGAAGCATTAGTCAAATATAGTAAATCTATCGACCGCTTATATAACTAAGTAAATCTATATTTCGTAATTATTTTTTTCTATATTGGTACTTACCAATCACATGGATATGTCGATAGATACGCGTAGGCTTCCATTTTCCTATTGAGAAAGTTACTGACTATAGTATAAGCAAATTACCGACGAGATTATCATTAAAGTTGCTTTTTTTTTTTCTTTTTCTATGTGAAAGCTTGCTAATGGCGTGAGAAGTAGATGTGATGACCAGGCATGGTTGAGGGTTGGGCTCGACATGTCAAAGCTTACTCATATGTAATGCCCGATGAATAATACATGTTGAATCTTCGTATTAAACTCAAATTACTTGCTTTTCTCAATTTGAAAAATTTCCTCGCCACACACGTGTGATAATGGTGCAATAAAATTTATTTCGTACGTGAAGTTACTATTTAAATGAAGAAACCACCATTTTTCACCAAGTTAACATTTACTTATTACAATGAAACTAATCCATCTATAGCTGTTGTCACGTGAAAAGCTCAGCCACAGGACAAAAATAACTAATGTCTTGTAATTTGAGGATTACTTTTCTCGTTGGAGCTAACTAATATTCTCAATAAACTACTAGTAACGGATGGACAAACAATACTTTTTTTCTACTGCAGAATTTCATTAATCAAAATCAAAAAGTTACTTAGGGATAATGATACAAATAGTCCATAAAATTTGACTAGGTGTGCAATGTACTATTTGAACTTTTAATTTGTTGCTTTACCTAATGTTCAATATGGCCCTTAAACTTATCCATAAACTTTTTTTACATATTCAATGTAAACCTTGGATTATGTAATCCTTCTATTATTTCAAAATTGGAGATGATATTAGAAATTTCCATATTGTCCAAAGACTAAATTAAATATGTACCAAAAGTTCAAAGATAACCGTTAACAAATCAAAAGTTCAAGTATATCAATTTGCACATTTAACCAAAATTCATGAATTGTCCATGTCATTTTTCTTGTTTGATATGATAAAATGTACTCTTAATTATAGGAAAAGTCACTTATTGAAGTGGAGAAAAAGTAACTCATAATGTCACCAACGCAACATGAATAGACTAATAATTTATGAAAAGTCAATAAGTTAGTTCTTGCATTTCAAACTCATAATGTATACGTAGTGTTGGCTAATGAACGCAACATGATACCTCTTGTGGTTATTGATATATCATATCCACTTTTCGAAACAAATAAAAAAAAAATTGCTAGCGTTAATTTCTCTGAACAGGATAGCATCATATTTAGAATACAAACTAATCCATGAGATAATTAGCGATAACGACTTATATATGTTTGATTGCGAGATTGGATGTCAATTCCAATTGGACGAGGTACGAAAATTTCTCAATGAGTAATCGCGAGATATCGAGTCGCATCGCGATTGTGCAAATTATTTGACTAATTTGTATTATATGCATTTATGAACTGTTATAGAGAAAACCGCTGCTTTGGACACGCTAAGGTGTGGTTATGAATGATGACATGCATGTCAATGTCGAATTTCCGCAATTTGATTAAATTAATCTAAGGGCAGGATATTCCTTAATTGCGGGACGCTAAATTAATGCTAGCCACCTTTTTCTACTTTTTTCTTCTTTTCCAAATAAAGAAAGGTTCGAGGTGGCGAGATCTCTGCGGGAGTGACGCAATCCCCCGAGAGATCTTCCCGCAGGTTTTCCTCCTCCTTTCGTAGGATAGTTCCTCAGCGGCCCGCCCCACGGGAACGACCCCGGGTCGCCCCCATCGCCGCTCGACACGTGGCGCGGAGCGAGGTCGGCGGGTGACGTGGCGCTAGGGGGCGCGCCACGTCGGCCTGGCGGTGTCGGAAAGGCGGGGCACCCGATCACGCGCTCGCGCTCCGTGGCTTTCGAGCCTTTCGAGGGATGGGATCCAACGCTCGCCAGTCCCGCGCTGCAATCAATGAATCTGTGCCAAGCAAAAATCTCTTTTTCGTCGCCATTCCCAAGCAACCTCTCGCTCTCTCGCTCTTGCTTTACTTATAGCTGGCTCGCTCGCTCGCTAGCGGTTGAGACTTCTCTTCATGGAGACTCTGCACCTCGCTCGGGGAATCCCGCGCTGGCCGGCGTCCGCAGCGCGAGCTGGCGTCGCCGCCTCCCGAGCGGCCGGGCGGGCGCCCTCCGCCGTGTCGTTCTGGAGGAGGAGGAGCGCCGGAGCCGGCCCCGTCGTGCTGAGGCGATCCGCGAGCGGCGGCGGCGGCGGCTTCGGCGGCTTCGGCGGCTCGCCGCCGAAGGACGAGTTCGCGGTTGAAGACGGAGAGCGGGAATCCGAGGGTGGCGGGGGCGGCGGCGGCGGCGGCGGGGGGATGGTGTTGGGTGCGGAGAGGGATGCCTCCGGCGCCGTCGTCGGGTTCAGCATCGTTCCACAGACGCGACCCGGTAAGCGCGGGGGGCGTTTAAGTTTCTCGATTTAGGATCTTTTGCTTGCTCTCTGGTGCATCTTGTTCTTGTTCTTGTTCTTCTTTTTTCCAGTGGGATGATTCTGATATGTAGTGGCGAATCGTGTTGACTGGTTGCTTGCTGAAATGATGCGGTGGATGGGGATCATTGCATTGCCCGCCTGCCATCCTTGTTCTCTTCGCCGATGGTGCTTACTCAGGCGCACTGAGTTTGTTCTGCTCGGCACAGCGTTGGATTGATTGTTTCGCCTCCACGTCCATCGACATTCGAAATTGTAGGGACGATGTTAGTTATAAACAGAAAACAGACTGGCCCGAGTCGGAACTCGCTTTCCCAATTCACGTCGCAATACCTTTGGCTCGTTTGCTGGGACCTGTTGAATTTGAATGGCGATGGCTTTGGTGGATGCTCAGCATTCTGATCTTTCTTGGCCCTCTTAGTTGCGTATCCTATCACATGGTCGTGTCAGATTTCTGTGCCTGGTGCGGATAGTCTATAGAGATCTGTCAGTTTGGTCAACTTGTTAAATCATCAGCTCTTTTCCATAAGAATACTTAATTCCATATGTTTCTTGGTATTGCTGCACTCTGACGAGTAATAGTGCTCCTCTGCGTTTAACCTTTTGTCTCTCAGAGATGTGGCCTTGAGTTCTCAGGTTAAATGACTGAGCATAAGGTGCCCCACCAAAAATAAATAAATAAATGAATAAATAAATAAAAGGAAGAAAAGAGAATTGAGTTTCGTGGGTGAGCATAGACCATCATAAATGCTCTGTTCTTTGCTGCCTACAACTTGTCCTGGCTGTACCCTTCTATCGACTAGATATGTAGAAAATGAATGCATAAATCCACTACTTGATTGGCAGCTATGGTTTTCACATTGTTACACAGCAACACACCTGGCTTTACCCATGGACTTAGCAATGTTAGTTACACGTTTCAGAGTAACTTGAACTGTTGAATGAGTTCTGCAATCAATAGCGAGAAAAGGAGTTGTATAGGCATGACACCGACCTTCTCTGTGGTATTCCTGCATTGTTGCTTTCAGATGAGATTTTCGCCTGATTTTTGCATTGCATATTCTTGAGTTGTTTGTTTTTTTCTTGAGTGTGGTGAAATGGTGGGTCATTGTTCTGATATTCAATGTGTTATATAGATTACGTGGAAGTTGCTGGTGCTGAGGGAGAAAAAGGCACCGATGAGATAAAAGAGACTGAGGAAACAAAAGGGGAAGGGAAGAAGAGGAAGCCCAAACCAAAGTATCTTACAATATCGTTTTTGTGACTGCTGAAGCGGCTCCTTATTCTAAGACAGGGGGCTTGGGAGATGTATGTGGTTCATTACCAATAGCCCTAGCTGCTCGGGGACACCGGGTTATGGTTGTCTCTCCCAGGTACCAAAATGGGACGGTTGCAGATGAAAGATATGCTGGTGCTGTCGATTTAGGTCACTGCATTAAAGTTCATTGTTTTGGTGGAGTTCAAGAGGTTTCCTTCTTCCACGAGTACAGAAAAGGTGTTGACTGGGTATGAAATATCTTAATGCTACTCAAAATATAATTCCAGGATCCATGACTTGTAGATAACTCAAAACTATTTTTTTCAGAAGCCACGTTAGCACATTCTGTAAAGTTCTAATGCAGTGAGAATTCAGTCGGAAAACCTTTTTTTCAGTGTTGAGTTGTTATTCAATTTCTCAGGTATTCGTGGATCACCCATCGTACCAACGTCCTGGGAATCCATATGGAGATAGTTTTGGTGCTTTTGGCGATAACCAGGTTATAGCCTCTTGCTTATTTCTGCTTTTTGACAGCTTAGATTTAGATCAGTGTTTAACATGCTTCCTTAAAATATGGCAATGACAAAATCTTCTCCTGCTGGTTTTACAGTTTCGGTTCACTTTACTTTGCCATGCAGCATGTGAAGCCCCGTTAGTTCTTCCCCTGGGAGGTTTCACATATGGGGAAAACTGTCTGTTTCTAGTCAACGACTGGCATGCTGGCCTTGTGCCAGTGTAAGTCATCTCTTTTCTTTTCTGGAACCTGACATATAATCACGTTAGATTATGATGCCTTAATGGTGCTTCTTTTTCTGTTTTATCAGTCCTATCTTTGCTTGTGATCTTATTATCAGATGCAGTTTCTTTTATCGCAGTTCCTAAAAGCAGGATCATAATTCTTGTAAGATGATGAGACGGCAATAGTGCATGATTTGGCTTAGACCAAAAATGAAATGAGAAGTTGCATGACTATGGCCAGTGACTGTGGACTATATATGTTTCTACAGTCTCTGGTTAATATGCATAATTTGCATTCGAAAAAAGTGAAGGATACTGTTGCTCACATGCTTGAGGAGCCTTTTTTGACTTGCATAGACACAGTTAAATCTTTTATTGCGTTGTCATGCTAATAAACAGTCTTCTGGCACAGACTCTTGGGTGCCAAATACCGTCCATTTGGAGTTTATAAGGATGCCCGCAGTGTTCTCGTAATCCATAACCTTGCACATCAGGTAAATGCTTTGTGATGTTTTTCTTAAATTGTATATCTTATTAGAGAAAACCATGAAGAATTAGGTCATCTCTAGGTGAGGAAACTGAAGGTCATTTCCAAACTCTCACCACTGACCTACTTTACATGAACAGTCAAAGTTTTTCTGATTATATTTCAAAAATGAGTTACAGTTATGCAACGTGGTCCCTTATGCATGATCTCACAAGATGACATGTTCTTTATGGAGAATTAACAAGAAAAACAATAATCTTTTAAGGGATATGAGGCAATTTTTTTGGGGGGGATCTTTTTCATTTCATTCCTTTTTCTTCTAAATTTTTTCTGGGTGTAGCCCAAGAAGTTGATGGTGGGATTTCGTTGTTCCAGCTCTCTGAAGGTTTATAAATGACACTGATAAATTTATTTGTATTGGATGGTTAAATTCAACACCAAACATGCTATTAAAGTTTTGAAGCTATATGTGTCTTATTCAAGCAATCTGGAATTTTTCAAGTGTCCTAGGAGAGAACTAAGAATGTGGAAGAGGTTTTTCTGTTTATTATATTTTCACTGTTTTCATAGCACCCCTTCTAGCTCTGGAGCACTTGCTGCCAGGCAGGAGAGAACATAATGGTATTTACACGCACTTGACCAAGGTTATCTATGTTATCATGTCGGTTTTATAGAGGAGAGATAGATCAAACTTGACTGATAGGAATAGAGCATATTATTCTGGATGAACACACTTTGAGGGCGATACAAAGGGTTAAGTCCATAAAACAGTGGTAATTAAGACATTCATTATTAATGAATGCTATGGGATCTTCTATTTTGAACACATTTGTTTGTTTCTCATATGCACGATGCAATTTATAAGTGATGAAGTTAATTCTAGCCGAACTAACGGACTAAACTATCTTGAATTATAGGGTGTGGAAGCTGCAGTGACGTATAAGAATCTGGGACTCCCTCCTCAGTGGTATAAAGCACTTGAATGGGTGTTTCCTACATGGGCAAGAACACATGCTCTTGATACTGGGGAAGCTGTCAATGTCTTAAAGGGTGCGATTGTGACAGCCGATCGTATACTTACAGTTAGCAAGGTTATAAATGTCATATCAGTATCTGTACCCAAGACTGTTTCCTTCGACATGCCTCTTTCTAGTTTAGAGTTTTTTCTTTTATTTTGAGTTTTTGGAGCTGGTCATGGATTGGCAAAAATTATCTTACGCCGCTCTGGTGAAATAGTGTCGCTTGAAAGGAGATAAAGATATGTCATGTCCACATTTCCCAAGTCCCCACATCTATATTCCTGCTAACACATCTCTGTTGTATATTATAGCATCTAAAGCACAATTCATTTGCCTTTTTTGTCTTTCATCGTCACACAGTTCATGTTTCTTCCTTGCTATTTGCAGGGTTATTCCTGGGAGATAACAACTGCTGAAGGCGGATATGGTCTCAATGAATTGTTAAGCAGTCGAAAATTTGTTCTAAGTGGTGTGTAAGCTTGTATTCAAAGTAATATATTAATCTTAATGAGTGAACTGTCTTTTAGTTGCTTGATGTAGCAATGCAGCGTCGTGTAATTCACATAATTATAAGATGTTCACTTTCAGTTTAGGAGTTACTTAGAATTCGATCCTAAATTGTCAATGATTTGAGCTAGCATTTTAGATGTTATTCTGTGCATATTCCGATAAATTAGCCCGATACTAAGAATTTTTATTTCCCTTTTCTGTTGCTTTTCTTAGCGTTTTTGCATTGAACTATTTCTTGAGACTTCGATGCTAATTTTGACAGGTATTACCAATGGCATTGATATTACTGAGTGGGACCCTTCTACGGATGAGTATCTTGCTTCCCATTACTCTGTCAGTGATCTTTCTGGAAAGGTTATAACCTCTCAATTTGTGACCTGGCTATTCTGTTACATTGTTATGTTAACCAGCTAATTCATGAACTCCAGGTGCAATGCAAGATAGCTCTGCAGAAAGAACTTGGTCTTCCTATTTTGCCAGACTGCCCATTGGTAATATTAAGTTGCTTACTATGTGGTTCTGATGGCAAGATATCAGTTCTAATTGTAGATTAAACTTTGTAGATTGGGTTTATTGGTAGACTGGACTACCAGAAAGGGATTGACCTAATTTCTTTGGCAATGCCAGAGCTTATGGAAGATGATATCCAATTCGTAAGTGAGTTCACTTCTTCTTGGAATTCCCCTTGAAAGTTTCTGGTTTTGTCTAGCTTTCTATGATACACGGATCATCCCCTTAATTCTCTTCTCTTTTTTTATTTTTATTTTTTATTATTTACTTGTAGTAGCAATCTTTTCTGTCAGTTGTTTTTATCTTTCTCGACAGTGCTTCAAGTACATGGTCGTGTGCATAACTCTATTTCCTCAGCTCCCCAAGGATCTAAACTGAATCCTTAATTACCGCTTCAAATTGCTTGGATCTTCTTATGTAGCATCTAAACTGTACTGGTTGTTTCATTGCGTTTTTATCCAACTTAATTTAGCAATCGTCCAATCTATTAAGGTTATGCTTGGGTCTGGAGATCCACGATTTGAAGAATGGATGAGAGCAGCAGAGTCAACCTACAAAGAGAAGTTCCGGGGCTGGGTGGGATTCAATGTTCCAATTTCTCATAAGATAACGGCAGGGTAATTTAATTTGAGTTTTGCATTTCAGTATCCTCTCTATCGGGAGCAGCAACTCATTTCAGTCAATGAATGAACAGCTGTGACATTTTACTGATGCCATCAAGATTTGAACCATGTGGGCTAAATCAACTGTATGCCATGAGATACGGAACTGTACCAGTGGTACATGCCACTGGAGGACTTAGAGTGAGTTTAGGCTTTTGTGGAAACTTAAAAGCAACTTTTTGTTATATGATTCTGTATCACTCAGTCGTTCCTGTTCTCTTTTCCTCAGGACACAGTGGACAACTTTAACCCATATGCTAATGAAGGCAGTGGCGGCGGTACTGGGTATGTGTTTATGGCAACTCTCCTCCTAATGACGGTTGTTTCCTGAGAGAGGCTTTGCATATAATTGAATTGCCATCTCAAAACTAACACATCTTAACTTTTATGGGTTCACGCCTTTCTCTTCTTTACTAAGAGCTTGATAGTACAGAAGTTTTGTTCTTCAATCATCAGAAAATTTATATCTTCTTTAATGACGTATGATTCTGATGGATTGCCAGATGGACCTTTTCTCCATTAATGAAAGAGAGCATGTTGGCGGTAAGTTTTCCAAAACTTCCTATCCAATGATAATTGTTGTTTGGCTTACTAAATAGCACGATATAGCCTGATCTAAATGTAAGAAGACTCAGTCCGCTTTAGCTTCTTTATTTCGCAAGACATCACGATTTAGAAGTGTGGCAAAATGGTTTTATATCAAGTATGAAACTCAACATGGCTGCTGATTGGTGGTGCACTAGATCATATTGGTGTCATTTCCAATGGAAGCTGTTGCAATTTGTCTAGAGAGCATTTTGCTTTAATTGCGAAAATGTGAGTGTACAGGATGCTGTATCATCAAAGTCATATTTACTCGATCATTAAGCACGGCCACTATGTTTGTTCTCGTGTTCCACAATCTTTGGCCCTTTTCTTGACGGACCCTTGTTTATTTAAGGGGAGTTATGGATTGTAAGGTAACTGTGAAGCGGCTATCTTCTGCAGGCACTGAGAGTCGCCATTAGGACATACAAAGAACATAAAACTTCTTGGGTGGGACTGATGAAGAGAGGGATGGCGAACGACTACACGTGGGAGAATGCAGCAACGCAGTACGAGGAGGTCTTTAAGTGGGCCTTCACAGATCCGCCTTATGTTGGGTGAGGCGGCATGACTCCGAGAATATGGAAAACCAGGAGAAAAACGTCGGAAGCTGCAAATTTACGGAGTATGTCAAGGGGCTGATCTTTGGTCTAGTAGCTCAGAGAAACGGGTCAACTTTCCCTGCCCACTTCCCTGCTGGGCATGAGCCTTCCGCATCGCTTCCGATGATCCATTCTTTTGTTTAGTCAGTACATCTGTCCTGAATCTTTGCCAAAATCACCATGAGTTACCCGTCTCTTGTCATTATGTAATTCTTTTTTTTTTGTCATTATGTAATTGAAAAGGTGGTATAAAGAGCTTGCCACGTCATTTTATAAGCTACTTTTACTATAATTCCCTTGTAATTGAGGAGCAAACGTTCTCCTTGGATGTCTTATTGCATTTCTTGCTGTTTTTGTCTCCCTTTTGGCAAAAATGGTGGTGACCACAAAGCATTAACTCGTTGACACCTGGACGTGAAATGGTATTCCATTAATTGGCGAACCGGGGCGCGATGTCTTCTAAGTTATTCTATTGATAAAACAGCAAAGTCAAAATGAAAAGCATGCATTCGACCACTTTGAATTAAAGACCGACCAATCTAAATGCGGGCAAAACGAGAAAGTTAGTGCCGGTTAAAACACCTGAAATTATAACAAGAAAGTTAGTGCCGGTTAAAACACCTGAAATTATAACGAATAGAGTTGCATTTTGTCGGATTAGCCAACCTAATTCTCGACCTTGGATCTAATAATCAAGTGAATTCGTACGAAATTTGAAGCGGACATTGGATACAAAAGGAATGAAACAATCCATGGTTTTTTTTTGGTTGCTAAATTTAGCAAGGAAGTTAACCGAGGAGAGATCACAGAAAAGTTGTCCATCCGATCGCATTATTCTTTCTCCTCCCTTTTGCCAACCCTCCAATATCTACAGAGAGAGAGAGAGAGAGAGAGAGAATTCCCTTAAAGCGAGGGTTTTAGAGAGAGAGAGAGAGAGAGAGAGGGCAGCGCATTCCTACGATCGGCGTTGAAATTTTGATGAAACCTCGCGACGCCCGCCGATGATCCCGCCGGACCCCAGCCTCTTCCTCTACATCTCCGTCGCCCGCGGGGCCTCCTCGATCCTCGCCGAGTTCGCCGGCGGCGGCGGCGGCGGCGACCCCGATCTCCGGCCCATCGCCCGCCAGTGCGCCCTCCGCGCCCCGCCCCACCACGCCTCCTTCTCCCACACCACCCGCCGCCGCTCCTACACCTTCCTCGTCGCCGATCCCCTCGCCTACTTCGCCGTCGCCGACGAGGCCCTCGACAAGGCCGAGGTCCTCCGCTTCCTGGATCGCCTGCGATCCTCCTTCGAGGCCGCGGTCGGGCGCGAGGCGGCGCGATGCCCCGATGGCCTGAGCCCCGGCTGCTTCCAGCCCCAATTCGATCGGGTCCTCCGCGAGCTGATGCGGCCGGCCGGCGGCAGCGGCGATGGATTCGACTCGACGCCCGGGTCGATGACCACGAGCGCGGAGAGCAGTAGGAACGCGAGCCTCGATGGAGGGGGAGCCTTCATGGCTCCGCTGCTGGGCAGCCCCGGGAAGGTGCTCAAGAAGAAGAAGAGGTTGAATGGCGAATCGGCGGCCAAGGGCGACGCGAAGGACCTCAATTTCGAGAACAAGGTGGACGTGGTCGACGAGGCGAACGGGCTGTGCCGAGATTTCCCTGCCTCGATACAGAAGAGCGGCGTTCACTCGGGGGAGCGGCAGAGGGCCAAGCAAGTCTGGAAGAAGCATGTGTGGGTCGTGCTGTCCATCGATCTGGTCGTGTGCGTCGCCTTGTTCGGGGTGTGGTTGTGGGTCTGCAGGGGATTCCAGTGCATCGATGCCTGAAACTGAAGATCCGGGTGGTCCTGTTTGTCGTCGCGCTTGTTTTCGATTACTAATTTTTAGTCCGGAAGGATTTGTCTATACCCAAATGAGGGAGATGGAAGAGGGGCGATTGCATCGCCATGCCGGCGGCCGTAAGTCTCTTGAAGTTGCGCATTTCGGCTCTCAATTGTAAATCTCTTGTTATTTATCTATGAATCTCTTTGATGTCGGATTGAGTTCTATAGAAATTATACGTATCTGGAATGTTGCCGTATGGTTGAAGTTGATCACATAACATTTTGAGCAGTACATTGCCAAATGGATTCGAATGCCCGAGCTACAGATCTTGCAGTCACTATCTGTTTCTGGGTCTCATCCAAGTTGTGTTTTTTTTATTGCCGTTTTGATCTAAAGATCGAATTTTTCTTGCGTTGACTCAACTGCATTACCTGTTCAGACGTTGTATACAGCTAGACTCTATTCATATCTTTGTGCATTGTTGGTGCCTGGAGGGATTTTTATTGTTAGTTTATCGCAGTTTTGCTTTTGCACAGATAAGCAAAAGTCCTATACTTTCCAGCACTTTGTAAGCTGGATGGGTTTTGCCCTTTTGCCTTTACTTCTATTCTGGGTTTCGGGCCACGCACTGGTTTCTTGATTTTGCTTCTCCTCCAAGGAAGAGTGGCCATGCTTGTTCCGTATCGTTCCGTCTGCCGGAATTAGCTCTCTTTTTCCTTGTTAGATCTGGCGAACCTCCCAGTAGCCGTGAGTGAATCAAGGGTGTCGGCGTTTCGAGCTATCTTGCATATGGCGGGTTCGAATCAAGGTCTTTCGCATAGAGTGAGCATTCGTTTAGCCGGTGCTTAAAAAGAAAGAAAATGTGATGAGTCTGCGCTGGATGGAGGCACGAGTGAATGATCTTTCGAAAAATCGTGTCTGATGATTGGGAGATCTATAATTGATGTCAATTGTGGTAAAGAAACAGAGAGCAAAGTGCACAAATCTCAGCAGACCGACACCCAAAACTAGCCTAAGACCAGTGGAACTTGCTAAATCCGATTCGACCTAGAGAGAGAACTGATGGGAATCGAAATGAAGCTATTGTTGCACGGGTAAATTATAAAATCCGACGCATTTTGCATCACTTGAAAAGATGATTCGGAGAAACCGATTGAAGTACAAAAGTCCCATAAGCTTATGAGCCACGCTTATGAGCCAGGATTTGTAGTAAAGCTAAAATAGAAAGAAGAAATAGGGCCCGCTTTGCTCGCTTGCTTGGGGATTTAGATGAAGGAAGAGGATAGATAGGGGGAAAAGGGAAGAGAAAAATCAGAGAAGATAGATGGATCTCGCGACGGCCAATGGAGTCGTCCCACGTCAGCCTCCACGCTCACTTCCACCTTATCCCGAATTTGAGCCACTTATCTTTCCTTGCCCGAATCTAAAAACCTTCTCCCTGAAACTGGAGGGAGCATCACAAGCCATCGTCCGACCAGAATCCTGCAGCCATGTCGCTCACCATCCCCACCAATCTCTCCAAGCCCATCGCCGCCCCGAAGCTCAGCCCCTCCAAGTCAGTCAGGCCGGCCGCCACCCTCATAAGATGCTCCTCCTCCTCCCCTGAGCAGGGCTCCGCCTCCACCTCGGCGGCGTCGCCTCTCCAGGCCTTCTCCGCCTCCACCTCGGCGGCGTCGCCTCTCCAGGCCTTCTCCGCCGCGCTCGCCCTCTCCTCCATCCTCCTCTCGGCGCCGCAGCCCGCGGCCGCCGACATCTCGGGGCTGACCCCGTGCAAGGAGTCGAAGCAGTTCGCGAAGCGGGAGAAGCAGCAGCTCAAGAAGCTGGAGTCGTCGCTGAAGCTGTACGCCCCCGACAGCGCCCCGGCCCTGGCCCTCAAGGCCACCATGGAGAAGACGAAGCGGCGGTTCGACAACTACGGCAAGCAGGGGCTGCTGTGCGGCACCGACGGGCTCCCCCACCTGATCGTGAGCGGGGACCAGCGGCACTGGGGCGAGTTCATCACCCCGGGCATCCTCTTCCTCTACATCGCCGGGTGGATCGGGTGGGTCGGCCGGAGCTACCTCATCGCCATCCGCGACGAGAAGAAGCCCACCCAGAAGGAGATCATCATCGACGTCCCCCTGGCCTCCCGCCTCGTCTTCCGTGGCTTCAGCTGGCCCATCGCCGCTTACAGAGAGCTCGTCAACGGCGAGCTCGTCGCCAAGGACGTCTAATTTAAAACCCCCTCGACACAAGGTATTGTCTATCATCATTCCTTAGCTATATTCTTCTATATATGATTGCGGGCTCGGCGCTGAGTGCTGATCCATGTCCGTCTTCTTCTCGACTTGTCGAGCGCAGGCGGGCGGCCTCGGAGGACGAGAAGCTTGGTGGAAGTGGGAAGCATGGATTCTCCCGGTATCTGTCTTTCTTGTATGAATGAATGCAGAGCGGAACATGGGTTTGAATGTATTCTGCTTTGTTCATTGGATGGCACATTGGTCCCCTCTATCTTCTGTACTTCTGTTTCTTTCGTTTACGCTTCTTCTTCTTCTTCCTTTTTCTTCCCTTTTTTTTTTTTAGGGTTTCTTTTGTAAATTTTGATGGTGGATGACAATATGACTTATTTCCATAAATGCATGGAGCATTTTGGTTAAAGTTCATGCATGCATGGCTGGCTTCTTCTGAACTATAGATGCATGGCGAGACATGAAGGACCTTTGTCGCAAAAAATAATCATTCAAACACCAAACAGTCAGAAAACAATTTTTCGAAACACTTGTCCTTCAAACAAATGGATCCAAATTGTATGTCGGGTCGCAATTAATAACTAGTATGTGACAAGTCTATCATGGGCTTTCCAGCTATTATGATGTTTGCGTGCTATTAGATGGACCGACAAGTTGTAATGGCTATCCTAATACACCCTCTATCCTTCTTATCTCGCTCGTCCAATCAATGTTAGGTTATTAATTATAATCAACGCACAATTCTTATGAATAAATTTGTTCATGGTATCTATGTAATGGTGATGTCGATTATACTTATCTCGACTCTAACCACATCTTATATGATTCATAAATAAAGTACTGAATAATAGGTAAACAATCGATGTAATAAGTAATCGTGTTAGTTTAATCCGAATGCAAGCGAATAACAAAGAAAACATGGAGGTAAGCATGGAACTCACAAAAATTTGCTGCTCGTAAGCAGTTCCATCGATTATCACTCTTTTGCCTTGCCAAATTCGGTTCTTTTTTTATGCCGTAATCGTCTGAACTTTGATGCTTTTTACCTCATTCGCACATCGGATCGATTGCTGGTGATGGTGACACGCGAAAACCCTTGGAATGAGCTGTGAGATGGTACTGGACAACTGCAAGAAACTCCAAAACTCGCGGTGTAGAAAACACGATCTGTCAATTTGACTTTGAGAGCTAAATGAACAAGCCCCAACTCCCAACTCCCCAAGCACTCGTCCGTAACCAATTTGCAGCACGACTCAATTTGGATGTACGTTTTGCCAAACGTCTACAATGGGTTGGGAGTCAGTTGCCTTGGACTGTGCCATTGGATTGAACCGAAAATAGCTAAAAAGAGACTGAATATGATCGTCCGTTCTCTTTAAATAGACGTCGTCGGGATTGGTTACATGTCGGTTTCTGCTTCATCTACCCGAGAATTCGACTATTAATGTGTCGTCGACGGATGGTACGATTTTGCCTCGTGCGAGTCCTCCACCGGACCCGTCTTATCTGATAACCCTTCCACATTCAATTCGGCGAGCTAACCTGTCATTCTTGGGCCAGAGGATCGCCGATTCTCGAGCTACAAGGACGGTACTACTCAATTTGGAAGCGATTCACAGATGATTTTCTGTCTCTTAAGGTGAACTCTCTTGTGTATTTCGAAACCTGAAATGAAAAAAATTTGACGTCTCTCGGCCTTCTCCGAGCATCACTTTAATCGGTTCCTTGAACCTCTTCTTCTTTGCTCCTCATTGTTGTATTTCTCGGAAGACTAGTCATGAAACCGAGTTTTGATTCACCATAGCTACATGACGAGTCGGACATGCGTCGCAGCTGCACCACACCTCTGGAGTAATTTTCTACTTATCTGGACCAGATTGGTCCTTAGATTATTGCGAATTTTGACTTGTATGAACACGTTGCGTTAGAGCGCGAGCATCGCCATACGGCTTATGAGCAGGTTTCGCCTACTAAGGCTGGAAAAGAGAAAGAAAAACAACCCCTGAAAGGATCAGATCATCTGCTCTTTCTGTCTTGTTTCCATGCGCTGCATCCATCTATCTGTGGAATTTCCAGTACACTGTTGCTTAATAACCACTCTTGTGAAATATAAATAGGTATCTTTTCCGGAAGGACCGATTTGGGCAACGCCCCCGCACGTCGGTAGGCCTAACATTAACAAACACTCGACAGCAACATCTGCAGCATAATTTAATACCATTAAGTTAGCAAATCGATTTTAGCACACCTAACGTTGTTCTTAAGCAAACCTTGCCCGCTTGTAATGCTTTGGACGGACCCGGACGGACGCATCCAAACGCGATGCGCTTCGTCCGGACTAGAATCGGATGGTGCCGCTTTGTGTCGTGCAGGGATGCTGCGTAATGGTGAGCAACTGCTTTCAGGTTAGTATTTAACGCATCCTCCTCGTGTCTTTTATCTGGTGTTTTTCTCCATCAAACACTCACCGGATATGCTACTTTTTGGCATGGACTGAAGACGCCAATCATACGAAAAAGGGACGTTTAAAACGACTTCTCACCTCAAAACCATCGTGATTCGCGTTCACATTCGGGCGGTAATACAAAACTCATGCAAAGCTTAATGAACAAACTTATGTCAATAGATGAGTAAAATGTGATTGTGTGTACCGGATGTGATCGCGACGGGTTGCGAGCTGTGCGCGCGAAAGTATTTTGTGTATGGGATATATCATGTGATGTTCAGAGAAGTTGAGCTTAACATAGATTAGAGCTTTTGCAATTTTTAATTCAAAGTTGGCTGGCAGACAATGTTAAACTGTTCGCTTTCATTGTCGCTCACTAACGCCCGCATAGTTTCAAAATGTGCCGGACTCAGGCAATATGAAATTAGAGACATATCTATCGTTCACAATCCATGCCCTCGCTCTCATGCCATCGTACGCAATCCCACCCACCTGTGCTTGCAACAAACATGATATTATCCATCTCGGCCACGACTCATCTGCATCCCTATGAGCACGACTTTAAAACACATGTCCTAGTTTGAGATCTCACGAATTTTTTTTTTTTATTTTTTTATCAATACAACGATAGCAAAAATTGTTTACATAAGCGTCGGCCGTGTTAGGAGAACAATTGTTGTCCATATTAGTAATTTTTAATCAAAATTGACCGGAAAGACTATAAGGCTTAGAATTAAGTTAACGCAATTAAAAAGGTTTAGAACTGAATATGTGACCGTACAATCAATTTATGAAGTTTTGAACAATTTCCTGGAAGGGAGAAAGCAAAACACTAATGAATCTTCATTTGGTCCAACCACGATTTTTAACTTTACTACCTGTCCAATTTTAAAATAAAAAGGATGGACCACCATTTAAAACCTCTACATGACCGTTGGTGATTAGCCCGTCACCAAACCAATCAGCCAACAGCATCTCAACATTTGTTCATAAGAAATCGACCCTGTCGATCATTCCTATGGTCGACGGGCCACCATTGCGGCGCGCATCTTGGAATTTTACCTGTATTGAATGCATTTTTGCAGATGAAATAAATGTGGGTTATGTGCAGTCAACCACAAAATCGTTTCCGTCCGGCCACAAGATAAGAGCTCAAAGAAAATCTCACAATCTACATCGAGTTTTTTTAAGGATTCTTTAAATTTGACAATTTTTTTCTTTATAGGCGACGGGTTCATATTTGAAGACATTGCATACGAATATAAAAAGTATCTACATGCACCCAATTCATGTGAATTCACATTGTTTTTATTCATTCATCATATGTACGTTAGTCTTTATGATTTTAATCATTGAAGATCCAGTTAATCGTTAATCTAATGATTAATACAGTTCTCGACTACATGTATGCGTTATTTTTGGTATAGGGTTTGTCCCGCACGACACGATGAGAATGCAGACAGTACATACGCACACCGTCCATTTCCTTGTGAAGAAGAAGCGCCTGATGGAGCGTTATGAAGACCCCTCTTTCAATTCACATTCACGTGCATCACCACCTCCTCTCTCTCTCTCTCTCTAGAAAAGTCATGCACTACCACTCTCTCTCTCCATCTATAAAACCTACCCAAGAAGATAAAATCTATTCCCTCACCGAATCTTCACCCCATAGATCCATTATTGCATGAAACCTCAGGGAAAACAAGGATAGAATCATGGCAAATTCACTAGAAGAGCTGAACGATAAGCAAGACCGGGACCCGAGCGGCGGCGGCGGCGACGGCGGCTGTGGCGACGGCGGTGATGCCGGAAGCGACCTCACCACTCCCAAGCTCTCCCTATTCTCGCTCCCGCGGAAGGCGCTCGAGCCGCCGGGGACGCTGACGCCGCCGCTCCACTCGAAGGTGGTCTCCGTGCCGTTCAAGTGGGAGGAGGCCCCCGGCAAGCCCAGGCCCTGCGGCCACGCCGCCGCCCCTGAGAAAACCCTGAGCCCAAGCCCGCCGCCGCCGTCGCCGCCGGGTGCCTGGACCTCCCTCCGAGGCTCCTCAACGACGCCGCCAGAGTCGCGGCCGCGCCGTCCTCGACTGCCGCGCACGACGGGCCTAACCACGTGGGCCGGGCGCTGTCGTTCAGGAGGCTGGGCGGGTCGTTCCGGAGCCCCGAGAGCTGCAGCAAGAGGGACATAAGGGAGAGGGTAACGTTCGGATCGACGCGGTGGGGGTTCCACGGCAAGGAGAGAAGCAGCCGGGTCGTGGAGGGCAGCCCCGGGATCTCCTTCTCGGTGCTCTTCGGCGGCGGCGGCGGCGGCGGCGGCGGCGGCGGCGAAGAGAGCGTCACGAAGGTGAAGATCACGAGAGTGAGCAGGAGGAGGAGCTTCTTCACTCTCTCTCAGACCAAGTCGCACTTGTGGGTACGAGCATCGACCCCATCTCTCCAGCCTTCTCCTCCTTTTTCTTGCAATTTTTCTCCTGAACTTTCGCATCATGTCGTCATCTAAACTCCTCATTTCCACAACATGGAAATGACAAAGTGATTCCTGCTCTTGTCAGTCTTGAGATCGCAATCTGTCGCGTGAAACTCGTTTACAAAATTCTACTTTGACTATTCTTCTTCCCTTCTTGGTTGGTGGGAAGGGCATATTGACGTATAATATTCCGAAAGGCTGATGTTACAAAGCAGTAGAGATGAATTGTAAATTAACATGCTACATCAACGTAACTGCAGGCAAGCATTTATGGAGGATTGAAGCAGGTGGTCCCATGGCGACGCAGTCAAGATAAGCAGCTTCCAAAGGGTCAGTAGCTCTTTGCTGACTGAGGACGTATTCGGTTTGATTAGTCCTATAAATCGATTTCCCTTGGGAAATTCGTGTAAAAATCTTGTACGCAAAAGAATATCGTATAAATCAGCTGATCTATGGTGAAAAAACTAGGGCCTTAGATTTCCTGCGATGTCGTGGTGCGTAGGTTTCCACTTTCGTCTTTCGATATTTCTAGGGATGTAGATGCGATAAAGTAATGTTTGACCGAATCGTTCGTCCCGTGGGGGGTTTCGCGATCTGAAGATGAGTGGACGAGAAACCACTTCGACCGACCGCAACGTTAGGGTTTAATCGTTCGACCGGAAACGGTCCTGCGCTTGCGAGAAAAAGACGAATCTGAAAGACCCCGCGTCGATAAGTCGAAGCAGAAAGCGACAAACCCCGAACGAAGAAGAAGGAAAACGAGGGTTGCCCGCTAAAGAAGTTCGATCAGCCAAAGTCTAGGGCACCAAAAGTCAAGAGTGACCTGCCGAGACTTTCCTTTTGGTTGAGGGTTGTTGGCTTTCAATCAAGACGTTGTTTCTGCATCAGCCTATCGATACAAGGGGCAGAATCTGTGCGGCCGTGGTTTGCTCGTCTGCTGTCCATGCCTACCTCCCTCGCCGCGTCGAATCTTTACCGTTATTTCTTGTGACCGGAAACAGAATGATGTCATCTGCAAATATTGTATTCATATGCGCTGTAATGCATTTGACGAGATCAGTGCTGTTGCTAGCAAGCATCGGTCTTGTGCTTCCAGTGAGAATTCTGAGAGTTGCTGCTTTGCTTAGCTCCTCCCATGGCTTGTGACATTAGTTGCCAAACAGTAATCGACTTAGATGAATTTTGAAAATTTGAAATCGTGCACTTTTCAACAATGAAAAAATGATTGCAGATCGTCTAATAAATTGAGTGATGACTAATCGAGCGAGAGTTTATCGAGATTTCCGAGTCGACAGTTGCCATATATACTCATCACCAATTGGGTCATCTTAATACGTTAAAACCTAGTAAGGTTGTCGATGGAGATGATTGGAAATGGCCTTCTCGTAGGTCTGAAAAACTAGTTGAAATACAAGCTGCTCTTTGTGGTGTCATCTATCCTCGTAGTGGCACTGCTGATAGAGTTATGTATCATGGCTCGAAGCATGGTGGAGTTAATCAGAGGAAGCTTGGGACTCGCATGGCTCGCGAGGATCTAGGGTCCAACAGTGCAGATCGTCTCGGTTTGAGCTAAATGTTCCTAAACATGGCTTTAATGTTTGGCTCACCATCCCGAAGAGATTGCAGCCAAGAGACAAGATCAAGAAGTGTTGTGAGCAGCCCAACATGTTCGGAAGTCGATTTAGAATATTTTGAAGATTGCTCATCAAGATTACCTAATAGGAAAGAAGTCTTTTTATGGTAGGATGCTGAAAATGAAGAAATCTAAATAAGAATTAGTCTTATTTATGAAGAATTCTAGGAAATAATAAATTATGGTAATTACCCAAATAAGAGAAATTTAGTCAATTGGGGAGATTTCTAATTAAGATGTGATTATCAAATCAATTAAAGAGGATTTCTAATTTGGGTGGAGGTTACTTCAGAGAGATCACAAGAGTCTTTAATAACGTGAGTAATTCTTGAGAGCTTTTCAAGAGAAGATGTGTTTTGTGATAGTTGTGGGGAATTCTTGAGAGCCTTTTAAGAGAAGACTATTTTGTGACAGTTGTGGGAATTTATTGAGAAACATCATTAGAGTATTAATTGTAATCTTTTGATTATAGTAAATAGTTTTTGGATTAGCATTTTGTGGTTTTTTTCCCATTCTGAGTTTTCCACGTACAAAATTTCTGGCTTGTTGTTCTTTTTTTCTCTCTCATTTGCTATGTTATCTACATTTTGCATATTGCGCAATTTTGACAATTAGAATTTTGATGCAATGAATTGCGATCCAACTTAATTTACAACAAGAAGTGGATCTCTATCGCTAGTGCATGCTCTTATTATAGGCCAGCAGCAAGCATAGTCAAGGAATCACTCGTTTTTTCAATCACCCTTCTCCAAACAAGCGTGTGAAAAGGATGCTGAATCTTCCCTAACCCTCGACACATGATTGAAAAAACATGGTTAAAGACAGCAGCCCTATTCACATCGAATTCCTCTCCATCTGCTGCAACACGAGGCTTCGACATCATCTGGAAGATGCCTTTTCCCCTTCAGGAAGCGAAGGCCTCAACAAAGGCCAGCAATTCTGACAGAGCACGCACGCCATGGCAATCCTGCTGCGCATTGGGCTGACTCTTTCTGGGCTTGCAGAGGGGGCTTTGTCCTTCGTCTGCAACTGCGAAAACCTGTCGTCCTCTTCGAGCAAATCCTTCTTGGGCCTTCCTTCTTCCGTCCGTCGTGGGGACTCGCACGCGTACATGCCGCCGGCACGTGCGCGTGATGAGGGAATGAAGCAATCATTGTTTAAACGAGGGGGAGAAATTACTTTAGCATTGACGAAAGACATCATTGATGTTTTTCTGACAGGGGCCGGGCCCGCCCCAGCATGCGCCAATCACGGCACTGATTGCGTCCGTTTTGACCTTTTTAGTGCGCCTTATCTTTCACACTTTGAACAAAATGTCCTCTTTGCCGTCCCAAGTTGCTAAAAGCAGTCACTCTCCTTTTTTCAGCCTTTTCTTTTTCCCCCTTACGTCGAAGGATCGAATGAGAATGATTTCTTCACTTTGATTGATCTTTCGTAGCTCGACACACTTTCCTACTCGCCATCGGAATCGTTGCGACTTGCGACCGCTCGTTTTCAGTTTAATAATTGGACCGAATCCATAAATTAATGACGAGAAATCATCGAACTTATGCTTTGATCGATGAAGTCTCGCGATCGAAAAGACGGTGAACATTGAAATACGAATTTCGGGGATTGATCCAATTGGTCAAAAAAAGGTAGTTAGCCGACTGATTTTGAAGGTATTGAAAAAAGATCATTTTATTGGACCATCGTTCTTGTTCACGTGATGGTTTGACGGACGCAATGTCAATGGACCGATGTTCGATGACGAAGACATTGAACTAAGAATTCCTGTGGGACTTTGGATTTTTTTATTCACATCCAGGTCCCCATGAAAAGCAAAAGGACCATTCTCTGCTAAGGAGCTTGGGCATGCAGGAGCTTGGGCATAATAAGGAAGCTTTCTGGGCATAGAAACGTTTGGGCAGGGCAGAGAAGATGCGCGAGGGGAGGCATGATTGGGGACACCAGAACGCCGGTCGGAAAAGTCCATGATGAGACTCTTGCAATCCTTACTTCCCGAACAGCACACAACAAAAAGAAAAAACTCATGATCGTCTCTGCTGTCACGTCCCCTAAACACCCTAACTTCATGGGCTACCACGATGCTGTTCCTTGCCATCATTATTTTGACTCTGGTTTTAGGACTTCCTGTGTCCTTGTTTAACCCATTTTTCAACATTAGAGTCAGGATACATCCAGGGCTACCTTTGTGCATATCAAATTGAATTCATCTTGTTTCGCCCCGATCAAAGATTGATTACCCGTGTCGCGATCAATGGACCCGCAAGCGTTACCTCATTAGGACCAATTATTGGATCAAGCACACCCGCTGAAGTTTCTCTCGAATGCGTACGTACCGCTCCCTCGTCGATGGAAGACCATTTGTCTGGTCAATAAACGTAAGTAATTTCTCGGGCACTCACGAGGACTCTATCTTTTGCATATTGGGGAAAATCCTCCGATTTTCTAGTTGTCGGTTTGGGAGAGTTGATCTTACCAATAAAAGGGCTAAACATCTTAAATAGGTGATTTTAATGGCTAGAAAAAAATGACACAAATGGTTCATGAACTTTGATATAATATGCTATGTCGTTCCAAAACTTTTAATTTGTTTAATATGATCAATTAATTTTTGGGGGCATGTTTAATTTAGTCTCGGGATTATTTGAAAATATTCAATGTTGTCATTTTATATCAATAATTCAAGAATGAAATTATAGATTAGGATAATGCTCAATGATTATATTGAACAAACTAAAAGTTTATGGACAAATTATACATTAAGCCAAAGTTCATGACCATTTATGTAATTATCTTTACTGGTTACAATAATTTATTGGTGGTTTTTTTGTGTGATGAAGGTGGAGTTAGAACTTGAAAGGAACAGAGCACCGATTCGTGCGTGCCTTACGAGGGCATTTCCCCTTTTATATTGTGTGCAAGAACGAAGGCATTGACGCGCCGAGGGGTCGTTGCTCCAGTTTTCTTTTTTTTCCCCCTTCTTTTGGCATTATACTCGAACAATATGCTTTCGGCAAATTTTCTTACCCGTCCTTTCGATAAGATCCGAGAAAAAAAAGACAAGTCGTCCGCGTCATTAACAGAGGATGTCGTCATTCGAATTTCTGAAAAATGCCCATGACGACACGTGCCGTGAAATTGGAACTCAACGCATGTGAACTTCGATCGTTCTTAGCAATATCTAGGTCGAGAACTCCCGTCCTGCAAAAGACAAATTACTCGGAAAGGGAACAGTCAAATCAGCTCGCGACCGGGGGCGTTCTTGCTATCGGCGAAAGCTCGTGATTCCTGCAAACTGGAGCCATAAAATCTCCCATGTAAAACATCACTTGACAGAGCGAGAGGCTATAAAAGGACACGAACGAGGGCCGATGGGCTGATGGGGCCGTGCCCATTTTTGCCCATTCGCTCAAGAGACACGCGAGGCAAACTTTTGCTGTTCAATCCTCAAAAGCAGGCAGGTTTGAAGGAGTCATAAAGGCGCTGGCTGGCTCCTCCACTCCCCACTAATCAAGCATAAAAGACAACGCCCCCAAAGCGGGACCCCTCTATTGCCCGGCAATAATCAATGGTCAGTGAGCTTTTGCACTGTCCCTCGTTTCTTCATGCTCAAAAAGGGTCCAAGAAGAAAACATCATATAACAAACCTATAGCTATTAGCCTCGACAAACCATAGCTCGATCCATATTGTCTGAATTTCCCATTCAATTTCCGTCCCCAAAAAACATTTTTTTTCTAAATTCATTCTATTCAATTGAGAAAGGTTTAAGCCAGAGAAAGAAAGAGTCACTCTATGGTTCTTGTCAATATGGAAAAGATCATATCTTTATTTGCAAGAAATCATTTTTCCTTAGATGTGAGCCGAGAGGAATTTACACTGCAGCCGTCTTCGTGGATGAATACGAAATGAGTAGATGGGTTTTCATGGAAATGGACAGATGGTCTCCGCTATCCACCTTTCGCTCGAAAAAGTAAAATCGTCTCTTTCTCCGTAGTAGTACCGACTACCGACGTGCTCTCCTCAATCGCCTCTCTCTCTTCTCTCTCTCTCTCTTTCTCTCTCTACATTTTTAAGGTCTCCTCCATTGACGCTCTCCCTTCCTCTTGAACTTCGCACTCTCCCCGTTTCGTCGAAACTGTGCGCGACGGGGCCAGGGCCTGTCGTTTTGTGCCTGTTTTGTCAAAAATCCCATACCAAACGAATGATGCTATAGGCCCTGCTTGCGTACCCTTTTGGCCTTTTTAACCTCCCGAGCCTTCTTCGAGTTCACGGTGGTAGTGGTGGTGGAGTTTGAAAACTTTCAGTGTGGCGAGCCAACGGTTCGTTTTCCAAGCAAAACGCCAAGGTTGGTTTTTGGTAAGCGGAAGCTTCAGATACGCAGCTTCTTTTTTTTTGGGGGGGGGTGGGTGGTGTAGAAATGCACTCGGCTTTTCTTCGTTTCGCTAGAGAAATTCTCCGCTGAGTGACCGGTTTTTGCTTAATTCGTGCGTTTCCTCAAATGGGTCGTATTCATCTCTCAGTTCGGCGGCTTCTTGCTTGTGAAGCTTCGTTTTTTGCTTTGGCCTGTTTCTGTCCCGCATTGATTTGGGTGGAGAAGTTCGACGATTTCCATGCTTTTCCATGATTTCCGAGGATTGGGTTTGGTTTGGAGGTTGGTGAATCTGATGTATGTGGTGCGCGGTTGAAGATTCGCGATGAGCTCGTCTTAATGTCTGTATGCGTGGGATTTTGCTTCTTCTTTTTTCTATTCGATTTCATTGCTTTATAGTTTAATTGATATTTTGGTTTCGGGTAGTTCTGCTCCTGTGGAACTGTGGCTAGTATCAACTGCCCTATCTTAATTTTCTATTATTTTTACCTGCACCAAGCTTATTCAACGGTTGATTAGAAATAGATTCTTCTTTTATCGACACATTGTCTCTTCCTCTTTCTTTTTCAACTGTGCATTCAAAGGTCTCCTGGTTCTTAATGATGGTGGAATTACGATGTCATCCGCTCGATTTCATGCCGGGCATGGTTCTGGGTGTTTTGTTTTTGGTGCTTATATTTTCAAATGCAAACTGGAAAAGACTTTGAACTATTACAGTAACTTGCTGCAGCCTGAGGCATTGAAACCCCGTGATCCATTCCCATGGGAATGATGACAGCATCTTCATTTCCAATCTCTCACGAAGCTTCAAATTACGATGAGGTCTCTATGCAGCAGAGCTTACTCTTCTCGAATAGTCTCAAGGTATTCTTGTTTTACATAATTGTGGATTTCGGTAATCTTTGGCTGTGTTTACCATCTCCCTGGGCAGTTTAAAAAATGAGCTGCCCGGTGTGATCCCTTGCCTTTCTAGCTGTTGCTATTTGTTGAACCACATGTAGCGAAGTCGATGTCAGGTAAGTTGATTTAATGGAATGGTGTTAGCCTCTCATTGGTATTGGTGATCTCCCAACCGGAGAGACTTTTACCAATGTAGACTAACATGTGTAGCCAAGCAGATGAATGGTATGCAAAAGGTGCGACAATGAAGAAATGAGCTAGTGTGTTCTGTTTCAGGAGTATGTGTACATAAAACAGTTTCTGATGCAGAGACGCTTGGGAAACAAGAAGGCAAAATTAATGATTCGATCGTTTGTCCCTTGATGGTTGAGCTGGTTTCAGAATGTCTCGAGCGATATCCACTTGATGAGATCTAGAGATGTTTAAAGGGTTTATTGAGGGAACCCAGTGTGCTTGAGTCCTCATAACACTTGATTGTCTGTGAGATTGGCATGACATGGCTTACAGCTTTGCCTAACTGTCAAACTATCTTGAAAAAATTTCACTCTGCTCCCCTAGAGTTGGTTTTATTCTCAATTTGCCTTCTTGAAAAGTACATGATTCACTTACTTGCCCAGAGTTACTGTCTGTTTGTCCACATACGCACTGTTAAAGATGCTTACTTTTTAGACAGAATTATGTGGTGCTCACTGTAACTATTCTTACTCGAACAAATAGGAAAATATGAGAGGCGAGGCATAGCAACGGCAAAGATTTGCCTAATATAAAGTTACACGTGTGCAAAACAGTGAATCTCTCCAAATTTAGCAGCCAAAAGAGAGTGACAGAGAAAGGGGGATGGAGGGAATTCGTATTTATTGGAAGGAGACATCTCAATCATAGAGCATGCCTAGTTAATGATTTCCAAATTAGCACCTGATGAGTTCTGAGGTTAAAGCGACTCAAATCAGTGATGTCCAGGGGCCAAGTGAGACAAATATTTTCAGGGAGCAAAATGAGATTGAGACTGAATTTCAAGATGCAAAATGGAATTTGCCCATGTATCTGACTGCGTGACGTTGGTTAACGCAGGACGCAGTTCTTATTCACCAGCTAACCCCATGGCTATTCTCCATGCTTCCTTTATACTGAATTATTGGATCTACTTGTCCCACTGTGTTCCTTGAAACAAAATTTTCGATTTTCTGATTGAACTCTTTTCTGTTATTTCAGGATTTAAGAAGTCTAAGGACACAACTATACTCAGCAGCTGAGTACTTTGAAATGTCATATACCAATGATGACCAAAAACAAATGTGAGTAGTTTAAATGAGTTCTTTGCTAAATTGTAGATTCATCAACAATTGCATGGTCAGCTTTTTAAGCCATATTAACTTTTCTTTTCTTTTATTGAATTCCTTGTGTTTTGTATGCAGGGTGGTAGAAACATTAAGAGATTATGCCATAAAAGCTCTTGTGAATACTGTGGATCACTTAGGTTCTGTTACTTACAAGGTTAATGATCTCCTTGATGAAAAGGTTGACGAGGTTTCTGGCACAGAGTTTCGTGTATCTTGCATTGAGCAGGTATATCTGGGAAGAATTGTTCCTTATTCATGTTCTCAGTGTGTGTAATTGCTGAAAATAGTTGATGCTTTAGGAATTTTCTTGTATGAAGTTTATAAAGTTGTTATAGAGATACCTAACCTCTTCTCTGATGTCGAGATTGAAATGGTGCAAAAAATCACTGGAGTGTGAAGGTGTTTTGATCAGACTGCTGAACTTATAGCTTGTGTTGAACACGTAACTTCTCACCATGAGTACGGGATAATTTCCTGAATATTCAGATCCTCCAACATTGTTCGATTTCATGCGAAATTTTAATGTTGGTCGGACATAGAGTGAGGAAGGGTCTTGAGTAGAAAAATGTGCAATATGCTGAATTTTCTGTTATCTACGGTACCATTTCGGATGGAGGCTAGCTGATATACTATAATATCTTTTGTTGGTCCTGGCAAAAATTAAAAGTTGGAGTCACCAGGGGTCTTGTGCATCATATAATGAAGACCATAAAAGGTTTTAGTCTCATCTGGTTTATTGATTTTCCACTCTCAGACAAGATTCGTACTAAGGCAGTTCATCTCTCTTATGAGATGCAAATGTATGGTGGCTTCTAATTGACGGACCTTCCGTCACAGTTTTCACTATTTTATGTAAATGTATTGTGGCTTGTACTCATTCAGAGCTGTTGCATGAGAATCAGTAGCTGTTTTCTGCATGGATCATGTGCTTTTTATTGACAGTTTGTTTAAGTCATAGTCCATATAGTGTTATACAGCTTGTCCTATGAGTAACAAAAGTTGCAGAGTATTGCTATCTTTTTGGTGCATTGTAGATTAACCAAAAGTTATGGTGAGCCCTGATTTTCTTTTTTAATTATTTGATTCGAATTTAGAGACTTCGAACATGCCAAGAGTATATAGATCATGAGGGCCGCTCCGAGCAGTCTCTGGTTATCGATACCCCCAAGTTCCACAAGCGATATATTTTGCCAGGTTGGTTGCGATCATATCAACCTATGTTTAATTGTTTGTCCTTTCTTTGATTATGAATGTAGATGTATTAGATGCTTATAGTCGTCTATGATCAGTTGGAGAGACAATGCGTGGCTCTGATGGTAGTAAATTGAAGTATGGTTGCAGCCTGGATGATGAGGATGACTGGCATCAGTTTAAACATGGTAGGTTGCTCTATTGCTTTTTTCTCTTTTACTCAAGGATTTAGTTTGGAGCAACATTTAATTATGAATAATACTTATTATCACTTGATTGTTTTCCTAAAGCCATCCGAGCCACCATAAGAGAAACTCCTACTCAATCTATTCCCAGGTAAGTATCAACTTCATATTGGCATCCCAATTCTTTGCAAGCATGCTAGGACAATTTAAATCATTTGTATTTTCACATTGTTTCATACAGTAAAGGTCGCTCTCCATCACCGTCTCCTCGAGCTCCTCAGCGATCTGGAACGTTTTCTTTTACCTCCGCTGCACCTAAAAAGGAATTAGGTATGTCCATGTTATTTTCACTAAGAGCATGTTTTGGGTGACCTTTGAGGTCGTTTGGGTATTCTTCACATTATTGGTTTTCCTTGAAACTGCTCCTCTCTTGAATTATCTGTTAAGAGTCTTCTTGATAATTACCTGCGTAAATCAGATAAACGGACTGTATCACCAAACCGATTCCCACTCTTGCGCTCTGGATCGCTCTCGAGCAGACAGGTGACTCCGAACTCAAGTCGGCCTACTACCCCCAACCCAAGTAGGCCAACCACTCCAAATCTTTCTATTGTAGGTCGTCAAGTAAGTGTAAAACAATCCTTTTATCCATCAGCTTTCTTTTTGAATTCTGCTGCACCAGATCTGAATCCTGAGAATTCGTGTTACCTTTTGCAGTATCCTTCAGAGGCGAGAAAATCTTCTTCAATGCGATTGCATGCTGAGAAGGAGAATGGTAAGGACATCGATCAACACCCCAGCAAAAGTAAACGTCTACTCAAGGCTTTGCTTAGTCGCCGCAAGTCAAAGAAGGATGACATGCTATATACATACTTGGATGAATATTGAGGGATAGAGGATCATGAAACAAAGAGAGGGCACAGATGGGGAGGAAGGAGTATCCAATTGATTTTTCTTCCTTTTTTTCCTTCTTTTTCTAAGCCATGTCGTTGTCTGATAAATTTATTATTCCAGCAATAGGTTTTTTGTTTTCACAATCCCGGTATGTAGCAATCAGTTTTCAAATGTATGCATACAGACAGCCTCGTGTTATGGTATGTTGCCTATATAATTTTACATGACCACCCAGTGAGCGGTACCTGGTGTAAGCATCACCGTTACATCAAGTCTCTTTTCTTGCTCGGATTTCTTGCAAGTTGGTGGAATTCATTGATGTGTTGCTGGAGTCATGTTGGTTTCCTAGTTCCTGGTAGCATCACCTGTAATCTCTTTTGATTCAGAGAAAATCAACGAGTTCATATCCTTAGCCACGCTTTTCTTAGTATCATGACTCATGCTGGATGAAAGGTAACCCCTAAGTTATACATCCACACGCAAATACTTTGGAGAGGGCTTTATAACAATTGCCACAAATTTGCCCCAAAGGTCCACAGGGCAGTTCGTAACACACTCGGGAGAAAATGTATGTCAGAAGCTTATTGAACCAAACGAGTTTTGTTCGCTTCCTCAAGTTAGAGAGCTAACTCATTTTTCACTGTCCGGATGAACCTGAAGGTGCTTTTGCTCAAGAAACTAGCAATCAAGGTTCACAATTAGAATGAAAGGACAGTTGCAATTTATTGAAAACTCCTGTTAAGTTCTGCTTTGGACGAAAGATAATCTCTACAAGAAATGTCAAGAAACACATCTAAAAGTGCCTAACGGCAAGAGAATCTGTTTTCAATCTTTTCAATATGCTTACATACTTGGGTAATGAACATCATGTCCTGACCAGGACATCTCCGTCTTCAAAGCTTTAAGCATGTGAACACCGTGAAAGGGTATATGATCACTAATCAGTTCATCATACCCCGGGTAACTGAATTTGGACGTGTTTCCACTTAAGCAGTGTTGTTGGATTTGCATATCTGCCAAAAATCTCGCGTAATATAGTGTCTTTACATGATTCTATGAAAGCTAAAGCGCTAATTGATAATTTGATAATCTAAAATTAGGAAAGTATGCTACACAGACCGGGGCAACTCATCCTGCAGTTACAGGAATTTCTAAAAGGCAAGCTAGTGAGAATACATGACATAACAATTTGCATTCAGCAGACAGCAAGCATCACAACACCATTCCTCCTCCAAATTCTTCAATGGTTTTTGTGGCAAGTGTTAGCACATCAACAAAGGAGCTGAACGACGCTCGAAGAAATCTCGCCTCGACTGCCTCGAACCGTCTGCAATCAATACAGAGAGGAAACAAAACGGTGAATCTAGTTTGGTCTACTCGTCAACAATGACTAGAACTTGATAGGTATTGATGCTGTGTCTACTCTAGATGCTCATACACGTGGCAAAGAAGAAAGTAGATTGAAGAGTGATAGGCATGGCTTAGTCTGAGTAAGGTATGAGATACTCAGAAGACAAAACAAGCCTCAATTGAATTTCTCTCCAGACACATATATGCGTGTGCATTGTTAGTTAGAAACCCCCAAATTCCTGTAACTAGTAGTTGTGAAGAAGCTCACACTGAAAGCTTTCCATCAGAAACCGACATGTTCCTCTTCACTTTGTCTGGTTGCAACTGCCATTGAAAGGGAAAAGAAATCGCATAAGCAAAATTTTACGAACCATTAACAGACAAAAGCACTGAAGCACGCTAAAGATACCTCTTTATCGACAGCTAATGCTGCCATAACCATGGAAGCTTTCTCATCGGACTCAAAATCCACTTGCAATTCACTGCAAAAAGGACGTGACTCCAAGAGTAAGGGAATTTATGCTATTAATGCGACAATTGTGAGGTTTAATATCCTGTTTTAGTGAAATACATCCTCAAAAGTACACAAAGCAGAACTGGGACGTGTCGCGTGATCATTAAAGTGCAGGACATGAGAGTTATGAGGTCAATGTAAGATCTCATTCCGAGTACAACAGCTATACCCACATTAGATTTGGTGATTATCTTTGCTTGCACTGTATTGCCATTTGTCTACTTACTGTAAAAAACTTTGATCTCAAGAATGATTATCCTAAAGTGGTGGTGGTGGTAGTGGTGATGCATGGAAAAACATATGCCAAAGGAGCCTGTCGAGTAAATTCGCTGGCACAAAGACAGAAAGATCGAAGACACTCCGTAGACAGTCCATAAAAATCTCATCTTGAACATGCAAGTTAGAAGCTTTCTTTTGCCAAGCCTCTGAAACTTACATGGCAACTCATGGTAAGCGACGATGCCTCTAAAAAAGAATAAAAAATAAGGAAGGACTTCATGGGTAACAAAACGAGTACGAGTTTGACAAGGACGCTCGGTTCCATCGCTGACCCAACATCAACATTCGCAACACATCAGCGACAGAAAAGATTAAAGACAAGAGGGAATAGAGTATGAATCAAGAAGATAGGAAATGGGTAGAGAGAGAGAGAGAGATAGACAGACCAGCTGAATTCCCATGGGGTTTTCGGTTGGGCAGCCATTGGAGCTCCTCCTCCAAGCACGTGGGAAGCACAGGAACGGAGGCACGATTGATAGGGCAAGACGGCAGAGGCGAGGGTTTAAGCTTGAGCGAAACGACGAGGCGTATTTTCGGGAGCACACAGAGAGGGGAGAAGAAGGGGCGGGCGTCGTTTTGGGCTACAGGCCCAAGGGTGGTGGGCCTGGTGGCGCTTCTTCATTGGGCCTTGACCCTGAGCCCGCCTAGTCGATCTGGGATTGGTCCACCAAACATGATGGGGACTTGAGTACACCCAGCGAGAGATTTCGAGAATTCACTGTGAACAAAATTCAATTTAGATCAAACCAATCAAAAGAAATAGTGATATTCGCATCCAACCTCCAAATGAAAAAAAAAAAATCATTCCATTAATTTTATTTTTTTTTGCGGTGAAATTCATGATATGGAACGAGTTTACGATTTGATTTTACCTTCATAGATGTTTTGAATAGTTTGGACATGTACATAATCTAAGAGGCAATATTGAAGCGAAGCTCGACTGTGGGATATTGCCTATAAGCATCTTAAATCCGAAAATAATATGAATTAATACGAATAATTTAGTCGAAGTAAAAGTGTTGAAGCTTTTCTAGCAATAACGACAAGTGATATTTGCCCTCGGAAAGTACAATAGCAGGATGTGAATGATATGTTTAATTGTCTACAATATAAGAGTTCTAGAAAACGACGAAAGAGTGATTTTTTTTTTTTTTTCCGTTACTAAGAGATTCATATGTACTGAGGGATACTTCTTGAATATTTGGTGTCTACATACTAGGTACTCTTACAAGGCAGGAGGAGACTTGCATCTCTATGTTGGGGCCACCCTATCTGCTAGCTTGCCAAGTAACCTTAGTGGGCTAATTTTTCACCTGAACATTTCGGTACTTGCACGCTCAACACCTTTAAGTTTTCCTATGTATATTTTACTTTCTTGAGAAGAGGGAATATCATCTTAATGCTTTACATTATGAAAGTTTCAAGATTTTTTTTATATATTTATTTACAATTTACAAGAAATTAGATTTAATTCTAAAGAGAAATTTCAAAAAAGAGTCTAAAGTATCTTAATTTTCTCAAATAAGAACTTAAGGTGAACATTGTTTTAAATAAGGGTTTAAAGTGACTAAATTATTTTAAATAAAGACCTGAAGTGGCTAAATCAACTAAAATAAGGACCTTTGCCTGGCGGTGATTTTTCTAGCTATCGGAGAAGGGATATTTTGGTAAAAAAAATTATAAATATATTTTGATTTTTTTTTCATCATTTTTTTTTTCCTCTTCCCTTGCCCAAACATGGCTGTCAATGGTTGGCTAAGGTCGCCCGCACAGGTGTCAAGTGAGTGTTGCCTCACTTGAGTTTGGTAAGGGTGTCCCTTGCTAGAGCTAGCGAGGGATGCTTACGCCCAACGCCACTAACAGCTGTCATGGCCCAATGTCGACGGGGGTAACCCTAGCCCTCGCCCAACTCGCCGTTGGTGAGGGACATCCTTGCCCGATGTGGGTAAAGGTAACCTTCACCTAGTGTCCTTAGAAGTCGGTGGCATTGGGCAAAGGCCACCAAGCTTGTGCAATAGCCACCTTTGCCCAAATCTATGAGAGGGTCACCACCCTCTCCCCCCTTCGGCGAAGGCCAATAAGCCCTCGCCTTTGGTCGGCCAGGTCGCTAGCCCTCCCTTAGGTGCTGGCAACTTTGTTGGCCTTTGCTGCGGCTCCACTGACGATAGGGCAGCAGTGCCAAGCAAGAGGAACACCCTCCTGCCTATGATTTCTTTTCTTTTAAAGTTTTTTTTTAATTTTTTGAAAAGAAAAAAGAAAAAAAAGAAAAAAAAAGAAAAAGACAAAATTGTCTCTCATATTTAGTGAGAAAATAAGGGCAATTCGAGATTTTATTTGAAATAATGTTCACTTCAAATTCTTAATCAGGATTTTTTCTGATTTAGATTTTGAGGAGAATAATTAATTTGATTTTGGGGAGGTTGAATATAAACGGCAAAAGGAAATCCGGCCGCAACGAAGGGGACACGTGGAGGGAACAATGTTACGGAGTAGCAAGAAAGAGATATTCCGTAGGAGCAAGGAGAGTATATTCCTACAGCAGAAACACCTTCCACGGAAATGATTGGCCTTTGACGTCCCTTTCTTCTCACTCCATCCCTTCTGTCTCTTCTCTCTCCTCCTCCTTCTTCTTCCTTCTTCGCGAAAAGGGCACTGCGCACGAGTCATCTTCATCCCCATCTTCATCCTCCGCCAGCAGCGGTGACCACCTCCGGCAAGTTCCCCTCTCTCTCTCTCTCTCTCTCTTGAGTATTATTATGTATATAGTTGCATGAAGAGGAGCATCGTCCAGCATCGTTCATGGCTCCCTCGTCTCTCTTTTGGTTCGGATTCTGCCTTCTCTGAGAGTTTTTCTCTACACCCCGTTTCCTTTTTTCTGCTGCTGAATTGCAATTTACTTAGAGAGAGCTGGCTCGATCCCATGATTCGTTATCTTCACGACTCTTTAAGTTTACATAATTCATCCGCACGATTCGCTCTTTCCTTCTGTTCTTTTCTGCTGCTTGTATATTCGGGTTTGCCTTGTTTGAATTTGCTTGCACAGTTGGTCCGAATCAATCGGTTGTTCCTGCCTTGTCTGTTCGTTTCGACGAACGCTTAGTTCGAAAGTTTCGAGATTTCCTCGACCACGACATGTTAAGAGACATCCTTAGTCCATCTGCGACATACCCAAATCCGAGCTTTCGTGTTATTGAAACGAAAGGGGCCAGCTTGTTATTAGGTTGGTGAAATTGCACTACACGGCACGCCGTGCGGCATAAGCAAAAACCTTGAAAGGTTTCCCCTCTTAAATCTTCTAACCTTTCGCTTCTTACATGGTCAGCTCAGCTGCAATAAATATCAGCCGCCTGATAGCTCGATTGTTTCATTAACTTTGCATGATGTTCTCTTCATCACCTTCTTCTGCCTTAAGGAACTACATGAAATCTCAGTTCCTAAGTCTCTCTTCTATATCGTCTTCGAAGTTGAGTTATTATACATGGCTGATTGATTGTATCTCCATGCCAGAACTGCTGGAAGAAGTCCCATCGCTGGCACTCCGTCAACGTATTTCCTCAGTCGATACGGTATTTTTCTGCGTTAGTTATGGTTTAACACTTGGTCTGAGCTAGGAAGGGCAGCGTTTAACCTGAGGGGCTCAATTTTTGCATTGTGATTAGATAACTTCATTGCATTGCTTGTTATGCTAAGAATATCAAGTCCAGAGGCACAAGATTTTAAATAATGAGCAGATGTCTTAGAAAGCATTCCGTATTACAGAGAGGGAAATTTAAGCCTCTCTGTCTCTTAGATACAAAATTATTTTCTCAATCTCGACTCGCATGGAAGGCAGAACCCGGAAAACTTTTTGAGTTCCTTCTCGTCCTCCCGTTTGAAAATAACCGCCCGCGAATTGGCCTCTCTTGTTTTTCTTAACTCCCCAATTTCCGTTTGTTGTCACATAAAATGATAGTTTGCTCAACCGAGCCACCTGCTTCGGTAAATAAAGAGTGATGGCGATAAGGTAAAAGATCAGAAAAACCTGCAACAAAGTCATATAAACACGTGAGACGTCGGATAAACAGGGGAACAAACGATAAGTTACGTGTTGAACGTAATCAATGGCGAAATGTAGAATCACCGGTGAAAAAGAGGCTTCTCTGAGTGTCGCTATGTCGGGGAAGCTCCGACTTTGACAGGCTTGAGGCTTCGTATGGCTTTTCTTCCATATTCAAATACCAACACAAACACGCTGAAGAAGTACAGCAGGATAATGTGTAGCCTCTCTAGTATGCTGTACGTGAGAGAGACACTGCTTCCTCCTCCGGTGTTTTTAACTAATGTGAATTTTGTACTTATCCACCCTAGAAGAAAAATGTTGGCAAATTCATCAGTAAAGAGGTGAGTCAAATTGGCTATTTCCTTCTGACCAAAAAAAAAAACTGCACATTTCCTCCTCAACCGTTTCAAGTGCTGAAACATGTTCAGATTTTCAGAAATTCTCTGTCAGCAGAACTAATGAGCAATGAGACTTTCAACTATCATACGATGAATTACCCATAGGATTGCTTTGAATTGGTCAGGTGAATTTAGGTAGATAGCTTTGATTGGGGAAGGGTCCAAATGCTGAGCCTTAAGATCTCCAACATAAGGCTAGCCTGTAGTCGGGGACTTTCCATGTACAAAAAAGGTGTAAGCTTAGGAATTCTTTCTTCGGTGCCAGAATAGCATGTATAATTAGACAGCCTAGACATTGTGCATCAACAATCCCAGCAGAAATACAGTCGGAAGGTCAGGAAACCATATTATTGTAGTCCTTCATGAAGAATCTCTTTGCGTTGTATTCCACGAAGTTAGCAACATGCAAAATTGAGTCAATTGAGGATAGAAATACTCACCAGGTCTTTTCGTGGGCAAGTTAGTCCAGTCCTCTGGGCTGACCTTCATTTCGGATGCCTTGATCAACTCAAGAAGAGCTTGATTGACCTGAAAAGTCCGATTAACTCACTGATTTCCTAGGTAATTTGAGAACGTGCATTGATAATCAATTTGATGAGACCACAGTATAAATTGGGAAAACTATGACTATATACACTTCTGTATCATTGTCGTTTCTCAAAATCTGAAAGCCACTAGCTAGTAACTGAGGAAGCTCATTTAGCTGGTCAGTACATTACTAAGACACAGACTGAATCAGGGAATGTTTTGAGATTCTAATATAAATCCCATGAAAAAAATTGAACCCACTGTTCTTCTTGTAGTTCAAAACCAATAGTAAAATGAGAGAAATTGTAGTATTCTCATGAGCCATATAAGTCAACCTCTTCAACATCCAAGTCACTACAAGAATTAAATTGTTTCACACCAAAAATGCAGTCTTTTGAAAAAATTTCCCCAGAGTGTTTCACCTGTTCTAGGACCCAGTTGGTCATGGTATGCAGCACCCCATAGAGCAAAGCTTAGTCCACCCATTCACATTCCTATAAAATATTCTGGTAGAAGTAGACCGTTACCTCTTCAGTCTTCTCATGACTCACTAGATGCCCTCCATGAAGGTCTACCATTCTAGCGAATGGGTGGAGCTTCTCTGCAAGTCTCCTTGCATAATACATCTGTGCTATGACATCATGCCTAACACCGACAAAAACGAAATTAAATCAGCGTACTTCTCTGGGGAACCATCATGTAATATGTAGTCAACTGGATCCTGGAGGAGTCATCTCCATGAGATATGGTATTGGAAAAAAAAAAAAAACAACATGCAAGACGGAAGAATTCCAGAGAAATAAGAGACAAGCTGAAGCTGCTCAGAAATTGGATTTTACATGAATGCCAAGAAATAGGATTTTAGATGGACGCCCAACTTATGTATTTTTCATTATAATCAACTTAGTATGACTTTAAAAAATTTGGGGTAGATTTCCCATGACTACCCATTTGTGTGTCTTCTGCATTTATAGTGATTGCTCAAGTTAAGCCATTCTAATGTCTGAAATTCTGAAACGCTTTTCCTCTATTAGGATGTTGTTCTCCTGGCCTCTGCAGGATCCTCCTTCACATTGCTACTAATGCTATCGTATACACAAACAGTGTTGGAGTCCTGAAAGAATAAAACGAAGGCTTAGCATGTCTACGCTACCTTCCATGGATGACGGACACAAGGAATCCAGTAGAACGTATCATTTCAATCTCTCTCGGGGTCATTTTATGTCTCCAGCAAGCATTGACTTGACCCTCAAAGCCATTAGGGGATTGCATCCCATTGGCTGATATGGCTTTGACATATTCCTGCATGATGGACGAATTTGCCATTGAAGTCAACTTTCAATGCCATAACATGTCAAGGATCAAATATGGCAAAGTTGTGTTTCAAAGTAGCATTGAACCTTATGTATAGTTATCAAGCAAGCCAATCAGACAAGCATCTAAGCTCTGAGATAAAGATTGGCTCGGCAACTCGGGGCAGACTACTCTTCTGAAAAAAGTTTCAAGATGCACTAAGGAATATAAATGGCAGTCCTTTAATGCGAGGTGGCTGTTGCAGTGCTTGGACATGCCTCTTTCAGTTCAGAATGCAAAAAAAGGAACAATCAGAGGAACCTAAATTCCTTTGCAGATTTCGTGGATATGCAGCCTTTTTTTCAAGGCCATGATACATGCCTTTGAACTTGATGATTTTGAGGTTCCAACTCTATTTCTTAGGCAATCTTGCTGGCTTATTCATGCCATTTTCCTTTACAAACGCAAAGTTCTAAACATGTTTTGGAAACTTATCCTGCGGGCTGACCTTTGGACATGGAGACTTTGAGGTTCCAACTTAAATCATGCGTGCTCCCAAAAAAGCATGTCCATTTAACAGAACCACTAGACAGTTAAAGTCACTCCATTTTGTTAATATAATAAGTTAAATGAAGCCTTACTACAAGATTCAACCTAGTCTGGCATCTCTTACTTGGTATAGAATTGCCCTCCGGGTGTCAGACCCTACATACTCCTCCAGATACTCCTGCAAATAAGAAAGACCAATCAAAGACTGACCAAATAAAATACTTGCAGAAAGGGAAATGAACCTAATGTTCCTAGATTCTATCTGTGTTAAACGCCTTCCTATAAATAATGCCATCACATTGACAGACTTTAAAATTATATATTTACCTTTGAGTAGTGAGTGTCCAAGTCCACGGCTGCCCTCTGTTCCGGAGTTTTCGCCCTCAAGAAACGAAATGCGATGGATACTGTTTTTCGGTCAAGCTAAGAAGGATGAGGAATAGGGTCAGCTAAAGTTCATTCAGTCAAGACGTGGGATATTAAAAAAAATGATTTGCTTTTGTTGTCAACAGAGAATTTTCAGCCAAGTCGACACTGGTCCTGTGTAGCAGTAACTTACAACTTACAACAGGAAGTTCTTTATGAGAGAGAGAGAGCGCATCTTGCTCAATCGAAATCTCCATAGAACCATGCCACCTCGATATCAGTGGATCAAATATAAAATCCCCAAGAATTTGACTTCACTAATAGACCGGCGCAACTTGACGAGTTCAACCATGTGACTGTATAGCATATGGATTATCAAATGATTTCAGACCAAAAAGTGCCACTGCATATTAAAATCTTTTCACATGTCTCTATGTAATACTCATCTTGTTAATACAGCCTGAATAGACATTATTGCACTAGATGTGAGATCTCTGGTTGCCAAGACCTAATCATCAACAATACCGACATTAGGATACTGTTTAATGAACATCTAATCAATAAAGAGAATGGCATCCTGTATATGGCCCAATGGTTGGTATGCATTGCGCGACTACATCCTGCTAGTGCTTGCTATGTAAGTATAAACCTTGAGCTGGTTGCTTTGATGGACATTGACTCAAAGCGAAACATTTTGAAAATTCACAGGTACTTATCAACTCCATACATCGGCACAACATGGTCAAGGAACAAGGATTACTATTTCGGGAAAAAAAAAAGGAGACATTCTACCTTGGGAAAACATTCGAAACCTCCACCAGTTACATTAAGTACAGCTAGTGAAAGAATTCTGCTGGGCACCATAGCAGCCAGTTTGCAAGCAATCATCGCCCCTGTGAAAGAAAAACAAAACTGCACACATTGAGATTCTTGGGAGATTGATTGCCCCAAATAAATCTAGCCTATGTTCTAACAGATTGGGTTGCTTTCAAATGCAAAAAGACACTAAAATGAAACCACCAGAGTGTCAAAGTTCAGGTGAAGTGAAGGGTCAGAGACTCACCCATTGAATGGCCAAAAACATGGGCTTCTTTCCAGCCCAAATGATCCATTATTGCAATAGCATCCTTTGCCATAATCCTTGTTCTGCACCAATCATTCCCAATATTATTGAACGATGAAGTCAACTTTGGCCAGGAGCTACATTATTTAGTTGGTTGTGAACACGTATGTCAGGAAAAGTCAACCAAATCCTCAATCTTCGCAATTCAACGTTTTGCTCATTCAAACCACGAGTTTCCATCTCGCATCAGATGACTCAATAAATAATTCAGAGGGGGGGTACTTACTCCTCCCTACTTTCAGTAAAGAAATAAGGAAGTAATCGTTCAAATGAAACAGCTTTAAAAGCTGGGAACAGCTTTTAAAGCTGAAAATGAAGTCAAGTTACTTTTTCAACAGCTGAAACAGCTTTAAAAGCTATGAAGTTTAAGCGAGAGACAACCAAAGAAGCTTATGAAACGACCTACGAAAGGAGAGGATTTCAAATAATTCAATTTTTTTAACGTTGAGTCATTATCAGGTTAAGAAAAGCGTCCCGCGAAATGCAAGAAAAGTACTATCCCACAACTTCATCAACGCCAGTGCAATATACAGATGGACGCAAACGCACAGCAAGAGGCATCGCCATCATCCATCACCATCGACGATCCGGCATCAAACAAACGAAAGGAGAACTCACGTGTACGATGATTTCTTGGTGGGAACGGAGCTCCGCCCCATCCCGCGGTTATCGAAAGCGCAGACCTCGATCCCGCTCCCGCCCCCGCCGCTCTCATTGTCATCTCCGCCGTCGACGGCGGCCGCCCCGGAGTCGCCGCCGCCGTCGCTGGGCGCGTCCGTGCCGGCCAGCCCCCTAATCTGGGGACCCCAGGACTCGTGGGTCCCGGCCAGTCCTGCCCATCGACCCCGCACCAGATCAAGAACCATCAATCGACAACGACCCACATAAAAGATTCAACACCCCCGGCAATGAAAAACCAATCAAAATGGGAACCAAGAAACCAAGAACGTCATGTTTACCAATGATGAGGAGGACCTTGACGGGTCCGCGGCCGTACGTGCGGTAGAAGAGCTTAATGCCATTGTTGCGCACCTCGCAGAACGGCATCCTGCGCCCCCTCCTTATCCGTCGGCAGGCGATGGAGAATCAGAATTATGCTGTTCTTCCTGCCTTTTCTTTCGTTCTTCCTTCCTTCCTTCCTTCCTTCCTTCCTTTCGGTTTCTTTCTGGTGTTGGAGAGGATCACAGCGAAAGGAGGAACATCCAGGATTGGGCGCGTGTGAATTAGCTGTTGAGAAACATCACAGCGAGAGAGAGAGAGAGAGGGGAAGATCGGCAGGCGTGCTGCTGCATATATAGCGAATGATTTTCTGGAAGGGGTGGTCGGCTTTCAAAGTCAAAGTTCGACGTCGGGACGGAGACGCCGTGAAGAACATATCCTTTTTCCTTTTTCTTTTTCTTTTTTTTTTGTAATTTTTTTTTAAATTGTTATTTTTCTATGAAATTATTAGTTGGAGTTGAGGTGGCAAAAGGTACCGGATTAGCGGTCTTTTGCTTCCTTCCTGTATCGTCCATTGTCAATTTTTTCTTCTTTTTCGTTTTGAAGATTCTTGTTATTTATAGCCATTAATTGAGCTTCTTCTGTTGGAAAGTGTTTGGAAAAGGTCTAATCAGGAATATTGTTGGATCCCGATATTTGGGATTAAATGTCTTTTTTTTTTTTTTCCCAATTGATCTCATAAATTCGGTGGAAAATGGTAAACAATAGATGCTTGATTTTTATTGGGAGTGATCAATTTTAGAAGGTGTACGTCTCAGGCTTGGAATTTAGAATCTACTTTGTCGGAGGCAATTCTATTACCATGGAGCCGATTTGAGTATTCTTTTTTGTTTTATATTATCTTTTGTAAAATATGCATGTAACAAACATGAATACAATTCTTTCAACTTAAGGATAATATATCATCCAAATTTAATTTCAACAAATATTTTCTACTTTTAATAAAAGAGTAAAAGAACTTACTTTGGGTTAAGGGTAAATTGGTTCAAAATCGATTTAATTTCAAATTCCGCGCTTAGTTGTTCTTACAAGTATCAAGTTCTAGGTTTCCCGATTCAAGGAATAAATTGGAGTAAGTATTTTCTATATTGAATCCGCCACCTAACATTAACATAGTTCAACCAAAGAAAAAAACATTGACATAAAAAAAATACACGGGCAACCAATATAAGTGGTCCTTAAATTTTTACCCAACATGATTCCTCAACTTTAAATTTATTCAATGTGATTTTTATACTTTAAATTTGTTCAATATGATTTCTAAATATTGAAAATTCATTCTCATTGTTGATCTCACGACTTTGTAACAACAAACAGAGAGGTTGGTGACAATAAATGACCGCCTCCATCACATTAACGAAGGGCGAAACACTAATTTTTTTAGTTTAATGTCATGGGAGGATGCATTTCCAAAATTTCCCAACTTTTGAGAAATAAAAAGAGTAATGTAGAATTGGTCTAACCAGTAACTACCACCTCCTCCTTCTCCATCAATAACATCCGCGAAATAACGATGCACCACCTTCCACATGTCATCGTCATTACCAATAGCGGCAAATCCCACCGTCTTCGTAATGGCATGATTGTACTATACTATGAGAACATGTTCTACCCTAAGACTTAGATGCGAGATTCAATTATGTTCTCACTACAAAGAAACTAGTAAGTATGACCATTGATTGCTAGTGACATTACTAACGAGATACTATTGCCCCGGGGGGGGCCCTCATCGAGCACATTGTCAACCATATAAAGTGAAAATCCACGTCCATACACAGTAACGGCCGGTTTAGAATCAAAATAGAGATTAGAGTTAAAGGGAAACTGGTGAAGAAGCTCACAATTTGTGGATGATCTTTTCATATCACATAATTTACAGATTGTACACACTTATAAAGAGAAGGAAAAATACAATCTTTGACAGAGCAAGAATCATGGAATACCAACTCATCTACAGTTGGTATGCTAATGTGAAAATCAAAAGATATCAAAAATATTTCATATTAAAAAAATAATATCGAAAAGATTTCATATCTTAACACGCCCCGCAAGATGGGACGTTCCATCGGAAACGCCCATCTTGTCTCGTAATTGTATTGTCCACAGCCTTGATAACGGTTTTGTGAGAATGTCGGCAAGTTGATCATGGGTGGAAATATGAGAGATTCGCATCTTGCCAGCTTTAACAAGTTCCCGAACGAAATGGTAATCTATCTCAACTGGGAGGTTACTCCGAGCACGCTGGATTTGGAGAGAAAAACAATTCGATTGAGAGATGCGATCATGCTCGTGAGGCAAATGCCGAACGACCAAGACAAGTCGGCTTGACTCGTAAGCACAATTTACGCTTGTCCTTGAGCATTCACTTGTTTCCATGTAGCCTCTTACAACCACAACTTCCAATTCTCATTTTTGTCCGCTTCTTCCCTGTTCCATTTTTTCATCCCCACCTAATTTCGTTTGCCAACGTTTGTGGAGAACCACGTGACAAGCACGTGCATGATCGCCTTAACTTGGCTAGTTTCCCCTTCCTTAAAAAACAACAGTTGGAAAGAAAATTGAAGAATCCGTCGCCGCCCGATGATTTTAAGCAGCCATTTTCCGTAATTCAGACTATTGCCCTTAGAGCTAGTCAACATGAGAGTGGAAGCTAGACATAATTGACAGAAAAATGGGTTCGAAAAGCAAACCCTGTAGGAAATTTATCTATAGAAAAATCTAATGAGGTGGGCCAAAATAAGCATGAAGATCAACTGGGTCAGCAAAGCAGATGAAAAGTCAACCCCCTTTTTTTGAACCGCTTTTTCTTTCTGTGGCGATCCAATTGACATCTTCTCGAAACAAGATGACCGAAGGCAACGTGTGGAAAAGCACGGAAGGCTTTACTTTGAGTTTTCATTTTTTTGCACTGATTGAAATTGAAAGTCGGGAGCAACTGGTTTGTTTTTCAATAAACTAAAACGGGCTATTAATTACGGTAGAAAGGGTCTACGTCAAAACCGACATATTCACGCTGACAAGTGACTTGCAATCAAATTATATGAAAAAAGGCACATTACACGCGCCTATCTTTTTTAATTAATTTCATAAATACAAGAAAAACAAGTAAGATTATTTAGTAGGTTTTCTCGATAATTTAAAGGTGCCTTCAATATTCCTGAGTTATCCCTACGTTGACTCTATCGACAATTGGAGAAAGACAGCATTGCATCTCTAAACAATTTTTAACATGACATTTGCACAAGCTTTGGCGAACAGAAACGCCCGTTTACCCCTATGACGCCAGCTTACTAGTTAAAAGGAAATTCTCTAAACCGTCAAGTAAAAATAATAAAATGTTGAGACCCACCCTGGTTCTAACTCGTATCTTACCTGTACATGGTGACAGGTTGAAGCAATATCAATAAGATAATGGTGGAATAACCATCTAAAAAATCATAAACCTAACTCACCCAATTTAGTTCTACATTTTAAATTTGTGTTATTTTTTGTCAACGATTGTATCAATTTAATTTTAAACTTTTTAATGATTGGTTAATGTAGTCATTTCGGCCAATTTTTTTTGACCGAAAATTGATAGTATGGATGCCCACTATTTTATTTGACATGACCAGAGATCACGCGGACAATTTTCCAAAATTTTAAATTTTCTGATTTTTTTTGTCTTTTTTATATTTATATCCTCCCGGACGATAGGGATGCCACCAAGTTCCCTCCATGTCGTGGCTCTTCTCGTTCAAGCCACACGGTACGTAATATAGACTGAACGTGGCGGCTTGAATTCTGGTTCAGGCTGCGCTCCAAAGCCAGCTATATAACGTAATTATCCTCGATGCATGGGCCGACAGTAAACGCCACATTAACATCAATGCGTCTGGAGTTACAGGTCTTAACGGAATCTGGCGTTTTACTCATTCCTAGGTTTTTTTACTCGTTTCCCTCTACATGGTCCACGTCTGTTTTAATGCGAGGGACCCTGTTTAGGAATAGCCTTGTTACTTTGCTTCGACCATGGGATTTTCAATTGAGAAGCTGAAAATGGCAAGTCAAAGTCCATTGAGAAACTGGAAACCGAGAGCACCTGCAATCGCGGGCTCTAGCACTCGAGTTGGCAATCATCCGATCCAAGGCCATTAGCACTCCGATTAAACATTACCGATGATAGTCATTAAATAGCGAAATTCACTTTCTGGGTTCCGAAAGAGCATTCGCAGTTTCTGGGCATGCTCTTCCCCCAGAAGTATCCACTCTTTCACCTGCGGCAAATGTTAGGCTAAACATAGTGGACCGGAATGAAAAGGGAAGCACCAACACAAGAGTTGCAGAGGACATGGAGTGTATACTAATTGCAGATTCACGAAAGGCACTGCATTTCTCATCCCGAGGGAAAATTGAATATAAGACAAAAAGCACTGCATGTACAGTAGCAGCGAAAAGGATCAGGGGGTGATTCCCACAGGTGGAAACCACATTCTCCTCAAGAAGGATTAGAATGGGTTATGACCCAAATTTTGGAACTAAGCTCCCCATCACTTTGACGTCGGCCAGCATATACTAATTGCAAGTCTGATAGGGAGACGAACTCTCCGAGGAACTAGCTTCACCTCAAGAAGCACCAAAATAGGTTCTACTGCTAATTGCCATTTCTAGAATAACTTCAAGGTCCATCTTCTTGAGCTGGAAATTTGAGGAGACACGAAAGAAGCATGTTGTTGCAGGTTAGACAAAAAAACAATATCTGGAAACTTTCAGGTTAAATGAGAAGTACACAAATAAAGGAGTCAGTGTGTGCCAGTTTTGTTGCAAAAGCAGATGTGAGTGTGCAAAAGAGCAAAAGAGAGCCTTACTGCTCAAAATGAAGCCTTGCAGCAGACTCTGGGCCCTCTCAGCCTGCTCTGGAGTGCCCGATATCTTTATTACCTTCTGAGTTGCTTCTGGTTTATCCTCTAGCAGGATTACACTAGCCCCTGACAACTGCTCCAAGCAAACTCAGTCACGGATCAAACATTTCACCACTTCAACCAGATGATATCAGGTGAATGTTGAAGAATTGCAAACTTACCTCACTTATCTGAGTCAGCTTGCTTTTGGATTTTGCTATCAGCTTTGGAGCTGCGTACTCTGGTATAACAACTTCGAGGGTACTCCGTGTGACAAGCGTAACAGCAGGTACTCTATAAAAAAAGAGTGGGGCACATTTATACTGCAGAAAATTTGGCAACATTGCTGTGGGAGGTTATCATATGCAAAGAAATTATTACCTGCTCAAGCTAGGGGCATCCTCACGACTCTCACATTCATTATACCTTCCTGTCTCAGGAGCAGAACTCCCATTGTCCTACAAATTGTCATTTGAAAATGAGTAATACAAAGAGTCAAGCTGTCCCTCAAAAGGCAATTATTACTTCGTTATATTAGATCTACATTTAAAGTAACCTTGGCATCTGACTTGCCAAATGAAAAATGAGAAGAATGTCTTCCACAAGTGGAACCAAGGATGACACTCAATGCTTCAGCTTGTCAGTATCATGTAGAAAGCTCGTGAAAGAAAGGGAAAATCGAAGTACAATAATAAGCCAAGCACAACCCCACAACTAAAGAGACTAACGAAATCAGAGGGAAAACTAGGAAGAATAGAAGATGTGCTGAATCTTTGACATGGACAACCTTTGATGGCTGTGCTGTTGCAAAATTTTGCACTCCCTGCTGGGTTGCTGTCACAGAAGTGGGTAGAGCTTGAGCTTCACGATTAGGAATATTATTGGAAGGAATCGGCTCAATTTCTGGAGGAGGAGGTGAGTCTTTTTCAGAAAGTTCCCTGTAGAAATGGTTCCGTAATATTGATGTCACCTCAACAAGGGCTTCCCTAGCTGATTTTATCTCCCCTACAATCTGGAGAAGGAAGCAACTAAATAAAATTAATCCTGTCAGTTTGGCCGTTTGCAGGTACACAACTTAAAGTAACACAAAAGCCCATGTGGGATTGACAATACCCATAGGCAACACAAGATAGAAACAGAATGCACATAGAGGTGAGAGAGTGCCCATACATTGACCTTCCCAGAATAGAGATATCAAAGGCACCAAAATGGAGAATCGGGATCTAGAACCCTAGTTTGAGGACTTATTTTGCACACAAATGGTAAGCAATGCATTTAATTAATCTTTGGGACTTGCAACAAGCTCAAGACCAGCATGCATGTTAAGATAAAATCAGCATGCATTAGCCATTCCAGTAATCAGTAGCCTATGAACCAAACCTGAACAAGCTCATCATCTGCAAAAGCACCGCCAGGCAGATCTCCTTTTGGAAGAATCTGTACACTTGCACCGGTCAATTTTTTTATCTCATACAGAAGTTCATCTTTTCCCCTTAGGGACCCAATATCACTAGATGGCACAAGTAACCTTGTGGTTATAATGTTGTCTTTATCAGGAAAAAGATCAACAATCTGAGTTTGGATGTGCAACAAAGCTTCTTGGGCTGGAAAAAGTTCATCATCAGGACCCTAGTCAAACAATTAAAACAGAAACCTTCTCAGAAATTTACAATTCCAAGGTAGATCATCCTAATTTGAAATTCTTATGCTACCATGTTTGAGCTGTAAAACGCAGAATCTTTCAATTCCAATTGCACCGCATCAGATAAAATGAATCTCTAGACAGAAAAAACAAGTTTCTGAAAGGCAATTACCTCCTCAGATGAAATAACAATCACTTGTTCATCTGAGCCAGCCACAGGGTCACAAATCCTAACATCCACACCAACATCATTTCTTAGTAGTTCGATAATTCCGACAGATTCTCCAGCAACCTTATCTATCTTTCCAATTGGACATAAGATTCGAAACACAAGTTCATCCCCATCCAGCGGCTGTGTGTCATCAGTCATGGGAGCAGCCTCGGACTCTGTTGGTAAACCAGATGAACGAGAGATGTAGTTATTGCTTCTTGCATTAGTGAGACTGGGCCGTGAACTATATGAAGTCCCATCGCCAGATGAACGGCGTGTTGAGTTGTTTATGTGAGGAATGAACTCATCATCAGAAGGGAACCGCTCTGGTGAATGTATTCTCCCATGAATATGAGTGCGGTCACGATGTTGACTCTCCCTCAAGCGATGTGAAATAATTGATATCGCATGCTTCACAGCATTCACATCGCCTACAACCTATAGGTGATAAATGGAAATTAGAGACACATCAAAAAATAATCTCAACTTCACAATGTGAGGTAGACCATTTAGATATCAAGGCAGCATCGGCATACACAGTTATCAGAAGCTGAAGTGTCAGATCCTTTTGTTCCAATTATTACTCTCCAAGGTTTCTTGAAGATCATAGATATTGATAGAAAGTCCAACCCAAATGCACAGATACTTTGATGCTCAACACAACCAACAAATATACTGAATTTATGTGCTCATCTTCATGAACCCTCGTTAAGGCAGTTTGCACAGGTGATTCACGAATCAAAATACTCCGGCAAAAAATACGAATGTCACGGTGGTCCGTTGAGAAAGAATGAGGTGAATTTAGAATGACATGGCAAATATTTAGGGACAACCAATCTGATAAATTTGGTCCTGCATGAGGCATTGGCCAAAAAAGAACAATGCATTCAACTGATTAAATTTATACCCTACAAATGGCAAGAATCATAGTGAGCTACTAATTCATTACAGAAATTCAACAGTGAGTACATGACAGACAAAGTTGAAGGTTTTGAATAACCCCCCCCAAAAAAAAAAAAGAAAGAAAGAAAAGACAAATGATTGCAAGCACCGATGTTAAGGATCAACATGTAACAACCATCAATGGTTACAGAATAATCCATGGAAGTCTTCTTCTCTCTTTGGAATAGACATGTAACTCGCAAAGTCTGAACATGCATTTGAATTCTTCACTTAGCTATTATCATCCTCTGTGATTCTCAGATTGGTGAGTCAGTTTAAGTCATACTACATTACACAAAAAAGCTGCTCCCTGCTTCAACATAGAGAAACCTGCATCCTGAATTAAAGCAGGGAGCAGCTTTGACATTCTGTAGACAAGTCAAGGGTTTTAGGAACAGCAAAACGCTAAAACTGGAATTCATTAGAAGCATTTAAACCCTTCATGGCCATTAACTGAGAGTCCAGAGACAACATAGCGATTATTCTAGACTTCCCTCATTCAATGCCTTAAAAAGGAAAATTTAAAGGATAGATATGTCCAACTCCATCAAACGGTTGGCATTTTACTTCTCATTGACAGATCATCTGTGAATCGCCCATTCCATTACTTTCCCATTGAACAGATTATTATTTTGGATTAGCATCTTAAGAAAGGATTTTGCTCGCACTTCTGCTGAGGGCCAAATAAAGAAAGGTCCGCACAAGCACCAAAAAGCAAATGGAAACATCCGTGACTACGTTCACAGCCCAAGGTCACCAATCAACCCACAGACGCACACGCAGATTGTCCAATCATTTCAGCATTCGTAATCATCTCTCCCTCACGACCCGAAAGCTTAAGTTTTGTTATCTTTTTTTTTTTTTTTTTTTTTTTTTTAGGCCTAATTGAATCTGCAAACCTGAACAATCTCCTCAGCCATGGTAACGCATCGAGGCAATGTGTGATCTCGGGGCAAAATCCTAATCTGAGTCTTGGTCTCAACCCTCATCTGCTCAATTATCTTCCCTCCTTTCCCCAACAAGCTCCCCACATGCATCCTCGAGACAACGAGCCTCGTCACCGCCCGATTCCCGCCCCCTCCGTCCTCGTACTCCCCACCGTTATACGCGTCACTCTCGATAATCCGGTCGTGAATCAAGAGCAGGGCCTCCTGCGCGGGCGAGAAGGTCGGCATTCGCCCGTCGGGGTCCCGCCTCCGCGTGTCCGAGATCTCGATGATCCGCTCGCTGTCCCCGGCGACGAGCTCGTGGACGTTGATCCACGCGCCCGTGTGCTGCCTTATGGACTTGATGATGGACCCGGACTTGCCGATCACGCCCCCGGCCTTGGCGTCGTGGCAGAGGATGCGGTAGCTCGTGGTGACCATGAGCGAGGAGTCCTGCTGCCGGCCGCCCCCGCCGCCGCCCCCGCCGCGGTGCCGGTGCGGAGCGGCGGCGGGGCCGGGGGAGGAGTGGTGGTGGTTGTACCGGGGCTTGGCCCTGCCGAGGGCCTCGGAATCGTAGTCATTGTCGTAGTAGTAGCTCCTCTTGGATCTGGATCTCTCCATAGCTAGGGTTCGGGGTTCCAGAGAAGGACACGTGTTCGGAAGAACATCATAAGTCAGTGACCGTCATGATCAACTCCGCCGTCACGACGTCCAGCAGGTCCGGTTCAAATCCGACGGCAGCCGATCTCTCGCCGCGGGGCCAGCTTAGGGTTTCGCTGCTCGCTTCTTCTTCGGTCCGGACAATGCTAATGGAGGGGAGCTCGATTTCGAGATCGAGCTCCGGTTCAGCTTTCTCGGAGAAGTAGGTTTTCGCGGCCGATCGAGAGAGGAATCGCGCCGCCGGAGGAGGAGGAGGAGAGCCGATCGAGCCTTTTTTTGTTGGGGTTTTTTCACTGCAGCTCTTCTCCAGTCGAATCAGTCGCCGTGTGATTTGGTAATTTTACTGCTGCTTTGCTGCTGATACTGCTGCTTGCTGCGGAGGCGAAAGCGAGAAAGTCGAAAGTCGTGAGCGGGGCGTTTGTCGGCTAGGCGGTGTCGTTTTGCGGGGGTCGGTGCGCGCTTTTAATGGGCGGAGCGAGAGGGCTTGGCGGGTGGTGGCACGCGCGGCGTGATTGGCTCGACGCGTGGGGTTAGCGGCGCGTGTCCATCAAACGCCGCGCTTTTGAGGTTTTTTTTTTTTTTTTTTTGGTGGGCACCTACTCTATTCTTCCTACTCTACACTCACTGCAGACTCGCGCCGCCGCTACGGACTTCCTTAAGACGCTGGCATGCTTGGCGATGCGTCATTTCTCGGAAAATAAGTACTACCATCACGTGAGGGTACATTATGTATTAAATATATATTTATATTTAAATTTATAAATAGATAATGAAAAAACTTAAAATGAATTTACATTGAAAATATTAATCCACAATTTATTATAATTATTCATTATTTCAAATTTAATAAATTCAATTCCATTTCAATAATCAACAAAATTTGGAGAAAAATAAGTAAATTCAATACGCATTGAAGAGAAAATAAAAAAACTTAAAATGTGAATTATATGTCACATGAAATTGAGAGTTTGAAGATAAATAATACTATATTTTTATTCTTTCTATATTTATTATTTTTATCACTATATTCATTTTTTACATATATATTTTAACCGATCATTTATTAAATTTTTTTAAATTGACCTCAAAAAATTCGCATGTTGGAATTTTGACTCTAATGTCGAAGAATGTTAAGAAAGCTGATTAAGTAAATTGGATTTTTCGATATGTGTTAACAAAGTGTTAAAAAGTGTCCAATAGTGTTGAAGAGTATTTTACACATGTCGAAGTGCCTGATACAATACGAAAGTTCTTGGAGACTGCTAGTACTTCCTAACTATTTTTTTTTCTCGAGGGATAATTATTGAAATAATCATTGAATTTTGATCAAATATATAATGTGGTCCCTGACATTTTAATTTTGTTCAAACGCACAAAACCTTACCAACCCTTGACATATTAAAAATGTAACCCTTGAATTTTAGCTTTGTAATATTGTCATGAATTTTTAATTTATTAAGTATAATATTTAAAATTTTGGTACATATTCAAGTTAATCCTTGATTGTGTAGAAAATGTTTAATATTAATCCTTCAATTACTTCACCTTCATAGAAAACGCAAAGCATTTTCATATAATTTGGGAAGTAAATTGAATATGAATGACTTAACCAAAAAAAAAATTGAATATGAAAAAAAATCACATCGAACAAATTGAAAGTTTATGAAGGAAATCGTATATTGGGCCAAAATTTCTTGATTATTTATGTGATTTTCCCTTTTCTTATGGTTAGCATTCTTGAAAATTTAATAAAAACTGATTTCCCCTTTTGCTTTTGCTCGAATCTTTGCTAAAAATTTCATTGCATTTTTTATATATATATTTTTGCGAAACACATGTACATGTGCTGATAATTGTTATATTTCAAAATTCGCATTGATGTTGAAATATCAACAAATAGATAAAATAATTTCGTCATGCCATACGAATGAATGAAAGTACTTGATTGAATAAATATAAATTACAACGAAAGCTCAACCATGACATAAGGTTCCTGTGTTTTTAGTGAAAAGAGAAAAGACAAATAAAAATACGCGAGGAAGTCACCTGCCTTTATATCCTTGGCATTACTACAAGAAATATGTACATGCGCGAAGGTCGGATGTGCTTGCTAAGCGAATTCAGGTTAGCTCATTTAGGATCGAACTTCACATGACCTTTCGGGTTTGGTCATATACTCACGTAGATCTATAAGAGTCGTATATCTTTCCTTTATATATTGATGCCCAAAAAATAACAAAAAAAAAAAATCCTGTGCAAACTCTCTAAAGATTAATCATCAAAAAGTCGAAAATTGCCACTCTATAATGGAAGATTTTATTTCCAAAAAAAAAAAAAGAAAAGAAAAACTCTCTTATATTGAAGACGGTGGGTGGGCCGGGTCAGGCCTGACCCAAGTTCTCCCACACCCGTCCAAAAATAATCTGGGCCAAGCCCGATCATTTTCGGGCGGACGGCGGGTCCGTCGGGTCGCCGCCCGTCGATGAAGTTCTAGTAGGGAGAGAGTGGATATGTCGAATCTTGTTCGCAGAGAATAAGGATTGGCCATGGCGCTCCGCTCCTTCTCCTGCTCCTGCTCGCTTCCTTTCGCCGCGGCGCCGGCGAGCTCGCCTGTTCGTTCTTCATTTCTCGGCTAAAACCATTCTCCAAACGCCTCGCTCTAACGTTTCCCCCTTCTCGATTCGACAACCAATCCTTTTTTTTTTCTTTTTTTTTGCAGAAGCGATCGGTAAATGCACGGGCGCCGGCACCTTCGTCGAAGGCACCGCTTTTGGTCTGTCTCTTTCTCTCTCTGTCTCTCTCGCCGGTACTGTCGTTTTGTGAGGAACACGATGGTGCTAGTCTCTCGGTGAAATGTGAAGCTTTGGCTGCGTCTCGCTGTTGCAGGTAATTTCGCAGTCGGGGAGCGGGGGGCGCGGCCGGCGGGTGTGGCGGCGGAGAAAGCTGGTACTTTTCGCTTGCTCCTTGCGGAAATTTTAAAGGGTTTGTGGTTTTGTGGGGGCATTGTCGATGTTGTGGGAGCGAAACTGATGGGGCTGTTTCGCTTTCGGTGCTGGTTCAGCAAAGGGGTTAAGCTTCGGCGGTGACGATAGCCTAGGTTATAATGCGTGTCGAAACACGCGAGAACTTGTTTGAGCTGATGGGGATGTTTTGTTTTCAGTGCTAGTTTGGCAAAGGGGTTAGATTCGGCCCTGACGATGGCCTTGGTTGTAATGCGTGTCTGAACACGCGAGGACTTGTGTGAGCCGATAGGGATGTGTTCAGGGTTCTGACCGGATTAGTTTAATCCTTGGATTCGAGAAGGAATATAAGGAGGAGGAATTGAGTTTACTGGACATTTTGGATTTCTTGGTTTGGTTCACTGGTCTTGCTTGTGAAGTGGGATAAGGATTGAATCACTTGATCAATGTGTAATAGACTACGCAACTTGGTTCTCTCTGCTTTGTAGATTCGGCTAGAGTCCTGGTTCTCTATGTTGAACTCTTTCAACGTGGTATAGTCGGTGAAACATGGAGACAAATTGTGCTTATTAAGGTCATTTCGCGACATCAACATGCGAAATTTATGGAGCATTTGATGGCTACTTGAAGGATACGAGATGTTGATAGCGATAAAATTATGTGAAGCTTTTCATGGTCAAATGATTGATAGGACTACTTCAATGAGTTAATGAATTGCTTGCATTGCACGGAGTATACATTAGGGTTACTCCGCATGTACTTTCTGAATTAGTTTATTTGTCCATTATATACTTTTGCAGGTCTAATCAAATGCTCCCTTTGCATTCTGGTTTAACTAAAATAATTTGTCTCACCATATCGGCCGGCACCTATCTTTGGGTGTGTTTAACAGCACACTCTGCCGCCAGACATTTGTTAAAGAGAATACTTTACCTGTGTTGTCTCTCATGTATATGTTGTATGACAGTAATCATGGTTCAGTGTAATAAAGCCTAGAGTCTTAACTCCACCTGGTTTTGAGTGGAATGGCGAGCACTTGATATGCACTTCGTCAAGATGATTTCTTTGGCCAGAATTCTTCAGTGAAATGGCTAAGATAAAGTTGCTGGCTGATTAGATGTCTGCTACCTGAAACCTTGGCATGTGATCTTTGAATATCTTGAAAGTAATTTCACAGTAGATCCTTTTGTTATTTTTGGACCATCAAAGTAATCTCCCAAGTTATGTAAAGAATAGTTCTTTTGCTCTAGCCTTTTACCTAGAAGATCTCTTTTATCTTGGCAGACAAAGAAAGATGACTTGTTGCAATACAAAATGGAGAGGATTCCTTTCCTCGAGGAGCAGGAGAGGAAAATAAAGGAAACAGGAAAGTTATTGACGATGGACATTGAGAGGCTTCTGCTGTCAGAGGATAATCGGTTTGATTTCATTAATGATGTTGCGGCTGAGGCAAGGAGTATGTAGAGAACAACAGGGACGAGTACGGTGGCACGAAGAAAGCCATCCTTCATGTGCTCAGTAACCGCGTGAATGATTCTGGGTTTTATCGACCAGAGGCATATTCAGAGTCTGATCCCTTCAGACCAGGGCCTGGTTACTTGAAAGAGGAATTTACCTGAGTGTTCACAGAGTTGTCATGTAGCGATGTTGCAAAGTTTGGCAGCCAATTTGACCTTGTAATATAAATCATTTTCGAGTTATTGTTGTTCGATGCATCTGACAATTGCAGTATATACTATACATTTTCGCATATACATATCTTAGCTGAATTAGAAAATATAAGTGTTTACTAAAACGAGATTGGTTACCAGAGTAGATAGTGGATTGAGGGATTGAATTCATGAATCTGTACAGAACAGTGTCCCTTGTTTACTCTTGTTTGCTTGTCAACTTGGAAAAGACCATATAACATTTTTCGGTTCGCATCAGTTTTCCCTTCTGCTATAAGTACAGGTTTCATTATGAGAGACTATAAGCAGGATAATAAGTCGTACGTGGATAAGGGTGGATGCTTCACGAAACATTGATGCATATGACACCACTTTCTCCTGGTTTCCTCTTGTTTGCTTGTCAAACTTGGAAAAGACCATATAAGATTTTTGGGTTCACATCAGTTTTCCCTTCTGCTATAAGTACAGATTTCATTATGCGTGACTATAAGCAGGATAATAAGTCATATGTGGATGGGTGTGGATGCTTCACAAAGCATTAATGCTTCTGACACCATTTTCTCCTTGTTTCCTCTTGTCTGCTCGTCAACTTGGAAAAGACCATATAACATTTGTGGGTTCACATCAGTTTTCCCTTCTGCTATAAGTACAGATTTCATTATGAGAGATAATAAGCAAGATAATAAGTCATATGTGGATAAGTTTGGATGCTTCACGAAACATTGATGCTTATGACCTCATTCTGCAACTGGCGTCGTCATATGATGTTCGTGTAGAGCAAGCAACCCGGACGTTGTCTTTTAGCGCGAGCTTGATAAATTGGCTAGTAAAAATTTCCTCATCTGCGTGAGTAACATTCAACATGTAATGGGGGAATTTTTCGTCGTTCAGACAGTTGGGTAGGAAACCTTTCATTCTATGCATAATTTTCCATAGAAGACCTCAAAGCAATGGACGGTGAAATTTCTGGTTGTTCAAGCCTCAAGGCGAGTTCCGGTTGTTCTCGTGAATGGAAACACATGGCAGCCGCACAATAATTAAAGCGCGAAAAATTTAGGTACTCCGTCATAAATATCATACCTCAGAGGTTTATTATTACACCATCAGGACAGACATTACACTGCAGACATTGCAGTGCGTGACATTTCTACTTGGCTAGAATGATACAATACATATGGTCTCTCGACGCATTACGTTAATATCCGAGAGAGAGAGAGAGAGAGAGAGAGAGAGAACGAATTCAACGATTATTCTTGCAGCCCTTCTTCCGGGGATCATGCTTGGGATTGGCGCACACGTCTTCGTAGTCAAGGAGGCTTTCGGCCATCATGAGCTTCCTCATTTTCAGTCCTTCACCAACCTTCAAGGAGATCCACAAAAATAAATGTTAACAACGACAAGCTTTTTAAGGTCTATTTTCACTGAACTTCATATCAGACAGAAGCACAATCAGAACCAAGAAACGAAATCATCATTTATAGCTTAAGATTTCTTCTTCGAGATTGGGGAAACTTTCGCTTATGTTCATCTTCGCAACTCTTCTAGGGTACACACTGCATGCTTGCATGCACCCCAAAATGCATGCATATAATCACACACACGAATGATGTTGTGTTTCGTGCAAACTATACCTTAGGAAATGAGGGTTTTGCGCCTGAACCATCAAGCTCCCCCGGCAAGCCTGCAAAAATGAATAATATCCGTCATATAAATTGCTACGCACCTAATACATTGAGTTCTTCGAATCCCCGATGCGGACATTGGAAATCTTTTTTTAGCTAATGTCGAGATTTGAGATGGAGATGCTCACCTAAGGAGAAAGAAATCATCAGCAACATCAGGAAAGCGAGAACGAGGGTCTTGACCTTAGGAGCCATGGATACGATCCTTGTTTGCTTCCGAGATTGTTCAGCTTTGTTGGAAGCAGGAGGCGATGGTGTGGGGAGGAAGAGAGGCTTGCCTTCCATTTATACGTAGCAAAGTTCGCATATGTGGTCTCTAGATATCGAGGAGCATTATTGCAGTTTCGTCCCTCATCTTTGAACTTTTAAGTTTTAGTCCCTACAAAAATTCCCGTTTTGCCTTGGACTTTATGTCTTTGGCCCTTGTCTGTGTCCGATATGAGGTACAAATCACAATAATGGATCTAGAAAATTTTTTAGGAATGATTACAAGTAATCGAGTGTGCTTGTTTTCAGCAATTAAATTAACCACATTCTCATAATTTCCCGATTTCTCTTTCGTTCAAGCTTTGTTAATTCTTTCGGGCCAACTTGAAATGAAACTATTTGAACATCAACTAAATTGTATTCTCTTCCGAGAAAATTAATGGCAGGAAAACTTATTTCTTTTTATGCTCAATTTATTTAGCATTACTTGAAAGGCTAGTGAGTGGGTGCGAGGGCCCTTACTATGCTAAATGTAACCCCGTCTCTCGTCACACAATACTGTCTAAAAAAGGACTAATGGGTCACATACAAAGATTTCGATCGATTACTCTAAACTTGTAAAGCAAAGTGAATTGAGGAGTCGAAACCGACGGATTTGATTGACTGTGAATCAAATGCGAATATGGCGGATCGTCGACGCGGCACGTATGCTGTTATTCACTTCATATTAAACGTCAAGTGGTGGGCATAAGCCACAAGCGGAGAAAAGCTGTAGTCATGGTGCAACCCCACTCAACAACAACAGAATGATGATGGAATGCATTACTTTTCCCTTCAGCCCACAACGATCGAAGTCAACTCTACTGTGTCCGTCTTGTCGCATTCGCCGATCGTCTTCTCCCAAAAGAAAGCACTCGGATGGTTGAGGTGATGGCCACAGTCCTCTGCAACATCTGCATGGCTTTTCTGGGTGTTCGCCTGTCATTTGTCACCTCCCTTCCCCCCGCTGTCCTTGTACAAAAGACGGGCAATTTCTCGCCTTCTTTTTGTGCGAGTCGTTCTTCCTTCTCCTCGCCCTTTTGAATGAGCGTGATAGGCATAGGGACTCGTCTTGCCTTAGTGCTACTGCTAATTGCTATCCATACTTTCGCGTTGGTCAATCAAGCTAATGTCTAGTACTCATTGTCGTAGTCTGACCTCCATGCAATGCCGACATGACATGCGTAGGCGGTTGAAATCGGGGGTTTAATATGGTTCGATTCGGCGCCTTCCCGATTCAAGTGAGAATGTCATGAGATGGTTTCTCATTCATCTTCATCATGAAATTGGTCACACCAATATGTGAATAACTATTAGCTCGCATTAATGCGATGCTATCATAATATCTAGTTGCATAGATAATCACAGTCGTTCATTTGTCGTTTTTCCCAAATGAAAATGAAATATTTTTGGTGGGAGACATATAAAGTAAACATTTTTCGTTGGAGAATTTCCGATTCTTTCTCCTTTTTTCCGTGGTACCAAACACCCCCCCCGTTTTAGTACACTGTTACTGGTGCTTTGATCCTCACATTTCGGCTTTCGACACTTTCAAAAGTGAATTGGATGGAGACCCAAGACGGGGAATGGAGAAGGAAATGGCACACAGATGAGATCATAGTGGCAAGCATTTGGAGTTCGAAATTCTATGTGTGATTTTGATATTCTCTATGGTTTAGGGAGCCATTAGTGAAGAGCACTACCAAAAGAGGAGACAGCTCGACATGTCGATACTGTGCCGATCCGACTTTATTAGGACCAAAAGTTAGAAATTTAATCATCGCTTGGGGAGACAGAAGGGTGGTTAATGATGGGTTTGGATTGACTAATGAAAGTGCTTTGAGCTCTTTGCTTTTGGAATTGTTCAAGGTTGTCGGGGCTACAAAACAGCGATACCATTGTAAGTTTTGATTGCAAGAATTCTTGGCATAGGAACTAGGAAGCATCTTGGGAGTGATACTCATTTCGGATTAATCTAATGTGTTGAGCTAATTAGTTGCATTTAGTGCGTGGAAACTAGATGATTTAATGTTTTTTTAGGGGTTTTCTTTCCTGAGTTCGAGTCTATACATATGAGACATAATGTAAAAATGACTTTTGAGCATTTAATGGGGTTTTATTTGTAATGCCAACAAAATTCAGCTCAAAATAATTTGGATTGATCAACCAACCGAATGTTCAATCAATAACTTTTTTCTTACATATATATAAACACAATATGCATCACACACATAAGAAAAAGGTTTTTGGGTATCAATGATGCAAAGTTAACTTATCAATATTTTATTCTTCAATATAAAAACCATATGAAAGGCCTTGGTGGTGTATCACGTATAGCCATTTAAAGTGAGCACAACTATGTGGTAATATTTTTGGAATTTAGGCTTGTCACGGGAAATCGACGATTTGAAACAAAAAATCTTAATTTTAATAATTCATATCCCTTAGGAAAAGAGGCAAGTGAAAATATTCTCATTAGTAACAAAAAAAAATAAATTGTTTGACCATGAATTGTTGTTGTTAATGGAAATAGATTTTATTAGCTCGTCTTTGTAAGCGATAACAACGATTAAAAGCAGAAAAATAATTTTCCAATTATTGATTCTTCACAAAACAAACGGAGATGTGAATTACTTACCATGTGGGATCCAAAATCTGACCTAGGCTTTCCAAGATCAGAGCAAAACCTTCCAATATATACTTTAAATATCTATGAACCAGTTAGGCCTTGGTTGGTGGTTCATGCCAGTGTATCTTTTCTTGAAGCCTTCTCTTTATGAAAATGGTGTTTTTAAGGTCGAAAATAGAATAGCTCTTTTTACAATTGAGGAATCTTTGTTCTTTTTTCATACTCTACAAGCGGAACCTTTCTTCTAATGCAAAGATCAAAAGCTTTTTGAAGAGAATGGATTACGTGCATTATTTCTACTGTTTTTTCAATCCTCCAAATTGTTTTCCTTCGAATTTTTAAGTTGTGTGAATATTACTTCGCTCTTATTTCGCTCTTCGCGTATGGACTGTGCGTTGTACCATTGCATTTGCTCTCATGGAATGAACCAGTTTTGGATGAGAAAAGGTCTGCGCTGAAACCAGTTTCAGGAAATGACTGGCAGATTTCCAGCTTGTGAACAAGCTGAGGTGAGCCTCAGGATCATGGGAACATGTAAATTTCTCTTTCTCAGTACAACCCATCAATGAACTTCGAGATGCGTTTGACTAGAATCTTGTGGTACATGCTGCATGCCGGTCCGAATGGTCCCTCCTAGATAGCTCGCGATGTCCACGTCTATAATTGGACGGACCGAATCCATGACCTGTATATTTTGCAATCTTACCTTAACGGTCCTGCTATGACCATGACCATGACCACGATTGTGATCGCGATCGCGACGAACGTGCTCGCCCCAAGGGTCAGATCAATAGTTGGTAGGTGGCCATCACAAATGTCCTTGTGGATTTGGGTGGCATGAATTGAAAGGGAGGACTGAAGAAAGTGGTGAGTCCTATTCATTTTGAAACTCTTGGTGTGTGTGTGCGTGCGTGTTCCCTTCAACTGATCAATGCACTATCTTCCAAATGCAATCGTTTACTTTTTCATCTATCTTCAGCGTCTGGGTGAAGGAGAAACTTGAATGAATCTGAACAGAAAATTTCAGTTTGACCAAACAGAAAAGAAGAAGCTAGATGAGGGAATTGAACCAACTCCACTTTCTGCATTTGCGAAAGGCATTTTCTATGTGGTGGAAAGTCAGGTCACTGAAAAAGGAGCACAAGCACATTCTATGAACTACCTCAAAAGCATTACAGTACCAACCATATCTTCTTACTGATTACCTCAGCAAGAATTTCTCACATTAAGAGGTGGGGGCTAATCTGCAATCAAAGAATCTCTTTTTTCAACTTTCATCTGTTGAAGAAATGAGAGGAAAGAGAGAGCCTTCTCGTATTGACCTTTAGTTACCGCGTATCAACCATCTTTTAGCTACGCTGCACGATAAGAAAACGACTCTCGTAGCCCCGTAGACCAGAAGGGTCCGACCTACCGACGAAAATGCCGAAATTAGTGCTTTGGTTTGGCAGGGTCTTTCGTTAGGACTTTCCTCCATTGGACCAAACTCATAAAGAAACCTAAAAAGATGAATTTCGATTTGTTTACTTTGGATTAATGATGAGGTTTGAATGCGGCATATATTTTGGAAACGTACGACAAGCTTATGTGACATATACCTTTTGCTTTCGCTGTTCATTAGCAACTTTTTACCTGGTTTCAGCGCACGCTTTGGATTAAGAAGCACGAATCTGCTTCTCCTGGGAAATGAAAGGTAGACCTCTAGATGGAATCATATGATATTTTTTCTGTCATTTTCACTAAGCCTTCTTCACATCGATGATATTTTAGGCCATTAAAGATTGTAACAACTAACAAGCCTATAAGCAGACAAGCTAATGTGTAAAAGGCCGAGGAAGTAACTCCTAAGTGAATCTGTAAAAGAAAAAACTCATTAGATGGCTGGTTGTCCTTTCAAAAATTTGCAGGTCATACTGGAAATTTTAGGAGCCGACCTAACATCTGTTTCTTAAGTTCTGATCAAAAAAGCTTTCCATTTTCCCCCCTCTCGTGTTTTTCCGACTCCTGAAAGTTCTTTGAACAGAGATTGTGCCACTGCTGATGGTGGAGTTCTCTTTGCAGGAAAGTCCGAGATTAATTGAGTGACGACAATCCATTTTCAGAGTTCATCGTGCATTTCATCGTCCTCCTCATCCTCCTCAAAGAGCGAGGTGTAGAACATATACTCGTGGTTAAGCATCTCCTCAAGGCTTAATTTACCGTCTTTGTTGTCATCAGCCTGAAAATAACATCAGTGCAAAGATGAGAAAAATACGTACAATGCTGGTAAAGTCATCGCATGTCATTTTCAGATAGTCACATAATGTTCTGTTCCAAAAAACTACATTTCCGATCTCAATTATAAGAGCGAGCTTCTACTAACCTCACGGATCAAAAAAGCAGTGTAATATTTAGCATGAGATAACTCTCCAGGATTCAAATAATGGAGTATTGGTATCATTTCTTCGACTTCCAGGAGTCTGCATGTTGAGGTCATTGAGTGCATCAGCAGATATTGGCTGTGAATCTCTTTGAGGGCTCGGCAGTTTAGTCACGTGAATAAAATAAGCACAGTAACAAAAAGCAAAAAGAACGATGATGCAGTACGCATACTTATTGTTGTTCACATCGAGATTGGTGAATTTCTGTTCAGGTGTAGGCACATGACTGCCATGGGCGTCGAATTCCACATAGTTCTTGTAGATATCATAGATGTGATCCTTGAACTCATCGAGGTTGAGTTTACCATCGCCGTCGTAGTCCATTTGCCTGAAGGCATAGAATCAAATTAAGGCAAAAGGAAGAAATGAGTTCATTTAACAGGGGCATAATCTTCTTCCAGCGTGCAAAAGATTACCTATACAGTAAGCTAGCAATTTGGCTAAAGACAAAGCAATCTTGCATCATCTACTGATAAAGTACTTGAGGTTATGATCATGGATCATGCCTTACTTCAGTTTTTGCCAGAGGAGCCATTTCCAGATTTCTGTGTTGTTACTATCTTCGGGATGCAAGAAACTGCAGCAAAGCATCGATTTTTCCCCCCCAGTCAGAATGGCTTTCTTCGAATTTTGGCGTGAAAAAAAGGAAAAAGAAATGGGTAAGCAATAGAAATATACTCCATGAACTCATTGAAGCTGAGGGTTCCGTTTCGGTCGACATCGGCATTAAGGAATTTCTCCTTCCACCACCCGGCTTCACCGTGTGCAGAACCATTTCTCTCTGTTGAAAAACTCCTAGCGTCACTTCTCGATCATCACAACATCTTATCATTCGTAAACTTTTCTTTGTCATTGTTCTTGCTAATACTTTCTAAGTTAACAAGAAGTCAATTCGGGGCAAAGACTAAAATTAACCCTGTTACTTAACGGATTCCCTCCCTCTGTATTCTTGAGAATTAAACGATACCAACTTTGATCAGAGCAAGAATTAAGAAGATTAGACCGATTAATATTGTCCATGAAGTCACCTATGTCTTCATCTGAGAACTGAGGAAGGTACTCCCTGAAGGAAATAGCTCCATCTCCATCCTTGTCGAAAAACGTCAGCTCCTTCTGTGTCTGATAGGCCAGCCTTTCGTGCGCTTGGCCCACGTTCCATGCCTCGAGCTCGTTGAAGCTGATCGCCCCGTCCTTTGGCGCGTCGTCCAACAATGGGAACAAGAACAATAGCCTCGAGGTGGTGTTGAGCTCGCCCTCGTCCGTTAAATACTCGTTCCTGCTGATCAGAGAACCAATTCCCGTGCTTGCCGGAGGGTCTTCTCGATCCGCGTGTTCCCCTTCTCGCCTTCTCTCCAATTCAGTCACGAGGGGGTCGAAAGTCGGGTGGGATAATATGATGCCTAGACGGCGGTTCGAGCGGAGGTGGTTACGACCCTTTTGGCCCATCGGGGAGAAGATTATGAAGGCGATCAAGGTGGCAGCGGCAAGGGCATAAACCACCGCCTTTGTCATTTTCGGATGCTTGGGGTGGTGGGGTGGGGGATTTCCAGGAGAAAGAGAGAGAATGCAATGGAGAGGGAGGGAAGAGGCAAAGGAGGTGTGGGCGGGAAAAACGGTTGATGACGGTTGGGAGTGAGGGGCAGAGAAAAAAAGTCTGGGAATAATAGCAAATAGCTACAATTAATGCACACTTTCAAGGAAATATATTTTTCTGATGCTTGGCAAAAGAGGTTTAACTGTGAATTGCTGGTCCTATAGCTTGTCGGTGAGTCATAGTTCTTATTAAATTGACTTGTTTCTTTTTGGTTCGATATCTTACCAATTCTAATACGAAAATACCAATTTTATTCAATATGGTCAACTCTTATTTGAGTCACTTGTCAATGTCAATTAAGGCCAATCCTGAATTACCTACTTTAATTCAAGTTATCAATTCTTATTTCTAGTTACTAATTCTTTTCGAGTTTCTCACCATCTATCTTCAAATGAAATTACCAAACCAGTTTTACCTCAACAACTATCATTTGAGTTTGCGAGTCAAAAAATTTTCATGACCAACTTTAGAAAAAGTAAACTACTCTTGATTCAAATTCTGAACCTTTATTTAAATAACTCCTTAACACTGTCTCAATAAAATTACCTACTTTTTTTTTTTTCCCGAATCATTTACTATCAAATCTTTTCCGTATAACCAGCTTTTCTAACAACCTGCCAATTCTCAACATAGTTACCAACTCGTGCGTGATCAAATAAAGATTAGAAAGTAACTCAAATAAGAGTCGCAAGAAATGGTGCGTGGACCATTAATTCAATCACCAAGGGCGAGCCTGATACGAGTGTTCCTTGCCCGCTCCTCCTGCCTGCACCCTGCATAAGAAGATCCATTCCTAGGGGGGGAAAACTATAAAGACAAGGCAAAAATTCCATCCCAGAAACACAAATCCCCTCCCCATCGGATCTTAGATTAATGCCTTCCAGGAATGGCTTTCATTTTCCTTTACCGAGATTCAACGTGCATTCTGAACAATATCGCATACACGATAGGACTAAGGACTGACAATAGCGCCCCCAATATCCATGTAGAATGCTGACTGGAACATAAAAACAAAACGAACGAGGAAGATAAGTCTATATATAGCCATATGTACATCACGCGGCGATTTAGATGAGCATTTCGTGGTCCCTAGGAGGAAGAACTGAGTTAGAATTGGGATTTAGTCTGCATGCACCGCAGCATATCGCATCCAGGGCCAATCTGACTCGCAAACATCATGAGGAGTGTTGCCATCATTGTCCTTCACATCCGTGCTTGCATTTTGCTTCACAAGGAATTCGGCGATTCCTTCTCTGTCACATACAACAGCATAATGCAACGGAGTTTGGCCCTCATCGTCCTACCACACAGGACAAAAAAGATGTACTTAAATGTGAACATTGAGATGACTCCACATGCTATGCCAAATAAATGCACATCATCAGACCGTGTTCCTTTGACATAGTATCCTTGACTGACACTAAATTTATTATGACAACGAAGTTCTACTTTCCATTGAATATCTGTTTCCTTCTCTTACAGGAATTCTTAAAAAGACTGCACCAGGATAGCATATCTGCAGGCAAAAGTAAACAAAATACCTTCGCGTTTACATCAGCATCCTTGCTGACAAGCATTTCCACAACCTTTGAATGACCACGGTCAACAGCCCAATGCAGTGGGGTCCTACCTTCACTATCTGCAATAATGTCACATGGTCTCAAGGGGTGAAAAAAAGCATATTACCAATGCTCCTTTTTACTCCCATCTTAGCTAAATGAAGCACACAACATAACGCACTTTTCCCCAATTGAGGGGGGTATGATGTTCTACATCTAGAGTGAAACCACCGTATGAAACTTGACACCACTCTTTGGATGACAACTTGAGAGCCTTGACCAAGAAAGACAATGACACATCACCAAATTTTCAAATTTGAGCAAAAACCAAGAATCTACAGCAGTTCACAAATCCAAACCTCGTTTGTGCTTTGACGTCCCATATGCAGTAAACAAATAATGTTGAAAAATGTTTGTCAAAGCGTCACAAGACAATAGCCAGCAGACAATAGCCAAAAAAAAAGACAATAGCCAGCAGACAGCATCAGATGAGTCAAAAATTTTCAGTGTAATAGCTCAAGTAATACGGAACCATTTTGAAGTAAAGCATATTCCATTTTATTCTAATATCGGATCATATTGTTTACACCACATTCTTGGTTAGCTGATTCCTTGCAACTGAAAATCACTTCTTAATTGAAAAAAAATTATCCGATCAATCCTAAATATGTTTTTCAAATATAAATTTTGGACATAAAATCTTGACTATTACCATTTTAGTGTTAAATTTTTGCGCAAAATTTCAATATAATCATTTTGACCATTTTTTTTTGCCTAAATTAGGGTAATTATTGATTGTCTTATGTGGCATACTGATATGTTAGTAAATTCGAATAAAAATTGCCCGAAATGATTTTATTGAAATTTCGCACAAAAATTTAGAATTAAATCGACTAAATAGGATGGATTGGACAATGTCCTCCATTAATTGTCAATCGTTATTTGTTCTCACGATTTCAAAGACATATGTACTAATAATCTCTCTTTGATATTTTTCCCATCAAGATATGATTCAATTAACTTTGAATAGTATGTTTTATTGATCATTGGAACAGAGTTGAATTTGTAAAATTGAAATAATGAATGATATTAACAAATGGTGAATTAATGTTTTTAGTGTAAATTCATTCTAGGTTTTTTTTTCATTATTTATTTATTTGTGAATTAGAATCAAATTAATTGAATTAAAATAATCATAAAGATGATAATTTGTTATGTATATATAAAAATATATATTAATATATAACGTGTCCCAATATATCGGAATTTTATATTTTTTTATAAATGACTTGTAGGCGTGTCGTGTCATGTTATGTCACATGTCTTGTGTCGGTATCGATACTACTTAGATTCCTGCGAGCTTCATGGCTCAAAACTCAACTGAACATGGCCGCTACAAGCGCAAAGCTCATGTAGCCATTCCGTGGGCTCAAAGGTCAAGTGGCTAGGGCTCAAGGTTCGTGTTTCGAATAGATTTCTCAGCCATGGCTATCCGCAGGCTTGAGCTTGAATGGCCATGGTTGCCGCTAGCTTAGAGTTGGAGAGCTTGCAGTTATGGTGGCCATAATGGAGCTCTCTCAATTGATTTTTTTTTTTTTTTTTTTTTTAGTTTATATTGTCTAACGTAACACCTATTTTTCGCCACATAATTATGAGCGAAGTATAGCACAACACATGTATTCTAGCATCCTGTTCATGAAATTTGAATGGCATGAGAAATAGTATAATAGAAAGATTAATTGGGACACTTCTAAATAGTAGAGAGATGCTTTAGAATAAAGTAGAGGAAGATTTTCATTTTCGGGCAAGAATATAAGGGCCACCGTTAAATCTAATCCTGTAAAGAAAGTTGCATATGTATAGGAATTGATAAAACAGTATGTTTGGTCACTTGAATTTCTAACCAGGATAGGCTTTGATAGGATAGGGTATGGAATTCAGGGATTTTGTTATATTTTATCTACTATTTGGTAATTACATCAATAAAGTTGGATATATACACATTTCATCATGTAAATTATTTGGTAAAAATGACACATTAATAAAAAGAGTCAAAAATTTTACAAACGAAAATGGTAAAAATCTCTCGCGACACTTTCAACTACTTTATCTTTATTTTTTTAATCTTATTTTTCTCTTTTTTTTTAATTAATGTACTTTTTTTAAAAAAAAATTTCTTTCTTCCCCTTCCATCATTCTATAATAAAATTTTATTAAATAGTAAACTATACTAATATACCTAAAATACTAAAATATCTAAAATATGTAATAAATATGAATTTACATTGATATTTATATATTGAATTTATATTATAAAGTAGAATTACATTTGAATATATAAATAAAAAATAAGATTAAATTAAAATAACTAAAATTTTACTTTTTTATTTTGAATTTCTTATATTAAAATCCAAAATTATTTATATTGAAATATAATTTCAATTTTGTTAATTTAAGAAGTTTGTTATACGAGAAAAATAACTTTTCTATTATGAATATCAGAAATCCTATCTACTCTTATCCCACCTCTCATATGGGACAATTCTATCAAGTTTATATCCCCTTTATATTCGACTTTACCCCGTTTTGAGTAGGCACAAAATGTAGGATATGATAAATTTTATCCTATCCTGAATTTATCTCGATCATCAAACACAGCCTAAAAGACTATAATGGACATAGTGTCAAGTAACAATCGCTCCTAGTCTAACTTGAGAGGTCTCTTCAGTCCATCATTTATGGCCAGGACACAATCTATAAGGTTTTTCCGATAAAGGCATGCAACCATGATGTTACATATAAATGAATTGGGGAATAAATCAATGCGTTAATCTAGAGCTTAGTCCCTCGACGAATAGGTCAGCTCAACATGCGTGGAATGAGCACATTTTGTTGAAGATACTTACCTCGAGACTAGCTTAGACAAGAGTAGGGACCATAAGAATATTGGACCATGCTTCATGAAAATCAAATCTTGTTGGTCCAGCTTTTCAATGTATCAATGACTTTGACACTTGGTTTTCTTCCTTTCTTGTTGACTAGAGCTGGTAAACTGTGCTCCTACTTCATTAATGTCCTAGTCTACCTATGTTTTAAGTCTTGCTCGATCACATGTCCAAGTTGCACCACTAGCGTCTTCTTTACTCTAGCATCTATGCAATACCGACACTCTCCGGGAGCATTCGTGTCGTGTCTGACACTTCGACACGTGTCCAACATGCTCCGACAATCCGACACGCGGTCAACGAGCATCGAAAAATCCGACACGTGGTCAACTTTCTTCGACACGCGAGTTTGGAATTTTGACACTCGAGTCCGGAATTTCGACACGCAATTTCGACACACACGAGGTCAATTTTAAAAATTTTCAATACTTGAGGAGTCAAAATATAAATATACAAAAACAAGAAAGAAAGAAAAAAAGGAGGGCTGGTGGTTGGGTGCCGCTGCCACCATCGGAGGAGGCCGGCGACCTTGCTGGCCATAGGCCACAGAGGGGGGGGGGCCCTCATCGGCCAAGCAAGGGCCGGCAAGGCTTGCCCAGATTTGGGTGACGTCGCGCCCTCGCTTAGGCCAAGCGAGGGTCGCTGGCCCTCACCTGGGGCTGGGGAGGCTTGCCAGCCATAGGGGAGGGCTGGTGTCACCCAGATTTGGGTGATCCTCGCTAGCCCCAGTCGACGCGTCACCCAAATCTAGGCGAGCCTTGCTCGGGCCTAGCTTGGGCCGGCGAGGGTCGCCCTCCCTTTGCCACCTCACCGGCCCCCTCCGACCGTGGTTGGGCACGTCGCTGACAAGGGCAAGGGCAGGGGTAGTGGCGTGCCTAGCCACGACCCTGCCTCTTTTCACTTTTTTTTTTTTTAGTTTTTTTTTTAGAATTATTTAAAAAAAAGTATTTTACTATGAAAGAAGTAATAAAAAAAATGCTATATATGATAAATAAATAAATTTAAAAATACCATTTCAACTTTTTTCTTTGAACAATGTTTTTCTCCCTCTAAGTTTTATGTATTATTGTAACAAATTAAAATAATAAATTGTATTAACAAATGTTGAATTGATATTTTAGTGTGAATTAATTCTAGGCTCTTTTTATTATTATTTATTTATGTATTTATATAAAAAATATATGTTGACACCTAAATTTCACCTAAATTAATTAATTTAAAGAAGTGTTAAAGGTTAGGAATTAGTCACAAAAAAGGTTATTATTAAAAAAAAGAGTTAAAAAAATTCGAAAATGGTCGGGTCGGGCCGGATTTGACCTTGGCCCGACCTGCCCCTCTCTTTTCTTCCCCTTGCGCTAGGCCCGGCCCAGCCCCTCTCTTTTCTTCCCCTTGCGCTGGGCCCGGCCCAGCCCCCTTTTTTTTTTTTCCTTCAGCCCAGCCCGCGAACGAGTTAGTCGTCTCCCCCGACTAGTCTTCGCGCGACCTGCAGAAAATAGAAGACAGCAGTAGCGGATCAGCAACAGAGAGCAGGGGGATCGGTGGCAGGCGAGCGGTGTGATCCATGGGTCGAGGAGGCAATTTGGTCGGCAAGCTGGCAGCTGCAGAGGCCATGCGCGCTTACTGGCTGAACATAAAACCGGAGGAGGGGATGATAGAATAGGGGGGAGACAGAATCAAGACGCGAGAGAGAGAACACCAAAAAAAAAAAAAAAAAAACGGAGAGGACACCGAGAGGAGGAGGAGAAACCAGGAGAATGGAGGCATCGTCACCGCCCTCCGCCTTATGAGCGTTGGACCCATCCATCGTTGAACACAGCCGCTCCGAACCTCACGCTTGGGCGACCGCCAGTCACCCGTCCGAGCGCCATCATTGCTGCCGTAATTCCATCCGCCCAAAACCGCGATGCTGGCTGCCTGATCCTTCCGTTGCCGACGTGTCTCTGGGCCACCGACGGCACTGCCAACGCATCTCCGGGCCGCCGACCGCCGCTGTAGCCCTCGGAACCCAGTAACATAGAGAAAGCGAGAACAGGGGAGGGGAGCAGCAACATCGGGAGCCCGAAGCCAAGAGAGACAGAGAGAAGGCCGAAGGGCGAATCCCAGGAGTCGAGAGCCACCCCTGGAACGACCAGTCACCGCCTGTGAGCCGCCGACCGCCACCATCTCCCCGGAACTCAGGTTAGCATTTTAACAAACACTTAGTGTGCGACTTTTAGAACCGAGCCGGCGGGAGTTCCCTCGACCGTTTCGAGTGAACTCTGGCCACCACCCATCCCCTGCCATGTTTTCTATTGCTCCGGCACGCTTCCTCAGTAGTCTTGACTCGCGCTCGGGCCTCGATCGAGCTCGAAGCTTCTGTTCTGCCCGCGCACACCACCTGCTCACCGAAATATCCCAGCGGACCGCGGCGCCGACGTCCCTTCGCCGGTCGCCTCCGTTGTCCATGACTCCGACACCGAAGCCTCCGCCTCTACCTACGCCCCCTGACGTTTCTACCTCCACCTTCGCCCCCCTGACGCCAATGTCGTCGCCGGTGCACGTTGTCCTGGCCCCCCTGGTTGCGACCAAACAGTCGCGACCAAGGAGGTGTAGGCCGAGTTGGGCTAGATCTATGATTTGGCCCACTCGGCCTTTGTGTCCGCTTGGGCCCGTTGGTTTGGGCCCAAGTCGGGTTGAGGTTGGGCCCAAGTAGGGCTAGGCGCTCCTGGCCTATCCCCACGCAGGCTTGACTCGGGTGGGTCTGGCCCGCCCCACCTGATCGGGTCGGACCGGGTCGGGTCCGACCCCAAAATAAAAAAGACATTTTTTTATAAAAATGGATAAGTGTTTCAGAAGTCTTAAAACTTGTCACAAAAATGCATTTCAGTCCTAAAACTTGTAAAAAGTGCATTGAAGTCCTACAACTTGTCAAAATGTTTCAAACGAGTCCTAAAATTGACGCCGTCTAATTTCTTAACGGAAAAAGCTGATGTGGCCCTCGCGTGGCTTTTTTTAATCGTTTTTCTCTTCTCCGTTGCGAATAGTTAAAAAAAAAAAAAAGCCACGCATGCAGAACGGCGTCGTCTCCTCCTTTCTTCTTCACCATGACGTTGTCTCCCCCTTTCTTCTTCACCACGACGTCGTCTCCCCCTTTCTTCTTCACCACGATGTCGTCTCCTCCTTTCTTCTTCACCACGATGTCGTCTCCCCCTCCGTCTGTACGTTTTCTTCACCGTCGTGTTCTCCCTCCCCTCTCCATCTCTACGTATTCTTTCGCTTTCCGAGTGTCCCCTAAGCCTCAAATCGAACTCGTCCGAACCCTAAGCCCCAAATCGAACTCGTCCGAACCCTAAGCCCCAAATCGAACTCGTCCGAACCCTAAGCCCCAAACCGAATTCGTTCGAACCCTAAGCCCCAAATCGAATTCGTCCAAACCTTAAGCCCCAAATTTGATGATCTGCAGTTCTCTTGCGATTTGGGTCCTCATCGACCTCGAGTTCGACGCTCGTCGTGAGTTCGTGTTCTTTCCTTCCTTTGACGATTGTGAGTTCGTGTGAAGACCTCTTTGCGGGAGTCTGGAAATCTCAGCGGTGAAGCGATTGGCGTCGGGGACGACGACAGGGTCAGCAACGACGATGGCACTCCTTCTCACGCAGGTATTGCTCTCTGCATTATAGCATTTGGGTATCTCATGGTAATGCTACGATTTTTTTTTGTTTTGCAAAGGTGCTTTAATCTCTGTATTATGTAAAACGATGTCAATTGGCGTCCTCATTTCTTCATTATTTGGAGTTCAGAGAGCTCGAGTTTGACACACGTCAACTCTATGTTCTCTTCTTTGATGATTGCGGGTTCGTGCAAAGACATGTCTTGTGGGCATCTCGGCGTCTCAGCGGCGGATCGAGCGGCATCGGGGACGGCGATGGTGACTCCTCATGCATGTATCACTCTCTACATTACAGCATTTGGGTATGTCATAGTAATATTACAATTTTTTTTTGTTTTGTTTTGTAAAGGCGTTTTACTCTCTACATTATAGCGGCGTTTTACTCTCTACATTATGGTTGTTTTGCATTTTCCAATTCTTGCGATAAATTAGAACATTGTTGCAAATTAGAACATTACTCTCACTATTGATCATGTAGTTGCATTGTGGTTGTAAAGCGGATTATGCTAATTTGTTGTTTCTGTATTGATTGTTAGTCTTTTATAAAAATATCTTCAATTTAGAACTTGAACATTGCTTCAATAATTTGATGATTGAAAGTGCTCTACTTTTTGTTTATGTTCCCTTGTAGGTCCAATGGCCGAGAACAAAGTTTATGTCACTGTTCGCTATGGAGGTAAATTTAAAGTTGGCCCACCATTGGAATATATAGGTGGAAGGGCTGATGTTGCTAAAATAAGTTTAAGTAAGAGTTCACTGTCTACTATAATTGAAGCTATTGAGGCTTTGGGTGTGTGTAGAATAGAGAAACTCTTTTACAGAGTTCCTAGAAATAAGACTCTTATAGACGGAATAACTCTTAGGTATTTATGGGATAACTCTGATGTGATGGATCTATTTCATCATCATCTGTGCTCTGAAAATATTAAGCTATATGTTGAGCATGTTGATGATGAAAAGGCAGGAGCTGAGATGGGGGGTGTTGAGATGGAAACTTGAGGTATGTCTAATGTGATTGGGAATATTGATGATGACGGGAATCGGGCTGAAGTTGCCAATAGGGATCTATATGAGGAAGAGGATGATGATGCACATAATTTGGTGGATATGGAACAGTTGAGTGATGACGACGACTTTGAACTGGTTGATGCAAGGAAAAAATTAATGGAATTTTCAACAAGACATAGGCTCCAAATTTTAAATTATAGTGAGGCAACTGGTACTTCCCAACCACAAATTGTGGATGAGGTTCAATCGTTAGATGATTCTGGGTACGAAACAGAGTATGCTGATTCAGATGAGGAAGACAGTCTTCAATCAATTTTAAATGATGAGGGTGACGAAGAGGTTGATGTTATTTCAAGGAGGAAAAGTAGGTTCCCATCATATAATCAAAGTGGTACAAATCCAGAATTTATTGTTGGCATGACATTTGAGGATGCAACTGAGTTTAAGAATTCAATTTTGAAGTATTCTATGGCTGAGCAAAGAGCAATCAAATACACTAAGAACACAAAAAGCTTTGTAAGAGCCAGGTGTGCCTAGAAAAATTATAACTGGATGATCTATGGTGCTCTTGATAGCAAAACTGGGTCATTTCATTTGAGAAGGTATATAAATCAGCATATATGCAGTATCACTTCGAGAATAAGAGAGTGTCTAGCACTTATTTAGCTAAGCACTTTATGATTCTCATTTCTGCAATGCCTAAAATCAAAGCACCTGAGTTAAAGAAATTAGTTAGAGAACAACTTGGAGTAAATGTCACTTTTAGTCAGTGTAGGAGAACAAAGCTGAAAGTATTGAAGGAACTGCAAGGCAATTACAAGAAGGAATATGCACAGATGTACGACTACTTGGGAGAGCTTTACACTGCAAACCCTTCAAGCAATTTTAAATTGAAAGTTGAAAGGCCATTGCCAAATTCTCTACCAGTATTTGATAGGGCTTGCATTTGCTTTGATGCTTGCAAGAAAGGTTTTTTAGCTGGATGTAGGAAGATCATTGGATTAGATGGATGTTTTTTGAGGGGTTTGATCAATGGTGAGTTGTTATGTGCCATCAGAAGGGATGGCAACAATCAGATGTATCCAGTGGCATGGGTAGTGGTAAGAATCGAGAATAAAGACACATGGACTTGGTTTATCGAATTGTTGAAGTCAGACCTCAATATGTGTAATGGTGACGGATGGGCTTTGATAAGTGATCAACAAAAGGTATGCTTTTCTTTCTGTTTTCATTTGTAAATTGATTATGACATTACAATGCTTTTCTTTCTGTTTTCATATATATTTTCTTTTTTTGGGTAATTGTTAGGGTTTCGTCCAATCTATAGCTGAACTGTTGCCAAATGCAGAGCATAGGATGTGTGCAAGGCACATTTGTTCCAACTGGGATGAAAAATACAAAGGAAAACAGTTGCTGAAGCAATTTTGGAGATGTGTCAAGAGCAATAATATGTCAGATTTCGAGATGCATAGACAGAGGTTGAAGGAACTGACTCGGGAAGGTCATGATGATTTATTTTGTATTGAGCCAAAATATTGGTGCAAAGCCTTCTTTGACACCGACATTAAATGTGATGTCGTTGATAATAATCTGAGTGAAGCTTTTAATGGTAGGTGTGTGGAAGCCAGGTGTAAGGCTATTGTGAGTATGCTGGAGGATATTAGAATCATGGTTATGAATAGAATGCATACTCAGAGGGATGGATGTGCTAGGTGGACTAGAAATTACGGTCCAAGGATTATGCGTAAGTTACATGAAAATACAACTGCTAGTAGGTATTGCCATTTGATATGGAATGGAAATGAAGAATATGAGATTACAGAAGGTGGTGACAAATATGTTATTGATTTGAATTAAAAAACTTGTTCTTGTAGAGCTTGGGAACTTAGTGGAATTCCATGTTGCCATGCCATTTGTGCAATACACCATAAGAGAAATGATCCGACTGACTATCTAGCTGAGTGCTTCAACAAGGAAAAGTATCTAAGTGCTTATTAATTCATGATGCCTACAGTGAGAGGATAGAAATTTTGGAATAAAGCCAATAAAGAAGCTCCTCAACCCCCACCAATGAAGAACATGCCTGATAAGCCAAAAAGGAGTAGAAGAAAGCAACTGATTGAGCTTGTAAGAGGTGATAGAATGACTAAAGAGGGTAAGCAAATGACTTGTTTTGCTTGCAAACAAATTGGACATAACTGCAAGGGATGTTCTTTAAAGAAGGTGTTTTCTCAACTAACTGATCATCTTAATGCTGGGCATGTCACTTTAACATGTTGTTAATCAATACTTAATATGTGTTTCTCAGGCCAATGCTGGGGCCAATGTATGTACATCCAATGCTCGGGTCAATGTATGTACATCCAATGCTCATGCCAATACAAGTACAGCTGAAGCTCATGCTCAATCTCAGGCTAATTCCACCGGTCCAAGGCTCGGAAAAAGACAAGTAAGTTGTCATCTAACCATTATTGTAAGTTTTATATATCAAGGTTCCAATTTAGTAATTATGAATATATATTCAGGCTAAAGCTAAAGCAATGACAAGCGTAGCTGAAGGAGGATCCGAAAGTCATGCCAATGCTTTTACAAATGCCAATTCAATTGGAGACAATAGTGGGCATGTTAATGCTTCTGCTCAGGCTAGTGCAGATGTAAGAGAATGAAGTGTTCGTGCAAATGTAAGAGAATGTAGTGCCACTGCTTTTGCTCATGTTAGTGCTGATGTTAGAGGATGTAGTGGTGAGGCCAATGCTTTTGGTGAAGTTCGTTCGGATCAAGGGGAAGGCAGTGCACCGGCCAATATAATGGCTAAGCATAGACGTGAAAAAATTCCGGTGAGTAATACCTCAATCCCCAAGTATACATGTATTGTGACTACGTTCTCATGTTGAATGATTTTTTTTATTATTTCAGTTTAAAAGACCTGCCATTGAAAATTACATAATACAGAGAGAATCACAAGCCAAGAGGATGAAAATGGTAGGGTTGGGTGTTGACGCAAATCCTATTACAAATCTTCATATTCGCAAGGTGAGTAATATTTTTAAAATTTTATAATAGCAATTGCTTATCTCCTTAAGTTAAAAAGATGCTCATTCTTATGTAGCATAATACAATTGGTGCAAGAATCGTTAACCTACCGGAGAAGGGGGTAGTTTTAAGAGCTACGATAACAGCAAAGGTGCATTCCCAAGTTAGTGCACAACCTCAGTCATATCATGTATCAGCAGCTCCCCGAAAACAAATTGCGGTGACGCCGAAGCCACTATTACAACCTAAGGCCACTTCCCAACGTCAGTCATATCATGCAATAGTAGCTCCTCCAAAACACGTTGCAATGAAGCCAACGGCACTATCGCAACCTTAGGCCAGTTCCCAAGCTCAGTCATCTCAAGCTACAATAGCTCATAAGCATATTGGTTTAAAGCGAAAGGCACCATTACAACCCCAGGTAAGTTCCCAAACTCAATCATCTCGTGCAACATTACCTACTCGAAAGCATGTTGCGCTGAAGCCAAAGTCACTATCGTAACCTCAGGCCAATTCTGAAGCTCAGTTATCTCAGGCTACAATAGCTCAGAAGCATCTTGGTTTAAAGCGAAAGGCACCATCACAACCCCAGGCAAGTTCCCAATCTCAATCATCTCATGCAACATTACCTCCTCGAAAGCATGTTGCGATGAAGCCAAAGCCACTATCACAACCTCAAGCTCAGTCATCTCAGGCTACAACAATTCCTCCAAAGCCTATCGTTGCGAGACCATATATAAGGAAAAGCGCCAGAATTCTGAATCAAGTGAAGTTTCAACCTACTGGACCACTGGAGACCATCATATTGGATTGATATGTTTGCTGAAATTGGTGTTGTTAGGTGAATTTATATCAATTATTAGCTGGTATTCTGTATGAGACATGTAGCGTTTGTGCATAGAACCTTTTCTGCACTGAAAGTGCATATTTTGTTGAACAGAACATTTTGTGCACTGAAAGTGCAGGCATTTTGTTGAACAAAACCTTTTGTGCACTGAAAATGTAAGCATGTTGCTTTGTCAATGAATCGTGTTTCAACGAGTTATGTGGGATGCTTGGTTTTGGTTTGGATAATGTACGAAAGTGGTTGCTCTTCAGGATTGTTAATAGGTAATTACTGAAATTGGCCATGCAGATTTTTCATTCTTCCAATACTTTTGTCATCTTCTTTCCCATACATTTTTCTCGAGTTCCTCGGGGGCACTAATGGTAACCGATACCACCAACTCTTATTGCTAATTTTTCATTTTAGATGATGGGGTTTTGTTCTACGTGGTCTCTGTGGCCCGCATTGGATGATTCATGGAAGATTTGATTAGGTAACTTAGGTATTGTAGCCGATTGCTTTGATTTCACTTGATTTTTTACACATTCCATTTGAGGCAAGCTCGTTATTAAAATCATGAAGAAATCACCAATTAACAATCTCGATTGCATAATAAGGGAGTTGTCACCATTTTTCGAAGTTCCAAATTTATTCAGGTGGCAATAGCTCATATAGTGCTATTGACAAGCACACAAATCAAGCAACATTTTGTAATGCGAAAGTAATTTCTCGCATGGCAAGCAACCAGTCTTGCAAACTATAAACTCACATCAGATTTCATTCTCATCTCAATTATCCACAACTAGTGTTCAAATTTACAAACTTAGAAAGAATGTACTATGGAAGACTTAGAAATTTCCCACCAACTTTCACATTACATATAACCAATACAGCGATATAACACATGCATAGAATGAATGCTGATTGATATAGCATCTTTCCTTTCTTTACTCGTGCGATCTCCTCCTTTAAACGTCTATTTTTCGCCTTTTGAGTCTTCATTTCAGCTAGCAATGAGCTCACATCGACTTCGTCACCCCTCGATTGGCTTGATTTAGACAATGCTTGATTTCTTTCAAGGAGGTCAACTATCATGTCCCTCACATGATTTGATATCTTTGGATCCACCCACATGAAGAAATTGCAACAACTTGGACTATCAAACTTAGCACATCCATGGAACCTTCTTCCTGCGTTTTTCCTTGTCTTTGCCATAAAAATTAACAATTGAAGACCACAATAACATGTTGGCTTCGAGTTGACCTCATTAGGAGTTACGCCACTTGATTCAGATGTTGCCGCCCTCATTCTTCTGGGCTTCGTATTATAGGAACCTAATAGAGGTATATTAACTATATTATGATTCCTTCATAACGTCTTCATATTAGTAGCTTCTGCATAATGCAATGTGTTTACTTGAGAGATTTAGGAGATGTTTAGATCTCTATTTTCATATGCACTGGATGAATAGACAACCATAACTTACTTCTACATCAATGTTCTAATTTGTCACTAGTATTGGAGAATGGAAAACAACAAAATGCTATAATGTAGAGAGCGATACCTGCGTGAGGAGGAGTCGCCATTGCCGTCGTTGACCCTGTTGTTGTCCCCGACGCCAATCGCTTTGCCGCTGAGATGTCGAGACTCCTGCAAGCGAGATCTTCGCACGAACGCGCAATCGTCAAAGGAAGGAAAGAACACGAACTCACGACGAGCGTCGAACTCGAGGTCGATGAGGACCCAAATCCCAAGATAACTGCAGATCGTCAAATTTGATTTGGGGCTTAGGGTTCGGACGAATTCGATTTGGGGTTTAGGGTTTGGACGAGATCGATTTGGGGCTTAGGGTTCGGACGAATTCGATTTGGGGTTTAGGGTTCGGACGAGATCGATTTGGGGCTTAGGGTTCGGACGAATTCGATTTGGGGTTTATGGTTCGGACGAGATCGATTTGGGGCTTAGGGTTCGGACGAATTCAATTTGGGGCTTAGGGGACACTCATAATAGAGAAAGAAGAAGTAGAGACAAAGGGGGGAGGGGGAACACGACTGTGTAGAAGATGTATAGACGGAGAGGGAGATGACATCGTGGTGAAGAAGAAAGGAGGAGACGACGTTGTTCAGCATGCGTGGCTTTGTTTTTTTTATAACTATTCGCAACGGAGGAGAGATAAACGATTAAAAAAAGCCATGCGGGGGCCATGTCAGCTTTTTCCATTAAGAAATTAGACGGCATTGATTTTAGGACTCGTTTGAAATATTTTGATAAGTTGTAGGACTTAAATGCACTTTTTGCAAGTTTTATGATTGAAATGCATTTTCGTGACAAGTTTTAGAACTTCTGGAACACTTATCCCAAAAAATTAAAAAAAATTAAAAAAATTAAAAAAAAGTTAAATTTTTTTAAAAAAAAATTTCGAAAATCCAAAATTGTAGGGTTTGGTTAGGAATTGCTATGTATTTCCATTTTACTGTAATTAGGCATTTATTTGCTTATATGTCGATTATGTTGCATGTTTAGTTTGTATATCTTGTTATGTTTAATCGCACGTGTTTAGTTTTATGGCAATTAAGATCTTGGTAGCTATAATTATTACTTTAATAATGAAGCACCTGCACGATCACCTCACATGTTAGTGGATAGGTAAAAATCGATCCAAATTGCCTGACAAAAATATTTTCTCTTAAAATGAACAAGATTAGGTACCGAAATGGCACTAATTGGTCAATTAGTGTAATCAAGTCCCCGACCCTAGATTCTCTGGTTGCGTAGGAAGTGTGGTAAGCTCCCGTGCCTCACTTGGTTTCTAGCCGATCCCAATAGGCTAGTGGCAACTCCTTTTGTGCAAAATTCCTAAAATATATCTCAACGTCACAGGGAGTATGGACTTGGGAGAGCTCACGCCTAATCATGGGCCTTAGGTCTGTTACTTAGGCAATACCCCTAAACCTGTTCCCTCCCCCGAGGGGTAGGTCGCGACAGCTTGGCGATTCTGCTGGGGACTTGGTTTTAAATCTTAGAGGACTTAGGCCAAAATTAATCTTATTCAAAAATATTTTTGTTTGATAGCGAAGATATCATGTGCATCCATAATATGTCGAATCTTGTTCAAAAATATTTTTGTTTTGTAGGGGGTGTAAGAGTGAATGGTTTATTTATGTTTGAAGTGCTGATTGTTTTTAAATTGTCATGCATGAGTCCCCTACATCGCACTACACTATAACACACACTACCTGCCGCCGGACCTGGGCCGCATAGGATCACTTAGGATGGTGTTGAGATGGATACCACTTCGATTACAAGCATGTATTATGAGTTGCTCATCTCATCCCTGAAACTTCATTCTTGGTGTTAGAGGTCCCTACCCTAGTCTGCGAGTATGTGACACGGGTCGGTCCTTTGACAAAGCCGGAGTCATGGGTAATACGACCTAGCTGCGAGCTTGACGGTTCAGTCTTGTGATCCCATTGCTCCATTTTGGGCCGTCTAGAGTAGAAATCGGACCATTGTCCATGCGCATGTCTATGGCATTGATATCGCCGCTCAATGAGTAGGATAAGTTTTTGTTTGAATTATTTTCTTCGCAATTTACTTATTCGCTTTCCTTTTGGTCGGTCCACAACAAATTAGGTTGATCATACGATGTGGGTACCCGACCTTCACATCATCTCCGTCCCGAAAGCCGAGCTTTGCGCGTGGTGGGATAAATTGGATCCAACTGCTTGTGATTAGGTGCGATCATATGTTGGACGTTTATTTCCCCTATTAAAGATAGAAATTCATTCTGGTGTAGTACAAGCGTTAGCGCATGTTTGGTGCCCTGAAACTTGCACATTCATACTCGGTGATCACGAACTCACTCCAACCCTGGAAGAATACAGTGTTGCCATGGGAAAGGCCTTGGTGTCAGAGTTAATTGGCCCACCTGTAGGGATTGAGCATGCATCGACCTTGTCTGATTTCCTTAGAGTTAAGGAGGATAATGTGAGGAAAGTTTTGAAAGCTAATCGCAAGACCTGCCCATTTTCATTCCTAAACGAGCTTTTTCAAAATGCCCTATCTTTTCAAAAGAATAGGATCTTCCTGTTAGTCTTCTTCGGGTTCATGTTATTCCCACATTGTAGGAACATTATTAACCCTTCCGTGGCATCGATAGTTCGTGAGGTATGTATGGGAAATTATTTTGTTAATGCCGTCCTGACTAAAACTTTTCTTTCCCTTACCCGCTTTAAAGAAAACAAAGATAAGGTTTTTCATGCCCCTCTTGAACTTTTGCAAATTTGGTTCTTTTATCACGTTAAGGGGTTTGGTAGCTTGATGACCGTGAACGACATCTCTGACTCTAGCCACCCTATCCTGAAGTTTAAAGATAGGAAGACGTTTGCCACTGATTATCATTATTTTGAGTGGTTAGTTATCATGACCAACCTTGGACCCGAAGATTTCCTATGGCACGCCAAATGATTCCGAGTTCGAGAAGTGCAATTCATGTGTGGGCTTATTGGACTTGTTCCTTTGTTAGGAATTACCGAAGTCATTGATTATTACCCGACCCGAGTCTCCCGTCAGTTCCAAGAGGTTCAACAACTTCCATCGACGATTTAAGAAGACCCGCTCAGGATAGATTTCCCTGATGGATGCCAAGATCACGAAGACTCCGTCACGTTAGTCAAGTTGATGTGGGATATGTGCCACCCCCGGAAGCTAATATGGCCCGAAGAGGAGTTGGAAGGGCAAGAGAAGACCTACTATGCATTGATGGAATACATTCTTAGGCATAAAATCCCAGAGAGCCTACGCCCGAAGATTCCCGACGTGCCATTAAAGACCACCCACCGAGTCGAGATCAAGCGCCTCAAAAGGAAGCTCGAAGAAGCCGAGGAGCATGCCTCGAAGTTGACCCGAGTTAGTGGGGCGGTCACAAGCGGGAGCTGTCCTTGTTAGTTAGATTGAGTCAAGTGCGATTTGTAATGGGCCAATGCCCACATATGTTACAATGTTAAAGAATTTGTCTCGAGTTGCGTTATCGGGAGATAAGAGTCATGATTAGCTTCGTTGTTTAGGGGTTCCCCCTCATATCTTCTCATGCGTTATGTAGCAACTTTGCTTTCAATGAAATGAACAAATTGGGGCGATTAGATATTTGTCATGGGCCGACTGCCTAATCATTACTCCATGCTTATATATGCTTATCTATCCTTGTTCAGGTACTAGCCGATCGATTATCTTTTACCGATCGTCGACACGGCCAAGCGGAGATCCCCAATTCGCACGCGTGTGAAAGTCAGAATGGAGAACAAGGACACCAACGTACGCATGGCCAAGATAGAGGATCAGCTGGCCCAACTCACCACAATGATGCTTGAAATAAGCCAGAAGCTCAAGGAGCCCCCTACTGTAGCTGTCACGGGAACATCCACTAAAGTCTACGGAAGGCATGCACGTTGCCGATCCCCCCGGGAAAGAAACTACCGGAGAGGCTCCTTCTGTCACGCCAATCATCGTCAACTTGGATCCTCCTCCGAAAGAAAACCCGACACTCCCCCTAAGTGAAGAGAGTGAAAAACGTTTGGCAAAGATGGAGTAGCGACTGTGTGCCTTGCAAGGTTACGAATTGAAAGGAGCGAATAGGCTATCTCCATACACCAAGATGAACTTCCCTAAGAACTTCCAAGAGCCTGAGTTCACAAGAAAGTATGACAGAACGGGGTGCCCCAAGACCCACCTTAGGTATTACATGAGGAAAATGGCTCGTTACGTTGACAATGTGCCATTTCTCATACACATTCCAAGATAGCTTGGAAGGCATTGCCTTAACGTGATTCATTGCACTAGACATTAAAGAATTCACTAGTTGGGAAGACTTAACCAATGAGTTCTTGCAGCAGTATCAGTTTAATATTAAGCTCGCCCCCACGAGGGAAGAGTTGACCCGTATTGAGAAGAAAAGGAACGAGACATTTAAGGCCTTCGCGTAAAGGTGGAGGACCATGGCCTCACAAGTGAAGCCGGCCTTGAATGAGAAGGAGATAAAACAACTGTTCCTTAAAACATTGCCCTCTGAATACTTCCAAGGGTTAGTGTTCTTGGGTTGCCAGACATTTTCGCAATTAGTTGAGGTAGGTGAAGGAGTCGAATGGGCAATGGTTGAGGGAAAGATTTCAATCGGAGGCACGAAGAAATTCCTGGCAAGAAAAGATAAGGAGGCCGCAGTTGAAGTAGCGCTTGTGCAGGAACTACCTTTCCCTTGACCATCCTCAACACCCGCGCATAAGCCTATAGTGGTCCAAGGTAGCTCGTCACGAGCATATGATAACGGCAAGAGGCCCTTTTGAAAGGATTTTTCTCCACTACCACGCTCGCTGTCAAATCTGTTGCCCATGCTCCTCGAAAAGAGGATGGTTGCGGAGGAAGTACCTAGAGATAATCCCCCGAGGTTCGCCGGGTTCGTATGAACAAGACCTGCGAATACTACATGGGAGAAAGGGGGCATGATGTAGATGAGTGTAATGTGCTAAGATACAAAATTCAACAGCTTCTAGACAAAAAGATCTTGACCTTCAGGGAGGCTCAACCTAATGTGCAATAGAACCCGCTACCAAATCATGCAGAGGAAGTGAACTCAATTTTCGAGGAGACGCGGGCGAGTCAACAGCCTCTAGTGGTGATTACTTCCACGTTGTACGAGTCCCTAGTGCTGGCGGGATACTATGGAGGTCAGGAGGATGTGACCCCAGAAGAAAAGTTGAACCGCGTCTGCAAGATGGTAGCCGTGAGGGTAATCCGACGCGGAGAAGAGGAAGAGAGGGTCGTATCCATGGTAATGCCATCGTCATTCCGCTCATCTTTTTGCAAGTTTGCTTGTATATCTCGGACAAAAAAGGTTATGCCTTGAATTTCGAAGACCCTAGCTTTGTACGAGGAAGGGGTGATAGCTATGATAACCCCAATGGTGATTGAACTACCTAATGAGGAGCCCGCCAATGATACCGAGATGAAAATCGTTGAACCCATGGTGGTCGACCTTATGGTCGAGGAGATGTCGGTAATTGAAGTCATGGGAGGGAATGCAACGCCAGTCATGATAGATTTGCCACCCCGGGAGAAAGATGGAGTGATAGTGTTGGAGAATTTTCCCAAATTCGATCCTAAAATTGTACCTTGGGTCTATGGAACAACTGAGGTAGACGCTGTCACGCGATCAGGCCGCTGTTACGCCGCTGATAAAGGAGTAGAAAAGAAGGCCGTGACCGAGGAGGAGGCAAAGTAATTTTTGGCCGTAGTAAAGTCTAGTGAGTTCAATGTGGTGGATCAACTGCGGAAGCTACCGGCTCAAATCTCCCTCCTAGAATTATTCAAATCTTCCGAGAAACACATGGACATTATGCTGAAAGTCCTTAATGAGGTGCACGTGCCAGAATCAATCAATGAAGTCCAATTGGAAGAGTTTGTTGGGGCCGTTCTACTGAAAGACCAAATCTCCTTTACTGATGAAGATCTCCCCCCTGATGGCCCTAATCATACCAAAGCGCTACACATCTCGGTGAAGCACGAGAGCACTCTTGTTTGCAGAGTGTTAATCGATAATGGTTCGGCGCTTAACATATGCCCGTTGGCTATACTCCACTGTCTCGGCATTGATCTTGGAAGAATTCGTACTGGTAAGTCAACTGTGCGGGCTTTTGACGGGATGAAGAAGGAGGTGATAGGAGAAATTGAACTTGAGTTGCTGATTGGCCCTGTACTTTTCCAAGTCCCATTCCTAGTGTTAGATATACCAAGCGCTTTTAATTTTCTGCTAGGGAGGCCATGGATCTACACGGCGGGTGCTGTTGCCTCCAGCCTTCATCAAAAGGTACGATTTGTGGTGGACAACAGGCTTGTCATGGTCCATGAAAAGTCTGACTTCAAGATCTATCACGAGACGACCATCCCTTATGTGGAGCCCGAATGTACCGAGGAATCCAGCTTTTAAACATTAGAACTGGTGTCCATGATTCATGTGCCTGCGGGTTCTTTCACAAAGGCTCCTAAATTGTCTAGGCCAGCTATAACTCCGAAAAGGATCATGCGGGTGAGCGGATATAATCCTGGGGAGGGTCTTGGATCGCGTGGCCAGGGTATGCGAAAACCCATTGAAGCTCGTAAAAACTTCAAAAGAAAAGGCTTGGGATATGTCGAGAAGTGAGGAGGCCATAACAACCGAGAAGGCCGTGGAAGGCATAGAGGCCGAGGTGCCTGAGGAGGCCGAGACGGGTACAGAGACCAGAGTGAACGCGTTGCCCAGACTGAAGAGGACGAGGGCTATCAAAGCCCATTTTCCCTGTTGCTGGAAGAGACGTTTCCAGGACCCCCAAGGATGTTCGAGGAAGAGGAGGATATCTATAATGTGATCGAGCTATTTGAGGAAGACGTCATATGTACCATCCTGGCATGTGAGGAAGCCGAGTCCTTTGAAGTCGTGGCTATCCCTCCAGAGTAGGGCGGTTCTCGTATAGCCTAGTCTTTTGTTTAATGTCTTTTCCCCTGCGCGGGATCTCGTAGTTTTTCTTTCTTTGTTTCATGTTTATGTCATTTGTAACGTAAACTTTGGTTAACCCCGATCTTGAGCCGAGGGTGGTGTGTGTTAAAATATGGCCTTATCTTTCTTCATTCAATAAAATAGACACATGTTTTATTAAGGACATGTGGAAGCACATTAAACTAACCCTATGATGGTCGATGAGGCCTAGGCCTCCACATGCTCCCTTATTTGACTGTTTTGCAAGAACGAGGAAATCCGAGGATATAAGGACGAGTTCTTGAAATTTTTACAAAAAATACTTTGAAAACTTTTTGAAAACGACATGCATCGTCTTTGTTGTTAACATTACTCTAACTCATCTCATCGCATCTTAGGCATTACATTATGCATAATCATGATAAGGACGCATGTGACTCAGATGTGCATGAAGAAAGTCCCTCAGGTTCCGATGACACCGAGAACGACGATCAGAAGGGGATTGAGCGTGAATGGAATCAACACGAAGAATCGAAGCCATTGACTGAAGAGCGAACAATCATTATAAATTTGGGGGATGCGGAGAATGTCAGAGAAGTAAAAATCGGGGCATATCTCTTAGAGTTAGGAGCGAAAAGGATGACTAATCTCCTGAAAGAGTATCAAGATGTGTTCACCTGGACATATGCTGACATGCCGGGATTGGACCCCTAAATTGTGGAACATGCTCTGCCGACAGATCCTAATATGCCACCCAAGAAACAAAGACTCAGGAGAACTAAACCAGAGTTGTCCAAGAAGATCGAAGAAGAAGAAGTGATGAAATTGTTGAAAGTAGATTTTATCGAAGTGACGCGTTACCCTCATTGGGTAGCAAATATCGTGCCTGTAATGAAGAAAGATGGGCGAATCAGGGTGTGTGTTGACTATCGTGACCTAAATCGAGCTAGTCCCAAGGATGACTTTCCGCTCCCGCATATCGATGTCTTGATTGACAGTATGCCGGGATTCGAGTTATTCTCCTTCATGGATGGTTTTTCTGGGTATAACCAAATTCGTATGAAGGAGGAAGACATGAACAAAACATCATTTATAACTCCTTGGGGAACATTCTGCTTCAAGGTGATGCCTTTCGGTCTAAAGAATGATGGGGCAACGTATCAGAGGGCCATGATCACGTTATTCCATGACATGATGCACAAGGAAATCGAAGTATACGTCGACGACATGATTGCGAAATCGAGATGTGGTGAAGATCATGTTAAAGTCTTGCAAAGGTTGTTCGAATGTCTTCGGAAGTTCAAATTACGCCTCAATCCCGCGAAATGCGTTTTTGGAGCGAAATCTGGGAAGCTATTAGGATTCATGGTTAGTAGTAGGGGCATAGAGATTGATCCATTGAAGGTTAAAGCCATTTGCGATTTACGATCCCCGACCACCGTTAAAGAAGTTCGCAGCCTGATGGGACGACTTAATTATGTGGCGAGGTTCATTTATCAGTTGTTTGAAACAGCGAAGCCGTTCTTCAAGCTCATGAAAAAGAATGCAAAGATTGAGTGGAATGCCGAGTGCCAGGGTGCCTTTGAGAAGATAAAACATTATCTCACTCATGCACCAGTCTTAGTGCCCCCACTCCCTAAAATTCCCCTGATTTTGTACTTAACCATACATGACGAGTTAGTGGGAGCTATGCTAGCCTAGAAAAGACCAAATGACGGGAGAGAATGCGCAATATACTACTTGAGCAAGAAGTTCACTGTTTCCGAGATGAATTATACGGAAGTTGAGAGAACTTGCGCAATATACTACTTGAGCAAGAAGTTCACTGTTCAATCGAAAGGTGCGTCCTAGACACTTCGAAGTCAACAATATGGTGTTGAGGAAGGTGCTTCCGATCATACCAGATCCTCGTGGCAAATTCACCTCAAATTACAAAGGGCTGTATGTCATTAAGAAGATTCTTCCTGGTGGTGCCATGATTTTAGTTGAAATGGATGGCAGTGAATTGCCTAGACCTGTAAATGCTGATGCAGTCAAGAAGTATTTTCCATGAATGAAATCAAGGCTGAGGGGTCACTTCATGCACAATTCAAGTCGCATAGCATCATGCATAGCATTGTAGATATCATGCATATGTTGCATACACGCATATCTATTTGTGTTTCAGAATCTCTACCGTCTGACGAGGAAATGGCAGGGGAAAGAACTGACTCAAGAATCCATCAAGTCCTCGCACAAATGGTTGAGTGTCTCTTTTGAGAGGTAAGTCAAGACAATAAAAAAGGGCAACACAAACAAACAAGAAGAATAAGGACAAAAACAAAAAAAATCATGACATGATTCGCATGACCTATTCTCTGGTGTCACTATGCACGCTTCACGTCTGCGACCCTCAAGAAAAATGGATCGTAAAAATGACTTTATTCGGGCAAAAAAGTGAAAGGTTAACCATGCCAAACGAGAAGTACTTAGGATGAAGAAAGGCAAGCCCATTTCCAAACACATCCTTTAAACACTTTTGAGAGTTGAGTGAAAATCGACCTTCTCTTAGGACGAATGATTCATTAGCATTGAGCACAAAGATCGAAATGATAAAGGCGTTCCCTTCATCAATCCCAAGCATTGCACTAATCTCTTGCTACTCCTTTGAGCCAAAAAAAAAAAAAATGATCCTTCAAAGTACCCTTGTCGAGGATGACCTTACATTGGGGCAGCACAAGGGGTTATGATCATGTTGTAGAGCGAAAGATTGAGAAAGATTCTATTACTTTCACTTGCATCAATCTTCTGGTGATAGCTTCAGAGGAATTCTTATTAGAGCTTAACTCATTCCAAAGTGAAGAAGAGCATTTCATTCTCTATCCAAACACTGATACCTATTGCTTTAACCAATTTGGGCCTGATTGTTCATTTTTGAATCTCGAGCGGTGATCATCTCCCTTCACTGGGGCAAGGCATAAAATTTGGCCAAACACAATTGACAGACACGAGAAAATGTGAAAAGCATCTCGAAAGTCATAAGAACTACAAAAATTCAAAGAGCAAAAAGTTCGAAAAATTAGGGGGCATGAAAAAGTAGTGTGCCTGGTAAAAGCAAAGCCAATGCTCGTCAAGAAAAAGAACTAAAAGCTGCATCTTATGTGAAAGAAAAATTATCAAAGTCCAAATGCCTGCGTAAAAAAAATTATCGCAAGTGCAAAGGAAATTAGAGAGGAGCGAACCTCCCTTGCAAAAATGATTAGTTAAGGGACTTTCGAGATGTGTTGTGTTTCAAAAGCCAAATGACTTCGAAAGGTCGAGTGACCTGGTCACGATGCCATGATGATCACCGATTCTTAAAAATCCTCTTGAAAATCTTAAGCCTTTCGAGCCTCTCCCAAGCCAACATTATAACCCTCTTCCAAAGTCTCTTCTGATTGGGATGGTTTGAGTAAAAATGAGAATGCCACAAAGAAGCTAGGCTTGAAGGAGTGAAAGTAATTCTATCTTATCTTATCTTCCAAGTTCTCGACTTGTAAACCCGATGAAGATAACGACAAATGATTCATTTATTGGCCTCAAAGCAATAATCCATTTGTGTAAGGCTATGACCAAACCTACATTGCGGTCCTTTCAAAAGACCTTTTTGATCGATCATATTGTGTTCATCGCAAATGTTTTTGAAAGCCTTTGATCTGGGTTATGTGGGATACCCTCAGCAACCAGTTATCTCCCACATGAATGGATGGGATCAAGTAGCCATTTTATCGAAAGTGCGTGAGAAGCCCTTTCTGACTAAGAAGCTCTAGTTTGGCATGCTTAATAAGCCTTTTTCACGAGTCGTAATCGTTTTGATAAGAACTTGACTCCTAGAGAATTTGATGATTAATGATATATCCACAAGCAAGATGACAATTTTGTGCCACATGATGCTGATTGAAATCAAATGTTTTTCCAAAGCAGTCGGATTTAGCTTGATTAGCTTGTTCAATTAATGCTACAATATTGCCAATACGTCTCTTGATGACGTCTCTATTGACATTCGCTCAAGTTGAGTTTGACAAGATTCCTTAGTGAAGCCATGCAGTTTTCAAGGGATTAGCCAGTGCTTCCCTAAAAACCAAAGGTTCATGGTTAGCCTTAAACCATGCTATCTCCAAAGGTTTATGGTCAACCTTAAACCATGTCATCTTCAAAGGTTCACGGTCAACCTTAAACTATGTCATCTTCTTATGACTCGGTGGACTTCTGTAGCCCGAAGTCTTCCTTCTCCCTATTCTTATGACCCGGTGGGCTTTCCGTAGCCCGGAGTCCTTCAACTCCCTTCTTATGACTCGGTGCGCTTTCCGTAGCTCGGAGTCCTTCAACCCCCTTCTTATGACCCGGTGGGCTTTCCGTAGCTCGGAGTCCTTCAACCCCCTTCTTATGATCCCGTGGGCTTTTCGTAGCCCGGAGTCCTTCAATCCCCTTCTTATGACCCGGTGGGCTTTCCGTAGCCCGGAGTCCCTCTCCTTCTTCTTATGACTCGATGGGCTTCTGTAGCCCGGAGTTTTTCTTCCTTTTATTGACAAGACGCGCTTTCATAGTTATGAGTCATTTCCATCGACCTGATACGTGCACATGCACCTAGGGTCTCTCTATCGCCAAAATAATTTAGGTGTCTTCTGTCTTTGATCGCAACCTCTTCGAGGCTACATTCAAAGAGGGGCAGCTGTTGATACCTAAATTTCACATAAATTAATTAATTTAAAGAAGTGTTAAAGGTTAGGAATTACTCACAAAAAAATGTTATTATTAAAAAAAAAGAGTTAAAAAAATTCGAAAAAAAAATTCGAAAATGGTTGGGTCGGGCTGGATTCGACCTTGGCCCGACCCGCCCCTCTCTTTTCTTCCCCTTGCACTGGGCCCAGCCCAGCCCCTTTTTTTTTTCCTTCAGCCCAGCCCGCGAACGAGTTAGTCATCTCCCCCGACTGGTCTTCGTGTGACCTGCAGAAAATAGAAGACAGCAATAGCGGATCAGCAACAGAGAGTAGGGGGATCAGTGGCAGGTGAGCAGAGTGATCCGCGGGTCGAGGAGGCAATCTAATCGGCAAGTTGGCAGCTACAGAGGCCATGCACGCTTGCTGGCTGAGCATAAAACCGGAGGAGGGCATGATAGAACAGGGGGGAGACAAAATCGAGATGCGAGAGAGAGAGAACACCAAAAAAAAAAAAAAAAAACGGAGAGGACACCGAGAGGAGGAGGAGAAACCAGGAGAATGGAGGCACTGTCATTGCTCTCTACCTTATGAGCGCCGAACCCATCCATTGCCGAACACAGCCGCTCCGAGCCTCACGCCTAGGCGACCACTAGTCACTCATCCGAGCGCCATCATTGCTGCCGTAATCCCATCCGCCCAAAACCGCGACGCCGGCTGCCCGATCCTTCCATCACCGACGTGTCTCTGGGCCACCGACGCCACTGCCGACGCATCTCCGGGCCGCTGACCGTCACTGTAGCCCTCGGAACCCAGTAACATAGAGAAAGCGAGAACAGGGGAGGGGAGCAGCAACATCGGGAGCCCGAAGTCGAGAGAGACGGAGAGGAGGCCGAAGGGTGAATCCCAGGAGCCAAGAGCCACCCCCGGAACACCCAGTCGCCGCTTGTGAGCCACCGACAGCCACCATCTCCCCGGAACTCAGGTTAGCATTTTAACAAACACTTAGTGCGCGACTTTTAGAACTGAGTCAACTGGAGTTCCCCTGACCGTTTCGGGCGAACTCTGGCCACCACCCATCCCCTGCCATGTTTTCTATTGCTCTGGCACGCTTCCTCAGTAGTCTTGACTTGCGCTCGGGCCTTGACCGAGCTCGAAGCTTCTGTTCCGCCCGCGTACACCACCTGCTCACCGAAATGTCCCAGCAGACCGCGACGCCGACGTCCCTCCGCCGATCGCCTCCGTCGTCCATGACTTCGACATCAAAGCCTCCGCCTTTGCCTACGCCCCATGACGTTTCTACCTCCACCTTCGCCCCCTTGACGCCAACGCCGTCGCCGGCCCCCCTGGTTGCGACCGAACAGTCATGACCAAGGAGGTGTAGGCCGAGATGGGCCAGATCTATGATCTGGCCCACTCGGCCTCTGTGTCCGCTTGGGCCCAAGTAGGGCCAGGTGCTCCTAGCCTATCCCCACGCTGGCTTGACCCGGGCGGGTCTGGCCCGACCTGCCCGACCGGGTCGAGTCCTACCCCAAAAAAAAAATTTTTTAAAAAATTAATTAATCAATTAAATTTTAAAAAAATTAAATAAAAATTAAATAAAAGTTAATTTTTTTTTTAAAAAAAAATTTCAAAAATCCAAAATTGTAGGGTTTGGTTAGGAATTGCTATGTATTGCCATTTCAGTGTAATTATGCATTTATTTGCTTATATGTTGATTATGTCGCATGTTTAGTTTGCATATCTTATTATGTTTAATCGCACGTGTTTAGTTTTATGGCAATTAAGATCTCGGTAGCTATAATTATTACTTTAATGATGAAGCACCCGCATGATCACCTCACATGTTAGTGGATAGGTAAAAATCGATCCAAACTGCCTGACAAAAATATTTTCTATTAAAATGAACAAGATTAGGTACCGAAAGGGCACTAATTAGTCAATTAGTGTAATCAAGTCCCCGACCCTAGATTCTCTGGTTGCGTAGGAAGTGTGGTAAGCTCCCGTGCCTCACTTGGTTTCTAGCCGACCCCAATAGGCTAGTGGCGACTTCTTTTGTGCAAAATTCCTAAAATATATCCCAACGTCACGCGGGGTATGGGCTTGGGAGAGCCCACGCCTAATCATGGGCCTTAAGTCTGTTACTTAGGCAATACCCTAAACTTGTTCCCTCCCCCGGGGGGTAGGTCGCGAAAATATATTTAATATATAACGGTCGGCGTATAGCGTCACATCGTGTCGCGTGTCCATGTCAACGCTACATAGTTTGGCATATGCCCGTCCTTACTCGATGATAATGCACTAGTCTCGGTTGAAGTTTCCATACAATACTTTGCACGTTTCTTGACCCGAGACTAGCTCAGACAAGAGTAGGGACCATATAAATATTGGACCATGCTTCATGAAAATCAAATCTTGTTAGTCCAGCTTTTCAATGTATCAATAACTTTGACACTTGCTTTTCTTCCTTTCTTGTTGACTAGAGTTGGTAAAATTGTGCTCCTGCTTCATCAATGTCTTGGTCCGCCTATGTTTTAAGTCTTCATCGATCGCATGTCCAATTTGCACCACTAGTGTCTTCTTCACTCTGGCATATGTCCATTCATGTTCACTAGTATGATGCTTGCTTAAATGCTTCTACCTACTTACTCGATGATAATGCACTAGTCTCGATTGAAGTTTCCACACAATACTTTGCGCGTTTCTTGACCCGTACTTCATTGAGATCTCTTACCCCAACCTCGCTCCGAGCACAAACGGGTATCTATACTCTCCCCCTGTGAATCTTGTTTCTACACCCGTCTGCTCGAACCCTGTATGGTACAGCCATGGATAGCAAAAACAGTAGTCCATGGTCGTTCATACTCCCAATTTTCTTGCTTTGCTTATCTCTCTGCACCCACCTCTGTCTTGGCACAGACAAGCTTGATGCAAATCGGTCTCTATCTGGTAATCAAACCTTAACCTCCTTGGGTGGCAACTTCACGCTTGGCTTCTTCACACCAGGGAAGTCGTCTTACTCCTACATAGGCATCTGGTACAGCAAAGTTAGCGAGCGGATCATCGTCTGGGTTGCCAACCGAGACAACCCTGTCACTGACAGTTACTCCACTGAACTGAAGGTCTCCGGTGGCAATCTTGTAATTGTCAACGACTCTCAAGTTCCCGTTTGGTCCACGAATCTGCGAACTTCTTCATCTGGGTCGAGCTCCATGATGGCAGTTCTTGAGGACAACGGCAACTTCGCTCTCAAAGACGCGCCGAATTCTAATGTGACACTGTGGCAGAGCTTTGATCACCCGACAAACACGTGGCTTCCCGGTGCCAAATTAGGGATCGACAAGCGCAAAAACACGAGTCAGCTCTTGACATCATGGAAGAACGCGGAGGACCCTTCGACAGGTTTGTTCTCTCTCGGTCTCCATTCATCCAGTGACGGTGAGTACTACATATGGTGGAATAGGTCTAAGCATTACTGGACTAGTGGGGCGTGGGACAATCGGTCGAAAATTTTCTCTTTGGTCCCTGAAATGAGATCGAACTATATTTACGATTTCAAATATGTGGACAATGAGAATGAGAGCTACTTCACCTATTCAATCAAAATCTCCTTCAACACCATATCGACGTTAATGATAGGTCATTCTGGGCAGCTCAATCAGGATTCGTGGTTGCCTTCTTCCCACGCGTGGAACTTGATCTGCTCTCTACCCCGGCAACAATGCGAGGTGTATAGATTTTGCGGGCCTTTCAGTGTTTGCAGCGAGGATAATGACAATTTCTGCAGCTGCTTGCCTGGGTTTAGCGTCAGCTCTGTGAGGGATTGGAATCTGAGCGATTGGTCTGGCGGTTGCAAGAGGAATTCCGACTTGAATTGTGCAGCAAATGCTTCTAATGCGGAGAGAGACCGTTTCTCGCTTAGTTCTAACATGATATTGCCTGAAGATCCCCAATCTTTAGATGTCAGGAGCGATACGGAATGCCGAGCTGCTTGTTTGAGCAATTGCTCTTGCACGGCTTATGCTTTCGAGGATAATGCCTGCTCAATCTGGATTGGGGATCTCTTCAATGCGCAGCTCTCACAAAGTGACAGCGATGGAAAAAGCTTCTATCTCAGGCGCGCCGCTTCTGACATTCAGGATACAAGCAAGAAGAGCAACGTAATTGCGATAGTTGCAGGGTCTGTTAGCTCCACAGTAGCGATATTAGCCATTGTCTTTTTTGGCATTTGGAGATGGAGGAGAAGGGCATCTGTAACAGCAAAGACAGTGGAGGGTTCACTGATAGCCTTTGCATACCGGGACTTGCAAGTAGCAACCAAGAATTTCTCAGAGAAGTTGGGTGGGGGCGGGTTCGGTTCAGTTTTCAAAGGAACATTACCTGATTCAAGTCACATAGCGGTCAAGAAGCTTGAAAGCGTAAGCCAAGGAGAGAAGCAATTCCGAACAGAAGTGAGCACAATCGGCAACATCCAGCATGTGAATCTTGTCCGGCTTCGTGGGCTCTGCTCTGAAGGTGACAAAAGGCTGTTGGTCTATGATTTCATGCCAAACGGTTCCTTAGACTATCATCTCTTTCATAGAAAGGACTCGAAGACCTTGGATTGGAAAACGAGATACCAAATTGCTTTGGGAACGGCTCGAGGTCTGGCTTATCTCCATGAGAAGTGTAGAGACTGCATCATACATTGCGACATCAAGCCAGAGAACATCCTTCTAGATGCTGAATTCTGTCCAAAAGTGGCAGATTTTGGCCTGGCAAAGCTCGTCGGCCGAGATTTCAGCAGGGTGTTGACAACCATGAGAGGCACAAGAGGGTATCTTGCGCCGGAGTGGATCTCTGGAGTGGCCATAACAGCAAAAGCTGATGTTTATAGCTATGGAATGATGCTCTTTGAGTTTGTTTCGGGAAGGAGGAACTCAGAGCTTTCGGAAGATGGGGCCAATAAGTTCTTTCCAACATGGGTTGCTAGTAAGGTAGCTGAAGGAGGTGACCTGCTCGATCTTTTGGACCGAGACTTGGAGACAAACACTGATACTGAAGAGCTAACTCGGATATGCAGGGTTGCTTGCTGGTGTGTCCAAGATGAGGAAACTCACAGGCCATCGATGGGGCAGGTTGTTCAAATACTTGAGGGGTTGTTGGATGTGAACCTTCCCAGGATACCGAGAGCCCTTCAACTGCTTCTTGATAATCAGGAGCATGTAGTTTTCTTCACTGAGTCGTCATCGTCGAACCAGAGTGCCCAGACGAAAAGTAATACCTCAACTGCTTCCTTGCAGAAGCAAAATAGTTCATCTTCAACAAAGTCTTGAGTCCTGAGGATGATAAGATAAATGCTTAGTACAAGAAATGCTTCAGTTAGTTAGTGCATATTCCCTTCTGCTTTTTCCGTAATCAGGAAAGAATCTCGGCATTTGGGGATTGGCTTTCTTGGGGCTTTTCCCTTAGCTTTTTTTTGTTACATAGCTACAAGCAAGCTTCGAATAAGTGCTACGCCAGACCGGTTGTAAAGACCATTCTATATAATGATCTGTTGTCTTCTTTTTTAGATCCCAGGTGACATCGGTAATTAGCATGGAAAACTGTCTTCTTCATCTTCTGATAATTTTGGCATTGGAATTGGGAGTATTGGTATCTCCTAGCTTGGATTCCAGCGGGTGTCTCACATGGTTCTCGAATCTGCCCTCATTGCATGCAAAGCAGGCTATAAGGCTTGGCGTTTCTCTTGCTACTTCGTTCATTTAATGAGTCACGGTATGAAAATCGCCCTTAAAACTATGACTTGCTAGGACCGGGATATATATGATGATGATTTCCAGCTAGCAGGTCCTTTTGTTGGAGCTGTAGGATGTTAATGCCCGGCCCGTTTTTGACATGGCCTTTATCTCTTCTAAAGTCGAATTTTTGTGGATCACTCAATTGCTCTATTTTTCGATTATAAGTAATGCTCGAGATTACTCGAACCTTTTAGCAAAACTGATTTTAAAGTGATGTATGAGACTTCTGTTGAGTGCTTCCATTAATTTGTTCATTGCTTACCCACTAATATTTGTGACATTGCTTTACAAGTTTTGTGAAACCAAATTCGATATCTCAATATTACTCGTTAAAAATCTCCATTGTTTGCTCTGGTGGGAAATTGATTCAATTTCTCATTTCAATCAGGTTGATCCAAACAGTATTTGCCATTGCAATGGGGACTAAATGCAAGTCCTAGTCCACTTCAATGTATCTTAAAGGAGCCTGTTTTTGAAGGCCTAGCTTTGATTTTCAGTTCGTAATCTCTTTATATCAGGTCGATTTCATTTTCGACCTGTGGCTGTGACTAATTATTGGTGCGAGCCTGTTGATCGAAGAACTCGGAGTCGGGAGGAGGAGGAGGAGGGTAGAAATTCCCCCAATTTCAGACGGAGGAGGTCCGTGACAGCGTGCTTGCGTAGGTTGATTGGGCTAAGCGATTGGATAATAGCAAGCGGTGAAGTCGGATTTGAGGCTTCTCGAGGACTCGATGTATTAATTCACTGAGGATATAAGAGAGAGATCGTCACTCCTAACCGGCCGCAGGAGCCAAAAGAGCTCGAGCAGGAGGACATGGTCGCCGGCAAATTGGAGGAGGAAGTGCCGATGGTACCTGCTGGTGTTTGGATTGGTAAGGTTCTCGACAAAGATGGCGCTAAGCAAGATGAGGTCTGCAATGTCGAGAAGAGGGGTTGTGCGGCGGCAGCGGTGAGGTCTGCAGCTTACGGGTAGAGGAGGAGGTGGCGGCAGCCAAGTAATAGGAGGAGCTTTAATTTAATTTTTTTTTTAATTTTTAATTTTTTGCAGCTTAGATTTTTGTATGGATCATGTTTTTTCCACTCCTCCTATGGCTTGAATACTCCCTTTCACAACCATATTATCCTTTGTATGGCCACAATTTAGCACGTTTCACTTAAACTCTGCTAGAGATAAGAAAGTGGTTCTCTCCTTCTGCTTTGTTTCCATTTTTTTTTTGCCCTTTCTTTGTGGGTCTCAATTTCTGTATTCTTACTCACTTCTCTTCTTGCAGGTGATCCTCTTCTTTCCACGCCTTTGATGTCTCCCAACAACAATGTTGTTTGGTATAACATTGTGAATCAAGGGCTGGTTAAAGGTTTTCTCATGTTGGTGTGGTTGTAATGCTAAGGATAAAGAGGGAAATGAATTTATGTCATGCAGGGGAACACACGTTTGATCTTTTGATTCGAACAAGGGGTATCGGGAGTATGTCTGGACAATGTTCATGTCTGGACAATGTTCTCATTACGGTAAAAGCAAATGGTTGTTCAGCAATTGTGGGCACCTCACTAAGTGTTGCTCCAACAGGGAGCATTGAACTATCATCACTAAAGTCAACAAAGTTATTGGAGTCTCTGGCTTTATGAGTGAGGAATTTAAGGCTGTAGTTGCGTAATGTGGGAAACCATTGTTCAATTTTTATTTTTTTACAACAGATAGAGTTCATTGAGAGGACAAATTTTCCGCCAAAAAAGAAATTCTAGGCACACACACAAGAGACGCTCATGGTCCCTGTTTTTTTTTTTTTTAATTACCATCTTCAATTCACAAAAGTCACCATCAGATTGGTTCTATTCTTATTGATTTTTTTTTTTTTTTTTTTTTTTTGAGTTGTTCGTCTATTTAGATTTAACTTCTTTCATTTTGTCTATTCTAGTCTCATGGGTTAGTTTGAATTAAGCCATAAGTGTGCCAAATTATCACATTTCATTGTTTAAAGCTGAGTCCCCATTGTTACCAATTTGTATGGACATGGCCGCCTCACCTTTATATCCATTGAATCATTAAACACGCTCATCATTGTAGGACAAGCCATTGGTATCAGTGTGTTGTTTGATGAAGAATAGGTTATGATTTGTCTTCACTTATTCTTGATTCAGTAAGTTAAAAATCAAGAGCATTGTTGTTGGTAGACACAAAGAAGATGAAGGAAAGTGGGACCTCAAGAAAAGAAAAAAGAAAGAAAAATAAAGGAGGGCTGAAACTTTGACTATTGAAGCATCCTAAATATTAGGCCGCATAAGAGTTAATATGGTCAAATTATTAGTCGAATGGAGTTTTTAAAATTTTTTTTTTTTTTTTTTTTTGGTCGGTCCTACTCTAATCCTACTTTAACACTCACTCTCGGAGTGGAAAAAATGCGGCTCCTTCATAACTATTGGGCCTTTTTCTTTATCTTTTGGCAAGTCAAATGGGTTGGTTTGGGTTGGATGTAGTTTAGATTAGGCATGGGTCATATGAATCATTTAGGAAATAAAAGGATTAATGTAAGTTAAATGACTGGATTTAGATCAAACTCATATATGACCTACCTAAACCCAACTCATCCATTTGCCACCCCTGGCCAATACCATCCTTTTGATTCATGGCTCTTGAGACATTTTGCACCATCATTTCTATTAGAGGAATGATTGTCCAAAAAGTCAAATTTATTGGACAATATCTAATTTAATCATAAACTTTTCGATTGTCTTAGTTTATTCATTTCAATCAATTTTGATTGAAAATTGCTAATGTGGATGCTAGCCGGCTTACGTGGCATGATCAAGCACTAGCGTTGGTGTAAAAGATTTTTGATATATATATTTTTAAAATTTTCTAGAATTTTTTATAGTCATTTCTTTTTATCCCTTTACTTTCACCAATGGCTAGTCTTAGGCAAAGGCCAGTCTCTGGCCATTGCTTGAGATCGGCCATTGTGAAAAGAAAAAAGTGCAAAAAAGGAAGGAAAAAAAGAAAAAATTATAAAAATTTCCAAAAATAATTCACGTTAGTGTTGGTTATGCAATGTAAATCAGCTAGTATTAGTGATTCCCGCCAAAATTAATAAAATGTCAAAAAAATTATGATTAAATTAGTGCCAAATTTAAGATTGATTTGGCTACTATTCAAGGGGTGTGGGACATTTTAGATAGTTTTTCCTTTCGTTAAATGATGCATGAGTTTCGAAAATGAGAGGTGTATTATTGTGGTTAAATGATTGATTTAAAGAGACCAAAATCCCGAGACGAACCGTTCTTTATCTCTAGGTGCAAGTAATGTGATGAGACGTGACTAGACTGATGGGCTGGCCCCTAATTTTGTGTGTGTCAATATGCACATCTCCATACCAAAAAAGTTGACTAATTTACATGGTGAAAAGGGAGTGTAAATCAATTCTAGCCACCAATGGCTTTTTTCTTGAGAACATGAGTCCTATCATTTGCCTCCACGTGCAATGTCGATTTGACCATACAAAAAGGTGGCACTAATTTCAAGACCTAGCTTTCTAAGTGGACCCCCTTGACATTTGGCCTTGACTTTTACCCTCGTGGCCACAATAAATTCCTCGTGTTTGCACTGATAAATTTAACTTCTTAATTGAAAAAAAATTATCCGATCAATCCTAAATATGTTTTTCAAATATAAATTTTGGACATAAAATCTTGACTATTACCATTTTAGTGTTAAATTTTTGCACAAAATTTCAATATAATCATTTTGACCATTTTTTTTGTGCCTAAATTAGGGTCATTACTGATTGTCTTATGTGGCATACTGGTATGTTAATAAATTCGAATAAAAATTGCCCGAAATGATTTTATTGAAATTTCGCACAAAAATTTAGAATTAAATCGACTAAATAGGATGGATTGGACAATGTCGATTGTTATTTGTTCTCATGATTTCAAAGACATATGTACTAATAATCTCTTTTGATATTTTTCCCATCAAAATATGATTCGATTAACTTTGAATAGTATGTTTTATTGATCATTGGAACAGAGTTGAATTTGTAAAATTGAAATAATGAATGATATTAACAAATGGTGAATTAATGTTTTTAGTGTAAATTCATTCTAGGTTTTTTTTTCATTATTTATTTATTTGTGAATTAGAATCAAATTAATTGAATTAAAATAATCATAAAGATGATAATTTGTTATGTATATATAAAAATATATATTAATATATAACGTGTCCCAATATATCGGATTTTATTTTTTATTTATTTTTTTATAAATGACTTGTAGGCGTGTCGTGTTATGTTATGTCACATGTCTTGTGTCGGTACTACTTAGATTCCCGCGAGCTTCATGGCTTAAAACTCAAGTGTACATGGCCGCTACAAGCGCAAAGCTCATGTAGCGATTCCGTGGGCTCAAAGGTCAAGTGGCTAGGGCTCAAGGTTCATGTTTCGAATAGATTTCTCAGCCATGGCTATTCGCAGGCTTGAGCTTGAATGGCCATGGTTGCCGCTAGCTTAGAGTTGGAGAGCTTGCAGTTATGGTGGGCATAATGGAGCTCTCTCAATTGATTTTTTTTTTAGTTTATATTGTCTAACGTAACACCTATTTTTCACCACATAATTATGAGCGAAGTATAACACAACACATGTATTCTAGCATCCTATTCATGAAATTTGAATGGCATGAGAAATAGTATAATAGAAAGATTAATTGGGACACTTCTAAATAGTAGAGAGATGCTTTAGAATAAAGTAGAGGAAGATTTTCATTTTCGGGCAAGAATATAAGGGCCACCGTTAAATCTAATCCCATAAAGAAAGTTGCATATGTATAGGAATTGATAAAACAGTATGTTTGGTCACTTGAATTTCTAACCAGGATAGGCCTTGATAGGATAGGGTATGGAATTCATAGATTTTGTTATATTTTATCTACTATTTGGTGATTACATCAATAAAGTTGGATATATACACATTTCATCATGTACATTCTTTGGTAAAAATGACACATTAATAAAAAGAGTCAAAAAATTTTACAAACAAAAATGGTAAAAATCTATCGCGACACTTTCAACTACTTTATCTTTATTTTTTTAATCTTATTTTTCTCTCTTTTTTAATTAATGTACTTTTTTTAAATTTCTTTCTTCCCCTTCCATCATTCTATAATAAAATTTTATTAAATAGTAAACTATACTAATATACCTAAAATACTAAAATATCTAAAATATGTAATAAATATGAATTTATATTGATATTTATATATTGAATTTATATTATAAAGTAGAATTACATTTGAATATTATAAATAAAAAATAAGATTAAATTAAAATAACTAAATTTTTACTTTTTTATTTTGAATTTCTTATATTAAAATCCAAAAATTATTTATAAAATATAATTTCAATTTTGTTAATTTAAGAAGTTTGTTATCCTTTTCTATTACCCTTATCCCACCTCTCATATGGGACAATTCTATCAAGTTTATATCCCTTTTATATTTGACTTTACCCCGTTTTGAGTAGGCACAAAATGTAGGATATGATAAATTTTATCCTATCCTGAATTTATCTCGATCATCAAACATAGCCTAAAAGACTATAATGGACATAGTGTCAAGTAACAATCGCTCCTAGTCTAACCAGAGAGGTCTCTTCAGTCCATCATTTATGGCCAGGACACAATCTATAAGGTTTTTCCGATAAAGGCATGCAACCATGATGTTACATATAAATGAATTGGGGGAATAAATCAATGCGTTGATCTAGAGCTTAGTCCCTCGACGAATAGGTCAGCTCAGCATGCGTGGAATGAGCACATTTTGTTGAAGATACTTACCTCGAGACTAGCTTAGACAAGAGTAGGGACCATAAGAATATTGGACCATGCTTCATGAAAATCAAATCTTGTTGGTCCAGCTTTTCAATGTATTAATGACTTTGACACTTGGTTTTCAATTTATTAATGACTAGAGCTGGTAAACTGTGCTCCTGCTTCATCAATGTCCTAGTCCACCTATGTTTTAAGTCTTGCTCGATCACATGTCCAAGTTGCCCCACTAGCGTCTTCTTTACTCTAACATCTATGCAATACCGACACTCTCCGGGAGCATTCATGTCGTGTCTGACACTCCGACAAGCGATCAACGAGCGTCGAAAAATCCGACACGTGGTCAACTTTCTCTGACACGCGAGTCTGGAATTTTTACACTCGAGTCCGGAATTTCGACACGCAATTTCGATACACACGAGGTCAATTTTGAAAATTTTCAATACTTGAGGAGTCAAAATATAAATATACAAAAACAAGAAAGAAAGAAAAAAAGGAGGGTTGGTGGTTGGGTGTCGCTGCCACCATCGGAGGAGGCCAGCGACCTCGCTGGCCATAGGCCACAGAGGGGGGGGGGTCCTCTTCGGCCAAGCAAGGGCCGGCAAGGCTTGCCCAGATTTGGGCGACGTCGCGCCCTTGCTTAGGCCCAGCGAGGGTTGCTGGCCCTCACCTGGGGCTAGGGAGGCTTGCCGGCCATAGGCGAGGGCTGGTGTCACCTAGATTTGGGTGATCCTCGCTGGCCCAGTCGACGCGTCGCCCAAATCTAGGCGAGCCTCGCTCGGGCCTAGCTTGGGTCAGCGAGAGTTGCCCTCCCTTTGCCACATCGCCGGCCCCCTCCGACCGTGGTAGGGCACGTCGCTGACGAGGGCAAGGGTAGGGGTAATGGCGTGCCCAGCCACGACCTTGCCTCTTTTCACTTTTTTTTTTTTTTTTTAGTTTTTTTTTTTAGAATTATTTAAAAAAAAGTATTTTACTATGAAAGAAGTAATAAAAAATGCTATATATGATAAATAAATAAATTTAAAAATACCATTTCAGCATTTTTCTTTGAACAATGTTTTTCTCCCTCTAAGTTTTATGTATTATTGTAACAAATTAAAATAATAAATTGTATTAACAAATGTTGAATTGATATTTTAGTGCAAATTAATTCTAGGCTCTTTTATTATTATTATTATTTATGTATTTATATATAAAAATATATGTTGACACCTAAATTTCACCTAAATTAATTAATTTAAAGAAGTGTTAAAGGTTAGGAATTAGTCACAAAAAAGGTTATTATAAAAAAAAAGAGTTAAAAAAATTCGAAAAAAAATTCGAAAATGATCGGGTCGAGCCGGATTTGACCTTGGCTCGACTTGCCCCTCTCTTTTCTTCCCCTTGTGCTGAGCCCGGCCCAGCCCCTTTTTTTTCCTTCAACCCAGCCCGCGAACGAGTTAGTCGTCTCTCCTGACTAGTCTTCGTGCGACCTGCAGAAAACAGAAGACAGCAGCAGTGGATTAGCAACAGAGAGCAGGGGGATCGGTGGTAGGCGAGCGGTGTGATCCGCGGGTCGAGGAGGCAATTCAGTCGGCAAGTTGGCAGCTGTAGAGGCCATGTGCGCTTATTGGTTGAGCATAAAACCGGAGGAGGGGATGATAGAATAGAGGGGAGATAGAATCAAGACGCGAGAGAGAGAACACCAAAAAAAAATGGAGAGGACACTGAGAGGAGGAGGAGAAACCAGGAGAATGGAGGCATTGTCACTGCCCTCCGCCTTATGAGTGCCGGACCCATCCATTGCCGAACATAGCCGCTCCGAGCCTCACGCCTAGGCGACCGCCAGTCACCCGTTCAAGCGCCATCATTGCTGCTGTAATTCCATCCGCCCAAAGCCGCGATGCCGGCTGCCCGATCCTTCTGTCGCCAACGTGTCTCTAGGCCACCGACGGCACTGCCAACGCATCTCTGGGCCGCCGACTGCCGCTGTCGCCCTCGGAACCCAATAACACAGAGAAAGTGAGAACAGGGGAGGGGAGCGGCAACATCGGGAGCCCGAAGTCGAGAGAGACAGAGAGAAGGCCGAAGGGTGAATCCCAGGAGTCGAGAGCCACCCCCGGAATGCCCAGTCGCCGCCTGTGAGCCGCCAACCGCCACCATCTCCCCAGAACTCAGGTTAGCATTTTAACAAACACTTAGTGCGCGACTTTTAGAACTGAGCCGGCAGGGGTTCCCCCGATCGTTTCGGGCGAACTCTAGTCACCACCCATCCCCTGCCATGTTTTCAATTGCTCCGGCACGCTTCCTCAGTAGTCTTGACTCGCGCTCGGGCCTCGACTGAGCTCAAAGCTTCCATTCCGCCTGCGCACACCACTTGCTCACCGAAATGTCCCAGCGGACCGCGGTGCCGACGTCCCTCCGCCGGTCGCCTTCGTTGTCCATGACTCCGACGCCGAAGCCTCTGCCTCTACCTACGCCCCATGACGTTTCTACCTCCACCTTTGCCCCCCTGACGCCAACGTTGTCGCTGGCGCACGCCGTCTCGGCCCCCCTGGTTGCGATCGAATAGTCGCGACCAAGGAGGTGTAGGCCGAGTTGGGCCAGATCATAGATCTGGCCCACTCGACCTTTGTGTTCGCTTGGGCCCGTTGGTTTGGGCCCAAGTCGGGCTGAGGTTGGGCCCAAGTAGGGCCAGGCGCTCTTGGCCTGTCCCCACACAGGCTTGACTCGGGTGGGTTTGGCCCGACCCGCTTGACCAGGTCGGGTCTGACCCAAAAAAAAAAAAAAAATTTTTTTTTTTATAAAAAGGGATAAGTGTTTCGAAGTCTTAAAACTTGTCACGAAAATGCATTTCAGTCATAAAACTTGCAAAAAGTGCATTTAAGTTCTACAACTTGTCAAAATGTTCAAACGAGTCCTAAAATCGATGCCGTTTAATTTCTTAACGGAAAAAGCTGACATGGCCCCCGTGTGGCTTTTTTTAATCGTTTCTCTCTTCTCCGTTGCGAATAGTTAAAAAAAAAAAAGCCACGCATGCGAAACGTCTCCTCCTTTCTTCTTCTCCTCATTTCTTCTTCACCACGACGTCGTCTCCCCCTTTCTTCTTCACCACGACGTCGTCTCCTCATTTCTTCTTCACCACAACGTCGTCTCCCCCTCCGTTTGTACGTCTTCTTCACCGTCGTGTTCTCCCTCCCCTCTACATCTCTACGTATTCTTTCGCTTTCCGAGTGTCCCCTAAGCCCCAAATCGAACTCGTTCGAACCCTAAGCCCCAAATCGAACTCGTCCGAACCCTAAGCCCCAAATCGAATTTGTCAGAACCCTAAGCCCCAAATCGAATTCGTTCAAACCCTAAGCCCAAAATTTGATGATTTGCAGTTCTCTTGTGATTTGGGTCCTCATCGACCTCGAGTTCGACGCTTGTCGTGAGTTCGTGTTCTTTCCTTCCTTTGACGATTGCAAGTTTGTGTGAAGACCTCTTTGTGGGAGTCTGGAAATCTCAGCGGTGAAGCGATTGGTGTCGGGGACGACAACAGGGCAGCGACGAGATGGCAACTCCTTCTCACGCAGGTATCACTCTCTGCATTATAGCATTTGGGTATCTCATGGTAATGCTACGATTTTTTTTTTTTTTGCAAATGTGCTTTAATTTTTGCATTATGTAAAATGATGTCAGTTGGCGTCCTCATTTCTTCATTATTTGGAGTTCAGAGAGCTCGAGTTTGACACACATCAACTTTATGTTCTCTTCTTTGATGATTGCGGGTTCGTGCAAAGACATGTCTTGTGGGCATCTCGGTGTCTCAACGGCGGATCGAGCAGCATTGGGGACGACGATGGTGACTCCTCATGCAGGTATCACTCTCTACATTACAGCATTTGGGTATGTCATAGTAATATTACCATTTTTTTTTTTGTTTTGCAAATGCGTTTTACTCTCTACATTATAGCGGCGTTTTACTCTCTACATTATGGTTGTTTTGCATTTTCCAATTCTTGCGATAAATTAGAACATTGTTGCAAATTAGAACATTGCTCTCACTATTGATCATGTAGTTGCATTGTGGTTGTAAAGTGGATTATGCTAATTTGTTGTTTCTGTATTGATTGTTAGTCTTTTATAAAAATATCTTCAATTTAGAACTTGAACATTGCTTCAATAATTTGATGATTGAAAGTGCTCTACTTTTTGTTTATGTTCCCTTGTAACTCTAATGGCCGAGAACAAAATTTATGTCACTGTTCGCTATGGAGGTAAATTTAAAGTTGGCCCACCATTGGAATATATAGGTGGAATGGCTGATGTTGCTGAAATAAATTTAAGTAAGAGTTCACTGTCTACTATAATTGAAACTATTGAGGCTTTGGGTGTGTGTAGAATAGAGAAACTCTTTTACAGAGTTCCTGGAAGTAAGACTCTTGTAGACGGAATAACTCTTAGGTATTTATGGGATAACTCTGATGTGATGGATCTATTTTATCATCATTTATGCTCTGAAATATTAAGCTATATGTTGAGCATGTTGATGATGAAAAGGCAGGAGCTGAGATGGGGGGTGTTGAGATGGAAACTAGAGGTATGTCTAATGTGATTGGGAATACTGATGATGATGAGAATCAGGCTGAAGTTGCCAATAGGGATCTAGATGATGCACATAATTTGGTGGATATGGAACAGTCGAGTGATGATGATGACTTTGAACTGGTTGATGCAAGGAAAAAATTAATGAAATTTTCAGCAAGACATAGGCTCCAAATTTTAAATTATAGTGAGGCAACTGGTACTTCCTAATCATCGATTGTGGATGAGGCTCAATCATTAGATGATTCTGGGTACGAAACAGAGTATGCTGATTCAGATGATGAAGACAATCTTCAATCAATTTTAAATGATGAGGGTGACGAAGAGGTTGATGTTATTTCAAGGAGAAGTAGGTTCCCATCATATGTTCAAAGTGGTACAAATCCAGAATTTATTGTTGGCATGACATTTGAGGATGCAACTGAGTTCAAGAATGCAATTTTGAAGTATTCTGTGGCTGAGCAAAGAGCAATCAAATACACTAAGAACACAAAAAGCTTTGTAAGAGCCAGGTGTGCCTAGAAAAATTGTAATTAGATGATCTATGGTGCTCTTGATAGCAAAATTGGGTCATTTCATTTGAGAAGGTATATAAATCAGCATATATGCGGTATCACTTTCGAGAATAAGAGAGTGTTTAGCACTTATTTAGCTAAGCACTTCATGATTCTCATTTCTGCAATGCCTAAAATCAAAGCACCTGAGTTAAAGAAATTAGTTAGAGAACAACTTGGAGTAAATGTCACTTTCAGTCAGTATAGGAGAACAAAGCTAAAAGTATTGAAGGAACTGCAAGGCAATTACAAGAAGGAATATGCACAGATGTACGACTACTTGGGAGAGCTTTACACTGCAAGCCCTTCAAGCAATTTTAAATTGAAAGTTGAAAGGCCATTGCCAAATTCTCTACCAGTATTTGATAAGGCTTACATTTGCTTTGATGTTTGTAAGAAAGGTTTTTTGGCTGGATATAGGAAGATTATTGGATTAGATGGATGTTTTTTGAGGGGTTTGATCAAGGGTGAGTTGTTATGTGTCGTCGGAAGGGATGGCAACAATCAAATGTATCCAGTGGCATGGGCAATGGTAAGAATCGAGAATAAGGACACATGGACTTGGTTTATCGAATTGTTGAAGTTAGACCTCGATATGTGTAATAGTGACGGATGGGCTTTTGATAAGTGATCAACAAAATGTATGCTTTTCTTTTTGTTTTCATTTGTAAATTGATTGTGACATTAAAATGCTTTTCTTTCTGTTTTCATATATATTTTCTTTTTTTGGGTAATTGTTAGGGTTTCGTCCAATCTGTAGTTGAACTGTTGCCAAATGCAGAGCATAGGATGCGTGCAAGGCACATTTATTCCAACTAGGGTGAAAAATACAAAGGAAAACAATTGCTGAGGCAATTTTGGAGATGTGTTAAGAACAATAATCTGTCAGATTTCGAGATGCATAGACAGAGGTTGAAGGAACTGACTCGGGAAGGTCATGATGATTTATTCCGTATTGAGCCAAAACATTGGTGCAAAGCCTTCTTTGACACCGACATTAAATGTGATGTCGTTGATAATAATCTGAGTGAAGCTTTCAATGGTAGGTGTGTGGAAGCTAGGTGTAAGGCCATTGTGAGTATGCTGGAGGATATTAGTATCATGGTTATGAATAGAATGCATACTCAGAGGGATGGATGTGCTAGGTGGACTAGAAATTACGGTCTAAGGATCATGCGTAAGTTACATGAAAATACAACTGCTAGTAGGTATTACCATTTGATATGGAATGGAAATGAATGATATAAGATTACAGAAGGTGGTGACAAATATGTTGTTGATTTGAATTAAAAAACTTGTTCTTGTAGAGCTTGGGAACTTAGTGGAATTCCATGTTGCCATGCCATTTGTGCAATACACCATAAGAGAAATGATCCGACCGGCTATCTAGCGGAGTGCTTCAACAATGAAAAGTATCTAAGTGCTTATCAATTCATGATGCCTACAGTGAGAGGACAAACATTTTGGAATAAAGCCAATAAATAAGCTCCTCAACCCTCACCAATGAAGAACATGCCTGGTAGGCCAAAAAGGAGTAGAAGAAAGCAACCGATTAAGCTTGTAAGAGGTGATAGAATGACTAAAGAGAGTAAGCAAATGACTTGTTTTGCTTGCAAACAAATTGGACATAACTGCAAGGGATGTCCTTTAAAAAGAGTATTTCCTCAACTAACTGATCATCTTAATGCTGGGCATGTCACTTTAACATGTTGTTAATCAATACTTAATATGTGCTTCTTAGGTCAATGCTGGGGCCAATGTATGTACATCCAATGCTCGGTTCAATGTATGTACATCCAGTGCTCATGCCAATGCAAGTACAGCTGAAGCTCATGCTCAATCTCAGGCTAATTCCACTGGTCCAAGGCTCGGAAAAAGACAAGTTGTCATCTAACAATTATTGTAAGTTTTATATATCAAGGTTCCAATTTAGTAATTATGAATATTTATTCAGGCTAAAGCTAAAGCAACGACAAGCGTAGCTAAAGGAGGATCCGAAAGCCATGCCAATGCTTCTACAAATGCCAATTCAATAAGAGACAATAGTGGGCATGTTAATGCTTTTGCTCAGGCTAGTGCAGATGTAAGAGAATGTAATGCTCGTGCAAACGTAAGAGAATGTAGTGCCACTGCTTCTGCTCATGCTAGTGCTGATGTTAGAGGATGTAGTGGTGAGGCCAATGTTTTTGTTGAAGTTCGTTTGGATAAAGGGGAAGGCAGTGCACCAGCCAATATAATGGCTTAAGCATAGACGTGAAAAAATTCCGGTGAGTAATTCCTCAATTCCCAAGTATATATGTATTGTGACTACATTCTCATGTTGAATGGATTTTTTATTATTTCAGTTTAAAAGACCTGCCATTGAAAATTACATGATACAGAGAGAATCACAAGTCAAGAGGATGAAAAATGGTAGGGTTGGGTGTTGACGCAAATCCTATTACAAACCTTCATATTCGCAAGGTGAGTAATATTTTTAAAATTTTATAATAGCAATTACTTCTCTCCTTAAGCTAAAAAGATGCTCATTTTTATGTAGCCTAATACAATTGGTGCAAGAATCGTTAACCTACCGGAGAAAGGGGTAGTTTTAAGAGCTACGTCAACAGCAAAGGTGCATTCCTAAGTCAGTGCATAACCTCAGTCATATCATGTATCAGTAGCTCCTTGAAAACAAATTGCGGTGATGTCGGAGCCACTATTACAACTTAAGGCTACTTCCCAACGTCAGTCATATCATGCAATAGTAGCTCCTCCAAAGCACGTTGCAATGAAGCCAACGGCACTATCGTAACCTCAGGCCAGTTCCCAAGCGCAGTCATCTCAAGCTACAATGGCTCAGAATCATATTTGTTTAAAGCGAAAGGCACCATCACAACCCCAGGTAAGTTCCCAACCTCAATCATCTTGTGCAACATTACCTCCTTGAAAGCATGTTGCACTAAAGAGAAAGCCACTATCGCAACCTCAGGTCAATTTCGAAGCTCAGTCATATCAGGCTACAATAGCTCAGAAGCATCTTGGTTTAAAGCAAAAGGCACCATCACAACCCCAGGCAAGTTCCCAATCTTAATCATCTCGTGCAACATTACCTTCTTAAAAGCATGTTGCGATGAAGCCAAAACCACTATCACAACCTCAAGCTCAGTCATCTCAGGCTACAACAATTCTTCCAAAGCCTATCGCTACAAAATCATATATAAGGAAATGCGCCAGAATTCTGAATCATATATAAGGAAATGCGTTTTTCCTTGTCTTTGCCATAAGAATTGGCGATTGAAGACCACAATAACATGTTGGCTTCGAGTTGACCTCATTAGGAGTTACGCCACTTGATTCAGATGTTGCCGCCCTCATTCTTCTGGACTTCGTATTATAGGAACCTAATAGAAGTATATTAGCTATATTATGATTCCTTCATAACATCTTCATATTAGTAACTTCTGTATAATGCAATGTGTTTACTTGAGAGATTTAGGAGATGTTTTCAATCTCCAAAAAACATATCTCTTTTCATATGCACTGGATGAATAGACAACCATAACTTACTTTTGCATCAATGTTCTAATTTGTCACTAGTATTGGAGAATGGAAAACAACAAAATGCTATAATGCAATGAGCGATACCTGCGTGAAGAGGAGTCGCCATCGCCGTCGTTGACCCTGTCGTCGTCCCCAACGCCAATCACTTTGCCCTTGAGATGTCAAGACTCCTACAAGCGAGATCTTCGCACGAACTCGCAATCGTCAAAGGAAGGAAAGAACACGAACTCACGACGAGCGTCGAACTTGAGGTCGATGAGGACCTAAATTGCAAGATAACTGCAGATCGTCAAATTTGATTTGGGGCTTAGGGTTCGAACGAATTCGATTTGAGGTTTAGGGTTCGGACGAGATCGATTTGGGGCTTAGGGTTCGGACGAATTCGATTTGGGGCTTAGGGTTCAGACGAGATCGATTTGGGGTTTAGGGTTCGGACGAGATCGATTTGGGGTTTAGGGTTCAGACGAATTCAATTTGGGGCTTAGGGGACACTCGGAATAGAGAAAGAAGAAGTAGAGATAGAGGGGGGAGGGGGAACACGACTGTGAAGAAGATGTATAGACGGAGGGGGAGACGACGTCGTGGTGAAGAAGAAAGGAGGAGACGACGTCATTCTGCATGCGTGGCTTTTTTTTTTTTTATAACTATTCGCAACGGAGGAGAGAGAAACGATTAAAAAAAGCCATGCGGGGGCCACGTTTGCTCTTTCCATTAAGAAATTAGACGGCGTCGATTTTAGGACTCGTTTGAAACATTTTGACAAGTTATAGAACTTAAATGCACTTTTTGCAAGTTTTAGGACTGAAATGTATTTTCGTGACAAGTTTTATGACTTCTGGAACACTTATCCCAAAAAATTAATTAATTAATTAAATTTAAAAAAATTAAAAAAATTAAAAAAAGTTATTTTTTTTTTTTAAAATTTGAAAATCCAAAATTGTAGGGTTTGGTTAGGAATTGTTAGTGTAATTAGGCATTTATTTGCTTATATGTTGATTATGTCGCATGTTTAGTTTGCATATCTTGTTATGTTTAATCGCACGTGTTTAGTTTTATGGCAACTAAGATTTCGGTTGTTATAATTATTACTTTAATGATGAAACACCCACATGATCACCTCACATGTTAGTGGATGTAAAAATCGATCCAAATTGCCTGACAAAAATATTTTCTCTTAAAATGAACAAGATTAGGTATCGAAATGGCACTAATTGGTCAATTAGTGTAATCAATTCTCCGATCCTAGATTCTCTGGTTGCGTAGGAAGTGTGGTGAGCTCCCGTGCTTCACTTGGTTTCTAGCCGATCCCAATAGGCTAGTGGCGACTTCTTTTGTGCAAAATTCCTAAAATATATCCCAACGTCACATGGGATATGGGCTTGGGAGAGTCCACGCCTAATCATGGGCCTTAGGTCTGTTACTTAGGCAATACCCCTAAACATGTTCCTTCCCCCGACAGGTAGGTCGCGACAGCTTAGCGATTCCGCTAGGGACTTGGTTTTAAATCTTAGAGGATTTAGGCCAAAATTAATCTTGTTCAAAAATATTTTTGTTTGATAGCGAAGATATCATGTGTATCCATAACATGTCGAACCTTGTTAAAAAACATTTTTGTTTTATAGAGGGTGTAAGAGTGAATGGTTTATTTATGTTTGAAGTGCTGATTGTTTTTAAATTGTCATGCATGAGTCCCCTGCATCGCACTACACTATAACACACACTACCTGCCGCCGGACTTGGGCTGCATATGATCACTTAGGATGGTGTTGAGATGGATATCACTCCGACTACAATCATGTAGTATGAGTCACTCATCTCATCCCTGAAACTTCATTCTTGGTGTCAGAGGTCCTTACCCTAGTCTGCGAGTATGCGACACGGGTCGGTCCTTTAACGAAGCCGGAGTCATGGGTAACACGATCTAGCTGCGAGCTTGTTGATTCAATCTTGTGATCCCATGGCTCCATTTTGGGCTGTCTAGAGTAGAAATCGGACCATTGTCCATGCGCATGTCTATGGCATTGACATCGCCGCTCAATGAGTAGGGTAAGTTTTTGTTTGAATTATTTTCTTCGCAATTTACTTATTCGCTTTCCTTTTGGTTGGTCCACGACAAATTAAGTTGATCATACAATGTGGGTACCCGACCTTCGCATCATCTCCGTCCTAAAAGCCGAGCTTTGTGTGTGGTGGGATAAATAGGATCCAATTGCTTGTGATTGGGTGTGATCATATGTTGGACGTTTATTAGCCCTATTAGAGATAGAAATTCATTCTAGTGTAGTACAAGCGTTAGCGCATGTTTGGTGCCTCGAAACTTGCACATTCATACTCGGTGATCACGAACTCACTCAAACCCTGGAAGAATACAGTGTTGCCATGGGAAAGCCCTTGGTGTCAGAGTTAATTGGCCCACCTGTAGGGACTGAGCATGCATCGACCTTGTCTGATTTCCTTAGAGTTAAGGAGGATGATGTGAGGAAAGTTTTGAAAACTAATCACAAGACCTGCCCATTTTCATTCTTAAACGAGCTTTTTCAAAATGCCAAATCTTTTCAAAAGAATAGGATTTTCTTGTTAGTTTTCTTCGGGTTCATGTTATTCTCACATTGTAGGAACGCTATTAACCCTTTCATGGCATGGATAGTTCGTGAGGTATGTATGGGAAATGGTTTTGTTAATGCCGTCCTAACTGAAACTTTTCTTTCTCTTACCTGCTTGAAAGAAAACAAAGACAAGGTTTTTCATGCCCCTCCTGAACTTTTGCAAATTTGGTTCTTTTATCACATTAAGGGGTTTGGTAGCTTGATGACCGTGAATGACATCTCTGACTCTAGTCACCCTATCCTGAAGTTTAAAGATAGGAAGACGTTTGCCACTGATTATCATTATTTTGAGTGGTTAGTTTTCATGACCAACCTTGGACCCGAAGATTTCCTATGGCACGAAAAATGATTTCGAGTTCGAGAAGCGCGATTCATGTGTGGGCTTATTGGACTTGTTCCTTTGTTAGGAATTACTGAAGTCACTGAGTATTACCGGATCCAAGTCGCCCGTCAGTTCCAAGAGGTTCAACAACTTCCACTGATGATTTAAGAATATCCACTCAGGATAGATTTCCCTGATGGATGCCAAGATCACGAAGACTCCGTTGCGTTAGTCAAGTCGATGTGGGATATGTGCCACCCCAGAAGCTAATATGGCCCGAAGAGGAGTTGGAAGGGCAAGAGAAGACCTACTATGCCTTGATAGAATACATTTTTAGGCATAAAATCCCAGAGAGCCCACGCTTGAAGATTCTCGACGTGCCATTAAAGACCACCCACCGAGCCAAGATCAAGTGCTTCAAAAGGAAGCTCGAAGAAGCCGAGGAGCATGCCTCGAAGTTGACCCGAGTTAGTGGGGCGGTCACAAGCGGGAGCTGTCCTTGTTAGTTAGATTGAGTCAAGTGTGATTTGTAATGGGCCAATGCCCACATATGTTATAATGTTAAAGAATTTGTCTCGAGTTGTGTTATCGGGAGATAAGAGTCATGATTAGCTTCTTTGTTAGGGGTTCTCCCTCATATCTTCTCATGCGTTATGTAGCAACCCTGCTTTCAATGAAACAAACAAATTGGGGCGATTAGATATTTGTCATGGACCGATCGCCTAATCATTACTCCATGTTTATATATGCTTATTTATCCTTATTTAGGTACTAGCCGATCGATTATCTTTTACCAATCGTCGACATGACCAAGCGGAGATCCCTAATTTGCACGCGTGCCAAAGTCAGAATGGAGAACGAGGACACCAACGTACGCATTGCCAAGATAGAGGACTAGCTGGCCCAATTCACCACAATGATGCTTGAAATAAGCCAGAAGCTCAAGGAGCCCCCTATTGTAGTTGTCACGGGAACATCCACTAAAGTTTACGGAAGGCATGCATGTTGCCGATCCCCCCAGGAAAGAAACTACCGGAGAGGCTCCTTCTATCACGCCAATCGTCGTCAACTTGGATCCTCCTCTGAAAGAAAACCCGTCACTCCGCTTAAGTGAAGAGAGTGAAAAACGTTTGGCAAAGATGGAGTAGCGACTGTGTGCCTTACAAGGTTACGAATTGAAAGAAGCTGATAGGCTATCTCCATACACCAAGACAAACTTCCCTGAGAACTTCCAAGAGCCTGAGTTCACAAGAAGGTATGACGGAATGGGGTGCCCCAAGACCCACCTTAGGTATTACATGAGGAAAATGGCTCATTACGTCGGCAATGTGCCATTTCTCATACACACATTCCAAGATAGCTTGGAAGGCATTGCCCTAATGTGGCTCATTGCACTAGACATTAAAGAATTCACTAGTTGGGAAGACTTAACCAATGAGTTCTTGTAGTAGTATCAGTTTAATACTGAGTTCGCCCCCACGAGGGAAGAGTTGACCCGTATTGAGAAGAAAATGAACGAGTCATTTAAGGCCTTCGCGTAAAGGTGGAGGACCATGGCTTCACAAGTAAAGCCAGCCTTGAATGAGAGGGAGATGAAACAACTGTTCCTCAAGACATTGCCCTCTGAATATTTCCAAGGGTTAGTGTTCTCGGGTTGCCAGACATTTTCACAATTAGTTGAGGTAGGTGAAGGAGTTGAATGGGCAATGGTTGAGGGAAAGATTTCAACCGGAGGCGCGAAGAAATTCCTGGCAAGAAAAGATAAGGAGGCTGCAGTTGAAGTAGCGCTTGTGCAGGAATTGCCTTTCCCTCGACCATCCTCAACACCCGCGCATAAGCCTATAGTGGTCCAAGGTAGCTCGTCACGAGCATATGATAACGGCAAGAGGCCCTTTCGAAAGGATTTTTCTCCACTACCACGCCTGCTGTTAAAGCTGTTGCCCATACTCCTCAAAAAGAGGATGATTGCAAAGGAAGTACCTATAGATAATCCCCCGAGGTTCGCTGGGTTCGTATGAACAAGACCTGCGAATACCACATGGGAGAAATGGGGCATGATGTAAATGAGTGTAATGTGTTAAGATACAAAATTCAACAGCTTCTAGACAAGAAGATCTTGACCTTCAGGGAGGCTTAACTTAATGTGCAACAGAACCCGCTACCAAATCATGCAGAGGAAGTGAACTCAATTTCCGAGGAGACGCGGGCGAGTCAATAGCCTCTAGTGGTGATTACTTCCAAGTTGTACGAGTCCCTAGTGCTGGCAGGATATTATGGAGGTAGGAGGATGTGACCTCAGAAGAAAAGCTGAACCGCGTCCGCAAGATAGTAGCCATGGGGGTAATCCGACACGGAGAAGAGGAAGAGAGGGTCGTATCCATGGTAATGCCATCGTCATTCCGCTCATCTTTCTGTAAGTTTGCTTGTATATCTCGGGCAAAAAAGGTTATGCCTGGAATTTTGAAGATCCTAGCTTTATACGAGGAAGGGGTGATAGCTATGATAACCCCAATGGTGATTGAACTACCTAATGAGGAGCCCGCCGATAATACCGAGATGAAAATCGTTGAACCCATGGTGGTCGACCTTATGGTCGAGGAGATGTCGGTAATTGAAGTCACGGGAGGGAACGCAACGCCGGTCATGATATATTTGCCACCCCGAGAGAAAGATGGAGTGATAGTGTTGGAGAATTTTCCCAAATTCGATCCTAAAGTTGTACCTTGGGTCTATGGAACAACTGAGGTAGACGCTGTCACACGATTAGGCCGCTATTATGCCCCTGATAAAAGAGTAGAAAAGAAGGCCGTGACCAAGGAGGAGGCAAAGTAATTTTTGGCCGTAGTAAAGTCTAGTGAGTTCAATGTGGTGAATCAACTGTGGAAGCTGCTAGCTCAAATCTCCCTCCGAGAATTATTCAAATCTTCCGAGAAACACAGGGACATTTTGCTGAAAGTTCTTAATGAGGTGCACTTGCCAGAAACAATCAATGAAGTCCAATTGGAAGAGTTTCTTGGGGCTGTTCTACTGAAAGACCAAATCTCTTTTACTGATGAAGATCTCCCCCCTGATAGCCCTAATCATACCAAAGCGCTACACATCTCGGTGAAGCACGAGAGCACTCTTGTTTGCAGAATGTTAATCGATAATAGTTCGGCGCTTAACATATGCCCGTTGGCTATACTCCACCGTCTTGGCATTGATCTTGGAAGAATTCGTACTGGTAAGTCAACTGTATGGGCTTTTGACGGGATGAAGAAGGAGGTGATATGAGAAATTGAACTTGAGCTACTGATTGGCCCTGTACTTTTCCAAGTCTCATTCCTAGTGTTAGATATACCAAGTGCTTTTAATTTTTTTCTAGGGAGGCTATGGATCCACACAGCGAGTACTGTTGCCTCCAGCCTTCATCAGAAGGTACGATTTGTGGTGGACAACAGGCTTGTCACTGTCCATGAAGAGTTTGACTTCAAGATCTATCACGAGACGACCATCCCTTATGTGGAGCCCGAATGTACCAAGGAATCCAACTTTCAAACATTAGAGCCGATGTCCATGATTCATGTGCCTGCGGGCTCTTTCATAAAGGCTCCTAAATTGTCTAGGCCAGCTATAGCTGCAGGAAGGATCATGCTGGCGAGCGGATATAATCCTGGGGAGGGTCTTGGATCGCGTGGTTAGGGTATGCGAAAACCCATTGAAGCTCGTAAAAACTTCAAAAGAAAAGGCTTGGGATATGTCGAGAAGCGGGGAGACCATAACAACCGAGGAGGTCATGGAAGGCATAGAGGCCGAGGTGCCTAAGGAGGCCGAGACGGGTACAGAGACTAGAGTGAACGCGTTGCCCAGACTGAAGAGGATGAAGGCTATCAAAGCTCGTTTTCCCTGTTGCTGGAAGAGATGTTTCCAGGACCCCCAAGGATGTTCGAGGAAGAGGAGGATATCTATGATGTGACCGAGCTATTCGAGGAAGACGTCATATGCACCATCCTGGCACGTGAGGAAGCCAAGTCCTCTAAAGTTGTGGCTATCCCTCCAAAGTAGGGCGGTTCTTGTATAGCCTAGTCTTTTGTTTTATGTCTTTTCCCCTGCACGGGATCACGTAGTTTTTCTTTCTTTGTTTCATGTTTATGTCATTTGTAACGTAAACTTTGGTTAACCCCAATCTTGAGCCGAGGGTGGTGTGTGTTAAAATACGGTCTTATCTTTCTTCATCCAATAAAATAGACACATGTTTTATTAAGGACATGTGGAAGCACATCAAACTAGCCCTATGATGGTCGCTGAGGCCTAGGCCTCCACATGCTCCCTTATTTGACTGTTTTGCAGGAACGAGAAAATTCGAGGATATGAGGACGAGTTCTTGAAATTTTTACAAAAAATACTTCGAAAACTTTTTGAAAACGACATGCATCGTCTTTGTTGTTAACATTACTCTAACTCATCTCATCGCATCTTAGGCATTACATTATGCATAATCATGATAAGGACGCATGTGACTGAGATGTGCATGAAGAAAGTCTCTCAGGCTCCGATGACACCGACGACGACGATCAAAAGGGGATTGAGCGTGAATGGAATCAACACGAAGAATCGAAGCCATTGACTGAAGAGCAAACAATCATTATAAATTTGGGAGATGCGGAAATGTTAGAGAAGTAAAAATCGGGGCATGTCTCTTAGAGTCAGGAGTGGAAAGGATGACTAATCTCCTGAAAGAGTATCAAGATGTGTTCGCCTGGACATATGCTGACATGCCGGGATTGGACCCCTAAATTGTGGAACATGCTCTGCCGACAGATCCTAATATGCCACCCAAGAGAACTAAACTAGAGTTGTCCAAGAAGATCGAAGAAGAAGTGATGAAATTGTTGAAAGTAGATTTTATCGAAGTGACGCGTTACCCTCATTGGGTAGCAAATATCGTGCCTGTAATGAAGAAAGATGGGCGAATCAAGGTGTGTGTTGACTATTGTGACCTAAATCGAGCTAGTCCCAAGGATGATTTTCCACTCCCGCATATCGATGTCTTGATTGACAGTATGGCGGGATTCGAGTTATTCTCCTTCATGGATGGTTTTTCTGGGTATAACCAAATCCGTATGAAGGAGGAAGACAGGAACAAAACATCATTCATAACTCCTTGGGGAACATTCTGCTTCAAGGTGATGCCTTTCGGTCTAAAGAATGATGGGGCAACGTATCAGAGGGCCATGATCACGTTATTCCATGACATGATGCACAAGGAAATCGAAGTATACGTCGACGACATGATTGCGAAATAGAGATGTGGTGAAGATCATGTTAAAGTCTTGCAAAGGTTGTTTGAACGTCTTCAGAAGTTCAAATTATGCCTCAATCCCGCAAAATGCATTTTTGGAGCGAAATCTGGGAAGCTATTAGGATTCATGGTTAGTAGTAGGGGCATAGAGATTGATTCATTGAAGGTTAAAGCCATTTGCGATTTACGATCCTCGACCACCGTCAAAGAAGTCCGCAGCTTGATGGGATGACTTAATTATGTGGCGAGGTTCATTTGTCACTTGTCTAAAACAACGAAGCCGTTCTTCAAGCTCATGAAAAATAATGCAAAGATTGAGTGGAATGCCGAGTGCCAGCGTACCTTTGAGAAGATAAAACATTATCTCACTCATGCACTAATCTTAGTGTCCCCACTCCCTAAAATTCCCCTGATTTTGTACTTAACCATACATGACAAGTTAGTGGGAGCTATGCTAGCCTAGAAAAGACCAAATGACGGGAGAGAATGCACAATATACTACTTGAGCAAGAAGTTCACTGTTTTCGAGATGAACTATACGGAAGTTGAGAGAACTTGCGCAATATACTACTTAAGCAATAAGTTCACTGTTCAATTGAAAGGTGCGTCCCAGACACTTCGAAGTCAACGATATGGTGTTGAGGAAGGTGCTTCCAATCATACCAGATCCTTGTGGCAAATTCACCCCAAATTACAAAGGGTCGTATGTCATTAAGAAGATTCTTCTTGGTGGTGCCATAATTTTAGTTGAAATGGATGGCAGTGAATTGCCTAGACCTGTAAATGCTGATGTAGTCAAGAATTATTTTCCATGAATGAAATCAAGGCCAAGGGGTCACTTCATGCACAATTCAAGTCGCATAGCATCATGCATAGCATTGTAGATATCATGCATATGTTGCATACACGCATATCTATTTATGTTTCAGAATCCCTACCGTCTGACGAGGAAATGGCAGGGGAAAGAACTGACTCAAGAATCCATCAAGTCCTCGCACAAACGGTTGAGTGTCTCTTTTGAGAGGTAAGTCGAGACAATAAAAAAGAGCAAAACAAAACAAACAAACAAGAAGAATAAGGACACAAACAAAAAAATGCATGACATGATTCGCATGACCTATTCTCTGGTATCACTATGCACGCTTCACATCTGCGACCCTCAAGAAAAATGGCTCGTAAAAATGACTTTATTCGGGCAAAAGAGTGAAAGGTTAACCATGCCAAACAAGAAGTACTTAGGATGAAGAAAGGCAAGCCCATTTCCAAACACATCCTTTAAACACTTTTGAGAGTTGAGTGAAAATCGACATTCTCTTAGGACGAATGATTCATTTGCATTGTGCACAAAGATCAAAATGATAAAGGCGTTCCCTTCATCAATCCCAAGCATTGCATTAATCTCTTGCTACTCCTCTGGGCCAAAAAAAAACAAAATGATCCTTTAAAGTACCCTTGTCGAGGACGACCTTACATTGGGGCAGCACAAGGGGTTATGATCATGTTGTAGAGCGAAAGATTAAGAAAGATTCTATTACTTTCACTTGCATCAATCTTCTGGTGATAGCTTCAGAGGAATTCTTATTAGAGCTTAACTCATTCCAAAGTGAAGAAGAGCATTTCATTCTCTATCCAAACACCGATACCTATTACTTTAACCAATTTGGGCCTGATTGTTCATTTTTGAGTCCCGAGCGGTGATGATCTCCCTTCACTAAGGCAAGGCATAAAATTTGGCCAAACACAATTGACAGACATGAGAAAATGTGAAAAGCATCTCGAAAGTCATAAGAGCTACAAAAATTCAAAGAGCAAAAAGTTCGAAAAATTAGGAGGCATGAAAAAGTAGTGTGTCTGGTAAAAGTAAAGCCAATGCTCGTCAAGAAAAAAAACTAAAAGCTGCATCTTATGTGAAAGAAAAATTATCAAAGTCCAAATGCCCGCGTAAAAAAAATCATCGCAAGTGCAAAGGAAATTAGAGAGGAGCGAACCTCCCATGCTGAAATGATTAGTTAAGGGACTTTCGAGATGCGTTGTGTTTCAAAAGCCAAATGACTTCGAAAGGTCGAGTGACCAGGTCACGATGCCATGATGATCACCGATTCTTACAAATTCTCTTGAAAATCTTAAGCCTTTCGAGTCTCTCCCAAGCCAACATTACAACCTTCTTCCAAAGTCTCTTCTGATTGGGATGGTTTGAGTAAAAATGAGAATGCCAGAAAGAAGCTACGGCTTGAAGGAGTGGAAGTAATTCTATCTTATCTTATCTTCCAAGTTCTCGACTTGTAACCCGATGAAGAGAGCGACAAATAATTCATTTATTGGCCTCAAAGCAATAATCCATTTGTGTAAGCCTATGACCAAACCTACATTGCGGTCCTTTCAAAAGACCTTTTTGATCGATCATATTATGCTCATTGCGAATGTTTCTAAAAGCCTTTGATCTGAGTTATGTGAGATACCCTCAGCAACCAGTTATCTCCCACATGGACGGATGGGATCAAGTAGCCATTTTATCGAAAGTGCGTGAGAAGCCCTTTCTGACTAAGAAGCACTAGTTTGGCATGCTTAATGAGCCTTTTTCACGAGTCAGAATCGTTTTGATAAGAACTTGACTCCTAGAGAATTTGATGATCAATGATATATCCACGAGCAAGATGACAATTTTGTGCCACATGATGCTGATTGAAATCAAATGTTTTTCCAAAGCAGTCGGACTTAGCTTGATTAGCTTGTTCAATTAATGCTACAATATTACCAATACGTCTCTTAATGACGTCTCTATTGACTTCGCTCAAGTTGAGTTTGACAAGATTCCTCAGTGAAGCCATGCAGTTTTCAAGGGATTAGCCGGTGCTTCCCTAAAAACCAAAGGTTCATGGTTAGCCTTAAACCATGCTATCTCCAAAGGTTCATGGTCAACCTTAAACCATGTCATCTTCTTATGACTCGGTGGACTTTTGTAGCCCGGAGTCTTCCTTCTCCCCATTCTTATGACCCGATGGGCTTTCCGTAGCCCGGAGTCCTTCAACCCCCTTCTTATGACTCGGTGCGCTTTCCGTAGCTCGGAGTCCTTCAACCCCCTTCTTATGACCTAGTGGGCTTTCCGTAACTCGGAGTCCTTCAACCCCCTTCTTATGACCCAGTGGGCTTTCCGTAGCCCGGAGTCCTTCAACCCCCTTCTTATGACCCAGTGGGCTTTCCGTAGCCCGGAGTCCTTCAACCCCCTTCTTATGACCCAGTGGGCTTTTCGTAGCCTAGAGTCCCTCTCCTTCTTCTTATGACTCGATGGGCTTTTGTAGCCTAGAGTTTTTCTTCCTCTTATTGACAAGACGCGCTTTCATAGTTATGAGTCATTTCCATTGACTTGATACGTGCATATGCACCTAGGGTCTCTCTATTGCCAAAATAATTTAGGTGTCTTCTATCTTTGATCGCAACCTCTTCGAGGCTACATTCAAAGAGGGGCAGCTGCTGATACCTAAATTTCACATAAATTAATTAATTTAAAGAAGTGTTAAATGTTAGGAATTAGTCATAAAAAAAAGGTTATTATTAAAAAAAAAAGAGTTAAAAAAATTCGAAATTTTTTTTTTTTGAAAATGGTCGGGTCGGGTCGGATTCAACCTTGGCTCGACCCGCCCCTCTCTTTTCTTCCCCTTGCACTGGGCCCGGCCCAGCCCCTTTTTTTCCCTTCAGCCCAGCCTGCGAACGAGTTAGTCGTCTCCCCCGACTAGTCTTCGTGCGACCTGCAGAAAACAAAAGACAGCAGCAGCGGATCAGCAATAGAGAGCAGGGGATCAGTGGCGGGCGAGCGGCGTGATTCGCAGGTTGGGGAGGCAATCCAGTCGGCAAGTTGGCAGCTACAGAGACCATGCGCGCTTGCTGGCTGAGCATAAAATCGGAGGAGGGGATGACAGAATAGGGGGAGACAGAATTGAGACGCGAGAGAGAGAACACCAAAAAAAAAAAAAAAAAAAAACGGAGAGGACATCGAGAGGAGGAGGAGAAACCAGGAGAATGGAGGCACTGTCACTGCCCTCCGCCTTATGAGCGCCGGACCCATTCATCGTCGAACACAGCCGCTCTGAGCCTCACGCCTGGGCGACCGCCAGTCACTCGTCCGAGCGCCATCATTGCTGCCGTAATCCCATCCGCCCAAAACCGCGATGCCAGCTGCCCAATCCTTCCGTCGCCGACGTGTTTTTGGGCCACCGGTGCCACTACCGACGCATCTCTGGGCCGCCGACCGTCGTTGTAGCCCTCGGAACCCAATAACATAGAGAAAGCAAGAACAGGGGAGGGGAGCGGCAACATCGGGAGCCTGAAGCCGAGAGAGACGGAGAGAAGGCTGAAGGGCGAATCCTAGGAGCCAAGAGCCACCCCCGGAACGCCCAGTCGTCGCTTGTGAGCCACCGACCGCCACCATCTCCCCGGAACTCAGGTTAGCATTTTAACAAACACTTAGTGTGCGACTTTTAGAACCGAGCCGGCTGGAGTTCCCCCGACTGTTTCGGGCGAACTCTGGCCACCACCCATCCCCTGCCATGTTTTCTATCGCTCTGGCACGCTTCCTCAGTAGTCTTGACTCACGCTTGGGCCTCGATCGAGCTCAAAGCTTCCGTTCCGCCTGCGCACACCACCTACTCACCGAAATGTCCCAGCGGACCACGGCGCCGATGTCCCTCCGCCAATCGCCTTCGTCGTCCATGACTTCGACATCGAAGCCTCCGCCTTTGCCTACGCCCCCTGACGTTTCTACGTCCACCTTCGCCCCCCTGACGCCAACGTCGTCGCCAGTGCACGCCGTCCCGGTCCCCCTGGTTGCAACCGAACAGTTGTGACATAGATCTGGCCCATCTCGGCCTCTGTGTTCGCTTGGGCCTAAGTAGGGCCAGTGCTCTGGCCTATCCCCACGCCCGACCCGCGGGTCCGACCGACCTCGGACCGGGTCGAGTCCGACCCCAAAATAAAAATAATTTTAAAAAAATTAATTAATTAAATTTTAAAAAAATTAGAAAAAATTAAATAAAAGTTATTTTTTTTTTTTAAAAAAATTTCAAAAATCCAAAATTGTAGGGTTTGGTTAGGAATTGCTATGTATTGTCATTTCAGTGTAATTATGCATTTATTTGCTTATATGTTGATTATGTCGCATGTTTAGTTTGCATATCTTGTTATGTTTAATCGCACGTGTTTAGTTTTATGGCAATTAAGATGTCGGTAGCTATAATTATTACTTTAATGATGAAGCACCCGTATGATCACCTCACATGTTAGTGGATAGGTAAAAATCGATCCAAACTGCTTGACAAAAATATTTTCTCTTAAAATGAACAAGATTAGGTACCGGAAGGGCACTAATTGGTCAATTAGTGTAATCAAGTCCCCGACCCTAGATTCTCTAGTTGCGTAGGAAGTGTGGTAAGCTCCCGTGCCTCACTTGGTTTCTAGCTGACCCCAATAGGCTAGTGGCGACTCCTTTTGTGCAAAATTCCTAAAATATATCCCAACGTCACGAGGGGTATGGGCTTGGGAGAGCCCATGCCTAATCATGATCCTTAAGTCTGTTACTTAGGCAATACCCCTAAACCCGTTCCCTCCCTTAAGGGGTAGGTCGTGACAATATATTTAATATATAACGGTCGGCGTGTTGCGTCACATTGTGTCGCGTGTCCATGTCGATGCTACATAGTCTGACATATGCCCGTCCTTACTCGATGATAATGCATTGGTCTCGGTTGAAGTTTCCACACAATACTTTGCACGTTTCTTGACCCAAGACTAGCTCAGACAAGAGTAGGGACCATATAAATATTGGACCATGCTTCATGAAAATCAAATCTTGTTAGTCCAGCTTTTCAATGTATTAATAACTTTGACACTTGCTTTTCTTCCTTTCTTGTTGACTAGAGTTGGTAAAACTGTGCTCCTGCTTCATCAATGTCTTGGTCCCCCTATGTTTTAAGTCTTGATCGATCGCATGTCCAATTTGCACCACTAGTGTCTTCTTCACTCTGGCATATGTCCATTCTTGTTCACTGGTATGATGCTTGCTTAAATGCTTCTACCTACTTACTCGATGATAATGCACTAGTCTCGATTGAAGTTTCCACACAATACTTTGTGCGTTTCTTGACCCGTACTTCATTGAGATCTCTTACCCCAACCTCGCTCCGAGCACAAACGGGTATCTATACTCTCCCTCTGTGAATCTTGTTTCTACACCCGTCTGCTCGAACCCTGTATGGTACAGCCATGGATAGCAAAAACAGTAGTCCATGGTCGTTCATACTCCCAATTTTCTTGCTTTGCTTATCTCTCTGCACCCACCTCTGTCTTGGCACAGACAAGCTCGATGCGAATCAGTCTCTATCTGGTAATCAAACCTTAACCTCCTTGGGTGGCAACTTCACGCTTGGCTTCTTCACACCAGGGAAGTCGTCTTACTCCTACATAGGCATCTGGTACAGCAAAGTTAGCAAGCGGATCATCGTCTGGGTTGCCAACCGAGACAACCCTGTCACTGACAGTTACTCCACTGAACTGAAGGTCTCGGGTGGCAATCTTGTAATTGTCAACGACTCTCAAGTCCCCGTTTGGTCCACGAATCTGCGAACTTCTTCATCTGGGTCGAGCTCCATGGTGGCGGTTCTTGAGGACAACGGCAACTTCGCTCTTAAAGACGCGCCGAATTCTAATGTGACACTGTGGCAGAGCTTTGATCACCCGACAAACATGTGGCTTCCCGGTGCCAAATTAGGGATCGACAAGCGCAAAAACACGAGTCAGCTCTTGACATCATGGAAGAACGCGGAGGACCCTTCGACAGGTTTGTTCTCTCTCGGTCTCCATTCATCCAGTGACGGTGAGTACTACATATGGTGGAATAGGTCTAAGCATTACTGGACTAGTGGGGCGTGGGACAATCGGTCGAAAATTTTCTCTTTGGTCCCTGAAATGAGATCGAATATTTACGATTTCAAATATGTGGACAATGAGAACGAGAGCTACTTCACCTATTCAATCAAAATCACCATATCGAGGTTAGTGATAGCTCATTCTGGGCAGCTCAATCAGGATTCGTTGTTGCCTTCTTCCCACGCGTGGAACTTGATCTGCTCTCTGCCCCGGCAACAATGCGAGGTGTATAGATTTTGCGGGCCTTTCAGTGTTTGCAGCGAGGATAATGACAATTTCTGCAGCTGCTTGCCTGGGTTTAGCGTCAGCTCTGTGAGGGATTGGAATCTGAGCGATTGGTCTGGCGGTTGCAAGAGGAATTCCGACTTGAATTGTGCAGCAAATGCTTCTAATGCGGAGAGAGACCGTTTCTCGCTTAGTTCTAACATGATATTGCCTGATGATCCCCAATTTTTAGATGTCAGGAGCGATACGGAATGCCGAGCTGCTTGTTTGAGCAATTGCTCTTGCATGGCTTATGCTTTCGAGGATAATGCCTGCTCAATCTGGATTGGGGATCTCTTCAATGCGCAACAGCTCTCACAAAGTGACACCAATGGAAAAAGCTTCTATCTCAGGCGTGCCGCTTCTGACATTCAGGATACAAGCAAGAAGAGCAACGTCATTGCGATAGTTGCAGGGTCTGTTAGCCCCACAGTAGCGATATTAGCCATTGTCTTTTTTGGCATTTGGAGATGGAGGAGAAGGGCATCTGTAACAGCAAAGACAGTGGAGGGTTCACTGATAGCCTTTGCATACCGGGACTTGCAAGTAGCAACCAAGAATTTCTCAGAGAAGTTGGGTGGGGGCGGGTTCGGTTCAGTTTTCAAAGGAACATTACCTGATTCAAGTCACATAGCGGTCAAGAAGCTTGAAAGCGTAAGCCAAGGAGAGAAGCAATTCCGAACAGAAGTAGCACAATCGGCAACATCCAGCATGTGAATCTTGTCCGGCTTCGTGGGCTCTGCTCTGAAGGTGACAAAAGGCTGTTGGTCTATGATTTCATGCCAAACGGTTCCTTAGACTATCATCTCTTTCATAGAAAGGACTCGAAGGCCTTGGATTGGAAAACGAGATACCAAATTGCTTTGGGAACGGCTCGAGGTCTGGCTTATCTCCATGAGAAGTGTAGAGACTGCATCATACATTGTGACATCAAGCCAGAGAACATCCTTCTAGATGCTGAATTCTGTCCAAAAGTGGCAGATTTTGGCCTGGCAAAGCTCGTCGGCCGAGATTTCAGCAGGGTGTTGACAACCATGAGAGGCACAAGAGGGTATCTTGCGCCGGAGTGGATCTCAGGAGTGGCCATAACAGCAAAAGCTGATGTTTATAGCTATGGAATGATGCTCTTTGAGTTTGTTTCAGGAAGGAGGAACTCAGAGCTTTCGGAAGATGGGGCCAATAAGTTCTTCCCAACATGGGTTGCTAGTAAGATAGCTGAAGGAGGTGACCTGCTCGATCTTTTGGACCGAGACTTGGAGACAAACACTGATACTGAAGAGCTAACTCGGATATGCAGAGTTGCTTGCTGGTGTGTCCAAGATGAGGAAACTCACAGGCCATCGATGGGGCAGGTTGTTCAAATACTTGAGGGGTTGTTGGATGTGAACGTTCCCAGGATCCCGAGAGCCCTTCAACTGCTTCTTGATAATCAGGAGCATGTAGTTTTCTTCACTGAGCCGTCATCGTCGAACCGGAGTGCCCAGATGAAAAGTAATACCTCAACTGCTTCCTTGCAGAAGAAAAATAGTTCATCTTCAACAAAGTCTTGAGTCCTGAGGATGATAAGATAAATGCTTAGTACAAGAAGTGCTTCAGTTAGTTAGTGCATATTCCCTTCTGCTTTTTCCGTAGTCAGGAAAGAATATCGGCATTTGGGGATTGGCTTTCTTGGGGCTTTTCCCCTAGCTTTTTTTTTGTTACATATAGCTACAAGCAAGCTTCGAATAAGTGCCAAGCCAGACCGGTTGTAAAGACCATTCTATATAATGATATGTTGTCTTCTTTTTTAGATCCCAGGTGACATCGGTAATTAGCACGGAAAACTGTCTTCTTCATCTTCTGATAATTTTGGCACTGGAATTGGGAGTATTGGTATCTCCTAGCTTGGATTCCAGCTGGTGTCTCACATGGTTCTCGAATCTGCCCTCATTGCATGCAAAGCAGGCTATAAGGCTTGACGTTTCTCTTGCTACTTCGTTTATTTAATGAGTCATGGTATGAAAATCGCCCTTAAAACTATGACTTGCTAGGACCGGGATATATATGATGATGATTTCCAGCTAGCACGTCCTTTTGTTGGAGCTGTAAGATGTTAATGCCCGGCCCGTTTTTGACATGGCATTTATCTCTTCTATAGTCAAATTTTTGTGAATCACTCAATTGCTCTATTTTTCGATTATAAGTAATGCTCGAGATTACTCGAACCTTTTAGCAAAACTGATTTTAAAGTGATGTATGAGACTTCTGTTGAGTGCTTCCATTAATTTGTTCATTGCTTACCCACTAATATTTGTGACATTGCTTTACAAGTTTTGTGAAACCAAATTCGATATCTCAATATTACTCGTTAAAAATCTCCATTGTTTGCTCTGGTGGGAAATTGATTCAATTTCTCATTTCAATCAGGTTGATCCAAACAGTATTTGCCATTGCAATGGGGACTAAATGCAAGTCCTAGTCCACTTCAATGTATCTCAAAGGAGCCTGTTTTTGAAGGCCTAGCTTTGATTTTCAGTTCGTAATCTCTTTATATCAGGTCGATTTCATTTTCGACCTGTGGCTGTGACTAATTATTGGTGCGAGCCTGTTGATCGAAGAACTCGGAGTCGGGAGGAGGAGGAGGGTAGAAATTCCCCCAATTTCAGACGGAGGAGGTCCGTGACAGCGTGCTTGTGTAGGTTGATTGGGCTAAGCGATTGGATAATAGCAAGCGGTGAAGTCGGATTTGAGGCTTCTCGAGGACTCGATGTATTAATTCACTGAGGATATAAGAGAAAGAGATCGTCACTCCTAACCGGCCGCAGGAGCCAAAAGAGCTCGAGCAGGAGGACATGGTCGCCGGCAAATTGGAGGAGGAAGTGCCGATGGTACCTGCTGGTGTTTGGATTGGTAAGGTTCTCGACAAAGATGGCGCTAAGCAAGATGAGGTCTGCAATGTCGAGAAGAGGGGGTTGTGCGGCGGCAGCGGTGAGGTCTGCAGCTTAGGGGATAGAGGAGGAGGTGGCGGCAGCCAAGTAGTAGGAGGAGCTTTAATTTTTTTAATTTTAATTTTTTTTTTTTTTTGCAGCTTAGATTTTTGTATGGATAATGTTTTTTCCACTCCTCCTATGGCTTGAATACTCCCTTTCACAAATGTCTTGACCATATTATCCGGCCACAATTTTAGCATGTTTCATTTAAACTCCACTAGAGATAAGAAAGTGGTTCTCTCCTTTTGCTTTGTTTTTTTTTTCTTTCTTTCTTTGTGGGTCTCAATTTCTATATTTTTAGAGCCCTTTGGTTCAACTACGGGAAAATGCAAAACCATTTCCCCAAATATCTTTGAATGAATGGGCATTTTATGAATGCTAATGTGTTTGGAAACTCATTTTTGTGTATATTTTGTAAATCACTTTCAAGTGAAAAGAAAAAAGAAAAAAAGAAAAGAAAAGAAAAAGGGAGGAGGAGATGCATCAGTTGCGTGGAGGGGAAAATGGTGGCTGGAGCAGCTCAGCAATGGTGGGGAGGCGGCAGCTTGCGATGGTAGTGGCAGTGGGGGGAGGTAACCGCGTGACCTCCCAGGCGGTGTCGCCTGGGTTGTGCCTGAGGCCACGCGACCCGGTCACCTGAGGTTGCACAACCTCAGGTGGCGCCACCAGGGCCACGGGACCTCAGGCGAGGCTTCCTGGCGGCCAGATTCAGCCCCCCGGCGGCTAGATCCTGTCGCTCGCGGTTGAGCGCCGCCTGCTGGCTAAGCGTCAGTAGTTTCGCGGTGGAAGTTCAAGGAAGGAGATGAACAGTGTTTTTTAGGGCAAAGGGGGAATACATGAGTAAGGACAATATTGAAAAGAAAAAAAACTCATTAAACCTCATAATAGCATTCCAAAAAACTCACTCATCTTCTTGCAAGTGATCCTCTTCTTTCCACGCCTTTGATGTCTCCCAACAATAATGTTGTTTGGCATAACATTGTGAATTAAGGGCTGGTTAAAGGTTTTCTCATTTTGGTGTGGTTGTACTGCTAAGGATAAAGAGGGAAATAAATTTGTGTTATGCAGGGGAACACACGTTTGATCTTTTGATCTGAAAAAGGGGTATTGGGAGTATGTCTGGACAATGTTCTCATTACGGTAAAAGCAAGTGGTTGTTCAGCAATTGTAGGGACCTCACTAAGTTATACTCCAACAGGGAGCCTTGATCTATCATCACTAAAGTCAACAAAGTTTTGGAGTCTCTCTGACTTTACGAGTGAGGAACGCAAGGCTGTAGTTGCGTAATATGGGAAACCATCGTTCTTTTTTTTTTTTTTTAAATTTATAGCAAAGGAAGAGCCATATAAAATATGCTTAGAGATTGGACAACGGGAACCACCCAAGTGCAACGGATAGAGTTCATCGAGAGGACAAATTATCCGCCAAAAAAGATATTCTGGGCACACACACGAGAGACGCTCACGACCCCTGTTTTTTCCATTTTATTACCATCTTCAATTCACAAAAGTCACCACCAGATTGGTTCTATTCCTATTGATTTTTTTTTTTTTTTTGAGTTGTTCGTCTGTTCAGATTTGACTTCTTTCATTTTGTCTGTTCTAATCTCATGGGTTAGTTTGAATTAAGCCATAAGTGTGCCAAATTATCACATTTCATTGTTTAAAGCTGAGTCCCCATTGTTACCGATTTGTACGGCCATGGCCGCCTCACCTTTATATCCATTGAATCATTAAACACGCTTATCATTGTTGGACAAGCCACTGGTATCAATGTGTTGTTTTGATGAAGAATAGGTTATGATTTGTCTTCACTTATTCTTGATTCAGTAAGTTAAAGATCAAGAGCATTGTTGTCGGTAGACACAAAGGTGTGAATAGAAAAGAAATGCTTGCAAGAGAGTGAAGAAGATGAAGCAAAGTGGGACCTCAAGAAAAGAAAAAAGAAAGAAAAATAAAGGTGGGCTGAAACTTTGACTATTGAAGCATACTAAATATTAGGCCCATAAGGGTTAATATGGTCAAATTATTAGTCGAATGGAGTTTTTAAACCCAAGGAGTGGAAAAAGTGTGGCTCCTTCATAATTATTGGGCCTTTTCTTTATCTTTTGGCAGGTCAAATGGGTTGGTTTGGGTTGGATGTAGGTTAGATTAGCATGAGTCATATGAATTGCTTAGGAAATAAATGGATTAATGTAAGTTAAATTAGTGGATTTAGATCGAACTCCTATATGACCTACCTAAACCCAACTCACCTGTTTGCCACCCCTTGCCAATACCACACTTTTGATTCATGGCTCTTGAGACACTTTGCACCATCATTTCTATTAAAGGAATAATTGTTCAAAAAGTCAAATTTATTGGACAGCAACTAATTTAGTCATAAACTTTTCGATTATGTTAATTTATTTATTTTAATCAATTTTAATTGAAAATTCTTTAATGTGGATCTTAGCCGAACTACGTGGCATGATTAGGCACTAGTCTGGCGTGGATGATTTTTGATAATTTTTTTTTTTAATTCTAGAATTTTTAAAGTTGTTTCTTTTTATCCCTTTACTTTCACCAACGACTAGTCTTAGGCAAAGACCAGCAAAGGCTAGGCCTTGCCTACGGCCGGTCTCTGGCCATCGCTTGAGACTAGCCATTGCGAAAAGAAAAGGGGAAAAAAAGAAGGAAAAAATATAAAAAAATATAAAAATTTTAAAAAATAATTCACGTCGGTGTCGATTATGCAATGTAAATCAGCCAGCGTTAGTGATTTATGGTCAAAATTAACAAAATGTCAAAAAATTTATGATTAAATTAGTGTTAAATTTAATATTGACTTAACCGCTGTACAAAGGGCGTGGGACATTTTAGATAGTTTTCCCTTCCGTTAAATGATGCATGAGTTTCCGAAATGAGAGGTGTATCCTTGTGATTAAATGATTGATTTAAAGAGACTAAGATCTCGAGACGAACCGTTCTTCATCACTAGGGGCAAGCAATGTAATGAGACATGACTAGACCGATGGGCTGGCCCCTAATTTTGTTTGTGTCAATGTGCGCATCTCCAAACCAAAAAAGTGACCGATTTACTTGGTAAAACGGGAGTGTAAATCAATTCTAGCCACCAATGGCTAATCATCTTGAGAACATGAGTCCTATCATTTGCCTCCACGTGCATTGTCGATTCGACCATACAAAAAGGTGGCACTAATTTCGAGATGTAGCTTTCTAAGTGGTCCCCTTTGACATTTGTCCTTGACTTTTACCCCCGTGACCACAATAAATTCCTTGCATTTGCATCGGTAATTTTAACTTCTTAATTGAAAAAAAAATTATACCTAAATATATTATACAAATATCAATTTTGGACATAAAATTTTGACTATTACCAATTTAATATTAAATTTTTGACAAAATTTCAATATAATTATTTTGACCATTTTTTGCCTAAATTAGGGTCATTATTGATTATCTTGTGATATACTGATATATTAGCTAATTCGAATAAAAATTGCCCAAAATGATTTCAATGAAATTTCACACAAAAATTTAGAATTAAATCGACTAAATAGGATGGATTGGACAATGTCCTTCATTAATTGTCCATCGTTACTTGTTCTCATGATTTCAAAGATATATGTACTAATAATCTCTCTTTGATATTTTTCCCATCAAGATATGATTCGAAGAACTTTGAATAGTATGTTTTACCATATAGTCGTCTCATGCACATTATGGGTATTTTATGCTTGATTTTAGGAATGAGATTTATACAAAATCTCACATTAATGGTGGTCTTGGGGCTTGAAAAAGAAGAGACCACCAAAAAAAAAAAAAGAATTCTTCGTCTTGAAAGTATCTTCATCTGTGCCACAAAAAATCTTAGTCTTTGATGCGAATCTATACTAAAACGATGAACCGTACTGATTTGAGCCACATCGTTTATTGTCTTAAGAAAACGAATAAACAAGCAATCTTGACGCGTCGTCTCGGCCATAATTATCTTCAACGGGACATCGTTATCGTTTGCATTCCCCGATATTTATCATTAGCAACCCGATGTGATGCGTTCTTCGGCGTAACTAGTATTCAAGAGAGAAACCAGGCGGAGGCTAGGACCCTAATTTTGACGATTCAACGCGCATGCAATCGCAATTCACACGCACAGAGGAAGAAAAGAAGGGGCGGGGGTAGGGTGAAGGGGTCGAGTCAATTGCGGCGGTCGCGGCATGCAATGAAGTGCATGCCGAAGGCTAAAGGTTAAGAAAGGTTGTTGGGAAAGAAAAAGACTTAGGTTTCGCAGCAAATGGCCGACAGAAAAATATCGACGAGCAAAATAAGAACTGCCTTTGTTTTTTTAAATATTTTCTGTCGCAATCCGACCCTTGATTTCGCTCTGGCGATTGGATGGATCATCGGATCGGATCAGATTGGTTCAAGCTGACAAGGCTTTCTTATATTAATCCAAGGTTGAACCCACGGATGCGGAAGCAGCAAAGTGACTGATTCCGACTCTGCTTCCATTTAAGCTAAGATCAGCCAATCGCAGGTGCCTGCGCTGGTGTTGCTGCAAGTTGGGACAACTCCTTTGGGAGAGAAATCTACTTGGTGATTTTATGCTCATGAAGATGAATTTGGACCGCGGGATTCGATGACTCATTTTTGCAATCCGGATTCAGTTTTGACTTAGGTACTGAATTCATCGAACGAAATTACGTGCGTATTCTTGATTTTCTTTTGAACTCGTGGAGGAAAAAAAAGTGACTAGACGGCACATATGCATTTCGGATCTTCTTTTGACTGCATGGACATATGGTTATCATTTTCAATGACACGATCCATAGAAAGATCGTAAATGACTTAACTTTTTTCATCGGAGGCCGAGTATACATAGGCTCCCTAAAAAGGAGAAATTGACAAGATTTATTGCCACTTTAGCTACTTTAGCGGCCTGACCGTTTACTAGGGCTTTTAAACCTACCCTTTTTTCATATGTTTGACAGCGTGTGACTGCAATGGTCTAATAGGATCATTTTCTTCTTGAGATCTCGAACTATGTGTTTTAGACCATGAGGGGATACGAACCTTCCCATTCATACATTGATGTTGGTGAAAGATCAAGGACGGAGAAGGGAAGAAACTTAGGTACTTCACTATGAAAGTCTTTTTCGTAGAGGTTTGCTTGATTTTATGCTTCAAATCTTGTTTGTTCGAATTGTTTTGGACGGGCCAGATGAACTGTTAGACTCATGATTAGGTCTAATATCCATTGGGGATAAGATTGTCATTTGAGACTCCATCAAGAAAGAGAGAAATTCTTCTAAGACTAGATAATGACATAGCAACATATAATATTGCACAAGAACGAGGAGTCCTCTTGTTGTGGGAAGGCAAAATAATAGATTAATCATTACAGAGTAGGACTAAGAACACTGAACTTCTACTATTTCGCTAGCTTACAAGCTGGTATGATGATGCAACCTAATGATCATATCGTTGATTAGCTCCTTCATCAGAATGTGGATGAAAGGAGACCAGACCATATGGGTGGTAGCAGGCATCTATCGTTTCTCCACTTTGCGCCTCTCTCTCTCTCTCTCCCCGCCAAATGCCCTCTCCTGTGGCTGATTGGTCGGAAGGCGACCGGGGTGGCATTGGGTGGAGGGGAATGACGGCGACGATGGAGGAGGACGAGACAAGGGCAACGCGGGAGGGGATTTGTTTTGTCCTGGAGAAAAGGCCAAAGAAAAGAAATGTCTATTTGGGGGGGGGAGGGGAAGGTCAAACATTAAGAAAGGGGTGGAGGAAGAGAGAAATAGAAAGATGTTAGGTTAATGTGATTTTATTAAGGAACGTAGTTTCTTTTGAGGAATGGATTCGGGCGAGCCAAGATAATACAGGAGGCTCTAATTGAAAAGCTAGCTCAAATCTATTTCTAATCAAGAAAATACTCAATTCTATACAGCCGGCCTAGGCAATCATGCTCAAGAAAGGAATTGCTTGTCTAGACTCGCCTATTTTGCACTTTGATCAAGGAAAAAGAGAAAAGAAAACCATAATAAAGATCCATAATCTTCAATGGTACTAATCGTTTTGTGGATAATTGGATGGTGAAGGTGCAGATATTTTCTCACTCCTGTAGAAAATACAACAACAAGAATACATGCGGTTGACTTCTCATGCATTTGCTTGATCGTATCTTTCTTCATAGATAGGTGCATCAACAAGGAAAGCTTGCAAGGCATCATCGTTCTCTCATCATGCACCGAGACCCCCATCAGAGCGTGGATAATATCAGCGAATAATCGGTTTGAGTAGAACCATAAACCTACGAAAGAGATATTTAGAGATTACCTGATTCAGTCGACATCAATCTATCAAAAGAGATGATGACACAGAATGCAGTTCAAAATCAAGGAGCGACGACATGCTGATCTCGGATTGCATTCGTCCTCGGGAAGAGTCCAGTTTAAAAAGCAAGCTAGGCCGTTGGTTGAAAAAGTATGCAGAGAAGCCCTAGTTTGATTCAATCCTTGCTAAAAGGAACATGCGGCAGAAATAACGCAATCTGATTCAGAGAACCGAAGCCATTCACGTGCCTGTATTCGGACATGAGCTCAAGATTCACAAATCATCAACTGCACTGATGCTACCGAATATAAACACACCGGCGTGAGCGCAAAAAGTCCACGCATGATTTAGCTCCAATATATAAACACTGCTCGGGATTTTATATTCAATAAATCAACTTTTAGAGACATGAAATCTAGAAATGGGTGTATCTGTTGGAAGATATGCATCAGATCCTGGAGATATGCTCGGGAATCATGCTTGATTATGATCGTGCATAAATTAGTTAGGGATTTAGATTGAGATTAGATTTGATTTCACAGAATATACTATTGCCATTATTGTATCATTTCTGTATTATATTTACAGAGGTCTGTACATCAAGAATATACAATGAAAATATACAATTTTCCCAAATTATCTTATCTTCTCCATGATCCCTCGCTTCCTTTCATGGTATCAGAGCTACCAGGCCTCTGACCTAGCTTCCGCTTTCAATTGCCTACCAGAGGAACTCTGACCTACAAAACATATTTATCATCTGGTATAGGAATCAGTTTTTAAGGAAGAAGATAAGAGAAGGAGTTTTTTTTACCTACGATGGCCACTCCGCAAGACAACCCTTCTGCTGCCAACAACCAGTCTGCTGGAGAAGTTCCCTCACAACTCTCGCAAATTCAAAATCCTCCTACAGCAATACAACAACAACCGCTCCAGGCCCAACCCGTGCAGTGGCGGCCCACACAGGCTCAGTTTAATCTGGGGCAACCCATTGCGGGCCAACCTTACTAGTGGGTACCTTACCCATGGTACCTTGGGCCAAGCCCAAGTTCATCATCACCTGGTTATGTGGGCCACCAGAGCCACGTCCAAACCGATGGGAGCCCACCAACCACAAGTGGGGCAAGCCCAACCACCGGATTGGAGTAGACAAGCGGGTCGGGTGAACCGGGTATGGGAACAAATCCCTACCTGAGATTTTTTAATGCGGGTTACCAAATTGGGTTCAGGGACAAATCCCTACTCGAATTTCGCGCCCAGTTTCCTGCCGTTTCCAGTCACAGCCGTCACCGGCCGACCGGAGCCCGGTGACCCCCTGTATGTTTCGACAGTCGACGGTCCTGAGTTGCGACTGATCAATCTGCAATTAACCAGGCCGGAGAACTATTCCAGGTGGTCCCGAGACTTCCGGCGTGCCTTGGTGACGAAGGACAAGGATGAGTTCCTCGACGGAGCTGTTCCGATTCCTTCCGACGATCGACTAGCCCGACACTGGAGAAAGTGCAATCAGCTCGTTCGGACGTGGATCGGCAACTGTATATCCCCAGATGTCGCGGCTGGTCTTCCACCGACGGAGGACTCGAAGAACATGTGGGAAAACATCAAGCAGATGTACGGCAAGTTAGACCGAGCACGAATTTTCTCTCTTATACAGGAACTCAGTGAGCTCAAGCAAGGAAACATGATAGTCACGGCCTGTTACAACAAGCTGTCATCCCTGTGGAATGACCTCGAATCTACGGAAGAAAAGCTCGAGGGACCAGAGGAGACGCTCGCACATTACCGATCCATGAAAGAAAGGGAAAGGCGACCCGATTTTTGTTAATTTTGAACGAATCGTACCTAACTTTTCGTTCACAGATCTTGGCCATGGAACCGGTGCCACCCCTTGGACGGATTTTTCAATTGGCTGTCCAGGAAGAGAGCCAGCGGCTCGCATGATCGGAGCCGACGAAGGGAGGCGGTAGCTTTGCGCTCGCGAGCCGCGGCAAGCGGCGAGACTTAGGGCCGCAAACCCTAGCGCACGAGAAAGAATCACAGCAAGAGGCGCTAGGGTTTGGGGCTGTGGACGTGCGTTTCCTTAAGAGAGAGGGAATGGGCAGTCCAAATTGCCTGCGCCGATCGGACGGCTCAAAAGGGTCCATCCCCTCAATAGGATCGGACGGTGGAGATGACTCAATGGGAAAGGGATCCGACGGTCAAATTTTTTCAGCATCTGTGAAAAATTTTAATCAAAATTCAAGAGGTAAAGGTAAATTATATTGCGAATTTTGCAAACGTCCACACCATACAATAGAAAATTGTTGGAAATTGCATGGTAAGCCCGGAGACAAAGGGAAAAGGAAGGAATTTTCTGCAGCATATCAAGTTAGCGGTCTTAATGTCGATCGGTCCATAACGTATGAACAGTACCAACAGTTGATGCAGGCATTGTAGAAGTTGGACACTTCAAACAAAGGAGGGCATTTTTCAGGTATATCTCGCTGTATGATTAATACTATCTCAAGGAAAGCTTGGATAATTGACTTTGGAGCAAGTGACCATATTATTTGTGAGAAGGCATTTTTTTTCAGATATGCATAAGAACTTGGATTTTCCTATTTCTGTGCAATTACCTAATGGGAATGTTACTCATGTCACAATTACCGGAACAATCAAGCTTAGCCCCCAAATCACACTCCAAAATGTCCTTTATGTCCCAGAGTTTCGATTTAATCTTATCTTTGTGTCCAAAGTCTGCAAAGACAATTCCTGTCGTGTATTGTTTGATTTTGACACTTGCTTCTTTCAGGCCCTTTCGACTGGCAAAATGATGGGCTTGGGTAGTCTTTATGAAGGACTCTTTCTTTGGACCAATTTTCCAAGTAATCTTAATTTGTCGTCCATTTTCTCAAATAAAATGTCATTGTGTAACACGACTACCAATGACAAAGAATATCTTATGCATTCACGATTGGGTCATAGTGCTTCACTCCCTTACTCTAAATGTCACATATGCCCCCTTGCAAAATAGTCACGTGTTCCTTTCCCTTCCAGCAAAAACCGTGCAAACAATATTTTTTCCTTGATTCATGTGGATGTTTGGGGCCCTTATCATACATTACATCATGATGGGTCACGTTATTTTTTAACAATTGTGGACGACTATTCTCATGCCACATGGGTTTTCCTGATGCAGTCAAAAGAACAAGTTTTCTCCCATTTGAAAAATTTTATCACCTTGTCGAAGAATCAATTTGGAAAGTCTATTCAGCGAATCAGGACCGACAATGGAAGAGAATTTTTCAATCATGATTGCAATTCCCTTATTTTATCTCATGGGATTCTCCATGAGAGTTCGTGTGTATACACCCCACAGCAGAATGGGGTAGTAGAGCGTAAACATCGCCACCTTCTGGAAGTAGCACGTGCGTTGAAGTTTCAAGCGTCTATTCCGGAGAATTATTGGGGCGAATGTGTTGTTACTGCGGCTTATCTTATCAATTGTATGCCCACTTGGATATTAAATGGAAAAACTCCATTTGAGCTTCTTTTCAGAAAGAAACCAGCACTAGACCATTTGAGGATATTCGGATGTTTGTGCTATGCAACCGTATTGAGCCTCCGAGACAAAATGGGCCCTCGCGCCCGACGTTGCATCTTCATGGGCTATCCAAATTTGCAGAAGGGATATCATGTTCTCAAACCATCAACCGGGGAATTCTTTGTTAGTAGAGACGTCATTTTTCATGAGGATGTGTTTCCATTTCATGAAAAGGAATTGGAAGAAATATCAGACGTCACCAACCATCCTGATCCCTCTTTATCTGAAGAAGACTCATCCACAGGATATCTACAACAAGAACTCTAGAAAGTTTTATTCCATCAGTAATGGGTCCAATTTCTCCTGAGAATTCCACATCAGAGATTATTGCAGACCAAGTGCAAGACAATATCTCAGAACCGAAGGACCATTCTAATGAGATTGTCGTTGAAGGAAGACCTTCTTCTTCTCCACCACGAGTGGACCCTCCTCGATGATCTGGTCGTTCTACACGCGCACCAGCTTGGACAAATGATTATGTTTGTGCGTCTCTCAACTCACCAGCTATGAAGAGGCAACTAGTGATCCAAGATGGCAAGAAGCTATGGCAGCCGAATTACAGGGATTAACTGCCAATCAAACCTGGGATTTAGTCAATCTACCTCCCAAAAGGAAGCCAATTGGATGCAAATGGGTTTATAAAATTAAATACCGGGCTGATGGCTAAGTTGAGCGTTACAAAGCTCGTTTGGTGGCCAAAGGATTTACTCAACGGGAAGGTTTCGATTACCACGAAACCTTTTCCCCAGTGGCTAAGGATGTAACTGTAAGATCTTTTCTATCCGTTGCAGCTATTTAGGATTGGCCATTACATCAAATGGACGTGCATAATGCCTTTCTACATGGAGATTTAGATGAGGAAATCTATATGGATATTCCTCAGGGTTTACGGAGACAGGGGGAGAATAGAGTATGTCGTCTCCGCAAATCCCTCTATGGTCTTAAGCAAGCTTCCAGGCAATGGTACGCCAAATTTGCTGATGCCCTCACATCTGCAGGCTTCCAACAGTCCAGATATGATTACGCCTTATTCACATGGACCAAAGGTATGTCATCTATTTATTTGATGATATATGTTGACGATATTCTTATCATGGGCAATGATAAAAGTGCTATAGAAAGTTTCAAGAAGTACCTGCATTTTACTTTCCATATTAAAGATCTGGGAGCACCAAAATACTTCCTTGGAATCGAGATTGCTCGATCTGATCGAGGGATTTCTCTCAGTCAGCGGAAGTTTGTGCTGGAAATCATATCAGAGGCAGGTTTATCGGGATGCAAACCTTAAGTTATTCCAATTGAGCAAAACATAAAATTGACCACAAAAGATTATGATGCCGGAATAACTGAGAATCATGATCCCATTCTCAATGATCCTTCAAGTTATCAAAAGCTCGTTGGGAAACTCATATACTTGACCATGATCAGACCTGATACATCATATGCGGTGCAAACACACAAGTCAATTTATGCACAGTCCAAAATTGTCTCACATGAATGCTGCTTTAAAGGTCGTGAAATACTTGAAGAAGTGCCCAGGACTCGGAATTATTTTATCCAGAAAATGCAATATGGAAATGACGGCATATTGTGATGCAGAATATGCAGCTTGTCCTATGAGCCGAAGATCCATTACGGGTTTTTGTATTAAACTTGGAGTGTTGGAAGATATGCATCAGATCCTGGAGATATGCTCGGGAATCATGCTTGATTATGATCGTGCATAAATTAGTTAGGAATTTAGATTGAGATTAGATTTGATTTCACAGAATATACTATTTTCATTATTGTATCATTTATGTATTATATTTACAGAGGTCTGTACATCAAGAATATACAATGAAAATATACAATTTTCCCAAATTCTCTTATCTTCTCCACGATCCCTCGCTTCCTTTCAGTCTCCTCCTATAACTTCACGTCCCATTAAGAGCAAGAACCGCCTTTCAGTCAAATCTCCTGAGGTTCAGAAAGGAAAAGAAGGAAACTTCAAATCCCCAGATTCATGATGTAGCCAGATGGCTAGCTTCGTTTTAGAGCTTGAGTGAGTAAATATACTCCGTAAAATCAAAAACAATGTCATACATGGAAGAAGAAAGATACCGAGTGGTTGTGCTTATGTTCAACTGGGATCTCATGCGAATTTCAAATAATTTTTGCGTATACATGCTATTATAAGGGGGAGAAATAGGACTTATCTGGACGGCAGAGGAGCGTGCAACGGAGCGTGCTGATTGACATCGTTGAATCCGAGAGAGCGAGATTTATAAGGATAGAGCACACTGGACGATGGCGAGTGCGAACAAAAGAACCTCCACCTATAACATTGCTTGCTCAAATGAGCATCTCAGGACAGCAGCATCGGAGAGAGCAGACGATTTCAGTTGCTAAAGCAACCACGACCAAACTGTTCTGTCCCAGTTCTTGGTGCTAACTGTGGTTGGAATACTCATTTGAGCAAGAAACATTACTAGGAGGACTCCCATAATCTTCACTTCAACCTCTCTCTCTCTCTCTCTCTCTCTCTCTCTCTTGGAGGAGCAACACAAAGTGATGAGCTCTCACGACCTTGTCTCGTTATATATATAGAAGGCAAGATGGGTGGAGAGATCAGTCGATTTTCGCACAGCTACCCATGTTTACCAATCTGCCCCCAGTTTTTTTCAGCTAGTCAAACGCATCGTCGCGGAGGCAGCCCGTTACATTCTCCTTCCCACGACCCAAGAAACATTTTTAGGTCCTGGAGCTCAATCGCTCGTACCGTCCGACGCTCGAATTCTGACCTTTCAAACCGAAAGTTGGTTGATGCCTCGTGAACATGGCCCGTTCCAGGTGCGCCAGGATCCAAGGGACTACAGAACCTTTTCTGCCCGTGATTCGAGGGCATGTAAGGCAAGACGAAAGGGATTTCAAGAATCTCCGGGGTCTCGTTTGTTGACACTTGAAAGTCAGTTTTCCTACGGAAGTAAAAACACTAAAAAAAAAAAAGAAATATAAAACAAAAAAAGAAAAAAAGCCTGGGGAGCAGAAAGCGATCGCTAGCTAATGAGCTGAAGGGGAGAATTGTAGGTGCTGGTGGAATGGCAGCTCGAGAGTCAATCTCTCCCTAAAACGCCAACGACCAGACTCGCGAACATCGACCGACCCAATTGAATTTATGGCCTTTCTATGCGTCCTGATCCGCCATCCGTCCTCTTATATTATAATGCTTTTACAAGAACTCCAATGGAGAGTCCTTTCCGGCGATCCTTAAGATCGCTTAACCCCACTTAATTTTACCTTCTTTCCCTCTTTTAGGAACCTTTTCCATTTTGATGTTACAGAAGATTGACTTAAAAGTAGGTAAATCTGGCATGGCGACAAAACAGGCGGGCAACGAAGGGAAGAAAGTTGGGGGAGTCGATGATGACTCATACTTGGAGATGTGTGGCCGAATTCACTCCCTTATCCTTTGTGGTAAAGATATGAAATTAATAATTTTTTTTTTGTTTGTTTTTGAAATACATGAGATGTATAGGTATATAAATGAATTTTTAGGTACGTAATATCGAGGTTGTAAATTCAGTTTAGAACAGAAAATGTTGAAGGCTATATCATAACATATAACATAAAGGACACATATGGAAGGTGGCTTGAAGACCTGGGGCTTGCATAGGGTGGATGGACCCAACACATTAGGGCTGAACGCTACCAAGCAGATTGGCTGCCACAATGAATTGGGAAGTAGACCCAGTTTGGATTTTCGATGCATTTGCTTATCTGTCCGACTTTATGCCTCGTCCGTACTAAGGTTTAATACACCATTTTCGATGCAAACAAGCATTGTCGTGCCGACATCTTGGTATAAGCTAAAATGAAGCGGAAGGGTATTCTTTTCCTGTTTTGTTAGCGATCAAGTGGTGTCTAAGCCAGAGTGTTTTGCATGAATTATATCATCAGAAAAACAACGCTCCTCATCCGTAACATTAGAACATTTCTTTTCGCGTTCTTTAAAAACATATCTTCTTAATTTAATGATATTTCACTCACGAAACACTACACTTAATGGATTAGGCCACATGTAGCCTTTCAATTAAGGTTACCATCATTATAGTTAAGGTTACAAACATCTGAAGAGAAATATAGATTGACTACAAAGACATTATTAGATGAGACTATAATCATGCTCGAATGGCTCAAATACTTTTTTTTTCTGGTAAAAAATGGCTCAAATACTTTTAATGTTTCTTAGCTTCAATTATGCAGAATGATCTCATAATTCTTCACCCACAATGTCTCACCAAACAAGCACTCGATATCATGAAAGAATTTACAATGTTACCACAAAATTTCATGGCTACAAATTTTTCGGACGCTATTCACGAGCACGAGCATGCCGCACAATTGATTTCATTGCTGAAATCTTCTCCTCATTATTAGGCATAGAAGACAAAGCCCCAGTTGAAGAATTATATGCATACCAAGCGAAAGTTTGTCCTTCGCCTGAGACGGTCATCAAAGTCCAAGTTGGATTTTCACTTCTCGATTTCACCTGGTCCGATTTCAACGATTCCTATGGGGACTCCTTTGCAGCCAAGTCAAGCGTGTCGGCACAACGTGGGCTGAATTGCAACGCACACTTCTCTTGGCATCGTACTCCGTAAATCATATTCAAATTTAAGGCATACTATAATTTCGAAAAAGACGGGATAGCGAAGAACATGTTACGTTGCGGATGCCAAAAGTAGGTGCTGTCAGAGACCTAATTTTCCATCACGTCCTCGCAGATTCTCCTGAGTATTCTTAGAGGACAGCCACATGTTCAATGACAATTGTTAGACCAACCGACATGTCAATCCTGTAGCCAAAAGGAAGATCAGACGATAAAGAATTCGGTCGCAGCAATATTGACGGTACTTACTTCACTCGTTGAAATAAAGTCCCCAAGACGAAAATGTTGAAAATTATGTGAATAATGATAGTGTCCTCTCACTTCCCATAGTGCTGAACATCCTGACTAGGTAGAAAAGAAAAAAGAGAGGGACATTTATTCTCACATTCCTGATTTATGCTTACCACCTATATCAGAAGGCATGATTATATCATGTGTGCAGTTTTTTTTTTGGTTTTTCCAAATTGAATCAAATTAGGAGCATGGACCGAGCGCCGGTTTGCAACTGTTTTGTGTAGTTATCTACCTCGGCCTCTTAGGATACTCTTTGATGTAGTCTGGTCAAAATCAATTTTCGGTTTGGAGATGGTGATTGATCCTTTAACCCTTCGTCTCTCTGTCTGTGTAAAGCGTACGAGGCCATGTAGCATCCTTATCGTCGAGGCATTGATCCGTTCGAATGTGGTTGATCCCGGACTTATAATTAAATAAGATTGACGATTAAGAATGAGATTATCGGGACATAAACGGTACACGGCACCGGAACAAAAAAGATCTTAGTCTTTCGCTTTTGTTTACATTGTGCAGCTTCTCTTTCTTGTTGTTCTTTTCCCAATAACAAGCTTCTCAGATGTTTTAGACAATCTCTCGTCAGTTCACAACAGTACAAGCTAAGGCATTTGTAATATCATCTACTTTAGTCTTTCAGCTTGTACTTCGGACTATATTATGTTGCATCCTAAATTTCCATGCTATCTAATATGTTAGCAGTATTGTTTTAAATAAAAATAAGATTCGTATTTTTTTCCAAATAGCATTAATAATCTCATGATACTCTCCCTCTCTCATAGCCATACTCTACTAGTCATTGTAAATTTTCTACTTGAACACCTCTTTTCATTTTCCACCAAGTATATTAACCCACATGCTTTTTTTTGCCATTACATCTCACCCTAGGATGGCATCATTCATGTCATCTCTTGATAAGTCAAATCATTACAGATCAAATAATGATTCTCATCCATACATCTATGTGGCTGATCATGCTCTCTCCACTTGTTATCTTCATTCAACTACTCAAATTAAGCCACTTGTCACTCATATAAATAAGTCACGTGCACTTAATTTGTGACATTAAGCTTAACCTATCAAATGACATCATGCATGACAATTTAACTTAACCATGGTTTATGGTAATCAATAAAGGTGAAGATAAGATGAGAAACAAATAAAATCATCCCTTTCCTTCTGTGGAACAAACCAAAAATATCTCCACCTCTATTTCTTCAAGGTCAACTATTTTTACCTTCCATTCTTCAACAAAGAAAGTCAAGTTTTAACCCAACTTTCCACCAAGTCCAAACTGTCAAGTTTTAACTCAACTTTCCACCAAGTCCAAACTTTATCTAATCTGTGTTGCTTAAGTTTATAGTTCCAACCATCAAGTGTCTTGCAAGGTAAATTCATGGACTTCCATTTTCTATCAAATTATTTGTTTTTAAGGAATAAGAGTTGTTAATTGGTATTGTTTATTTTGATTTCAAGGTGATTTAATGCTTTATGTGTTCAAAATTTCATTCAAGATAAGTGAAACTCTCGGGGCTAAATTGGGCTGATCCACTAAGTTTTCTTGGTCCTTGGTTGACTTTAACTTAATGTATGAATATTATCATAGATGCATTGTAAGAGAGATTAATGAATACATGATGAGCTAATAAGAGACAAGACTATATGTATTAGTGACGTTAGTTAATTTTGTATCATGGGTGATGACATTTTGATTCGAGATGATAATGATATTAGTTGAGGTCTACCTGTGCTATTGTTATGAATTTGTTACTAATATCACATGAAAAGTTGGTCAAGTGATTTCAAGAGGATTTAAAATGATTTTGATGAGCAAAAGTGTTAAGAGTTGAAATAATGCATGTAAAAGGGCTAAAATAGTAATTTTACGTAATACAAGGGCAAAAATGTAAATTCCAGCGTGTAAATCTCCTGTGAACTGTGGTTTTTATTAGTTAAAATGAGTATTAATCAGTTATTAAGATAGATTAATTAAAGGAAATTAGATTAGGCAAAAAAATATAAGTATTGTGGAATTGGGGCTAATTTGTAATTTTAAAAAGTCAAAGGTCTCATTTTCTAAAACTGGAACTTTTTCAGGCACATGTTAAGGATGCTTATGATTGTAGGTTCTTAATTAGCTTTACAATTAATTGAGTAATCTAGACAATTTACCCATCTAGTTAAAATTTGGAGTTAATTGAATAAATATTTTGAAAAGGTGGTTGTTTTAATAGTAAAAAAAATCTGGAAGTTGTGTATAGTGTCAATAAGATATTCTTATTAATCAAATAAGAAAAGAATGGCCTTAGCTAATTGATTTGACTAGTAGAGTTAGATTAAAAAAATGAGATAAATAGTGAAATTTTGAAATCAGAATTGTATTGGGGTAATCTTGCAATTTTGTTGAGCTGAAGTTCTATATAATTGATGTGATATGATGATAAGAGTGATTATAGTCTTGATATACTCTCGGTGATCAAATTGTAAACTTTAGGTGTAACATTAATTTGGTGTAAAAGTGTCTTTTGTGTTACACTTTAGTTTCATTGACAACTTGGGAATGATTATAAATTGATGTGATGTAAGAATGTTGGAGGCTCTTGGATTGAATTTCTTTATGAATAAGAGTTGGTAGATTGCGAATGATAATACATTGATGTTTGGTTTCCACTGGTAATATAAGAAATGCCAAGAGATTGGTATGATATTATTTGCACCATAATTACATGGCAATTATTGTGTAGTAATAATTTGCACGTGATGACACTATTTATCTAGTGACAGGTGTTTTATGATAAGAATTTTTGGGTTAATGATGATAAATTGATATTTGATTTTCACTATCGATAGAAAATTGTCAATAGGTCGGTATCATGTTATTTGTAGATGTGGTTATTGAAACATACATGGCAATTGTTATCTTACGATGATTTGTATGTAGATGATACTATGTGAGAAGACTTTTGCCACGGCCTATTCATTGGAGAGCGAATATGCTTGTATAAGTATGAGTAAACGACTCAAAAGTTAACCAGGTGCTCTAATGTCTGGAATATGTCTCTACAACGTTAGGAGGACATGAAGTCTTATGAATTATACACGAAATGATATGACTTGAGTAACTTATGAATATTATGGAATAGCCATCATCGTGCGAATGTACGGTGGTGTATTTATCCTTACTAATGTAGACAACATTTGTGATGGATGGGTTGGCTAAGAGTTGCGGCCAAGATGTGTTTATGTTTCTATTCTACATAAGTTGGTGGTGACGATATTTTGTTAGTCGAGATACCTCGTGAGTCAATATAGGTCATGGCCAATGACGAGTAGGAAATAGATACTTATCTGTGAATATTGGTAAGCTACTTTGTGGTATTTGCGCATCATGAGATTGATACATTCGTCTGTATGCATTTGAGGGTTAAACTGAATGTTAACTCATGACTTCTATTTTATTCATTGCACGCATGATTATTTCATAACTATATTATATTACGTTGAACAAACCTAATTAATATGCTTTGAAAATGTATGTGAACACTTGTTTTGAATATTTGATCTCTTAGTAGAGGGTAAGTGTTAAAGGAAAATTGACATGGTTGGTTAATGCTTATAACTTTCTTTGCGAGTATGTAGATTATTGATATGTTTGTAAATCTACGTTGTGATATGTGCTTACAATATATGAATTGGTTAACACATTAGATTGGGAGTATATTACAAATACTTAAATTATGTAGAATATGTTGTGCTCCTCAAGTGATTGAACTATTCCATTATGAATATGTAAATAACTAAGAAATACCTTGAATAAATGATTGATTGCTGAATTATAATAATATCTAAATGATATGTGATATTACTTGTTAATTGTTACTATAATGTTGGTGTTCGGAGGTCGAGTGGTGAATAGATTTTATACTTTAAGCCTAGAGCTTTCATTTACTAAGCTTAGGTTCATCCCAATATACCTTATATATTAGTTGAGTTTAGAGCTCAAGGGCATTTAGATTAGTGCTTCGGAAGATCTCTTTTAAGGATTGTATTAGAGTTTCGCAGCGAAAGTAAAGGCATATTTCTATACAAAAGATGTTGGTGCATGTTAGTTAAGGTTAAATTATTTGTACAATTGAGAATAAATTAACTACTCATCGGATAACTAAAGTGAATTCAAATTATCTATTCATTCAAGATTTAAATTGTATGGAAATTTTTAGGTCGTGACATATTATATGAAGGGTATGAGCCTTAGAAGTCATCCCATGCCAAACCAAGTGTAATCCTATAATCTGGAATTTAAGACTATATCTGTTATAGAGAGAAATAAAATAATTGAGAAAATATCGCAGGACGAGCATTTCCAGGATGTTTTCATCTCGTTTGTCTCCTTAAAAGACTCTCCAACTACCTTCATGTTTGAATGTGATTATCCGTACCATCCAGTCCGAGAGAGAGAGAGAGAGAGACTCAAAACCCTATTATAATGGAAAAGTTTAGAAAAGTTTAGATTATCTTAACCCGATGATGGATGCGACTCACTTTATGACTCGTCCATCGTTCGTATGACACTTATCGCTAACTTCAAGAAAGGCCTATGGGATGAGAACATAAGATACATCATATATATATATAATTATCTGCCGGAGTGAATTTTATTTTTTATCTAAATATATGGTAGATGGTGATAAATTTGAATTTTAAAATTTATTTATTTTGTGAAAAATGAATGATTTGAAAAATATTTTCATAAAAATAACTGATTGTATCTCTTACAATAATGAATGAACAAGAAAAGTTTTTTATTGTCCATGAAATTATTTAAACTTAAATTATAGTCGAAAATTTTTAGAGAAATATTTTCTTAATCGATTATTTTTCCATAAAATAAGGAAAATAAACAGCGCTTTGAAAGTGCCTTTCGAGATTGACATCTAACTATACATGCGTGCACGATTCCCTAAATCCTATGCAAATGATTAGTATTTTAAGAAGCAAATAATTTCCAAGCACGGCAAAATAAACTAAAGTTCTTAAAGGTCGGGCGGCGCGATTTAAATAGCACCTACTTGCGTGGTGGAGTATAATAATCGAAAGCTGTCAACGTAATTGAGATGAGAGCTATCCAGTCACTTTAGCCCTGGCCTGGCATGTCGGCAGTTCGTAAAACAATCGGTCGTCGTTCCCAATTGAATTTCAGTTTAGGGTCAATTTTTTGCAATATGGACTTGAACACTGTTGATGAGGTGGTGCTACAGAGAAGCCTGTACCGTAACCCGTTAATTAAATCATTGATTCGTACAAGGACACTTCTTGCGTGCTAGAATCGATGCGAACGATGGCGAGAGCTCTCCAAATTCCAGTCTGATTAGCTATGAAAACGAAGCAACCTTCTGAGGGCGATCCGGCCAATCCCAACGACGTTTATGACCGATGCTACTGTTCCGGAAAGCCCGGTTTTCTTTTTCCTGCTGTCACGATGGGTACCGAGTTATCCCCAGTGATAAGGACGACGCCTCAGCTGAGCTCCATGAGGTCTTGATTTGTTGATGCATCTCTTAGTCGCGTTCAAATAAACTGTGATCCAAGACATGATGAAAAAGAAGGCACTCGAAGAGAATTCGTTGATGTGAGATCTTCTGCTCACGGTGCAAAACACGTGGTGCGAAGAAAATCTTGATAAGTAAGCAAGGAAACTTGCACAAGCATATCAACTTGCTCATCTTTCTTTCAACATCATTTTTCTATGGAAACATGCGAATGGTTCCTTGAACCCGTCCATGACACCTGTAAATGATTGATGTAAGAAAAAATAAAAGCGAGGCGGCGATTGATAATCGGGTTTCGCCTTGATTTGCATGAAACACATGAGCAATTGGATTTAAAGCAAGTGGATCCAATGAAAAGACATGGAGCCCCTACTAGCGTGTCCTTGAATTAGTGCAGCTGTCATGGAGCCGCTACTAGCGTGTCCATTGGCTGTCACATTGTTGCACAAGATGAAAAGACATTGCTTTGTCAATGGACCTGTAAACCATCGATTATCTAGGTTTTACAGTGAAACCTGTAACAATAGACTCGACATTGGCTGTCGCGCATAGCTCATTCACAAGCAGAACATAAATATGGATATAAGTCTCGCCCGAATCAATCTTGGCCCTAATGGTGGCCGCCGAATCATTCTCGCTTCCTATGTCGCTGAGGAACTCTCACTATGTTAGAGAGCATCTCCCTCGACTTCGCATATTGAAACTGAAAAGCAAAGGCAGAATATAAATCAAAGTCACCGACATCCAAGAGTAGCTCTTCCATCTGCGTTTATGGTCGTGTTGGTGCAGAGCTTCTGGAGATCGATGTAACCGATAATGGTGTCCTCAAACACTACATCCTGCAGTTGAGCTCCGTTGAAGGTAGACGCCGACAAAACAGTATTCTTGAATACAGCTCCTTGAAGGTCTGCTTTCTCGAAATTAACCCTATCTAAAACAGCATTTGAGAAGTCGGTACCTGCATATGGAGAATGGATCAATTCGTGGAAATATACAGTAGCTCTAGGAAAAATGCGCCAGGAAAAACTGAGTCAATTAGTAGTAAACAGCTTTCATATAGCGATTGTAGAAGCACACCCGGCAATGATTTTTCATTTTCCAGGATGCCTTGATGGATTGAGATATCCACCATAAGCAAAATGGACCATAGATGCTTCATGCACTTTCAAAGTTTCACTCTCCAAAGTGAGTTCGCAAATGCCAAGATCAGATTAAAACTAGCAGACATGCAAAGACTAACGAGTTGTTCTGCAATGATTGTATTGGTAATTAGTTGGCACGAAGCATGGGCTGAGTTCTTAATTTTTGCTTTTATTTGAGAAAGATCTTCTAACATATAAAAAAATGCACCAAAGGTTGGCATCGCCGCAGCTTTTCCTTACAAAATGATTCAATCATCTAACTTCAAAAGATGCTTTTTGCTAGAACATGAAGAGCAGTTTATCACGTGCTCCTGAAATGCAGTAAGTAAAGCCCATAATATTTCTCGTTCCAACTTGTAATGAGGTCTTAACATCAAAAAGATCTTGCACTTCCACAAACAGTAAGTACGAGCAATAGTCAAATGAATTAAAAAGTATGAACGGTCATATAAGGTACCTTTCATAATAAGTAAGACCTCCAAGCTGAGAACTTATCATAAGAAGAAATACTGTTAAGAAAATGACACAGTTCCCAAAGTACAGGAAAAGGAAGAAAATTACCCTTAAAGCTAGCTCCAACAGCATAAGCTTTTGACATTACCACTTCTGACATGTCTGCACCATCGAATTTAGCATCTGACATAAGGGCTGCCGCCAGTGACTTCCCTTTTAGGTTAGATTTTTCATTTGTATAATCGCAGAAGCGGAGATCTATTGGCTTGTCATAAACACCATTAGCCTGTCCTATTGTGTTGCCAACAAATGCACGTTCACAGCGGTTGGGCTCTGTTGATAAGGGAGGTAACCTCTGCAGCGTAAAAACGCCTTGGATAATGAAATATTATACATTCTGAAAGATTTTCATCACATATCCCAGATTGCGATTGTTATGATGGCCACAATGTTTATGAGAAACCTGCTCACAAAGTATTTTGGCAATCTCACATTTACAGGATTTGGTCATTTCATCATGCGGTAAAAGAAAATTGCTTATTGATCGAAATCTGTTTATCTTCTTCATAACTTCCTAAACAATCAAGCTATCGTTGACGCAACTTCACAAGGACTTCTTCCCAAATGAAAGACATCTTTTTATACAAACATTTTAATGAGTATGTGCCAATGTTCCTCTCTGATAACCAATTCAAAGACAAACGATCAAGATATATAAAGTAAGTTTACTGCTTCAACTGCAAAGAAACATTAGTCTGCCTCCTGCATACCAAAATTTAGAGCTTATTATTCTTTCTCATGGCACCTTTGCTAAGTAGAATTTCTATTAAAAAGCGAAGCAGAAGTAGCCATTTTTTTATTAACATACACAGCCCCCTGCATTAAATATCAGATATGTGCTCCTAAAATGTCTCTACCCCTAACTAAAAGAGCCTCATAGAACCTTTTCATCTTAGTTCACCAAACACGAGTAGTCTAATGCAACAATGCACAAAAAACATTCCTTAGTAGCTGGTTCCACCCAACTATTCTACCCGTGAATTTTTTTACTATTCTCTGTTATGCCAACTGTCAGCAGCAATAACTTGTATCTAGCAACAGCATTGACATCAATTGAATAAAGGGGTGCATCAGATTAATTGCCCTGATGTTGATCACAAAGCACATTTCTAATCGGTATAAGAAGGAGCTGCAAAGTGGAGTCATTGCGACTTGTGAGGATGCTAAAGCAGATTACATAAGATAACTCAGAAAGGCCATTGCCCCAAACCAAAGCTTCACTCCGGTTTTCAGGTTCCCGATAGCATAGCTAATTGACCAACTTGTTTTATTAGATTAGTCCTCATCCATGCAATACCACTCGAAAACCAAAGGAGAAAACACTCTTAACGACAGAGTATCTATTAACTATAAGGCTCCCAACCTGACTAGCAGCAATTACTGGCGAAGCCGCAGTTACGGCCCAAACAGCGAGGACTCCGCAAGCCACATTCCTCAATTCCTTGACACAACACGTGCTTTCCTTGATCTCCCAACCTTCTTTGGGAGCTGCTCCAAGTAAAGGCGACATTTTTAGTAGCAATCCCACTCGCCGCCTTCGGATACTATAATCTAAGCTTCTACGCGTCGAATTACGGCCTTCTCTTTTCAATTCGGATCACCTCGACCGAGAGATTAAACGCGAGCGCTCACTCCACTACGGCGAAACGCAATCAAACTTCGCAAAAAAGAAAAAAAAAGAAATGGGAAAGCGAACCGGAGTCCTGACCGGAGCAGGCGACGCGGATCGGCGAGCGAAGCTCGGAGGCAGGGGAGCGGCGGCGCGTCGGCGGGAGGCGGCGGAGGGAGAGGGCGGTCTGCGAGAGCGGAGCTAAGGAAGTCGCCATTGCCGTGTCGCTGTGCTTTCTCTCTGTCTAATCCCCCTCCTGTGTTTATCCGTTGGTGGTTCTCGAATTCACACGTGGCATGCCACGTAGGACGGCTGCAAGGAGATGAAAATAAAAAAAGGTAACTGGGCTCATGGTCCTGGGCCTGGGCCTGGAGAAGGCCGGTCTGAACAAGTCTGATGGGCCTAACGGTCCGACCGTTTGAAAACGTCCGGTCCGGTCATCCGGCACCTGCTTTTGACCGCCTCCCTCTCGCCTTTCTCCTCTCTCTCTCTCTCTCTCTCTGCGATTCCGATTTTTCCAGCGACGACGACGACGACGACGACGACGACGACGAGGGAGGAGACCAAAGCAGGCGAAATTGGTCCGAAGCCGAGATCGATGGACTCCCTGGGCGCGTACATCTCCTACGAGAAGCTGAACGGCGTCGCCTCCTGGGTCGGCACCAGCGTCGCGGCGGCCTTCTTCGCCTCCCTCGAGCGCTGCTCCTGCATCAACCTCTCCACCTCCGAGGACGACGCCGACGACCCCACCGAGGCCCACGACCTCCCCCTCATGCTCTCCTCCGCCGCCAACCGCAGCTCCTCCGCCACCAACGGCGACCCCAACGACGTCGCCAACCTCCCCGTCTGAGCCCCCGAGCTCCCGATTCCGAGCCGCTCCGGTACAATTCCTGTCGAAATTTCCCCCCGGATCGATCGCCTTTTTTTCTTCTTCTTTTTTCTTTTTGTGTATTTGTTTCGGGCGATATGTGTTCGCCGAATGTGATTAAGTCCTTTTTTGGTTTTTTCTTTTTGTTTTGGGGTTCGCTCCTAAGTTAGCGCATTGGCGTGGCTGTATCTGGTCGCGCAATCGTGAATCGTGATCCTTTAGGCTGGATCGAGCGCTCGTGGCTGTTCGATTCGCCGGTGGATCGCGCTTGTTAGTGATTTGATTTTTGCATCATCAGTATGTCTGGTTTCTTTTCCGTTCGGATTGTACAATGATGAAGCTGGTGTTGATATAATCTCTTCAAAGTCTCGGATTTGAACGTGGTAATGGCTGTTTTGGGGATGGCATAAACGCAACTTTCGAGCTGTTTCGTTTGACATATGCTCCGGCAATGGCTTGTATAACGGCCGAAGAAAGATGGATCATAGCCCTTTTTTCGTGGTTTTTCATTCGTTCGCTTTGAGCTTCAGGGTCCTTAGTAATGTTTTATTTCGATCATGTGATGTGGTTTTCTTCAGCCTTTAGAAAGAAAACCGAGTTAGGATGAGCAAATCAGGAGAGGTAGTGTTGCTTTTGGTTTGATACAAGAAACATATAAAAGCTGTTAGTCATGGAGCGGTCGATGCATTCGAATCGGAAGTCGTAGCAGAGATGGCGAGAGAGGGGATGGACAAAAAATGGGCATTTTCGTTATAGCCTGCGGAGCAGATGATAATGCTGCGGTGGTTTTAGCTTGTATCTATATCCTTAGTTTTGTTTACCATGCATTCAGATCATTGTAGAGACAAGAGTATGTGGTGTCTTGAGTTAACTAACAATCAAGGTATACCCTACCCTCTGCCTCTCTGCATTTTGTATGATACACAAGGGTAGCTCGTAGCTGCTTCTGATGGTTCATTGAATTTAGGCTGCACTTGCTAACCCATTGGTCGATCTTGTTGACTGGCCTCCAGAAATTGTGTGTGTGGGCAAGTTTCAAGGAACGAGACAAATTTCATGGATTATAGTTGCCTGATTTCTCCTTGCCACCTTCAAATCCATGTCTAGCCTTCTTTCTAGATCGAGGACACAGAGTCATGACCTCATGTGAGGATAAGGTCATGTGAGTCAGTTTTGTTATTTCTGCTGTCTGCTAATAAAATATGGTTCAGCCAGTATCGAAGCGTGGCTGCTCGTTGTTTGGGCAAGCTTATCATGTATTTGGGAAATTTTATGCTTTCTCTTTAGATCATATCCATGGAACAATAGCTTAATTCAACACCGTCGCAGCATAATCTTGTGTGTTAATAAATGGGATGGCATAATCACCGTGTTAATAAAGGGTTTCAGTTTGCATTTATATCCTTAGTTTTGTTTATCGTGCATTCAGATCATTGTAGAGACAGAGTATACAGTGTCTTGAGTTAATAATCAAGGTATATCCTACCATCTGCCTCCCTGCATGTTGTATGATACACAAGGGTAGCTCGTAGCTGCTTCTGATGTTCCATTGAATTCAGGCTGCTCTTGCTAATCCAATGGTCGATCTTGTCGATTGGCCTCCAGAAAAATGTGTGTGGGCAAATTTCAAGGAACCAGACAAATTTCACAGATGATAGTTGCCTGATTTCTCTTTGTCATCCTCAAATCCATGTCTAGCCTTCTTTCTAGATACAGGACAGTCAGCCATGACTTTATGCGAGGATAAGGTCATGTGAGTCAGTTTAGTTATTTCCACTGTCTGCTAATGGCATATTGGCTGCTTCTTGTTTGGGTAAGCTTATCACGTATTTGGCAGGTTTTATGCTTTCTCTTTGGATCATATCCGTGGAACAATGGCTTCATTCAACACTGTCGCAGCATAATCTGTTTTAACAAATGGGACACCTTAACGAGTGTCCCGAGGACACTAGTTAAGCATATTCAATGAGGAAAATTTCAACTTCAAAAGCCACATATCACGAGACTAGTGAGGGCAGTTAAAGATTTCCCCTTTTTGATTGTTTAACAAGTGCCATAGAGGAACTCTTTAATAAAATTCTTAACAAGTTTGTGATGGGGTCGAATCTATGACTGTTTGTGGGCTTAAATGATCAGGATTCATTGTCGGCTCTCTATTTCTAAGTGCACTACATTTCTCTGGAAAATCAAGTTTGTGATAGCTTTAAATGATCAGGCTGCAATACGATAGTGTCATTACATTCCCCTGGAACAACATCATAGTACCGAAGCAGAGGTCCTTCTCGAATGACCTCCTTTTAATGATCAGAGAGTGATTTGATCTGCCTGGTCATGTATTGATGGGCGCATTTGGACCGTGAACCGAAAGGTCGGACGTCCTGCTCGTGCATCTCTCTCCAACGGGTCATTCAAATATGCAAAGGTTCGCCCCGACTAACAAATTTATATTCTAAATTCAGTAGCACCACGGACTAGTATGAGAAACTATCCATCTCTCTGAAAAACCAGTGGTTAGAATAACGCGTTGCATATATGATTAATGCTCTCTGCTGCTCCTTTTGGAGAAATCGTGATTCGTACTCGTCGAGTGCCATGTGGGGTGCGCAAAATGCATTCGTGCATGGCCGTTCGATGCATGTTTGTCAACTATGTTGGCTTGATTGATGCTTGCAGCATCTGATTCCCGCCAGTCTCGACTATTGCGTGCTCCAGTGAGATGCGCGTATGTCTTTTGCATCACTGTCGCCGCCAGACAACATAACTGGCTGAGCAGACAGCAGGAGAACATAGCGTCCGGGGGCGATGGTTGCACAATGAGGATAAAGACTAGACGGGTTTCCCCGATGATAAAATTCAAAAACCGCGTCGTTCGCTTCTCCAAGTATTCCTTGTGACCTTTGAATACGGTGGCCGGGTTTTGCAGCCAGGGAAATTTCCTCGCAATCTTTGAAAATGACAACGAAAGATTTGCGAAGGTGGCTTAAGGAAGGGGGACTTACGTGACGTTTGCGCCGACAATGACACCTCCTTTGCGGTTGCGTTGGATTATTCTCCGTGCTGAGTTCGTTCTCAAAGCACTAAGGTTTTGGATGTGTTTGGTGATTGGACAGCACCCAAATTGAAAAACAAACCGAGTGATGTTAGAGGAGATAGTGGCAAAATTGTTGTTTCCATTAGGCGGACTCGAGGGCCTTCGTTTCTCGTACTCGCAACTCATCTCAAATATGTTTGTGATTTGAGGCATGTTCATATGACACGAAGCGAAATAAGAAAGGCAAAAGATTCGAATGTCGTACGACAAGATGGCGCATAATGCATTGTCGACATGAACAATGTATCGAGAGCAATTGAATAATTTGGCTTATCAATTATAATCCAAATATATCAATGCTAACTCAAAATCATGACGAGCACACCATGCATTATCGACACAAATTAGTTACCAACACGGAAGCCATCTTTTCTCAAAGGTATGCTGGAGAATAGGAATTGGCTACCCTAATTGAGAGTGAAGTACGTAGAAATTAGATCAGGTCGCTGTCATTGTGAAAATCTTTTGCTCTTTTCCCTTTTCCTCTTTCCCCTTTTTGGGTACATGAAAGGCTTCAAAACGCGATAGACCGACAGGACATCATGGGAACTCAGGTAATAATACTAATGGTCGGGGTAAAAGCTCTTCTTGCCTTTAAATTGCTTGAGATTGAGTGGGAGAAAAACCACTTACCCTTTGTACTATGCTACCGTTGGTATCTCCATCGATTTCAACTATCAATCAAAAGTATCATTTTCATAAATTAATAATTAAGATTTATCGAGAGACATTGATAGAAACATGATATATGATATATGATTCACGTCCAGATTGAACTACGTAGATTTTGGAAAGCTTGGATGAGATATATAGTCTAATCCTCCTTTCCATTCCTTATTTCCAAAATCATCAGAAAAGGAATTAGTGGGAAAAAAAAGAAAAACAAAACAAAACAGTTTGTAAGCCTCAAAAAGAGAAACAGCAGAATGCGAACACAAAAAGCAGTTTGGGAAAAATGTTTGGAAGTTTCGTCATTTCATTTACCAGATATGAAAAAATCGTATTAAAAAAAAAAAGAACTAAAATTGTGTCAAGTCTTCCTTTTCCTTGAACGGAAAAGATGGTCTGAGTTCAAACCGTAATAACAAAAAAAGAACTAAAATTGTGTCAAGTCTTCCTTTTCCTTGAACGGAAAAGATGGTCTGAGTTCAAACCGTAAAATGAAGTGAAATAAAATAAAATAAAATAAAATAAAGGTGATGCAGAGGGAGCTTCTGCTGCGCAAATGGTGGAGAATTAGTAGGGATTTGAAAGAATTTAGGCTTTTCTTTGGGCCCTCCACTCCAGGCATGATGATGATGCTCCTAGGCGGGTGGGGTCCATCCATATTGACTAAGATCTAAGACCCCGATGCCGCAATTTTCTGTAAATTCTTTCTACTTTCTTTCTAATTGTGTCTTTCTGCTTCGAGAAGGAAAAAATGAAAGACAAAACAAAAACATTCCCGTGAGCTCCGTTTATTTTGTGAAAACGAAAATTCGAAAAATATTTTCATAAAAATGATATAAAAAAAAAATGAATGAACGAGTCGTGGGATGGCACGAATAATGATGTCGCCATTTGCCAATGCTTCAGCGTTAGTTTCATCTCTGTTTAGACAAAGTAAAGATGAACTATATTTCTAACTTAAATTAACAAAATGAAAGATAGGCTAACGTTGTTAACCATAATTAACCCAATGAAAACGAACTAATTTACTAGATAAGTAGCCCCAAGTAGTGATAAACATGTTGTCTTACGTGTTGATATTGTTACATTGTTATATTTACAAGATCAAGCGATCAAAGAAGAATTATCACACTGATTGCTCCTTTCTATTCTTTATTTCACTTTGAAAGAAGATAGATTGGTTTACCATTACCGTCCAGAAAATTTTGTTGTGAACTCGGAATATTATGTGTAAATTTTCTCCTCACTAGCTTAATAAATTAGTCGATCGAATGCTGTGGCTTTTACTGTTGACACAGTAGGATGTGCAATAATTCAAATGGTTGACCTAGGAATAATGCCTCGATGGCTTTGCACCTCAAGAAATGCGAGGTCTAGATTTCCATTTTTATTCCATGTTATCTCTTTTGAGTTAGGCCACGATAATATTGTTTTCCAAAGTCCTCTTATTCTAGTATGTATGACCATCAAATTAGAAACGTTAATTTAATTCAGTATCCAAAAGTCGACTTCAATATCATATGATCCAAATAAAATAAAACAAAAATGAATGGACAAAATAAAAACTAAAAAAGCCTAAAAGTTATTAAAGAGAAAAAGGCAAGTGAAAGAGCTAGGACCTTTGTCCTGGGACCTTTGCCTAGATCCAAGGAAGATTGTCTGTTCTCGATTAGATCTGGGTGAGGGTTTCTGCCCATTGCCGAGACCCGATGGCCCTCGCCGGCCTTTCCACCGATAGTAGCAGTTCTACCCCCGCAAGCGAGGGCACATGGGAGGCCTTACAAACCCGTGCCTCATGTTATCTTTTTTCAACTTTTAGGTTTTCTTTTATTTTTTTCTATATCACTTCACTACAAAGTGAACTAAAAAAGAAGAATATTCATATTGACAAAATCTTTTCTTCTTCTTCTTCTTCTTCTTCAAAAAAGGCACATTGCCCCATATATTAATAAAAAAAAGTCACGCCAACATTTTTTATTAGCCTAATTAAACGGAGTTAATAGAATAACTTTATTGCACTGATGTGATAAAATTTAGAATTTAGTTAAACTTTTGAAAGTTTTATAATTTAATTACAAAAATAAATTCTTCAAAAATCGTTGAATTTTCGTGAAACAAACAAAGTATAAGTAAGTGGATGTACTTACTTTGACATTCAACATAAGTTCATCACATCATTGGATTCCGTAAAAGAGATCAAAATGATGATAGTTACATCAACAGTATGGAATAATTTGATAAATTAGTATCGAGCCTTCAAACAAGCGGTGTTCGAAATGATGCGAGGGAGCTTTTTACGACCCAATTATCTAAGAGTCCAATTATATTCCACCATGTACATAACTTTTGGCATGACTCACATGCACCAGTGCATAAAATTTTCAAAAAAATCAATATCAAGTGCTAGAAAGAGCTATCCCTTACATAACTACTGGGGCATGACTTACGTGCACCTGGTCAGGAGGAGGAATCCAACTTTAGTTAGGGGGAGGGAGGGAGCAGTAGTGGAGACGCACCCGAAGACCAACATCCAAAGAAGGAATAAAATTTGACCATCCACCACTCATCACATCGATCCGCGGGCCGACAGATTCCTTTGTCCCATGATGTAACAATGCAACGTTTAATCCCACCTAAACTACCAGATTACCTTCTCTCTCTCTCTCTCTCTCTCTCTCTCTTTACATGCTTCAAACACTTTTCATACAGAACCGGCTATAACGCATGGAATCACATGCTCTATCTCTCTCTTTCTCTCTCTCTCTGTGCCATGTTTTTCGGCTTTCTCTTTTGTGTGTGGGTTTCCAACTTTTTGCTTTAAGACCACAGCGGCTTTAGAAAGTTGGCGATTTCCTTCTCAAACACTCCATTAAAGGCTTTTTTTCTCTCCTCTCTTTCCTCTCTTTTCCCAGTCTTCCCTTCACCTTTTCAGCTCCCCTCTTAAGCCATGGACAACGCAGCCCCATCTCAGTGGACTGCACAGGTACTCTCTTCTCTCTCTTATCTCTCTTATCTCTCTCTCTCTCTCTTCCCCCAATACAATCATTTTCAGCTCAAGATTTTCTCTGCTCGAGTTGGTAGTTGGGGGCTTTGTGGATAAAAACTTTTTCCTCTCTTTGTTCGATTGCTTTGTTCCTTCCTCCCTCGACTTCAAATCATAAAGAAAAAAGAAAGGGGGAGGAAAGAAAAAAAGTTACCTTTTCTCCCCCACGAGATGATGTTCAGCAAGCAAAGCCCTCCACTAAATACGCTTGAATTTATGTTGCTGTCGTTTTGGAGATCTTTCTCGAGTCCTTGAAAGTACTGCCGACCTTTTTCTTCTTCTTCTTCTTCTTCTTCTTCTTCTTCTTTTCTCTCTTTTTCTTCTGTCTTCCTTCTGAAAAGTTATGATAATTTGTTTGTTTTGCTCTCTTCTGGCATAATCACTCTTCCAAAAGCCTTCAAAGCACACCTTCTTTGCTTTGGTTTTCTGTCTTTTTGTTTGTTTGTTTCTGCTCTTATTCCCCTTGTCTGTCTCTATTCATTCTGTTTTCTTCATGCCTTCCTTCCTTCCTATGGTTGTTTGAATTTCAGGAATTCCTTGGGGTGATTAATAATAACTCCCCAATGGAAATAGCATCATCATCGAGGCCCGTGTCCGTGAGCTTGCAAGAGATCAAGCCTACATGTGGAACCACAACAACAAGCAGGCCGCATAAGGATCAAGCCCTGAACTGCCCGAGGTGCAGTTCAAGCAACACCAAGTTCTGCTACTACAACAACTACAGCCTCTCTCAGCCCAGGTACTTCTGCAAGACCTGTCGGAGGTACTGGACTGAGGGTGGGTCCCTCAGGAATGTCCCTGTGGGTGGTGGCTCCAGGAAGAACAAGAGACCCTCTTCGTCATTTTCTTCTTCGCCATCATCGAAGATCATCAAGCTTCCTGATCTGGTGGTGGGCCCGTCAAGTCTTCCTCAAAACCCTAAGACCCATGAAGCCCAACGAGACCTAAACTTAACATACCCACCTGATACTACTCCTACTACTGATCAACAAAATCCCAAGAGTAGCAGTGGAATTATTGCTTCTTCTTCAATGGGATTGAGCTTAAGCTCCTTCATGCCGCACATGCCTGTAGCATCTGACTCAAGCTCCAATTTTTATGCGGCCGGTGGCTTGAATTTCCAGCATCTCCTTGGTCTCAAACCGACGACATCCTCATTCGGTAGTTTTTCTGGACATGGGTTTGAGAGTGGTGGCTTTCTTGGGAGCCTCCAAGGGTTGCAAGAGAGCGGCAATGGTGACGACAGTAATGACGGTGCGAAGCTGTTTTTTCCTGCGGAGGATGGTTTGAAGCATCAAGTGACCAGTACTCCTAGTGTTGATGGTCAGTTTGGTCTTCAAAGTAGAGGACAAGGAGATCATTCAAATGGGTATTGGAATGGAGTGCTGGGCACTGGAGGATCATGGTGATTGATTGAAAAAGATTGGTATTCGATCATCATCACACGCTTCAAGGGTTTTGATTTTTTTTTTCTTTAACCTTTTATTTCTTCTCTTCTTGGGATTGGATCGACTTGGTTGGGCTGGGGCGTTTGATGGGAACTAACAATCAGGGTTACATGGGATTTTCAACCCTTTTCCTTTCTTTCTTTTTGCCTATTATTTTCTCTCTCCCCTTTTGTCTTTGAAGCTCATTTTGGGGTTGGCTTCAGAAGCTAGTCTGGGAATACTGTATTAGGTGTTCTCAAGCGTGGAATAGAGAGTTAGAGATTTAAGCTTAAACGAAGTCAGATGGGTCTCGTCTACTCAGTTTGTACAGTTTCAAGATGTCTGAATGGTTGATTGCTAATTATCTGTACGAGCATGTTCACTGTTGTTTGTGTTCTTTTTACCCCCCTGAGCATGAATGAGTTGGAATGATGGCAGACAACCCCCCTCTCTCTCTCTCTCTCTCTCTCTCTCTCTCCTGTTTTCTTTGAAGATGAGTCAGAGAAGGGTGGGTCTTATCAGCAACGTCTGGGTCTCGGAGAGATTCTTTTTCTTTTTTTCCCCTCCATGAAAGCTGCTGCTTCATGCAACAAAGCGGGGGATCTGATCTGAAGACAGATTAATTACTAGAAAGAAGGGAAAGGACCAGCTAGGGTTGGTACGACCCATCACCTTTTGCCTCACATGGCATGGCATGGCATGCTACTTTGGAGTCATGATGATGGCCGTGATGATGGCCGTGGTGCAGGCACCTTTTGACGGTTAGATTACTCCGGTCATCAGAAGAGCAAAGTAGATATAGAGTCAAACAAATCTGAAACGCCTTTGCTATAAAGTGATCCCTACACCCTTTATCCAGCATTCCGTGAAAAAGTTTGTAGTTGTTAATGCATTAATCCCTTGCCGTCATGCATAATCAACATCTCGAAAATCGGAAGCTGTATATCAAGTATGTTTATCACTGTGCTGTGCTGCAGAAACTCGTTAAGATATTGCTGTGGATATACGACACGAGTAAATATCCAGTTTTGTACACGCCTTTTGAGATGATTCCAGTGAATTTGATACTGTGCAGAAGATATTTGAATCTTTTCCTCCGAGAATTTTTACTAATTCACCCATCTCCTCCCACCACCATTCCATTCCTCGTTGCAGTCAGTCAGTCCCAACGCGGCCGGATACACGTTGATGGCAACGCGATCCATTCCCATGAAAAATCATTGCTCATTGCAAAGCCCAATGAATATATTCCGAGCTGCTTTTGCTCATTCCACGACAAAAGCAGGTTGCGAGATTTCACCGCCCTCTTCTCTCTCTCTAACATGAGCAGGGGCCCCGCCAAAACATTCCCCTCGGTAAGTGCACAGCCGCGGGGGCACATTAAACTCATTCTCTCGGCAAACTCCCTTCATCCAAACGTGCATTTTGCATCCCATGCTTTGATATCCGACTGTAGCTGTGAACACGGTCGAAACGGAACGAAGGAGCGCCGGACCAGTCGAGAGAGGGACGGATGAATGAAGGGTTTGGTCGGGCCGACGCGATCCCAATCCGGAACCTCAAGTTGCCAACGCACGTTGGCCGGTGCTCGTGTTTGAGCCGTGTAGGGGAAAAAGCATCCTTTATGATTGATCATCACTAGCGGTATTATCATATGAGGAAAGCGGTCAATGGAATCGGGCGCCACCACCACCACCCCCGATATTTCCATGAAAAAGGGTCACTTTCTTGCCAAACTGGGGGCCATCTATCTTGCCTTAACTTCCCCTTCAATCTTTCTCTTTGTTCCTCTAAATTTGTCATTGCAATGGGCAGGACTTTCAAACATCCCTTGGCCCCTCGTACGTTTGGTGATAATTACTAAATGGGGATGATAGAAATAACCCGTTAACTCTTGTTGCGCAGCGTCGTCCCGATAGCATCATTGCCATTGCTCTTCGAAGATCGATGGTCGCGTCGATCCGAAGCACAACCTTATGTTCATCTAGATCATTGCGCTTAGCGGAATCCGGGATTGAGGGTTCTCTTTAATGTGATAGCGTGAGTTGAGAGAAATAAGCTTTTATTGGCAGCTGGTTTTGACAAAAGCTTAAGAGAGATTCATCAGAAAAAGATAGGCTTATTAGGTACCAAGGTATGCAGAATGTCATCTTCAGTTCTTGACTTCTCGGCATCATTCCTACTCATTCCGATCTAAGATCATTTGCTTCGAGGATGGAGAAGGCGCTCAAAAGGTTGAAATGAAAACACTTTTGAAGGGGACCGTTAAAAAGCAAAGGCTCTTGTCGTCGAACTGCCGTCAAGATTTACGATCTTTAGATAGAGTAATTAAGTCCGGAAAACGTGTTGGAAAAGTGCAATCATGCATTTCCTTTAACTCTTCACTTTCAACTATTGTTGACATAGTACAATCTTCGGAACGATGCATGTAAGTAAGTTTTAAAGTGTAATTATTTAATATATGGAGTCATTCAAATTCAACGGAATTAATAAAATTTTCGATCACAATAATTGAATAAATTTCAGGATCTAATTATACTATTTGAAAATTCTGAGAATTTACACTTTCTTTTTGGTATGTTTTAAGACTTGCCCCGCGTTTCTCTCGAAACATATGACAATCATGGTCGGTACACCACGTTATCTTGACAAATCAACGAATCAAAAATTCACTCGACTAAATTGTCCGATAGAGCAGACAACAACTCACCATAATCATTACGGTTTTGACTTCTCCGAGCCACTCGTAGAAAAATCAACAACCAGCTATCCACCTCTTGACTATTCCACTAGAATTCGACCGGATTTCCCCTTAAAACCGTCTTAACGATAGACTACGGCCCGCGGGGACCTTATTGGTCAACATTGAGAGCACGAGGACCGAATCGAAAAGAAACTAAAAGTGGAGGGACTCGATGCGCGAATTCACGGAAAGAAACCGAGCTACGGCGGGCTTAGTCATGTTCGCGTAACCAAACAGGGCTAATATCATCTCATCCCTCCATTTTTTCTGCAGCAGTCTTGTCCGCCTCCTCGCTGTCATCGCAATTACGGCCCAACATGGCTGCGCGTATGCTGGCGCCGCTCCCCGCCACCGTCTCCCCGCCGTCGCCGCCGCCACCGCCGCTCGGCCGCGGCTCCGACGACGCCGGCCCTCGCAAGACAGCCGCCATTCCCTTCCCGAAGGCTCGACGAGCGCACGGACCTGCGCAAGCTGCTCAGCTTTCGCGCGGGACTCGCTTGACCCTCCTTGACGGGCCTGTCGATTCCTACGCCTACGCCTCGGTTCTTGAACCTTGCGAGTGCCCGAATCTTGGGAGGCAAGTGCACGGGCACGCCCTCAAATGTGGGTTTCGCGGGCATGAGTTCGTGGAGACCAAGTTGCTCCAGATGTACGGTAAGTGCCGTCGTTTGGGAGACGCGTTTAGGGTGTTCGATGAAATGCCTCAGAGGAACTTGTACTCTTGGGCGGGCATTATAGGTGCTTGTTTGGATCATGGGTTTTTCGAGGAGGGTCTCTTGTTATTTCGGGAACTACAGCTCGGGGACGTTGAGCTGGAGTTTTTCTTGTTCCCGATCGCGATGAAGATGTGTAGCGGTCTTGATGCGGTAGAATTGGGTAGACAAATGCACGGGATGGTGATCAAGTACCAACATCTGTCCAATATTTACGTGTGCAATGCTCTTATAGATATGTACGGCAAGTGTGGAAGCTTAGAAGACGCGAAGAGAGTTTTGGAGAGTATGCCTCAGAGGGATCACGTCTCGTGGAATTCCGTCATTACAGCTTGTATTGCCAATGGCATGGTCTATGAGGCATTAGAGTATTTGGAGAATATGCTTTGTTCAGATGGTTTGGTGCCGAATCTTGTTTCGTGGAGTGCTATCATCGGAGGATTCTCGCAGAATGGTTATGATGAGGAAGCCATTGACCTGCTAGCAAGAATGATTATAGAAGGGTTTGAACCGAATGCACGGACTCTGGCCAGTGTTCTTCCATCTTGCGCCAGACTACAAGAGCTAAAGCTTGGGAAAGAAATTCACGGCTACATAACAAGACATAAGTTCATGTCTAACTCTTATGTTGTGAATGGTTTAGTAGATGTGTACAGAAGATGCAGGGACATGACAAGTGCCAAAAACATGTTTGAAAATTTTTCTGTCCAAAATGAAGTAGCTTACAACACCATGATGGTTGGGTATTTGGAGAATGGTGAAATATCGAAAGCCAGGGCACTGTTTAACAGAATGGAACAGCGAGGTGTCAAGAAGAGTACTATCTCATGGAATTCACTCATTTCGGGATATGTTGACAATTCCCTGAATCATGCAGCTCTGGAACTGTACGTTTCTATGCTATTCGAAGAAGGGGTTCAACCCGACTCTTTTACTTTGGGAAGTGTTGTAACTGCTTGTGCTAATATGGCTTCTTTGAGACAAGGAAAGGAGATACATTCCCATGCGATTGTTCTAGGCTTGCATTCCAGTCCCTTTGTAGGTGGGGCCTTGGTGGAGATGTACAGCAAGTGTCGTGACATGGTAGCGGCACAGTTGGCATTCAATCAAGTGGCTGAACGAGACACGACAACATGGAATGCTCTAATATCAGGCTATTCCCACTGCAATGAGATTGAAAATATTCATAGACTTCTCAAAAGGATGAAGCAGGATGATTTCGAGCCAAACATCTATACCTGGAACAGTATTATTGCTGGTTATGTGGAGAACGGCCATCATGATTCGGCTATGATCTTGTTCTCTGATATGCAGAGTTCAAGTTTGAGGCCTGATGCCTACACAATTGGGATGATCCTAACAGCATCCTCTAGATTGGGAACGATGGACCGAGGCAAGCAGTGCCATGCCTACTCAATCAGGTTTGAGTATGAATCTGATGTCTACATTGGAGCTTCCCTAGTCGACATGTACGCTAAATCTGGCAGCATCGTGCATGCGGTGCGGGCTTATGACAAAATTGCAAATCCTAACCTGGTGGCCCACAACGCCATGCTGACTGCATATGCAATGCATGGTCTTGGAGAAGAGGGAATTTCTCTGTTCCATCGACTACTAGTGGAGGGATGCAAACCGGATCATGTAACTTTCTTATCAGTTCTGTCATGTTGTGTCCATGCTGGAACGGTTGAAACTGGTTGTCATTTCTTTGACTTAATGGCACGTTACAATGTGAAGCCCGCGCTGAAGCATTACACTTGTATGGTTGACCTACTAAGCCGTGCTGGGCAGCTGGCTGAAGCTTATGAAGTTATAGTGAAGATGCCGGTGGAACCGGATGCAGTGGTGTGGAATGCATTGCTTGGTGGCTGTGTTATCTGCTGTAATGTGGGTGTAGGAGAGATTGCAGCCCAGAAGCTTTTAGAGTTGGAACCAGACAATGCTGGTAACTACACCCTGTTAGCGAATTTATATGCCCATGCAGGCAGATGGTCCGATCTGGCAAGAATGAGAACGATGATGAAAGATCGGGGAATGCAGAAGAGACCAGGCTGTAGTTGGATAGAGGACAAAGACCAAGTTCATGTTTTTCTTGCCTGTGACATGTCTCATGATAGAACATATGAGATATATGATGCTCTTGATACTTTATCAATACACATGAAAAAGGATTTTGGAATTTGTCTATAATTCAGGTCTCATGACTAGCAACTGCTCCAAGTCCATTTGTACAGAAATGACTTAATAGTCGAAAAGGTTCATCTCTGTAACTAGCATCTTCTAGTAACAAGTGGGCAAAAAGGGGGCTGATTTTTGTACCCCCAAAGACCATGGCTCAGTACATGCCGATTGATTCAAGAACCCGACGAGCTTGAATGTGCAGAGCTGTCAATCTCTGGTCTGGATCAAGAGTTGAGCCAAATTGACTAGCTGCCCATATCAAGGATGCAGATTTCTCCCCCAGAAGCTGCCTTATATCTTCGTGAATGGTTGCCATGGGAGACTTGTCCCTCCCGTTTACATGCCCAATGAGCAGCAGCAAGAATTCCCCGCACTTCAACCTGATCAGAGAGCAAAGTTTCTCTTTTAATGAACTTCTTGACATGATAGCAAGAATTGTCAGAAAAAAGGCTTTGATTTGGGCTTAAGAGCTGCCTGAGGTTCTCGTCAATTTGTTTGTCCCTTATGAGCTCTGCAACTTCCTCGATTCCTCGGCATGATTCAAAGTCCTGTAGCAAAAGATTCAAATTCTTCAACTACACGTCTTTCCACAAATCCCGGATGGCTCAATCTCTTTGAGCCTTTGTATTGTTTACGTCGGTCTCAACCACTAAAGCATGACACAACATATGCTTGCAACAGAGGAATGGCGCCTGGAAAAAAGGGGAAGCAGCCTAAGCAAATGCTTGCAACTATTACACAAGATTGTGCCATTCTTTAACTACATCGGCAATTTAAGAATCACAAGTGCCTGTCTGATGAAAAAACTTTTGAGATTTTGGTCATAAATTGAACATCATCTACGTCATCTAATGCTATGCAACTACAACAAACTGAACCAATCACAAAGGCTATATTATAAACACTATAAGCACAATACGGACAAAACCTCCTTAGGTTGATGAATTTAACATTATAGAAATCTGATCAAGTAACTCGGCATTTGTCCATATTGAAGTAAGAAAGGAGAGATGATACCAGCTGATTGGCTGACGAATCCAACATGATAGAAATCAGAGCATCCAAGCAAGCACCTTGCTCCAGCACTCCCCGAGTGGAAAGTATGTTCATCAAAACCTGTCCATTACCAAATGTGACTTAATCCAGCAGTTAAGAGACACAAACTCAGATTTATCAGTAAACAGTAGGCTCTCAAACTCAACAGAAAACTAGTTCATTTATTCCACTCAAAAATGGAATGAGATATATAATTTGGAACGTGGAGGTAAACAAGGAACAGATCCAAAGATCTTTAACAGAAGCCATCATTTGATGGCAAAGATCTTTACAGAAGCCATCATCTGATAGGAAATAATCATTACACTTCACTCGGTGCCTTTACTTTACAGCTCATCAAACTGAAGTGCAATGTTGTTCAAAAAAAAAAAAAAAAAACTGAAGTGCAATGAAACCTCCCACTTACTTGAACCCTTCCAATTCTCCTCATCCTCAAAGCAAAAATCATTTTCGCATTTCAAGCGACAAGTTGTCATATTAAGCAACGTGTAATTTTATCATATTGAGGTCATACAATTACTGTCTAAAGATCCATACCAAGAGTCCAGCACAAATTTATGTCTATCAATAACGCATATGAACTGGGCCTATACGTACAGGAATAGCCTTGTGCTGATGCGCCAAGATGGTGCTCTCTGTGTGAAGAAGACAGCAACCTTCTAAAACTCGAAGTGCCAATGCAGCTTCAGCATCTGTCGATGGACTAGTTATCTTCAGAGGCTCAACGGCGAAAATATGATCCAAACTTGCCACATTGCCTTCCTCTGCATCTTTTAATGAATGTTGAAACAAAACTGGAACCACTGCAAGTTTTCAGACAGACAAACATGAGTAAAACCAACCTAGAAAAAGTCATATGAAGAAAGTCATTGTTCATCTACAGCTCTTGCAATAGACTACTTTTGACTCCAGAACATGTGCTCATTTTACTAAAACGTGATTGGCCTGCTTTGCTAAGTGGCGTAACAGATCCGTAATGTGCCTCATCTTTCATGGCCATTGATTAACTCCATCGAGTCTGGTGTTGTCAATTTGTCGATTTATGTTCTTCGAGCATACAATTTGATCTGGCACAGAAGAACTTGCCTAAACGCTCATCTACCAACTCCGAGTTCAGCTCAAATATCAAATCAAGCACATAGATTAAAACACAAAACATCGAAATTTGCAATACTATGTCCCCTGCCATCTCGATCAAACATATATGATCAAAATCCACTAACTATTTCATCCTTTCTCGAGCCAAGAAGCAGAATTTTAAGCCTCCACTCATTGAGGAATTCCACCAGCAACCAACTCCTAAACGCCACACACACGGAAACACACAAAATTGAGAGGGGAACGTCGGAGCTCGGGCATGCACAGGCCCTGAGATTTCGAACGATCGACATTGTCCCCTCGGTTAACCAAAGACAATTCGAATTTGCCTCATCATTCGACTCTTCTCCTTTCCATCGAGGAGCAACCAAATCCGAAATCCAAACTCCAGATAGAACCAGCAATCGGGGAGCGCGACGAGAAGCGAGAAGAACCTTGGAGCTCGCGGACGGACTGGCTGAGAGCGAACAGCTCGATGGTGGTGTCGGACTCGGAGACGGATCGGAGGAACTTGAGGAGGCTCCGGAGGCCGCGCACGCGGAGGAAGGAGAACTCGGCGCGGGCGTCCCTGAGGCCGGTCCGGAGGGCGAGGGTCACCTCCCGGTACACCCGCTGCTTCGTGAGCAAGCCGACGAGCTCCTCCACCACCGCGAGCGGCGAGTCCCGCTCGGGCTCAGGGGAGGCGCCGCCGGCGCCGGCGTCGGAGTCGGCTTCGGCGCCGGGGCCGGGGCCGCCGCTCTTCTTCAAGGCGTCGCTCCACAGAGGTTTCTTCAGGTACATCGCTCCCTCGAGTCGCAATCCGAGCCGTCCGCTTCTGTTCTGTGACAGTGCGAGAGAGGCGATCGCGACGGCGAGTCGTTTCGGGAAATGAAAAGAAAATCGTTAGGGAAGACGATGACCCGGCACGTGCCGCCCCTCGTCTCGTTAATTTGTCGTTTGATACGGGGCCAAATTAGAATTTTCCAGTCAATAAACGCAATTTCAGATTGGTCTCGATTTCCTTCGATTTTCTCATTTTTGCCCTTCTCGCTGAATTTTGAATTCCTAATCTCGGCCGAGCCTTTTCATCGGGTGTACCTCCCCGGGAATGGGCCGGGCCCGGCATCGCGCCCTCCAAGGTGGCCCCCCTTAACCCGTAAGGGTTTTGGACGGGGGTGACCAATGGGGCCGGAATCTTTTTCGAGGTCCGGATCCTGGTCTCTATTCAGTCTTTCCTGTATATCAAAGCCTTTTAAAATCTTGCTTAGGACCACCTTTTACATAGTAAATCGAAGTTGATTTTATCAAAAAATGGCATTGCTATCTATCATTATCCGATATTCAAAATTATCCCTCTCCTTTTTTTATTTTTCTTTTTTGTTGTTGTTGGCCAAACGTCTCCATAAATCCGTTTGCCATACCCTTTATATTGACGATCAGGTTCTGCTTACGTGGATCGTCTGATTGCTAACATATACCATCCGAGTATTAACACCTCATAGGTGTCGAATCATCAACCAAAAAAAAAAAAAAAAAAAAAGAGATTAATCCAAACCCTTCTCACCATCGGCCTTCGCCTTGCCTGCCTGCCCTTCAACTTTAACCACCTCGCCAATGTCGACAGCACTGCTCACTGCCGCCCAACTTGGATCTGATGATCATGGTCGCGAGTTCAGACTTTAGCAACCATGGGTGCTGCAAGCTTAATCGAGCGAACATAGACGCCATGACCTTAAGTTCGAGCAACCATGGATAATTTTGTCAAAGGTGCAAACACTCACGTGTGATTTTGCACAATCTTTTTATGCAGTCTGATCCTCTTGCTTAAGAAAAGTAGCAGGCTCCTCCAACGATATCATTCCGGATGAACATTTAACGAGGAAGAGCAGGAGTATTGTTTTTAGTAAAAGGCTTTTAGCCAAACCATTCTCCTTCAGACTCTAAAAGCCAGAATGAAACGCAGTCCATCAGAACTACAGACGCAGTTGCAGCTAGCTGGAGAAATGCACAAACAGTAAGTGCTCAATTGAGTTTAAAGCAGCAAGCACCACATCCATCGCATCCCCGACCTGAACCGTATAAGCCATTTCTCAACCGAGAGTATTCGAGTAGTGATTACTAATATTCGTATTCTATGTCCATTCACAATTCACTGTCAGACTCTGGAATTTTGCTGGACAACTTACTAAAACGTCTCTTCAAGACAGCAACCACACAGTATATATAGACAGCAATTACTAGCCTTTGATGCCACAGAAATTCCCAGAATCACAAGACAGTCAACAAGTTTCATGGAAAAACAGGGTGATGATCATTTCGAGAAGTGTCCACAATCCACACAGCATATGGAAGGAATCGACAGTGAGAAACAATGACATTTCCAATTGGGAGAGCATCTATGTACAACACGAACATTAACAACATTGAACAGATCAAATTAGGACGGAACAAGTGGAAAGCAGGCCCATAAACGTTGTGGAGTGCTACCAGTTTTCCTTGGCAATCTTTGCTTTCTCGAGTATGAATTTCCCTTCTTTGTACTTTTGCGAAACTTCATAAGCTCGCTCATATTTCCATCCCAACAACTCATGGCAGTCGGCACAAGAGATATCGGCAACGGTGTGAAGACCAGTTAGGAGATGCCTATCCTCTTTGCGCCCAACAACAACATTCATGGCATGAGAAAACAGAAAAGCTCGGCCATTTCTTCCCTAGGGACATGATTACGAAAACAAAATCATCCTGAAAGTTTTTGTTGCAGTCAAACCAATCAAGGCCACAGAAATTCAAGAAGAACAACAACATAGTTGGTCATGAATCTGCCAGAACTACCCGAGTACAATCTATGTATAATTCTTAAGGTAGTCATCAAAGGATATAACAGTGAATTTGAAACTCATTGTTCATATGCACAACCGATTATAACATATTAGCACAAAAGGTTCGTCTCGCTGCTTTTAAGGTTTTAATTTTTATCACGAAGAACTAAACCAGAGATTTTACAATCACCGTCCTTTGAGTTCAAGACTGCATTTCGAATTCAAATGACCATCCTCCCTCCTGAATCAAAATTGCCATCCAGTGAACCAGTGAGAAAGGACTCTATGGCCTCAATCCTTGTAATTCGAAAGCAACATAAACATACGGATTGCAGAACCTACTGCAACCTCCATTCACATAAAACAACAATCCAAACGATCGGCACTCCATTTTCTTGGAAAAGAAAATCTGAAGGAGGCCTCACCTGGAAAGTCTTAGATATGATATCGTCGTGCATCGCAACATGATTACGGCACTTGTAGCAGCTATATATCCGAGGCCCCATGATTTCCGCCATCGAAACCCACTATTGAAGCTCCAACAACCCAACTGCTCGAGCAAAAACAAACAAGAACCGAGCTCAGGAAAGGAAACGAATCGCAGCAAACCGGAAAGCAAACAAAACAATGCGATTCACAAGAACCCAACTCGGAAAACCAACCCAAAATCAATCCCTCACATTGAAACCGACCCAGAAAAGGGAAAACCAAAAAAACCCAGCAATATGACTCGACAACCTGAGCAGCAAAACGATGAGCACGAACAGGGCGTGGCTTTAGCGTGCAAGTTTCCGCCGAAGCGGATTTATGCTCGAGCGGAGATTCGTATTATTATATCATCGACGGAGACGGAATTTATATTAAAAAGCCAAAAACACCCATCAAAATGAGCCGGGTACGCGACCATCATCACCAACCCATCCAAGAGCCCAGACCAAAAAAAAAAAAAAAAAAAAAAAACACACCACCGAAAGCCAGAGTCCGCTAAAAAGCAAAGCATCGGGGCTTGATTTCGAATCCCATCGAAACCCTAATCGTGGGAACGCCCATTGGGGCGATCCGGGGGACCGAGATCATTCGTTGCTTGGGCTTCACAACGACGCCCGATTGCTTCGCGGAGAAGCACTAATCGCAGGGAGGATCGGAATCGCGCGTGAATAAAGGCGTTCGGAACGAACCGGTGAATATCCTCCGCACCGAAATATGCTGCAAGCAAGCTAGAGAGAGAGAGAGAGAGAGAGAGAGAGAGAGAGAGGACTGACCCGTGCAGAACGATGAAGAAACGAGGAGCATGGCTTCTTTCCCCGCTATAGAGAAAGACACAGAATCAGCTTGTCAGTCAGTGGAGGAATTTCTGCAATTTTTTAAGTTGACGCGATTGCCGAGCCGGGGAAATGGAGTGGGCCCGGCGGGGCCCCACGCGCCGCGTTAGGAGAGGAAACGCCACGCGCGCCCGGGCCCGTGGGCCGGAGGAAGCGGGATCCGGCTCTCCTCGGGCCGCCCCATTTGATTGGGCCCGAGAGAGATTGATGAGTGTGGGCCTGAGCCCCCTCCGTTTCTGCCCTTCAGATTTGGGAAGAGCCGCTGTCGTGTTGAACAAGTGCAAAGATAGGTTAAAGAATCATTTCACTGTACTTACTCATAACCTAAAGCAGCGTGCCGGACTCCCGTTGGTCGTTGAATCCAATCCACTTTCGGTTTGGGGCTGTACCTAAAAAATCAAGCGACGGTGACTAAAATTGTCTACGCGTTACTTAAAAATTATTAAGGTAATATCTCCGACTCAAAACTTTTCAACATAAGTTTTAGAACTAATTTACAATTTCAATACAAGTTGAGGGCAGAATTGAATCAATTGAAATATTCGCGGGTTTGGGACTTAATTGAATAAAACGATAAGTTCTGAATCCATTATATTAAATACATAAAGGTTGGGACTGGTGGTGCACTTTTCCCATGTCAAAGTATACGAAGCTAACCACTCATTAAGAAAACTATATCCAATCACTTCGAAGGAAAAACCTAAGAGAAAGACTTATGTTAAGTAGTCTAAATAAACCCTATGTCATTCGCACCTCAAATATTCTCGACCGGATCTTTATAAAATGTTATGGAAGCGGGTCACAATTAGGCTGGTACATTAAAAAAAAAAAAAAAGTTATGTCACAATTAAGTAATAACATCACATATCAAAGAGCAAAATAGATTCCTGTCTGATATACTTAGACAATCTATGTATACATCTAAATAAGTAGTTGATTCGAGATTTTATGTTAAACGAAAGAAAAAGAAGTGGAGAACTCCATCTGCTCATAGTCAACTCGCGCATGAGGTTGATAAATGAATAGAAACTCCAACAAAAGATATGATGATATAAAAATAGTCATTTGAAAACATTAGACATCCCTGTACCACATTTTCTTTTTTCTTTTTTTAAACATACATACATACATATACAAATATAAAAATATATATCTGCCGGCTGGCTATTATTTTGCTCAATTGAATACACATTTTCTCTCTAATTTCCAACAGCCCACAGGAGGAGTTTGGGAAGAATCTCTGAAGAAAGATGCTTTAATAAGCTGTTCATCTTATAGACGAAATTTAATCCCAGTTTCTGATGAAAACTTGAAGATGTGTAGAGAGTAAAATGCATCGGCATCATCAAGCCCCAATTCATACAGCCACAAGCAGATGCTGCCGAAACGGCAGGAAGGGAAACGGGAAAACACAGTAACACTGGATCCAATTCACTGCTCACAGTAACATAACGTGAATGAATTGATATCTAGTGAAACCAGCATGTGCATCCAGTGAGAACTTATCTCGGGTGATTGCCGGCGGCATTCTGCTTCCACAGAGGGCGGTGGGGCGGCAAAAAAGATGCCCTGGACGGTGACCGAGAAAGTGACAGATGAGCCGGACCAGTACCCTGCCGTGTCCGACTTCTCCAGCTTTTCTTCTAATAGAAGCTCCAGACATGTTAGGGCTTCGAGGGTGGTGCGGAGGAGAAGCATACAAGAGTGATATTGATTCGGCTCGCCTTCAGCCGGTGGAAAGACGGCCATGGACAACGACCACCGAGGAATCGACAGATGAGCCGGATCAGTACCACGCGTGTCTACTTCTCCAGCTTTCCTTCTTCTTTTTTTCTCCTGGTTTTTCCAAACTTGTTAGGGTTTCCTCCATGGATGGAGAGCTTGGAGCATGCTGTCCTCTCTCTATATATGCGTGTGCGGAGAGAAGATGAAGCACAGGGTTTCGTAAGCAAAAAGAGCACGAGAGAGGACGTGGCCATCATTGCAGCTAACGTATATAATACAGGATGGAGCTTTTCTAAGCATGGTATCGGGATTTTAGGAATTCCACTTCGTTGAACCCTTTTACTGTTTATCTTCTCGATTTTTTTAAAGAAGCATTAGGCAAATGCACTGCATCGGGGGAGTACTTTTTTTTTTTTTTTTAATTGCCAACGCACGTGAAACAGTACGGATTTGAATGTGCCAGATAATTGATATGTATGACAAAGTTGAGAAAGATAACGCGTATAATATACACAGAGTTATCCAGCCGAACCAATCACGTTATGAAAAAAAAGTACTAGAAGGGATCGCAGAAAAAAGCTAAATTTTCTATATGGAACACCTTTTTAGCTAATATAGATTATTTTGGCATTATTATTTTTGTTTTAAAAAAGTGTTTTTGGTAAGATGTTTATATCATAAGATGGTAGGATAATCGCATGAATTCTCTTGTTGTGTTCTTATATTAGATAGTGAACCAATAAACCATATTGAAGTTTTAACTTTGTCTATTAGAATATGCGAAATTTTAATTATTCAAGACATTCGATAATCATGGTAACTATTTATATTCATATTGTGTTAGACAATAATAAAGTAAGATAAGTTACATATGTGTTGATTAAGTGAATTAAATTAATTTACAAAATGACTATAGGTGAAGTTCATTTTGAAGCGGACCACTAGGTAAGTTAAATTTGCAAATATATGATCACATAAAAAATTTCCCATGAACCCATTTAAAGATGAACTAATCTTTTAGAGGAGATTGATAGTTTTTCTACTCATAAGGAACTCAATGGTTTATCAGCAATTCAATCAAGAAAAAATAAGATAGAGATTACCGGTATTGTTTGTATCATTTATCATAGTATTCCAATATCTCATCCTCAATTTGATTTTTATATAATAAATACATGCAGAAAATAAATTAATTGTTTAAAGCTGGCTTTAAAAGGATTCCAACAAAATAAAACTAAATAAAAAATCAATACAAATGCATGAAAGATACATCAATAAATTGTTTTGAAAATATAAAAGAGCAAAAGTACAATTGGATTCTTAAAAGATAAGTTGAAAAATTACAAAATACAATCTTCGATTAGATTTATAATACAATAAGGCTGCGTTTAACAGTTATGATAAAATTTAGCATATCCTGTATTTGGTGCTTGCTCAAGACAGGATAAATGGGGATACAAGGGGGATATAGACATGACAAAATTTTTCCCATGGGGGAGGTAAGATAAATGTGAATAGGATTTCTAGCATTCATAATAGAAAAGTTATTTTTATCGAATAACAAACTTTTTAAATTCACAAAATTGGAATTATATCTTAATATAAATAATATTTGAATTATAATGTAAGAAATTTAGAATAATAAAAAAAAAAAGCTATTTTAATTTAATATTATTTTTATTTATATATTCGAATTATTATATTTTATAAAATAATTTCATATATAAATTTATATAAATTTATATTTATTATATATTTTAGGTATTTTAGTATTTTAGGTATATTAGTACAATTTAATATTCAATAAATTTTTATTCGAGAACGATGGGAAGGGAAAAAAAATAAAAAATAAAAAAATTAATAAAAGAGAGGAAAATAAAATAAAAATAAAAATAAAAATAAAGTGAGTAAGAGTGATGGGAGAGATAGTTATTTCTCTCGAATGAATTTTTTTAAATTAACAAAATTAAAATTATATCTCAATATAAAGAATATTTGAATTCTAATATAAGAAATTCAAAATAAAAAAATAATAATATAATTATTTTAATTTACTCTTATTTTGTATTTTTATATATTCAAATTTAATTATTTTTTATAAAAAAATTCAATATATAAATATAAATATATATTTGTTATATATTTTACATATTTTACATATTTTAGTATTTGGATTATATTAGTACAGTCTACTATTTAATAAAATTTTATTAGAGAATGATGGCAGCGGAAAAAATAAAAAAGAAATTAATTAATAAAAGAGGGGAAAATAAAACAAAGTAAGCAAGAGTGTCGCGATAGATTTTTCCATTTCCGTTTATAAAATTTTTGGTTCATTTTCGCTAATGTGTCGTTTATACCAAATAATGTACATGGTATAATGTAAATATATCCGACTTTATTATTATAATTACCAAATAGTGGATATGATATATTAAAATCCCCTAAATTTTATATCATATCCTATCTAATCTTATCCTAATTAGAAATCTGGACGAGCAAACGTAGCCTAAAAGAAAAAGGAAAAATAAATCAGATAAAACCCTATGTTTGTGGGAGAAAAAAAGGAATCGCAACATTTTCAGGAAAGATAAAACTATTTGGTGGAAGAACGATACTTTCTCCCAATACACCCCCACATTAGTGCTTTTAAACGATATGATATTTTGCTCTTTTAAGTGAAATCTTGTTAATCACTAAGGTTGCCTTGGTGATCACCCTTCCCACATGAAAAGGAGGTGAGGAGTTCGCTTTTTCACATTATCAAGGGATCGGATTTGGAAGTGGGGACATTTAGTTTCGAGTGTAGGGTTGCAAAAAAGTATGGTAAAAGTTTGAAAATGAGTTGAGAATTAGAATAGAATAGACAAAAAAAGAAGTGAAATTTTGTTTTTATTATAGATATAACTTGGATTTATCAATGCAAATGGATCTTCAAATTGGCAACATAGGGGAATTCCTCATGAAGTAGTGTTGATTGTGAGTAATTACGCTAGTCATTCTAATTAAGCAGGCTACAAAAACGACTTTAAGCAACTATATAATTGCAAAAATAATAAAATTTACTGCTTAAAATAAACAAGTTTTTATTACCAAAAACAGTTTCTATCTAAGTATGTTTCGTTCATTGATTTTTGTAAGCAATACAAGTGGTCGTATTTAGGAAAATGTTTTTCAAATCATTTATTATTTACGAAACAAATGGAACCTAGGTATCTTTTGCTAATACAAGTTGCAACTACTATCAATTTAAACAATATTTATAATATGTGTTATTTTGGAAATTTTTCAATGATACTAGTCGTAAAGGCTCATCTTTGATATGAATTTAGGCAACTTTTTTTTTCCAAGTTGCAAAAAGTATATTAGCTCCAATAAATGAAATGATGGAAATACGATATAATTATTTTGAACAAGATTCAAATATAATATATTATAAGTAGCGAGATTTGACAAAAAAGATTATATGCAGTCTAGTGGTACGTAATTACATGTCCCCAATTCAAATCTCCCAAATGGTTCATCCTCTATTTTGTTTAGTTTGATGGTTTTAGGCAATGTTATTTCGGAATTGTTGCATTAAGTTATGGTAACACGGATGGAAAGTGTTCCTTACTAAAGTTTTGAGTGAATTGCGTGAGGCTAGTTATGTAGTATTTGTGCAAGTCCTTCGTCAATAGATTGACACATAGCAATCCACCTTTCGACCAAACCTAACTTGCTCTACCTCTCTCATTTCCTATGTTTTTGAGTAGTCACCATCTAAGTAGTGTTGACACTCTTTGAGAACTTTTGCGTTGTGTCAATTGCACTCTCCGATACTTGGTCAACAAGTGTTGGATTTTTTGACACCTAGTCAACTCTTCCGACACTCTTTGATATGTAAGTTTTGAAATTCTGACATGTAAGTTTTGAAATTCGACATGTGATTTAACTTGTACGGAATCAATTTTAAAAATTTTCAATAAATAATGGGTCAAAAAGTAAATATGTATTTGACAAAAACATGTAAATATATAAAAATATAAAATATAAAAATAATAATAAAAGTGGAAAGAAAAAAACTTAATATTCTCTTTCTTCTAACTCTCACTTCTCATGACGCACAATTCACCTCCCAAATTTATTTTTTTCTCTTCTCTTCTAACATGTGAGTCCCAGAATGTGGATTATTTTTTTCTTTTCTTTAAGTTATATGGATTATTGGAATTGAGTTAAATTTGTCAAATTAAAACAATGAATGACATTAATAAATGATGAATTAACTTTTTTAGCGTAAATTCATTATAGGCTCTTTTATTATTATTTATTTGTGAATTTGAATCAAATTAATTTGATTAAAATAATCACAAAAATGATAACTTATCATGCGTATATAAAAATATATTTTTGGACGTGTCATAATGTGTCGAAATTATTTTTTTAAAAAAAGAAAAAAAAAAAGAAAAGAAAAAACGAAGTGTTGGCGTATCATGTCGTGTTACATCGCGTGTCGTGTGTCAATATTGATCTACTTAGATAACCATACCTCCTCCACTGGAGTGGTCGTCGCTACCATCACCAAATTATATTATCATTGTTGTGTTCGGCTCCATCTTTCGCCTTGGCTATGTCACTCTTTACAAAATTCAATAGGTTCCTCCCTCCCTCCCTCCCTCCGTCGATAGTACAAGCATCGTCAGATCTCGCAATTGAGGTTTGGACGACACTCCCCCCCAAATCTCGACAACAAGATCATTGACAAATTTCTTGAATTTAGGGTTGTCCTCACCTAGCCATCGCTAGCCTCTAGAGAGGGATACCTGTGCCTAGGCTGGCTAAGGTGATCAACATAGGGATAAAGGGAAAAAAGAAAAGGAAAAAAAGAAGGAGAAGAAAGTTTAGAATTAAAAAAAAAAAATTGGCAAAAATTGTTCATATCAGTGCCAATTGTGCCATACAGAACAATCGAGAGAGAATTATCAAAAAAGTCTGAAACCTATTATAATTGTGTATATTTGGTCATTAATTTTTTATGGCTAAATGAGTTATGAATAGAATGCATTTGTGTTAATTTAATCCATCTAGCCAAATTTAGTTGATCAGCACTAACGTGGTATGATCAGTATTGACATGACACGAGTGGTGCCAATATTGACAATTTTTAATAATAGTTTAATATTTTTCAAAAAAAATTGTTTATTCATTTATCTCTTTTTATTTATTTTTTCCTCTTCCTTCTTCCTTTGGCTAGTTGCCGGAGTAATCACCACCCTGGTGAGGCTCAGCCTGGTGAGGCTCACCCTCGCTGGATCTGACGAGGGCTTATCTTTGGTTGGTTGCCCCGGCTAGAGGAAGAAGGAAAAGACAAAAAAAGAACGAAGAGAAAGAAAATAAAAAATAATTAAATTTTTTTTTAAAAATAATTATTATTAAAAATTGTTTATGTCAGAGTTGAGCATGTCACGTTAGCATCAGTTGTGCCATGTCAGCGCCGACCAACAAAATTTGGCTAGGTGGATTAAATTGACATAAATGCAAAAATGTTTAAGACTCACATGGTCCAAAAAAAGTTTAGAACTAGATTGGCAAAATTGACTTTGTTGGTAATTTTCTTGAATATTCAGCGATGGTTAGATCGCCACATCAAGAATTTCATGCCAAAATAACTAATTTGTCAAATTGTTAAAAGGTTTATAACTAATTTGTCGCAATTGAAAAGCTTATAATTGAATTGACAGTTGTACAATGAGTTTAAGACTAAATTAATACAATTGAAAGACTTATGATTGAATTGATTGCCGTGCAATAGGTTTAGGACTTTGCAAACAATTTTCCCATACTATGTGCCATAACTCATGAATTATAATCATTCCAAAAGATATATAGATGGACTCGGGACACATCAATCAAAGATATATATGGGAAGATTTGGTCTAATAGATTGTTAAATTTATATGTAATTTAATCAATTTCTTCAAAGTATTATGTTATTGCCTTGACGGCGCATCTAATGGAGTTTATACGTCTCGTCACCGTCGTGTTTGCACCTAAAACTATGGTCTTAGTAAATATGTACATGTATGTGTATATATATAGACCCAGGCAGCAATAAACAGTAGCTGGTAGTCTGTACCCAGCACCTTAATTAATAATATAACCTTAATTAACAGCTAAGATAATAATCGAATAAAGATTAGGGTTTTCGGCTTGGCATCATCCCACGGATTTTATTCCTGAATCTCCAATGGCATCATCCCAATATTGCCACCCGTGACGGCAGAGCATCTTGATTGGCCCACTTTTTCTTTCTATTTTCCCCAAAAGAAAATCTAACACGCATTCTGAAAACTTTGAACTCTACTTGAACATTGAATTTTCTTTTCTTTTCAAGCTGTCCTTAGGAAAAGAAAATAAAAAGCTCATTCCGAGTTTAGTATACATACAATGCTAGAAACACAAGTAATGCCATTAGATACCATGTGAAAGGATACACGTATCGAAACACATACGGTCCACAAAATTGATGAGTATAACTCTAGAAAAACAAGGGTTGATTTTAAAAAAAAATCTATTTGAACAGCATAAAGGAGGCCTCTTGACTTGTCAAGAGGTGCTATATAGATCATAATCAAAGATGAACAAGAATCTCAAAATCCATAAAGAGCAAAATCCGGAAACCCTATAAATGGGAAAGATGAACAAGAATCTTCTTTTATCAAAAGGGCAGGATCAATAGAACCAACCCGTTTGTTTGTTTCCTCGGTTGAAATGTTCAACTTGAGGACCTTATCTTATCCCAACCGAAACTTAAAATTCTTTTTTGGCTCCGAGGTCGGAACAGCATCCTTTAACCGACGAATCCTAACGCGGGTCTGCAGATCCTGAGGAGATCGTGTCAAGAAACCTGCCCACCTCATTTCATTGCACGTGTCGAACTTCCATATGTTGTGTTCCTAATTACCAAAGGAAATGCCGTAAATAAAAGCATCAAAGACGCTGTAAAAGTTCCTTTTTGGCTGGATATCCTTGCCCTTTGTGGGGAAGGTTGAGCTCGCGGCCGCCACATTATAATAAATTCTCTGATAGGTACTTCTATTATCGATCCATAATTGTGTAATGGATCGTATTTTATTTCATTCCCGATTGAAAGAGAACTTCCTCTAATCAATTATGGCCGTCCCCTACCCGCACGCGTGCTTTGCCCGATTCGAAAAATGGTAATGTCCTTATTTAAATTCGATGTTTGTATCAGCTGATGGTTGTATGCATTTTGTTGATTCATTCACTCATGTGCAGGAGAGATTAATATAGTCATTAGACAATTAATCCGTTCCCTCTCTATCTACGCATACGCGCACGCACCTCCAGAACATGAGGAATTCATATGATTTTGCTCTATATAATTGAATCCATCGCATTTGAAGTTTTCTTAGTCGCACCAGAGATTTTCTTTTTGGTTGATTATAGTAATCCGTGCTTGCTTGGATTGACTAACTCTTGAGACTTAAGAGTAGCTATCAGTATATTTATGGCCGTTAAGTCTTTGTTAAGATTATGCAACGGTAAATTTGTATTAGATCAATCAATTGACGTAGAGTTAGTTACCATTGCATCAATTAGCAGAATTGCAATTTCACTATTCTGCTACATCATGGCTTCCGTCACGTTGTATCGCAGCTGCTCGCATCAGATTGGTTGTGCCAAATCAAGTTAGGTAAGTTCACGTTGGAGCATCCCCCAATGTTTAGCTTTTGAAAATTGGTGGGGGAAAGGTTGGGGGAGGGGGGCTCACTTCTATTACAAGATCGCAATCATAGTATTGTAAGGCAAATTTGCACAAAAGACACAACGTCCTCGTCGGCACATTACCTAATTTGTTCACGATAAGAATTGATTAAATTTTACTTCCACCAACTTCACATGAATCCATTCCAACCACACGTACAACTCTGAAAAGTAATTCAGAAATATAACTTCCTGTCCTTCCACGTTTTAGAGTTCTCATCTTATCTTAATCAAAAGCTAAAAGATGTGATGTCCATAACCATGCCCCTCTCTCTCTCTCCCTCGACTTCATGAAATGAGTCCAAAAAACCAGGTCCGACAAACATACTTCCAGATTTGAACACCGACCTTCCCTTAAAAAAAGAGATAATCCTACGATCTTGACCTAGGCAGAAGGGTCTCGACAAACAACGAAAATTTTACGTAGAGATCCACCGCAGAAATGCAGCAATTGGCCCGTTAGCAAGCTAAAAGATCTGATGTCCATAACCATGTCCCTCTCTCTCTCTCTCTCTCTCTCTCTCTCTCTCTCGACTTCATGAAATGAGTACAAAAACCAGGTCCGACAAACATACTTCAAGATTTGAACACCGACCTTCCCTTAAAAATGGAGATAATCCTACGATCTTGAGCTAGGCAGAAGGGTCTCAACAAACAACGAAAAATTTTACTTAGAGATCCACCGCAGAAATGCGGCAATTGGCCCGTTAGCTTTTTATTATACAAAAGAGAGAAATCATATATATTGTAAGATGTGCCTGATCGTTTTGATCGTTTTAACCGGCTCATTTGTTTGAGAACTTTATGCATGAGCCACATCAATTGCGAAGCTAACTTGGCGTTATGGACAGAACCAATCGTATATCTTTTATGATTTTTTGTATGAGAAATAGGGAGTTCAATGACGTCATGTTGACATAACTAATTCTCTCGTAAAAGTGTATAGAAAGATTGAAATGAAACGGATGTGTTCATACGTATTGCTCAAATCACCATGACATGTTGCTACGATACATATATGACTACATACTTTTAGACGCTTCTAAAAAATCCGTGTTGGTCCAAAATAACAAAGGAAATGGTTATATATTGTAAAAGAAAAAACATCCTTCATGCTTGAAAAGAAACTAAAGCGATTTATGAATATCACCACAAAAGAAGTCAACAAGAAGTCAGAGGCGTCGTGAACCTAATAAAGACGCGTAATTAGGTCGCAATTTGTTTATACCATATTTTAAAATGAAATGCACGGCATGATCCCATTTTTCTAGAGCTGACTTTCCATCCCACTTGCGCTGGAATCCTTCTCGAATTGACTTTGGTGGATTACAAAGTGTCATATTTCATCAAAAAAAAAAAAAAAAAAAAACAAGCTAACGATGTGATCTCACCAACCTTACGTGGAATCTATCTGAGGATTTTGACGTAAATTGGTACAATCGATGCGGAGCTTCTTAGAAACAGCATTTTTGGAAGAAATGAGGCTCGTCGAATTGGATGACCATGTCTATTTATGAAATAGAGGAGAAATTGCTAAAAAAAAAAAAAAAAAAGTTCTAAATCAATTATAATCACACCAATTTAATGACAAATCTTTCAATTTGGTTAGTTCAATCGTAAATTTTTTGACGATTTGTCAATATAATCATTTCGATAAATTTGATCGGAATTTGCTTTTGTGGACACCGGCAATGACACGTAAAATGACTGGCGATGACATGAAATTTTTTTTATATATTTTTAAAAATTTATGAGTTTTTTTTATTATAAATTTTCTTCTTTTTTTTTCCTTTTTTCTTTCCTACCAAGTCTAGCAAGTGTTGCCGCCCGACCCTTGCTAGTCACAAGTGAGGTTGGGTCAGGCTTAGAAGAAAAAAATAATACAAAAATATAAAAATTCAAAAAAATATTATAAAAATTATCTATGTCGGTGTAGGCAACGTCACGTCGCACGGTTAGCATTTACGTTAGTAATTTCGCCTCAAAGTTTGCCATGACAAATTATTAAAATTTTTGAAATTTTAACACTGAATTGGAACTAACACAATAGATTTAAAGTTTTTTTAAATAATTTCCCCTGAAACAAAGGATCATCGTTCAGCACATATATTTTTGCTCCGATATTGTATTTTGATTTTTTTTTTATAAATTATCAGTGTACAAATCAATTTTTTTGCTAAAGAAGAAATTAGATAGGGGAATCTATTCTCGTGATATTCATGCACCGAGTTGCATATAAGTCAAATGATATTCACAGAGGAGATAGAATTCAATTTGCCCTTGACACATGACTTTTGCGGATTGTCGATTTTTTTAATATTAAGAATATATAGGTGACACCAATCTAGACCTATCAAACGAGTCCACCAGGTCAAGGCGAAAATGATTTGATTGAAGTTAACCAATTTAACACATTTTGACCAGTTTTCATATAATACATATCTAGTGATCCATATTCAACCCGTCTTGCTAAAACACTTTCATATTTAATCTAATTTAAGAAAACTCATACCCAAACTGAGATCAGAGCATGGGGCAAGCGAGCGTGAAAGAGAATCATAGAAGGGAGTTGAGTCTAAATAAATTGTGAACTCATTTAATACACATAATATTTTAGGTTTTACCATTCGAAATCCTTTTATGCTCATTTATTGAATATAATTGATCCATAGAACAACTTGTCTCATCAAATATGGGTTAAGAAATAGGTCTATGACCTATTTTGATAAGTCTACGAATATCTAAGTAACTTTGTTGACACAGTTTCATATTTTATCTAGGCCTCTCCTCATCTTTCTCTCTCGATTGCGAAAAATTGTTAGATGTACCAAGTGCATACCTACTAGATTCGTCTTGAACCGTTCCGAATTGAATAGTCTCGACCCGTTCGAGACTCTCCTCGGCCTCAAACCTAGTTCTTTTCTGTGCACACATAGAATGTGGGCACCTCAAGTTAAAACCTGAGTTTATTGCTCAAATCACCATGATTTGTTTACGCCATTTTTAAATGAATATATGACATGATCGATAGCTCTATTGCAATCATGTCTGTCCACCTTGTTTTTTTTTTTTTTTAGAGCTGACCTTTCATCCCCCCTTGCGCTGGGATCATTCTCAAGTTGACTTTGGTGGATGACAAAGTTTCATATTTAATCCCGAAAAAAAAAAAAAAACAACAAGAAGCTGGTGATTACACGGAATCCAGCATATTAGAACGATGCGGAGCTTCTTAGAAACAACACTTCTGGAAAAATGAGGCTGGTTGAATTTGATGGCCGCGTCTATTCATGAAACAGAAGAGAAATTACTCACAAAAAAAGGTTCCAAGTACATTGCAAACTTTTTTAATTTGATCGATTCAATGATAAACCTTTTAATGATTTGCAAATATAGTCATTTTGATCATTATTGATTGAAAATCGCTAGTATGGACATAGGACGGCCGGTGTTGACTTTAGTGGTTTACAATGTCACATTTCATCCACAAAAGAGAAAACAAAACAAAAAAACAGGCTTACCATGTGCTCTGGCCGGCCTTATATGCAATCGAGAGTTATGACGTAAATTGGCACAATTGACATAGAATTTTTTAGAAACAGCACTTTGAGAAAAATGAGGCTTGTTGAATTCGATGACCATGTCTATTTATGAAACGGAGGAGAAATTACTAAAATATTTCATAAATCTTTATTAAATTTATCATTTTTTTAATTTAATTTCCCGTACTTCCCCATATTAGGGTTCTCATCTTATCTTAATCAAAAACCTAAAAGACGTGATGTCCATAACCATGCCTCTCTCTCTTCCTCCCTCCAGACTTCATGAAATGAGTCCAAAAACTAGATCCGATGAATATACTTCCAGATTTGAACACCGATCTTCCCTTAAAAATGTAGATGATGGTACGATCTTGAGCAAGCCAGACAAAGAAGGGTCCTGACAAACAGCGAAAAAGTTTACGCAGAGATCCACCGCAGAAATGCAGCAATTGGCACGTTGGGGTTTTGTTATCCAAGAGAGAGAAACTGTGTATATTGTAAGATGCACCCGATGCTTAATTTTGATGGAAGGATTCTGTTTTGAGGAACTTTACGTATAAGCCACATCAATTACGAAGCGACCTGGACGACCTGGACGACCTGGCATTACGGATGGAACCGATCATATATTTTTCATGTTTTTTGTATGATAAGCCGGGAGTTCAGTGACATCATGTGGACGCGACATATATGACCTTTGTTATATTAATTCTTTTGTAAAAGCGTATAGAAAGATTGAAATGAAATGGTCGTGTTCATATATATTGCTCGAGTCACCATGACTTATTGCTACGATATGTAGATGATTACGTGTGGTGCTATGCTACGTATATGATTACGTGCCCTCGTTGGTCCAAAATTACAATGGAAATGGTTATATATTGTTAAAGAAAAAAATATCCTTCACGCTTGAAAAGAAACTATGACAATTTGTGAATATTCCCACAAAAGAAGTCAACAAGATGTCAGGGGCGTCGTGACCCTAATAAAGATGCGTAATTACTCGCAATTTGTTTATACCTTTTCTTAAAGGAAATGCACTGCATGATCGATAGCCCAATTGCAATCACGTCTGTCCACTTTTTTTTTTTTTTTTTTTTTTTTTTTGAGCTGACTTTTCATCTTCCTTGCGCTGGAATCCATCTCGAGTTGACTTTAGTGGATTACAAAGTGTCATATTTCATCCATAAAAAGCAAGCTCATGATGTGAAGTCGCCAGCCCTATATGGAATTGAGGATTAGGACGTAAATTGGCACAATCGATATGGAGCTTCTTAGAAACGACACTTTTGGGAAAAATGAGGCTCGTTGTTTATGAATCGGAAGAGATATGACCAAAAAACAAAAGAAGTCCTAAATCAATTGCAAACATTTTAATTTGGCAAATTCAGCTGTAAATCACTTGATGATTTTCAAATATAGTCATTCAAATTAATTTTGGCTAGAAATCACCGACATTGACGTTAACGTTGTTAGGCGCTAACATAACTGAGATGAGAGCATGAGGTGAGCGAGCGTGAAAGAGATTCATAGAAAAGAATTAAGTCTAAATAAGCGATGAACTCTTTAGCATAAATAATATTTAAAAATGGTGTAAAAGCAATAAACTCATGTTTTAACTTGAGGTGCCCACATTCTACATGTGCACAAAAAAGAACTAGGTTTCAGACCAAAGAGAGGCTCGAACACATCGAGACTATTCATTTTGGAGCGGTTCAAGATGAATTTAGTAGGCACACAATTGGTATATCTAATAATTTTTCGTGATCGAGAGAGCAAGATTAGGAGAGGTAGAAGAAAATATGATCTCGCCAGCCTTACGTGGAATCAAGAATTATGACGTAAATTGGCACGATCGATATGGTAAGCTGAGGATATGATCTCGCCAGCCTTACGTGGAATTGAGGATTAGGACGTAAATGGGCACGATCGACATAGAGCTTTTTAGAGACAGCACTTTTGGAAAAATGAGGCTTGTTGAATTCAATGGCCACGTCTGTTCATGGAAAAAGAGGAGAAATTATGAAAAAAAAAGTCCTAAGTCAATTGCAGTCATATCAATTCAATTACAAACATTTTAATTTGGCCAATTCAGTTATAAACCTTTTAACGATTTTGAAATTTAGTCATTCCAACAAATTTTGGCTAGAAATGTCTGATGTGAACGCTAGCAAGTGCTGACATGAAAAATTGAGAAGAGAGACTCGGGTGAGCACGCGTGAAAGAGTCATAGAAGTGAGTTGGATCTAAATAAGCTGTAAGCTCATCTAGCATATATAATATTTTAGGCTTTACCATTCGAAACCCTTTCATAACACATTTACTAAATATAACTAATCCACATAACAACTCGACCCATCAAACATGAAATAAGAAATAGGTCTTTGGCCCATTTTAACAGGTCTATGGTTATCGAAATAAATTTGCCAACAAGATTTTATGTTTTCTTCTAACCTCTCCTCATCTTGCTCACTCGATCGAGAAAAATTATTAAATGTACCAAGTAGATGCCTACTAAATTCATCTTGAACCGTCCCGAATTGAACAATCTCGACCTGTTTGAGTCTCACCTCAGCCTCAAACCTAGTTCTTTTTTGTGCACCTCAAGTTAGAACATGAGTTTGTTTCGCTTTCTTTCGGGTCCCTTATGCGATTTTTCCCTTGGATAAAATTTCTTCTACTCGCAATACCTGCCAAAATTTTCAAAGCTTTTCTATACCCCATCTATCAATTTGTGGAGAGCAAATTACTTGCAATAATGAATTACCATGTGTTTTTTTTATAAGGAAATTTCGATGGAGGCAAAGCTTAATTTTAAGGCCCAAAAAATTGGGTTATAATTGAAAACTCACCAAAACCTTCAATCCAACCTATCCGTCCGTCCCTCTCCATCATCGTTCTTAAATTGTAATTTCTTAACAGTAGAATTAATCGCATCCAATTGGTGCCTTTCAAGTGTTTTGAAGCCAAGAGATTCTTGCCATGAGAGGAAGAAGCTGTGTATTCTTTCATGAAATTAAGTTGTTATTACTTGAGATATTGTGAGAGGTTAATTGATAGATGATGGCTAGTAATTTTATTAATTTTGGGCTCGGAACAAGTAAGATGTAGGCACTCGAAAGGCCTCCTCCAACCCCCCCCACCCAGATATTACGTCTTCTCTCCCTTCTCTCCGGCCGGCCACCCAAGTTTTATCCTGGCACCATCATTTCCCCGAACCACGCCCACGGATTGGTTACCTGAGGAAGGCTTCACGGGGATAAGGCGTGCCAACCGTTTTCCTAAAAAGGGAAGTGTGGCCGGTTTGGTAATGGGGTTAGAATCTTTTTCAAGGCCTAACCCTGCCTTTACGGAAGACAGACACGAAGGGACTCCCACCTCAGGGCGGGTCCCTCCGCCTGTTTCTTTCCTTAAGCAGTTTAAAAACCTGCTCAAGTCTTCTTCTCTCTCTTCTCTCCTGACATAACAAACACATGCATTGCACGCGTGATGCCACATCCTATTTAATCTTGATTTAAAGATATTGTCCAACAAGTCCTAAATTTATTATAAGGCGGCCAATTCAGTCTTCAACATTTTGATGATTTGCCAATTTTGTCATGACTCTTTTGTCAATTTAGTCCCAAAGCTTTTTGAAAATTTACCAGTTCAGTCCTACATATTAGGATAATCGGCCAAAAGGACTACATTAGCAAAATAATTAGAATGTCTATGATTAAATCAACACAATCGAAAAGTTTATGACTAAATATGACAAATTGTCAAAAATTCTAGGACTTAATTAGCACAATCGAAAGGTTTAAGATTGAATCGACCACCATATAATAAGTTTAGGACTTCTTAGATAATTTTCTCCCTTGATTTTTTTTTTTTTTTTTTTAGGCTTTTTTTTTTATCTATCTTCTCGTTTTTTTTTTTAAATTACCCCTACATAAATAATGAGGAAAGATTAACAATTAAGTTAGGAACAGGGACTCTTGAATATTTTCTTATTTAATTTGCATAATGCTTTATTCAATCTAGAGGTGTCAAAATGGGTATACAACCCATTTATGGACCCATTTTGTTTAAATGGGTCGTTAATGGGTCAAGCCTTATTTTCCAAAGCACTCATAATGAGTTCTAAAATAGAGAGACTGAAATATATGGGTCTTAAATGGGTCTAATCTACACCCATTTAAGACTCATTTATCAACCCATTAAAAATTAACCCAGTAGTCTCCCTCTTCATTTTGACCCTTCTAGGCTTCCACGAATCTGATTTGCCGCCACCTCCATCACCTATCGCCGCCTTGCCACCATCAATCGCCGCCGATTTGGCGAGACTCGAACTCACCGGTGTCAAGTGAGACTTGAGCCTCGTCAATCCGGCAAGCCTTGAGCTCGCCGTCGTTGGGCGAGCTCGAGCTTGCCAGCGTCGAAGAGCCCGGCGAGCTCGAGGCTTGCCTATGGCTAGTTGTTGGCCGTCGTCGTGGCCGGCGGCCGACCAAAGAAGAAGAAGAAGAAAAAGAAAAAGAAAATTAAAATTATATTCTTAAAAATAAAAAATAATTAAAACTCGATTTTTTAAATTAATTATTTTAAAAATTATAAAATATTATCCATTAAATTTGTGTTATATAAAACTATATTAGCAATACCAATTTTATATATATATATAAGAAATAAGTTTTCTTAAGTTTAATTAAATGGGTTGGGTATGGGTCAAAAATTTTGTACTACAATAAATGGGTCATAAACGGGTTAAATGGGTCAATTTGGGTCGGATCATTTATGACCCAACCCAAACCCAACCCAACCCGACCCACCCGTTTAACGGGTCTAATTCAATCTTGCATTAGGGCTCTGTTCTTCACAAGTTCCTAAGACTCGGGAACGGAAGTTTTGTGATTTCGGCCTTCAGATTTAGCCCATTGTAACGAAGTAGACAATAGCTTTTGCCATTAAAAAATGATTTATGCCCTTCTTGTTCTTGTTGCCCATTTCCATGCTGTGTCAATCTGACCATTGTAAGTAGCTACTCTTCCACATGAAAAAGGGAAGGGAAGGTTCGAATTCGCATCTTTTCGGAGGATTAAGGTGGGAATGATTTAGTTTCAAGTATTAGTTTCGACTTCCACGCTTTACATAGAGAACAGGCAAAAGTATAAGAATGAGAATTAAAATAGTAATAGAGTGGGATCGATAAAATAAATAAATCTGATCGTTGCCCCAAAAAGGCAGAAGTTAAAAGTTCAAGACAAACTTGCTTCAAATTGTTGGATTGGGTAGAAGTCACGCGAGATTTATTATTTTCTGCAATTCAAATGCATATCAACATGTATCGCCTCGTGTTATTACTTCTCGAGCCTCCGTCATTCTCAATGGGAGGGCCCGCGGGAGAAAGGAAAGCATCAGATGGATGAGGCTAGCATAGCAAAGCCACATCAACAAGGGCAATTTGGAATGTCCACCACAAGTTCAGATTCTGAGCAAGATAAATATCCTCAAATCTCCAATTTAAGTGGCCCCATCGTCCGTAGACCCTCAAGTGTGCAGAAATATCCCCAGAAAACATACCGAAAGAACTCACCAAGAAAATACTAAGTCTTGTTGCCAAATTTCTTTGTCATACTATCAAAAGACCAGTCTTGATTAGCATAACAATTTCCAAGTGCCGCATTTGCTGATTGAAGCTCTGGGGATAAGAGAGAAGGAAGAAGAAAATGGCGGGTCTAACTTCGGTCACGCCCCATCCGGCATCTTCATCTTCTTTGCACTCCAATTTCCAGTCCTCGCCTCTTGTTTTCACTCCGAGGGCCGCTCACGACCATGCCCCCTGCCGCCCCGCGCTTGGATCGTTCGGGCATTCGCACAGGAGCTTGTCGACACGATCTGTTGCTGGCGGGCTGAAAGTCATGAGTGCAGCAACAAAGCCTGCAAAGTCACCAGGTATTCATACCGTGGCTAGTTGGCCGCCCAATTCATTGGTAATGTTCATATTCGCTTAGAGAAGTGAATATGTCTCAGGAGTATCTTGAACTCCTAGCCAGTTAGCTTCACCAACACGAACTGATTTTTCTCTAATTTATCTTGAGGGATTAGCTGAAGAAGAATGGAAGGTGAAGAGGGAATTGCTGCTCCAGAAAAGGGTCTCTCTCTCTCCCTCTCTCTCTCTCTCGCATATATAGACATGCTCATTCACGTGTGCAAAAGAACAGTCTGTACCTGGGACAGAGAGGACACTCCATCTGACAGGACTTCTCATGTCTGTTTGAACGTCCAAATGACTTAGACGAACTTAAATAGACATGCTGTCAATCCTAATTGTCTCCTACGGCCAGGGAGAGACATATCTGTTGCCTATAAATGTTGGGAGACAAAGGGCTTAACTTACTAAATATTGAAAAGGGATGGATTTGCTCAGTGATCCTTGATCAGGAACTTGAATTAGCTTTTGAATAAAGCTGAATATCTTGTTTCCAGGTGAGGAGCGTGGATGTGAAGGAAGCACTGCGCCTTCAGCAGGAAAATAAGTTCGTAATTCTTGACGTACGACCTGAAGCAGAATACAAGGAGGTTAGCAAGTCGATTTGCTGTCTATCATCTTGAATTTTCGCACGACCAGGAATTGGATCCATCGGACATGCTAATTTGAGGAAATTGTGTGCTCGTTTGTATACGGTAGGCTCATCCGCCTGGGGCAATAAACGTGCAAATATATAGGCTCATCAAGGAATGGACGGCATGGGACATTGCGAGGCGAGCTGCCTTCGCCTTTTTCGGCATCTTCGCAGGCACGGAGGAGAACCCGGACTTCATAACGAGTATAGCCTTGTCGCGCGATCTTGCTTTCGATGGTGTTCCCTGTGTTGCGAAAGATGTGAGACTGATCTTCTTAACCTCCTGTTTGCCACAGCTGTGGAATCGAAAATCGGTAAAGATGCCAAGATAATCGTGGCTTGCTCAGCCGGTGGCACGATGAAGCCATCTCAAAATCTTCCCGAAGGACAACAATCAAGGTAATCAATGACTTAATCCTCTAATATGAAGATCGTTCGATAGTTACTCATCAAGCTCTTTCCTGCAGATCACTTATTGCTGCATACCTGCTGGTGCTCAACGGCTACACCAATGTCTACTATTTAGAAGGGGGCTTGTATACATGGTTCAAGGAGGGACTGCCGGCAGCTTCGGAAGAGTGAAAACTCGAGCATCGTATCGTCGCTTTTTTGATCATTCTCATTTAGGAAAATCACATGGGATATGGCGGTCAATGTCGCCTGTCGCCAGTCGTACGATGAGTACTTTGATGACCATGTAAACCAGACAGCTTGATCATTGATATCTTGCAGGAGTTAGACTACAAAAATGCATCTCCAATCAGAACATCGATTTTTTCTTCCGATCTTTCCCAAAATGCATCGAAGTAGAAGAATTCGCGCTTCTTTGAATCTATTCTATACGTGTGGCAAAATGAATGAAGCAGGAGTTGAAAAATGCATCGATTACGAAATTTTCTTTTGTGTGAGAAATGGCCAAAATTTCCTCGTTTATTACCACGCAGCTCAGAGCATCTCCAATTTATCTTCGGCAAAAAGAAAAAAGTTTCATCCGCTCTATGGCCAAAGAGGAATTAAGAGACCAGAGACCCTTCGTCAGCTCAAAAGGATCAAAATCATTATCGAAAAAAAGAGGTATAAAAGAAGCTAAAGTTTCAGGCACTATAGACTAGGCAAGATGAATCCGTAACGTTTGCAGATTTGCGTCTGTCCAATATTGCCGGACATTTAATTCCCAGAGTCTAATTGGTAAATATATCCGCCATTCTCCAGTAGTTCATATCTACAATAAATTTCATTAGCCAAGAAGAACATAACATCAGTATCAAGCCATCAACTCCAACGAAAGCAAAGCAAAAATAATGATCCAGTAATGTAAAATATATACGGGAAAGAAGCAATGTTAAAACAAGAAGATTGCAGAGTACATCAAGGACCAGAAAAAGATAATGACCAATCAACACAAGTCAATGCACTAAGTATGATATTTTCTGCAAATAAAGTCTAAACGCCATGGAGTATATGCGGTTTCTGCGAAAGCACCAAGGAACCTCATGCTGTACCAGAATATTATTTACGACACTAACTGGTAGATCATCCATAATAAAAGCCACCAAGTCATTCTCTTCATCCCTGCAGGCAACCGCAGCAACAACACCAAAAACAAAGCCGTGATAGAGCTGGTATAACAATCAGCAGTTGCCCTTTACAAGCCAAAAGTTGTCTGTCCCACTATTGAATCCTAAACTTCAAAGGCCTTACAAGATGTCACAAGGCAGTCAATTTCCGCTTTCAATAGACCAATTCTGTGCTGATTTTCTTGGATCACGACGATGTCTCTTGTAACCTAAATATTGTGATTTCCTGCTGCTTAAAATACCGTCGATCTTCTTCGTCAACAAGAACAAGGTTCAAGTAGTACTTCACGCTAAACTTGTTGTTGACATTCCGGTAGGTTGGTGTCAATTCATAAGGACTAAGAAACAATCTAATGGGTATAGATTCACCTGTACAAGCAAATACATGCTTATGAGCCATTGCATCAAGTGCTCATCATAAGCAACAGGTCTATAGCATCCAAAGACAAGACAAAAAAGACACCTTCCTTAAAAATGACAACATTTCATACGACATGACATAAGAGCATAGACGTTTGGTAGTGAAATACGAAACCTCAACGTTTGGTAGCTATACCTCTGACGGGAGCACCATCCATAAGTTCAAATTTAGCGAGGGTTTCTGTCTCGACATGGGTATTTTGCCCAGAGCCCGTTGATTCTCGACGCCTGATCTCAAGATCCATGTTTTTTATCTTGATCCTCACAAGAAGAAAATATATTTTTCCAATAATGACATCTTTCAGATGATACCTGCAACACATGCAAATTACACAGGCAATGAAAAAGTTCCTATTCAAAATGAGAAAACCATCCTTGTTTAGACCAAGAATCTGCGATGTCTACATAGTAAAAATGTGATGATGGACAGGTGGTTGAGAAAATTAGTCTCACAAAAAAACAGATTGCGTTAGTGCACTCTCCTATATTAAAAAGAATGTTTTGCATCTCAGATTACCACAAAGCAAATGAGGTCCAGTAAGATCTTAAAGGAAGAAAGAAAAAAGAAAGGAACTCACTTGCTTTTATTATACTCAAACTCAATGTGTAGGCAATCTTCAATTCCCACTTCCATCTGCATGACACAAAAATTGCAATGAAAATTGAGAATTTTGAGAAACAATTATAGCAACGAAGAGACTATGCATGTGATGTCAAATAAAAGTGAGATAAGGGAGCTCTCAGACTATGGAACAATTTTCCTATGCTTCTATCATATCCCCATATATAGAAAAAACTATGACAAAATTGAAGGCATGTTGAAAACCACTCTTAAGCAGAGCATTGCTCCCACCTTGATACTATTGTTTATTGATGGTGGCGGAGTATAATTTCGAACCTGATGAAATAAGACAACCATAAAACAAAAACTTTGAGATGCCATAGTTGACAGTAGCTGTAAATGTGTATAGTAATCGACTATTAATGGCAGAGAAAAGAATAAGTTTACCACAAAATCCTGGTATTCTACAATGCTTCCAGCATAACCACGGTTGATTGTTACTTTCAGGACATACCTGAAAAGAGTGGACAAGAAAACTAAAACAACTTTTACACACATATCAAAGACTTCTTTCATTTAGAAAAAAGTGGATTGGACACCCGAAACCAACAGAAATAAAGTTGAGGCATTAAGTCAATCACGGCACACATTCATATAAATTGACTGACCAAAATATGGCCTTGTCAGAAACAGAATTTAGAAAAGGGAACCTATGAAGCAGTTTGAGATCACTATGGACTTGGTCTTAGTGACAGCTCATCACTTGTCAGCATGAAGCAAAAGCAAAAGCACATCATGAGTACATAGAGAGACGCTTAGATATATGGACAAACATGTGTGCGCATGCATAGAGCTGAAAGCACTAAAAAGGGCACCAGAAATATAGAACATGTCAAGTTGCCAAACAAAAGATAGTGTGAGATCATGTAAGGAAGTTGTTCGGAATTCTTCCATGTAAACCATATTTCTCTGTGCAGAATTCGACAAAGCACTTACCTAAGCCTCACATGAACTCCATTATATGTCTCATAAGGCATTTCAACTGTAGAAAATTCAAACGAGTATGTTTTCCTTTCATATAATTCACCAGGGACATCCAACTCACGAACTGCAATGAAAGAACACAAATAAGCATCATTCGATGCTAACAAATGGATCATAACCCATAAAACAACAAAGTAGTTATCATGTTGCATCAGACAGGCCTAAAGTGAAACTCACCAAGAGAAGTGAAATCATAGAAGTTCCCTCTGTCAAAATACATCTCTGAAAAGTAAAACAAGGCCAATCATTTAAATACACTGGCCAAAAATACATACACTGACTACAACAAATAATCATAAAAAAAGAAGAAGGAAGATAAAAGGAAGTCAATATACAATTTTTAAAGTAGGCATTTTCTCTTTTCCATTCAGAAAAGCTTGCCATTAATAAAGCCAAAAAAAAAACTTTCAGCACTAGCATCAACTAAAATGATGTTTGCCTATGACCATTACAATGTTCCATCAAAGCATTGGATTGAATTTACGGCATTCATCTTGATACAAAACAACCTTAAAATCATATTCTTCTTAAGAATCTTCTCTATACAGTAAAAGCAACAATCACTATGGATCAACACAAAAATTTGTCAAATTTTTGCAAATATCAACCACAGCAATTCACATGACAGCTCTCCAACCAACTCAATCGAAAGTACAAGATAAGCGCAATTAGACAATCCTTTATAGTCTCAAAAAGGAAAAAGAACTATGGAGTCACGCATTCATTGACATTATCCTGGAGAGCAATTGACCTCCAATACAGAATGAAATTCTCTCTTAAGAAAATACATGAGAACTATCTTTAGAAACTAGAGCAGACCACTCAAATTGTAATTACAGCTAATTTAAGAAGACAATTTCCACTTGAGCATAAGACGATTCACCCACTCAAAATTCAAACAATAACACCATCCACACAAAAACAACAGAGCCAATAGCTACTGCTACTAGTAGATAACATTTTTGAATGTATTAAAATGAAAACAAGAAGACATGCAGTTGCTTGAGCAGAAGAATAAATTAGCAATAGCATAGTCAGATTCAGCTATTTGCTGGCAATGGAGAATGCACTCTTTGATCACCAAATGAGGGGCATGAAAGTCAGAGAAGAGACTTCTCAAAGCACCAGAGCATAATTCTAACATCACATTGTAGCTGGCACTAACCTATCTGACCCAGGAGTTCAACTTTTACACCATTGTGTTCAACCTTTTTCCCTTGAATTGGTTCTATTGATACCTGGATGACAAAACCAATCGAAACCATATTTACATGAAGCTATCTTTTCACAAAATAGTGCGTGTTGCAATACTTGGCACTGAGTACAAAAATAGAAGAATACCTTGCCAGATATATTTTCCTGGCTTTGGAATAGTGGGACCATGACAGTTTGGCCATTTTCCTTCTTCAGAGGAACCTATGAGGATGCAAGAATTATAGAGACATTGCATAATATAACCCTTACGCATCAACTGTGATGCACTTATGACGAAGACAATGATGATGAAAAGATAGCTGATAACTAATCTAGACTTGAGATAACAGAAAATGAAAAGGTGCCTGTGACTAGTAGAGTCTAACAGTGCTGCAAGCTTGAGGCCTTGGAACCAAATTCGAAGACTTTTGGGCACAATACCAGTGATAAGATGCAGAATTACCATTTACACAATACTTCCAAAGACATATTTTTGTTCTGATGCTTATGCTACATTCGCAGTATGCTTTATGTTGAATGGTTTTTCCCAGACTAGAGCAACTAATATCAGTGTGCATGGATCTATGTATTCAGAGAACAACCCCCACAAAGGATAAAGATCTCAAAATTTGGAAATTATTTTGATAACCATTTTCATCAAGCAAGGACGATCGTTCCACTCCCCAGTAATAATCAGTCGAACAGTAGCAGACTTGGATTACCTGCTTACGGTTTTTCCCATCCGCAAATGTGATAAAAATGTTGCATGATGGTTTAAATGCTCCAAGAAGATAATTCTGAAGAAAGAAAAAAGGATAACCATCATGAACATGCACAACATCACATCCCACATTCTGTCAGGAAACAAATCAGAACAATTCTCGAAATCAAAGGTTCCGCTGATTGCTAACCATATTGTCACGAACTTAGTCCTCAAACAAGCGCTGCCTCAAATCTGGACATAAAAAGAAAGTGGAAACACAATTTAGTGGCAAGAACAGACTAAGGGAAAGAATGCACAAATGAGAAGAAAAAAGGAGACAGAGGCAATCAACCGCTCGACGAAAATCACGCCGAGGACGACCCGCACACAATACTCGAAATCACACTAGAGACGATTGCCAGGCGCGGCGTGCAATGTAAGGACATATTATCATACTCCTAACTTGCAGTCAACAACCACACAACCCTTCGCATTCTCGATTACACAGACACAGGGTAGCTAATCGAATGATACCGAATGAGAAATCCAAGGAAATTAATCGACCGGAGGACGCGAATCCAATCCCGCGACTAAAGGGGTAAAAGAAAAAATCGAATCCGGCAGACTCGAAGACAATTAAGCAAATACCTGGAGAGCGGAAATCAGGCCGCGAAGCAGCCCCCAGCACGCACCTCACTCCGCCCGTCGCCGAAACGGCCCCCGAACAACACGGCACGCCGACGCCCGCGGGTCAAGCTCGATGGCTACGGCACGATTGAATTCCCCCGTGTGAGACGATTCCTCAATCGACGCTGAAAAATTTCACGTCAACGATCGCTAGATTGGCGTACCTCGAGCGGAAGCGGGGGAGCGAATTCGCGGATTCGCTTTGGAGATTCTTCGCGAGGTTTTTGCGGAGCGAAATCGAAGCGAAGCGAGCCGGATCGTCGATCTACTGCGCAGGGCCTCGTACAGATGGAAACAAGGAAGGGGAGACGAGACCGAGACGAAAATTCGCTTCGCTGGCCCTCTGGGGCAGGGGGAGTCGCGGCAGGTGCTACGCACGTGACACTCGCCCGCACGCGGCCCGCACGTGGCTCTATGGGCCGTCGGCCCATTTTAGGCACCGTGCGAGCGGGCCGTTTTGTGGTTTGGGTGGGATCCGAATGAAGTCGTTTTGATCACTCGATTGAGACTAACTTAACTGTAATTCACAGTTACGTGACTAATTGCAAACTAAAAGGAACTTTAAATTAGAGGTGATCAATGGGCAGACCGGACAACTTTTGCCGGGAAAAAATGCATGTGCTAATATAAGTCTAATTTGACTGGACTTCGTATCTAAATAATCTCATCCAAATTCATCCAAAAGTGTTTTTCTGGGATCAATGTGACTTGAGAAGACCGGTGGATGACATGCCTATGATGCAATCAATCCCAACATGTCATTTTTCTAACTCTATTTTTAAAAGAAAGGAACCCTCGCTGTTTAGCTCTCTAAGATACTCTGTCTCAGTTGATGGAATGTGCCGCATCACTATTCTTTTCACGAGCTGACATGACATGTCACTTGACAAGGATTTGTGTTCCGAATTAATGATGGTAGGCTCCAATCTGATAACATCATTGGGGACTAAGCTGTTCACGGGATCCGAGGTCGGGACCGTCAAACACGATTTTCGTACAGGGTGTCGCATTGACAAAAGCGAACGTCTCCCATAAATTCTCCCCTATTATGGTTTACCAGAAGAAGGCAATGAGAAAAGTCAGACATAAATGCGAGAATTGTCAAAGGCATCATCATCGTCATCGATCGTTTCAAAGCCTCCGTGTACAAGAAAAGGGATCTGACCGCTTGCCCGCGTCAAGCAAAACGTTTCCAAGCTCAGCTCACTTCCCAGCGCCGAAGAAGAAAACGAACGGTTTTCATTGCCATGGACGGACTATACAAAGATCAAGCAATTTCACTTATGATTCCTCCGGTGAAAAATAAGAATTAAGCATTAAACTTCCTAATTATACATCGATGTTAAATCTTCAGGTTAACTCATTTCTAGTCGAATGAACAATTCCGAATGGCCTCAACTCTGGGCTTCATGCTTCGACCCCTCCTTCTCGCCCGAACTCAAGTCCATGGAATTGTCTCTCCTCCGGCTGCCCATCTTCAAAAGCCCGTACAGCTTCCCAAACTCCCTAACCGTGTGGACGCTCTCCCTACAAAAGACTGAAGCGGGCTCGGCAGCCTCCCGCCCGGACCGGCTACCGGTCAATGTAGCCCCGTTTTTGCTCAGGACCTCCCGCCCTTCACTGCTGCTCTGCAGGGCGCCGATCACGGTCTTCAGGGCCCGGGTCGGGGAGGACCGGTTCGCGATCATGATCTCGCCAATGTGGGCCGGGCTCAGCCTCGCCCCGGCCTGGAAGATCTCCTCCACCTGCGGGAACAGCTTGTGCTCCTTGAGTCCCAAGTAACTGCTCGCCAGGCCCTTGAAGGCGGAGAAATCGCATAAGGGGAAGTGCACGTGGACGTCTATGCGACCGGGCCTCGTCACCGCCTGATCGATCCGATCCTTGTCGTTCATGGTGAAGACCATCACCCGCTCCTCGCCGCAGCAGGACACGATCCCGTCCATGAAGCTCAGCACGCCGGAAAGGCTCACGGACGTCGATTTCTTCTCCAGGAAGCGGTCGAGGTCCTCGACGACGATCACCGACCGGGGCGTCGTCTGGAGGAGGAGGGCCTTGAGGTCGGAGTCGTCGGCGACCCGGGAGAGGTCGACGTCGTAGATGTCGTACTCGAGGAACTTCGCCACCGCCGCCGCGAAGCTCGACTTCCCGGTGCCGGACGCGCCGTGCAGGAGGTAGCTCCGCTTCCAGACGCGGCCGAGCCGGTGGTAGTACTGCTTCGACTTGAGGAAACTCTCGAGGTCCGACTTCACCTTGCCCTTCAGCTCCGGATCCATCACGACGGTGTCGATCGTCGCCGGGTGGGTGAATGGCACCGACAGCCACCGCGGGCCGCCCTCCCCTGGCCGGTCGCCCCCGTCGAGGTTCATGAACAGCCGCACCTCGTTCTTCTTCTGCTCGATCTCGTCGGAGACCTGGAAGATGTGCTGCAGGTAAGGCTGGAGGACGCGGCGCCGGTCCCGCTTCCTGATCTTCAGCACGAAGGCCCGCCGCTCGGGCCCGCCGGCCTCGTTGGCCCACGAGAGCGGGGCGCTGAGGAACCGGTCGGCGACGGGCCGGTCGGGGTCGAGGCGGAGGACGACGTCGTTGGAGCGGGCGCCGGAGAAGAGGTTGGTGAAGTCGGAGCCGTCGAGGGAGGCGAGGGAGCTGAGGTAGGTGGAGACCTTGCGGTAGAGCTGGTTCTCCTGGAGGTGCTCGTTGTACTGGGGGATCCGGTAGTGCTGGTACGCGTGGCACCGGTCCTCCACCGATCGGAGGAGCGCCGTCAGTTTGTGCAGGAGCGAGGTCCTGTAGAGGAGGCGGAGGAGGAAGAGGGCGGGGACGGCGGCGGCGAGGAGGAGGGCGAGCCCGTTGCCGGAGCCCATCATGGCTGGGCGAGTGATGGGTCGATGACGATAGCGATTTTCGACTGGTTTTACAGTTGCAGAAACTCCATGGACGAAGCTTGGATTGCCGAACAGGTGGCGATTTGGGGTTGAAGATGGGAGAGAGAGGGGAGGAGGCTTTAATGGGGACGACGGGGAGGTAGGGGGAGGTCCAGAGCCGGCGCCATTAATTGGTCAAAAAAGCCGAATCGAGAGAGAGAGAGAGAGAGAGAGAAAGAAAGAGAGTTGCCGCAGAGGGAGGTAGCTGTCGATGTTTGGCTCCGGCCGTGAATGTATGACTTGACTTTTTTATCTGGGTCCATTTTTTTCAAGGATTCGGTTAAAACATTGCCACCTACGCCAGTTAACCAATAAATAAAATGGGTAACATCACAAAAAATACCAAAATTAATACATTTCTAACAAAATTACCATTTATAACAACTTTAATTTTTATTAATTTAAACTAATAACATGAAAAATTATAAACTGATACCACGTGTAACAAGTGGAGGATAAAACCTAAAATTAGTACATCCTATTCATTATGGTAATTTAACAGTAAAATTTAATAAACTAATGAGAGGGTCAAATTATCACAAATGTATTAATTTGTGATTTTTAATGGTAAAAAGAACTAGTTTATAGTTACAACCGTACTAGTTTGAAGTTTTTTTGTAATAAAAACTTTTAATTTTAATCTTTTGTGACGTATAATCTAAACTACGAAAGTTGAAACTCTTTAAAATTCGTGTTTAGTTAGCGCCCTGAGAACACATTTGCCTACAAAATTACTTTATTTCAGTAGTTCGTTGTTTTGAGCCAGTTGTGGGACGGGCTGAAGGGAGCGGTCCGCTCAGGGAGGTTGTCTCGGGCCGGCCGGCAGCCCTTCGTAAGTCGTATGTAATGTACGATTATAATATATCGCATGACTTGATAAGCTGACATATACTTAGTATTCTCCCATTTAAAGAAAAAAAAATCTCCAAAACATTGCTTACAGAGCCGGTGGTTCGTGGCTTATTCCCAGTCGTTATTTATATCATGAACTTGTGTAACAATTTTTTATTTTATTTGGAGATGACGTCTGACACAGCATTCATTGCAGCACGTTTTACTTGAAATAACATATATTTTAGTTTGCACTAGAGTACACGGTCGAGTGGGAAGCAAGATTCTTTAAAAAATTAAATTGATTAAAAAAATGAAATAGCACGCAAAAGTTTCATTTGATTTTTATAGTAATTTGAAGCTTTTAACTAACATAGAAAGAAATACGACTCTTATGCAAAACAATTGCGGCACAATTCCTACCAAACTCTAAATTGTCGTCCCTATTGTTATTATTATACTCTTCCGTCTATGGAGTCATTCAAACCTCGAGAAAAGGTATCATGCGAAAAGCATCCTTTCCATACATGAATTGTTTTAGAAGACATCAAGAAAATGTTATGATCTCAATAGTTTCATAATCGACCTAACATCCCACGATATGTAAATGATACAATAAGACATTTTGGGACCAATCATTAAAGGATTTCTATATTATATGGTCCTTAACTGTGTCTGTGCAATCTATTCAATGGGCTTGACTCCAACATGGGTCCAATTTGGACCAATTGAACGTTACATGTTTTTTTTAATATACTTTTATAAGTTCATGAAATTCTCCTTCGGAGGGGATCTTTCGTATCGGATTTGCAATAGAAAATGGAGTGAGGACAAAATTCATGATTATTTATTTTTAGGTCAAAGGAAACTTTAGACTGGTTATAACATTTGATGCCGTGAAATTTTGCCCACTTTCCAAGCAAACCCCCACCCAAATATTTGGTACGTCCTACAAGTTTAGTCTTTTATTTAAATGCCGTGCACCCTGACCTGCCCACATTTCATGTCAACCATGTCTTAAAAGATAAGAAACCGGAATTGAATCGCTATTGTTCTTGTCGCTTGCTTGAGGAATCTTAGGTACTTTTTCTGACCGCACTACCTCGCGCTCGTACTTTCAAAAAGTTCACACAACTTTTTGTTAGGAAAATAAATATGAGGAAAAAAACAAAAGAACACGAGTATGGCCTTTTTGGGTCGACAAGAGAAACGTAAGAGCGTTGAAAAATTGGACATTTGACGATATGGTCAATCTAAAAAAAATGAATTTGAGCTTATAACATAACATAAGAAAAATTTAGCTCATCAGAGAAGGATCAAGGGAGATTTTAAATTTGAATTTGGAAAGAACGAAGGTTTAAAGGGATCAATGAATTTGTAATCGAAGTGCTAGATATGTGATTGATTTACTTTTGAATGATAATTTTCCTTTGATTGATACTAGTGGAGGAAATTGTTCAATCTATCTTAACCTTATTTGACAAAAGTCGATTCAATCTTAATTTTTTTTTAAAATTTTGCCAATCTCATACTAAATCTTTGTGCAAAATTATGTATAATCTTTCTGGTCAATTTTCTTTGAAGATCACTGAGGCGGTGATATACCACGCTTGACGACCGACGATGAGTGGGCCTTAACATCAGTAATTTTCAATGAAAATTGATCGTAGATTGCAACATTGGAATTTTCTATAGAGGTGTAAAATTAAATTGATAAAATTGAAAAATTTATAATTGAATTCACTTAAGATTGATTGGGCAATTTCTCCTTATAATGCCGGACAAGTGCAGACTGGACACAATGCTATTTAAGTCTCTCTTCAAAAGGGTAGTGGTAAATAAGATTATAATTCACAATTCGTTTTGGAAAAGTGTGCTTTTGTTGACTTTTTTCCTTATTATTATTCGGTAGACGTGCTCTATTAATATGGTCAACATGAAGCGGCTAATCCATTGAACGTGTCCACCTTGTTGAACGAGAACTAATCAAAGTGCCTAATTTTCAAACTACGCTCTCTTATTTTTCCTCCGTATCCAAAGCGTGTACGCCGAGCACATTTTGACTAGCCCCTTTAGTATCATATGACGTCCATTGTTTTTTACATGACTTGATTAGCATGAAATCGAAACGGACTCAGCGCACTCAACGCAAAACTCGGGTTGAATATAGGAGCACTCATCGAGACCTTCTCAAACTCGCATGATTTACGGTCCATAAGTATTAGGTTTGTGTGGATTTCGTGCTGCTAACAGAATTTCAGGAGGTGGACACATGCCGTCCTCTAGATTGGCCTAATTTTTTTTTTTTTTTTTCGGTCTCTCTTTCTATTCTACGCTACACTCACTCACTTGTGCCCCGCGCTCCTTTGCGGGCGTGGGAGTCGCGACCCACTCTCGAAACTTACGCGTCCCTACCCTCATCCCCCCCTGAGGAGGTGGGGATTTGAACCCCTCACCTCCCCCTTCCATGTTGGAAGGGTGGCCACTGGGGCGAACCCCCAGTGGTTGATTGGCCTAATTGATGCGCGTGTGTTTTGCTCGTTTGAATTTCTCTCTATCGGTAACTATGGACACAAACGCATATTTCTGACTATTTAAAGATCCACTGGTTGATCCTGAGCAGGACCTTAAAAGGCTCAAGGGAGGAACAGGCGGGAAAACCGTCCTGGGGTGGGAGTCCCCGTTCTGGCTCCCGTAAAGACACGGGTTAGGGCCTTGAAAAAGATTCCTAACCCCACTGCTGGACCGGCCACAGTCTCCCTCTCTATCGGTAACTATGGACACAAACGCATATTTCTGACTATTTAAAGATCCACCGGTTAATTTCAAGCCTTTTGCCTACACATGTGGCTTTAATCAGAGCACGCAGTCACGGGATTTTTAACAAACGAATTCTACTTCCCTAACTCCAACCGGCTGAGTTAATAAATTCTTTCGGGACTTCCGGAGAAAGAAAACTTGCTAAAAAATCTTCCTGGAGCAATGAACTTTTCGTCGCAGGATCTTAAATATCAGTTTCCAATCCAAGGGTCGACGCATTCGGTTTTCTTGATTCGGTCCCGTCCCTCGTGGTCGCCGACAAAGAATGCAATCTGACCAGCATCGAAGCACCATTCCCCACCAGAAGTGCGTGGAATTAGTCATGGGATGGAGACATTTTCCTTTCCCCTTCCGCTATCCTATGACATCTTTAAGAGCTCGCCCACAGAAATATCGATCAATTTGCAAGATCTGCTCATTAATTATATTGTCCTTATTATAATCCCACTAGATCCACTCGGTTAATTTGACAAAATGGCGACTCCATTCACTAAAATTTCGTGGTACGTGTTCACCATGTCCCTATTTAAAGATATCTCTGGCCCTTTGGATCGAGACAAGGACAAGGGAACTGCCGCCTTCATCCAAGAAGTTGCCGATGTACTAAGGGTGCGTTTGAGAGTAGCTTTGCCAAGCCACTTTGGGCATCCAAAGCCCTTTGAGATAAAAAAAAAATTGATGTTTAGCAAATCCTTTGGTAAAGATGATTGAGGCAAAGCAGGCCTTTGGAAGGTTGAAAGCCCAAGGTAGGTATGAGGATGCCTTGAGCATTTAGCCTTCTCGGAATGCTGAGGGGGGAATAGACAACAAATTTTATTCCATAAATATCCTCACTAACATTTCATTTTTCCGATTTTTCCCTTGTAATTGTTCACATTCTTCTTCGTTGAGATTGGCAAGCGAGATTGCGAGGGGCCGATGACGAGCCGGACGGAGGTCAACGTGAGGCCGGTGTGGTCATGGCAACCGTTGCCGGCCAGTGGCATGACCTCGGCGACCCCTGCGAGTCGCAGCAAGGTCACGTAACCTCCGACGACTCAAATTTGGGTCGCTAGAGGTCACGTGACCCAGATCTGGGTCGCAGCGACTCAGGCGACTCAAATTTGGGTCGCGACGAGGTTGCATGACCTCTGACTCTGGGTCACCTGAGTCCCTAGACCCAGATCTAGGTCGCACGACCTTCGACGACCCAAATTTGAGTCGTTTGAGTCGCCCGACCTCTGGCGAACCAGATCTAGGTCATTGTGAGGTCGCGCGCAATCTTTGACTGCTGGGTCGCCTAAGTCACCGCGACCCAGCAACTCGAGAAAGGGACTTGGAGAGGTCGAGGGAGCGAAGGGCATTCCCACGGGCGAGAGCAACGACGGTGAGGGAGGCGTTAGTGACGCGGGGGCAGAGGGAGAAGCCGAGGGCGGCGGTGTTGAGGTAGTGGGCAAGGGCGGTGGGGAGGTGCTCAGCGTGAAGGAGGCCAAGGGACTTGCGGTGATGGGACTCGACAGCGTGGAATGAGCGGCAGATGAGGGAGAAGGACTTGTGGTCTTCGATGGCTGCCTGAGGTCTTGCAACCTGAGACGTCGGCTATTGCGGCAGCCGCTTTGCCGACCAACCATTTTTTTTTCTTTTTCTTTTTTTTATTACAAAAGTTCTTTGTAAATGTAAATCTTTCCAAACACTATTTTGCTCAAAGGTACTTTACAATAGACTTTTAGATTACAATTTATTAAACACAATTTGCATTTTAGAAAACTCCTTTAACTCAAAGCCCTTTGCATTTTTCCAAAAACTTTCTCCACAAGTCCAACCAAACACACCCTAAGTTCTCGCCCCAATTGTTCTCAAGACGAATAACCCAAGATAAACAGTATATTCTTATCCTGCTTGGACCATCGAGTTACCTGCTCAGTTTCCCTTATGAGCTTGGTACCGCCCGAGCTCGAGCAAGGATTTTAAGGCCCAGCCTGGCCCCTCCAAGGCTCCAATCCGCTGACTGAGCATGGTTGAATGGTATGTACACACGAACAATGATCTCTCGAGTTTCAGAACGGCAGGGTCTCGTGCCGAAAGTGAAAACCCAGAAATGGGTTGGCCCCTTTGAATCCACACCTCGGCCAGCTCTGTATCTCTCTGATCGAGGGCTTAAATTATGCAAAAGCTGCAGCTCGTGAGCCGAAGTAAAAGTCACAAAGAAGGCTGGTCCAGGACCACCGAGCAAAGGCAGGCGGAGCATCTGTTAACGATCCATCAACGCCACAAATAATGAAGCCCGAAAAGACCGACAAAAAGCTCAAACAGAATTCATGCCTTTTCTCTTTCAATTTGTAAACACATGAACATCACTTACAGCAAAAGCACCCAATCATCATGATCAAACATGGGAATGATTATTCATTCGGGATTCCTCGTCTACTTTATCCAAGATTATTGAATCATAACCTTAAAGGATCCAACGACTAGCTTGTGAATGTATCCAGCTGGCATTAGGTACAACCTAAGAACTTAGAAAATGCATAACTAGGTGCTTGAATTTTTATTTAATGCCAGTTGCCGGCGGGACCAAGAACACTTGAAGCATCATGCTGGCAATAGTCACTGCAAAGATCAGTTAAAGAGTCTTGATAACTTTACTTGGAAAGATCGCCAAGAGGGAGCCTAGATCCAACCCTGTCAATATATTTAGTTGAACTCATCTTTACTGAAATACTTAAACCAGTGAGTTACGGACTAATTAGAATATATTAACTACTCCACACCACACTAATTCTTTTTTCTTGGATTTTTCTTAACGTAATACATATCAAATCAACCAAGGGAAAATTATCAATTGCATTTCTGTCAATTTAGTCATAAATCTTTTAATTTAGCCAATTTAGTCCTAAACATTTTGACAAAAAATTACCATTTTAGTTATAAACTTTTCAATTGTACTAACTTAGTTGTAAATATTTTGACGATTTGTCAATTCAGTCCTAAATCTTTTATCAATTTAATCCTTCCAATCTAATTTGGCCAAGACTTGGTAGCATGACGGTCTAGTCAACGCTGATCGTCCTACATGGCACAATCGGCACTTGCGTGGATAATTTTTCCAAATCTTTAAAAAGTTCTAAAAATTCAGCAAAATTTATAAAATTTATTAAAAAAAAAAAATTTAAGCTATCCACAGCGTGCGAATTTACTCACATGGATAGCTTAAAAATTAAAAAATGCTGGTTGATTGAGATTGAAATAATATGTGGATTTCTCATAGAAAAACCAATTAAAATGATTATGTAGCAATTAGTGATTAATACAGCAGAAATTCTAAGATTTTTATCACTTTCTTGGCTGACAATCTTTCCAGTGGGGTATGTGTTCCCGTCGGTTACTAGAGGAGTGCTGGTTGAAAATTACGATGGGAAGAGGGTGATGGCGTGGGGCGTGAGGCGTGAGGCGTGGTGCTATGGTTGCTAGCCACTCTTCTCACCCCTTGGGCTGCCAACCACTCGACAATCGCCCTTTTGGCCATTTGCGCGTTCTTCAGGCTTGCTAAGTGCGTCGCTCTTCCCTCCATGAGCACCCTTTTGTCAAGGTAAATCCGCCTTGCTTATTGACCTCTTCGGTGATTTAGTGTGGCAATAGACAAGGAGTTAGTGATTTCTGGAAGAACTAACAAATCATCAAAAAATTTAACTAAATTAGCACAATTGAAATACCTATGATTAAATTGGTAAGTTGTCAAAATGTTTAGGATGAAATTAGTCAAATTGAAATATTTAGGATTAAATCGGCACAAATAAAATAGATTTAGGACTCTATTATATATATCTCCAATTAACTAATGATATGGTGATTGTTTCTACCGAACTTATACAAGAGTTAGGTTGGCCTACCTTTTCTGTTTCTATTCTTTTGGAGAGTCTTCGGCTAACTCAAAGTTGTCTAATGATAATGACCCAAAGTGTTGCTCAGAGTTAAAGAAACAAGAGTCAAGCAAGGAGGCCTTTCCGTGTGGAAACAGGTCAGCCTCCCAAAAGCAAAGTGCGACGCAGCTCGCTTCTTCAAGTGACGGTAGAAGTCAGGTAAGTACAGGTTTGATATGCGAATCGTAACTACATTAATCTTCCTAACCACTTTCTAGTGTAAGTTAGGGACATTACAAATATCTCTGGTCATCGGGAGGCCGCCCAGATGGGCACGGTCGGCTCAAAGGGCAAAACAATAGGGCACAGGCAGACTGTTCCGTTCTTGGCTCGGTCTGCTCATGCTGGCTCACCAAGGCCTGATCAAAATGGTACAACGGAGATTCGACTTTTTTGAATCATGGGCGGGACTAGGCAATTAATTTTAGGTCCGGCCTGATCACCAATTAATTCTACTTGTGGACATGTTATAGGCTTACCATAAGCAACCTTAACTCACTCATGTGACTAGTAAATTCTCTTTGATCAATGTTCGAATCTACAGCGCCTAATTGGGCCTCGAGGACATGAAAAGTTCCTCCAATCAATGGGTGGCCCATGGCAAGTCTTGGATTCCCTTGGGCCTAGATTCCGTTATCCTTCTCCCATTCAAATTCTTGAAGTGCTTATTCAGATATGATTCATATTCTCTATCAACAGGAAGACACGAGAGTCCCGATCTATTGTAATCGAGAATTGTAACATAGAGGTAAAATGTGCTAATTATAGTGGTCGTTTAAGGGTGAATCAGGAAAAATCTCGTGTCTTGATTTCTCTTGTGTTTGAGTGCTTCATCTTAATAATTATGCAATGAGAAGAACAAACTGAAACAAATTTAAGCAGATGCTGAGATCCATGGAGTTGGTCAACCCTCAACATCACATAGTGCCTCAAGAGTCGTGGCGACGCATTGCAGACTCGACAAGACAACTTCCATTATAAGAGCCATTCTTTCCATTAACTCTGTAGACAATATTCTTTTATTCGGCCGTGACGGAACAGGGGATCGCCTTGCCCGAAAGGGATAAGCAGAGCGCTTTATAAAGGTTCGACCACCCCACCGCCATTATCAAATGAATAAATACCTTTCCTGATATGACAAGACTCAAGGAGAACCACTACATTGTCAACTCACCCCATGGGGAGCCGTCGATCACTGAAGAGCATCTTATGTTCACGCGAAACCACATTGATATTCGAAGTGGCTAAATTGGGTAGTCATCTGGGGGAGAATCAACTACCAAATAATCAAAACGATGATGTCCTTGTTGTCGGCCAATAGGGCCAGTCAGTCCATTCATCACATGCTAATTTCATTTTCAAACGTTGCAAATATTAGTGGCCACTCTTTAGTTATTCCGAGCCTTCCGAGCTTGAGTTCTGTTGACCGTCCGTTTTGTTATTTCGCGAGTCCTCGCACGCAATCTTCATCATAGGGAAATGCTATCACTTAGGTTATGATGAGCCAAGGTGTGTGGCATATGACAAATAGGGAATTAGAAAATCGATGGCTTTTTTCGTGGCTTCGTTGGTGGATGCGGTACTTGTACTACTCAAGGGATGTCGAGGAGTACTGCACTCTCGTGAAGGAGGGGGCGGCGATCGTTCTCAGGTTATAGCACCTTCGTGTCAGGTCGAATTTCTTCAATAGTGGGGCGCAAAGAAAGAACTAATTGGTAGGGATAAGCATAGATTCAAAATAGAACATGAAACTTAAGAACTATGTCAGTTGAAATGGGAAATCTATTCCGATTGATAGGTTTCAAGTTCTAAACACCCAAAACTTGAAACTTGGAACAAATCTTTGTGTTTTTCTTTGTTTATGTTTTCGCATAATCCCATAACATTCCATGATAGTCTAATAATGAGTTGGTGAACAAATTTTGACAAGTAGGTTCTAGGTGCCAAACGTCTAGAACATAGAATTTCGAACGAGTTTTTGTGTTTTTCTTATTTTGTGTCTTCATGCAATTCTATAACATTTCATGACGTCCAATAATAAGTGTGGACTCTGAAATCACTAATTCAAGCTTCCATTTATGGTGATATACATGACTGGGACTTCTAGTTTATTAATATTTCATAATTTTTTAGTGTTAAGATGTAAGCTATGATCAGTGAATTGTAACAAATGATTGTCCTTAAAGGTGATAATTTATTGTAACCATTCAAATAAAAGTATAAATGAAATCTAGATAGATCCTAGAACCAATCTTAAATCTGTGATAAGGTAGGTTTCAAATTTTAAAAATTAAGAAAAATATTTTGACTGATAGGTTGCAGTTTTTAGACGAAAACTTAGACAGAATTTGGAACTGTTCACCCCTTATATAAAATGATGAGTGAAAGAAGATGTTATCACTGTACAACTATTCGATTGTGAGATAAACCGAATTCTTATTATTTGGAGAAGCCGACCAATCGATCCATGTTGATCGAGGAGATAGATAGGACGATAAATGAACCTATACCCATTTAGCCTCTGATCAAATTCAGAATCTTATGCAATTAGCTGGTGTTGATAACGTGGCACTAGGTCTATATGGAATCTCACAAGGAAATCACCACTTACTAAATTGAGATGGTCCATATTTTTGCATACAATACACGCAAAGTATATCCTTATAAAATGGTGGCCCTTGTGGAATGATAAGAAAAGGAAAAGAAAATTCCTTCGAAAAAGTTGACTTCATTGAATATTCACCTCCGTTGGAAATTTAATATCATTTAACAAATTATGTAATAATAGCAGTTAAAATAAGCGGGGCACTCAATAAAAATTTTGACGTATCATAAATAAATCATTTCGTAAATTAGTCCAATATTAATTTTTGAATTCAAACTTACTGCATTATTAATTGAAATTATTACACTCTTTCTCCACATTTATTATAGGGACAATACCATCGATAATCTTAAACTAGTAAGTCCAAATAAATTTGCCTCGAATTACTTTCGTATCACAAAATTTTTTAAATTAACATATTTATGATAAGCTTATCCTTTATTTGTTTTTATGGAATATCCTCTTAAATTTTAAACGTGAAAATAGGCGTGGTGAACAATTGGAATTGTGCTACTAATTTTTTCATGGCAATTGTTCCCGCAGTTTGTCTTTTGTCAGCACCGCTAATTTTTTATTGCCCAAGTTGACCAGCCTTTTTCTAAAGTAGGATTATCTTCCAATGGTATTTTCATGGACGACCGTTTTCACCCTTTTATATTAATAATCAATTGAAAAGAAATGCCGCCAGTCACATCAACGAAAGCGTGCTAATGATAACGATGAAAGGACTATTTTACCCCCACCATCCAAGTTAAAAAGACCCAATTACAAATAGAAAATTTTAGAATTTAATTGTACATTTACACAGATATTATCCTAGTTAAAAGATTGATGTATGTCAGTTTTGTTGGTAACTAGACCCTTCTCCATTTACTTCTCTCCTCTTTCCAGATAGAATATTTTATATTTTAGCTTAGGATTTAATTGAAGTTTGTGCAATAAAATTTATCCACAAAAATATTGATGTATATAGAGATTGATGGTAATTAGCCACTTCTCCACTCTCATCTTTCCAAATTACTCATCATCCTTTCATTTCTCTCCGATTACTTTCCCTCTCTATAAATTGCTAATTTTTTTTTTCCAATCGAAAAATGGCATATCTAATTCAATTTTATGGTTTTTTGCACATTTTTTATGAGGATGACTAAGAAGCAACGATTGGTTTCTTGAACTCTAACTACATTTGATAGCCAAGATAAAAGTTGAAAATTACTAAAGCGTGGGGATGTTGTATATGATGGCTGATAACAAATAGACTATCTTGTTAGCAATTTTTAGTGAAAATTAATCATAAAGGATAATATTGAAATTTCGTGTAAAAGTTTAGGATTAAATTAGTAAAATTGAAACATTTGTCACTAAATTAACATATGTACAATAGATTTAGGACTAATTGGGCAATCTCCTAATAACGAAACAAACAAATACTCTTGAACTGCAAAGCATACTACTTGTGTTTGGTTCGACTTTTGGAATGGGCTTTGGAATTTGCTAATGTTGAAAGCTTAAAACTCTTTGGGGAAAGGCAAATTACTTTGGTAAAAACTCTTTTATAAAGCAACTTTGGATGAAGTAGTATTTGGAAAAAAAAAAAAATGTACAATAGGCTTTGGCTGCATTTTGTGTGTGTGTGTATTTTCTTTTTATTACAAAATACTCAAATCTTTTGTTGGAGCCAGTGAAAGGCTCAAGCCGCTAAGAACCAAATCTAGCTCTAGCAGTTGTCATTTAAGGTCATTCTACCTCTAACAGAGTTGCACAATCTAGGCGAGGGCCGCTTGAGGTTGCCCGTGTGCGACCCAAGCAACCCCCACCTGAGGTCACATGACCTCAAGCAACCATAGACGAAGATCACGCAACCGCAAGCAAAGGCTGCCTAAGGCCACGAGACCCAAGCAACCGTTGCCTAGGTCGCCAGAACCTAGCGACCATCACCTAGGTTTCATGAGGATTATGTAACCCCAAACAAGGGCTGCCAAAGGTTGCGAAACCTAGGCGACCCCTGCCTAGGTAGCGGGAACCCTATTGCCTTGGGCGATGATTGTCCGGGTCATGTGACCTCCCCGACCTCTCTCGACTCTATGTCGGCCACATCTAGCCTTGCTGGTCACCCTCGCAAAGAGATGATAAACAATCATGTTAAAAATTAGTGCGAGTTTGGAAAAAAGAGAATCATTTAACTCTAGAAAATGGCAACTCGTAAATGTTGAAAGCCAGAACTAGTGATAAGCTATTTTGGGCTTTTAGCATTGCCTAAGCCACCATTTAGCCAAATGTTGAATTAAAAGTTGAACCAAATGTCATAATTTTTTTTTTCAAGGGGTTTTGATGGCCAAAAGTCTTTTTAAAAAATCGAACCAAGAACCCATAATTGTCATGCTAAATAAGATCATTATTAGCTATTCTTTTTGGAAATGTGTCCTTTTGTTGACTTTTTTTATTAACCGGTAGAGGGCTCTATCATTGCGGTCCGCATGTAGAGGGTAGACCACTTTGAACGTGTCCATGCTGTCGAACGAGTACGAATCAAGCCTAATTTTCAACTCTCGCTCTCTTAGTTTCCTCCGAATCCAAAGCGTGGACGCCCAGCACATTTTCCAACTTGATCCTTTGTATTTTATCACACCCATTTTGATTAACCCCTTTAGCATCATATGATGTCCATCGTATTTTCGATAACTTGATTAGCGTAGAATCGGAAACACACTCAACACGCTCTACGCAAAACTCGAGTCGAATGTAGCAGCAATCATCGAGATCTGCTCGGACTCGCATGATTTGATAGACACATTCCATCATCTGGATTGGCCTAATATATCATTCAAATTATGTAGAATTCCCTCCTTTGGACAAGCTTTGCCTTCAATGTGAACGCGCGCACGTGTGTTTCTTTTTTTCTTTTTCTTTTTTCAATTTGAACTCCTCTCTATTTCGATAACTACAGAAACGGATGCACATCTCCGACTATTTGAAGATCTATAGAAGACAATACAAATCCCATGAACCGGTTAATTTCAAGCATTCTGAACGCGCATGTGGCTTTGACGAGAGCACGCAGCAAGTGAGATTTGAACAAGCAACCTCTAGTTCCTCAACTGAAAATCATCCTGTGATGATCCAACCGGATAAGCAAATCAACGACGTTTGAATAAAGAAAACTTGCTAAAAATCTGGAGTAAGATGACACTTTCATTAAAAAAGCTGTTCAATTAAGTGAGATGAATCGAATTTGTACTATTTGGAGGAGGTCGATCAATCAATCGATCCATGTTGATTGAGTAGACTAGACAGGATGAAGAATGACCCTATGCCAATTTAGCCTATGATCAAAATCAGAATCTTACGCAATTAGCTAGTGTTGCATCCAATACACGCTAAGTATATCCTTATAAAAAGGTGGGCTTGCGGAATAATAAAGACAAAAAGAAGAAGAAAATTCCTTCCCAAAAATTAGCACTTTTTTAGTAAGTGAAAATTGGCTTCCCTCACTTATTCTCCTCCTTCCGAAATTTAATATTCATTAAGTAGATTTTGTAATGATGGAGGTTAAAATAAGTGGTCGCATAATAAATATCTGACGCATAGGATTTGCAAATAATCGCAATAACTTATTAAAGTTTAGCCTTACTCTAATATTAACCGAATTCGTGCACTCTTTCTTTGTAATTTTTTTTTTACAAGATCGACATTAAAAATCTCAAGTCGGTGTTCTCGTAACATATTTATCACAAAATAATTATCATCTCACAAAATATTTGAAATTAATATGCATTTAATCCATAGCCATATTTGTCTCGTAGAAAATCTCAAACCAATATCCCATGATATTTTTATTCCAAATTAGTTTCATAAAATATCCCAAAAGGATACCAACCTCACCTCTGTCAAAATCCAAACATGTCAATACACATGGATTTTATTAATGTGTATCTTATATGTATTATATGGTATATTTGTAATTATATTTCTGTCAATGCCCTTCCTATAATTAACCGCTTCACACATATCATTCAACCCTAATTGAAATTGAGCCATCATAAACACTTTGTCATTATTTTCTCTGTGACTCTAAACTTTAACAAATTATCCATGTTGGATTCGTCTCACATTATTTGATATGCATTTTCACACGAATGTATTTTAACGAGAGATTGGACAAAATGCTAAGGAAGGGAAAATTTGGGCAATTGCTTTTTTGTTGGACGACATTTTAGTTTGAAGCAATTGCTTTTTTTTTCACGCAATGGAAATTAATTCGGAGTAAACATGTCATGAATACCGGTTTGATTTTTCTTTTTTGAGATGAAAATTAACTGGATGTAGTTTGAGATTTGCTCGAACTAATAAATCGGGGGTATTGTGTTGAAAACTGGTTTATTAGTCCAAGCAAAGCTCCACCAACATGGCAGTGGATATTTTACCCATCCTCAACTCACCCTAGGTGCGGATGATGATTATATCATCTTACTTGGCGGTAGCTAGAGTCGAAACATTGACGTGGAGGTTACCTTCTCCACCAAAGAGGGCCTCTTACTCTCACCCAATATTTTTCTTCCAAAATGAGTAGGAAAACAAGAGTGACATTGCAAGGTTTCCCATTCTAGGGCAGATCTCTCATCCGTTTTTTCCCTTTGAGCCTTTTAAGGACCTACTCCACTTCAAAAACTAAACAACTTAGTGCATAGAGAACCGACCAAAAAAAAAAAAAAAAAAAAAACTTAGTGCAGAGAGAGAGAGAGAGAGAGAGAGAGAGAGAGAGAGAGAGAGAGGTGTTGGCTAAAGACAAGCAATATTTAGGCTACGTTTGATCTTCCGAATTTCTAATCATGATAGGACTAGATAGGATAATATATAAAATCTTGGATTTTTTTATATCCAGTCCATCGTTTGGTGAATCGTAGTATGAAAGTCGGATATATTCACATCATATCATGTAATTTTTTTTTTATATATAAATGGCATATGATTATAAATGAACCTAAATGTTCATAAACGAGAGATGGTAAAAATCTCTTGTAACATTATTCCTTAATTTATTTTTTAATTAATTTTTATTTTATTATTCCTCTTTTTTTATATTATTTTCTTTATTATTTCTTTTTTCCCCTTTCGTCATTCTTTAAGAAAATTTTATCAAATAGTAAACTGTACTAACATATCTTAACTACAAAAATACCTAAAATATATAATAAATATAAATATTTAATTTATAGATTGAATGTTTATTATAAGATAGAATTACCGTTGAATATATAAATTAAAATAAGATTAATTTAAAATAAATTTCTATTTTTTTCATTTTTAATTTCTTAAATTAGAATTCAGATATTTATATTGAAATATAATTTCAATTTTGTTAATTTAATAAGTTTGTTATTCGAGAAAAATAACTTTCCTATTATAAACATTGGAAATCCTATCCACCTTTATCTCACCTCCTCTATGGGATTATTTTATCCTACCTATATTCCCTTATATTTGACTTTATCCTGTCCTAATCGAACACCAAACGTAGGATAGGATTATTATATCCTATCCTGAATTTTATCCCAATTGTCAAATGCAACCTTAATAATTGTTATGAAAAATGTCGTTTTAGGATAAGCACGAGATTGACAAAATCGAGCATTTAAAAAAAAAAATCATTGAATGCTGCTCGTCTTTTGTGAGCACATGTCATTTTTTGTTAATGTACTAAGATTACGTTTGGCGATTAGGATAAAATTTAAAATAGGCTAAAATTTATTCTATCTTACATTTCATGCATACTCAAGATATGATAAAGTCAAATATAAAAGGGATACAAGCCAAATAAAATTATCTCCATGGAAGAAGTGTGTTAAAGGCAAATAAGATTTCTAATATCTATAATCGGAAATTTTTTTCTCAAATAAAAAACTTCATAATTTAAGATTTTAAAATTATATTTCAATATAAATAATATTTGAATTCTACTATAAGAAATTCAAATTAACAAAAAAACAATTTTTTTAAATGTAATCTTATTATTCGAATTTAATTATATCTTATAATATAAAATTCAATATATGAATATATATTTATATTTATTATGTATTTCAGGTATTTTAATATTTTAGGTGTATTAGTAAAGTTTTCTTTTAATAAAATTTTATTAGAGAATGATGGAAGGGGAAGAAAGAAATAAAAAGAATTAATTAAAAAGATAGGAAAATAAAATAAAAATAAAAATAAAAAATAAAGTTGACAAGAGTGTTATGAGAGATTTTTACCATATTCGTTTGTAAAAATTGTGATTAATTTATATTGATATGGCATTTTAACCAAACAATATATATGATATAATGTAATTATAATCAATTTTATTATTACAATCACCAAACAATGGATATGATATAGCAAAATCCATTGGATTTCATATCTTATTCTATTAAGTCATATCCTAATTAGAAAACCCGACCAAAAATAAGTTAATTTGACTAGCTAATATTACCTTTCCAGCATTTTTTTTTTTTTGAGTGAGTATGTTAGTGATAATGACGAAAGAAGTACTTTACCCCCAATTAGACAAATAGAGCAAACGAGTGCATAAAATTGAAAATCTTAGAATTTAACTGCACAATAGACATTATCCCTCGTGAAAAAGATTGATGCACATCGGATTCAACATTAATCTAAGTTAATTTTACGGCAGTGCTATTTCCACACCATATATGACTAGATTTCTCCCATTTATACTAAAAAGACAAAATAACCTTCAATCATTCAATTGCAAAGTAATGGCCAAGTTTCTTCTTTTTCTTGTTTTTTCAATTTGTATTTAGGATTTAGTTGTCACAATTACATATTTTACATTTTTTTTGTGCATTAAAGAATTTTTTATACTGTATTCATAGTATTCTTATAACATTTTGCATACTCTGTGTAAAAGTATCTTATTAATGATAAGAAGAAAAGATTGATTCTTTGGTATAGTAAAAAAAAATAAAACTTAAAATCTTTTTGATTTCTTATATAATGACTTATTTGTGCCTTGTCTTTTGTCTCAAAAGCTGACTTTCTTGGTAATTTTTTTTTTTAAATTTCACTGGTCTACAATATATATCCAGTTTCTTTACTAACTATTAAAACATTATTTTATCCTTACTATCGGTGAGATATTTCTATACAGAACATGTAAGACGTTATATACATATCTAAAATACACTAAAACTTTATGCAAAAAGAGACATCTTGATGTCTTTTTAGATTACTTTATAGATGATATTAATTTTTGTTAATCTAAAATAATGAGATTTCACTAGCATTATAAAAAAATTCTTGTAGTGTTTTGGTTTAATTAAATCTCACTTTAAAGTTTTATTTTGGAGAATGTAATTATGATTTTATTTTTGAAAATCTTCAAAGAAAATTCATATATATGATTGAGACTAATGTGATGGGATTTGATAGTGATATACACAACAAAAGTGAATATTTATAAACAGTTAATTGTGCTGAAAATTTGTTTATATTAAATTATTTCTAGATTCTACTTGACAATTTATCCGTAAATTTGATCAATAACTTAGAAAGTTAAATAGGTTTCTTGAAAATTTCTTTCTTTGACAAAACTAATTTTTATAATAGTAAAATCTAACAATTAAAAAAATATTTTGCCTTTTAATATACCTCGTTTTTTTTTTTTGGTAACTAAATCCTACATGGAAATAGAGAAAATAAAAAGGAAAGTAGATAAATTTGGGAATATCATTTCAAATTGCAATTGAATGACTGAGGTGAAAATTTATCAACACATAAATGTGCCAAAAAATTGTTTATGTTAAATTATTTTTAGATTTTACTTGAAAATTTATACATAAATTTGATTAACCACATGGGAAAGAACTAAAGTTTCTTGGAATTTTTTTGACAACTAATTTTTTCGAAACTAAAATCTAACAATTAGAAAAACATAATGCCTTTTAATATACATGGAAATATTCTCTTTTTGGTAACTAAATCCAACAAAAAAAAAGGAATGTAAATAAACTTGAGGATACCAATTTAAATTGCTATTGAATGATTGAGGTGAAAATTTGTAAACAAATAATCGTGCTAAAAAATTGTTTATGTTAAATTATTTCTAGATTTTATTTAACAATTTCTTTTATAAATTTGATCAACAACGTAGGAAAAAAATAGGTTTCTTGGAAATTCTTTTCTTTTTTTGGACAAGATTAATCTTTATGGAAGGAAAATCTAAAAATTAAAACAGAGTGCCTTTTAATATACTTGGAATTTTTTTCTTTTTGGTAACTGAATCCTACATGAAAATAGAAAAAAAAAAAAGGAAGTAAATCAATTTGGGGATACCGTTTTAAATTGCAATTGAATGATTGAGATGAAAATTTATAAAAAAAATAATAATTGTGCTGCAAAATTGTTTATGTTAAATTATTTCTAGATCCTATTTGACAATTCATCCATTAATATGATCAACGATGTAGAAAGAAACTAGGTTTCTTGGAAATTTCTTTTTTTCTGGAAAAACTAATCTCCATGGAAGTAAAATCTAATAATTAAAAATAAATCACAGCGCCTTTTAATGTACATGGGAATTTTGTCTTTTTGGTAACTAAAATCCTACAAAAACAAAAAATAATAATAATAAAGAAAGGAAGTAAATAGATCGGGGGACTCCACTTGACCGCACTCTTTCTCGAATCGACGCTGCCCACCAGTTTTGGAAAAATCAACACTGTGGCGACATCTTGTGTCTCGATGTGGCTCTTTCTCTTGCGGGTCTGTTGACTTCCAACGTTCACACATTTAATTCTTCTTCCTCCATGCGTCACGCTCAAAGCCCCACGTTCGGGAAAAAAGTCGATTCACTTTGTAGGGAAGACGACAGAGGAAGGACGACAGAAACGGATGCCCTTAAGGCCTTCGCATTCCCAAGTGACGACCACTGCCCACTTCTTGTTTCCTTTCGAGCTTTGATGAAGGTAAGGCGAGGTGGGTTTTTCTCTTTCTTTGAGTCAACTCCAAGGATGAGCAATCACAGTTCAACATGTGTTTGACATTTGTGGAGACTGGTGCTGTGTTGGAAAATTTAGATTTGCGTACTGCAAGGCGCTCGGTCGTACTTCTTTGTAGTACAAAAATCGGGCACGCTTCCCCGGTTTTCTCCATTTGGAGTGCCTACCGCTTCGGTATAAATTCGTGGGCGTTCTTGCTCATTGTTGTGTCGTGTTGCCTGTATGCATGCATTGAGCCGAGTGATTTTGTTTTCAGCGCTGCAGTTAGTGCTCTGCATCTGGGGGCCTCTCGGGGGAGCATTGAATGTTCATATCTGGGTGTTGAGTCGAGAGGCAAGCCGAGGAGCAGTCCCTTTTCTATAAATTATAAGAAGGGTCGACTTCAGAATCGCGAAGAAGGAAAGAGATCTGGGTTATTGACGAAACTGAGGTGAGCTTGCTGACTTTTCCGATTTCACGAGCCGTACTGTATGTGTACGTACAAGCCTGCACATTCTATTGGCATACCGAGATCTAATCTGTGTTTGCTGATAAATTAGATAAGAAGAGGACCTTTCGCGTTTTCGATCGAATAATGGGGAGCATGAACATTGAGGAAGTGCGGGCGGAGGAGAAATTTGACAGAAGCGACCCACAGGAGGGGCGTATCGAGCCCGACGACGTGAAAAGAATGGTGCCATGGTGGAAACAGATCACGGTCAGGGGAATTGTCACTAGCACAGCCATAGGAATCATCTACAGCGTGATAGTGACGAAGCTGAACCTCACCACGGGTCTAGTCCCGAACCTTAACGTCTCGGCTGCGCTTCTCAGCTTTGTGTTCATCCGGACATGGACTAAGCTGCTACACAAGGCCGGAATCGTGACGACCCCGTTCACCCGGCAGGAGAATACCATCGTTCAAACCTGCGCAGTTGCTTGCTATGCCATTGCCTTCGGAGGTGGAGCTTCTTTTCCTTGCTGATATCTGTACTTTTTTCATCTTTTTTTTTACCTGAATGATCACAATTCCTCATTGATATTTCCTCGTACAGGTGGTTTCGGTTCTTATCTGTTGGGCTTAAACAGGAGAACATATGAGCTGGCCGGTGAGGATACCCCTGGGAATAATCCCAAGGGCATTACGGAACCCGGCATTGGTTGGATGACCGGCTTCCTATTCGTGACTAGCTTCGTGGGGATTACGTCTTTGGTTCCTCTGAGAAAGGTGACTTTTTTTATTACACTGTGTTTGACGACATGCCGTGCTTTTGATGGATGTTCCACGATCTAACTGGTTTTTCGGATTACTGAAACTGTTGAGATCACTCAATTACCAAAAGCACTTCAAGCGAGCATCTTGAGACAGTATGTTAATATGTTCTTGTGTGTGACAGATAATGATAATAGACTACAAGCTAACTTATCCAAGTGGAACTGCGACTGCCGTTCTCATAAACGGGTTCCATACTCCTAAAGGCGACGAGATGGCCAAGTACGCATACAGCCTTCCTAGTTTCGCCTTTCGATTGCTCGGCTCTAACTCTGCGTGATCCATGGAGCGAATGAGCTTAAACAAGTTTTGTCGTGCAGGAAACAGGTCCATGGTTTCACGAAATTCTTCTCGTTGAGTTTCCTCTGGGGGTTCTTCCAGTGGTTTTACTCAGGTGGACCTAAATGTGGATTTACCCAATTTCCGACATTCGGGTTGAAAGCTTGGCAACACTCGTGCGTGCTCGAACTCTTCGTTTTTCCCTTCCTTAGTGCCACCACTTGAGTCGTCATAACCCAACAGGTGATGTATTGTTTCACAGGTTTTTCTTCGACTTCAGTACAACATATGTCGGGGCGGGGATGATCTGTCCGCATCTAGTGAACTTGTCTTTGCTTCTTGGCGCGGTTCTCTCTTATGGAATAATGTGGCCGCTCATAGGTGGGCTTAAAGGTAAGTGGTACTCTGAGACGCTGAAGGACAGCAGCATGAAGAGTTTAACTGGCTACAAGGTGAGTATCGAAGCCTCAGACCATCTTGTTAAGCCTGTGCCACGGATATTCCATTAAGCAGTAATCCTGTTTCTTGATGTGCTTGTGCAGGTCTTCATTTCTATCTCTCTAATTCTTGGAGACGGCCTCTACAATTTCCTCAAAATACTGTTTTTCACTGCCCAAAGCCTCCATGCCAAATTGAACATGAAGAAGAATAAAACATGTAAGCAAAGCAATACAATATGTTGTGTTCTTTATCTTGAAAGGGATTTATGCAATGTTTTGTACCTGCTGAAGGTATCTGGCTAACCCAGTTTTACTTTTTATTCTTTTCAGTTCCTGAGGATGAAAACCAGTCTCTTGATGATCTTCAGCGTAATGAAGTTTTCTTAAGAGAGAGAATTCCCCTGAAGTTGGCTTTGTTCGGGTACATTTTCTTCTCCATCATCTCCATCATCGTGGTCCCTCTCATCTTCCCTGAGCTCAAGTGGTATTACGTGGTTGTCGCGTATATTCTCGCACCGTCCCTTAGCTTCTGCAATGCGTATGGCGCGGGCCTTACTGACATGAACATGGGCTACAATTATGGAAAAGTTGCACTCTTTGTGCTCGCCGCGATAACAGGGAAGGAGTCTGGTGTAGTTGCGGGGCTTGTTGGATGTGGCCTGATTAAGTCGATGGTGTCCATCTCTTCGGATTTGATGCACGACTTCAAAACTGGCCATCTAACCTTCACTTCTCCACGAGCAATGCTTCTCAGCCAGGCACTTGGCACTGCTATAGGCTGCATAGTTGCTCCCCTTACATTCTCTCTGTTTTACAAGGCTTTCGATATTGGGGATCCGAACGGAGAATATCCAGCTCCTTATGCCCTTGTTTACCGGAACATGGCAATTTTGGGCGTAGAAGGCTTCTCTGCCCTTCCAAAACACTGCTTGCAGCTGTGTTACGGCTTCTTTGGCTTTGCTGTGTTGGCCAATTTAGCAAGAGACCTTTTGCCAAAAAAGATTGGGAATTGGGTGCCCCTCCCCATGGCCATGGCCGTGCCTTTCCTCGTTGGGGCCAACTTTGCAATCGACATGTGCGTGGGGAGCCTGATCGTTTTCGTGTGGCACAAGCTGAACAGCAAAAACGCATCGCTTATGGTTCCTGCAGCAGCTTCTGGTCTGATATGTGGCGATGGACTGTGGATTCTACCTTCGGCAATCCTTGCTCTGGCCAAGATTCATCCTCCAATATGCATGAACTTTTTGAAGGGAGAGTAGATTTCAGATCGAAGGGTCAGAAAGTTTTGTTAAGTTTGGTTTTTCTTAGTAAAGCTTGAGGCAGAATCAGACCTAGTATGGCAAGTTTTCAAGCACATAAGGTAGAAAAAATGATAGCCCATCATTAGTAGATGACAAAGCAAATAGAGAATGTATCAGCATCATGATGAATAAGGTTGAGATAATTGCTTCAGTGTGAGTATATGAGTCTGAAAAGTAAGCCCTTGATGCTATATTGCGTGTATATATAGAGCACAAGAATTGAAATTTGCATTAGAATGGTAATCGCTGGTGAGATTCTTATGAGCAATGGATGGTGTTGTTGGCCCATAATGATTTCATTAAAGGGCCTTTTCAGTTGCAGTTCTCATTCTCCGAAAAATTCGTTCATGCTTGCCTCCTCGCTGAAACCCAGAGGTGATGAAAAAGGAGCATCTCATGACGCCAAAACAAAACAGGAAAAGAAAAGGAAGTTGCCGGCCGACGGGTAGTAGCAGAGGGCTGATCATCATAAATTTTCAAAGATAAACACGCAATCTTCAAACCTTGACTCGATAATTCCTATTCATGGATTTCAGTAGCAAGTAGCAACCCAAGCAGAGCATCCATCGCGTTTCTTGTTCTTTCTGTGTACGATCAAACGCAACACCTAAAGAAACCAAGTGATTGTTCATGATTTGCTGCTGCTTTTAGAAGTCACGAAGAGCTGAAGTCAAACAAAAGATTGCGCACAATCGAAAAACTCCACCGTGTTGAGTTTTCTGAGAATAGAACTGGAACTAGTTTTTATCACTCGTGCTTCATTAAGTTTTACACAGCACAAGTTAGTTTTGGAGATTCATTCCTTGAAGGTTGGTGGACGTTGCTCAATGATGGCAGAACAAAGAAAAACATGTAATTCTAGTCGGAGTAGGAAATATTTGACGCCAAGCACCATCAGAAGATCAAATGAGGTGAGGGCTAATATTGGTCATGAAGCTAAATTTGCAAACTTGCGATGAAGGTGAATGACGGGACACTGTTCTTGGCATAACATCCCGGAGGGGATGAAATTTTGATTGCGTTGACCAGTTAGTTTGTGCTGCACAATTGATCTACAGTCCTGAATTCAGATTCTTGCCATCAGAGACACAGAGAAAAAGAAAAGAGAGGACTAAGATCTTCATGCTCTGGACAGGATTGCTATATTTGCAGTAATAACCTCATTCTCTCTCAATTTGTGCACGAACAGATGGAACCGGCGATTTCAAAGAGGCAGGTCAAGGCGAGACTGGGAGAGACGATGAGAAAATTCTAATCAGGTGAGATGGATGCCTCGACCGTCCCACAAAAGCGGACTTATGTTCCGCCACGGGCAACCCAATCCTGCTAAGACCATGCAATCTAGATCGATGTGTTGCAGCTTCTTGCACCTTTGTTGATTCTCGGGTTAGCTTTGACAGTCCGACTGTACAACGATAAAGAATATTAGAGTTTGTATGGATGTCCAACATTCCTTCTTGAGGGGTCTATTTTTCTGCATATAATTGAGGATAAGCAGGGTGGTTAGTGCCAACTGGCTAACTGGATGGTGATCATCGTATGAGGAGAAAGTCCTTAGATTGTGCAACAATTCTCCCTCTTCTTTGACTTTTGACAGTTTCTACTTAAGCTTTTGGTTTATGTCCAAATTTCCATCGTTTGGTTTCATACTTTTTTCATCTGTCTCTATTAGTTAGATCTTCAGAGTTTCATGTCCATAATACTCATGCCTGATCACAGCCTGCACATTCTCTATTCACTGAAAGTCGCAAGGATAGGCCTAAAATAGCATCACTTGGACATGCATATCCGTATGAGAGTCAACAAGGGCAAATCTTAAATGTACAGACTTATTCAAAGAGGGAGGTGAAATTGCATACTTAAAAAGTTACTTGGAATGCATCAGCACATAAATAAAGCTACTTTGCTGATGAAACCAAGCAACTTACACGCATCAGACACAGACCAAAACGAACACGCCAATCTCTAAAGTTTAGAAGCTGCATCCTTGTCCAGAAACCAAGTTAACTCCCCCTCGGGTGTCACCATTTGTGCAGGTAACTTTTTAGCATCCCCACTGTTCCCTAATGCAGTGTGCACGGCATCCACTTCGCCAGTCCCCGCAACCACAAGAGCGATGTACTCGGATGAATTGATCACTGGGAAAGTGAAAGTGATTCGTTGCGGAGGCGGTTTCGGCGAGTCCTTGATGAAAGTGACCCACCTCTCTTTCTCTTCGAGGAGAGGATGCCCTGGGAACAGAGACGCCACATGACCATCAGGTCCCATGCCGAGCAGCATCAGATCAAACTTCGGGAACTTGCTAGCAGCTGATGGAGCTAATACACCGCTCTCGACTAAGTACCTTAGACAGGCCTCATAATCGTCTGCTGCGCCTTCAGCTGACAGCGTATCGTTAATGGCATAAACATTTTCAGGAACAACCGGTACCTGAAGGAAGCACAGATGATGAGGTTGCTTCATTAAAATCGAGCAAACATTTCATCTTTGTAAGGAGAAACCTTTCCTCAGATCGAAGTACCAAGATTTGGGTCTTATCTAAATCAAGCTAAGAATTATCAGCTTAGTCATATCTCAAACTGCTAATCATGCATCTTCCACATTGCGAGAAATCTGAATAGCTAATGAGAGTCCTATTTTCCCTTGAACGAGCATTCGTCCTTATGAGCGATGGTCCAAATTTTCTGGATCAGGGCAATTTATTCTTCTCAAGGGTTCATGGTGGTGAATCTGATAAGCTCTAACAACCATGTAAACACGTAATCATCTGCTAATAGATGATGGTCCAAGATATGAAATAAGAATTTATTGTTTCGTGCCTAGTCAAAATCGAGGCCTTTTACCTTGGAGAGTAAACCATCGCAGGCAAGCTTGTAGTTGCTGTCAGGATGAGTCTTAGGAACCACCCTCTCGTCTAACCAAAAGACATGCCATTTCGACCACTCGACCGATTCGACGTACGGTGGCTCCGCCAGTTTCCTGAAAAAATTCCGGGCATGAGCATTTACAATAACTCGAAACACATCGCAGAAATTATATCCAAACTAGCCTTATGCACACTTCATCACCAAATAAATCGGACTTGATACTAAAGCACATTAGAGTTCCTGGTGATCTCCAGATCAGCTTGCGCAATCTACGGTCTATCGATATCGGCAGCACTAAGACGACAAGAGTCCGCCCGATATAGCCGGGCTTGAGGCGTTTGTTGATGCATAGAGAATTGGAAGATTCACGGACTTAATTCAAGAAAATGGAGAGTGCACCTGAGGAGGTCGATGAGATAGCCTCCGGAGAGAACGACGGTGAAGAGCCCTTTCTCTCGGACAAACTTATCGGAGAGATCGGCGACGTACTTGGCGAGAGCCGCCGCCAATTCCTCCTCCGAACCCAACACCTCCACCTTCCTCTTCGTGGGCACGGTCTCAGCCATTGAATTCCTGTGTTTTTCCCTGGTTTTGCCGAACGAAGGCCGGAAGGGAGTTGATTTCGGAGGAGAGGTTTGAAGGTTAGCTTGAAGCAAGGAAGGAGCAATGACGCGACATGTCATGTCACGCTTAAAGCATATGCTCTTTGTTAATGGACTCCGGCGTGCAGAAATGACTCTGACAGGCGCTTCCCACGTGGTAAATGGAGCACTTCCCTTGGCTTAGGATGAGTTTTATTTCACGAAAAAAGTCAAAACTAATAAAAGATATTTTCGAAAAATAACCATTTACAAAAATAAAAGAATGAAATATATTTTCATTGCCTATGAAAATAGTTAGGCATGAATTATTGTTGACGTTGATTAATTTTTCTAAACGATATAACTAATCATTTTTTTAGAAGATGTTGTTCCACCCCCTCATACAACTAAATCCACCTGATTAAAATTTCCATTTCTCATTTAATTACAATTTAAAGTGGAGGCCACAAAACCCCTTGGGGAAATGTATATTTATTTAATTCTCAGATCTTACTTCCATAAAAATTAATTTTGTTGAAAAGAGAAATTTCCAAGAAATGTAGGCTGAGTTTGATCATCATGATTTTTAGCCAAGGACAAATATGATAAGATAAGAAATTCAGAGACTTTCCTATATCATATTTACTATTTGGTGAATCGGGTAGTAAAATTGTATGCTTTCATATCCTAATAATTATGCGATATGAACGACATATTGATATAGATGACCTTAAAAATGCACAAACAATTATGGTAAGAATCTCTCATGATTTACAGCTAAAGAAATCATAAGTGCATAAACGCAATATCCTCCTCAATCAATTCATAATTATTGTACTATTTATATTTTAAATAAGAAAAAAGCTTATTGCAATATTTCAAAGTCATAAGTTCAACCATGATAAACAAATATAAACAAGTTATAGCAGCATCGATAAGATTTATTAGCTAGCAAACGTCAAATTTCGTAAAAAGGAGACAACATGATTATTCATATTCACAATTTCGAGAAGTATAACCTTTTGACTTTCTCGCCATTTACATGAAACTTTCTCACCATTTTCGTGAAATTTCAATACGAACCATAAAGCTACATATATATGAGTTTTGAACTGTTGGGCCGGGCGTCTAATGAGAATCAGCCCACCCAGTCAAGCCCACTGGAGCCCAATCGAAAGGCCTAAATTCCACCATCGCTTGGCGGAACCTCAGGAAAAAGCCCTAATCCAATCGCTCCCCGGCGGAGCTCCATTCTTCTTCCGCCGCGAGACGACGGAGGTGCTATCGGCAGCCGGTGGAGGAAGAGCGGAGGAGGATCGGGAGCGAGAGAAGATGCAGATCTTCGTGAAGACGCTGACCGGCAAGACCATCACCCTCGAGGTCGAGTCCAGCGAACCATCGACAACGTCAAGGCCAAGATTCAGGACAAGGAAGGTACGCTCATGGAGGCGATCGGGATTGGAACTTCGCTCTCTCTTCCCGCGGTTTTCTGTTATTTCGATGGTTTTAGGTGACGTTGCATGTGGTGAACGATCAGGAATCCCGCCGGACCAGCAGAGACTGATCTTCGCCGGGAAGCAGCTCGAGGATGGCCGCACCCTCGCCGATTACAATATCCAGAAAGGTTCGCTTCTATCGCGATTCAGTTAGGGATGAGATAATTGCTCTTGAATACGGCAAGATACGATATTAGTCGCGTGACCAATCGTGTGCTAATGCTATCGACGTTCTACGATTGTAGGCAGGTGGTGAGCCCTGATGTAGAGTCACATTTGAGTCGATTGCTTGATTGTTTCGGATCGGTTGGACGTTGCATCTGTGGAAATTCATACTTGCAATGCGGCGATAGTAGAGAGGTTAAGTTGTTCCTGGTAACTGAAGACCTGTTAAGCTCGAGGTAACAGTCGAATGGGAATTGAATTACGAAGTCGATAGTGTAGATGAGGTCTTTGGGTTTTTGTTGTGGAGTGTAGGCTATGAATGTTGTAGTGACGATTCGTGGATGGTCAATTGGCGATGACAAGAGTTTAGATGGCGACGACAAGAGTTTAGACGAATTAGCAAGATAGAACACCGTCTTAGTGCAGGTATAGATCGGAGTTTGGCCGTGCATCGGGATAACCATGAGCGTTTCTAGACGCAAAGAAGTAGTGCCATGAGTGTTTCATCTAGGCTGGTGCTCGAGTAGAAGAGCTCGAAGGAGGAAATCGGTGTGGTTCAATATCTCCAATTGTAAAACTTTCACCATTGCCAGCTTTATCTAGGGGATCTGAATTTAGGGCTTCCGCCGTATCTTCAGAGATTGTACTTTGGTTCACGGGATATCTATGGGGAATTTTGCAGAATCAACTTTGCACTTGGTGCTGAGGCTTCGTGGTGGCATCATAGAGCCGTCCTTGATGGCATTGGCTAGGAAATTCAACCAGGACAAAATGATATGCCGCAAGTGAGTGCAAATATTTGTAATTTTTTTTAGGTCAATGATACGTGTGGCTCGTCATACGTTGCTTGCCACTCATGATCCTGAAGCTGAATTTGGTCTGCAGATGCTATGCGCGCCTGCACCCTCGTGCTGTCAACTGCAGGAAAAAGAAGTGCGGCCACAGCAATCAGGTAGGCAATTGCTTGATCTACCTTATTGAGCTGTGGATATTGCTTTCTATAGAGAACAGGGACTTATAATCTATCGTCCTGTTCTGCAGCTTAGGGCAAAGAAGAAGATCAAGTAGATTGCCGACCAGCTGCTGATCGGGTGGCGAAGGCTTCTGAGAGATGGTATTCTAGAAAGTTTAGATAGGTTTGTAGCTATTGAGATTCGGACATTACGTTGTCTCGAGAGTATCGCAACGTCAATGGTAATATTGGTTTCGATATGATATGACTCGGAGCATGTTTTCGGGTTATCGTGATCTTTCGGTTTCTGATTTGGCCTTTTCAACTCATTAGTACTACTAGTCCATGATCGTTCCAGTTTCACCAACCCCTTTAGAACTAGTGGATTCGGGGTTTTTACTGGAGAGGCTTTGCTTTGGTTCTACTGAGGATGCTTAGCTTCGTTGCCATCTGACTATTTGGAGCCAAGCTCCTGTAGTTGCTCCAAGGTGAACAATAAAAAAATGGAAAGAATCACATCCTTGATTTCGATCGACTGTCGTGCAAGTTTGCAGCGCTGTGGTGAAAATGGGTCTCTCCCCGGTCCCGAAGAAGCTTAAGTTTGACGTTTTCTCCGAAAGGAATTGCCCCGTGAGAGGGGTTGTGGATTTAGCTAGTCTTCGGCTAAACTTTTGGAATGCTTTCGGTACCGTCTTTTACCCCGCTCATTTGTCGGGCGTCGAACTCAGCGACCTCCTGATTTACCGCCCCGACCTCTATCCCATGTATGACTATGGCCCACGTCCAACCGCCTAAAGTTCAAGGTCCGAATAGGCGTACGCATGGGGTCAAAGTCAATTCCTAAGCTGAACCATCGCCCACGAAATCTAAAAAGATAGAACCCCTACAGCAACTTCTCTCTTTGTTGATTTTTTTCTCTTGTCTTTTGCACTTTCCCCGTCTCTACTTTCCCCCCGGGGTTCGTTGGAGAAAAAGGCCATTGCGAAGATCTGCCGGTTTCACACCAAGATCAAGATCTTGGAAATGGAATTCCAGGTCCACGTGCACCCCAATCCCATCATCTTGAATGTCATGCATGCATGCATGATGTCCATATTGAATCCCCTCCTGAATCTCACCAATGATGGCCCCCAGATCCAACGGCAGATGTTTCACTGGGCCATGATTATGTACAAATTGAATAGACATACATCCGCCCATGTAATTATTGAGACAATGATCCTCACCCACCATTAACCCTACAGCTGGGTTCCAGGAAAGACCACCTGGGCCCCACCCCTCCCCCTCTCCCTCTCTCTCTCTCATCGTCGTCATCATCATCGTCGTCGTCATCATTCACCGCATTCACATTCATAATCAGCAGGGGCAAACATCTCATCTCATTTATTCACTCGATGCAACGGAAAGTAAAGGGATGGGGAGATCAGAGAGAGAGAGAGACTGGGAGACTAGAAAATAGATTAGATATCACGCACACTCAGGCGCCCAGCTAATCATCAGAATGAGAGAGGGAGAGAGAGGGAGAGAGCAATGATGAAGAAGAAGAAGAAATGGGGAAGTTCAGGTTTTGTGGGGAATGTTGTCTGGTTCAAGGCTTCAAGTTCTTGAGTACTACCCATCAAAGACTCAATCTCGGATTCATTCCAATGGCCTCGGACCAGGCTTCATTCCCCTCAATTCTTGCTTCCGCTTAGATTCCCTCTCCAGAGCAGAGCAGACCAAAGCACCTTCAATCGCCCTCCGAATCGAATCCATAGTCACAGAGATCCCAAGGTACCTAACCTTCCTCTCTCTCTCTCTCTCTCTCTCTCTTCTTCTTTTCTTGTGTTCTACGAGAGATGTGCAATAATTGATTTTGTTTTAGCTTATGAGCTTGTGATTGCATTTGCATGGGACGAAGAGGCTCCCCATGTGTTGCCAGATTGGTGTAATGATGCGGAGCTTTGACTGTCGTTAAGCTATGTCATGCCATGCCCTTCCTTCTGTCTGACACACACGGACCAACCCCATTTAATAAAAAGAAAAAAAAACTATTTTCATCATTAGTCTCTTATTACTTCCCATTCATTCATTCATCTTCCATCTTTTCAACATTGTCATCATTCATTTCCTCCCCGGTCTCCGCAGTCTGTCTGCTTCACTTTGCATGGATTTAGATTCAACCATATCGTCTTGCTCTGTCTGTCACAACTCCAGGCCCTCTCCAACCCATCTTCCCATTCTTCTGTCCTTTTCTCACTTCTTTTTTGGTGATGATATACACCCCCCCCAAAAAAAAAAAAAAAAAAAAAAAAAAATCTGCGTGAATCGAACCTTAATGATGAACCTCCTCCGTCGTTTTAGGGTTCAGTATTGATAAGGTGAAAAGGAAGAATCGAATCCTGGAAATGAAAATGGATCACCGCGTGAACCATCCCTTTTTCTCTTTTCCTTGAATCAGACCATATATGCATTCCAACTTTACCAAATGTCTCCCGCACGATAAATTTCCACCAAATGTCTTATAAAAAATTAATTGTTAGCATCAGTCATGACATCCAGCTGCACCGACTACTTCAAGAAGCAGCATTATGGATGTATAAACAAAACAATAATAATTTTCACTATAAGGGCTGATTTCATGAATCTCTTTCAAGGAGAGGGGTCCCTCTTTCTTTTCCTTTTTTGACATTTGGTCACTGAAATATCCCTCCTTTAGATCAATCGAACATGAAGCTTCAATGTCGTCGTTTAGCTCAAGTTTTGCAATAGAGATCTTGTGTACCACAAGCCGAGGATATGAAGGAAAGCTCCTGATTGGGTTCTAGATGATAGGATTGGAGATAACAAAGGACAGAACCATGAGGCTCCAATGGGATTGGCCAGAGCTGACTGTAGCTCTTGTAGTTTTAGGTCATGTCATGTCGTTACATCTTGGGACGAAAAGTAGAATGATAAGCGTTGAGTGTCATTCTTGTTTTAACATTGTGAGGTTGTTATATATCTCTTGATTTTGCATTTTCAGTAATTAAGTGCGTAATTGATCACCCACAAATTGTCAGGAATGAATCCACCGTGTGTATGAAGAATATTTTTTATTGTAACGTTATTTGGCAGGTGATGTGTTTGACCACAATAAGGTGAGTCAAACTTTTGAAAGTAACTTCAATGATGTACTTTTTTTATTGGCCTCCTTCGACTTCAATCTGTACTGATTCTTATCAGCTAAGGAAAATTCTTTAACATATGACCCCCGAAATTTTCATGCTCAGATACCATCTTTTCATATTCCTTTTCATGCTGAGGACAGACGATTGTCTGTGTAATCTAAGTATTATAAAAAAATAAAAAATAAAAACTCAGTAGCATACATTAAACTCAGCAATCTAACAAAAGAAAAGTTCAAATCGAAAACTTACATACCACAGTGAGATTCTGTTCAATTCATAGATGGAGGTTTGGCACGCATCACGATAACAAGAATGCTAAACGATGAAAGCAGCACGTTGTCCTGTCCGTCCTTTCAGCCCATTTATGCAAACTTATCATATTTCTTTCTCGCCGATGATCAAATGACATCGACGATGACAACATCTAAGATAAACCTACAACGCTAGAATCGAATCTAGTCTTGAACCAACCCCTTCTCTCCGTCTCCCTCTCTCCCTCCCTCCCTCTCTCCAACGTACACGAACGTGCAGACTTCGAGGACAAGTTGCAAATGTCAGGAGCTAACAAAGCAGAGAGCTTTGCAGTGAATGCTGTGGCAGCTTTCAGCGAAATCGCAAGTCCCAAACTGGGAGTTAAGACTGCTTCTTTCGTGCTTTCGTATTCTGACTTCGGAGAAAGTCCTGCAGCCCTGGATGCATGCATTGGCCCGATTGCGTTTCCTGTTACACGTCTGAGTCCCAGACTTTGTCTCTTACCCTTTTCTTGCTTCAGTGTCGTCACCATCGAGAATCACCCGAAAGTTCACTTTTTTTTTTCTTTTGGCCTAGCACGAAAGTTCACTTTGGAGATGCAGTTTCCCTTGGCTGTTCTCGCTCCATCCGACAAGTTTTTTGAAATGTCTTCCTCAAGACGATCTTTGAACGAAAAGGATTTGATAGTACGTCGTTCGCTTGGAGTGCTTAATAGGAAAATATCATCTTGGACTTGCGCAATGACAATGACGAGATCATTCTTCTTCGCCACTCACCAGCAATAAGAAAAATAAATACTTTATTTCACATGATGTTTATTCTATTCAGTTGTTGTTAAAGGGAAATTAATATATGCATAACGGTAAGGGACGGGAAATTGGATGCGAAAGTTTAAGGATAAAGAAAACCAGGAAGAAAACAGACCAACGGGAGCCCAACGATTCTTGTTGTGATGGTCACTTTCTAAGTTCATCGATTAGTACTCCAAATCTGATAACCTCAAAAGCTACGATGCAAAGGCAAAAGGACAACAAAAATTACAGAAATTCAAATACTGTACGGTAGCACATATGTATAACGACGAAACGACAATAACAACGGAAACAATAATAACAACAGTGAAACAAGCTGTTTTTCCTAAAGATTATGCTGTGCAGGCCAGCTTCTCAACTGTAAATGTATTCTGGGCTATCTCACTCTTCAAATACGGTCGATGTTAGCGAAGCAATTATACTTTATTATTGTGGATTCAGAGCAGGCTAAGGCCGGGTAAAATCTGGAATTTTTTACTTTGCATGAAGAAGCATATTGAGGACGGCGACATCCGTTTAGCATTTTGGCACTACCTGCTGCTTATTTTTCTCTTTTCTAAGTAGAAAATGATAAGAATTATCAAACGCTTATATAGTAATAATCGAAATTGGACCTTCAATATATGTGTTGGAGAAACACCAACATGTTTGCGGTCATTCGAAACCCTAGGGGTTTAGTGCTATTAAGGAAGGATGTTGAGCATTTCCATATTCTATCAATAGTCCCATTTCGCGTGAACTCAATTTGGAAGATATCGAGTTGATCCAATATGGATTTCCTGTTCTCTCACTTTTGCTAACTGGATTCATTCGAAACATATGCAGATGACATATATCCACGAGTGTCATCTCTAAATCAAAGTTTTTCCTGCATTTCTAAGGTTTTCAGTTCTGTGATTATTATCACAACGACAGATCATCCATACCCAAAACCTAACCTCGTTCCTTAATCATGATCTTTAGCACCATCAAAAGTCACCATCCCAACGCCACAATATCATGTGAACTCGACTGGCCCTTTTCGCGATACATTCCAATACCATGTATGGTACTTCGCAAAACTGACATTGTCGAAGACTCACCTCGCCCCACTCTTGCTTTCTCTTAATTTTTTAGTAGAACTAATCAGATAAGTTTGGACGATATTGACTCCGCAGAAACCTTAAAAGCGAATCAGAGAATCTATGTTTGAGCGATTGATATGTCCTCATAAACATAAGAGAAAAAATTGCACCCTGCATTCACCCGCTTCTACTATTCCCCATGTACCGCCGATCAGTAAAAAAAAAAGGGCTCATATCGAGTCTTCATTTCCTTGCCATAGAAATCCTCTTCTTAAATTTATCTACTCTATATAGTTGAGTAGCGGCCGAGCCTGCCGCGAGGTGACAGCTGATGTTAGCGGCCAGTCAAAGGCTAAGGAGGGATGGGGGTAGAGGGGACATTACTAGAAGAGTCATAAACCAATTGTAAAAATATCAATTTTGAATTTGGCCAATTTAATCCTATACCTTTTGACAAATTGCCAACATAACCCTTCCTACCAATTTTGGAAAAAAAAATCACTATATGCTAAATGTTCTTCGTGGCACAATCACATTTTTTGAAAATTTTCAGATTTTCTATATGGTTTTTTAAATTTGTTTCCTTTTCTTTTCTTCTTCTTCCTCTTTTTTTTTTCCCATTTCTGTTTTCCCCAATACTCCTGTTCATCTTCCTAGTGCCCGGGAACCCTCATCGGCCATAGGTGATCGTCCCGGCCCTCACCCCAGCAAAGGACTTTGCCCAAATCTGGGCAGTGAGGGTTAGGGCCGATTTGGGTGAGTTCGCTGGCCACAAGGACGAAGGACGAGATCCGAGCAAGGGCATTCGCCGATTTGTCGGCAACTAGCGATGGTCATGGTTCTTAACCTTGGTGAAGGCCCTTGCCCAAATTTGGGCAGTGAGGGCCAAGGCCCTTGCTTAGATTTTGGCAAATTCGCCAATCACAGCCAACTGTGAGAGGTGTGAGGGATCCTTGTTGGCGTGGTGCTTCGGAGGAAGAGTTGGCAGATGGTGAGGGTCGACCTCACCCCCAAGCCATGGTGATGTTGAGGCTCGCCGAGGGCCAAGGCTGGCAAGGTCGTCGAACCTCGTCTCTAGCTGATCGCCAAACTTTGTCTTTGGCTGGTCACCGGCTATGGTCAAGGCCTAGCAATCAACTAGAGGAGGAAGAAGAAGAAAAAAAATGTCTTATTTCAGAAATTGTTTCCTAGGAACTAAGAAATTAGTTTTTTCCACTTGATGTTTTTATTCCAAATTTATTCCTTGACTACTAATATAGTCCATGATTCTTGTTCTTTTTCTATTTCTGGAGAATAAAAAAATAGAATAATTGAGATTCAGAAACGTTACTTGATAGGTCCTTAATTGTCATCAACTATGTTGAACCTCCTCTAGTAGCTTCAACATGGTTTAAGCTTTAGAAGTGTGTGGTGCTTCGGCATGGGTCGTGGCCCTTGCTTTATACTTTTATAGCCACAGAGGTCATCGGGCAAGTGACCCCATTGGCCTTTTCAAGGAGATGGATAGGGAGAAAAAAAAAAAAGGAGAAAAGATAGAATTGTTAGTGCCAATCGTGCCACTAAGGATAGCCAAAATTGGCTAGAAAAATTAAATTGGCAAATTGTTGAAAAGGTTTAGAATTAAGTTGGTTAAATTGAAAAATTTTAAAACTAAATTGGCATCCATACAATAGATCTTTATGTCTTTTTTGATAATTTTCTTGGAAAGAGAAAAAACAAGAAAAGAGAAAATGCTTTTAGACTACGTTTGATAACCCAGATTTAGTTTAGATGGGATAACAATTATCCTATTCGATGTTTGGTGACATTCTTCAAATCAAATAAACCCAAATGCATCCAGATAAATGCCAGATAAGAAATCCGGTCTAGAGGTGGAATAAACCCAGATCAAATATAAAAATAAAAAATTAACTAAATTCATATTTTACCTTTTAATGGAGAAATAAAGTGATTTATTTGATGTTGCTTTGCTGGCACCTGATGTTGCTTTGCTGGCACCGCCACCTGAAGACCACCACAAAAATTACAGATTATCATCTCTCCCGACCACTACACGATCGCCATCGACTCCACCATGCCGGTCATCATCGCTAGCCCGCGATCGTGTACCGACGAGTAAAGGTGAAAGGGGGCCTAAAGACGATTGTCATGCTGTCCTTTGCACCCCAGTCACTTACGTCCTTCACGTCGAGCCTCACCTTTCATGCATGACTATCAATCCAACTGTTCACATGCTGGTCGATGAACAATGGCTAGCTCACCATTACCTTCTTGGTGACCACGCTCTCGAACGTCTGAGTTCCAGCATCAAGAACGTGGGAACGGCACCGTAGAACCTCCTCTTGCGGGCCCATCCCACAACGCACACCTTCTCTACTGTGTCCTCTCTTAGCTCACTTTCTTTAGCCATGGACTCTGGTCGCACGACCCACATGATGTTACCTCCTGCCGTTCATGAGGCTGTCCCAAAATCATGTGAACTTGTGTCGGTTGAGAGACATCATGCTCCGGAGGTCTGCATCCCAAAGGCGTCATCAGCAGGCTTTGAGTCTCATGTACAGGAGGCAAAGATAGAGATGGAATTTCTAAAGGTTTTTTAAAGATTTTAAATGAGAAGGATTTTGAAAGATTTTCAATCTTATATTTAGTTGTAGATTGTTGAAAATTATCAACAAAAGAAAATTCAAAATTTTCAAATCTTATTTTAGGTTGTACCAAAAATATGATGGGATATTTTAACAATCCGGAGATATGTGGAGGATGTCAAATCTCCTTTTATTCTATCATATTTCAATCCAAATCTGGACGACCAAATAAAGCCTTGGTTGTATTTTATCAAGCATAAATGAGTACAAATTGTCATCTCATGTTTGAAGTCGACATAAGAAGCTATAGTGGAAGACGGATGAGCTTATACGTCCATGCTACCGGTCAAATCTGAGGTAATATCCGTCAAATATAGACATATGCAATCGCAATACTTCATAACTCGAATATCACATAATAAGCAAGTGCATATTCCCTTCTTTGAGTATAAGAAATCTAGTAATAAAAGAAGGTCCAAATGAAAATCCGAATTTTAAATTGTGCGTACTATACTATGTCCTTCTTGTTTTATGGGGACACAACCACGATTAATCAAATCAAGAGAAACGAATGCGCATGAAAAACATGTCCACGAGATCCCAAATCTCGACGCGAAACGACAGACGCAAAGACAACTTCCAAATTCCCCATCAACCGTCGACGAAACAACGCCCGCTCCACCACCTCAATCGTAACGAATGCTTCGATCTGTCCAGCCATGTCCGAAGCCCTCCTCCTCTTTAGCCGTCCCATCCCCGAAATCCATGCCACCCTGCCTCTCTCTGGACCACCCTAATCTTCCTGTATATTTCTGATTTCCTCTGCCTCCGTTTCTCTCTGATTGGGGAAAAAAGCCAAAGAGAGATAGAGAGAGAAGAGAGCGATGTGAGGGAAAGAGAGGGAGAGAGAGACACGCACAGAAGAACGCAAACGAAAACTCAGATTCTATCTCTCTCTCTCCCCTTGCCAATCCCATTCCCTCCTGCAAATGCCAATCCCATGCAACCCCATGCACGCCGAGTTTGATCGCTTCTTCATCCCTTACCCGTTCATCTCCTTCCATACCATATCCCTCTGCAGCTATCAAGATTTCAGATAGTACTCGGAGAAAGAGAGAGGGAGGGAGACGCCGTTTGTCGTGCGCACGGCCCGTTCCCACGGCAGGCCCGTCGATTTTCAGATGTCCGCCGTGCCCACGTTGCCACCCCTCGACACGGCCATAGACCTCGCTTTCCTCGCCCTCATCGCCGTCCTCCTCCTCCTGTCCTCCCTCTCCTTCGCCTCCGTCATCCACCTCTGCCTCAAGTCCCGCTCCGCCCCGCACCTCGGCAACTTCAACTCCCTCTGGACCGTCCGCCTCCTCCTCGTCTCCTCGACCGCCCTCTGGGCCCTCGTCGAGCTCCTCCGCGTGCCCTTCTTCCGCCGCCGCTACCTCGTGCCGTTCCTGCCCTTCTTGACGGAAAGCCAGCAAGCCGACGTCTGCAGATTCCATTCCGTCCTCTCGCTAGGGCTCTGCGAGCCCGTCTTCCTGTTAACCGCGCTCTTCCTCGTCAACGTCTCGATCAAGAAGCAGGACCCGTGCCGCCTGTGGGCCCTAGCATTCGTGTTCGGCACCTGCCTGCCCCTCCTCTTCTTGCAAATCTTGTTCGTGTTCTACCAGCCGATCTACCTGCTGTTGCCAGAGATCTTTGTGCGGAGCACGTACGTCTCCAAGGATGCGTTCGGCAACGAAACCGTCCTGTGCACGTACCCTTTGATGTCCATCATCGTGTTCGGAGCATTCGGGATCACCTACTCCTTGTGCTTCCTCCTGTCATGTTTGAAGGTCATGTCCCTCGTCATCAACAAAGGACTGAGGACTCGGATTTACGTGCTCGCCATGGCGGTCCTGGTGTCGCTGCCCTTGGAGATTTTGCTGCTGGGGGTCTCGGTGATTTGGATGCCGGACCGTGCCGCTTACAAGGTCTTGGAGTTTGGCGTTTTCCTATGCACGTTGGCATGCACCGTGGCGGGGGAGGGGATTTTGGTGATTCGGCCAATTATGGACACTTTGGCGGCCGGCGGCGAGTGCTGCCGGTGGAGCCCGAATCAGCGGCCGGCACGGGAGGAGGACAGGATACCGCAGGCGGAGGAGGTGGGGGTACAAGTGTGAAAAAGGGACGATATTAGTGAATCCGTACACTACATTCGATTGGGACCGAAGAGAGGAATTCGAAGTTGCTGATCGTAAGAACTCAATTTTTGCTTTTGTTTTTTGGTTCTTGAGGCGTAGGAACTTGTGTTCTTAGATTCTCTTTTAATTCCAATTCCAAGAATTCTCAGGAAGAGGGAAAGGTGAATTATGTTCAGATGCGAGATCGTCTGCGGCTTCTTTAAACTGGAATAGATCGGTTTTGGTAGAGTCATGAGCATGGGAGATAATGAAATGACAGTCTTAAAACGATTGCCTCGACATTGCTCCATAAGACATTATGCCGAAAAATTACACGCTGCCATCAAATGAACCACGCACGAATGACATGCATTAGGGCGTGGTGATGGAATAAACAGTCGCAACGATGCTTCGGTGTGAATATTGTGCGACATTTTCATGTTTCGACATGTGACATGAAACTCGAAATTGGCGATGCTGATCGGTTTTCCTCCCTTCTGCGTATGCTTGTCGGGACCCTTGAGAGCGTTTTGGAAACTTTGGTTTCTCCGGGTTATTTTGGAACGGGCTAACTCTGGGGTCGACTTAAAAGAAAAAAAACTCTGGGGTTTACTTGACTTGGTCAACGGAACAAGATTTACATTGATATCCATTAAAACTTTGGACTCCCACGATTTGCACAACTTGTGATCCTCAGCCAATGGCATCCTACGATTTGGAATTCTCAACCTTGTGCAAGATAAAAGTCTCATGACACGGTTTTGAATTTAACCCGACAAGTTAAATCCAATCAAGAATGTGAATGATCATGGAGAAATTATTTAAAAGGTGTTCAATTATACCAATTTAATCTTAAACTTTTACACGTTTTGTCAATTAAATCCATCTAACCAATTTTAGTTGGAAAATCACTAAAGTAGACGCCAGCCGTCCTATGTGACAAGACCAAGTTGATGTGGACATTTTCAATAATATTTTATAAAAATTAAAATTTTATGTCCACGTTATCAAGATTGACTGGATTGACTCAATTAAGAAAACGTTAAAAGATTTATAACTAAATTAGTATGATTAAAAGGTTTAGGACTAAATTGGTGCAAGTATAATAGATTTAGAAATTTTTTGGTAATTATCCCAAATGATTGTCATGAGAACACATGAAACAGACGTGCAAAATTGGATTGGATGCACAAACTAAATACCCTCAAACATAAACGTGCAAAATGGGCAATTTGATTGTTTTTGCTTGTCGCCGAGTTTCTTAAATCCTCTTCCAGCGGATTCCGCACTACAGGTGGGTCTACTCCCCTTCAATCTTGAGCAACATTTTCCAGGTTCCATCTCGGGAAGTTCTTGCTCACGGCGCGGTAGGTGTCGACAATTGAGGTCGGATCCGGTCATCGGTGCCAAAGGGCAGGATACAATTTTTGCTCTTCGGAGATATCACGAAACTTCGGCGAGCTCCGCCATTGATGGCAAGTTAATTATCGCGACACACACTTATCCATTCTAATGATATCTGGGTGCAAAATCTTGAACTTGAATTTTGGATCCGACCAATCTTCGTTGTCCGGAGTGCATCGCGTGGTCCTATAAGTAATGATTTCGAGATACACTCCACACAAAAAGTCCGGTTCTTGAGTAGGTGTCCAATTTACAAGTGGCGTTAGGTGGGAGTTTACTGCTGTGTTAAACGTGCCAAATTAACATACGAAAATGTATATTATTAAAATAAAATAAAAAATAAAAAGGCAGAGACGAAGACGTGACCTCATAATGTCGGCCGAACAATGTTCTTTTCCAACAGTCAATTTGGTCAGATTCAAAACATGCTCAAATTCTCCGCGTGAGGTGACGTGTGATGACGACCCATCAACCTCGGCGGCCCCCACGTGCTGATGTTCGCAACCAGGCACCATACACGTGTCTGAGAAAGTCAAACCTTTGAAATTATGTTCTCCTCGAAATACAGCTGCTACGACGACGTTTCCAGCGGTACCGATGCGTTTCTTTTTGTAATTGGCAGCCTAGGGTGACTATTTCCACAGTTATCATCGGAATCGGATTCGAGCCAGGTCAAGCTCGCTCGCTCTGCTTCTCGTGACGAACGCTTCCCGGAATTGAACTTGTTCTATACAGGAATTTAGATTCACATTCTCAACTTTAGCACTCCCACTTGCCCTAATTCACATTTTCAACTTTAGCACACCCACTTGCAACCTAATCCGAATAAAATTTATGCAGATAAATTAAATAAAAATAGGCGTAACTTTCTAAGAAAGACCCCTAATTTTTTTTTGTCCAATCCTAATTCTGGCCATAACCTTCTTCTTTGTCTAAAAAAATATATCCAAATTCCACTCTAGTCCCATATCTACCGCTGTGTCCAAATATTACCACTAATTTCTCCAAAATTATCAACATCGAGGTCATTACTAAAACACACATCTTCATTAACACTTTGACCTTCGTATGGAGCAACAGCAGCTTCCTGATAGTGATAATCTTGAGAACTCCAATAGCAATTATTAGACACGTAAGCAAATCTAAGATTAGAGTGAAAATTGTGGATTTTTTTCAAATAAGAAGAAATTAGAGTCGAATTGTAATTGGACCAAAAGTTGAGATTTATTTTTTTAGGGAATTAACCCAAAAAAAAATATATGGACTTCTTTGGAAAGCAATTATGAAAAAGATTTACTCAATAAAATAATATGGAAAGGACGGAGCTAAAAATTAGAATGGCATTATATCATTGGGATTTATAATAGTAAAATTTTATTAAATATATAAACGAGTCAAACCACAATTTCGCATCAGTTTTTCGCTTGTTTCAAAAACTTATGCATGTTCGAGACATCTAATTTCACAGTTCCTGTCATGATAACCCGTCATCCAAAACATTAACAAATGATGATTATCTATAAATCGGGTGCTCTTTTTTTTTTTTAATCAGTCAAATTGGTATATATGGAAGTATTCTGATGTAAAAAAATTGAGCTGGTCACGAGATTAAAGGCTCATACAGAAGATTTGAAACTTCTTTTGCGTGAGATGTTTGCAATTCGGTAGATATCCTGTGAAGGAATTCTGACCTTCCTTAGTTCCTTGCTCGTTTTGGACATAATCCTTATCCATGTGAAGAAAACCGGGTCGCAGCGTCACCACGTAGTGAGAGAACTCCAGCAAGAGGTCATCAATTCCCATTTGATTTCATCATCCGTCATTGTACATCTCACCCAAAACCAAAACTGAACGTAATAATTTCTAATTAGCGCGTGCTTAGCAACAATTAAAAAAAAAAAAAAAAAACCACGCATCTACGCATGAAGTTTCAAAACAGAGAGGAAAACCATCTTTAATATGTAAATATTGTTAACAAATTTAGAAGGTATAACTGCTAGTTTGAATTTTGAAAGTGTTGTTTTTGGGTTTTTGCAGGGATTAGCCTTCCTTAATCACCTCGGAAACGATTAAAAAGGAGGGATCATACTTATCCCAAGAAAAAGAATTAACAACGAACAGCAAAGACGAGTTGACCAAGAACTCTCTCGTCACACGCGGACGGCTGCAACGACCGACCCCAGATGCGACCGCTACTCGTCTCCTTCGTCCCTAATCCAAAACGCTCCTTCCCATGCACAAGGACTAGAAATCTCTTTCCCCTTGACCTTCCTCCTTCCGCCGTTCACATTCAACCCCTTCGCACCCATATATAACAACGCCCTCCCCCTCAATCCTCTTCCCACTTCTCGTTCTTCGATCGGCGAACAAGAAGAATTTCTTCCCCGATCCGAGCTGGGTTTCCCTCGTTGTTTCCTTAAGATGGTGAGGAGCGTCGACAGGCATCGCCACCACCATCCGGGCATTCACCTCCACTTGCCCCTCCTCCACCTCCACCACTGCCACCACGAGGTGAGGGAGGAGGAGGCAGCTTGAAGGACGTGCCGAGGGGGTGCCTGGCCGTCTCCGTGGGGCAAGGCGAGGAGCAGCGGCGGTTCGTGATCCCGGTGGCTTACCTGAACCACCCGCTGTTCGTGGACTTGCTGAGGGAGGCGGAGGACGAGTACGGGTTCGACCAGAAGGGCCCCATCAACATCCCGTGCCACGTCGATGAGTTCCGGAACGTGCAGGACTCGATCGACAGGGACGTGAGCAAGAGCCATCGCCACGGCCGCCACGACAACAACGTCCACGGGTGGTGCTTCGGACCTGCTTGACGGAGGATCTGACGATGTATTTGTTCAATATATGCATAGAGTAGAAGGTTTAGCATGAGTATACAATAGTCATGTGACGCGTTTCCTCTTTAATTCATGTAACAAAATCAAGAAATCAAAAGGACGCATTCGTCTGCAGATGTATTTGTAATTCAATGCGTCTTCATTTCGATCACTGGTTGGCCATTCCATGCCTACCAAGTCGATGAGCGAAGGCAGAAAAAAGGCAAACTGATTTTCAATGGCCTGTGTTATGCATCGAGATCTCTTTGCTTCTCATGATCAGTGATCGAAATATACTGCGACAACTGCTCCGTTTTCTTTAGAGAATCGAGCAACGTTCGCTAGAAAAACAACGCGTGATTTCCCGACCAAGTAGTGTGCATGACGAGTCGTGTGCGAACATGTAAGTCAGGACAGTCGAGCAGAACTCATCGATACCAGCTGGCTCGGTATGGCTACGGCATCAACACGGTCTCCATTGACTGAACAGAGTTTTATTTATGATCTGCTTGATGAAATCTCGGGAAGTCTTACGCGATGGGATCTCTCTTATCCTCTCTCCGTGTGTCGGTTTCTGCTTGAGGAAGAACTCTTTTGATGCAGGTGCCAATTGCCTGAATATAGTTTTACTTTTTATAGTTTTGATAATTTAGATTTTGCGATTAATACATTTTGACTTCTATTTAAGTCCGAAACGCTTGAAACTTTCACTTTAACAATGAATTCACATTGCAATAATATTCAAAGGCTACCATCGTTTCATGGGAAGTAACTTTCAAAAAAATGTTTTCCGAATTTTTCGACTTTCGTTTATAGAAAATAAACTCGTCAAGGAAAATATATTTCGCTATTAAAAAAACACTTTCAAAAGTGAGGAAAATATTTTTCACTTTTCAAAAATGTAAAACATTTTCCATAACTTCTTTTACCTCACTTTTTTTCACCAAACGTTTTCTTTTATTTTTTTTTTTCATTTTTCTTTTTATTTATTTGAAAATCGAGTTTTAATTAATTTTTTCTTTTTCTTTTTCTTTTCTTTTTTTCTTTCTTTCTTTTTCTTTTCCTCCTCCTTTGGCTAGTCGTCAACCCTGGTGAAGGCTGACAATTGGCTACTAGTGACTAGAGCTCGCTAAGTTAGTGACGCTTGAGTGTCGCCAGATGGTGGCAAGGCTCAAACCTAGCAAATCGGTGAGGCTCAAGCCTTGCCAATTTTGCAACACTCCAATGTTGCCAAAGGGTAGTGAGGCTTGAGCCTGCCAGATGACACTTGTTGCTAGCCGACGCTCACCCATCACTGGTGAAAAAAAAAAAAAAAAAAGGGAAAGAAAAAAAATAAAAAATAATTCAAAATTCTTTTTTTAAAATAAAAAAAAAAAAAATCGATTTTTATAAAATAAAATAAAAATAAAAACGAAAAATAATCAAAAGAAGTGCACGAAGAAAAATCAAATGAGATATCGAATGACGAAAATATTTTCCACTTCAATTTCGGTTTTTAACTTAATACTTTTAAAAATATCGTCATTTTTCTAGAAAATAACTTTCAGAAAAATATTTTCCGAAAACTTTCATTCTCCGCGAAATGAACGAACCCAAATCTTAACAAAAAGCAAAAGCTTGGATTCAGACAACCATGTATGCTTTTTTTCATTTTCCATGAGTGCGTTTGTTTTATAATCCATCAGCGGGGAGGGAGGAAAATATAAGCCTTGCTTTTTAGTTTTGTTGGCAAATGGAGTTAGACTTTAAAAATCCTTGGAAAAATTACTAGAAAATTCTTAAATCTATCGTATGGCAACCAATTAAATCCTAACCATTTTGATCATGGCTACTTAGTTCTAAACCTATACATGATTTGAGTTTATTCCTAAACCTTTTGATTTTGTCTTTATAATTATTCAAATTAGTTTTGACCAAAAACTACTGGCATGGCAATCCAGCTAGCATTGATCTTCTTATATTGTACAGCCATGCCAACATAAACGATTTTTATAGTTTTTTCAATTTTTTTCCTTTTTTCCTTTCTCTTTTCCTTTTTTTTCTCTTTAACTTTTTTCCTTATTTTCTTTCGCTAATTATCTGAAATGATTAAATTGACAAATTATCAAAATATTTAAAGCTAAATTAACATAATTGAGATATTTTTAACTAAATTTGTAAAATTGAAAAGTTTAAGATTAAATTGATTGTTGTACAATAAGTTTAGGATTTTTTGGAGGATGCTCTAGAAAACCTTACCGAGTAATAAGAATGAAAAATGCTAGACTTATAAGATCAGTATAAGTGATGTATCATGCTATTATTGGTTCGTGAATAGGGCTCACTAAGTTTGAGTGGCCAATCACTATCCAACGCATCAACTCTTAAACTTACTCATACACCAGTTTGTAATACCAGTGTTGATCGATACAACTAGCCGGTTGGAAGTGTGCACCTTGAGCTTGTCATAAAATATGCGCCGCCCATCGAAAATGAGATTGAGATCAACTCTGAACTCAAATTTTATTAGGTGAATTTTAAAATATTTTTTGTGTTCCCTTGCAAAATATTGTCCATTTTTTTCTGGTCGAACAAGAGATACCCCATTTACATATCTAATATCTAGCATTGAACGTGAAAATTAATCTCACTAAAAGCTGTTTGGTGAAAAAAATTGACTTGTCGAGCGAAAATTAATAATTCAGAATTTATTTATTTTTAAATGTAATTCCTTATATTGCTCACAAAAATGAATGAGTAAAAGATGTTTTCATTGTCCACAAAAAATTGTCTAGACATAAAAAAATTGTTGATAATAGAAATATGTCCATCAACTGATAATGTAAAACGATATAGGCGATCATTTTTAAGAAAGCATTTAGCCTAATTATTCATTTTCCACAAGACATTTTCCACAAGACAGATCCTACATCCTAAAAACTGACTCCCATCCTAAAAACTTACTCCCTATGCCTTCATACCGAGCTCAATTATCCCTTTACGTCGGACCACAAAACAGAGTAAACGAATGTGCAAGTACAGATTGGGGAGGAGCTTCAAAAAGTTACGACAATCATCCTATAATTATAAAGAATTCAGACCATTTTCCCCTCCATTACAAAAGAGCCATGGCGTTTCGGGACTTGGAGCCGTTTCAACTTCGCCATCCATGGCCTCGAGGATTTGAAGAACAGGGACAATATATTTCAAGAAATCGGCGGTCACAAAAGCATCATACCCTCTATCTACCAACCAATCTCACGCGATTGCACGCCTCAAGATTTGCCAATCGGAGTGTACTTCACCTCTCGAATTGAAAAGGCTATACACTTCAAATCAAAGATTTGTAAGCAAATTCACCACACTTACATGCTATCTCGGTCTCAAGCTAGTGTTTCGAAGCGTCACACCATGTAAGAACTTGGTGTATCCGAGAAAGCTGAGTTTTCCGTCAGTACTTCTGATGCAGTTATCGAGGAGAGACTGAGCTCTGGGATCCAGATTCACCTCCTGCGTGAGGTAAAACATATGTGAATTTGTCAATCCAATTTCTAGGTAAGCAAGAGATGATTTCCAAAGCTACCGAAGCACATACGCTTGACAATTCATCGAGGGAAATGACCCGGTTTCCTTCTTGTTCAAAATACTCAAAGGCAGTATTTGCAATCTGGTCCCAGTCTTCACGACCCTCTAGCTGATGTGGACTGATTGCCGCAGCACAAAACTCTTCGAAGCCCATTTTCTTATGTGAGAGTGATTCCATCTTAAATTGTGTGAAATGGAAGTTAGCACGGATAATTATGCAGCTTAAATATACAATATAAGTAATCTGAATATACAAAAGAATGGGGCATGGATGGAAATCTCATCATCATGGATCACTGAGGAGAATTGAATTGCTTCAGACGTTTGGAACAAAAGAATCTTACCACATCTAAAATTTCAGGAACCCTTGACTCCTTCATTGCCTCGGTCAGATTTTTCATCAAAGCCTGCATTTTCCTTCAGAAATCAATTGCAGCCAAAGCAGACCCAGATTACAGGTACTTAAAAAAGATGAATCATCAAGAACAGTGACAAAAACTGATCTTGTGCCAGTCGGAAGGTCAAAATAATACTAAATGGCATCAATGACATATATAGATCTGTATTTTCCAAACACAGCCAGATACAAATTGCCAAAGAATCTGTAAAGGTAATACGTCACCCACCACTTTAAAGTTATCAAGAGAAACATATCCATTCTTTGGTTCCAATAGATTATATTGGGCCCTGAGATACACAAGCTCATCCTCCGTTAACGCTTTCGAGAGAGCCTGCATAATTTAAAACAAAAGCAATATCCCTAAAGTTAATTCGCATAACCAAATTAGAATGCACAACCTAAAGTCAGATTACTCCAGTATAGAGGTGAAGTGACATTTTTCCACCCACTACAAGAGTAGGCCTCATACTATTAGCCTGCCCATGTGAATAGGATGCTACAGAACTTCTTTCAGTGTTTGTGTTTTCCATATATTACGTAGTTATTTTAAGTCAAAGGAGCAGAATAACTTCTTCTAGAAAGCAGTATGGTTAACAAGATGAAGAAAGATTACCTTTAGTGCAGACTGTTTGAACGGGGTGGCACGAACATAGGATTTAACTAACTTGTAGATTGAAATATCCAAAGGCACGGCATGTTTTTCATCTCGTATCCATGGGTGAGCTGAAAATATAGCAAATTCCAGCGATTTAGCTAAGCATATGCATGGATATCATCCTTAGACAGAATCACTAACGTTAGACAACTAATTTTAAAATGGCTAATTTTACAAGAATTCCTGCCCTGTCCATAAAAAAACTTACTTAGAGCCTGGGCAGCGGTCATTCTTTTTCTATAATCCTTGTTCAGAAGCCTTTTCACAAAATCTCTACCCTCAGCTGATACCATAGGCCAAGGTGAATCATGGAAGTTAGGATCTGCTCTAAGAACAGAGCGAAAAATTCCAGATTCAGTCCGAGCCCAAAATGGTCTGCTACCGCATAGCAATATGTATGTTATGACCCCAACACTCCACATGTCCGCTTCAAGGCTATATGATCTATGGAGAACTTCCGGTGCAACGTAGTATGCACTGCCAACAACATCACTGAGACGTTGACCTGTGAGTGCATGAAATTTCAATTTAATGAGCTCAAGGACAGACGAAAAAATCACACTCACACCAAAAGGAAAAAGAAAACAGCCAAATAATGTTGGATCTTTTATCTGTTCTACTGTGTGATTTGGACACTTGATCAGCCAAATGAACTGTGCCAAAGTCAATTATTCATCCAAAGGCTGAAGGAAACTGAACTTTACAATCGTTTTCAGTTGCCAGTATAGCTGGTAAAGAGGATCATTTTAGAAAACACACGCAAAGGGGAATCAAGCTGCGGTATGAAAGATGTCAATTGCTGAGGGGCTATGAAAGACTCAATTATAGGATGACGTAGTGCCAACTGAAAGCATCTTAAGCCATGGTTGACAACTTCTAGAAATTCAGTCCATGCCACCAGGATCATACATAGGAGATGACCAAGACTGAAAGTACTGTGACTGCTAAGACACCAAATCTGTCGTACATTTACAAGGAATATGAATTCCAGTGGCTTATGTATTGTACCTTTTCCAACAAAATGACCACAAACCCATAAACATCTCCCTGAAAAATCCAACAGTTACCTGGCCCAATAAAATCAGAGAGGCCGAAATCAATTATCTTCATTGGCGCATCCTCGTCTCTTGTGGAGAATAGGAAATTCTGCCATGAAGTCGAGAGAGAAAAGAATGGTTGGAAGATGATGACATTCCGATTAACATAAATGAAAGAGCAGCATACACAATGTGAATATCCTACTTTGAAAGTCTTACATGCAAGAGTAACATATGATAAATTCAAGACATCTATAGCAGCAAACCTCTGGTTTTAGATCACGATGCACAACGCCTTGAAGATGAAAATAAGCAACTACACTCAGAATTTGAACCACTATATCCTTAGCTTCCTCCTCTCTGTATCTACCACCTCTGTAATGAGAGCAGCAACAAATGAAAAACCACAAGTCTAGAAAATAAACTTCAAAGCCTTGAAAAGAAAAATCAGTGACAACTCAAATGGTCATCGTTTTTACCTGGACAAAATACGGTCAAGTAGTTCACCACCTTCACACAATCTGACAGAAAACATAAATCCATACTTTAGAATACAAATTCCCACAAATTGGAAGAATCCGGCCTATAGCAGCTTGTCAGTATATTTCTGCAAGTCTAGTTACATAACATAGCTCACATTCATTAGCTTTCGGACTCTGGGAATCCACATGCAGAAAGAGACAAAAATAAAGGAAATTTGAACGATGCTAAATCCATGATTCCCATGACATAGCTATTAAAGCTGACGATTGAAACAGAGATGTACGTACTCCATGACTATGTAGACATTGTTGTTGTCTTCAAATGCATCATGAAATCTAATGAGGTGCTTGTGTCCCGCTAATCCCTTTAATATTTTCACCTCCCGACGAACATCTTCAATTGATATCGCTGATGTCATCTGCCAAAAACCACTCATCCAGTTTCCATCAGTGTTCAAGTTAAAATGCTGCGCAATAGGGATTGGGGCGGGGGGCCAGGGGCGGGGGGGTGGGGGGGGGGGGGGAGGTGAGAATCGTGGTCCTCTCATTCAACTTTAATTGAGTCTGAAAATCCAGATTAAATTAATACACAATTTCAATAGAGGAGTATTCGAATTAAAACGGTCCAACAACCACCCGATTATGAAATTTCAGCACAGGTCCAACAACCACCCGATCATGAAATTTCAGCACAGGTATCTTATATCAGGAACAATTTTCTTGCTCTAGTGTCTAGTGTCCTGGTCGCACATGCAGCAACTATATATATTGTCCCCATCATCTTGACCAAGTATCTACATTTATGTATGCTCTATGAAAAGGCAGGTACAATCGACCAAGAACATATTTACAACACCTCAATCTTTCAGTAACGGGTTTTGGTTTCTAACTACTACATTTGTTACTTCTTGTTTAACATAAATTAAATCCTTAGCCTAAGTGATCAGCTCTATTTTTTCGCATCCATGCTCATCTTTCTGGCAATGATGCAGTACATCCAAACCTCTTCAATCTGTTTTGAGATTTAGACAACTTGGTAAATTAGGGTTAACAAGAACGAGTTAATCAAGTCCAAGAATCGGTTCATTAGATCCTGAAACTGATGAATATCCCCACACTTTCAGGAAACCTTCACCTCGCGATGCTCTCGAGTTCAAAATATAAAACCAACAATTCTAGAGAAACTTCGCTGCTTCTGTTTCTCTAACAAGCAAGCTCAATAAACCTCAGATCATTCATTCGTCAATTGTCATCCCCAGGCATCGCCGACTTGCCCTCTTCCTGCTGACCAAGTGCTAACCAAAAGCACGTCAGTCACTTTGGTCTGCCTCCTGTTCTACAAGCTGGACCAAATAACATAATTAAGAGCGACCGCCTTGTATTTCTAGTTTTAAAATCATAACATGTTGGCTGCCAAAAGTACGCAAACTTCTATGAGCCATGCCATGGCCATGAAAGTTGAATCTGGGGTTACGCAGCTCCCACATTGTAGTCATGAAATACTGCATGTTTTGAGGTCCTGCCCAAGCACGTCTGTTCAAACTCATATTCAATTTAAGTGTACCCTATGCTGCTTACGAATTCCTGCTGAACTGATCAGAGAATTCTCTCTTAACTAGACGATCATAATTTCCCCGAACAACAGAGCAGGTCGACAATCGATTCACCTTACAGCTAGATTCAAACAACAGCAACAACAGAGAAAGGCCGCTGAGTTGTAAACTGTCAATAGCAGTAACACATACCACACACCTTAGCTTTTGAAATGATCTTCACGGCCACATTCTGACCCTTGAGCTCTCCTTTCTTTCCCTTAGCCCAGCACGTATGACCAAAATGCCCCCGCCCCACCTCCTTCCCGAGCTCGAACCTCACGCAGAAGTTCTTCGCGTATCCAAAGCTCTTATCCAGCGGCGGCTCCCCCTCTCCGTCCACCGCCTGCTCCTCCGCTATCGGCCCCTCCTTAGGCGCCCCTCGGCCCCGCCGCTTCGCGATCAACGACATGATCGGCCTCGCCGGCGACGGAGGCGGGAGCGGCCACCGGAACTTCCTCAGCGGCGTCCTCGCCGGCGACGGGGACGCCGCCACCCCGGCGGGCAGCGGGCTCGGGAACGGGCTCCCCGAGAGGGAGCTCACCTCCCCACCCCCGCCGCCGCCGCCGCCCACCCCGGATCGCATGGGCGACGCGGCCGGGAGCGGCGACGGCGGCGGCTTCGGCTGCTCATCGGGCCGGGAGGCGGCGTAGTTGGCGGTCCCGACGGTGCTCTGCTTGCTGCAGCAGTGGCCCATCGCCGGAATGCGGCAGCTCGTCGGCGATCGCCGCCGGTGGTCGAAAGATCGGGACGCCGGAACCTCTCCGGCGAGCTCCCCCCCAAAGACGAAATGACGCAGAAGGAGAGCGAGCTAGAGAGAGAGAGAGAGACGAAGTAGCGACGACGGAGCGATGAAAAGGCAGTTGAAATCCGGTTGATTAAAAGAGGAGAAAGACACCATAGAGAAGCGTGAGGGAGTCGTCCCCTGCGGCTCGCGTCACGGCCAGCATCACACTGACGCGCGGATCACAGCCGTCGGTTGGGGATCGGACCGACGGAACGGCCGGTCAACGCCGCACCGGCCGCGGGATATTCAACGCTGCGGAGGTCTCTAGGATGAGCCGTGAATCAGGGGATAAACTGGAGCGGAGAAAACGCGTTTATAATTCAAAAGGGGGAAGGAGGGGTTGGTTTCGTTAATTTCATAATTGCTCGCGCCCGTTCCCATAAAAAAACCAAAAAACCAAAAAAACCAAAAGAAAAAAAAAGGCAGGAATCGTAACGAAACGACGGGCCGTGACTGGTCGTTTTGGAGCATCGGCGGCGATTTGTTTAGTCTTTTGTGGACTTTCCCATCGAACGCATCGCGGCTTTGATTTTTGGCCCGCCTTCGTCCTGACGAAGCCTTGTCGTCCGCGCGTTTTGGACGGTCGGGGCTCGGATGGCCAACGGAGGAGGAGGAACGGAGGTTCGTAGTAGGCCACCGAACCCCCCTACTGCCCTTTGAAAACAAGAGCCGGCGGCCCCAAAGACCAAGCCTGGTTTCTAGACTCGAGTCGGTTGGATTCCCACCCGACCCCGACTCACATGCATCGATGCGGCGTTAGATCATGTGCATTTTCAGGTGAGACGATGCAATGGCTCGCACGCATTTATAATGTTCGAGAATAATTTATTGGGTTCTGAATTAGATTGAACGGTTTTATTTTCTAAATTGGGAATGAACCGGTTTTATGATTTCCAAATCGTACAAGCTATCTAATTATCATACTCATTTTTCTTTTTTGCCAAAATTCTCGTACTTCCTTTTTGTAGCATTTATGATGTAAAAAAGAAAAAAAAAAAGTATTGTATCTATTTTTCGAAAGTTTTCAGTGAAGGCACAAAATAATTATGCTAAAGCAAATAGACCTCACTCTTTTTTATTGTCGGAATTATCTGTTAACCGGGATTTGGTCTACGCTAGAGTGCCTTTTGCATTATTAAAAAGAGGACGGTGCCTATTAAGATTTAAAAAAACCCGTTTTCTTTGACTTTTTCTCATTTTGGTCCAACCATTTATAATTTTTTTTAATTGCTGTGACTTCACAAAACATCAAAAAGAAATACAAAATGAGAAAAAGAACGTTCAACTTGGTTTTGAGGATTTTCCTTTTTCTTCTTTTTCGGTATGGCAATGATCCTAGGATGTTCATATGAATTGGTCCTGTAATTGCGTTTTAATAAATAAATATATAAATAGGTTTGACCGCGCTTAGTGCGAGCAAGCGTAGACCGGGCTTTTGACATCTTGAGAAGATAGATGCTAATTCAAAACACTTGAAGTTCGGGCGATTTGGATGTTTTGAGGAACTATACACTGAAAATGTGACATCATTGGTATTATTTTATGATTAAAATAGGAGGAAATGACACAAATGATCTTCCAAATTTTAGCTTAATATGTAATATCGCTCCCAAATTTTTATTTTGTTTAATGCGGTCCTAAAATTTTAAGTATATGTTCAATCTAATCCTTGTACTACATGAAACTCAAGGACTATATACCAAAAGTTCTGGACTTTCATGTAATCCATAACTAAAAATTTGAAGGAACAAATTGAGTAAATTAAACATTGAGGGATGATTTTACATATTAGACCAAAGTTTAATGACTATTCGTACAATTATCTCTTAAAATAGGGACTTATTGAAAATTCAAGCAGGAGTTAGGATGATGGGAAGAAGGTGTTTATCCTTTTAGGTTGCCAATTAGCGTTAGGTCTCATAATCAACGCCAAGAATATCTTGAAACATATTGCCAGCATTAGTGTTAGTGGTTTAATGTCATTATGAGGGTAACTTAACCGATAACAAGCCCCCAAAACGAGAAAGATTATTGAAAATTGAAGCATAATAGAGATAAGGATTGCCTAATTAAGGGAGTTTCATAGCTTCATACAGCTGCCGCGGCCAGAAAGAGAGAGAGAGATTTGCTATGAGAGGGTGGAATAGGGGGTAGGATAGTTGAAAACCGGATGATCCAAATTAAGATGATTTCCCTTTTCTTTGTCAATTACGGAACATGCCTTGTAACGTGATAACTCACAAGATATTCAATGGTTTAGATTATCGAAGATTTTTTTTTTATTAGTTTTAGAAACCCCGAGGAATCCATGCCTTCTTAAGGCTGAAAGCCCAAGGCACCTCCTGGGGTGCCTTGGGCTTTTCAGCTTCAACTTTGCCCTTGTTTCTACCGTTCATCTTCGTCATTGAGGCAGATGTTCGGATTGCGTAGGGCTACGGAGGGTGGGAGACGGATTAAAGAGAGGCCGGTGACGATCACGACGACCAAGGCGACCGTCGCCGGTGGGTCATGCGACCTCCGATGGGTATCTAGGTCGTGCGATTTGGTTGTGTGACTCCCTCGCCGGGAGTCACGTGACCCAGTCATGACCTAGATTTGGGTCGCCAAAAGTCACGCGACCAAATCACTAACACGCCCGGAGGTCTTGCGACTTCGGGTTTCGAGACTTCCATGAGGTTGGGTGAAAGATCAAGCAACCTTCGTGAAGGGTCTGCTCAACCCTGCCGATCGTGAGTTTATCCACCTAAGCAAGATATTTTATTTTTTTGATATATTTTTCAAAAAAAGTCCTTTGTATTATAATTTCTCTAAATATTTTTAAAAGACACTTCATAATAGACTAAACTACAATTCTATTTGGTTAAAAAGTCATTTGAAAAAGTTTTCCCCAAAAGTTCAACTAAACGCACTCTAAGAGATTTGACTACTGCTACTTTGGGTACATAATCGCTTTTGTTACGTTTGTTTGGTGCAATCGACATTCAATTGAAATTTATTATTTATGGTGTGGTTTATATACAATAAAGCTAATTACACTCATAGTCAATTTTACGATTAAAATAGCATCAATTATTAAGTGCATGTCTAATTGATAATCGTTATGATCTATTGCACATTATAATTAGCGCAACAACTAAACTTGTACTAATTATAAAATATTATGCCCACTTGCTCACTAATCATGATCTAATATAGAAGAAAACGTGACTTTCCTCTTTCACGATAATAAGACGGTGAGATCAAGTAGAACTATAGCAACAACCCCCGATACAAATGGAAATTTTTTTAAAACCATCTAACTCAACATCACTATAATTAAAAGTCAGTAGAAACGAAATTAGGTGTATTCAAATGACTGAAAATAGCATTACATTTTTAAAGCCTCATTTGGTTCGATTTTCCCAAGGGGCTTTGGGAGAAAATATTTTGTATTTGGTTCACATTTTTTAATCTCCATTTCCCAAGTGGTCACATTTGGAATCTTTTGAACCCCCACGCGGTGGTGGTGGATTTAATAAAAAAACTTCTTTTCAATATTGCCCAGATAATCATGTTTTCCCCTTTTGCCCTCAAAAAGATGTTCATTGTCTTCTTCCTTGGACTTGCTGCTCCACTGCATATCCAAAATGGGCGGCTTTCAACCCCGGCCTCAGGCGGCGTCGCCTAGGTCGCTCGACCTCACGCAGTATCGCCCGAGGCTGGGCGACGTCACCTTAAAGTTGTTTTGCAAAATATACACAAAAAATGAGTTTCCAAATACATTTATATTCACAAAATGCCCATTCATTTAAAGATATTTAGGGAAATACAAAGTTCCCCCTCGAACCAAACGGGCCCTAAGCCCATTATCGAAAAAGAAAAGGCAAACCTTGCCTTCAAGGGCGACGTCGTTTTGCGCAAAAAGAGCAGCGACGAAAGCCAGAGGGAGCACGAAATCGGAAGCCAAACAACGCTACAGAGAAAGAGAAAGGGAGAAAGAGAGGAGGAGGAAAGAATGGGGTACGTATTGCGGGTGAGAATGGCGTCGTTCTTCGCCGGAGCCGCGACGGCGTCGTTCATCGGCCTCTACATCCTCCACAACGACTACAAGGTCGCTCAAGAATCCGTCTCCCACCAGGTAATCCATCCCCGCTTTTCTAGGGTTCGATCCATGTTCTCCGCATTACAATCGATCGTTCTCTACGCCATTCCATACCGTTGTGTGTATTTCGCTGCGTCGATTTCTTTGGAGTCGGATTCATCACGTTCGTGGGTCGCCCGGTCGTTGGAAAAGACCGATTCCGAGAGCTTTTGAATTTAGAGTCGCTTCTGGGAATTCGACGTTTTGTGATGGAACCCTTTGCGCGTCGCCTCGCATTGGACTTGATGGGTGCGAGGGGGTCCGGTGGAGACGATATGGACCTGGAATTGAGAAGAGATGGGGATGACCCTTGTTGATTCGTCCCGATTTTCGTGAGCTCGAGGACCCGTGACTAGTTGGTCGCCATTCTTGGGCTGCTTGGGAATCTGGGTTTTGTCGTTTGGGTTTGGATGTCAGTAGTGGTGGTGGCTAGGAGGAATAATGTGTGTTGTCTCAAGTTCTTCTGGTGAATGTGCTGTGAACAATCAGGATTAAGAGGCTCGAGTGTGAAAAGAATTCGGTTTCAGGTGTCGTTTGGGATTGTCTCGTTGTTCCCTGAGCATGAAAAGGAGATCATTGCTAAAGCAACTGACAACGTTATCTCTTTAAAAATGAACTAGTGAGATTTATGTAGTGAGCTTGGAATTGCTTGTGTGATTCCTTAAACATGTATTGTTTTCCCTTTATCTACATTTTGAGCCTATATGCAAAAGTGATTTTTCTTGATTCTGAACTACGAGTAGGGACTAATGATCAAATCCTTCCTACTTCCTAGACCTCTCCCCATTTAGAATTGAAATTGTCACAGCTTACTATTTGCTGTTCCCTCATCGAAATGAATTGAGCCCTCTGCATAAACGTAAACCGTAATTTGTTTTCCACATGGTTCTTCTTTTGACCTTAATTACAAACCAGAAATTACTGATGTTTTCCGGTGCTTATGAGTGACTTCATGGGTGGTGGAAGTAGGATGATCTGATTTACAAGAACTGGAAATTCTGATGAGCTACAAGAATATATTTGAGTTTAGTGATCTATCTTGGTATCCTTGTGCAGGCTTTTTCCAAACTTATTTCCTTGCTACCTTTTCACTAGTGTTGTTATTAGCTAGATAATATCCAGTTGCTCAGAGAGAGACTATTAAGCTGAACTTACCATGCATATGATGAGAATACAGTGGAAGTATAGATCCTGGAGGTGTTCCTCTCTGGAGTTAATCTGTTTGAGGATCTTCATGGTTGTTCCATCACATGCATATATTGCGCTAACTTGCATGGATGGGCATTACATGGATACATTTGAAGAATTTGTGTTGGATTGCTCAAATAGTTAAATTAAGTGTAAAGACATACATACGTACAGTGTCGTTTTCTCCTTAGCTTATAAGCATCAATTATATTAAGGCATTGCATGGTCTGTATTAAGGAGATTATCTTATACTCTTTCTACTGCTGGACATTGTCAATCCTCGGGAAGTTGGTAGATACAACTGATGTTGAAGCCAGCCTATTTTGTGATGATTATAGGTTGCAATAGGAGGGGTGTGCTTTTCTCACTGGTGATTCTTTTCATTTACATTTGCAGATGAAAGGGCTTCACGCCTCGCTGGATAGACGAATTTCCGATCTGGAGAAGTTGAAGCAAGCCAATGTTTCCGATCATGCGGAAGCAGCTGAGTAGATCTCTGAGTCATCTTCTTGTTGTTGATGTGCTGCCCTCATTATTTTCGTTTTGCTATGTTCTCACTAGGGCAGTTTCTTTCCAGTCTTTTGAAATTTTAGCCCCTATAAAAGGAAAAAAGAGAATAACAGCAATCAATCCAGCCCTACTGAGATCAATTGACAGTTGTTTCTTGCAAGAAGATCGTCTGATTTTATTTTTGGTTTGGTCATAGTGTCGTTGTTGTGCAATCAATTTTCAGGTGCACTTAATCATGCTGCCTTTTTCCATTTGCAGCAATCATAAACTTTGCCCTTTGTTCTTCAAGTTCTTTACTTAAATTTTTTGTCTCAGCCATTGTGGGTTGGCTACATTCTTCATGTTCTGAAGTGAATTTTATGATAGACTGAAACTGATGTCTCTTTTAAAAGTCCCAAGGTGTGATTATCTAGCTGTCTCCGGTTTTAATTCGACAGCCTATCTGCCGCGGTCTTTGGGCTTAACGCTCCCACAAAGCTCACTTTAAAATCGTAATTCAGTGATCTTAGGCACCAGACTAATCTCTTTACAGGAACAAAGTAGGAAAGATGCATGTCACAAAATTTTTGCCAAGAGTTATCAGTAAAGGGGGAGAATGAAATGGTAAATCACACCCACATCTAGTTTCTTGAATGCTTTTTTCTAATGGGGAAGATCATAAATGCATTGAAGTTAATGGTGATCTCACATCTACTTGTACAACTTTAATGCTATAAATTCAAGCCCAAGGACCATTCTACCAGCAAAGACAAAGCCTTTTTTTCTCCTCCGCCTCAGCCGTTTCTGAGACAATCTGGCGTGTTCAATGGCGATGTAAATCGTAAAATTACATTTTTTAGATGCATTCATCCTCATCGATCGGCATAAATCAAAGATAATCGCTAGTTGACAAATTCAAAATGGCTAGTGCGTCTAAAAAGCGTATATCGTCGAAGAGTCGTTTTCTTCCCATCTAGACTTCAAAATAAGAAGGATTATTATGAAGAAAGTAGGAGTAAGAGTCATTTTCTTCCCATATAGACTTCAAAATTAGCAGGATTAATATGAAGAAAGTAAGAGTGTACAAAACAGACCTCCCGAATTAGGAACCACCTAGACGGGACCAAACCAGATCAATTACATATATTTTTGTATATTTCTTAAAAAAACCGGCTTTTTTTTTAATTTCTTCATAATATATAGCAGTAATTAGTGAAAAAAATAAAATTGATCGATTTTATTAGACTGGACCACCTGTTCTTGTCGTAGGACCAATTGGTCTTGGAACCGATCGCACCCCTAGCAGAGAACCCAGCTAAAATGCGGGTCCATATCTGAAAAACAGCAAAAATCCCAGTGAATCACTTGAAAATACGAACGAAAGATAAGAAAGTGACGGATAAAACATGCAAACGCGACGAGAATCCATTCGTCGCTGGGGGCGGATGGGATGGGGATGGAGCTCTCCGGAAGGCGCAAGAGAGATCTCGATCGCCATTGTCGCACAGTGCGCGCGCGTGAGGATTTGACAGCAAGCTTCTTCATCGTCATCATCCTCCTCCTTCTCCCTCCTTCTCCATGGCTCCAGAAACCTCTCCGTCCTTCACCATCTTTCTCTCCTCTCTCTATATATATATCCCCCCGTAATTCCCACTTTCCGCAGCACCTTCCTGCACAGAACGAAAGATAACGAACCCAAGAATCTCCGTTTCCGCGTCTTCTGCTATTGCTCTTTGTGCTGTTCGTCGGACGAATGGCTTCGGCATTGGCATCTTCGCCTTCGCCCCTGGTGGCCGGCGCGGCCCCTCGGTCCGCGCGGGCCGCGATGGCGCCGTGCTCCGTCGCGTTCCCGCGGAGCGGCGGTGGCAAGCCGTCGAGGCTGTCGGTGGTGAGAGCCCAGGAGGGCGACAGGAAGGACTCGGCGGTGGACGTGCAGGTGAGCCAGGGACAGGGACAGGGGACGTCCGTCGAGAGGAGGCCGCGGCGCTTGGCCTTTGACGTCTCGCCCTTCGGTAAGCACCTTGATCCTCTGTGCTTAATCAGCGCAGTAAGTTTTTTTTTTCTCGCTCTGAAGTGCACTGAAACGAGCGTTGGTAGACTTATGTGCGTGCGCCAATTACCGAAGCTTCGATGTGTTGGAAGCTCGGGTTCGTTGACTTCCGTTCATGAATCTTTGATAGCGTCTTCATTTGGGGGAGTCTATGCGGTGATGGGATGTTTTCCTTTCGAACCTTCAATCGATTTTAGGTTCATTCGATGATAAAAGAGAGTTCTTTCCCTGCACCAATGAAATGTTCTTCCCAATTTGCCTCGTCAACCTTGTTTTATCTTTACAGTAAGACGTAAAAATCAGCAATGGATTGTTCCAAGTGTAGGTCTTTTCCCTCTTAAACGCGCTGCTGCATACGTGATGAACTTTGCAATATGGATTTCGTTAACCAATCTCTAAATCGAAACCAAAAGTGGTTGAAGATTTTCTGTGGGGAAATCGTTGCCCTGGTTTAGCTTTTGGATGGAGTGGTCTAATTATCTAAATTATGCTATCTGTTAAGAATTACTTGGATGGCTGCATATTGCAAAAGCTGTGCCCCATAAAAGTTCATGTGGTCCTTTGTGTGGAGTTTTGTCATGATGAATTAGAAATCACAGAAAGTACTAATTGGCTTCGATTGCAGGCTTACTGGACCCGCTCTCGCCGATGAGGACGATGCGGCAAATGTTGGACACTATGGATCGGTTGTTCGAGGATGCCATGACACTTCCTGGCAGCAGGAACAGGGCGGTTGGAGAAGTACGGGCCCCGTGGGACATCCATGATGACGAGCACGAGATCAGGATGCGGTTCGACATGCCCGGACTTGCCAAGGAGGACGTTAAGGTGTCCATAGAAGATGATATACTGGTCATCAGGGGAGAGCAGAAGAAGGAAGAAGGTGAGAAGGACGTGTGGTCGGGCCAGAGCTTCAGCTCCTACAACACCCGCCTCCAGCTACCCAGTAACTGTGAGAAGGACAAGATTAAGGCAGAGCTCAAGAACGGCGTTCTTTATGTTACCATCCCGAAGATGAAAGTGCAGCGCAATGTTATGGATGTACAAGTGCAGTGAAGTGCCACTGAGGGATGTAAGTAACTCTGCAGGGGGCTTGCCATGAGCTCTTAGTGAAGGCTATTTTGTCTTCAAGCCTGATGTATGTATGAACTCTTTTTGGTTTTCTATCTAGTACCTCGTTAGTGTGAAATAAAGGAAGCCGTCTGCTTATTCCTGCCATCCCCTCTTGTTTTCTTGGAACAGAGGCATTTTCAAGGTACTAATCTCCGGTCATGTGATTTGAGCACGCTGAATCAACTATTCAATTCTCATCATAATTGATCAATTTGTCGCCTACCGTGATGAGGCCGGTCGCATCTTATATGCTTATTCCTTGCAAAATCATTGACAGTGTTACCGAATCACCATTGTGGAAAATTGTTTATTCGGCCCCTCCATGGAAGACGGAAGATGGATAAATTCTCAGATATTAATATATCTAAGATATGTCGAGAATGAAAGTTAAAAAGAAAAAAAAAATTTCTATCCATGACTTCTATGTTTCTGCCCGAATGGAATATTGGACTTTTCTTATTCCTTAAAATGAATTCTAAACCGCATGTAATCTAAGTTAGTTATGCAGTTAATAGGTGGGATGTCTCCTTCAAGCAAGGTGAGGGAATCTTTTGAGCTTGAGATCTCCGCTAGCTCAAGGGAGAGCTGCCTTGTCTGTTCTGGTTTGTGCTCGAATCTGTCCTTTTCTGCTCTTCTAGAAGCTGACTGCAACTTTGGACACGGTTTTCATTGAACGAACTGGTTCTTAGTATGATTAGTGGTTACGTAGAGCATTCCTAGATTCATGAACCGTGCCCTAACCCGACTTTTGCCCTATTCTCCTAATGGCCATATTCTATATCACCTTCAACTTTATGGAGAACATAATTTAGAAGTAATCCGCGCTAAGTTTCAGCCAAAGGCTGATTAAGATATTGAACCCTACGCTTGAATAAACCTCTAGTACAAAGCTTGCGCAGCTGAATAATATCGAATTTTATGCTCCTCTCATAGAGCATGTTTATGAAGAAACTCTTATGCCTTTCGCTGTTGAATCACCACCAGAAAATTACTAGGCTCGTTGAGGATCATTTTTTCAAGATCTACTCGGTTTTAACAACATATGGAGGACAATCCAGGAACCATGTTTTTGCAACTCACGATTCCGTCTCCTTTTTAGCTGTGGAAAAACATTTCAAGCTCACTGATATGGACACCAAATAATGAAGTCACTATCTAATAGGAACACCGCACATGGTGAGACACCGAGGGTGACTCTGCTAGACATGAAATTCATGATAGATACATTTCTGCTTGACATGGAAGAGCGTCGGGCTTAAAAATAGGGTAACAGTATGGATCTTCGGTGTATCGACTATAAGTTCTGTTTAGAAATCTCACACATGTGAACAACTATCTGCCTGTTCTGTACTAATTATGTTACAAGTAGCAATGGCAGAAACCAAAATAAAGCGCTGACATCAATCATTACCTTCGGGGATAGAATCAAGCCGAGGCCTCCAGTTTCCAGGAGAATCAAGACCACGGCCCTGGGAAGTTCCTTTCTCGGATCCTGCCAAAACCTCCTCAACAGAAAGACTCTTTGACAAAAGCCGTTGCAGCTGTTGCTTTGTGATGACTATCTTTATCCTCTTTTTCACACCGTCGCTCTGTTCTGACTGGCTAGCTGTAGATGGACCTCTCTCTGGGCTCATTGTAGCAGCAGCAGCATCAGCAGGAAGAACATAATAAACCTTCCCCAGTTTCAGCATGTGATTTGGCAGAAGCCGCTTCGAATCTCCCTTCGAAAGGCCGATCCCCGAGCCTCCCAAGTTTCTCGATAAATCTTTAACTAGAACCGGCGCGGTGAGCTTTATTATCTTCCCATCAAGCTTCACAATCTGCAAGAATTTACCCTGCTGTCTTGCGGAGATACTGATGCAAGAAACACAGTTTCCTCTAGAAAGAGCAACAGAGTTACCCATCTCTTGTTTCTTAAGATCACACAAAGATGAAAAGTAGCAAGCGTATCTTCTAAACCAGACAGTTTCTCGGCATTGTCTATGAAGGCAGAGGTTCTTGTGAAAGACAAGATTCCAGAGAGAATGAGGAACATCTGCACAAAGGCCTTCCGAGAGCTAGTACATGGGCATTATATTAGTGGTGAGTGCTGAGAAGATGGAGTTGAGAAAGCTACATTTCCTGGGACAAATGAATTAGAAAAATATTTAAGGTAGGAAAGGAAGAGGCGTGGAGACATTTAAATATACGTACAGACTAAGATTTTTTTTGTCTAGAAGAGGAAGAAGTTACCGTCCATACGCATGCAAAAAGAGAGGCGGTGGGTTAGTGGAAGGTGATGATGCATTGGGACACTGCTCTTATGAGCCCTTTAGGTGTCCCCTATGTCAAGTAGAGTCTCCTCTTTTTATATTCTCCAACACTTTTTGACTGTACACAGATGGCCCAGCATAAATGGTGTAGACCAAGCTTAACTTTAACCTTATAAAGATCGTCCTTTTTGGGGCAGAGAGGAGGAAAAATCTTCACAAAAGATGTCCAAATGGCCATCGAGAAGATTGCCGATATTTTCCATGAATCGCAGAGGCTCCATTTTTGTGGAATATCTTGACCATAATCATCACCTTCCCTTTATTTAAAAATATTTTTATTGAATATTATGAATTTATGATGAAGATATGGACTCTTTCCCAGGAGTAAGCATTACTTGCTGAGGTGCTTTGTTGTAGGTGGGCGTGCTGATGACTAGTGCCCATGCCTGCCAAAGTGGTATATAATAATTTTTTAGAAGATTTTTCTATTTTGTAACTAGCAAACGTGCACCGACCAAAAAAAAAAAAACTAGTAAACGTGCAGAGGTGTCGCCTGTATGCAAAAAATTGACACTTGAAAGATTAAACCAAATGAATATTTGACTCGTTAAATAATAATATGGATACACAATTTACAAAGGAAATGTATAATTATATATTAAATGATCAACATATTTTGAGATTTGAAATCTTTTTATAAACTTGCTTTTAACTAACAAAAAGGTGGGAAGAGGCCGCTAATACTAGCAACCCTCTCCAAGCGTTACCAATGTCTCCATGCATATTACGGAATATTTGATTTGAACATAAATATTTCACACCATTCATGGTCCAAAAGATTGAAATTGACAAACTTGTCCAAAATATTAATAATTGGGAAGTTTCTTTATATTAGATATATAATGAAAATGTAAGATAGTGCGAGTTGTTAAAAAGATATTTTGAAAAGACAAAGCGACATAGGCTCCTTAAAGGGGGGCGGTTTACTTTGTATAATAATATAGACAGCAAATGATGGTTGGTAATCGGCCATCCCATCAAATAATGTTCGAAATCCCATCAAATTATTCAACAGCTCAATATTTGCAAGGAAAAAAGACTGTCCTAAAACATTTGGAGCTACTCGCTACTTGGCTTTTTGTTTCCTTTGTGTGCCACCGAGGTGAAGTAGATATAACAGATTCTGGTTGGTTTAGGTTCACCTTAAGGATGTTCTAGGATCAGGTGATCCGTTCCTGGAGCTTTCTCTACATACACATCTAATGCCATTGCTATAATACAAGTTTTCCTCTGCAGATCTTCGACCCAAAAAAAAAAAAAAGAACCTATTTGTCAATGAAGCCATCGTCACAAATTCAGAGAAGCAACCATAGAAAAAGGGAACGAAATTCATTGTACTTCAAACCTCTCGATTCTCTAAAGAAAGGGCTAACGAAATAGATCTTCATTTTAGCAAGGACAAGGCGGTCCACAGAGTTGCGTCCGCATGACGTTGAATTTTAGCAAGAGAGAGAGTGGGACTGGTGATGGAGATATTTTTCATTCGCTTCTGAGTAGGACGGTGATGTGATGGTGATGCGACAATTGAGGTTTGTCGGTCGATGCTCGTGCTGGGGCTCCACCATGACCAAACATCGAACCACTTTCAGCGAGATGCGCACCCTCCATTTCCATTCCTGACGCCATTATGAAGCACGAAACTGAAGCCTAAGGGTTTCCCTCGCCCACCTTCAAGAACCAAATCGAGCCACTCACAGATTTTTTTTTTTTGGCTACTGAAATATATGGTAATCTACAGCTAGAGAAGCTGATGCTATGTATCGATGTTGACATGGCGTACACCTTCAAAAAAGAGGGTGGCAAATGTGTCCTGAGCATAAACATTTCTTCCCCTTTACGTATTAAGGATGAGCAAGTCAGGAGAGTAATCATTAAGTTATAACAGTTCCTCTGGAAAGAGCCAAGGATTGAAGACATTGCAACACAAGCTGCAACAAGAAGCCAATGCCAAAGAATGACATTCTGTTCAGGAATCTTAACTTGTGAAAAATTAGACCAGTGACAGCGTTTCGAAGGGGAAATCTTGGATCACCAGAGCAAACATAAAATTCGAAAGTTTGTTCTCAGCTCTCCGAGCTCAGTGAAATAAAAAGTTCTAAGGCCGGCAGCAAGGTGCGGAATCTACATATCGGACACCTTAAGGACATGAGCATTATATATGTACTACGCTAGCGCCATGTGATTGCTCTGACTCTGTTCATGTGTACATATATATATTTGTGAAGCGGCAAGTGCCCAAACGAGGGCACAGAGCAAACTCAATGCACGGGAGAGCGAGGCAGTGCGCGTGGCCTGACTGGTGTCTTTGATGGGCTCACCCTGCAAACATGAATCGCACCTTGGTTCAGAACTTGTATGAGTATTGTGCGCGCGCGAGAGAGAGAGAGAGTGAGAGAGAGAGAGAGAGAGAGAGAGACCTTATGGGTAATGATCCAAGAACCGCACCACTGCAGCTAAGAGCAGCAATCGCACTTTCTGCCTGCAATTGAGAAAGTAAAAGATGGTTTACAGATTATGATCTGACTTTAATGTTGCAAACAAACAATTATCTGAAGTGCACAATGTGACGCCAGAAGTACGTCCCGAATGTTTCAAGCATGCCAAGGCGAGAGAGAGAGAGAGAGAGAGATATGAATTTCGATTTTTCACAACAAGTGATATGCATAGAAAGGATCCAACTAACTCTCTTCAGAATATTCAGATTCATTCAATCACAATTGACTCCAATGATTTTCTTCACGATAACATAAACCAAGTGGATAAGCCATTTTTCCAAAGAGAACTTTGTTGAACTAGACTTTCTTGCATGTTTGAACCATAAGCATTTTGGAGAGAACATAAATTTTCAGATATTTAAGACATTTTCAAAGGAAGAAGGCGACTTTGTAGACAACCGATAAGACAGCTGGATGATTTTTGGATAGCAGGCTCCTGCCTCGTCAATAATCTAGCACATAGGCAACAATTCTTTCAAAACACATTTCACACATCTTGTCATAGGAACTCCATATAATATGAAATCATGGGCACCAGATATAGGATGAAGCAGCTTCCAAAAAAAAAAAAAACAGCAGAGACTTGTAAATACATAGGTTGATGTGATAAGATCAGAATGACACTGAGTGAAAGTGGAAATTCAAAGAAAGACTTGTAGAAGAATATACAGCTAAAGAACATTGAAGGACTGAGCACGCATGTAGGAAAGTAGTTGGCGCAAGCACCTACAGCCTATTGGGCTTTTTTATCCTTTAGAAGTTAGTCCACTGTCATCATTAATGCATAAACCAGCCAGGTACTTTTCCAATGCGGACCGACAAGGAATTTATCTGTTTTAACTAGAGGGCCCAAACACAGACCTAAGCAGTAGTTCCCAATAAAAAAAATGTTCTCTTCTATTCTCTTCTATCTCTACATAGAAGGATACCAACACTCAAGTGAGATACTTGAAGAATGCCATAGGGCCTCAATTCCTGCCATCATGACAGACAATTTATTATTTATAGAAACATGAAACCTGCTACACTATGAATTCAGCATCTAGACCAAGTACTTCCCACAGAAAGGATTGTCAAACATGCTCTCCCAGTTTCTAACACCGATTGAGGACAATCTTGTTCCTTTCTTAGCGTAGTTGATGGTAAGATTTCCTGAACTATCACCCAGTCACTTCAGAGCTAGCTCTTCCAACACAATAGGCCCCACACAACAACAACAACAACAAAGTAAATCTATTTGGTAACTATGACAATGAGACAAATCCAATCTTGACAAACATTATGGTTGCGCAAATTCAAGGGAACCAGAAATAAGAAATTTGCAGATAACAGAGATCATTGTTGATATATATTAATTTGTCATCCTTGTTTTGTAAAGAAAGGTTGACCTATGGAGTGAGTATCAGTTTCTATTGCCTTATGACAGCTATTTATTCTCTCAACAAACCGCAGCTGCTCTAATCAAGCGTCTGGCAAATTTTTAAAAGTAGAATCAGGCGCAAACTGAAGCAGCTAAAAGCAGCCTGTATACAAAAAGGCATTTCCTTCGACAAATTATTTCAGTCCAAAATCTTAAGCAAAGCAGATCTTATCAATCATCACAGCACATTGAAACTAAACACCTGCGTAACTACAATATCAGCACAATGCAACATAACACAACAAAGTGCCAACGGATCATAAAAACTATTGCAAATTTCTAATGTATGCTTAAAAAAGTTATTTAACAAGTGCTCCTGTGGCACTTGTTCACCATAGCTAATAAAGAAAGATGTACATTTTCAATGTACCGGTTGTCCATAACATGAGAAGAAGATTGTTTTGGAAATGACAAACTCTCTTTATTTGGATGTGTAACAAGTGCCCTGAAGCACTCTTTAATAAAATCACACTAAAAGTATAGGGCCATACAAAGATGAAGTCCAAAGATAGAGAGGATATAGCTATAATAATAATATGATTAACAGATATTTCTCCCAAAAAAAAAAAAAAAAAAAAAAAAGATCAATGCTGCATTAGACCAATAAAAAGCTATAGTACTTCAATTTTTTAAAGCTTTTTCTGAGAAAAACAATGGAGATTTATCAAAGAGCAGAGTGGGCAGCTCTTTAATATACTCTAACTGGAAATTTCTTGAGCATACATAATTTATTATTCATTGTTGTAACTCCCAAGAGTCTCAAGGCACATCGCTAATTGCACAGTGATGTATATATTTGGCTGATCATATGCTACAAAGCACACTGTTCTAATTTAGTTTAAAAACCACACCATATGAGACCTTAGCATATCAACTTAGACAATACCATTCCCTTATGGCATGGCAGGATAAACAGAATAGCCATTCCATTCCAGGACTATTCCTGATGGAATGGATACTCCATCGTGTGGCTCACCATATTCTCATAAGGTCCAGATATATGTTTAGCTTCAGATGAAAAACCTGACAAACTGTAGCTACAAAAAGAATTCCACCCATCTTCGATGGATAGATTATGCTCTTTCAATGGACCACACATTATATTAAGGCTACCTCATATGAAATTGGCGGAAATCATGGAATTGATGAGAAAAAAGTATTACGAACTACTGAGACAGGGATGGAAACAAGGTTTTCACCAGAAAATTGTACCCGTGCGAGGGCATGGGAGTAAATGGGACATTCTGTGTGGAATAGATAAATTAGGAGACTCACAATTCTTGCCATATATCTATTTATTAATTTTCCTGTTCATACAGACACTCACTTTGTCTCCCTCATCAGCCTCCATGGATGATGGAGATATTCATCCTTCTTTCCACTGAGGAAACAAGCTATTTTATTGCGTGCACACCTCCAACCTATGATTTTTTTATTTTTTTATTTTTTTTGGCCTTGATAAAGCATTAGATAATAGAACAGTACAGACTACTTGAGATAAGAGGGGACAGCAAACAGGATGAATGGGATGAGCAGGTAAAGTCCCAGAGTAAAGACATCTGTGCCGAAGTAGCCAACATATTGCATATTCTATTTGTGTCTTGGCCCTCTTGGGCTGCCCAGTCTCATTTCTGTTTGTTTTCTTCATCTTAAATTTCTTTTTGGAGAATTCTGGTTTTCTTTCTTAAAACTTAAGAGAAATTCAGGACATTGACCAACAAGGTCCAATATTGCAAGATAACAAAAACAGTATAAACACGGATAATGTTGGCAAATAACAACTTTCACATATTATGAAGGAACCAGTTTGGTATGACACTGACAATGTTAAAAATAAGCTCAGGAACTGAAAAAAAGATCAAAGAGCAATACCATCATAAACTCAACAAAAGCAATGCGGGTAGAATGGTGGTAGTCTCCAAGAAGCCTCAGGCGCCGAACCTAGAAAAGGTAATCATATCTCATAAGATTTGATCCAAATAGCCAAAAACTTCACAGTTCTTGGTGCTGAAATTTGCTCAGTGAATGGATCATACCTCTCCACACGATAATTCAAAGAAGAGCTTGACCTCTCCATGAGTAACCTGAAAAATGTGCACAAGTAGATAAGAAGCCAGTGTGAAAATCTCCATCAGAATCACAAATATGTGGAAATCCTTGACTACCTTCTTGTCAATATTTGTGCAGTAAACAGTTCGTGAGCACATCTCACGTTCATCATCAGACTGAGAAACATAGAGAAAGGTTAACAGCTCAGTAACGATTTGGATTAACAATGTCAAGAAACATATTATTCCTCTTGCCCGTTCTAAGACTAGTAACGGACAAGCATTAATTTTGGAAAATAAAAAATGTATAAAATCCCCACCCTTGGCAAAAATGTTGGGTTCACAGGTGCAATTGCAGTTTTTGAAGGCATCACCCTGACTGGATAGAAACCAAGCATCATTCCAGCCAAACTCAAGGCAGCCTGTGCGCCTTCTGCAAGCGTCAATTTAACTCGCATCAAATGGTTAAAAAATAAGTCATACAAAGACAAAAAGCTTTTATCACGAGGATGTTTACCTTCATCAGTAAACTCTATAAAAGCAAAACGAAGACAGGAATTAGGATCACCACATACACGGCAATCAACAACCTTCCAAAAGAAAGGAAAAAACTTTAATAAGCGTAATCCACCACAAATAGATCAAATTTGAATAATAATACAGAAAAGTCTTACCTGTCCACAACTATTAAAGAGGGCAGCAAGTTGTTCTTCAGTAACCTAAAGGTGAGAAATAATTATCAGATGACAATTATCAAACCAAAGGAAAACTATCCAAATACCAAGCAGCATTGAACGCAAAAAGGATACAAACCAGAAGACGACCAACGGACTCCTTACCTGTTGATCTATGTCGGAGACATACACAGTCCTCCTAATCACCTCTTCACGCTGTGCCATGCTGGTTCTATTGTTCATCCTTCGCCGACCATTGCTACCGTTATTCCTTCTCTGGAAAAGAAGCACCATAATGCAATGATAAGCAATAGCAGACACGGAAGCCAAATTGAACGGTTGGAAATAAACCGAAAATTGTCAACCATAAGGAACACAGCAGGAAGAATAATGACATTCAGCTGCATTCATTCACAGCGCAGGCAGAAGATAGAGAAACTACTGGTATAAAATAAAGAGCCTTTTGGAAAATTGAGGTCCTCCAACTTTGGACTAACCGAATCATAAGAAAAGCGTGTCTGCAGGTTTGTACCGTTTCTCATTTCTAGTTCTTGGGTATTAACTCAGCAACCAAAAGCATTTCACAAACGAAGAATTGGGCAAAATAATATGTGCTGACATAAACCGTAGATGGCCATAACGCATACCCTTTTCGGCGAATAGCCCATAGCATTAGCCACATCATCATGAACTGCCAGATTGTAAGCAAAAGGAAATCCTCCATCTCCCATGTGTCCATGGTTATAAACAAGCGAAGGAGGCACAAACTCCTCAGCCATAGGATTCAACTTCGACAGAATCTCCACCAGCTTCTGAACATCACTTTTTACAACAGACGATCCGAAATTAGTCCCATTCGCAAATCCAACACCCTTGATAGCCATCTGCTGGTTCTTGACTTCAGCGTCCGACCCATTTCTCATCTGACCCACCAGACTCTCGCCATCGAAGGACACATCCCTCGCGCCGACTCGATCATCGGTCAACGCATTAGGAACATAAACGCCGTCACTGGCTTTAACACTGACGTCATTTCTGGGTTTGGGTCTGTCGAAATCTTTCGAGTCCGACGGCCTGGCACTCGTGTCCGGATTTTGAGCCGACGACCCGATCTTCACTCCAGCATTCTCAGGTACCGCCATGATCAAAAGGAGCGAGCTTTTTTCCTTTCCCTACCAAGATTCTCCGCAAAAATTCTCAAAAATTCCTCCTTTCTCCTCTTTTCACTATCAAAACTGATGCAACGAGAAAATCTGAGCACACCCAGATGGAAAAAAAGCCAAAAAAAAAAACACTCCCGGCAATCACTCACCTGCCTCGTCTATAATTATATCCCCACCCGATCAAACGCCAACGCACAGACGCGCAGCTCCCGCCTCGCCTCCGTGGGCGCCTCCATTCCTTCTCTCAGTGATGATCGCGCATTTCGAGACGAGAGCCTGGGAAAATTCTGAAGAAGAGGGTGGTGACCCTTTCACAGCGAGAGAGAGAGAGAGAGAGAGAGAGAGAGAGGAGGGAGAAAAAGATGTGCTCTTTGTATGGTCCGGTTCAGCTGGGCACTGCCCTTTTGTGGACCTTCTTCGGAAGAAGGGAGCGATGCGCAGTCAAGAAAAATAAAAATGACACCTTTGAAAAAAAAAATGGAACAGCAGAAGAGACCGGATGGAAAGTCGGAGGAATTATTATTCGGTGTGTCTCGCGGGTAGAGTAATTTTCACATCTCTATTTACATTATAGAATATATAAGTATATTATATATATAGAACAAGAAGAGCTACGAGATCTAATCAAATTTAGCTTATGTCTATAATAGGAATAGAATCACCATGAGATATGATTTCTCATTTATGAGCTCCATGGTAGAGCGTTCGGCTAATAACTAATGGCACGAGTCATCAGAATTTAAAACTAAGAAAACCCTATTAATTAAACCATGTAGATATATAGATATATATATACACATGTATGTATCGGTATTCATAATCAAATTTGTTTCGGTTTCGATCGTCACGTAAATATTACGTAGAGATGATTCATAACATGTGTATGTAAGTAGCTTTGCAATTGATTTTTTTAATTTTATATCAACCACTTGACAGTAAATATGTGACTCATTCCTTGGGAAGAAAAATTGAAAGTAAAATCCTGCCAAATAAAAGAATGTAATATAAATTCGCTAGAGTAAGGTATGGTCCAAGATTTAAAAATAAAATAAAAAATCATTCTGACCCAAAAAGGCAATTGTGCTTGCATCATTTAATACGCATCGGAGATGGATAGCTTTTGTAATTGTGCATATCGTAAAAAAGGCAATAAAATTAAGAAGAAAAATCCACACGAGAAATTAGGAAGAATTCCTCATTTTTGTAGTGACATTTTGGCCCCAGAAAACCTCCAATCTCGTTTTAGCGTCCGCTGACTTGGCATGTGCAATCTCTCGCACGGGATCCGATTTTAATAGTTGACTTCGATATGGAATTTCACTGTAGATATTATTTGCTGTACTTTTTTGGGGGCAAACACGATCTCTTTGCCATCTCCTTTAATTTTTTATTAACGAATATTTGCACCGAGGTCCTTATATGTAAATAAGACTACATTTAAAGTGATACGAAACCGGCCTGTTTATCTGCCGTACAATAATACATGTAAAGTTAGAGTTCCTAAATTAGCATGAAATCCTTCTCCTTTTGTACAAGTGATTCAATGGACAGATAAAAGGGTGATTCTTGGATGAGAATGGGTGTTTTTTTTTAATAAAAAAAAATTGGGGAAAAACGTTGGGCCAATATAAAAACAAAATAAAGAAAGAAAAGTGGGACTCGATATTTTCTCTTTAATGATGCTCTAAAAAATATATAATTTATATACAAAGCGTGAAGAAAAAGGATGGAGGAGGATGCGGCGGGCGGAGGAGAGAGAGAGAGAGGAGCCCATGTGGGTTTTGTTTTTTTGTTTGGTTTGCATTGGTCAACGATTTTGTGCCCAAACTCCTTTGGTTAACGGGAGTTGATAAACTCGTTCTAACCATCATTATCGATCGCTCTACAATGGAAGATCATCGTGATTCATGCCAATCCCGTGAAACAATGAACATGATGTAGCGACGATAAAAATTGACACGTCAAATTTTGAGAAATTCTCGTTGACAATGCAAAGAATTGATGTATCGTGTTTCGAATATAAATTCATTGTTTATGGGTCCTCACCTATTTCTATTTTTTAAATTTCATAAAAATAAATCGAAGGATTTAATCGTGGAACGGTGCTAATCTCGCTTTATTAATGGGTTAATAAGAATCTCGTGCTTTTTTTTTTATCCCCCAAATTGCGCGGTTGGTAGGTCCATCCATCACAAAGGAAACCAACCCCTCAAAAAATATTGCGAAAAAAAAAAAAGAAGAAGAAGAAGAAAAAATACCGGTGGGCCCCACGACCCGGACAGGAAAGCTTGAATGTGAAAAAGGCGAGCGAGCGAGGCCCCGGGGGGGGGCCCACCAAATTGGCCCCGCGATCGATCGGACGGACGCGACGCGACGGACAACTGGGTTTCGGCGGGCCCCGCACGGGGGCAACTTTGGAGAGGGCCGGACAGCGACCGAGGTTTTGTAGCTCCCATCGACAAATCCGAAAATGGCAGAGCTCTGTCTCGGCCATGGTTGCGGGGCCCACGTAACCGCACTGCTCGTGTCGTGTTATGTGGGGGCAAAACGGTCTTTTCACTCGTGAGGTTATATTAGCCTTACTAGGCATTTGTGCCGACCCGGCTTATTGGAAAAAAAAGGATAATCAGGGAGGCACCCGGTATCGACCAAGAGCATATTCTCACAAAAGAAAATCAACCATGATCGATCGAACTTATCGGCGTCATCGCTACATTAAATAAATATGTAGGTATATATATATATTATTTTTTTTTTCTTTTTGAGTTAAAATAAGAAGGTGAGGAATTTTGTAGTAAAGTTTCAATTCGTGATGTGATCAACCGATCCTTGTATTAAGTAATCGATGGTAAATTCATAAGAAAAAAACCACTTTCTCAAATTGGGGTAAATATTTGACTTTGGATATGAATGTGTGAGGATGTTCGGTGTGTTCTTTGCCGATCGAAGTCATGCACGCATTATGGAGTATGGATGAAAAAAGAAATGTTGTACTTTTCGAAAAGTCAAGCCTGCAAAATAGAAGACCGTGCGATGTAATTTTGGACTGTTTATTTCGTACTAGTGATATTTTCATGAAAGATTTCTAGTATCTTTGGTTACGCGTTAGGACTTGTTGATTAGTCAACCAAATATGAAATAAATGAACAAAATGGAAGGTACAGAAGTTGGAAAATCATAGAATAGGCATGGCATTTTACCTAACAATAGCACCATATTTATGGTCTAGACCACAAGAGGTTGGCAGTTAACTTCCGGTACCGCAGGGAAGCTCACGTCAATGTCAACCCTAAATTTAACTAATTTTAATTCAAACCATATGAATTTCTAAGTGAGTGGGCCAAAAATATAAAGAAACGTTACACCACCTATGAATGTTAGATTTATCCCATTCGCCGGAGACCAAGCACAAAATAGGATGTAAGCGATCTCGTTACACGTAGTATATAAGCGACCAAAACGGTATTAATTATAAATGTGAATTTCTTATGAATTTCTATGAATCTGTATGATAAAGTAGAATAGTACATATTATTTTTTTTTTCAGAAGAAGGGACTACACTGGTCGCATCTCGACTATGACGAAGGGGGGGAAATTGAAAAAAATGAAGGAGTTTTTGCGTTTGAATGGAATCCGGTGATTGAGTAGGTTTTGACTGCACATGGTTGATTTTTTGTTTTTTGACCTTTCCAGAGAATTGCATAATCTTTTGCCTTATACACAAAGCTGTGCTTGACTGTTGACCGTGAACTGGTCAACGTTCCATTCCGAATGGCGAAAGCCAAAGTTCAAAGGCCGGTCCACAGTTGAATTCCTGGTTTGGATTTCTCTTTCTCTACATCCCATTCGAATTAGACTTTATGTTAGATCGGTCTACCCCGCTCTTATACAAGTTTATCTTTTCAGTCTTGGCAAGATAGACACTTGCGTCGGAGTTTAGAAATTCGTAGCATCCTAACAACATGACCCTACGAAATTGTTGGCGATAAGAACCGAAAAATATGATCCATACTCCTCAAAATGCAAATTTTTAGAATTTTTGCTTTCTTGACTAGGTTCTCATATCATTTTCTCATGACGAGTGAACCAGTTTTGAATAGCTAAATATCTAGTTCACATAGTATCTCACAAGTAAGAGGTAATGCGCTAGTCAAAATTTGTGTAGATTGAAAACGTGAGTCATTCAAGATAATTTTGGGATAATAATTACATTGTAGTTTCTTCTCGTTTTGGCAGGAACGATGGACTATCTTTTCGAGCTATTACAAATTAGTTCAACGTTGAATGGATTAAAGATCCACACCGGCCATTTGACTGATGGCTAATATGATCGGGATCACATTCCTGCATCTTTTGCACCTCTAGAAGCCATTGGACAAATGCTAAACCATTTGGTAATAGTATCTAGAAGCCCATCTGAGAAATGCTAATATTTTCAAGGTCCTCCAAAAGGCCTTTGTCTAAAGGCCATTGCCCACCGGTATTGGGCATTCAACGTTTCGAATTGATAGAGCTCATCATTAACTAAAATTTGTATTTCAATTTCGCCCTTTCGTATTCCTCTTTAGCCCTGGGCGCTGCACTGTTCATCTCTCTCACCACTCATCATCCCTCCCTCCCTCCCTCTCTCTCTCTGAAACAAGGCTGCATGAACAGTCATCAAGGGACGGTTGCCGAGTGTTAAGTGTTGTCAAGGGTCACCAGCGGCGAGGTAGGGTGGGTCTTGAGGGTCACACAATACTCATGCTCAATTTTGAGTCCTAATTGATTGAGTCGAGTGTCCCTAGTTAAGCGTGGTCAAGTTTGAGACTGGACATTTGTTGTCCTCGTCAAATGTGACTTGCGAGGTCACACAAGTGGGTGTCGACTCCCTCAAGTCGTGTGACCTTAGCTTGGGTTCATCTGATTCCCACAACTGAGGTCACATGATCCTAGGCAAGGGCGGTTGATGTTGGATTTGGCAGAAGCGGACTCATTGCCGTCCGACCGTTATCTAAGCATCATTGGTTCAAATTTCCTTTTATTTATTTATTTAAAATATATAATCAAAGTCATTTACAAAAATATTTTCAATCAAAGATGATTCGCGCTTTACCAAATATATTTGCATTGCGAGAAAACCCGTCATTTTCCCAAAGATCTTCCTCAAATGCCCAAACCAAATGCAATCTTTGTCCCTTGGATGTTGCTTAAACTGCTGCTTCAAATGTCAATTCCCCTTTCGATCTCCCGTGTCTATTTCGACCCAAGAGAAGAAAAGGAAAATAAATCTCACATGCCTATGATTTGGACCCATTCTTCTTCACTCTAAGCCTAAGCCCAAGACCAAGCCCAAACACGAAAGGCTCAATAACAATCCGAGATGGGCCCATCACGTGACCCCCGCGTGACTAAGGGAGGCGGAAACCCTAGAACCCCAGATCGCGCCCCATATAAAACGTCTCCGCGAAACCCTCATCCTCCTTTCGAGCGACTGCAACCGAAGAGAATCGCCTCCTCCGCCCCCTCGAAATCTCGCCGGACCGCCTCCTCCTCTGCCGTAAACGATGTCCGTCGGAGAGCTCGCCTGCAGCTACGCCATCTTGATCCTCCACGATGACGGCATCCCTGTCACCGTAACTCTCTCTCTCTCTCTCTCTCTCTCTCTCTCTCTCTCTCTCTGTATGGATCGCTGCTTGTTTGGTTTTTGATTGAACCGTGCGACGGCCGCTTTGGAACAGGCGGAGAAGATCGCTACTCTGGTGAAGGCCGCGAACGTCGGCATCGAGTCCTACTGGCCCGGCTTGTTCGCCAAGCTCGCCGAGAAGAGGAACGTCGAGGACCTCATCATGAACGTCGGATCCGGCGGCGGGGCCGCCGCGGTCGCCGTCGCCGCGCCCCCCGGCGGCGCCGCCCCCGACGCCGCCGCCCCGGCCGCGGAGGAGAAGAAGGTAAAGAGTTCCCTTCTTTGCTGGTTCCTTGATTCGCAGCAGGCAGCTATCAATGAATTAGACTGTCTATTCTCGAAGACGTCGATGCTGTTCTTATAATTTTTAGCTGCGGTTGGTGTCTGTTTTTGTAATGAGTTTAGAATTCTCAGAACCGATCCAGAATCAAGCGCATTTCCGTAATTAGTGGACCTTATTTAGTGAAATGAGACTTAGCTTGTCGATGATGCTGTGTTCTAAAACAAGTAGAGCTAGCTATAGGTGGGTGTAAAGTACAGTTTTATGCCTCATGTAGGAGCATGGTTATGGTTTTCTGTCTCTTTTCCATACGCATCAAGTGCATAATTAGTTGATTTCTTATCACATATAATTTACAAGGAACTGGGGTCGAAGATTATGATATTATGTAGCATTAATAGTGGAGTGTCGACGTGACATTCTTCGTCATTTGTTGTTATGCTGTTAAGTTTGTCTGAATCTCATGCTGTTGTATTCTTGTTCTGTGTCCAGGAGGAACCTAAGGAAGAGAGCGATGATGACATGGGATTCAGCTTGTTTGATTAGGAGCATTTTGGTCTGCTAGAATTCTATTGGAGTGGTCTATTACTTTTAAATTTTGTTTAGTTTTACAAAGTTCGTCAAGCTGTGCACTTTTGACAATTAGTCTCAAACTTAATGGCCGATTATCCAACCGGCAATCGTTTTCTCTAGTTTGTATGAATGCTCGATTTACTTAGTTATGAGAATGGGTGAATTTCATGTCAAGACAGTTTTGCTCCTAAGATGCCATAAATCCAGCTGATTATATATCTAATATGCAGAATTATTCTGCTTTTGTACAATGTGGTTTAGTTCTAAGCAGCATCGACATGTGACATTGGTGACGTTTTATCTTTGATTCAATCTAGGATTTAATCAACAACCTAGTTATTTCAAACGAATGCTCAGATCAAGGTCGACTCTAGGTATAAATGTCTGTTAATTAGCAAATTTGGATCAAAGTGCTGGCAACCAATAGTTATAGACTGTTCTGAATTCTCTGGTTCTCCAAGCTTCCTCCCTGAAAGATTTGAGTTTTGGTAGATTCTCTGTTCAGTGAATGTTGGTCTTTATTTTGCATAAGCTTCCTCTGTGGTTGAGTTGTATTGGCATCGCGAATTCTTGGTTAGAGAAAAGTATTGGCATCGCGAATTCTTGGTTAGATAAAGTTGTAGGGCATAAGAGTGACTTTCTGTTGTTAATTTCCAGTACGTTGAAAGTGTAACTCTGCACAAAATTTTGAAGCCATCCATTTGAATTGATATGGGTTGTTCTGAGAAGCTAACATGAATTTGGATTTGAAAGAGAGAGATGTTAGAGTAAATGGCTATTCTTCTTAATTGTGTATTGTGAAACCGTAATGGACGGACATTGATTATGTCATCACAGCATCGTTATCTTTTATTGCACAATAAGTCGAATTATGTATTTGATGCATTTGGATTTACACAAGAATTCTATAAGTTGCAATAGAATAAAGTGTGGAATTATTTCTTACACCGGCGATGAACATAATAAAAACCCTCAAAATATTGTAAGACATTGTCATTGATAGCCTTTGCAAAGTGGCTTTATATTTCTTGTCCGTTAAAATGTGTTAATCTATTATGGCCTGTAAGGATGCTTTGCACTTGTCGGACAATTCAGCTTTTAATTTGGATTTTGATGATACTGGTGAATTCTATGTGACAATAGAAAGTAAGAACCGGTTTTAGAACCTCCATACTGTGGAATCAGATAAAGCATAGTTAGTGAGGGACATTCCTATTGATGTGCTTCAGGCAATATGAATGGGGGGAAGTCGAAATGGTTTTATCCGAGTCTAGAGAGTGAATTTTCTATGAAAGTGCAGGAAGCTAAAGTGAAATGAATTCCCAAGTTTCATAGGAACTGCAGTAGTGCAGTTGAACTCGACAATTATTGATGGTCGATGTCGGTTTGCAAGTATTGAGCGTATGCAAGAGTTTCTCCTTTCCTTGCCCTGGTCGTATGTGTATGTAACATCTCCGGCATGAGGAGCATTTTTGTAGTTCTTAGTTTACGTAAATTCTAGATTATCGAAGGCCTTGAACTTGTTCAGTTCGAGACTTTTGTGCCTAGGTTTTGTCAGCGGGAAATGTGATACTTTGGCAAATGTGTTCTGAAAAGTCATTTTCTGGGAAAATGAAGATATTTCTTAGTGCTCGGCTGAAATCTGAAAATGATTTGGAAAATATTTTCCGGCTTATTTCATTGTTTTCCTGTATACTTAAACACTCCGAATCAAAACTCAGCAAAACTCCAGACCGAAGCCTAGCACTTACGAGCGCAATACACATATCATCACGTAATATATTACCAACCAAAGACTTTTATGTATTTACACGAATTGAACAACGGAGCTCATGTACGCAAGAACCATACATGCACCCTTCATACCGATAATTTCGTACACATGTTTTACTCCACGTCTCCGGCCACAACAGAATCTTCATCATCAATTGCTAGCTATCATATATACACAACAAAAGCCATTATGAGAGATCAGGATACAAAAGTGGAAGGGGAACCAAAACAGAGAGATCAAAGCAAAATCGAATATCCAAACAACTACTTGGATATTGTCTAGGAAAATCTGTAAGTTACGAGACGCGCTATTTATCTTGTACATTTAGAGAGCAAACGGCATGAATTATCAAATTGATTCGAGCAATGACGGCACATAATCCAGAGGTCTAGCCTCGCTCAATCGATTGAGCTTGACACTACAAATGAGGAGCAAGCAGGCAGGGGAGCAGGAGAAACTCTGGAGGCGGAGAGGCGCAGGAGGAGGAAGAGAACTCTGTAGGCGAAGAGAGATGAGGACCAAGTAGGCGAAAAGAGGAAGGTGAAGGAGCGGCAAAGTGCATGAGCATGCTAGGTTTTTGTGTCAGAGAGAGTGGAGAGAAAATGATTTCCTTTCCTACGAGAAACACAAACTAGCATAAACTGACATCGACATAGCAAAACAAGAAGTGAATGGATAAAACTTAATAGTACTTTCCCATGATGAATTCGAGTGCTTGTGTGGAGGTACTTTCTGTGATTTACAACAGTAATGCTGGTTAGAGGAACTACCCGTGATTTACAACAGTAAACTGTATATATTCTAACACTTGGTATGAAGTTTCTAACGTCTAAGTTTTAAGCTCGGCTTCAATGAATCCGAATTCCGTATTCCTGCTGAGAAAAGGTAAAAGTGGCAGCCAAGAAGTGTTAATACCATCAGATCTTAGTGTCTCACCTCTGACCTCTTCCTTCTCCAGTTCCCAAACTTTTGGGCACCGCTAAATATAACCGCTTTAGTCAGAAGCCCGTGGTTGAGACTGAATGCAAGGACAAGGATCCCGCCAATGAATAAAACCTTGGGTAGATTACCGCCCTTCGGTTTCTCCACTACATCAGCTTTACCGACTTCAGATGTGTCATCAGATTCTTCCAAAGACTTGACAAACTCCGGGCTTATCTTCGTGTTGATCTGAGCCATTTTAACGGGGTGCGAGAGCGGTGCCCCAGAAGCTCTAGCTTTCTGGTAGGCACGCAAGCCAGGTTCGATCTTCTTGACTGCTCCCCACATCCCCTGCCTTATTCCGAGCTTTGCAATCTCGTTCGGGATGCCCATGTCTTCATAATGGAAGAGCAAGACTTCACATGCAGTCAGCTGCCCATCATTCTTTCTTGACTCGACTGGTGAAATTCGAAGGAAAAAGAGACACCGCAGCACAGTCGTATTAACTCCAGGTTGCAAATGGTGGGAAAAATAGAGAGAGAGAAGGATGATAGTTAACGTTGGAACAGAGAAGACGATGTACCTGCTCGAATACACCAACTTGAATAATACAAGTCCACACGCCTCGGTTTGTTGCGCCTAGGGATGGAAGGGTAGTGTACTCCCTGAAATTTTGTAAAGTAAAACAGACAGATCACTTAGTACATAATCATAGAAAATAAATCACATCAAAAAAAGCCTTTTTTTTTGGGCCAGAAAATCAATGAAGGTTGGCTAAAGTAAACATTGGAAATTCTCTTAAGCAGCAAGAATGTCATTCCTGAATATTCGACATACAAACCAAGAATATCACTTCTCATACCTTTGTCACGCAAAAATATGACCCCTCATATGCCCATATTCGGCGCCCGATGATATATTCACGGTCACTACAGAAAAAGGGGAACTGCAATGCAAACTATTCACATGAGCATCATGCAACTGAAAGTAATCCCTAAAACGAAAATATCAGCAAAACAGAGAAGATTTCACCTTCCTAATCCAATGAACAACCATGGTTCCCGTGGAGGGACAGTCCTCTACATTAGTTGAACAGGCAAGCATATCATCCCACTTTGACCGAAAGTCATCGTCCCAGAAGAAATCCCTCACCGTCTCAGGTGTTGCATCCTCGAATACGGTTCGGCTACGATATTCAGGAGGACCAGTCTAAGTATTTAATTGAAGCAAAGTCAATCAATACATCGATAGCAGCATTTAACTGACTAGGATGAAACCGAAAATGTAAAGAACAAAATTCACGAAATCTTTAGAAATTGAGTGGAAACCATGAAATCCATGCCATACTTGGGGATCTCGCCTCCAGGCTTGGTAGCTCATACTCAATGTGTAACGATCCATCATGTGTATCCAAGAAGGACCTCCATCTTTCATCTCAACAAGATGCCATAACTGCGTCATATCCTCCTCTGACAACAAAGAGGATATTTCTCCAGCCTCTGATGTGCTGCAAGAGTTCCACTAATTTTCGTGAGAGATCTATCTATAGGCCAGTAGGCCTGTCCCTGCCTCATGTGCAGCGGACAATGTCTGCTTCTTCACGTAGAAAGCTTGTAAACAGGGCGCAACATTCGCTCATGGCAAAGAACCATTTTCAGCATCATCATGAGTAAAGTATAAGCTGCATCTCATAGTCAATCAGAACATATATTGAATGGCATAATCCCTCCTTTCTGGCTTATAACTCGATCGATATTAACAAACAGAATTTATATTAACTCAATACCGCCCCGCGATGCCATTAACAGGCTATAGCAACTGAGAAACAAAGACACGTGAAAAAGATGCGATTCACGGAGCGAAATTACAGTAAAACCAACAGACATCCCGTAGCATACCTGCAATCCTCAAACAAGGCAGGCGATTGAGACAACGGCTTCTCCTTTGTCGCCGCAGCATCTATACTACGGAAGTCGAAACTCGGCCACTGCACCCTGAATGAATTCAAGCACGGGTCCGACCCGAACCCCTTCAACGGGGACATCACCGACTTCGACGGCAAGAAAGGGAACAAGGAATCGGGCTGCCCCAGCACCGAACAGCTCAACTCGACCCTCCCCAAGCTCGCCCATTTGGGCTTCCACGCCCATCCAACGACGACCCCGACGAGAAAAGCGATCCAAACAGGAACAAGGAACAGCACCACATCCGCGCACACCCCCAACATCTTTCGACCCTCAAACTGTTCGACGAAATGCCTCAATCACGACCATAACAAAAGGGCAAGGATAAAAACTACGACGGAAGAAGAGGAAGAAGACGACCCAATTCCCGGTAACAAAAGAAGGCACAACTATGGCATTTCTTTGTACGTGCAACCCCAGAAGGAGAGGAAAAAAATGTCTGCTTTATAAGCGGGACTTATCCAGAGGAAGACATTACGCGAGCGAATAAAAAAGGGAGGCAAAAATCAAAACCCGGAAACGAAAATATCACGGGAGCGTCGTGAAAGCGTAGGAAAAAGGGAGGCCTGCCCGAGAGCGCCATTGCCCAGACAAGGACATGTGAGAGAGAGAGAGAGAGAGAGAGAGAGAGAGATGTGATGGCGAGAGGAGAGGCGACGACCCAGGAATAGTTCTTGTACGAGAAGACAGTCGACGTCGTGGGTATTGTCGATGCGCTTTTGTGACCAGAGGTTCCGCCGCAGAATCGGTGGACGGGTGGAGGAGACGCTGTGTCTGAATAGCCCAGCCAAGATAAGGACTGGTCCAGAATGATCTCCATAGAAAGGGACGCAGAGAGAGAGAGAGAGAGAGATTTTCTATATATATTTAAAATATATGTCTAAAATATTAATTAGAATAAGGTAGAATTAATAATTTTTCGTAATCATCCGTAGAGTTTTTAAGTATTTTGTTCGGAGAAATTGGAATATAAGTTGGCTTTACCAAATAGTTACATTGACGGATTAAATTCGCTCCCTATTGACAATAATGATGAATACCGAATACTAATGACATCGTAAATGTTGATAAATCACGATAAATGCCAGTAAAATTCAAATAAGAGCTCGTCATTTACTCTAGTAAGGCATTGATAAGCTTCGGTACAAATTTGATAACTTTTCAACTATAAATTATTTTGCCAATCATTGAATATTAACGAGCGCAATTCACAAATTATTGTTATGTATGGAGTTTTTCCAATCATGGATAATTTTGTTCTTATTTCACACGAGGAACGCTTAAATAATCCGGCAAAATAGTACTATAAATATGTATTACTATAATATTTGTTAAATTAAAGCGCAGTTCGTTTCACGGAAAATGACTTATAGGAAAACGTTTTCCGTATTTTCCAATGTTCATTTCATGAAAAATGAGTTAGTCAAGGAAAAGATTTTTCATCATTAAAAAAAAATATCTTTAAAAGTGATTTCCATAACTTCTTCCATTTTGCTTCTTTTCACTAATATATTTTCGTTTTATTTTCATGATTTCTTTTTTAAAAAAATCGAGTTTTTAATTTTTTTTTCTTTTTTTTCTTTCCTTTTTATCTTCTTCTTTGGCTTTGGCTGGTCGACGGCGGCCGGCAACTAGCCGCGAGCCGCTCGAGCCTCGGCCTAGGCCGGCGAGGCTCCGCCTCACTCGATTTGGCGGCGAAGCTCGAGCTCGCCTAGATCGGGAGCCCGAGCTCGCGGCTCGCCAAAGCTCGGCGAAACTTTGGTGAACTTGGGTGAGATCAGCCGAGCCTCGAGATCGTCGGGTCTTGGTCAGCCACTAGGCAGCCGGCCCATCATCAGGCATGCGGCGGTGGAGAAAGGAGGAGGAAGAAGGAGGAGGGAGGAGGAAGGAAAAGAAAAAGGAAAAAATAAATAAAAAGAAAGAAAAAATTGGATTTTTTTAAATACAAATAATTAAAATTCATTTAAAAAAATATAAAAAATAAAACTAATTTTTTGGTCAATTAAAAATATTAAAATTCAATTTTTGATAATTTTTCCCAAATAATTAAATTAACTAACGAACGGTGGAAAATATTTTCCACTCAAAGTTCAAGTTCTAACTGAATACTAGAAAATAGTCATTTTTCAAGAAAATGACTTCCTAGAAAATATTTTCCGGAAATATGATGTTTTTCGCGAAACGAACGGACCCTAAATGTACTAAAATATAGAATTATTACGTCTGAACATACTAAGTGTACCTAATTCTTAAAAAAAATCCAACTTGCAAAACTTGGGGACTGCTTAAGGAATACCTGGAAATTTCTAAATTATCCAAAATGGGTAAGTACACTGATAGTTTATAGACTTTTGTTCAATATATAATGTTATTCACTAAAATTTCAATAGGTTCAATTAAATCCCCAAAACTTATCTAATGTGTGATGTCATCTCCGATTTTTCAATTAGTTCAAATGAAGTGTATCTAGATTGACTTTTACATATTATTTTTGGTTCAGTTTGAACCCAAGGTACATGCATTTTGAGTTGACTTTTAACAAAAAGAAAAAAAACTGGATTTTTGACAACATATTAACGTGGACATGTAGATTCGCTTATAAGTTTCTTCATAACTTCTAAATTTCAGATATTATCATTTAATTTTAACGGGGAAATAAAAAAATTAATTTTTACTTAACTTTAAACAAACAAAATCTAATTTCTTTTCTTTTTCCTACAAGTGAATATCATAATTGGAAGAGGAAGCGCAAGTGGGGGACTAATGCCCTTACAAGCCAAAGAGTCAATTAAACAGGGAACAATCGCAAAAGACCTATATAAGATTGATCCGCAAAGTCCCATCTAAGTATTCACAATCAAAGAATCATATAACCTTCAAGAAAAATCTACGCAATATCCATTATTGGGTAACGAGATTGCACGTACTTAAATTTTCTTATTCATTTCACAATCGAGTATCTAGATTTTATTTTTTCAATTGAATATCTCAAATTTTCATATTTAACTCAATGCACTTAGTCCATTAAAAAAGGACGTAAAATCCAGCTCACTCTTCTAGATTTAGGACAAAGGAAGCTAATTTGGTATATCCTTTCTCCCAGGTCTTTTTCAGAGTTTCTTTCGAGCCAAAGAATTTTTTACGACTATCTGGCCGGCGATTGTCTCTGTCTTCTTTGCTCGAGTTGGATTACATCGACTCCCGTCCTGAACGAGGCAGCATTTTCTATGGGCCCATTTAAAAAGAGGATAAGCTTCTATATTTAAATCTTGTTGACAATGGCATTGTTATGATATGCTCTCTCTCCTAACAAATAGTCAGAGGGCTAAATGGACTGATAGGGCTCGAGTTGTGTCTCATGACTTGCTTACTCAGCAAAAGTTAGGCATGGTTGCTAACATTACTTGCTCACTTGAAAAAATTATACTCTCTCTCCTAACAAATAGTCAGAGGGCTAAATGGATAGATAGGGCTCGAGTTGTGTCTTGTGACTTGCTTACTCAGCAAAAGTTAGGCATGGTTGCTAACATTACTTACTTGAAAAAAATATGCCATCTCTAACGGAGATTCTATATTAAGGGGTTGAGTGGTATGGATCTAAGTAGGTTCTGAGGCGCCCGCGTGATAAAATTTACATTTCTTGATTTTTCGTTTCTCCTGTTAGAACGATTTGGAAACAAATCCATTTAAACGCATTTAATTTCTTTATTTAAAACGATTTCTATTCCGAAATAGATTTGAAGAAATCAAAAGTTAAAATTTTTAGCTTCTCGGTTTAAAATAAAAATTGAGAAATCAATTTCTGGCTAGAAATCAATTTCTGTTTCAAAAATTTTGTCATGCACACCCTAAAAGACTCGAGTCGAAGAAATAGATAGGAGATCTGCTTAGGTGGGAGATCCTACAATATCACCTGCGTATTCCTACTCATCTAGGAAGAAAAGTTCAGATGAAAACTAAAGGGCCTCTTCGGTGGGAAAGGTAAACTTGAGTGTTGAGGAGGGAGAGAAAGCACTAATTTAAATGATATTGGGCATCCAACATATCTTTATCAATGTGACACTATCTAAAGAGGTCATACTTGATGTCACGTAGATTATGGGATAATTGATTTAGTCATGGAATATCTTCAGAATATTCAGAAAATATAATAGGAATTGTAGTCTTATTTATTCTTTCCTGATTTCTTTTTGTACTATAAATATGGGCATGTGCATGTACAAAATATACAGAGTAATACAATTACAATTTCCTCCAATATTCTCCATTTCTTGTCACATATATTGGTGTTCCTATTGGTATTTAAGATTAATAATTTTTAATGAAGCTTTATACTGAGTGAAATTTGAAAAATTTGAAATGCTCTGTTAAAAAAAAAAGGTACTTATTTTTAATGAAGCTTTATACTGAGTGAAATTTGAAAAATTTGAAATGCTCTGTTAAAAAAAAAAGGTACTTAGTTGTAAATCAGGTAACAATTGCATAACTCAAGTACTTTATTTGGTAATTATTGTTTCTTATCCCTATGAAGAATGGGATTAAAAGCAACTCTTATAGAGAATAAAGAATGGAAGCGATTGCTGGACTAACTTGAGGTGAGAAGGCATCATGCGACGCTAAGTTCCCAAACAACCCTTAAATTTTAGAAATACTGTTCAAATTTAATATTATCCTTTCATCAATTAGCAACATCAAAATTCATCGAAAGAGGCATTGATTTGTTGAAATTAGTGTTCAAATTAAAAAATTATACCCTTAAACCTTGCCCACGCAATACTGACATTAAAATGAGCAAGATCATACACCTGACTTTCAACGTGTACTATTCACTTTTAACATATAATTTTCACTTCGCTCAATCGCGCCCATCCAATTGAAACCTCTTCTACAGCAGCATTAAGATTATATTTTTTTTCACCCTCAAATTCTCATGAAGTTAAGAAGGATAAGAAAAACAGCATAAGAGCCTTGACAAGTATGAACAATTCGATTTTCCCTTAAGAGTCATCCAGAGAAATCGTTCACCCTCACTCCATTTCACTAATCTCAATTAAAGGGCTGAGGACTAAAATCCAACTTCATTTGCATCGGATCAGACGGGAGATTGTGTCCCAGTTCGGCAGCTGTCTTGTCAGTGGGAGGACGTGATTGAATATTTTAAAAACAGTTCAGGACTAATAATCCAATTAATCTGAAATTTAGGACGATTTAGCAATAGCCAAAACCCCCCCCCAATCAAAACGTTTAGGGCCGGGATTTGGCAATTATTGCTATCCAGAAATCATGGAGCGGCGGTGGTTACATCGGTCGAGGCGGGTTCTCCTCCACTCTCTCTAAAGCGACGGCCGACGGACCCGCATTCCCGACGGCCGGCGACGTCCGTCTCCTTCCGCCGCCGCCGTTGCCGTCATCCTAAAATGCTCTGCTCCGTACCGGCCGACCGGTCCGGGTCGAACTGGCTGGACCGCCTCCGGTCCACCAGGGGCTTCCCCGCCGGCGACGGCCTCGGCCTCGATCACTTCCTCGCCAATCCCCAAAACCCTAGCCCCCGACCCCGCCGGCCCCCGATCCGTCCACTTCCGAGTCGACTCACTCGGTCCAGAGCCAAATCGGCACCCAAGACCACGCGCACTCGGCGCGGGCTCAGAACCCCGGCGGCGAGAGGGACTGGTACGGCATTATGACGGGCGTCCTGTCGGAGCTCTTCAATATGGGGGATGGCGGCGAGGGGGAGGTCGCGAGGAAGAGCTCCAGGAAGCAGCCGAACCCTAGGTTCTTCCCCAATTCCAGGACCTCCGACGCCAGCGCCGGGGAGAAGATCTCCGATTGCGCGGCGGCGGCGGGGGCGGCGGGGGCGGCGGGGGAGAGAATGCGGGGTGGAGGACGCCGTCGGCGGATTTGGAGAGCGATGCGGTGGACAGGACGGCAAGGGGAGCGGATGCGGATGGGGAGGAGGAGGAGGAGGAGGAGGAGAGAGGAGAGCGGGGATAATCAGGATTTGGTCGGGTACTCGAGGAGCGAAGTGACCGTGATCGACACGAGCTGCGAGTCGTGGAAGTTCGAGAAGGTGTTGTATCGGAGGAAGAATGTGTGGAAGGTCAGGGACAGGAAGGGGAAGGTGAGGAGCAGCATTGGGAGGAAGAAGAGGAAATTAGGGGGTGGGAGTGAGGATGGGATTGTGGGTGGGAAGAAGAAACTCAAGGTTTCGGGTTCTGAGGTTGCTGAATTGGGTGAGGTAATGTGTTGGGATTTTAGCCTCGGTGTTCACCAATGTTTATACTTTCTTACGTTGCTTTTGCAAATGGTCATCATGTGCTGAGTCTGAGTAAGTAGTATTAGTAAGAATTCATATGCGGTGTTTGCTTCGTGAAGTCGATAGCTAGTGTGCCATGAATCTTCGTTGCTTGGTGGATGGAGATGCTTTCCCCAGCAGAACCCATCTGTCGACATTCTCTTAAGCCACGACAAGCCTGCAAATGATATTGTTTTCAAAACAACCCCACTATATCCACACTATGGTAGTGTTCCAAAGTTTCTTGGCAGCCCTTGTTGGGTTGGTAGACTGGAAACATGTGTGTTGACTTAATGTCGAATCTGGACTTTGCATATTGGAAATTTACGTGTTTTTTTTTTGATGAATTCACTGCATGATCGTATGCTGATCTTTGCTTTTGCGGGGATTTGTGGAAGGTCTTAGTCCAGTTAATTTAGCCTGTGGTATCATATACCAGCTACTTCTTTAACACCGTGTTCTTTACTCTTCTATTCTTACTGGTTCTTTCAATTAAGCACATGAAGATTAAACTTATTAAGAGAATCGGCTCCTCTCTCTCAAAGCTTTCCCTACTTCAAGTATAGTGCCTTTGTCTCGGTATTTTTTGTTATTATTGACAACTCTATCTTATGCAGATGACTTTTTTTCCTGGCAAAAAAAAAGGGGTGCTGTTGGTTAAGAATGAAATCCTGCCATATTAGATACTGTCTTGATGCTTGTTTGTTCAGGTTCCATCAGATATTAGATGTCTACTTTGCTTCTAGATTTATCAGCTGTACTGGGGTAGTATCTGGCTCAAAATGTTCGTAGTGGTATCATGCTTGCAAGTAAATTGTATATGCCAATTGCAATATGTAGTTAAATTGGAAAATAGTTTGTCTGTTCAATAATTCCTCGGAACCATTTAGAGCAATATAGATGCAGGTAGTTCAAGGAAACTGTTCCAGGACTTCAATGGCTCATTCAGGATTGAAGTCCATCGTTATCCTGGGTGCTTGCCGCCAACTTAGAAACCAGTCATAATACTTTTGCCCACTTTCTACAAAATAGTGATCAGTCTTCTCCTCAAATCTGTGGTGGTTTTCAAGTCTTAAATTGGCAACTTATAACCTTAAACTCATTTTCTCTTTATTTGTTTGTTCCTTTTGGATGGTGACTAAATAGTCCTTTTTTGGTTTCATATTTGCGCATGAGAGTCAATCGTATGCATGAAAAATGGGGTTAATGTGACTGTTTAGACGACAATAGGTGACTGAGCTGCATCATCTTCGTTCTTCTGAGTTCCTAAATTATCATTTGTTCTGAGAAAGAGGAGCAACTTGTTGTAGCAAATGACAATGGTAACAGCGCTAACAATTGAGTGTGTTTGCAGGAACAGAATATTGAAAATGGCAAAGCAGAAACCTCCAAGGAACTGGCTCATAATCTCGATAAATCCTCCAAGACAAGGCAAGTGCATTGGCAATATTGATGTGCTGAGTGAAGTGGTTGGTGCAATGCTTCATCGCTGCTTAACCTGTGAATTTGTTTTGAGTTTCCTTGTGGATGCTTTGCAGGTTCCACCTTCAATTTTGTGAGTCCCCCAGGAAGCGGAGGACCGGAGGCTCATCTGTTGTACTTATCAAAGGCATTCCCACAGTCAAGGGTAAGAAAGCAAAATCGTCTAAGAGTCATATCAAGCCTTCCCAATGTAAATTGTAAGGCTTGATAAAACCGCATATCTAGAATTGGGTAGTGGAAACGCTTGGTGTTAATTGGAGATTGCAATTGGATAGTGATGATTACCATGTAAAGCTCAATTCAAATGTAAGCAGAGTAAATTCATTTAAAAAATTTTCAATTTTGGGGAGGTCTCTAGATTGGCGGTATGTCCTGTGAAACTGTCTAACTTCAAAACAGCAGTAGCTTTATCTTTAGAAATTGTTTTGAAGAACTCGAAACATTGTATCTTCTGGCAAAATTCACTGTAAAGATACCTCTTTTTCGAGTAAATTGACATGCATCACAATTGAGGCATTGTTCACACTGAGAGGTGACAAGAATGGGGCAATTGAGGATGCTGATCTGGTCAGTGTCTACTTACCACTTACCATCATCGATCAAAATGATCTGTTGGTCAGATGTGATTGCACTTTGCAGATGTTAATTTCTTCCATTTGATGAATGATTCGATTAGGTTTTCTATCGATTGTGTCCCAATATGAAGGATATGACCAAGTCCCTTCAGGTAGACTAGCAAAGACAAGCGATTCTCATGTCCATGAGATTGTAATTTTAATCAGCGAGTATGTTTTCTACATTGCGTTTTGATGGTCACATTCCTGGAAAATTAATTCCTGATTGTAGTGAGAAACTTCATGCACATACTTGAGCTGGTGTCTGATTTAAACAGGCTTGTGGTTTATGTTTGAAAGGATAAATGCGCCTTCAGTTCAATGTTCAGTCAAGTCCCAAACTATTTTTGTCCAATTTGGTCTGTGAATTATATGATTTTTGTTGAAGTTAGTCTTATATGGACAGAAATGCGGACGGTACAAATTGCATAGTTGATGCATCATATGGGACTATATATTTTTTGGACCACTGACTAGATAATTTGTTGAGTATGGATGTAAGGATAGACAATTATGATGGAAGTTTAGGAAACCTGGAGAGAGAGAGAGAGAGAGAGAGAGGTCAGAAGAATATTCTCGAGCTTTTCTAACATCTAGGCCTTCGAGGCTTTGATATGTTATCCAAACATCGAATTCCAAAAGAGGCATTGGACAGCCGTCAAGGTTCTGTGCGTTCGTGTCCAGCAGAACGTGGCGGCTGGGGCGCATCGTGATCGTCAGCCCCATCCGCCATGACAGCGTCTTTCTCTCGCCGCTCTCTCTTTATTTATGTGGTTTCATAACATTTGCTTTTATTGATATCTTAAAAATATTTATCTTGTGATACATTTTTTTAACATTTGTAATTACCAAGTAAATGCAAATGCAACATCTGGTTGACATTCTGTAAAATTTTAGGAACCATTAGTGCCTCACTCCTATGCTTAAACGGTCAAGACAAATGGAGTCTTGACTCCCTTAAACATTACTATAACAGTTTCCATGTCCACTATGAAGTGCTCGATTTTGAGGCATGGTAATCTTGCGCCACTTGGCCTGAACGTGTGTGATTGACAAGCCTGTTGACAAGCCAGTCACTGCAGTCTCACTAAGATACTAGTACTTAAGAAATTTCACTCGTTACGATGAGAATTGCAATTATGACATATTTAAAGATAAGTGTCTCTATTACCATTATGTCAATTACTTCGATGGCAAAATGTTACTTATTATAAAATTAAAATTATTATCATAATAATGAATGAAGCTAGTCATTTATATTAACAGTGTAGTATTCATATGAGTAAGTTATTGATCATGTACAATATATTAAGTTAAGATTTCGTTTGTTTCATGAAAAATCAATGATTGTAAAATATCTTCTTGAAAAATAATTGTTTATATCCTTGCAAAATGTATAGATATACATTATTATAAAAATGAATATTTTTTATTAATTTTTTTTTAAGGGATATAATTATTTTCGTCATATTATTTGGGTGCGATACGATGAGACCACGTTGACGGTCGGATCCGGGCAAGTTGTTTCGGAGAAAAAGGTCCCGCTCAAAGTTATGGACAAAAAAAGAAAGAAAAAAACCGCCATTAGCTCTACGCCTCTCATCATCTCCATCCATCCTTCATTCTGCTACCGGGACACGCACTGTGCAGGGAGCTGTAATCGACTGCTCTCTCTCTCTCTCGCTCGAGCTGATGTTGAGGAGCCCTCGACTCCCCGCTTTCTTTCTCCACTCGCAGCGCTCCCCATCTTCAGCTTCCGTCCCTCTCTCCGCCACCTTCTCTTCCCCCAAGTCTTCCCTTTTGCTGGATTCGACTCAACCGTCCGGAATCGGATCGAGGGCGCCATCGCTTCACGTGCAATGCCGCCGCGTCATCTCATCACCTAATGTCGACTTTGAACCGGGTGAGTGGCTCTCAGAGACAATTCATCAAACAGTTGATGTCCTTGAACGCAATTTGAAATGTTTGATCGAACTCCTCGTTGAAAGCCTTGCCTTTTCAGGGGCGTTGGATGTGTTATTTCAAGAACTCGGGCTCAACGAGAGGGAGACCGAATCTCTCTTGACCAGGGACCCGGATTTGAGGCTGAAGTCTATCCGTTCGTTGCGGGCTCGCGTCGCCTCTTTGAAATCGGTCGGAATCAGTGGCCTTCAGCTCTGCCATTTGGTTGCCAAACGCCCTTCTGTGTTGGCAGCAGGTGAAATCGATCCCTTTATACTCTTTGTGCGCGACAAATTAGATGGAAAGGTTGACCCAATGCAGCTCAAGCGTCTCTTTATGTCAACTGAGCCGCGATTCCTAGCTGAATTTGAGGAAAAGGTTAATTTGCTGATTGACGGTGGGATTCCTAGAGAAAAGATTGTTCATGTTCTCAACAATGTGAATTTAACGAAGGCTTTGTCTCTTAAGCCGTTTGAAGAAATTGAAAGGCTCCTTAATTTCTTGAGCCGCTATGGTGGGGTTGATTTGATCGTGAGGCATCCCCCCATTCTTAACTTCGATATGGATACCCAATTGATTCCGAGAGTGGAGTTTCTCCTAGAACTTAGCGGAGGAGATGAGGATGCAACTGGGGCAGTGTTGCGCAAACTGCCTACCTTTTTGAAATATCGTGTGGAACACTTGGAAAGCCATGTAGAGTTCTTGAGGTCATTTGCGGGATTAGATGATCAAGAAATATTCAGGATCATTCTTGTGTTTCCTAACATTGTTAGTGCGAGCAGGGAGAGGAAATTGCGTCCCAGAATTAGTTTTCTCAAAGAATGTGGACTCAACTCCAATGAGATTTTCAAGTTCTTGACAAAAGCCCCTTTGTTTTTGGGTCTATCTTTTGAGGGGAACATTGCTTATAAGCTGGGTTTTTTGGTGAAGATTGGTTACAAGTACAGAACAAAGGAATTCGCAGTTGCAATAGGCGCTGTGACTAGGACAAGTTGTGAGAATATGCAGAAGGTGATTGAGCTCTTCTTGAGTTATGGGTTTTCTTGTGAAGACGTGCTTCTCATGAGTAAGAAGCATCCTCAGATACTTCAATACAATCCTGATTCTCTGGAGGAGAAAGTGGAATATTTGGTGGGGGAGATGGGACGTGACCTTGACGAGCTATTGGATTTTCCTGCATTTCTTGGTTACAAACTCGACAGTAGAATCAAGCATAGGTACGAGGTGAAGAAGAAGATTATAGGTGAAGGGATGTCGATCAACAAGCTGCTCAATGTTTCGTCTGAGAGATTTGCAAAGAAGAAGGTAGAAAAGTTGGTGCACAAAGCCTAAAAATTAGGGCTTGCTCAATTTCATCAGCAGAAGTTCATGGCAAAATTGATGGAAATTGCATAGTTACTGAGTATTCTCAAAGCTTCATCAGTTGAAGGCTTTTGGTTTTTCAGGCGAAATTCTGGCTTGACTTCCTTAGGTGAAGATAGAAAGTCATATTTTTCATCCCTAAACCTGCAAAGCCATTATTAAGTTCGAAGAAAATGGTCAATACCCAGTTGAATGAAATGACTGAGTATGCTTTATTTTGAGGTTAAAGCAACAAGAAAAGTGGCTGATCTTTGTATTTGTGTAACTGTCATTTACGAAGGAATCCCCCTTTTGATAGCAATGTTTCTTTGGTCACCCCTACGTTTTTTCTGTTCTTAGTCCTGAAATCTTTAAAAATGTGATTTGACATTGAAAATAATCTTGTCAATGTGCATGAGGCATCAAGACATGGTTGCCCTTGTTATGCAATAGATTTCCTAATTGGGATGGTCAAAATCAATAAGTTAACTTGATTGCAAGGCATCTATGATCAGGACAGTCATTTCACCTGTAGAGATTGCAACAAATAATCGAGTGTTAATTCTGTTGTCTCCAGCGTTCTTTGATTAAATTACATTCTGTAAATTATTACGACTGTTAGTTCAGGATTACCTCATAGGACATTATGATCATCGACAAAACCGAGGATCTATTATCCTCAAGAGATCTGCAAAGGTGTGGCATTTATGCATAATAGGTGCCATTGGCAACTTCATTCTTTCTCCCATGCAACATGAGGTTATACTTTGGAATGGCGAATTCCAAGACACCTTAAGATGAATAGCCATATTGCTTCGATGGTGGAATACAACCATGGCAAGGTAAGAATTCCTATATCTGCGAGATTGTAGTAATTATTGAGTTATGCAAACTCATCATATTCAGGTCTGAACATTGGTATTCTTAGTGTGTGGCCTCATTCTATGGCGTTTCTTAAGTTTTATCCTATGTTTGGTAATCCTGCATTAATTTCCACATTCTATAAATAAATGTCAATGGAGAAGAAATATGAACAAACTATTCCGATAGATGCTGACAAAGGTTTCATGGTATCCAGTCAAAACTAATATATTATTTCCTGACATGAAGAAAAACTTATTTTGAAAAGTTTGAATTGTCTACGAGAGTGAATTGGAGTAAAAAGTAAAAAAATATTCTTCACCCACCTCCTTTTCCTCTTTCCTTCCTCTCCCAAACAAAGCATTAAAATAGTATCAAAAGATCATGGCCTGCTCATGTATAAAAGTGTCAAATTGATCATATAACTTTCTTGAAATTTCCGGATAATAGATGGGGTGTGAATCCTTTTATGCTCATTAGTGAGTCCTTATGCTAGACTTTAGCCTATTTTCTACTCTAAATGTAAATAAATTCTTATTGCTATTTCACTTTTTGTGATAGATATATTTTCACAGATTATTGTACCACGGATGTTGAAAAAACATAAGAAATCATTGTAGACAAGAATAATCGTTGGACTTATCTAACAAGCAACATAGTTATTGATTATATGGCCAATTGATTCTTAGAGTGGAGTTTCTCTTAGAACTTAGTGGAGGAGATGAGGATGCCACCAGGGCAGTGTTGCGCAAACTTCCTACCATTTCAAAATGCCAGGTGGAACACTTGGAAAGTCATGTAGAGATATTGAGGTCATTATCAAGAAATATTTAGGATCATACTTGTGTTTCCTAACATCTTTGGCGTTGTGGACTGAGCTCCAGTGAGATTTTCAAGTTCTTGACAAAAGCCCCTTTGTTTTTGGGTCTATCTTTTGGGGGGACATTGCTTATAAGCTTGGTTTTACGGTGAAAATTGATTACAAGTACAGAATGAAAGAATTCGCAGTTGCAATAGGTGCTGTGACTAGGACAAGTGGTGAGAATATGTAGAAGGTGATTGAGCTCTTCTAGAGTTACGAGTTTTCCTGTGAAGACGTGCTTCTCATGAGTAAGAAGCATCCTCAAATACTTCAATGCAATCTTGATTCTATGGAGGAGTAAGTGTAGTATTTGGTAGGGTGGATCGGACACGGCCTTGATGAGCAATTAGATTTCCCTACATTCCTTAATCATAAACTTGATAGTAGAATTAAGCACAGGTACGAGGGGAAGAAGAAGATTATAGGTGAGGTGAAGGAACGTCGCTCAACAAGCTGCTATGTGTTTCGTCTGAGAGATTTGCAGAGAAGCTAGAAGAGCTGGCACACAAAGCCTAAAAAGTAAAGGGTTGCTAAGTTTCATCCGCAGAAGTTCATGGCCAAATTGATGGAAATTGTACGAAAATGGTCGATACCCAGTTGAATGAAATGACAGTATTCTCAATTTGAATGTTAAGCAACAAGAACAGTGGCTCAGCTTTGTATTTGTGTAACTGTCGATTCTAATGGAATCCACCTTTTAATTGATGGCAATATTTCTTTGGTTGTTCTCACATTTTTCTGTTCTTAGTCCTGAAATCTTGAAAAATGTGATTTAAAACCGAAGAGAATCTTGTCAATGTGCATGAGGCGTCAAGACATGGTTGCCTTTGTTATGCGATTCAGGATAGATTTCCCACTTATTGAACAGGGATGACCGAAATCAGTGAGTTAACTTGATCGAAAGGAATCTATGATCAAGAGAGTCATTTCACCAATAGAAACTACAACATATAAGTGTTAATTCAGTTCTCTCCGATCCGTTTTCTGATTAAATTACATCATTTCAATAAATGTTACGACTGTGAGTTCAAGATTACCTCTGGACATATCATCATCAACAAAATTGAGAATCAATTATCCTCAAGAGATCTTCAAAGGCGTGGCATTTACACACAATAGGTACCATTGGCAACTTCATTCTTTCTTCTATGCGACTTCAACACAGGTTAGTCTTTGGATTAACGAATTGAAAGGCGCCTTAAGTTGAAGTAGCCATACTGCTTGGTGGTGGAATATAACCATGCAGATAAGAAATCCGGCAGTAAGATTGTAGCGATAATTGAGTTATGCAAACTCATCATATGCAGTTCTACACATTGATATTCTTAGTGTGTGACCTCATTCTACTGCATTTGTTAAGTCATTCTACTGCATTTGTTACGTATTATCCTACATTTGGTAATCCTGAAAATGATTTCTACATTCTATAAATAAATGTCCTGGGAGAAGAAATAAGAAAAAAAATATTCTGGTAAATGCTAACATGGTCTCGTGGTATTGTGTCAAAACTGATATACTATGTATTGACATGAAGAAAATTTAATTTTGAAAAGTTTGAATGTTCTCCCAGAGTGAATTGGGGGAAAAAGGAAAAAAAAAATCTTCACCCACCTCCTTTTTCTTCTTTCCTGCCTCTCCCAAACGAAGCATAAAAATAGCATCAAAAGATCATGCCTCGCTAAAGTGTAGAAGTGCCAAATTAACCAGGTAACTTTCTTGAAATTTCCAGATAACATATGGGGTGTGGATCCTTTTATGCCCATTTAGTGAGTCTTTATGCTAACCTATTTTCTACTTCAACTGTATATGAATTCTCATTTTATATTTTCTACTCTGTCCTAGTTATATTTTTGTAGATTATTGTATTGCAAGTGTCGAAAAAACATAAAAAATCACTGCAGACAAGAACAGATCATTGAACATATCTAACAAGTAATGAAGTTATTGTTGCACTCGAAAGAACAAACGAGTGGACTTATGTAACACGGTTTTGTGGTACCATATCAAAATTGATGTGCTACTCCATGACATGGAGAAGAAGTTGTTTTGAGGCAGGCTAGTTTTTGTTTTCGATCTTGTTCCTCGAAACTATAAGTCAATTTTCCTATGATCGTGACTTGGGCAGTGAAGGGGGAAGTTGGAGAAGAAGGGAGAAGGAAACAAACGAAGAAGAAAATAAGAAAAAAGATGGAAGTGATGGAGTTTGAAGAGAGAGAGAGAGAGAGAGAGAGAGAGAGAGAGAGTTGTTTGCTGATGGGATGTGGACCCAATAATTACTTGGAGAAAGACAAATCAATCAAATGTATTAAATGATGTGATGATATTTTTGTTTTTGATCTTGTTCCTCGAAACTATTTGTCAATTTTCCTATGATCGTGACTTGGGCGGTGAAGGGGGAAGTTGGAGAAGAAGGGAGAAGGAAACAAACGAAGAAGAAAATAAGAAAAAAGATGGAAGTGATGGAGTCGAGAGAGAGAGAGAGAGAGAGAGAGAGAGAGAGAGAGAGAGAGAGAGATTTGTTTGTTGACGGGATGTGGACCCAATAATTACTTGGAGAAAGACAAATCAATCAAATGTATTAAATGATGTTCTGAAATTTTTATGTAGGTGATCACGGGAGGTCTCAATCGGGGTTGGCCGCCACGCCGTGCTTGTTACTCCACTAATAATGTTAAATTTGGCTTTAATTTCTTGATCTGATCCATTGATTGACTCGGTCTTTTTTATAGAACAAGGCAACTCCAAAGTCTCCAATTGAATAAGGTTCATCCAATCTCTTTTCAATCTTTTCATATGGTGCCATCTCCACTAATAATGTTAACTTCGGCTTTAATTTCTTGACCTGACTTGGTCTTTTCTATAGGACAAGGCGACTCCAAAGTCTCCAATCGAATAAGGTTCATCCAATCACTTTTCAATCTTTTCATATGGTGCCATCTCCACATACCCTAAGTAGTTCTTTAAAAATTTCGTTTTGCCCAAAGACAAACAAAGACCTGATTGATGCGCTTAGCTCCACTGATGTCTATGCAGTGTCGCCACTCCTCCTTGTTCTGTTGCATGCGTTGACTAGTAATGCCGCTCCGAGTAATTTGTAGTACGTTGCTTCATATTGCGGTGACATTCGCAATATAAGTTACTCATTTCAATTGAAGAATGAATCGAAGGGGTGCAGTGAGCAGGAGAATGAGTTGGCTTGTGAAGATAATTGCACAATTTTATACCTGTGTGATGACCGATACTAGATGCGGTCTATCAATTATTCCATCCACCAAATTAGATTAGTCGATTGCTCGTCTCTCCCTCTTCATTCATGGGTAATGTATATCTTCAAGCACTGTATTGACCCAACAACTCACACAAAATGGACTGTGATAATACCTTATCAAAATTGATGTGCTACGTCATGACAGGGAGAAGAAGTTGTTTTGAGGCAGGCTAGTTTTGTTTTTGATCTTGTTCCTCGAAACTATATGTCAATTGTCCTATGATCGTGACTTGGGCAATGAAGGGGGAAGTTGGAGAAGAAGGGAGAAGGAAACAAACGAAGAAGAAAATAAGAAAAAAGATGGAAGTGATGGAGTCTGGAGAGAGAGAGAGAGAGAGAGAGAGAGAGAGAGAGAGAGAGAGAGTTGTTTGCTGATGGGATGTGGACCCAATAATTACTTGGAGAAAGACAAATCAATCAAATGTATTAAATGATGTGATGATATTTTTGTTTTTTGATCTTGTTCCTCGAAACTATTTGTCAATTTTCCTATGATCGTGACTTGGGCGGTGAAGGGGGAAGTTGGAGAAGAAGGGAGAAGGAAACAAACGAAGAAGAAAATAAGAAAAAAGATGGAAGTGATGGAGTCGAGAGAGAGAGAGAGAGAGAGAGAGAGAGATTTGTTTGTTGATGGATGTGGACCCAATAATTACTTGGAGAAAGACAAATCAATCAAATGTATTAAATGATGTTCTGAAATTTTTATGTAGGTGATCACGGGAGGCCTCAATCGGGGTTGGCAGCCACGCCATGCTTGTTACTCTACTAATAATGTTAACTTTGGCTTTAATTTCTTGACTTGATTCGTTGACTGACTCGGTCTTTTTTATAGGACAAGGCGACTCCAAAGTCTCCAATCGAATAAGGTTCTTCCAATCTCTTTTCAATCTTTTCATATGGTGCCATCTCCACTAGTAATGTTAACTTCGGCTTTAATTTCTTGACCTGATTCGTTGATTGACTTGGTCTTTTCTATAGGACAAGGCGACTCCAAAGTCTCCCATCGAATAAGGTTCATCCAATCTCTTTTCAATCTTTTCATATGGTGCCATCTCCACATACCCCAAGTAGTTCTTTAAAAATTTCGTTTTGCCCAAAGACAAACAAAGACCTGATTAATGCGCTTAGCTCCACTGATGTCTATGCAGTGTCGCCGCTCCTCCTTAATCTGTTGCATGCGATGACTAGCAATGCCGCTCCGAGTAATTCGTAGTACGTTGCTTCATATTGCGGTGACATTTGCAATATAAGTTACTCATTTCAATTGAAGAATGAATCGAAGGGTGCAGTGAGCAGGAGAATGAGCTGGCTTGTGAAGATAATTGCACAATTTTATACCTGTGTGATGACCGATACTAGATGCGGTCTATCAATTATTCCATCCACCAAATTAGATTAGTCGACTGCTCGTCTCTCCCTCTTCATTCATGGGTAATGTATAGCTTCAAGCACCGTATTGACCCAACAACTCATACAAAATGGACTGTGATGATACCTTATCAAAATTGATGTGCTACGTCATGACAGAGAGAATAAGTTGTTTTGAGGCAGGCTAGTTTTTGTTTTTGATCTTGTTCCTCGAAACTATATGTCAATTTTCCTATGATCGTGACTTGGGCAGTGAAGGGGGAAGTTGGAGAAGAAGGGAGAAGAAACAAATGAAGAAGAAAATAAGAAAAAAGATGGAAGTGATGGAGTCTGGAGAGGGAGAGAGAGAGAGAGAGAGAGAGAGAGAGAGAGAGAGTTGTTTGCTGATGGGATGTGGACCCAATAATTACTTGGAGAAAGACAAATCAATCAAATGTATTAAATGATGTGATGATATTTTTGTTTTTGATCTTGTTCCTCGAAACTATTTGTCAATTTTCCTATGATCGTGACTTGGGCGGTGAAGGGGGAAGTTGGAGAAGAAGGGAGAAGGAAACAAACGAAGAAGAAAATAAGAAAGAAGATGGAAGTGATGGAGTCGAGAGAGAGAGAGAGAGAGAGAGATTTGTTTGTTGATGGATGTGGACCCAATAATTACTTGGAGAAAGACAAATCAATCAAATGTATTAAATGATGTTCTGAAATTTTTATGTAGGTGATCACGGGAGGCCTCAATCGGGGTTGGCAGCCACGCCATGCTTGTTACTCTACTAATAATGTTAACTTTGGCTTTAATTTCTTGACTTGATCCGTTGACTGACTCGGTCTTTTTTATAGGACAATGCGACTCCAAAGTCTCCAATCGAATAAGGTTCTTCCAATCTCTTTTCAATCTTTTTATATCGTGCCATCTCCACTAGTAATGTTAACTTCGGCTTTAATTTCTTGACCTGATCCGTTGATTGACTTGGTCTTTTCTATAGGACAAGGTGACTCCAAAGTCTCCAATTGAATAAGGTTCATCCAATCTCTTTTCAATCTTTTCATATGGTGCCATCTCCACATACCCCAAGTAGTTCTTTAAAAATTTCGTTTTGCCCAAAGACAAACAAAGACCTGATTAATGCGCTTAGCTCCACTGATGTCTATGCAGTGTCGCCGCTCCTCCTTGTTCTGTTGCATGCGATGACTAGCAATGCCGCTCCGAGTAATTCGTAGTACGTTGCTTCATATAGCGGTGACATTCGCAATATAAGTTACTCATTTCAATTGAAGAATGAATCGAAGGGGTGCAGTGAGCAGGAGAATGAGCTGGCTTGTGAAGATAATTGCACAATTTTATACTAGTGTGATGACCGATACTAGATGCGGTCTATCAATTATTCCATCCACCAAATTAGATTAGTCGATTGCTCGTCTCTCCCTCTTCATTCATGGGTAATGTATAGCTTCAAGCACCGTATTGACCCAACAACTCATACAAAATGGACTGTGATAATACCTTATCAAAATTGATGTGCTACGTCATGACAGGGAGAAGAAGTTGTTTTGAGGCAGGCTAGTTTTTATTTTTGATCTTGTTCCTCGAAACTATATGTCAATTTTCCTATGATCGTGACTTGGGCGGTGAAGGGGGAAGTTGGAGAAGAAGGGAGAAGGAAACAAACGAAGAAGAAAATAAGAAAAAAAGATGGAAGTGATGGAGTCTGGAGAGAGAGAGAGAGAGAGAGAGAGAGAGTTGTTTGTTGATGGGATGTGGACCCAATAATTACTTGGAGAAAGGCAAATCAATCAAATGTGTTAAATGATGTTCTGAAATTTTTATGTAGGTGATCATGGGAGGCCTCAATCGGGGTTGGCCGCCATGCCATGCTTGTTACTCTACTAATAATGTTAACTTTGGCTTTAATTTCTTGACCTGTTCCGTTGATTGACTCGGTCTTTTTTATAGGACAAGGCAACTCCAAAGTCTCCAATCGAACAAGGTTCATCCAATCTCTTTTCAATCTTTTCATATGGTGCCATCTCCACTAATAATGTTAACTTTGGCTTTAATTTCTTGACCTAATCCGTTGATTGATTTTGTCTTTTCTATAGGACAAGGCGACTCCAAAGTCTCCAATTGAACAAGATTCATCTAATCTCTTTTCAATCTTTTCATATGGTGCTATCTCCACATACCCCAAGTAGTTCTTTAACAATTTCGTTTTGCCCAAAGACAAACAAAGACTTGATTAATGCGCTTAGCTCCACTGATGTCTATGCAGTGTCGCCACTCTGATGAAAATTGTCTTTTTCGGATGGGTTCTATTCGTAAATTGTTGGGATTGCGCCCCTACTACAATCGACCGGGGAGAGCAATGATGGGGGCAATAATGCTATATTGATCCGACCCAAGAATTTATAAAATATCAACCTATATATGTAAAAACAAGCACAATTTTGTCGCATTTTTTATCCTTCCAAAACTACTTTTCATAAAATAGAGTTAACCATTAAATTTCATGAACCACCCGAGGACCCCCAAGTTTGTTTCACTCAAAAGGATAATTCTCTTCAATCTAGTAATATTTTTCTTTTTATGTATCTATGAAATCCTGCGCTGGCTCAACTCCAGCACTTTATAAGGGAGTATTCTAATTTCCAATCTATCAGCCATCCATAACACCCAACTTGAAAAAGGAAAGAATAAAGGGTAATACAGAAAATGTATTTTAAAAAGAAAAGAAAAACAAAAAAAGAAGATAACAAAAAGCACATCTTCACCGTCATTGCAACCATCTGGTCTGTGGCTTTGTCAGAAAAATCTCATACAAGAGTTCTTGAAAACGAGCCGACTGGCTGAATTCCTCAACAGCGCTTTTTGCCATCTTATCAGCGTCGACGCAAGCAGCCGTTTCAGTCTGCAGCTCCTTCGCCATATTCTGCTAAAGCGCTTTAGCCACTGTAATTAGAGATGCAAATGGTCTATCGTATGAACACCCATAATTCGTGATGAAATTCAGCAAATCAATATAATGCCAACAAGAACACACTTATCATATTCGAAACAGATTTGCCACTCAGGCCACCGTGCCTCAAAGCATAAAAAAAAAGTTAAGAAAAATGCGAAAGAGAGAAATGAGAGATTTTCTATATATTTTGATATATTCATAATGAGGATTATCAGCCTTTTTGTAGGTTTTATGAAGACTAAATAAGATAACATATCAATTAAGATACGTAAAATCATAGAGGATATTTACAGAATCTTGAAAGATACAAAAACCATCCTAATTTTCCTAAATAACTCTAACAAAAAAGATGCTCAAAACTCAAAAGAGTCTCCAACTACTATTTTAGTGAATAGCCAATAGATCAGTATAATTTCATATGGTAAATGTTAAAAGTTTCTCAGAATGTATCGATTAGGATTTATTAATTGTATGAGCCCGTTCAAATAAGGTAATGGTTCGGTTATGTGCTAATAGGAGCATATATACATTCCATTTTTTTTTTTATCAATTTACATGTACCTTGTTCATAAAGTAACTTGAAATAACATAAATATCTCAAGGAATTTGAAATAACTTATCTAAGAAAAATCTCCAAAACTATGAAATTTTATCATTGCACAGCTAAATATATGGGTTGTTAACTGTGACGTTTTCTTGCAAGAAAAATTGGGGATGATGTTGGGTTGTCAATTGTGATGTTTACTCCTGTAACAAGCTCGACTTGATTGACTTTGTTTTATCGGTTGATAGGAGCATTTCAATAGACGACCTCTAGTCTTCATTTTTAAGTTTCTCTCTCATTCTCCATTATTACGTGTGTATATATATATATATTTTATCCTTGTTGATCCTCCACCACATATCAAGCCCCAAATTTCCACTGCTCGTTGGCTGAGAGTGACGCGACTTTTCCATGTAAGAAATTGTTATTAATGTCATCTTCGTTTTGATGCTCAAACTTTTTTGTTTTCAGAAATTTCTATCAAAACCCCTATAAGTTTGCTAAAGGTAGATCGCTACCATTGTATTCGACACCCAGACCCCTGGAGTGCTAAAAGTTGGCACGAATGGACACTTACGTATCAAAAGTTACGAAAGTGACATTGAAGTATCAAAATTAGAGCAAAATGGATCACTTAAGTGTCAATCCGGCCAAAATGCTGACGTGGTGATTTTCCGGCGAAGTAAGTGCAAAACGGCGTTGTTTTGCACGCTAACGTGGTTAGACAATACAAAAATGACGTTGTTTTGGTGCTGAACTGATAAAAAATTAATATAAAATTTAATCAAATTATATTTAAAACTAAATTTATTTAAAACATTTTAAAAAATTAAAAAAAAAAAAAAGAGGGAGGCGGCTAAGGGTTGAGCCCTCATCCGCCGCCTGCCCGTCACTGTTGGGAAGGACCATGGCCAGCGACCCCGGTTGACCGACGGTGAGGGCCCACGAGCCCTCGCCCTAATCTGGGGGCGAGGGTCGTTGGATTTGGGCGAGGGCTCGCGGGCCCTCACCACTGGTCGGCCGAGGTCACCAGCCCCGGCCGAGGGCCCGATGACCCTGGCCAACCCTCTCCCCCTCCTTCACCGGCCCTTCCCAATGGCAACGGCGAAGGGTCGACCCTTAGCCGCCTCCCTCCACCTTTTTAATAATAATAATAATAATAATAATAATAATAATAATAATAATAATAATAATAATAATAATAATAATAATAATAATAATAATAATAATAATAATAATAATAATAATTAATTATTATTATTATTATTATTTTAAATTATAATTTAAATTAATTTAATTAATTTTTATATTAAAATTCAAATTATACCAAAACGATGTCATTTTTGTGTGTGTTTTGTTGAGTCAATCTTCCAACGAGCCACGTAAGCGAGAAAATTAATAAAAAAATGCAACGTAGGATTACCGGCGGTTCGCCAGATGTGGCACTCAAGTGTCCTATTTTTCATAAAAAGTAGCCTTTTCAAGTGTCGGCTTTCGTAGTTACGAAATCTTCCTGTAAGTGTCATTTGTCTTGCCAACTTTAAGTACTTGAAGCGTTCTTTTGCTAGATTGATTCAGTGGACAAAGATGTCCACTGATGACATATTCTCATCTCAGCTTTTATGTATTGACATTGTATTATTTCCATCATTGTATTATTTTTTGTGTAAGAAATTGTGATTTCTAATTAACACTATATATGCGCTTTGTATGCAAAATATACATTGTTTAGTTATGTCTTTTAGAAAAATATAATATGGATGAAGCCAACTTTAATTATAGTGGAAAAGTTCTAGCTAAAAGAAAAAACTTAAGATTTGACATAATTTCAACCGTCATCAAGTATTCTTTTGTCCCAATACTGATTTAGGTTATCATAAAGAATTAAGAACAAAACCTACAAAATTTCGAATTGAACTTGCATTTTCTTGAACTTGTTAATGACTATATACACTTTATATAGTGTTGCTTTATACACAATTCTCGAGTAAAAATAAGTTGAACTTGAATTTGCCAAAGAACCCTAATACCTTTTGTTATTGGCGAGTCTTCTAAGGGGTTGTTTGGTAAAGTTCCGGGGAACACATGCTTATGTTTTTTTTGTTCCCCGGAACAAAAATAGAATACAAACGTGTTTGGTAAATTTTCTCCCTAAAGATAGCGAGAGAACTATAAAGTTACTTTAACAACTTATGGAGAATTTTCTTTAATAAAAATAGAATAGAGTGGATAATTCTTTTTATTTCTTAACATTCTTTTTCCTTTGAATTGAATTTATGCAATCCTTAATTATCAAGATGCACTCGATTCTTAACTCATTTGGGTTGACTTCAATTCAAAGTCTGCAATGGAATCTTAAGACGGCTTTCTTGTCATTTAAAAATAAAGGAAACTCATTGACATCCTAAATATCTTTGGCAATTTAAAATTACTTAATTATCTAACAAAAATCTCTAAAACATGAATAATATTGTTGGACGGCTACATTTATGGGTTGTCAATACGATGGTTTCTTGCCAAAAAGAAATGGCGATGGTGTCGGGTCCTATTCGCTACTCCTGTAGTATTCTCAACTTGATTGACTTTGTTTTATTGGTTGACATGGGCTTTTTAATAGAAGATCCCCAGTCTTCATATTTACGGTCTCTCTCATTCGCCATCATTACTTGGACGTCTTTTTATCTTTGTTGATCCTCCACCACATATTAAGCCCCGAATTTCCATCGCTCACAAGCTGAGAACGACACGACTTTTCCTTGCAATTCCAGACCCGTGTGCCTCGTGTCATTGGTCTTTCTTGCCGTGCTATTGGGGACACTAATGCCCCGAATGAACGACCCTGTTCAGCCTCTCCTGCAGTGAAGTTTCCAAGATGACCTGTCCCTCTCAAACGAAGAGTGATGTGAAAGGTTGTGGCGACTCAAGACTTGAGTTAGTGTGTGAAAATAATCATACGAACTACTTTTTCAAATCCATCTATAAAAAATAATTGACACCGTCAATTTTGGTGATACCCTCGTGTTCGACGTGGGATTGCAAAGGGCCAATTGCTTTTCCCTCCCTAGTTATTCATTAACGAACTCGAACTTTGGTTACGAGAGTTTATCATGTTTCTGGTCAATTCAATGGTCTTTGTGAAGTGCTGAAGACCCGTTGCTTTCTCCTTTATATATCGAAGGAGCATACTCCTCGGACGTATCGTCTAAGATATCTAAAATGAATGGGTATTCATGGGCTGTGATGGATGAAATGGGTATTCATGGGCTGTGATGGATGAAAACTCATCGGTTATTGAGGAATCTGGCACCATCACCCATGACGACATAGGCATGTCATGATTGTATGCTTGCACCGAATAAGCAACTCCCTAAAGCGATGGCCAACGGTTTTTTCCTTAACTACTCACAACCCGTATCGCAGAAGAAAATATCTGGCTTGTGCTTCTTTGGTTTGGCCATAAGATAATTGCAGTAGGGAGATTAACTTTACACCTTTTACATTTTACAAGATATCTAAATATCTATAACGTTACTTAATCTAATTCTACGGTGCGCTTAGTTTTAATTTTTTAAACTCTAAATACCTTAAATTTTCATGTCATACAAACATTGACACGTAATTTCATATATAATCATTTCATGATTTCTCTTAAATTATTCGAGTAGTACTTTAACTTTTGATGGGAAGGTTAAAGCAAATGCGCTGACTTCTCAAAATTTTTTGAGGTTTTTCTTTAAGGCGTTCCCTTAAGAGTCATAACTTGAGGGAAGAAAAACACCCAAAAATAAAGTTGGACGGGAATCCTCTACAGAGTTGTGCTTCCAAGGGGGCTAATATATGTCCTGCAACTGATGAAAGAGCACGGAATCTACAATTACATCGCTCAATCTTTATAGTCTAGTCTTTAAAATAAGGGTTGTGTATTCAGGTTGCTTCCTTATCCCATCACTTGGATGGTCGTTATTTATTTGGGTAAACTCATCAAGGGGTTTTTGAATGACTTATCAAAAATCCCACGTGTTAAAGCAACTAGACTAACTTGATGATCAAGCCATTGGGAAGTTGAACATACCTGTCGATATTAAATCTTAGATTAGACATCACTTAAATCCCGTCTAATTGACAGCTAAAGAGGTGCCTCTAAATGGTCCAGTGTGCATTGATACTCAGATTGGCTTTACCACTGTAAATTATAAGATCACTGTAGATCACTAAATATTGTCAGTGTCTAGAGTTTTCAGTTTTGGACATTTGTCCATGCACATTGCCCGTTGTCACCTCCGGACATATTCATAGTCAATAAAACCGAGGATCCATTATCCTCAAGTGATATACAAAGAGGGGGCATCAACTCATAATAGGTGCCATTGGCAACTTCAATCTTTCTCCTATGTGACTTGACACAGGTTATGTTTTGGAATGTCGAATTGCAAGACACCCTAAGATGAAGTAGCTGTAATGCTTTGACTGTGGAATATAACCATAGCAAGGTATGAATTCCTAATATGCGAGATTGCAGCGATCATTGAGTTATGCAAACTCATCATATTCAAGTTTGAACATCGACATTCTTAGTGTGTGGCCTCATTCTATTGCGTTTCTTAAGTATTATCCTATATTTGGTAATCCTACATGGAATTTCCACATTCTATAAACAAATGTCTTTGGAGAAGAAATTAGAACAAACTATTCGGATGCATGCTAATATGGTTTTATGGTATCATGTCAAATCTGATGTGCTATGTAGTGACATGAAGAATAACTAATTTTGAAAAGTCTAAATTTTCCGCGAGAGTGAATCGGAGGAAAAAGGAAAATTTATCTTCCCTCTCCCAAACAAAGCATTAAAATAGTATCGAAAGATCATGCCCCGTTCATGTGTAGAAGTTCTTAATTAACCGTATAATGTTCTTGATATTTCTTTTCAAATAACAGCTGGGGTGCGAAACCCTTTATGCCCATTTAGTGAGCCTTATGCTAGCCTATTTTCTGCTCTAACTATATATAAATTCTTGTTTTATTTCATTCTATGATAGTATATTTTTGCAATTATTGTATCGTGAGTGTCCAAAAAATATAAGAAATCATTGCACACAAGAACAAATCCCTGGACTTATCAAACAATCAACGGAATTATTGTTCAATCCAAAAGAAGAGATCAGTGAACCTTTATAACATGGTTTCATGGTACTGCGTCAAAATGGATGTCCCGTGTCGTGACATGGAGAAAGAGTAGTTTTGTGGATAGCCAGTTTTTTTTTTCATGATATTGTTCCTTGAAACTATAAATCAATTTTCCTATGATCGTGACTCATGGGGCGAAGAAAGAAGATAGAGATGAGTAAGGGAGGAGGTAAAAAAAACATAAAGAAGAGAACAATAAGAAAGATAACGTATCAAAAGGAAGTGATGGGGAGAGGGGTGGATTTGTTCGTTGACGGAACTTGGAACCAACGTTCACGTGGAGAGAGTGGAAGAGATGTGGAGAAAGATCTTATGCGAAGCAAAATCCTTTGAATTTTCAATGGGTGGAAACTTCAAGATATGCTATATGTCTAGGTCAATAGAAGGGAGCCATCAATAGAGAAGGGTTGGACATGACTCCACTAATAATGGAATGGAACTTCAGTTTGGGTCCACCTCCTTTAATTTCTTGACTTGCGTGCATTTGTTACATGCTTGACTTGGGTTTTTCTATAGGACAAGGCAACTGGAAGTATCATGCCCCGTCGGGTCCCACTGTCGCTTCAAATTGTCCCATAAATCCCATCTTTGTATAGGTGTACTAGCTTAAATTTATACTAAAGCACTAGAGTTATTCTTGCCAAGCGCATTGCAAGAGTACAATTACAGTACGTGATTTTGCTTTTCAACGGAGTATAGGAGAGGACGTTTTATGTAACTACTTTGTACATAAACTATTGCAAAATTTATACATTTTAGCTTTAAATAAGGATTTTTTCAGATTTGCACGACAAAACATGTAGTTGTCCATGGCTAGATTGATGATGACCCCGTGCGATATGTCATTGTCATATGAGATACTTTTCTAAAAGTAATTATTTATTTCATGAAATGATTCAACCATGTAAGAAATTGGAATTACGTCTAAAGTTTGTGACTTAATTTAGGCTTTGTTGATGATGTTTATACATAATACCTCTGTTTTAAAGCATTTCTAGGGATTTAGGAGACTAATTCCATTTAAGTGTTCACTTAAGAGGGTGTGATCGGTGGTGGTAAAGATTCACGTCAACTCCATCATCTTGTCAGTCACGCATTGGCTCGCGAAAAGAACAGGTACCATTCTAATGGTACTAGAGCCTGAGATCCCTGGACATGACAAAAATCCATTCGCTATAAAACAATTCGTGTACGGCTGATGCGCACCCTTCTCTGTGTTGCAGTCTTGTCGAATCAATGGACGTCTACCATTATTTGCATCATCGTTGTGCTTTCATGGAATCGCATGTTTCTTTGCTAATCGCTAGTTATTCAGGGTGAAAAATTGAATGGAGCAAGAATTTACTAGTCGAATAAACCCACTGATTTGTTCTTTTGGGTAAAACTATACCATTTCGGCGAACAGTCAGTATATTAGTATAGTCTCATGTAGTAACGTTGTTAAAATATTTCTCAGAGTAGATCAATTCGGATTTACTGATTATCTATCAAGAATTAGAAAACAACCCTTTGATTAAGGTAAAAGTTTGGTAACGTGCCAATAGGAATATATAATTCCCATTTTTCTGTTCAATTTACAACATGCATTTCATATATAAAATATAATCATTATTTTCAACATTCTTAACGAGTGTCAAGACACGCTAATGTGATTCTATCAAATGTCACACGCCTTTTTTAGCTCAAAAGTAACGGCTACATATGACACGACAAAAGTCTTGTAAATAATTATAATTAAAAGAGAGAGAGCATGATTCTCTTGGGCTTTCAAAAAGCAAGTCTGTCGATTTTTTTGCTTTTTCTACTTTTGAATAAAAAAAAAAAACCCTTTTTTTTTGCGCAAAGTTCAGTAAAATAACTCACCCTCGCACCGCTGATCAAATCTTATTTAATAGTCAAACTAAAGTTTTCTTCCGTATCCACATAGCTAATTTTGTTCATTGTATCAATCGACCAGAGTTAAATAGAAGTGGAGATCAAAAGAGATATCATTAGTTTGAAATGATTGCATCAATTGCACGCACTAATGTCCAATCCACATCAAAGGCTATCGGGGTTGCTTTTGTCTTCAATAATTCTTGAAGCATTTCTCCCTTATGATTCTGGCTAACATTTATATCCCCTTTATCTGGCCCGTCCATCATTAGGGTGAGAAAATTTTCAATAAAGAAGATGTAAAGTCTGTACGATTAACAAAGTCATTACCACCCACTATTGCTTGAAATTGTCCCTACGTGGGTCCATCTTTATATAGTTGTATTAACAACTACCGTCATTCTTGCCATGCGCATTGCGATAATACTATTATAGTATGGATATATATTATTATGCTTTTAAGAGGAGTATAAGAGGGGTATTTTATGTAAGTACTATAATTTGTATATTTTAGTTTCATATAAGGATTTTTTTAGATTTGCACAACAAAATATGCAATCGTTCATGACTAGATCGACGATGACGTCGTCTATATATATATATCATTGTTATATGAAATGCTTTTTTTTTTCTTATAGAGATCATTTATTTCATGAAATGATTCGACGTTGTAAGAAATTGGAATTACATCAAAAGTTTGTGACTTAATTTAGCAAATATGGAATACATATCTAAGTGATCAAGCACGACATAAAATTTTCTAAGAAGGTGGAGAAGAAGTGGAAAGATAGTGATGGGATGTAGACCTAACAATCATGTGGAGAAAGTGGAAGCAAAGTGGAGATAGCAGAGAAGGAAAGATCAAATGTGTAAGAAGATCCTTTGAATAGGTCCCCCTAATAATGAAACTTTGGACCTGAGCAGGTTCTTAAAAAGCTCAAGGGGAAGAAACGGTGGGAGATCCACCATAGGATGGGAGACACCGCAATGTCACCCCTATATTCCCTCCTCGTGGGGAAGACAAAGAAACACGAGAGAATTAGGGGGCCTCACGGTAGTGAAGGTAGACACTATATCAGGATTTCAATTCTGGCTACTGCTAAGTAGACAGATATAATAGTCTCTTACGCCTAGATGAGTGAGGGAGGGTGAAAGGCCCTCTACTTGGTGGCACACCTTACAGCAAGGTCCCTCAACTGACTGCCATCCAAGTACCCCTAACGTAACTTCAGTTTGGGTCCACCTCTCTAATTGCTTGACTTCATACATTTGTTCTGTTGACTGACTTGGGCTTTTTCTATAAAGACCAGGCAACTCCCAAGTCTCCAAATCAAACAAAGATTGTCTAATCTCTTTATATTGCGCCTCCTCTACACACACCAAGCAATTCTTTACCAATTTCTCTTTGCTCAAGTAGAAATAGAGGCATGCTTAATGCTCTCGGCTCTATGAATATCTGTCAAGTGTTGCTACTCACTCTTGTCTTGTTTTTAGCGATGACTAGCAATGTCGAGTCGAGCAATCAACGTTGCGTTCCTTCATCTTGTGGTGATGTTCGTAATATAAGCTTCCCATTTCAACTGAAGAGTGACCCAAAAGGATGTGGTGTACCGAGATTCGAGCTGGCTTGTGAAGATAATCACACTGTTCTAAACTTCCTTAATAGTCAATACTATGTGCAGTTTATCAATTATACCGGAGAATCAATCAGAGTGGTAGACGGTGGGTTGCAAAGGGATAACTGCTCGTCTCTCCCCCATAATTCATGGTCGATGTATGACTGGGAAAGACTTGTAACCGGTCCATACATGGGCATGAACACCAGAGGTATTTTGGTCATTGTGAACTGCTCAAAACCAGTTAATTCTCCATTCTACATCGCTACCGATCCTTGCATTGTGGGGTTGTACTCTATCAACACGTCATCGAATTGGAACTTGTATGCTTTGGTCAATCCAAATGTATCGGATGTTAGGAATTTTTGCACCATTAGTAGTTGGCAATGGGTGTCACATGATTTTTGGGGTGACCTGGCTCATAATAGCTCTTTCAACTACAAGCAAATCCATAACATCATGGCCGATGGATTCGATGTCTTCTATCATATATCTTCATCTCCATGGAAGAAAACTCTCTTTTGCTACTTTGATATCTATGGCTACTTTCGGCTCAATCGTTACTTTTATTCTGAGCGCTTAGCTGAAAGCAGCAACGGAGGTCAAGCTTGCACATCCATGTACTATCTTGGTGGTAAGTAGTGATCGACATTGAAATTTAACTGTAATTTTGCATGATTCGTACATTCTTTCACTTGCTACTTGCTCTTTGGAACTGGAAAATGAAAGGAATATCTAATATTCAAGAAAATTATGACAAAATACACATGATAGTGCACGTCAATGTATACATGTGTCTAGATTATAATTTCTTTCCACAGAAGGGCTAAATTTGTACTGTAAAAAAAAAAAAAAAAAGGTTTCTTGCGCGACCAACCACATGAGTAGTTTTTTGTTGGCATCAAATTTACATTTTTTTTTTTAAATTTTCCTAATTAGTTCTTTAATTAGTCATTTCACTAATAATCCAAGAGCCACTCATTAACAATCCATAAAAAAATTGTAGTGTTTCGATAGGAGGAACAAAATTATTCATTAAAAAGGAAAAGCTTTGTTTTTCTTGATTTGTAGACAATAAATTCAACTTATACAAAGTAGCTTGCTACTATTCTGTTTCCTCGTGACTTTTGCTTTCCAAACTTTTTTTCCTTCAATTCTTTTTCACACCATTCATTCCTTCCACAGGTGTCCTAGATGATATTGCATTTTGGACAACTTTGGATATATCAGTACTATTAAGTAAGCCGCAATGATTTATTCTTACAATAATTATGGAAATTAAAAAAAAAAACATATTCTAACCTATCAAAATTTTATGTAGTTTTTTTCTGTGTAGTGAAATTCATAATCGGAATGCCATTTGTTGCGATATTTCTAATCTTCAAGTACAAAAGAAGGCACTTAGCAATGGACAAGAACATTGAAGAATTCTTGCAAGCTCATAACAACTTTTTGCCCATAAGGTACTCTTACTCGAATATCAAGAAGATCGCCAGAAATTTTAAGCACAAACTAGGTGAAGGAGGTTATGGTTCTGTATACAAAGGAACACTCAGAAGTGGCAACGAGGTAGCCATCAAGATTTTAAAGCAATCCAAGGCCCATGGCCAAGATTTTATCAATGAAGTAGCTACTATTGGAAGAATTCACCATGTTAATATAGTGCAACTCATTGGTTTTTGCTTTGAAGGCTCGAAACAAGCTCTTGTGTACGACTTCATGTCAAATGGATCTTTGGATAAGCATATTTTCACAAAGGAAGGTGATAAGTTTCTTGATTACAAGAAAATATATGAGATCGCTCTTGGTGTGGCAAAGGGAATTGAATATTTACATCGGGGGTGTGATAGGCAAATACTCCACTTTGATATCAAGCCTCACAACATTCTTTTAGACAAGAATTTCACTCCGAAAGTTTCTGATTTTGGACTCGCGAAACTTTATCCCATTGATCATAGCATAGTTTCAATGACTGCTGCAAGAGGAACTTTGGGATATATGGCGCCTGAGTTGTTCTACAAAAACCTCGGTGGTGTATCTTATAAAGCGGATGTCTATAGCTTTGGGATGTTGCTCATGGAAATGGCAGGTAGAAGGAAAAATGTAAATGCAAATGCGGAACACTCAAGCCAAATTTATTTTCCACTATGGGTGTATGACCATGTCAATGAAGGAGAAAGTGTTGAAATGGATGAAATTGTAGGAGAGGAAAGGGAGGTGATGAAAAAGATGATAATAGTTGCACTTTGGTGTATACAATTAATTCCTGACCATCGGCCTCCAATGAACAAAGTCTTAGAAATGCTTGAAAGAGATATTGGTAATATTCAAATGCCTCCAAAACCGCATATTTACCCACCAAATGAGCCAATTGGCGACGACAGAGTTGAAATGGAATTAGAAACATTTTCAACTTCATCAAGTACTCCCACAATTTCCCCTAGTTTTCCATTTGGAGATAGCAGTGGTGTTTAGAACCACGCACAGTTTAATTGGAAAAGCTTTGTTCCCCACAACGTAGTATTATGTTGGGAGGGAGGTGAGCTAGTTTAGTTTCCCAGTGATTACATTTCGTCTTCTTCTAGTTCTTAGCTTACTGTTGTGATATTGTGTGTGTGTGTGTGTGTTTTTTTTTTTTTTTTTCGGTCAGAGTGTTATTGTACTTCATGTATAGTTTCACCATGTGTGGTCCATACAATCTTTTATATGGGATGTAACCGTGTTTAGGAAGTGTATTCTACATGTTCATCCAATGTGAATTCTAGCTAATTAAGTTAATCATCTATAAACCAAATCACCTGTTTTCTGTAGAATATTCATCAAAGAGGGCTGCAAAATGTGCCATCTTACATATACTTGCCAGTGGCCCATGTCCTCTTTGACTCGGTGTAAATCATTCTTTTTTCCTCAATTGCTCAGATCGCAAAGTAGTTTTTATTTGTGGTTATTGCATTTAGAAGTCGCATAGCATTTGGTTTGCCCAAATTCAAATTCTTTATTCATCAATTGCAATAAAATTTTATTTTCTTCGCAATTCATTTACTTGGATCGAAAATTGATCAAATTCTTGAGAAAATAGCGATGGGGCGATCATATGGTCTTGAAGGTCACATTAGCTCTAAATTTTAAATGATCAAGAGAAAATGGGACAATTACTTAGAAAAGTCTCACAACTTGTCAACATAATACATTTGAGTTTTAAAACTTTCATTTTATTCATGTAAGTCTTAAAATTTGTAACTTGGTGCGCATGATCCTTCCGTTAAGCTGCGAATGCCTCCCAAGCCACTTCAATACCCAAGCCATCATGTGCTTGTGTATGACAAAGGTGAAACCTTGATTGAATTGGAAAATTGGTCAACTTTATCCGGTGTTCCACTAATTTCTTCTTCATCCCAATGTGACGATGAGATTGAGTTTAATTAAGGATGATCCTTCCCATTTAATCAATGTGACACCGATGACACGTTAGTTTTGACAAAATAAAATAAAAATGCAACAGGTGAATCACGCATATTGTCTCTTGGGGTGGTGTTCTCGTGATACATGGATATTGGGGAAGGGAAACCTATCTTCTTCTGTTTGGGTTGCATCAGAGGGAGTCAGGGAATTGGAATGGAAGCCCGTGAGCGCCACTGGTGGCATGGCACCCAAACCCGACCGACTTGTGGAACCCGCTGATGCCATACGATTAGTTGGAGAGGCTTGAAAATGGTTTGGTACATTGGAGAAGCTACATGCGCCAGACTAAGAAAAGTATAAAGACCTCATCTCTCGTTACCATCGTGTGAGGGTTGATTGGCCCTTGCGACCATCCTTCTAGGGTTGGCCGACCCTCACGTATCTAAGCACCTGCGTGGTGATGACCAACAACTCAGACCTTTGGTTGAGTAGGAGTCTTTTCCGAGGCTTCTCCAACCATCTCCGTGTTCCATTTTTCTTTTTCATTTTAATTTTTCACTTTTTTTCTTCTTCAATTTTTCTTTTGGATTATCTTTTTTGTTTCTTTTTAGTTTTGGTTCGTCATATCATGTAGTGCCCACATGTACATACGAATTCAACAATTTTAAGGATTGATTTGTTCCGTTTAAAGATATTAAGAGTTGATTGCATTTTAATTGAGAACACTTAGTAGTCATGTTTTTGATTGGAAAAAGCAATTCCTCTTGATTTTTTTGAGAACTAAATTTGTGGAATCAATAAAACAAAAGAATGACAAAACATTACCATCACCTACCAATGACGAAATCATGCATTGATTGATTTTCTTTTTCTCCACGTACGAATGAAAAGCAAAATAAGCGGATTGATTTTAGCGTTTGTTAATTCCTGTATTTTGCAGAAGAATTGCCTTCGTGGCTATCGATTTACGTTCCTCGTTTCCTGAGTGTGCTCTCTTGATATGGAGCAAGGCGTCTCTTTCTCTCTTCCCTCCACCGTCCAATATCAAAGCTCCCTCCTTCCCGCCAAAACCTCTCCCCACTCTCGCTCCTCGATTACCGCCTCATCATCCCCACCACCGTGGCGGCGACCTCCCTGGAGCAATCTCCCACCCGGACCTCATGTCCCGTGATGGGTCCCATCCCGACCTCCGCACCTTCTCTCTCCTCCTCAAGTCTGTTTGCTCTCGGAGGCGGGTCCATCGCTCCCTGGCTCGGTGCCAGCTCGAGGCCCACTTCGGGGATTCTCAACTCGCTCATCAGTCTCTACTCGAAATGCAATGACTGGGCCGAGGCCGAGAGGATATTTATGGACATGGGTCAGAAAAGGGACTTGGTTTCTTGGAGTTTGAAGCGGTTGAAACTTTCCTTCAAATGCTTGAAGATGGTTTTTTCCCTAACGATTATTGTTTCGCGGCGGTTATTCGGCTTGTTCAGTTCCGGAGAATGCATCAATTGGTGATACAATTTTCGGGTTTATAATCAAAAGCTGCTACGTAAATTATGATGTGCGCGTTGGGTGTGCATTTTAATTGACATGTTTGTGAAGGGTAGTGCTGATTTTGTTTCAGCTCGTAAGGTGTTCGAGAAAAGGCCCGAGAGGAGTGTGGTTGCTTGGACTTTCATGATGACAAGATGTACTCTGGTGGGTTGTCCAAGAAAGCTGTTGATTTGTTTCTCGGTAAGCTTGTGAGTGGGACTGTGGCAGATGGATCCACACTCGAAGCTGTTTTGTCAGCAAGTTAGGAGTTGGAGTTGCAATCGCTGGGGTTGCAGTTGCAATGCTGGGTTATACAGTCTGGATTGGCTTTGGATGTCTGTGTTAGATGCAGCTAAATGGACATGTACTTGAAGTGTGTAGCTAGTGGATTGCTTAATGATTGGGGAAAGGTGTTTGATCGGGGGCAAGATCATAACGTGATGTCTTAGACAGCAATAATCACCGGAAGTATCAAACTCTTTTTGGAAATGATAAAAGGTCCCATGAGGCCAAACCATTTCACATTTGCGAGTGTTCTCAAGGCATGGGGAAGTACTTGTGATGTAGATATGGGGATACAAATATACACGCTAGCTACAAGATTGGGCTTTGCTGGTGATACTTGCGTGGGTTATTCTCTTATTAGCACATTTTCTCAGTTGCACCACATGGAAGACACTCAGAGAGCTTTTGATACACTATTTGAAAAGAATTTAAATTTTCATAATGCCCTTGTGGATGCCTATGCCAAGAGCTTGGAGTCCAATAAGCCTTGGAACTGCTACATGAAATTGAGGAGATTGGAATCAGAAGGGGTGCTTCTACATTTGCCAGCCTTTTAGGTGGAGCTGCCTGTATTGGCGCTATTGGTGAAAGGGAGCAAATCAATCGGAGATGGTAAAATCAGCGCTGGACTCAAATCAGTGCATTTCCAATGCTTTGATCACTGTGTATTCAAGGTGGGGAAACCTAGAAGCTGCTTTTCAAGTTTTCCATGAGATGAGAGAATTGACCACTATGCATGCGTTGTTGACTTATTGGGTGGATTGGAATCCTTCCCATGAGATTATAAATTCAATGCCTTTCAGGGCAGATACACTAGGCAGGTCTGACGTACATTTTTTGGAGCTTGCTGAGTTCATGGCAATGTTGAATTTGCAAAACAAGCTGCAGCAATGATATTTTACTAGGAACCGGACTGCCCTGCTGCTTATGTTTTGCTATCAAATATTTATGCCTCGGCTGGTCTTGGGAAGATGCAGCAGCAATCAGAAAGAAGATGAAACTGAAATATCTTACAAAAGAAGCCAGTTGTAGCTGGATTTAAGTGAAAAATAACGTTCACAAGTAACATACGTGGGTGACAACACTTCACGCCCAAAGGCACAGGAGATTTATGACAAGACCAATTGGCTAGTTGAATAAAGAAACTGGGTAATGTTCTGACTACTGAATTTGTTCTTCATGATGCAGAGGAGGGACAAAAGGACCAATATTTGCTTAGTGAAAAAATTGCTGTTGTTTTTAGCCTTATAAGCACCCAGTCCAGAATCTATCAGGGTGTTTCAGAATCTCCGCATTTGCGGAGACTGTCATTCTGCGATCAAGTATATCTCCATGGCAACCAGAAGATGTATGGTCCTAAGGGATGCAAACCAGTTCCTCCATTTTACGGACTAAACATGCTCATGCAATGACTACTGATGACGATGCTTCTTAAACTGTCTCATTCATTGTGTAAATTGAATCTTCATTTTAGACTTTCTCCTTTGTTCCTATGTTGCTTGAACTGGGATTCTATTATTTTCCTAGCAAGCCCAACAATGTAAATATCATGTCCTGAAATTCATATAGATTTGGTACTCCTACCGTCGGAATACCAAGCAGAAAACCTCAAATGAAGCTCGCAATATCTCAGCAATATGATTCATGGAATTGAAAACAGTCATGCTTCACCTTTGGATTTTCCTGGAATGTGCAGTTTTCAGACACTAGATATGTATGTTCTGTTCTATCCTGAGCGCTCCCGTTATGCAGTCCTGATGCCCCATAATTCATTCATTAGCTGAATATTCTGTGTGGTTTTTGTTTTGGCAATTTTGCTTGTAATGCCTCCGACTTATAGTTAGTCCGCATTTTTGGATGTGGCAATTTCTTGTGCTTTTACATCGTCAAGTTCAACCATGCGAGTTCATGCCATATGTTGCTTCAACATTTCCCATGCTGTTGCAGAGTGGATATATTTAGGAAGTTGGTGATTGAGAAGAAACAAGAGCAGCTTTCGTGAGCAAACAATGGTTTGAAACCAAGAGGCATGATCCTTGAGGGTTTCATGCTATGATCAAGCATTCGCAAGTATTGCATTGACTTTTTGGTGAGGAAAATGTTTTCTGTCAAATGGGGCATCGTTCCTGCTGTACGTCTTAGCTCCATATTTTTCCTCTCCAAGGCTTCTCCTCATACGGCATTGCACTTGTCAGAGCAGGGAAAGCAATAGGTCTTTGTCACTAGTTTTCACTCAGCAAACAGCTGCGTATAATCCGAAGGTAGTGGACTAGAATGCGCACTGTAACTGTCATGTTGTTTCCGAACAATGTACTTCATCAGCGGTAGCAATCATGACTACTTTCATGTTGGCATAGAGTTTAGATTTTCCTTTTGTCTTAATATGCTCCTTAACTAGTCGCTTAACTAATAATTCACGAGACACTCTTTTGACAATTTCCTTGAAAAATAGTATATATGTAACTATAGTAGGTATTGACAACTGAATTTTTACGAACTAATCAAATATACATTTTCAAGGAACGATTCATTTATGGAGTCCGGCCACATTCATTCCATTTGGGCTTTAACGCAAATGGTGAGATCCAATTCCGTGAAGCCCATCAAGAACAGTAGCCCTAGCCCAGACAAGGACGACCATCCACCATCTCCAACTCAAGCTCTCTCTCTATCGCCGGATTTAATGAAGTCATCTTCTCCTCAGCAAGCTCAGCCTCCATAGACGAAGCTCTGGAGCTCAATGGTAGGAATTTGATGGTCCACGGCTCACGCTCATCGCACGCCCAGGCGTTCTCGCGTTCCAGCCGCCGATATCCTTGTTCTCCTTTGCCTCTTACGCGCCTGATGTTGCGCGACGTGGCATCCCGACTCTGTGCTAGCGGGTTCGGCCTTCTGGCATTGGCGAGAAATGATTAAGTAACCTGAACGGTTGGATCTTCACAACTCCACGATCCTTACCAACGCATGATTTATCCATTCTTATCAAACCTTCAGGTGGAAGTTATTATAGTGGCAAATGAAGCGGCTGTGGACATTCGAAACAGGTACAGCTCTATTGATTGAACCAGGGCACGTCTATCTACCGCGACTAATAGGAATCTATATGCCTCCTTCAGGGGAAGACATTGTTCTTGTTCTCTCTGTTATGAGGTATGAGGAAGCTTTCTTAGCTATTGATCCAATGAGGCCAAATGGATACTGCACGGTGACTGTTTGATGATATGCCTCAGAGGAATAGCTTCGCTCGGAACAGACACGGACTGAAGGACCTGAGTATGAGGAATGACTTTTTTAGTGGAGCCCATTTCTGCTGAGATGCGAAACCGCAGTGCTTTGCAAATGCTTTATCTCGAAGTGAATGGAATTACCAGGAAGGTTTCTTAATTATCAGGTGAATTCAGAGGTTTGAGAATTTTTTTGTGTCTTGGGGGTAATCTTTTCTCCAGTTTAGTTCCTGCAAGTATCAGTAATCTCTCATGGGAACTTGAAGCTTTGAAATTTAAGAAGCAATTACTTCATCGGTAGTTTGCTGGAGCAAACGGTGGAGATGAGCATCTTGATCATTCTGGACTTCAGTGGAAATAGATTCTTGGAGCCAATTCCAGTTGGTTGGAGTGATCTTTTTTCAAGCTAACTGCCCTTGGTCTGAGCAAGTAGAATTTGTCTGGCGAGTGGCCACTTGAGCTCATAGGTTTGCCGAGTTTGTAAGTCGTTGCTTTACAAGAGAGCAAGCATGTTATGTGGTGATGTCCCCGAAGGGTTTAAGTAGTTTGTTTCTCTAATTGTACAGTTCAACAGAAGATGGATTCAGTTTGTCTATTCCACATTAGATAAGAGCTACGGTGGCATTCATGCTTCTGCTGATGTTTGCTTGCCCCCTTGAAGATGCAGTCATCCCCTTCTCACCGCCTTCATTCGATCCTCATCATGCACGATCACTGCTATTGCTGAACCATCGTTACTGCCGAGGTGTAACATTCTGGTTGCCCCCACGGACGCTGCCACTGAGTCGTCACGCCAAATTACTGAGACTTTGCTGGAGGGTCACGACAGTAGGAACGAAATTATTAATTCATAATGAAAATTACTGTTTCTCTATATTTGTTGACTGCTGAGAAAGCAAAGGGAGTTTCTTATATCGTCTATCATATATGTAAACGAGTTTATTATTTCCATTTATTTGCAAATGCACGCATGCACTCATATTCTTTTGGACAAAACTCGTACAAAGTAGTTTTTTACTACTCCGTTTCCTCGTGAGTTTTGTTTTCCATATTTCTTTTCGTTCATTTTTTTTTTTTTTCACATCTTTCATCCCTTCCGCAGGTGTCCTACCTATATGGTATTGCATTTTGGAGAATTTCAGATTTTATATTTATAGTAGGTATGCAGAAATGATTTGTTCTAAGAATAACTAAAAAGAAGAAGAAGAAGAAGAAGCTATTCCAAGCTATCAAAGTTTTCTCAATGTTTTTTTATGTAGCAAAGTTCGTAATCGAGACACCATTTGTTGTGATATTTCTAATCTTCAACAATAGAAGAAGGCACTTAGCAATGACCAAAAACATTGTAGAATTTCTGCTCATTCATAACAACTTTTTGCCCATAAGGTACTCTTACTCAAATTCATGAAGATCACTAGTAATTTTGAGACAAACTAGGTGAAGGGAGGTATGGTTCTATGTACAAAGAAATGCTTGGAAGCAGCAATGAAATCGCCATCAAGATTTTAAAATAGTCCAAGGCCCATGGTCAAGATTTTATTAGTGAAGTGGCTATGGTTGGAAGAATGCACCGTGTCAATGTAGTGAATGAAGACTCGAAATAGGTTCTTGTGTATGATCTCGTGTCAAATGGATCTTCACTAAGGAGGTGATAAGTTTCTTGATAACATGAAAATATATGAGATTTCTTGATTACATGAAAATATATGAGATTGCTCTTGGGGTGACGAGGGGGATTAAAAACCCACGTCAGGGTTGTGACATACAAATACTACACTTATATATCAAGCCTCAAAATATTCGTTTAGACAAGAATTTTGCTCTAAAAGTCTCTGACTTTGGACTCACGAAACTTTACTCCACTTCTAATAGCATAGTAGCATTGATTGCTGCAAGAGGAATCTTGGGATAGATGGTGCTCACGTTGTTCCACAAAGACATTGGTCGTGTATTTTATAAATCAAAATTCTATAGCTTTGGGATGTTGCTCATGGAAATGGAAGGTACAAGGAAAAATGTAAATGCCATTGTGGAACACCCAAGCCAAATTTATTTTCCGTTGTGGGTGTTCGACCAGTCAATGAAGGAAAAAGTGTTGAAATGGAAGAAGTTGCAAAACAGGAAAGGAAGGTGATAAAAAAGATGACAATAGTTGCACTTTGGTATATTAAATGAACCTTGACCATTGGCCCTCAATGAGCAAAGTCCTAGAAATGCTTGAAGGAGATACTAGTAAACTTCAAATGCCTCCTAAAATGCTTATTTACCTATCGGATGAGCCAGCGAACAATGACAAAGCTAAGATGGTTCTATAAACATTCTCAACTCCGTTAAGCGCTTCGACAATTTTCACTAATCTTCTATTTGGAAGTAGCAATGATGTTTAGAGAACCATCCTCAGTTTGATCGGAAAAGATTTTTATGTACTCATTATTTGTGCCTGCAGCCTAGTATCATGTTGGGAGAGACTTATTTTCGAGGTTGTCTTCTTCTAGCTCAGAGGTTGATGTTGTGTCCTTGTATATCTTGTGGTTTTTCTCTCTTGCATCCTCCAACAGGATAAATAAATTGGTAAGAGAGCAAGGAAAAAGACAGTGATGAAGGTGATAGACATCGAGAATTTTCCTCTCATTATGTGATTAGGGCAATTTCAATTGAAAAGCTAATAATAACATGTGATCTTGCTGCTTAACGGGTTACTATCGACTTATGATTTGTCAATATCAAGAACTACTGATTTCAACTTATGAATTGTCCTCAGCCATTATGAATTGTCCTCCCTTATTACGTGATTTGGATAATGCCAATGTAAAAACTAACAATAACCAGTGATCTTGCTCCTATACGTGCCTCTGCCACCATATGATTTCTCGATATAAAAAACAACTGATTTTGGCTTATAGATGTATACATTTTACAAAGTGGACACCATCTATCTATGCTAGAAACAATTTTTATCAAAATGGGAAAAAAAAAAGATCTTAAATGAAATAATTCAATGAAGTTTATATTTAAAAGAACGGGCTAATTCCATAAAAAAGCATCAACTTTAGGTTGATGGACAAATCTGGCCAAAACTTTTTTTTGTCTTATTAAAAAGCACAAACTTTAGGTCAAGGGACAAATTTGGCCTGAACTTTTTTTTTTGTCTCGTAAAAAAGCACCAAATCTAGGTTAAGTGACAATTCTGGCCTAGATTTTTTTTTTTTTGTCTCATAAAAAGTCACAAACTTTCGCTCCTATCTAAAATCTAACCACTACCATTAACTTTCTATTTGAAGTTAACCTTATTTTAGGGGAAAATGTTCTAGCTGTGAGATTGATGGATCTCATCTGTGGTTTCTCTTGACAGGCGGTGATCTACAGCTTCATATTACGACAAAATGATAAAGTATAGCTAGAGAAATTCAATATGTAGATTTTTTTACTTATGAGATGACACAGTTTCACGTTATTCTTCAAGCTGTAGCTCAAACAAGAAGACAATTAATGGTGTTAGCCAGTAAGTGCATATGGATTTATTGACAAAAACAATCAATGAATTTAAGTTAAGGGGGGCCAGATTTAGGATTTAAGTGAAAGTTGATGATTTCTGTTTTCGAAACAAAAAAAAAAAAATGGGCCAAAATTGTCACTCGACCTAAAGTTGATGCTTTTTTATGTGACAAAAAAAGTTCGGGCCTGTCACTCGACCTAAAGTTGATGCTTTTTATGAGACAAAAAAAGTTCGGGCCAAATTTGCCCATCAACCTAAAGTTGGTGCTTTTTTTTGGAATTAACCCATTGATCTCATAATTCGTTTTCAAGTTGACATGAAATTATCTGTGAGTAATAATATCGGAAGATTACAACTTTCTCTTGTATCACTCGGTTACGGTGATTTCAATTAACGGATTTTTAGAATTTCAACGCATTTTAATGAAAATTCATCAACCTGGCTTATATACTGGATATCGGCCATGGAGGAAAGGGGGAGAAGGAGGTGCAACCCCCTGCCCACCAAAAAAAGTTAAGAAAAATCTCAATTACCAACCTGAAGTAGACGCATTTAAAAAAAAAATAAAAAATTGAAATGAAGTTTGTTTTATATAGGAATTCGGAGTAACCAACACAGTTTCAAATGAGTCAACTGTCGTCCGGCCAAATTTTCAATCGGCGGATAATTTCATCCAAAATTTATGATTTTACCTCCAGATCTATGCTGAATAACTGTATGAACTAGAGGATCGTTACCTTGAAGAACAATCGCTGAACAATTTTCGTCCAAAATTTCCCCGTTACCTCAAGCCTGTCCGCCCCTAACAAATCGCTCCTTACACCTTTCAAGTTCTTCCTCGTGAGCTCCATCCCCAGCTGGAGGAGCAGGAGCGTCGATTACATCTAAGGAGTTTGAAGAGGCTAGGATTCTTCGATTCTACTTCTGCTTCTTCTGGCCCGTTCGATTCACTCGATTGGAATGGAGGGTCGACAGCGTAGGTGTGGAGCGAGGGTGATGGTGCGGGATCGTGAATGAGTTTAGTTTCCGGTGTTTGTTCTGGTCATGATGAAGGTGATGCTATGGGGACGTTTTTCTTTTGGGGGAAGAAGGCACAGGTGATGGTGTTCTCGGTGGTGGGCTTCATGGACTGCGAACTGATGTTGGAGTAGGAATGGGTTCCTGGCTTTCAAAGGACTTGGAGTCTGCAGTTGGACTGGATGTCCAGAATATTACTTGTGGTGGATGACATGCCTGCTTTAATGACCAAGCAAGGAGAAATCTTTTCCTAGGGGAGGAATGGGGTGAGCCCTCGACCTCCCGCTTTCTTTCTCCACTCGCAGCGCTCGCCATCTTCTGCTTCAGTCCCTCGCTCCTCAACATCCTATTCCCCCAGGTCGTCCCTTTTGCTGAATTCGAGTCAACCGTCCAGAGTCGGATTGAGAGCACCATTACTTCACGTACAGTGCCGCCGCGTCAACTCATCATCTAAGTCTAGTTCAAATCGGGTGAGTGACTCTCAGAGACAAATTGTCAAACAGTTCGTGTCCTTGAATGCAATTTGAATATTTGATTGAACTCCTTGTTAAAGTCTTTCCTTTTCGGGGGCGTTCTGTGTTATTTCGAGAACTCGTCTTTACGAGAGAGAGAGAGAGAGAGAGAGAGAGAGACTGAATTTCTCGTGACCTGAGACTTGGATTTGAGGCTGAAGTCTATCGGTTCGCTGTGGGCTCGTGTTGCCTCTTTGAAATCTGTCGGACTCAGTGGCCTTGAGCTCTGCCATTTGGTTGCGAAATGCCCTTCTGTGTTGGCAGCAGATGAAATCGATCCCTTTATACTCTTCATGCGTGACAATTTAGATGAAAAGGTCGACCCGACGCAGCTCAAGCGTCTCTTTATGTCAATTGAGCCGCGTTTCTTAGTCGGATTCAAGGAAAAGGTTAATTTGTTAATTTGGCTGCGTTGATTCTCGTAAATCAACATTGGAATACATTTTTATATTCGCTGGCGGAGCTATATCCTAGAATCCTAGAAAAGTGCGGAATAGATCTTGATTGTTATTTCCACTATGAAAGTAGAGTTCGTTTCTTATTTTAAGGCTATCTCACATGGTGTGTGATTGAAAAATTTCATATCGGGGCGTAGAGTTGTGGATTTCATTGCTAGGCCAATAAGAATATTTTGTGACAATTTAGCTGTAGTTTTCATGACTAAGAACCAAAAAAATAAAATAACTGGCCAAGCAAACATATCAACATTAAGTATTTAGCCATTAACGAATATATTAAAGAGAATAAAGTGGTTATAGAACACATAAGTACTGGATTGATAATAACCGATTCTTTAACTAAAGGCACGCTACTATTGAGTTATAAGAATAATGTATTCAGAATGGGCATTGGTCAAATTATGTAAAATTTTCTTTATATAAAAGAATTTGTGAGACTTCTATCCATTTGTAATGTTTTTCTCAATACAATTGTATACAACTGAGAGAAACAATTATGTTTGACTTGTAGTAAACATAATGCTTATTCATTAGTTATTTCACAAAGACTTGCCATGGTAAGGAAGAAGGGGGGAACAAGCACACTTGGAGAGCGTAGTACAAGTTCCCGGTAAAGATATAGTACTCTATTCTATTACACGGATCAGGAGCAATTGAAAAAGCCAGACCCCCCGCCCGTAACGTAACCCAGCAGATAAAGTACATTCCATAGTCCGTGGAAGTGCAGTGATGTATGCAGCTGAGGCATCCTAACAGACCGGTAGACTTGAACCTTGACGCAATTTTAATCAGTATGAAAATGAAGTACTCGATAATTTCTTTATTCTTTTCTTGTTGCTTGTCGATGTTCTCAAAAAATTCCATTATTGACCCATTCTTCATCAAATCATATGGATTGATTTAGCAATGATGGAATTTAAGTTATGTTATCACATATGAGCTAGTGAAATGCATTGTGATACATGGAAGATAATACTTGCTTTAAGAGGACTCCTCGTCGTGATTCATGTGTTTTATTTCAGCATGAATTTTAAGTGAGTTTAGGTTAATATTTCATTTGATGGAATATTGAGATTAAGTAGGAGAATGTTATAATATATTCTATTATTCTCAATGTGATCCAAATTTTGTTTTTCCAATTGATTTCGATTTATTACCCAATTTATTACCCACGTTTATTACGTGATAATTACCTGTTAATATGTTACCATAATGGTCTTGATGGAAAACATTGGTAGTATAAGAAATGAAATAAAACGTCAGTCGTTTAGTCCAAATCTTATTATTATAGAAAAAACACACTATCACATTTGAGGAGTATTGATTAATGGAACAGGATGTATAGATATGGTGTTTCCATTTTTGTAGATCGATCACGCTTCATGCATTTGTTTTAGGTTTTAGGATTTTTCTATATTTTGAGATTTTCATCAATGGTTGGAGGTATGTCAATCTTTATATTCCCAAAAATAAACCCCAAATTTTGTACGAATTTATAATTTGGGATCATCATTTTTTATTTAGATTTAGTCTTACGGAAAAGACATAATAAATTATTGCAGACTAGAACAAATTGTTGGACTTGTCTAATAAGCAACAAAATTATTGTTGAATTCAAAAGAACAGATGACTGGAGGCATAGGACATGGCTTCATGGTTATTGCGTCAAAACTGATATACTATCTCATGACATGGAGAATAAGAAGTTTTGAGGCAAGCTGGTTTTTTATTTTTGATCACGTTCCTCCAAACTGTACATCAATCGTGCTATGATTGTGACTCGTGTAGTGAAGAAAGCAAATGTAGAAGAAGGGAGGAGGAAAAAAAATGAAGAAGAAAATAAGAAAAAATGATAGTGTATGAGAAGGAAGTGATGGGGGGAGTGGAAGTGAGACTGATTTATTTGGTGATGGGATGTGGAACCAACAATCGCGGGGAGAGAGCAGAAGGACCCGGTGAAAGAGGAGAAAGATCTCATACGAAACAATTTTTTTTTTTTTTTGAATTTTCGATGCGTGTAAATTTTCAAGATGTGTTGTATAAGTAGGTGGAGTTTGGGTCCATCCTTTGAAAATTCAAATCTACGGGTGGACTCAAACCTCGCCTACTAAATTTGAGTTTTTAACCTCAATCTTTTGAATTTTCAATGGGTGTAAATTTTCAAATTTTCAAGATGCGTTGTATAAGTAGGTGAAGTTTGGGTCCACCCATTGAAAATTCAAATTTACGTAAGTAGGTGAAGTTTGAATCCACCCATTAAAAACTCAAATTTAGTAGGTGGAATTTGAATTTTCAATGGGCGGACCCAAACTTCACCTATTTATATAGCACATCTTGAAAATTTACACCCATGGAAAATTCAAAAGATTTTCATGATCAAACCATCGCGAAGCTGAACATTCCTAATGTTGACGGTATCAAATCTAAATTAGACATTATTTAAACCTCGTTTAATTGATGGCCACAGCTATGCCTCCACTAACCGAAAAGTCTAGCATGTATTCCCCATATCAATTTTATCATTGTAGATCACTACATACCGTCGGACTACAAATGTCTTCAATAATGGACATCTATCCCATGCACATTGTCAGTTGTCACCTCTTAGGATATATTCATTGTCAACAAAACCGAGGATCAATTATCCTCTAGACATTGATATTGTTGAGGGTATGTAGTAAAAATTCAACACCTTTCACTTAGGGAGATAGATAAGAGGGAGCTCAAATTCGAGCAAGTTAGCATATACAATTGGATCAATCTTCCTTTAAGAGTTTAAGCTAATGAATTATGAGCCAACTAAAATATATTAAGTACTTTACACTATACAAATTTTCCTATGAGATTTTCTCTAATACAACTCGCACATGTATCCTAATAGATATTCTTAGTGTACGACCTCTTGTTTAAGTATTATCTTAAGTTTGGGAATCCCGCATTGCATTACTACATTCTATAAATAAATGTCATTGGAGAAGAGATAAGAATAAAATATTTCGATGTATGCTAAGATGGGTTCATCGTACTACGCCATATCAATGTGCTATAAAAAATAGAAATAATTAAAAATGAAAATTATTGTCGTGACATAAAAAACTAATTTTGAATATTCCATGAGAGTGAATAGGAGGAAAAAAGAAAAATTTTCTTCACCTACCTCCTTTTTCCTCTCTTCTGCCTCTCCCAAACAAAGCATTGAGGTAGTATGCCCTGCACATGCGTAAAAGTGTCAAATTAACCGTATAACTTTCTTGATATTTCCCAATAACAGATAGGGCGGGAATCCTCTGATGCCCATTTAGTGAGTCCTTATTATAGCCTATTTTCCAATCTAATTGCATATGAATTCTCATTGCATTTCAGTCTGTGATGGTTATGTTTCTGCATATTATCACATTGTCATTCTAATCTATATAAGTGTTGAAAAAAAATAATAAATCATTGTAGAAAAGAACAGATCGTTGGACTTATCTAACAAGCAATGGACTTATCGTTGTCCTCAAAAGAATAGATGAGCGGACTTATATAACATGGTTTCAAGTTATTGTGTCAAAATTGATGTACTATACCGTGGCATGGGGACAAGTTGTTATGAGGCAAGCTAGTTTTGTTTTGATCTTGTTCCTCAAAACAACGCATCAATTTTCCCATGATCGTGACTCGCGTGGTGAAGAAGGGAGTCGGGGAAGAATAAGGGGAGATAACAAACAAAGAAGAGGGGGAGGAGAAACAACACAAGTGTTAGAAATTTTGTATGTCACTCATTTAAGGGTGGTAATTTTTTTTTCGATCACTTAAGTATTATAATTTTAAAAAAATATTTATTTGAGTGCCATAACTTTTAATAGATCATTAATGACCATTTTTTTTTTTAAATAGTTCACCAAAGTGCTAAAAATCCGAAGCACTTGTGGTTAACGTTTTTTAAAAGTTATGAGACTCAAGTAAATGATTAAAAAGTTTTATGACACTTAAGCGATCAAAAAAAGCTATAATTCTCAAGTGAACGTCATATGAAATTTATGATACTTGTGCTGCCTTTTTCTAGTTGACTTGTTTGTTGAAGGGGTGTGGACCCAACAATTATGTGGAGGAAGAAAGATCAAATGGGACTTCGTCTTGGGTGGTTAGGGGGGTCTCAATCAAGGTTAGCCGCCGCACCATGCCCAAGACTGACTTTGGGTTGGGTCAACCTCTTTGATTTCTTGACCTAATTGCAATTATTCCGTTGGCTGACTTGAGCTTTTCTATAGGACAAAGTGACTCCAAGTCTTCAATCAAACAAGGTTCATCCAAACTCTTTTCATTCTTCTCATAGGTGCCTCTCCACATACACCAAGCAATTCTTTACCAATTCCTCTTTGCCCAAAGAAAAACAGAGACATGAATAATGCTCTCAGCTCCATGAATATCTATCAAGTCTCGCTACTTATTCTTCTTCTACTGCAAGTGATGACTAGCAATGCTAGGCCAAGCAATCGACGGTGCACTTCATCTTGTGGTGATATTCGCAATATAAACTATCCGTTTCGACTGAAGAGCGATCCAAAGGGATGTGGCATTTCGAATTACGAGCTGACTTGTGAAGATAATCGCACTTTTCTATACATCCGTGATGGCCGATACTATGTGCAGTCTATCGATTATTCCGTTAGTGAAATCAGATTGGTCGATGACGGGCTACAAAAGGATAACAGCTCATCTCTCCCCCGTTAGTCATTTGTGTGGGAGATCATAAACTCCGGTCAGATCTCGTCCCGCACGATTAAAGGCGGGTCATACTACATCATTGATGGTGCTGCATTGGTCATGGTGAATTGCTCAAAGCCGGTTAGTTCTCCATTTTACATTGGTACCGGTTCGTGCATTAAGGGTTCATACTCATCCAATACGTCATCGAATTGGAAGTTGTATGTTTTGGTCAATCCAAAAGCTTTGGATGTTAGGGATTTTTGCATCATTAGCGGTTGGACGTGGTTATCGCATGACTTTGAGCCTTACAAGCAGATTAATGTGAGCTCCTACAACTACGAGCTAATCCATAACATCATGGCCGATGGATTCACTCTCTCCTTTAGTCGTATACCGAAGAAAACTTCCTATTGCTACTTTGATTTCTATGGCTACTTTCACCTCCGTAACTACTTTCATTCCGATAGATTTCATCTTTACAGCTTATACGGAGGTCAGGTTTGCGGATCCAAGCTTTACTTCAACGGTAAGCACCAATTGCCAGATAATTTTACCATAATTTTGCATGATTCTGCACATTTTCGCTTGCTACTTTCTTTTCAAAACGGAAAATGAAAGGAATATTTATTATCCAAGAAAATTATGACAAAACATACAAGATAGTGTACATCAACGTTGTGTATTTGAAAGGTTTTGGGAAGTTGGTATTACTTATTAATATCGAATTAAAGGAGTTGCAGGATTTGTGGAAAGAGATGAGGAAAAAGAAGAAGTGATAGTAGAAAGCCACCCCCAAACAGACCCACATCGACTGCACATGTACATGCGTCTAGATTATAATTCCTTTCACAAGGTGGTCGGAACTCCAATTATATTTAAAAAAAAAATGATTATTGTGCCAGCAATTTTTTTTTTTTGGTTAGTCCTACTCTATTCCTACTCTACACTCGTTTTTTGCTGTCCTAGAGTTTACGTTTTTTTTTCTTAATTAGTCACTTAACTAATAATATGAGAGACACTCGTTAACATTCCTTAATAAATTGTATTCATGCATCCATAGGAGGAACACAATTATTAATTAAATCATTGTTTCTTTATATTTGTTGACCACTAACAAAGCGAAAGGAGTTTCTTCTATCGTCTATCATTTATGTGAAACGAAACTTATTAGTTTCATCGATTTGCATATGCACACATCCCACTTCTTATATTCTCCTGGACAAAGTAGGTTACTACTATTCTGTTTCATCATGAGTTTTATGTTCCAAACTTCTTTTCCTTCAATTCCTTTTCACACAATTCATTCCTTCCACAGATGTCCACGATGATATTGCAATATGGACAACTGCAGATTTTATAGTACCACTAGGTAAGCCACAATGATTTATTCTTACAATAATTGAAAAAATATATATGTTAATCTATCAAAATTTTCTTTAGTGTTTTTCTGTGCAGCGAAATTCGTAATCGGGATGCCATTCGTCGCAATATTTCTAATCTACACGTACAAAAGGAGAAATTTAGCAATGGACAAGAATGTTGAAGAATTTTTGCAAGCTCATAATAACTTTTTGCCCATAAGGTACTCTTACTTGAATATTAAGAAGATCTCTGGAAACTTCAAATACAAACTAGGTGAAGGGGGGTATGGTTCTGTGTACAAAGGAATGCTCAGAAGCGGCAATGAAGTGGCCATCAAGATTTTGAAGAAGTCTAAGTCCCATGGCGAAGATTTTATTAGTGAAGTGGCTACAATTGGTAGAATTCACCATGTTAATGTAGTGCAACTCATCAGTTTTTGCTTTGAAGGCTCAAAACAAGCTCTTGTGTATGATCTCATGATAAATGGATCTTTGGATAAACACATTTTTCCTGAGGAAGGTACTAAGTTTCTTGATTACATGAAATTGTATGAGATCGCTCTTGGGGTGGCGAGAGGGATTGAATATTTACATCGGGGGTGTGATATGCAAATACTACACTTTGATATCAAGCCCCATAATATTCTTTTAGACAAGAATTTCACTCCGAAAATTTCTGATTTTGGACTTGCGAGACTCTATCCTTCGGATCATAGCATAGTTTCATTGACTGTTGCAAGAGGAACACTAGGATATATGACGCCTGAGTTGTTCTACAAAAACATTGGTGGGGTGTCTTATAAAGTGGATGTTTACAGCTTTGGGATGTTGCTCATGGAAATGGCAAGCAGAAGGAAGAATATAAAGGCAAAAGCAGAACACTCAAGCCAAATTTATTTTCCCTTATGGGTGTACGACCAAGTCACTAAAGGTACCAATGTTGAAATGGAAGAATTTGTAGAAGAGGAAAGGAAGGTCATAAAAAGATGATAATAGTAGCACTTTGGTGCGTACAATTAAATCCTGACCATCGGCCACCAATGAGTAAAGTCCTAGAAATGCTCGAAGGAGATATTAGTGAATTTCAAATGCCTCCAAAACCGCTTATTTACCCGCCCGATGTGCCAATTAATAATGACAAAACCGAGATGGAACTAGAAACATTCTCAATGTCATCGAGCTCTCCGGTAATTTCAGCTGGTTTCCTTTTTAGAGATAGTAATGATGTTTAGAGAAACCATGCATAGTTTGATTGTAAAATTTTTGTGTATTTGTCCACATTCTAGTATTATGTTGGGAGGGACTTGAGCTAGTTTAGCTCGACACTAATTACTTTTGATATGGTCTTCTTGTGGTCCTTAGCTTAATGTTGCATTACTGTATTTCGTATAGTTTTACTCTCTTTCATCCTCCTTAATATTAAAAAGAATTGGTTAGATAGCAAGAATCGAATAGAGGAGGAAGGTGATGGACATTGTGAATTTTAATTCCTCATTTGTGTGGTTTTGGATATTCCCAACAATAACTCGTGATCTTGCTCCTTAACGTGCTACTACCTGCATATGACTTCTTGATATAATAAACAACTGATTTTGACTTATAAATTCATTTCCTTATAAAAATAACTTATTCTAAGCCAATAACAATTTCTTCAATGCTTTTTGGATAGCGAAATTTGTAATCGGGATGCTATCTGTCACGATATTTCTAGTATGCAAGTATACAAGAAGGCACCTAGCAATGGATAAGAATATTGAAGAATTTTTGCAAGCTCACAACAACTTTTTGCATATAAGCTACTCTTACTCTAATATTAAGAAGATCACCAAAAACTTTAAACACAAACTAGGTGAAGGGGGTATGGTTTTGTGTACAAAGGAGTACTTAGAAGCAACAATGAAGTGGCCATCAAGATTTTAAAGTAGTCCAAGGCCAATAGCTAAGATTTTATTGGTGAAGTGGCTACTATTGGAAGGATTCACCGTGATAATGCAGTGCAACTCATCGGTTTTTACTTTGAAGGCTCAAAACAAGCTCTTGTGTATGATCTTATAACACATGGATCTTTGGATAAACACTTTTTTGCTCAAGAAGGTGATAAGTTTCTTGATTACATAAAAATATATGAGATTGTTGTTGGAGTGGTGAGGGGGATTGAATACTTACATTGGGGGTGTGACATGCAACTACCACACCTTGATATCAAGTCTCATAACATTCTTTTAGACAAGAATTTCACTCCAGAAATTTCTGACTTTGGACTCACGAAGCTTTATCCCACGGATTTTTACCAAAAAAAAACTTTATCCCACGGATCATAGCATAGTTTCATTAACTATTGCAAGAGGAACCTTGGGATACATGTGACATCCCGATTTTCCAATTCTATTTTCAATAAATTGAGACGGGCATTTCGTTGGCACGCATATAGTTCTTTTCCTTGAGTCGGCCACTCATGTAAAAACTAGTCTATCAGGTGAAGCCGTTAAGAGTTTCTAATGCATCAGACTCAAAAATTTGACAAGAAGCGATCTTTCGACCGAGCTAATCTGCAATGGTCATTACGGCACAATTAAAAATCGATTAGAGATTGGAGATAGGTCGACTTGACAAAGGCATGTGATCAGGTGTGGGTGATTCCACCAAATCGCATAATTCTTGTCGATCGGCACTGGACCGACTTTTCTATCGATTGGGTACCCTGTGTTCATATTTGAAACCTTGAGATTACCCCGACAACCGAAAGTCGCCAATGTTTCAAAGATGTACATTGTGGCTTGAGATGATCAACCACAGGTCAAATGCATGAAGATTTCTAAAGGCTACCCGGTAGGTTGGGCCGCGCTAGTATCGTGCCAAAGTGAAATTAACCGTGGAATTGAGATCGAATTCAGAAATTGGAAGTCTGGTGTGTCACAAATCATTTTAGGAATATTAACTCATATTTGGAAGATTTTTCATGCAATCAGAGTTCTTTGGCAAATTGAATCCGAGAATGGCTATTTTAGCTCGAGAAATTAGTAGGCCGCTTTTAGTCGCGCTTTTGGGACTTAAGTTGATTATATAGACAAGTGAAGATGTGAATTGAAGTGTGGTGACATTGGATTAATTTTATGGCTTTAATTTAATTCAATTGGAAGAGAATTGATGGGAATTGAAGAAATTTGATGTCTGAAGAATCGGGCTCCAATGAAAATGAAATTGCAACCATGGAAGAGGTTGTGGAGGATTGGGTGAGTGGATTGTGAGGTCATCTTAGGTCATGGTGGGCCACTTTGATTGGATGAAGGAAAAAGAAAAAAAAAAAAAAGGGAAAAGAAAAGGAATGCTCTCTCCCCTTCTCTCTCCTCCCTCTCTCTCTCTCTCCCACCGACCCTCTCTCTCTTCCATCTCTTCTTGCTGGTCGTGGGACTCAACAACCGGAAGAAGCTGAAGACCAGCAAGCCGCCGGACCTCACGCCTTCGCCCGTCCGCTCGTCGTCGCCGCCACACGTTGTTGCAGCCGCGCCTCGCCGCTCAGACCTCCGCGTCCCTCTCTCCCTCCTGCTGCGCCGAAGTCCTCTTTCCTCCATTGTTGGTTGCTGCTCGACACCCAACAGATCTGAGAAGGCGTCGAAGCTGGCTGCAGCCCAGTCGGACCGCCGTCCACCGCTCGTGCGCCGTCCGCCGCCTCGCACAGCCACTCTCGTCGCCGCCCGCTCGCGCCACCACCCGCGCCTGGCCATCCCCGTCTGTCTCGATCCGTGAGTTCCAGGAGCTGCCGGAGCTCATCCCCACCGCCGTGAGGCCTCGCCTGGCCGCCGCATCGCCCGTTCGAGCCACCGTTGAGCTACCGCCGCCTCTCTCCGCCTTTCCTCCGCCCGAATCGCCGCCGGACAGCCCTCCTCCGCCCGTGAACAGCAGCTGCAGAAAATGGGTATGGCAGCTTAGTCTTGGCCCGTTTTGGCCATCTTCCCGAGCCCGGATGCTCGGCCCGCCTTGAGGAAAGTCGATCCTCGCGTCGTCCCGTCGTTTTGGTCCGCTCGGTTAGTTAATCGGGTGAGTTTAACTCACTAAACCTCGCTTAGAGGGTTAATTATGCTTATGGAGGTTTAGTTTATGTTAAGTATTATTAGGTTGTTAGTTTAGGTTATTTAAAAGTAGATTAGATTAAGGTGGTGTTTTAATTTAAAGGGTGCTTAATTAAGGGTAAGTAGGTTTATTTAAAATAAGCCTTGATTTGACATAAATGAATTTACTTTTGATTTATTTAAATGTCTCGAAATTATTAAATAATTTAATAATATATTATTATTCGAAATTATTAAAATATTATTATTTAATTAATTTTCGGAATAAATTTAATTATTTATTAAATTCCGAAAATTTTGTCAGGGGCCCTAAATTCTCAGAATTTCGTCTTTGGTCGGCTATTTCTTTGTGTAGTTAGATTTTGAAATTGACGATTGGATATTATAAATTGAGTGTGAATCGTGAAAGATATGGATATTATTATTTAATTAATTTTCGGAATAAATTTAATTATTTAATAAATTCTGAAAATTATTTTGGAATCTTATTTTCTCAGAATTTCGTGCTTTGATCGCTGCTTTGTGTATTTAGAATTTGAATTTGATGAATGGATGTGGCAAATTGAGTGTTGATTGTGATAAAGATGGATTTTATTCATAAAAACCCACGTGTCGGGTTTTGATGCAAAAATTGGATTTTAATGATTATATTGAAAAAAATGAGATATTTGGCTTTTTGATTCGAAATTAGCGTGTCCCCCCACACGTGAGTAATTTCTGGAATATTTTTAATATGAAAAAAATGGCCGGGATCACTATTTTAAGTGGAAGTATTGAGTGAAATGCAAAGTGTCTTGGGGCCGAGTATGCTTTGGCTGTGTGATAACTAAGAGGAATTGTCTTGGGCTGTTGAGCCAGACTTGCCCCTATATGGGATGCCCACGCGGTGGTTGCGGGTCGCAGTAGATTCTGGGCCCATGCTCCTTCGGGAATGCCGTCCACGTAGTGACGAAGCCGCGCTCCAAGGGGGGAGGCGATGCTTGACTATATGCCAGTAGATAGCCGAACTGCGAGTAGGCTATGCCCTTGTGTGACAGTGAATAACAATTGGAATGCATGTTGAGTGTTGTTGATGTGTCGGATTATGGGACGGAATTGTGTGGCATGGAATGGGATGTGTCATAACGATTTAGTTTTATAATCAGGACCCCCGCGATTTTTGGTTATATGAAAGTGAATGCGTTCCGGTTGTTTAAGTTCCTATTACTATTTGTGATTGAGTGATTTGAATTGTGCTAACCTGCAGGAAGGAATTGAGGTGAGGTAAGTTCTCTGTGTGATGTGGCTAGGCCACCCTTGAGCGTATTTTCTTTCTAATAGGGGTTTAGGGGGTTGAACTTGCTGAGACATTGTCTCATCCCGGTTTGGGGATTACAATTTCAGGTCCCCGGTGGATGGAGCGGCTAGATAGCTTTGATTGACCTTGAGGAGTTGCAGATGTGAAGTCATAAGGATTGGAGGACGTGTCCGACTTGTAGGTCGTAGGACAGTTCATTTTTAAGAGCCGGTCTTTTATAGACTTTTGGCTGTAGGCTTCTGTTTTTAATTCTGTTGAATTATGAAAGTGTTATGTTGTGGTTTTGCTTCCTGCTTTTCTATCCCGTATTTCATTATCAGGGGTTTTATAATACGTTCAGCTTGCGCAATAATAACCTTATGGGGTCGGCGACACTACCTGGGAATGTCGCATTTGCATGACCATGGTGGGATGTTGGCGCACTCGAGGTTCGGGGCATGACAATACATGTCGCCTAAGTTCTACAAAAAACATAGGTGGTGTATCTTATAAAGTGGATGTCTATAGCTTTGGGACGTTGCTCATGGAAATGGCAAGTAGAATGAAGAATATAAATGTAAATGCAAGACACTTGAGCCAAATTTATTTTCCATTATGGGTGTATGACCAATTCAGTGAAGGTACAAGTGTTGAAATGGAAGAAGTTGTAGAAGAGGAAAGGAAGGTGATAAAAAAATGATAATAGTTGCACTTTCGTACATACAATTAAACCTTGACCATCGCCCTCTAATGAACAAAGTCCTAGAAATGCTGGAAGGAGATATTGGTAAACTATATATGCTTCCAAAAGTGCTTATTTACCCACTGGATGTGTTAGTTAACAAGGACAAATCCGAGATGGAACTAGAAACACTCTCAACTTCATCGAATGCTTCGGTAGTTTCATCTAATTTTCCTTTTAGTGATAGCAATGTTATTTAGAGAACCATGCACTATTTGATTGGAAAAGCTTTGTATATTTGCCCACAATCTAATACTATGTTGGGAGGGATCGTGAGCTAGTTTATCTTGACCCTAATTACTTTGAGATTGTCTTCTTGTGGCTCTTATATTAATCTTGTGTTATCATACTTCATATAGTTTTACTCTCTTGCACCTTTAAAAGGACAAAGAATTGGTCCAAAAGCAAGTACAAAAATAGAGGAGGAAGGTGACCGCTATTGTGAATTGTCCTACCTTGTTACGTGATTTTGGATAATGCTAATGAAAAAACTAATGATAACCCGTGATCTCGCTCCTATGTGCACCACTGCCACCATATGATTTCTTGATATAAAAAACAATTGATTTTGACTTATGAATTCATCATCAAAGAAAACATATATGTATATGTTTTACGAAGTGGACACCATCTATCTATTTTAGAAACAATTTTTATCAAAATGGAAAAAAAAATCAGATGAAACAATTCGATGAAGTTTATATATGAAAGAACTCATAATCCGCTTTAAAGTTGACATGACATCGAAAGATTACAATTTTCTCTTATATCATCCACTATAGTGACTTCAATTAACGGGTTTTTAGAATTTCAAGGCACTTTAATGAAAATTCATCAACTTGACTTATATACCGGATATCGGCCATGGAGGGAAGGGGGAGAAGGAGTGGCAAACCCCTACCTGCCAAAAAAATTAAGAACATTTTTAATTACGGACCTAAAGTGGGGGCAATTTTTTCAAAATGCCTAGAATGAAGTTTGTTTTAGATTAGAGCCCGGAGTAGCCGACATAATTTTAGATGAGTGAACCGTTGTCCGGCCAAATTTCCAATCGGCGGATAATTTCGTCCAAAATTTTCTGATTTTACCTCTATATTTATGCTGAACAACTGTATGAACTAGAGGATCGTTGACTTGAAGAACAATTGCTGAGCAGTTTTCGTCCCAAATTTTCCCGTTACCTCCGCTCTGTCCGCCCACAACAAATCTCTCCTTACACCTTTCAAGTTCTTCCTCCCGAGATCCTTCCCCAGCTGGAGGAGAAGGAGCCTCGATTACATCCAAGGAGTTTAAAGAGGCTAGGATTCTTCGATTCTACCTCTGGTTTTTCTGGTTTGTTCGGGTTCGATAGCGTTGGTGCGGAGGGAGGGCGATGGTGCGTTATCGTGAATGAGTTGAGTTTTCGGAGTTTGTTATGTTGGGAAAATATGGCTTCAAATTGGGTAGAGCAATGAAGTTAGATCTTTAGAGTGATTAAGTCGGACTTTGAGGCATGATATCACTTTCTTTAAGGATTTATTTGCCCCACAATGTTGCTAATAGTTACCGGCAAATATCCTCAATGATACAACAAAGTCTCAAAAATGAGAATATTATATAGCAATTCTAGTATTTCTTCAGAGTTTCTCTAGGAAATAATTGAAAGGATGGCTGTAGTTTTAAGAAAGGATGCTCGAAAAGACAAAAATGATCACTCTCATTCTTCCGAAAACTGATATGCATATATATAAAACACTTTTAAAACACAGGCAACTCTTCGTGAAAAATTGCAAAAGATGAACAAACGTGTCTTTTTGAAAATTGTCCAATTGAACAAAGGCATCTATTTAGAAGAAGTTGAAAAGCGAACAAATGCAACCCTCCAGGAAAAGTTGCAAATTGAACGAGTATCCTTTTCAAAAGTTGTCTTCAAAAGACATAAACAAAAATTCGGAATAATAATTTTTTTAAAATTAAATTTCGAATTTTTTAAATAATTTCCGAAATTTTTTTAAAAAAAAGCAACCTTTGAATTGATTAAAATTAATAACATAACCATAAAAAAAATAACAAATGGGTTAGTGCTAATTAAACCGTGGGCACGCAGGCATGCTAAGTGCGTCAAATAATCGCACACCCGCACACGGGTATGGTGGGGTCTAGCCCACACCCAATCATTCCTTTAGAACACAAAAGAAACCCCGCACTTATTTATTGGCCCACTTTCTCTCGTTTCTCTTATGTGGGAGAAGGAAACATGCACTTGATTTGTTTTTACAAACAAACTTCCAACATGTTCTGGTCATGAATCATGATGAAGGTGATGCTATGTGGACGTTTCTATCTGGGGAGTAGGCAAGGGTGATGGTGCTCTTGGTGGTTGACTTCATGGACTACGAACTAATGTTGGAGTAGGCATGGGTTCCTCGCTTTCTAGGGCCTTAGAGTCTGCAGTTGTACTTGATGGCCAGAATATTGCTTCTGGTGGATGACGTGCTGCTTTAATGACCAAGCAAGGAGAGATCTTTTCCCAGGGGAGATGGGGTGAGAGACTTGGGCATGGCTGGACTGTTATGTTTTGCATCCAAAGCTAATAGATGCTCTCAGCAACACGTATATGCAGCGAGTATCATACATGCGCGGTAAGTCTTTCTGGAGATTTATACACTTGGGGGTGATGGAGCTTATAGTCTTGGTCTTCTTGGGCATGGGAATGAAGTGAGCCACTGGGTACCAAAAAGAGCGAGTGGACCCTTGGAAGGTATATGCCTCATCCCTCTCCTTTTGACTTTGGCACACTGTAGTTGTCACTTCTGCTGGTCAGTTACTTGCTTTCGGTGGTGGCGCCTTTGGTGTTCTGGGCCATGGAGATCGAAAAAGTGTATCAATACCCAAGGAAGTGGAGCCCTTTAAAGGGCTTCGCACTGTTTGAGCTGCTTTGGGTGTTTGGTATACAACTACAGTGGCGGAAATCATGGTTAGTAATCCTAGTTTCGGTAACTACTCATTCGAAAACTGCAGTAGTGAGTAATGGACGTGATCAGTGGGCGGTTTAATTTTTTGTAAGCTCATTTTTTTTTCTAATACAAATATTCAAGTGTTTAACGATAAGTTGATAATGGTTGCTTGGCCAAAGACTTGCTGTTTTGATGATGAGTTGGTGATGATGGTTATTAACAGTTACTTGGCCAAACGCTTGCTGTGATCAATGGATGTTTCATATACTAATGCTTGCTGTTAGAATTGTTGGAAAGCCATTAGTTATACTGTTGTTAGAATTTTTTATCATCGTTTGGCTCTTCTTCTCTTCATCACGCGTTCAGTTAACAAAATATGCCTGAGTTTTGATTTCTCCTCTCCGGAGTTCTTTCCAAGCTTGCATTAAGGGGAATAATCGATAGTACCACTGAGAAAGAGCGAGTTCTACACATCCATTAGTATAAAAGCTATTTGAGAAAGATCTGCTCGTACTTGGCAATAGAAAAAAGGTGGATATGTATATAATGGAGCACTCTAGGTAAAAGAAAAGAGTTCAAAACAACTGAACAAGATGTAAGGATCCTCTAGTTCATCTTCATTACAAGTTTACAAGGGAGCTTCTGGTATATTGAGATTCCATTTCAAGAATGAAATTTCAATTGATAGGCACGAGCCTGTTCCCTTCTCTTCGATCCTTTCTGCTTCTATTTTCCAGAGGTTTACTATGAACTGAAGTGACAACTACGCAGAGTTAAAACCAGGCAAGCTTTTGGATAAAGACTGGCAGCCATCATCTCGTTGCTGCTCATTTCCATTAAAGGCATTGTCTTTCTCGAAAATGAGACGTGCCCCGCATTTCTTCAGCTGAATTCGGGGAATGAAGAGTGGGTTCTGCTTTGCCACCTGAATTGTGTGCCCTTCTTTCAGCTTGGAAATCAACGGGTGAAAATCCTAGAACCGGCATAATTGAACCTGATCTTCATCCAATTTCGGAACTCCCTTCAATGGAAAAACAGTGCTGGAGATAGGCATGTTCATTTTAGGTACCTTCGCCTGGATTATCCACAACTGTGAAAATATATTCTCTCAAATATTTTGGGAAAATCACTGGCGATGAAGATGACTTCACCTAAACGAACAGGGTTTTCATGGACCGCATAGCTCACTTCCTCTTCATTTGGCGAATCTGAAATTTCACTCCCTCGCTTACTGAGAATGAGAACGCATAATTCCTCAAAGAAACCTGCAAAATATCAAATTGTCATGACTACTATATAAACGTGCATTACAAGTGACTGCTATACCCGCATGGCATGATTCACCACTTTTTCGTGCAATGAGGTTTTGTGCATAAAATTTTCCTTTTCCAGAGTTTTCGGACTTGTAGATGCACTCTTTTTTTCTCTTTTTAAGAGAGATAGAGAGCCTTAGAAATTATCTTCTTAATTACTGAAGAACACACGTGGCATCCAGTCAGGTATAGCCTTCTCAAGGATTTCGAGCACTGAAGTCCTGGAACATCCCCCGCTTTCTCGCAATTCGCCATGTTCATCTCCTCCAAGTTCTCCAATTCAGACAGATCAAAGACCGTCTCTGTTGCCATGCAGTCTGCATTATTAACCTCTACCAAACTCGATGGAAGAGGCAGAAGAGACTCGAGCTCCTTAAATTTGTTAACCCTCACGACAACGATGTTTTCCAATTTTCCTATCGATTCTGGAAGCTCTGCGATATCATAATGGACCATGGTAGTGAGACGCACCTCGAAATTCTAAGTCACCAACAAATTTAGGAAGCTCAGTCAGGGAGACGCACCTCATAGTACTCAACAATTCAAGTTTCCTCAATGACCGCACCGAATCAGGTAGGTCCTCTGTTCCAGTATCATTAAGTGTGAGGTCTTTGAGAGAAGCCATCATTCCCACAAGGGATCCACAATCAACAAAGAAAGAAGGCGCACGAAATTCTTACAAATCTGAAAACTTGCGCCGGTTTTTGGACATGTGTGAAAACTACCTCGCCAACAAATTGCCCTACTTCCACACCTACACTGTTGACCCTCCATTTGCAATCGAGTGAATCGAGCAAACCCGAAGAATCAGAAGAAGAGTCGAAGAATTGTAGCCTCTTTAAGCTCCTTAGATGTAATCGAACGCTCCTTCATCCAGCTGAGGAGGATGGAGCTTCCGAGGAAGAACTTGAAAGGGGTGAGAAGAGATTCGTTATGGGCGGGACAGACCTGAGGGCGGGAAAATTTTGGACGAAATTTGTTTAGCAACAGTTCTTCTAGATGACGATCTAGAATAAAGTCAATATATATATAATTGCCCCTTTTTTAGTCTTTGGAAACAGTTGCCATGCCAAAATTTAACAAGACAATGAGTTCAAATCATTATTTGAGATTAAATTGGTTACTTCATGACTTTATTTAAAATAAGGTTCAATCCATATCTTTTTTAAAAGAAAATATTTATACTTTAGATCTATATTTGAAATTTTGCCACAAAAATAAAAATTACAAATATATGTTATAGAGAATTTAATCTCATATTTAGTTTCATGCTCAAACTTTTTCTTTAGAAAAAAAGCATATCAAAATCCATGTCAGTTTGCTTAGGGTAAATTCCAATATAATGCATTCAATGGGAAAGATGTCAATTGCAAAGATGTAAACAAAGAAATAATCTCCTCTTTACGTTAAATATATAGATAGTGAGTTATCTCTTTCTTCGTATTATTATTCATGTAATAAATTTTGACTTTTAGTTAATACTATATATATACCGTCCGTCGTAAGTGGCATGGTCAGTGCTAACATGAAAATTTTTAATAATATTTAAATCTTTTTTTCTTTTCTTTGTCTTCTTTTCTTCCTCTAGCTAGTCATCGAGCCTTGGCAATTGACCAAAGGCAAGGACTAGCGAGATCAACCTTTCCACCTCTGGCAAAGCTCACCTTTGATGGCCACTAGTGAAGGTGAGCCTTGCTCACTCTTGGCGTGGCTCCACCTCGTTGTTTCTAGGCGAGGTTAACCTCGCTAGATTTGGCTAGGTGCGGTCGACTTTGCTAGTTGGCCTCACTAGTTGACCTCGTCGGTCCTTGCCTTTAGCTAGTTGTTGAGGCCTGACGACCAACTAAAAGAAAAAGGGAAGAAAAAAAAGAAAGAGAAAGAAAAGAAAAGAAATTAAAAAAAAATGGAAAACAAATATAGTGGTGCTTCGATACTATATTGTCGGAATACCAAGTGTCTTTAGATTAGACATCTTTAGATTAGACATACTTAAATCTCATCTAGTCAATAGACACAGTTGCGCCTCCACTCACTTAAAGTCTAACGTGCATCAATCCTTAAATCAGTTTTACCATTGGAGAACACTATATATTATTGGAGTACCAAGTGTCCTTACTAAATGACGTTTGTGCGTCTACATTGCCATTCGTCATCCAAAGCTGAAATCTATCAACCACGACTTGACAACTCACTAAAGGGAGCGCCTATATAAGATGAGACGCTCCCTCACTATTTAATCTTACTCTTATTGTGCCATTGAGATCCTCAATTCCCTCTCGCGGGAACTAATTCGAGTACCAGTGGGCTGATCCGGCCTTAACCTGAATTCCGTGATGCAGATTGACTCACGCAGCAGAGTTTTGGCTGATTCGGTGATTCTTAAGTTGTGCATCAAAGTTTTGATGCCGTTTTGTGGAAAGACAATCTGGAGATGATACTTATGTTCTTGGAACTTGCTAAGGATTTTCTGAAACGAGTCTCGTAACAATTCCCCTTTTCTATTGCTGCCTAAGGAGAGCCGGAAACTGAGGGGAATAGAATTTGCATTAGAATCAACTCGATGGAAATCGTCTTTTTCGGATGGGTTCTCTTCGTAAATTGTTGGGATTGTGCCCTTACTACAATCGACCGGGGAGAGCATGGGACGGGGGCAATAGTGCTATATTGATCCGAACCCAGAGTTTATAAAATATCAACTTATACATGAAAAAACAAGCACGATTTCTTCACATTTTTTATCCTTCGAAAACTACTTTTTGTAAAATGGAGTTAACCATCAAAATTTCATGAACCACCCGAGCAGCCCCAAGTTTGCTGCACTAAAAAAGGATAACTCTATTCTATCTAAAATTTTTCTTTTTTACATATCTATGAAATTCTGTGCTGGCTCAACTCCAGCACGTAATAGAGAAGTATTCTAAATTCCAAACTATTAGCCATCCGTAACACCCAATTTGAAAAGAAAAGAATGAAGGGCAATACAGATGATGTATCTTAAAAAGAAAAGAAAAACAGAAAAAGAAGACAACAAAAAGCACATCTTCGCCGTCATTGCAATCATCTGGTCTGCGGCTTTGTCAGAAAAAAAAAACTCATAGAATAGTTCTTGAAAACGAGCCTGCCGGCTGAATTTCTCAACAGCGCTTGTTGCCTTCTTAGAAGCGTTGACGCGAGCTGCCGTTTCAGTGTGTAGCTCCTTAGCCGTCTTCTGCTAAAGCGTTTGCAACTGTCAGCAAGGCGTTGAGCCGACGGACCTCCTATTTGGAGTGGGCCACGTGCCCAAAAGCTTCCCCGCAGCGTGCACCAGGACCCAGAGACACGTTACGCTAGCCAAGCCCAACGCTTGGGCAATTAGCTGGGTCCCATTGCGCTTGCTAAGCCCAGTGAGGGGCCTTGGCTGGGCTGCAGCGGCATGGCACCTGCCATGAAAGCGTCTTCCCCTAAGCTTTATGAGTTCAAGGTATGCCCTTTTACAGGAGGGATTCTGGCGCCGGCTTCCTTAAGTGAAGAGACAAAGTCATTTTGTTCTATCCCTTAGCTTGAAGTTTGAAGGAAATGGTCGACACCCAGTTGAATGAAATGACCGAGTATTCCCCGCTTCAATGTTAAAGCAACAAGAAAAGTGGCTCATATCTTTATGCATCTGTATGGCTTGATTACAAAGGAATCCACCTTGAATCGATGGCAAAGTTTCTTCGGTTGCTCTCATATTTTTCTGTTCTTTGACCTGAAATCTCAGAAAATAAATCTGTCAATGTCCATGAGGCATGAAGACCTTATTGGCCGTTGTGCAAGTCAAGATGATTTCCTACTTATTGAACAGGAATGGCCAGAATCAGTGAATTAATTGGTCAGGAAAATCATTTCACCAATAGAAAACACAACACATAATAACTGAGATTCAGCTCTCTTTGGTCCGTTCTTTGATTGAATTACATCATTTCCACAAATGTTATGATTAGGATAACCACAAAGGACATATCCATTGTAAAAAAATACTGAAGATTGATTATCATCAAGGGATCTGCATAAGGCATGGATATATGCATAACAGGTGCCATTGGCAACTTCATTCTTTCTCTTAATGACTTGACACAGGTTAGGCTTTGGAAAGGCGTGTTGCAAGACACCTTAAGATGGAGTAGCCATAATGCTTTGATGGTGGAAAATAACCACTGCAAGCTAATAAATGCTCTGCGAGATTGCAGTGATCATTGAGTTATGAAAACTCATTGTAGTAAGGTCTGGACATTGATATTCTTAGTGCGTGGCCTCATTATATAACCTTTCTTGACTATAACCCTATGTTTAGTGACCCAGCCTTGCATCTCTACATTCTGTAAATATATGTCATAGGAGAAGAAGTACGAACAGAATTCTGATGCATGCTAACATGGTTTCATGATGCTATGCCAAAACTAATGTACTATGTGGTAACATGGAGAAAAACTGTTGTTTTGATATTAAGTTGCAAAAATGAAAAGTGGCACACCCAGTCCATGCAAGAAATAGCAGTTGATAACATACGACCTGTGACTAGTTCAATTTGGTATCATCCTGGGTGTTCTGCCTGGAAGCATCTGTTTCTTATCAGCTGTCCTAAAAAGGACTGGCCTTTGACTGCTCTGACCATACGGTACTCTTCATCTTAGCAAGGACGTCAATTCTGATATAGAGGAAGAAAATAGAAATGTTGCCACTGAGGATTGTGTAGATTGTAATGCAACAATCATTCTTTTAGGGAAGCTACTGACATAATTGGAGCATCTCTGATAGACACCGACTTCTAAAGTATATCAGTTCTTCACTAGAACATGATGCAAGAAAATATTTCTGTCATTAGAGATGAATCTTTCTGAAAATTCCATCAAAAATCTTATCCCGGTTGCTCTATAAATTTATTACTATAAAAGCGCCTTGGAAAGATTAATTTCAGTCCTCGATATGAGATTCCACAATTTAGGGGCTAAAGATCTCTTATATCCTTAGTCATTTACATCATATCCACCAAGTTTTAAGCATGGTTGTGAGATCTCTGAGTTGTCTTAACAATATAAAACTGATCATTATCATGGAAGAGGATCCAGGAGCCAGAAGAGATTCAAGCCAGAAGAGATTCATGGAAAAATGTCCCCAATTAAAAGGTGTGTAAAGGACAATTTGGGCATAAATTGCGTACCGATCCTGCTCACTGAAGAACTGCATATTGACATAGCGATGAACTTAATTTGAGGTCATGTGACACAGATCGCTCCCCATCATCTTGAACTTTCTCCATCACAATGATGTAAATACAGGTACAAATTCTATGCAAGATCTCTTTGTTTTTCCTTATATTGAACAAGCTACAATGCTAGATATGAAGTATCTCTGCTTATTCTTTAATTTTGCAACAATTTTCTGCTCTGTGGACAAACCTGTTCTCCCTGGATTTTCCTGGTCATATAATGTCTAGAGCTTTGGGATTCTTTTTTTGTTCTTTGTGTTTTCTTACATAGTTCTGCAGTTGTTCGAGTAAAGGCAAGGTTAATTGATGTTAATTCAACATGTTCAACGGTTAGCACAGTAACAGACGAAGAACTTTCACAAGAACTGATAAGTTATGGGAATATTAGGGAGTGCTTGTACTTTTTAAGCTCATTTCTCTGCCTGACTGTTACTCATATCGATTGAAATTTTTAGTTTGTCAGTGAGCTGTGAGGAATACATTTTTTCACAAAGGCCATTTTAGAATTTATCTGAAGATGATGAAACAATGTGCTCATGGGTATAAACAAATGTCGAGAATGGAAAAAATTTCCCCTTCTTGTCTGCAATGATTGCTTATATTTCTGCGACGCTCAAATAGATTAAAATCATAATGCAATAATCTATAGAAATGTAATTATCAGAGACTGAAATACCATGAGAATTCATGTACAACTAGAGTAGAACATGGGCTAGCATAAGGACTCATTGAATGCGCAGGTATCTTTTTTGGTTTGCACTGTCTGTTGACTAAAGATCTGAGAAGCTAACCATAGCAAATTATGAGCTGCCCCACTGGGCTAAAGATGAAGAGCACATCAACGTGTTTTTCATATCCTCATCACCACTCACCACAAAGTCATCTCCTCAAAATCCAATCAAACTATAAAGCTTATTGTATTTATTCCCCTGTTGCAATCAAACATAGGAGACCTTTTATTTGGTCCCAAAGCAAAATCTAATGGACTAAAGAGAGAAAAAATAATTATAAAAAAAAGAGAGAAGAAGATGAGGGATCATTACTAAAGTAAATGGGGTCAACCAGCTTTTGTTGATCAAGGGCCCGATAAATGCAAAAAGTCTCAAGAGCAACAAAAAAAAGGGGGAAACTTCTCTAATTTTTAATGTCTCTGCTTCCCAGTCTATAATATCCTTTTCAAGATCCTGAACCTGAAGATTTGTTGGATCCAGTATGGCTTTGTCAAGCCGAAATTGCTCGATTGTAAGAATTGAAATGGTTGACTTGGGATTGACTTGTGTCACCCCTCGAACTGCATTGGTTATCTAATGGCTGAGCTTTAGCACGTTGTCTACCGTGTCCTAGGCACGATGCTTCTAATGATAAACACACTTATCAAATTTGCTATAGATTTATTGCTTGAGCCGCCATGCCTCAAATATGCTTAAGACTTAAAGGGGTAAGATAGCCTCTAACTATCATTTTGGTGAGTGGTCAATGTATTAGTACAGTCTAATATAGTAAATGTTTTTGAAAAGTTTATAAGAATGGATTGATAATGATTTACTAATTATCTTACATAAATGAGGAAAAGAGCCTATTTGATTAAGGTAATATTTTGGTTATATTCTAATAGGAACATATATATATAAAGTCCTTTTTTCTGTTCAATTCACATAATGCATTTTGTATATAAAGTATAGTCCTTATTTTCAGAATGCGTGGAAGGTCGGGAACAGGAAGGCGCAGGTGAGGAGCAGCATTGGGAGGAAGAAGAGGAAATTAGGGGGTGGAATTGAGGAGGATTGTGGGTGAGGAGAAGAAACTCAAGGTTTCGGGTTCTGAGGTTGGTGAATTGGGTGAGGTAATGTGTTGGGATTTTAGCCTCTGTGTTCACCATTGTTCATACTTTCTTGCGTTGCTTTTGCAAATGGTCATCATGTGCTGAGTCTCGACAAAGTAGTATTAGTAAGCATCTTTTTCTCGCCACTCTCTCTTTGTTTATGTGGTTTCATAACATTTGCTTTTATTGATATCTTAAAAATATTTATCTTGTGATACGTATTTTTTAACATTAGTAATTACCAAGTACATGCAAATGCAACATCTGGTTGACATTATGTAAAAGTTTAGGAAGTATTAGTGCCTCACTCCTATGCTTAAACGGTCAATAGAAAATGAGTGATCAATGTAGTGACTCCCTCTAAACATTACTATAATAGTTTCCATGTCCGCTATGGAGTGTTTGATTTGGAGGCATGGTTATTTTGCACCACTTGGCCTGAAAATGTGTGGTTGACAAACCTGTCACTGCATTCTCACTAGGATTTTAGTAGTTAAGAAATCTTAGTCGCATAGAGGTTTGCCTACGACGAGAATTGCGATTATGACCTCGTAAAAGATAGATGTCTCCATTACCGTTATGTCAATTACTTCAATGGCAAAATGCTATTTATTATAAAATTAAAATCATTATCATAATTATGAATAAAGCTAGTCACTTATATAAACAGTGTAGTATTCATATGAGTGTTATTGATCATATACAATATATTAAATTAAGATTTCGTTTGTTTCGTGGAAAGTAAATGATTGTAAATTATTTTCTTGAAAAATGATTGTTTATATCCTTGCAAAATGTATAGATATACGTTATTATAAAAAATAAATATTTTTTATTAATTTTTTTTTTCAAGGGATATAATTATTTTCGTCATTTTATTTAGGTGCGATACGATGAGACCACGTTGATGGTCGGATCCGGGCAAGTTGTTTCGGAGAAAAAGGTCCCGCTCAAAGTTCTGGAAAAAAAAAAAGAAGAAAAAGAAACCGCCATTAGCTCGAAGCCTCTATCATCTCCATCCATCCTTCATTCTGCTACCGGGAAACGCACTCTCTCTCGAGCTGATGTTGAGGAGCCCTCGACCTCCCGCTTTCTTTCTCCACTCGCAGCGCTCCCCATCTTCAGCTTCCGTCCCTCTCTCCGCCACTTTCTCTTCCCCCAAGTCGTCCCTTTTGCTGGATTCGACTCAACCGTCCGGAATCGGATCGAGAGCGCCGTCGCTTCACGTGCAATGCCGCCGCGTCATCTCGTCACCTAATGTCGAGTTCGAACCGGGTGAGTGGCTCTCAGACAATTCATCAAACGGTTGATGTCCTTGAACGCAATTTGAAATATTTGATCGAACTCCTCGTTAAAAGTCTTGCCTTTTCAGGGGCGTTGGATGTGTTATTTCAAGAACTCGGGCTCAACGAGAGAGAGACCGAATCTCTCTTGACCAGGGACCCGGATTTGAGGCTGAAGTCTATCCGTTCGTTGCGGGCTCGCGTCGCCTCTTTGAAATCGGTCGGACTCAGTGGCCTTGAGCTCTGCCATTTGGTTGCGAAATGCCCTTCTGTGTTGGCAGCAGGTGAAATCGATCCCTTTATACTCTTTGTGCGCGACCAATTAGATGGAAAGGTTGACCCAATGCAGCTCAAGCGTCTCTTTATGTCAACTGAACTGCGATTCCTAGCTGGATTTGAGGAAAAAGTTAACTTGCTGACTGACAGTGGGATTCCTAGAGAAAAGATTGTTCATGTTCTCAACAATGTGAATTTAACGAAGGCTTTGTCTCTTAAGCCGTTTGAAGAAATTGAAAGGCTCCTTAATTTCTTGAGCCGCTATGGTGGGGTTGATCTGATTGTGAGGCATCCCCCCATTCTTAACTTCGATATGGATACCCAATTGATTCCAAGAGTGGATTTTCTCCTAGAACTTAGCGGAGGAGATGAGGATGCAACCGGGGCAGTGTTGCGCAAACTGCCTACCTTTCTGAAATATTGTGTGGAACACTTGGAAAGCCATTTAGAGTTCTTGAGGTCTTTTGCGGGATTAGATGATCAAGAAATATTCAGGATCATTCTTGTGTTTCCTAACATTGTTAGTGCGAGCAGGGAGAGGAAATTGCGTCCCAGAATTAGTTTTCTCAAAGAATGTGGACTCAACTCGAATGAGATTTTCAAGTTCTTGACAAAAGCCCCTTAGTTTTTGGGTCTATCTTTTGAGGGGAACATTGCTTATAAACTGGGTTTTTTGGTGAAGATTGGTTACAAGTACAGAACGAAGGAATTCACAGTTGCAATAGGCGCTGTGACTAGGACAAGTTGTGAGAATATGCAGAAGGTGATTGAGCTCTTCTTGAGTTCTGGGTTTTCTTGTGAAGACATGCTTCTCATGAGTAAGAAGCATCCTCAGATACTTCAATACAATCCTGATTCTCTGGAGGAGAAAGTGGAATATTTGGTGGGGGAGATGGGACGTGACCTTGATGAGCTATTGGATTTCCCTGCATTTCTTGGTTACAAACTTGACGGTAGAATCAAGCATAGGTACGAGGTGAAGAAGAAGATTATAGGTGAAGGGATGTCAATCAACAAGCTGCTTAATGTTTCGTCTGAGAGATTTGCAAAGAAGAATGTAGAAAAGTTGGTGCACAAAGCCTAAAAATTAGGGGTTGCTCAATTTCATCAGCAGAAGTTCATGGCAAAATTGATGGAAATTGCATAGTTACTGAGTATTCTCAAAGCTTCATCAGTTGAAGGCTTTTGGTTTTTCAGGCGAAATTCTAGCTTGACTTCCTTAGGTGAAGATAGAAAGTCATATTTTTCATCCCTGAACCTGCAAAGCCATTATTAAATTTGAAGAAAATGGTCGATACCCAGTTGAATGAAATGACTGAGTATGCTCCATTTTAAGGTTAAAGTAAGAAGAAAAGTGGCTGATCTTTGTATTTGTGTAACTGTCATTTACGAAGGAATCCACCTTGAGTTGATGGCAATGTTTCTTTCTCCCACATTTTTCTGTTCTTAGTCCTGAAATCTTTAAAAACGTGATTTGATATTGAAAATAATCTTGTCAATGTGCATGAGGCATCAAGACATGGTTGCCCTTGTTATGCAATAGATTTCCTAACTGGGATGGTCAAAATCAATAAGTTAACTTGATTGCAAGGCAACTATGATTAGGACAGTCTTTTCACCTGTAGAAATTGCAACAAATAATTGAGTGTTAATTCTGTTGTCTCTGATTCGTTCTTTGATTAAATTACATTCCGTAAATTATTACGACTATTAGTTCAGGTTACCTCACAGGACATTATGATCATCAACAAAACCAAGGATCTATTATCCTCAAAAGATCTGCAAAGGTGTGGCATTTATGCATAATAGCTGCCATTGGCAACTTCATTCTTTCTCCCATGCAACATGAGGTTATACTTTGGAATGGCGAATTCCAAGACACCTTAAGATGAATAGCCACACTGCTTCGATGGTGGGGTACAACCATGGCAAGGTAAGAATTCCTATATCTATGAGATTGTTGTAAATTAGTAATCATTGAGTTATGCAAACTTATTATATTCAGGTCTGCACATTGGTATTCTTAGTGTGTGGCCTCATTCTATGGCGTTTCTTAAGTTTTATCCTATGTTTGGTAATCCTGCATTGAATTTCCACATTCTATAAATAAATGTCAATGGAGAAGAAATATGAACAAACTATTCTGATAGATGCTGACAAGGTTTCATGGTATCCCGTCAAAACTAATATATTATTTCCTGACATGAAGAAAAATTAATTTTGAAAAGTTTGAATTGTCTGCGAGAGTGAATTGGAGGAAAAAGGAAAAAATTTTCTTCACCCACCTCCTTTTTCCTCTTTCCTCCCTCTCCCAGACAAAGCATTAAAATAGTATCAAAAGATCATGGCCCACTCAATTGTAAAAGTGTCAAATTGATCATATAACTTTCTTGAAATTTCCGGATAATAGATGGGGTGTGATTCCTTTTATGCTCATTAGTGAGTCCTTATGCTAGACTTATGCTAGCCTATTTTCTACTCTAAATGCAAATAAATTCTTATTGTTATTTCACTTTTTGTGATAGATATATTTTTACAGATTATTGTATAACGGATGTGGAAAAAACATAATAAATCATCGCAGACAAGAATAAATCATTGGACTTATCTAACAAGCAACAGAGTTATTGATTATATGGCCAATTGATTCTCAGAGTGGAGTTTCTCCTAGAACTTAGTGGAGGAGATGAGGATGCCACCGGGGTAAGTGTTGTGCAAACTTCCTACCATTTTGAAATACCGGGTGGAACACTTGGAAAGTCATGTAGAGATATTGAGGTCATTATCAAGAAATATTTAGGATCATACTTGTGTTTCCTAACATCGTTGGCGCTGTGGACTGAACTCTAGGGAGATTTTCAAGTTCTTGACAAAAGTCCCTTTGTTTTTGGGTCTATCTTTTGGGGGAACATTGCTTATAAGCTTGGTTTTTTGGTGAAAATTGATTACAAGTATAGAACGAAAGAATTCGCAGTTGCAATAGGCACTGTGACTAGGACAAGTGGTGAGAATATGCAAAAGGTGATTGAGCTCTTCTAGAGTTATGAGTTTTCTTGTGAAGACGTGCTTCTCATGAGTAAGAAGCATCCTCAGATACTTCAATGCAGTCTTGATTCTCTGAAGGAGTAAGTGCAATATTTGGTAGGGTGGATCGGACACGGCCTTGACGAGCAATTAGATTTCCCTGCATTCCTTGATCATAAACTTGATAGTAGAATTAAGCATAGGTACGAGGGGAAGAAGAGAATTATAGGTGAGGTGAAGGAACTTCGCTCAACAAGCTGCTATGTGTTTCGTCAAAGAGATTTGCAGAGAAGCTAGAAGAGCTGGCACGCGAAGCCTAAATAGTAAAGGGTTGCTAAGGGCGCGCGTGACAACCATTCTGAAATAGTTTTGGAACAGAAATAGATTTTTCTATTTCTATTTCTGTAAGAAGAGTTTCTAGAAAATAACCGTTTGATAACGACACAAAATTTCTACTTTAAAAATAAAATTCGTTTGATAACGACACAAAATTTATTCCTTTCAAACGGCGACGGCGACGACTAACGACCTTTAATATAAAAAATAAAAATAAAAATGATTTAGTAACAAAAAAATAAATAATAAAATAAAATAAAATAAAATAAATCATAAAAATATATATATCATTTTATTTTAAAATAAAAATATCCTTAAAAATAAATTCATTTTATTTATTCTATTTTATTTTATTTTACGAATAAATTTATTTTGAAATGAATAAAAGTAAAAAAAATAAAAATAAATTTATTTGGCAAAACACTCAAGGCAAATAAAAATAAATTTACTAAATTTATTTTTAATAAAAATAATTTATTTTTAAAATTTAATAAACTTATTTTTAATAAATTTTTAATAAATTTATTTTTATTTTTAAATGAATAAAATGAATATATTTATTTTTATTTTTAATAAAATGAGGAGAGGCGGATGAGGAGGAGGCAGAGACATAGAGGAGATGAGGGAGGACTCACCGAAATTAGGGTTTAGTGGGAGAAATTATTTCTGATTTCTCTTCCAGAAATCAGAAGTAGAAAATTTCTATTTATGATTTCTTTCCAAATCAATTTCTAATAAATCTATTTCGAAATAAAAACCGAGTAGGCTTTATCAAACAGGTTTATTCCGTAAAGTGCCTAATAGAAAATTATTTTTGGAACAGAAATTTTGGTTATCATGCACCCCCTAAGTTTCCTCCGCAGAAGTTCATGGCCAAATTGATGGAAATTGTACGGAATTTTCTCAAAGATTTACAATTTCAAGGTTTTGCTTTTTTTTTCCCCAAGGTAAAATTCTGGCCGGCACTTCCTTAGGTGAAGATAGAAAGTCATCATTTCATCCCTAAACTTGCAAAGCCATCATGAAGTTTGAAGAAAAAGGTCGATACCTAGTTGAGTATTCTCAATTTGAATGTTAAGCAACAAGAACAGTGGCTCAGCTTTGTATTTGTGTAACTGTCGATTCTAATGGGATCCACCTTTTAATTGATGGCAATATTTCTTTGGTTGTTCTCACATCTTTTTGTTTTTAGTCCTGAAATCTTGAAAAATGTGATTCAAAACTGAAGAGAATCTTGTCAAAATGCATGAGGTGTCAAGACATAATTGCCTTTGTTATGCAATTCGGGATAGATTTCCTACTTATTGAGTAGGGATGGCCGGAATCAGTGAGTTAACTTGATCGAAAGGAATTGATGATTAAGAGTCATTTCACCAATAGAAACTACAACATATAAGTATTAATTCAGTTCTCTTCGATTTGTTATTTGATTAAATTACATCATTTCCATAAATGTTACGACTGTGAGTTCAAGATTACCTCTGGACATATCATCAACAAAATTGAGAATCAATTATCCTCAAGAGATCTTCAAAGGCGTGGCATTTACACACAATAGATACCATTGGCAACTCCATTCTTTCTCCTGTGCGACTTCAACACAGGTTAGTCTTTGGATTAACGAATTGAAAGGTGCCTTAAGTTGAAGTAGCCATACTGCTTGGTGGTGGAAAATAACCGTGCAAAGTAAGAAGTCCGGCATTAGCGAGACTGCAGTGATAACTGAGTTATGCAAACTCATCATATGCAGTTCTACACATTGATATTCTTAGTGCGTGACCTCACTCTATTGCATTTGTTAAGTCATTCTATTGCATTTGTTAAGTATTATCCTACATTTGGTAATCCTTAATTGGATTTCTACATTCTATAAAATGTCCTAGGAGAAGAAATAAGAAAAAAAAATTCTGATACATGCTGACATGGTCTCTTGGTATTGCGTCAAAATTGAGATACTATGTATTGACATAAAGTAAAAATTAATTTTGAAAAGTTTGAATGTTCTCCCAGAGTGAATTGGAGGAAAAAGGAATAAAATTTCTTCACCCACCTCCTTTTTCCTTTTTCCTGCCTCTCCCAAACGAAGCATTAAAATAGTATCAAAAGATCATGCCCTGCTAAAGTGTAGAAGTGCCAAATTAACCATATAACTTTCTTGAAATTTCCACATAACATATGGGGTGTGAATCCTTTTATGCCCATTCAGTGAGTCCTTATGCTAACTTATTTTTTACTTTAAGTGTATATGAATTCTCATTTTATTTTACTCCGTCCTAGTTATATTTCTGTAGATTATTGTATCGCAAGTGTCGAAAAAATTTAGGAAATCATCGCAGACAAGAATAGATCGCTGAACTCATCTAACAAGTAATGGAGTTATTGTTGCACTCGAAAGAACAGATGAGTGGACTTATGTAACACGGTTTCGTGGTACCGAATCAAAATTGATGTGCTATGTCATGACATGGAGAAGAAGTTGTTTTGAGGCAGGCTAGTTTTGGTTTTTGATCTTGTTCCTCGAAACTATATGTCAATTTTCCTATGATCGTGACTTGGGCGGTGAGGGGGAAGTTGGAGAAGAAGGGAGAAGGAAACAAACGAAGAAGAAAATAAGAAAAAAGATGAGAGAGAGATTTGTTTGTTTGTTTGTTGATGGGATGTGGACCCAATAATTATATGGAGAAAGACAAATCAATCAAATATTAAATGATGTTAAGAAATTTTTATGTAGGTGATTACGTGGGGTCTCAATCGGGGTTGGCCGTCGCGCCGTACTTGTTACTCCACTAATAATGTTAACTTTGGTTTTAATTTCTGGACCTAATCCGTTGACTGACTTGGTCTTTTCTATAGGACAAAGTGACTCCAAAGTCTCCAATCGAACAAGGTCCATCTAATCTCTTTTCAATCTTTTCATATGGTGCCATCTTCACATGCCCCAAGCAGTTCTTTAACAATTTCACTTTGCCCAAAGACAAATAGAGACCTGATTAATGCTTTCAACTTCGCCAATGTCTATGCAGTGTCACCGCTCCTTATTTTGTTGCATGCGATGACTAGTAATGCCGCTTTGAGTAATTCATAGTACGTCGCTTCATTCTGTGGTGATATTCACAATATAAGCTACTCATTTCATTGAAGAATGAAACGGAGGAGTGTAGTGAGTAGGAGAATGAGGTGGCTTGTGAAGATAATTGCACAGTTTTATACTTGTGTGATGACTGATGCTACATGTAGTCTATCAATTATTCCATCAATCAAATTAGATTAGTTGACTGCTGGTCTCTCCCTCTTCACTCATGGGCATTGTATAGCTCTAAGCACTGTATTGACCTAAACAACCCATACAAAATGGACTGTGATGGTCCATTGGTCATTGTGAATTGCTTGAAGCCGATTAGTTCTCCATTCTACATTGCCATGGGTCCATTGAAACTTGTATTTTCTTGAACTTATCAATGACTAATGTATACTCTATATGGGTCACTTTAATAAGATAGAAGTCTTCTAATTATGCCAAATTGTTGAACACGCTATAAGATTCTCTTCACAAATGGTGAGGGAACACGCTATAAGAAATAAAGATTGTGTATTAGAAGGAATTGATGGGGGAGAGAGATGGATTTGTTTGTGGATGGAATGTGGAGCCAATAATCATGTGAAGAAAGTTTGGAAGAAACTTTTGAATTTTCAATGGGTGTAAAATTTCCAATGGTTGGACGTGACTCCACTAATAGTGGAACTTTGGTTTGGGTCCCATTTTTTAATTTCTTGACTTGTAGGCTTTTGCTATGTTGACTGACTTGGGCATTTCTATTGGTCGAGGCGACTCCTAAGTCTCCTGTCTAACGAGGTTTGTCCAATCTTTTTTCAATCATTTAATGCTGTGCCTCCTTCTATTCTCCACACAGGCCAACCAATTCTTTACCAATTTCTCTTTTCCCAAAGACAATCGGAGACATAATTAATACTCTCAGTTTCATGAATATCTCTCTAGTGTTGCTAGTCTTTCTTGTTCTATTTGCAAGCGATGTAATGCATGAATTTGCATTATTATTATTTCTTCTTTTTTTTCAATTTGAAGATTCAAAACTTGCTGGATGGGAATGTTTTCTTGGTTATGCACTGCCCATAGGCTAAAAATTTAGGGGTCCAACCATAGCAATGAGCCACATCAACATGGTGTTCATATCCTCATCACCACTCACCATAAAGTTATCTCCCAAAAATCCAATCTAACTAAAAGGTTTTTTTTTTCTTCTCCTGTTGCAATCAAACTTAGGAGACCCTTTATTTGGTGCCAAAGCAAAATCTAATGGACGAAAGTGAGCAAGAAAATACAAAAACAAAAAGGTGAAGGGAAGAGATCATTAACAAAGTAAATGGGCGTCAGCCAGCTTTTATTGATTAAAGGGCTCAATAAACTCAAAAAGTACAAAGCTAGAACAAAAGAGGGAAGCTCCCTATTTTCAAACGTCTCTGTTTCCCAATCTGTAATATTCTTTTCAAGTTCCTAAACCTAAAGATCTGTTGGGTCCAATATGGCTTTGTTACGCCAGAGCTTGCTTCATTGTATGCGTTGAAATAATTGACTTGGGATTGACTTGTATTGCCCATCGAGCCGCATCAATTATGTTCTTGGTATTCAGATCGAATGGCCAAGTTTCGACTGGTTGCTTGTTGTGTACCGGGCATAGTGCTTCTAGTGATAAATACCCAAAAATTGATCTTTTAATTGTTGGAAAATCAATATAAAGCTAAAAACAATAACAGCCTTATCACATTTGAATTGGATTTATCACTTGAAATGCCATGCCTCAAAGCATCAAAGAGATGCTCAAGACTCAAAAGGGTAATATAACCTCTAATTATCGTCTAGGCGAATATCCGGTTTATCTATATAGTCTCATATGGTAAATATTAAGAAGTCTATGAGAATGTATTGATTAGGATTTATTACATATCTTTTGACTATATATATCTTGTTAAAGTGTAGTTACCATTTGTTAGCATTCTTCACGACAGTCACGAAGGATGCACTAATGTGATTCTATTGATGTTATGCCCTTCTCTTAGCTTAAAAGTAATGGCTACATAAGACGCAACAAAGATATTGTAACTAATTAAATTTGAATGCGAGAAAGGATGTTTCTCGTGGGCTTCAAAAAGCAAGTCTGTAGATTCCTTATGTTTTCTTACTTCTGCACTCTCTTGCTACATGACAACAAATCTCCTTACGTATTAACTTCGTCAACCTCACACCCCTAATCAAATCTTATTTTAATAGCCAAACCAAAGTCTTCTTCCACATCTATACGGCTTTTTGAACAAAATTGGTTTGCTGTACCAATCGACCAGAGTAAATCAGAAGTGGAGATGAAAAGAGAGACGTCACTAGTTTGAAGTGATTGCCCCATTCATATAGACCAATCTCCAATCCACATGACAGGCTATTGAGTTTGCTTTTATCTTCAATAATTCTTGAAAAATGTCTCCCTTATGATTCTTGCCAAGAATAATATTTACTATATCGGGCCACATCAATTATTAGGGGGACAAAATTTTCTACAAAAAAAAAGTGAAGACCATATGATATAGAAAGTCATGAGGACCCATTATGGACTCGAGTTGTCTCCACATGGATCCCTTCTTTATATGGCTGTGTTAGCTAAAATTTGTACTTAAGCAACTATAGTAATTTTTAGCTACGTGCACAGCAAGAATACACTAATAGGGTGGATATATATGATTTTGCTTTCAGGCGGAGTATAGAAGACGAGAGGGTATTTTATGTAACGATACACACATAAGTTATTGCAAATTTATACATTTTAATTTTAGATAAGGATTTCGTTCATACTTGGGTCGACGATGGCGTTATGCAATATCTTATTTTCATATAAGATAATTTTTTTAATAGTGACTATTTATTTCAAGAATGATCGATCGTGTAACAAATTGAATGACAACTAACCTTCGAGACTTAATTTAGCAAATATGGAATAAATATCAAATGATTAAGCACGATGGAACAGAAAAAAAAAAATTCAAAGGTAGAGAAGAAAGGAGGAGGAAAAAAACAAAGTACAAAAATAGAAAAATGTGTCAAAAGGAAGCGACGGGGAGGGAGAGATGTGAAAAAGTTGGACACGACTCCACTAATTATGAAGCTTCAGCTTGGGTCCACCTCCCTTAAATTCTTGACTTGCTTGCATTTGTTCCGTCAACCGACTGGGGCTTCTCTATAGGCCACCATAGTTAAATGGAAGTGGAGACCAAAAGAGATATCAACAGTTTGAAGTGATTGTACCAATTGCATGCACAAATCTCCAATCCACATCAAACACGATTATGGTTACTTTTGTCGTCAACAATTTTAAAAGTATGGGTCCCTTTTGAATCTAGCTAAGAAAGATATATTCCCTATCGTGCCCGTCAATCGTTAGGTTAATTAATTAATTAATTAATTTTTTTATAGAAAATGTAAAGACTATTGCTTAGAAAGTAATTAGGGTGGGTCTCAATTAGGGTTGGCCACCGGGTCGTGCCCGTTACTCCACTAGTAATATTAACTTTAGCTTTAATTTTTTGACCCAATCCGTTGACTGACTTGGTCATTTTTATAGGACAAGGCGACTCCAAAGTCTCCAATCGAACAAGGTTCATCCAATTTATTTTCAATCTTTTCATATGGTGCCATCTCCACATACCCCAAGCAGTTCTTTAACAATTTCGCTTTGCCCAAAGACAAACAGAGACCTGATTAATACTCTTAGCTCCACCGATGTCTATGCAGTGTTGCCACTCCTCCTTGTTCTATTGCATGCGATGACTAGCAATGCCACTCCTAGTAATTCACAGTACGTCACTTCATATTGTGGTGACATTCGCAATATAAGTTACTCGTTTCGATTGAAGAATGAATCGAAGGGGTGCAGTGAGCAAAATAATGAGCTTGCTTGTGAAGATAATTGCATAGTTCTATATTTGTGTGATGGTCGATACTTCGTACAGTCTATCAATTATTCCGCCCACCAAATCGGATTAGTCGACGGCGGGTTGCAAAAGGAAAACTGCTTGTCTCATCCTTGTCATTCATGGGCAGTGTATAACTTCAAACACCATATTGACCCAAACAACCCGTACAAAATGGACTGTGATGGTCCATTAGTCATTGTGAACTGCTTGAAGCCGATTAGTTCTCCATTCTACATCGCCACCGGTCCATGTATTGAGGGGTTGTGATCTTCCAACACATTATTGAATTGGAACTTGTAGTTTCTCGAACTTATTAATGACTGATGTACACTCTATATAGCCTCACTTTAATAAAATAGAAGGCTTCTAATTATACCAAACCGTTGAACACGCAATAAGATTCTCTTCAAAGATGGTGAGGGAACACACTATAAGAAATAAAGATTGTGTATAAAAAGGAAGTGATGGGGGAGAGAGATGGATTTGTTTGTTGATAGAATGTGGAGCCAACAATCACGTGAAGAGAGTTTGGAAGAAACTTTTGAATTTTCAATGGGTGTAAAATTTCCTATGATTATGACTCGAGCGTTGAAGGAGGGAGTTGGAGAAGAAAAGAGATGAAAACGAATGAAAGTGAGATTTTGTGGGACTACTTCTATCTGTTCTAAAAATTTAAGTTATTAGATGAATGTACAATTTATTATTTAAATATTCTAACATTTTTTCTCATGCTTAGTCCGGTCTTTTGCGTAGTACTAAGCATGGAATTATTGGGGAGATAAATGGGGCCTAGTAAGATTTGAACTCAAGATTTCCAGCTCACTACTAGCTGTTCTAAAAATTTAAGTTGTTAGATGAATGTGCGATTTATTATTTGAATATTTTAAAGAAAGAAATAACAAGAAAGATGGATTTGTTTGTTAATGGGATGTGGACCCAACAATTACGTGTAGAAAGAAAGATCAAATGTATAAAGCAATGCTTTGAAATTTTTTGCGTGGATGATTTTATAGGGGGTCTCAATCAAGGTTGGCCACTGGGCCATGCTTGGGACTCCACTAATAATGTAACTTGGCTTGTGTTGTCCCCTTTAATGTCTTGACCTGAGTGCAATTGTTCTGTTGATTGACTTGATATTTTTTATAGGACAAAGCGACTCCAAAGTCTCTGATCAAACAAGGTTCATCAAATCTCTTTTCAATCTTTCATATGGTGCCATCGCCACATACACCAAGCAGTTCTTTAATGATTTCACTTTGCCCAAAGACAAACGGAGACATGATTTATTCTCTCAGCTTTGCAAATGTCTATGCAGTGTTGTCGCTCTTTTGTTTTGTTGCATGCAATGACTAGCAATGCCACTCCAAGCAATGCTATTTCGATTGAAGAATGACCCAAAGGGATGCAGTGAGTGGAAGAATGAGTTGGCTTGTGAAGATAATTGCACAGTTCTATACTTGCATAATGTCCAATACTACGTGCAGTCTATCAATTATTCCACCCACAAAATCATATTAGTCGATGACGTGTCACAAAAAAAATAACTACTCTCTCTCCCCCATCATTCATGGGTGGCGTATAACTTCAAGCACCATATTGACCAAACAACCCATGCAAAATGGACCGCGGTGTTCCAGTGGTCATTGTGAATTGCTTGAAGCCAATTAGTTCTCCATTCTACATCACCACCGGTCCATGTATTGAGGGGTTAATATTCCAACGTATCATCGAATTGGAACTCGTATTTTCTCGAACTTATTTATGACTGATGTAAACTCTATATAGTGTCACTTTATTCACAATTCTAGAGTAAAAAAAAATTAAATTAAATTTTATTCTCCGAATGAACCCTGCTACCTTTCGTTATTGGCGACTTTGAAGTCTTCTAATTATGCCAAACTGTTAAACATGCTATAAGATTCTCTTCAAAGATGGTGAGGGAATTATAAAATTCAAATATTTACTCTAATGACTTCAGCAGAATTTTCTTCAATAAAAATAGAATAGGGTGGATGATTCTTTTGGTTTCTTAACATTTTCTTTTCCTTTGAACTGAATTTATGCAGTCCTTAATTATCAAGATGCATTTAACTCACATTGGATTCATTTTGATTCAAAGTCTACTATCTAATCTTAAGATGACTTTCTTGTCATATTAGAAAATAGAAAACTCATTAATAGCATAAATATCTCGAGGAATTTGAAATAACTTATCTACGAAAAATCTCCAAAACTATGAAATTGTATCATTGCACAGCTAAATATAAGGGTTGTTAACTGAGACGTTTTCTTGCAAGAAAAATTGGGGATGATGTTGGGTCCTACAATGAAATGGTGTCATTGGACAGCTAAATATATGGGTTGTCAATTGTGATGTTTACTCCTGTAACAATCTCGACTTGATTGACTTTGTTTTATCGGTTGATAGGGGAATTTCAGTAGACGACCCCTAGTCTTCATTTTTAAGTTTCTCTCTCATTCGCCATTATTACATGTACATTTTTTTTTTATCCTTGCTGATTCTCCACCACATATCAAGCCCTAAATTTCCACTGCTCGTTGGCTGAGAGTGACGCTACTTGTCCATGTAAGAAATTGTTATTAATGTCATCTTCACTTTGATGCTTAAACTTTTTTTTTTCCAGAAATTTCTATCAAAAGTTTGCTTATGGTAGATCGCTACTGTTGTTATCAGTGGGAAAAGACGTCCACTGATGACATAATCTCATCTCAGCTTTTATGTATTGACATTGTATTATTTCCATCGTCGTACTATTTTTCGTGTAAGAAATTGTAATTTCTAATTAACACTACATATGCGCCTTGTATGCAAAATATACATTGTTTAGTTATATCTTTTAGAAAAAATATAATATGGATGAAGCCAACTTTAATTATAGTGGAAAAGTTCTAGCTAAAAGAAAAAAACTTAAGATTTGACATAATTTTAACCGTCATCAAGTATTCTCTTACCCCAATATTGATTTAGGTTATTATAAAGAATTGAGAACAAAACCTACAAAATTTTGAATTGAACTTGCATTTTCTTGAACTTGTTAAGGACTATATACACTTTATATATTGTCTCTTTATTCACAATTCTCGAGCAAAAATAAGTTGAACTTGAATTTTCTAAAGAACCCTAATACCTTTTGTTATTATGACTTTCAAATTTCTAATTATGCCAAACTGTTGAACACTCTATAAGATTCTTTCCAAAGATAGCGAGGGAACTATAAAGTTACTTTTTGGAGAATTTTCTTCAATAAAAATAGAATAGAGTGGATAATTCTTTTTATTTCTTAACATTCTTTTTCCTTTAAATTGAATTTATGCAATCCTTAATTATCAGGATGCATTTGATTCTTAACTCATTTGGGTTGACTTCAATTTAAAGTTTGTAATGGAATCTTAAGATGGCTTTCTTGTCATATTAGAAAAAAGGAAACTCATTAACATCCTAAATATCTTTGGGAATTTAAAATAACTTACTTACCTAACAAAAATCTCTAAAACATGAAATAATATTGTTGGGCGGCTACATTTATGGGTTGTCAATACGATGGTTTCGTGCCAGAAAGAAATGGCGATGGTGTTGGGTCCTATTCGCTACTCCTGTAGTATTCTCAACTTGATCGACTTTGTTTTATTGGTTGACATGGGCTTTTTAATAGAAGATCCCAGTCTTCATATTTAAGGTCTTTCTCGTTCGCCATTATTACATGGACGTCTTTTTATCTTTGTTGATCCTCCACCACATATTAAGCCCCGAATTTCCATCGCTCACAGGCTGAGAACGACACCACTTTTCCTCGCAATTCCAGACCTGTGTGCCTCTTGTCATTGGTCTTTCTTGCCGTGCTACTGGGGACACTAATGCCTCTCTGAAGCGACGAATGAACGACCCTGTTCAGCCTCTCCTGCAGTGAAGTTTCCAAGATGACCTGTCCCTTTCAAATGAAGAATGATATGCAAGGTTGTGGCGACTCAAGACTTTCCCTCGCAATTCCAGACCCGTGCGCCTCGTGTCATTGGTCTTTCTTGCTGTGCTACTTGGGACACTAATGCCTCTCCGAAGTGACGAATGAATGACCCTGTTCAGCCTCTCCTCCAGTGAAGTTTCCAAGATGACCTGTCCCTTTCAAACGAAGAGTGATATGAAAGGTTGTGGCAACTCAAGACTTTTCCTCGCAATTCCAGACCCGTGTGCCTCGTGTCATTGGTCTTTCTTGCCGTGCTACTGGGGACACTAATGCCTCTACGAAGCGACGAATGAACGACCCTGTTCAGCCTCTCCTGCAGTGAAGCTTCCAAGATGACCTGTCCTTTTCAAACGAAGAGTGATGTGAAAGGTTGTGGCGACTCAAGACTTGAGTTAGCGCGTGAAAATAATCATACGAACTACTTTTTCACATCCATCTATAAAAAGAATGACACCATCAATTTTGGTGATATCCACATGTTCGACGTGGATGGCAAAGGGCCAATTGCTCTTCCCTCCCTCGTTATTCATTAACGAACTCGAACTTTAGTTACGAGAGTTTCATGTTTCTGGTAAATTCAATGGTCTTTGTGAAGTGCTGAAGACCCGTTGCTTTCTCCTTTATATATCGAAGGAGCATACTCCTCGGACGTATCGTCTAAGATATCTAAAATGGATGGGTATTCATTGGCTGTGATGGATGAAAACTCATCGGTTATTGAGGAATCTGGCACCATCACCCATGACGACATAGGCATGTCATGATTGTATGCTTGCACCGAACAAGCAACTCCCTAACGCGATGGCCAACGGTTTTTTCCTTAACTACTCACAACCCGTATCGCAGAAGAAAATATTTGGCTTGTGCTTCCTTGGTTTGGCCATAAGATAATTGCAGTAGGGAGATTAACTTTACACCTTTTACATTTTACAAGATATCTAAATATCTATAACGTTACTTAATCTAATTCTACGGTGCGCTTAGTTTTAATTTTTTAAACTCTAAATACCTTAAATTTTCATGGCATACAAACATTGACACGTAATTTCATATATAATCATTTCATGATTATTCTTAAATTATTCGAGTAGTATTTTAATTTTTGATGGGAAGGTTACTTCTCAAAATCTTTTGAGGTTTTTCTTTAAGGCGCTCCCTTAAGAGTCATAAGTTGAGGGAAGAAAAGCACCCAAAAATAAAGTTGGACGGGAATCCTCTACAGAGTTGCGCTTCCAAGGGAGCTAATAAATGTCCCGCAACTGATGAAAGAGCACGGAATCTACAATTACATCGCTCAATCTTTATGGTCTAGTCTTTAAAATAAGGGTTGTGTATTCAGGTTGTTTCATTATCCCATCACTTGGATGGTCGTTATTTCTTTGGGTGAACTCGTCAAGGGGTTTTTGAATGACTTATCAAAAGATCCCACGTGGTAAAGCAACTAGACTAACTTAATGATCAAGCCATTGGGAAATTAAACGTACCTGTCGATATTAAATCTTAGATTAGACATCACTTAAATCTCGTCTAATTGACAGCTAAAGAGGTGCCTCCATTAACTAAATGGTCCAATGTGCATTGATACTCAGATTTGCTTTACCACTGTAGATTATAAGATCACTAAATATTGTCAGAGTGTCTAGAGTTTTCAGTTTTGGACATTTGTCCATGCACATTGCCCGTTGTCACCTCTGGACATATTCATTGTCAATAAAACCGAGGATCCATTATCCTCAAGTGATATGCAAAGAGGGGGCATCAACTCATAATAGGTGCCATTGGCAACTTCAATCTTTCTCCTATGTGACTTGACACAGATTATGTTTTGGAATGTCGAATTGCAAGACACCTTAAGATGAAGTAGCCGTAATGCTTTGACTGTGGAATATAACCATAGCAAGGTATGAATTCCTGATATGCGAGATTGCAGCGATCATTGAGTTATGCAAACTCATCATATTCAAGTTTGAACATTGATATTCTTAGTGTGTGGCCTCATTCTATTGCGTTTCTTAAGTATTATCCTATATTTGGTAATCCTACATGGAATTTCCACATTCTATAAATAAATGTCTTTGGAGAAGAAATTAGAACAAACTATTCGGATGCATGCTAATATGATTTTATGGTATCATGTCAAATCTGATGTGCTATGTAGTGACATGAAGAATAACTAATTTTGAAAAGTCTAAATTTTCCGCGAGAGTGAATCGGAGGAAAAAGGAAATTTTTTCTTCACCCCCCTTCTTTTTGCCTCTTTCCTCCCTCTCCCAAACAAAGCATTAATATAGTATTGAAAGATCATGCATCGTTCATGTGTAGAAGTTCTTAATTAAACGCATAATGTTCTTGATATTTTTTCAAATAACAGCTGGGGTGCGAAACCCTTTATGCCCATTTAGTGAGTCCTTATGCTAGCCTATTCTGCTCTAACTATATATGAATTCTTGTTTTATTTCATTCTATGATAGTATATTTTTGCAATTATTGTATCGTGAGTGTCCAAAAAATATAAGAAATCATTGCACACAAGAACAAATCCTTGGACTTAACCAACAATCAACGGAATTATTGTTCAATCCAAAAGAAGAGATTAGTGAACCTTTATAACATGGTTTCATGGTACTGCGTCAAAATTGATGTCTTGTGTTGTGACATGGAGAAAGAGTAGTTTTGTGGATAGCCAGTTTTTTTTTTTTTTTTTTCATGATATTGTTCCTTGAAACTATAAATCAATTTTCCTGTGAACCGTGACTCATGGGGCGAAGAAAGAAGATAGAGATGAAGAAGGGAGGAGGTAAAAAAAAAACATAAAGAAGAGAACAAGAAGAAAGATAACGTATCAAAAGGAAGTGATGGGGAGAGGGGTGGATTTGTTCGTTGACGGAACTTGAAACCAACGTTCACGTGGAGAGAGTGGAAGAGATGTGGAGAAAGATCTTATGCGAAGCAAAATCTTTTGAATTTTCAATGGGTGGAAACTTGAAGATGTGCTATATGCCTAGGTCAATAAAAGGGGCTCATCAATGGAGAAGGATTGGACATGACTCCACTAATAATGGAATGGAACATCAGTTTGGGTCCACCTCCTTTAATTTCTTGACTTGCGTGCATTTATTACGTGCTTGACTTCGGTTTTTCTATAGGACAAGGCAACTGAAAGTATCGTGCCCCGTCGATCAAGGAGATGAAATTTTCAATAAGGAAAGTCATTAGGACCCACTGTCGCTTCAAATTGTCCCTACATAAATCCCATCTTTATATAGCTATACTAGCTTAAATTTATACTAAAGCACCATAGTTATTCTTGCCAAGTGCATTGCAAGAATAAAATTATAGTACATGATTTTACCTTTTCAACAGAGAATAGGAGAGGATGTTTAATGTAACTTCTTTGTACATAAATATAATGATTCGCATGACAAAACACGTAGTCATTCATGGCTAGGTCAACAATGATCCGTGCGATATGTCATTGTCATATGAGATACCTTTCTTTAAAGTAATTATTTATTTCATGAAATGATTCAACCATATAAGAAATTAGGATTACGTATAAAGTTTGTGACTTAATTTAGGCTTTGTTGATGATATCTATACACAATACCTCTGTTTTAAAGCAATTCCAGTGATAGACTAATTCTATTTAAGTGTTCTGTTAAGAGGGTGTGATCGGTGGTGGTAAAGATTCACGTCAACTCCATCATCTTGTCGGTCTCGCATTGGCTCTGGAAAAGAACAGGTACCATTCTAAGGGCAATAAAACATGAGATCCCTGGACACGACAAGAATCCTTTCGCTATAAAACAGTTCGTGTACAGCTGACGCCCACTCTTCTCCGTGTTGTGGTCTTGTCGAATCAAAGGATGTCTACCATTATTTGCATCATCAGTTGTGGTCTTATCGAATCAAAGGATGTCTACCATTATTTGCATCATCATTGTGCTTTCATGGAATCGCATGTTTCTTTGCTAATCGCTAGTTATTGAAGGTGAAAAATTGAATGAAGCAAGGATTTAATTGTCGAATAAACCCACTGATTTGTTCTTTTGGTTAAAAATATACCATTTCGGCGAATAGTCAGTATATTAGTATAGTCTCATGTAACAATGTTGTTAAAAAGTTTCTCAATATAGATCGATTTGGATTTACTGATTACCTATCAAGAATTAGAAAACGATTGGTTTGATTAAGGTAAAAGTTTGGTTACATGCTGATAGGAATATATAATTCCTATTTTCTGTTCAATTTACAGCTTGCATTTCGTATATAAAGTATAATCGTTGTTTTCAACATTCTTAACGATCGTCGGGACGCCCTAATGTGATTCTATCAAATATTACACCCTTTTTTTAGCTTAAAAGTAACGGCTACATACGACAAGATAAAAGTTTTCCATCTAATTATAATTAAAAGAGAGAAAGCATGATGCTCGTGGGCTTTTAAAAAGCAAGTCAGTCGATTCTTTCACTTTATTACTTTTGAACGAAAAAAAAAAACTCCTTTTTTTACACAAAGTTCAATAAAATAAATCACCCTCTCACCGCTTATCAATTCTTATTTAATAGTCAAACCGATGTTGTCTTCCGGATCCACAAAGTTGATTTTGTTCATTGTATCAATCGACCAGAGTTAAATAAAAGTGGAGATCAAAAGAGAGTATCACTAGTTTGAAATGATTGCACCATTTGCACGCACTAATGTCCAATCCACATCAGAGGCTATTGGGGTTGCTTTTGTCTTCAATAATTCTTGAAGCATGTCTCCCTTATGATTCTGGCTAACAATTATATTCCCTTTATCTGCCACGTCCATCATTAGGGTGAGAAAACTTTCGATAAAGAAGATATAAAGTCCGTGTGATGAAAAAAGTCATTACCACCCACTATTGCTTCAAATTGTCCCTACGTGGGTCCATTTACTGTCATTCTTGCCATGTGCATTGCAAGAATACTATTATAGCATGGATATATACTATTATGTATAAGAGAGGGTATTGTATGTAACTACTATAATTTATACATTTTGGCTTCACATAAGGATTTTTTTAGATTTGCGCGACAAAATATGCAGTCGTTCATGGCTAGTTCGACAGTGACGTCATCTATATATATATATATATATATATATATATATATATATATATATATATATAGAGATAATTTATTTCATGAAATGCTTTGACCTCGTAAGAAATTGGAATTACGTCAAAAGTTTGTGACTTAATTTAGCAAATATGAAATACATATCTATGTGATCAAGCGCCTATGATGGAACGTAAAAATTTCTAAGAAGGTGGAGAAGAAGTGGAGAACAATCACGTGGAGAAAGTGAAAGCAAAGTGGAGAGAGCGGAGAAGGAAAGATCAAATGCATAAGAAGATCCTTTGAATAGGTTCCCCTAATAATGAAACTTTCGACTTGATCAGGTTCTTAAAAGGCTTAAGGAGGGAGATCCATTCTAGGATGGGAGACCCCGTAATGTCACCCCCGTATTCCCTCCATGTGGGGGAAGACAAAGAAACACAAAGGAATTAAGAGATCTTACAGTGGTGAAGGTAGACACCACGTCAGGACTTCAATTATGACTATCGCAATGTAAGCAGGTATAATATCCTTCCATGCTTAGGGTGAGGGAGAGAAGGTGAAAGGCCCTCTACTTGGTGGCATGCCTTACAGCGAGGTTCCTCCACCGACCGCTATCCAAGTACCCCTGATAATGTAACTTCAGTTTGGGCCCACCTCTTTAATTGCTTGACTTCATACATTTGTTCTATTGACTGACTTGGGTTTCTTATATAAAGACCAGGCGACTCCCACGTCTCCAAATCAAACAAAGATCATCCTCCACACCCCAAGCAATTCTTTACCAATTTCTCTTTGCCCAAATACAACAGAGGCATGATTAATGCTCTCGGCTCTATGAATATCTGTCAAGTGTTGCTACTCACTCTTGTCTTATTTCTAGCGATGACTAGCAATGTTGAGTCGAGCATTCAACAGTGCTTTCCTTCATCTTGTGGTGACGTTCGTAATATAAGCTTCCCATTTCGACTGAAGAGTCATCCAAAGGGATGTGGTATATCGAAATTTGAGCTGGCTTGTGAAGATAATCGCACTGTTCTATACTTCCTTGATGGTCAATATTATGTGCAGTTTATCAATTATACCAGTCAACAAATCAGATTGGTTGACAGCGGGCTACAAAGAGATAACTGCTCGTCTCTCCCCCATCATTCATTGCCATGGTATGACTTTATTAGACTTTCCTATCCAAACACCCCATACATCAACTTGCTCTACACCAATATATCGGTCATTGTGAATTGCTCAAAACCGGTTAGTTCTCCATTTTACATCGCTACCGATCCATGCATTGAAGGGTCATACTCTACCAACACGTCATCGAATTGGAACTTGTATGCTTTGGTCAATCTAAATGTAGCGGATGTTAGGGATTTTTGCACCATTAGCAGTTGGACATGGGCGTCACATGATTCTGGGGTGGCCAGGCTCATAATAGCTCTCTCAACTACAAGCAAATCCATAACATCATGGCCGATGGATTCGTTCTCAGCTATTTTATATTTTCATGGAAGAAAACTTTCTTTTGCTACTTTGACATCTATAACTACTTTCATCTCTATCGCTACTTTTTTTCCGAGCGCTTATCTGATAGCTACAGCGACGGTCAGTTTTGTGCATCCGTGGACTATTATGGTGGTAAGTATTGATCGACATGGAAATTTCACTGTAATTTTGCATGATTCTGTATATTCTTTCACTTGCTACTTTCTCTTTGAAACTGGAAAATGAAAGGAATATCTAATATCCAAGAAAATTATGACAAAATATACACGATAGCGTACGTCAATGTATGCATGTGCCTAGATCATAATTTCTTTCCACAGAAGGGCTAAATCTGTATTGTTAAAAAAAGAAAAGAAAAGAAAAAGGATTCTTGTGCGACCAACCACAAGACTAGTTTTTTGTTGGCATAGAATTTAGATTTTTTTTCTTAATTAGTTCTTTAATTAGTTAGTCACTTCGCTAATAATCCAAGAGACACTCGTTAACAATCCTTAAAAAATTGTAGTCATGTATCGATAGGAGGAACATAATTATTCGTCAAAAATGAAAAGCTCTGTTTTTCTTGATTTAGACAATAAATTCAACTTATACAAAGGAGCTTGCTACTACTGTGTTTCCTTATGATTTTTGCTTTCCAAACTTTTTATTCCTTCAATTATTTTTCACATTATTCATTCCTTCCACAGGTGTCCCAGATGATATTGCATTTTGGACAACTTGGGATTTAACAGTGCTATTAAGTAAGCCACAATGATTTATTCTTACAATAATTATGGAAATAAAAAAATTAAAAAAAAAAACCTATTCTAACCTATCAAAATTTTCTTCAGTTCTTTTCTGTGTAGTGAAATTCGTAATCGGAATGCCATTTGTCTTGATATTTCTAATCTACAAGTACAGAAGAAGGCACTTAGCAATGGACAAGAACATTGAAGAATTCTTGCAGACTAATAACAACTTTTTGCCCATAAGGTACTCTTACTCGAATATCAAGAAGATCACTAGAAATTTTAAGCACAAACTAGGTGAAGGAGGTTATGGTTCTTTATACAAAGGAACACTCAGAAGCGGCAACGAGGTAGCCATCAAGATTTTAAAGCAGTCCAAGGCCCATGGCCAAGATTTTATCAGTGAAGTAGCTACTATTGGAAGAATTCACCATGTTAATATAGTGCAACTCATTGGTTTTTGCTTTGAAGGCTCGAAACAAGCTCTCGTGTACGACTTCATGTCAAATGGATCTTTAGATAAGCGTATTTTCACAAAGGAAGTTGACAAGTTTCTTGATTATAAGAGAATATATGAGATTGCTCTTGGGGTGGCGAGGGGGATTGAATATTTACATCGGGGGTGTGACAGGCAAATACTCCACTTTGATATCAAACCTCACAACATTCTTTTAGATAAGAATTTCACGCCGAAAGTTTCTGATTTTGGACTCGCGAAACTTTATCCCATTGATCATAGCATAGTTTCAATGACCGCTGCAAGAGGAACTTTGGGATATATGGCACCCGAGTTATTCTACAAAAACCTCGGTGGTGTATCTTATAAAGCAGATGTCTATAGCTTTGGGATGTTGCTCATGGAAATGGCAGGTAGAAGGAAAAATTTAAATGCAAATGCGGAACACTCAAGCCAAATTTATTTTCCGCTGTGGGTATATGACCACGTCAATGAAGGAGAAAGTGTTGAAATGGATGAAATTGTAGGAGAGGAAAGGGAGGTGATAAAAAAGATGATAATAGTTGCACTTTGGTGTATACAATTAATTCCTGACCATCGACCTCCAATGAACAAAGTCTTAGAAATGCTTGAGAGAGATATTGGTAATATTCAAATGCCTCCAAAGCCGCTTATTTACCCACCAAATGAGCCAATTGGCGACGATAGAGTTGAAATGGAATTAGAAACATTTTCAACTTCATCAAGTACTCCCATAGTTTCCGCTAGTTTTCCATTTGGAGATAGCGGTGGTGTCTAGAACCATGCACAGTTTAATTAGAAAAGCTTTGTTCCCCACAATGTAGTATTATGTTGGGAGGGAGGTGAGCTAGTTTAGTTTCCCAGTGATTACTTTACGTCTTCTTCTAGTTCTTAGCTTACTGTTGTGATATTGTACCTTTTTTTTTTCCTGTCGGAGTGTTATTGTACTTCATGTATAGTTTCACCATGTGTGGTCCATACAATCTCATACACAGGATGTATGTTTAAGTTCTTAAAATAACCGTGTTTGGGGAAGCGTATTCTATATGTTCATCCAATGTGAGTTCTAGCTAGTCCAGTTAATCATCTATAAACCAAATTGCTTGTTTTCTATAGGATATTTGCTAAAGAGGGCTGCAAAACGTGCCATCTTACATGTACTTGCTAGTGGCCCAGTGTCCTCTTTGACTCGGTGTAAATCATTCTTTTTTCCAATTGCTCAGGTCGTAGAGTGGTTTTTATTTGTGGTTATTGCATTTAGAAATCGCTCAGCATTTGGCTCACCCAAATTCAAATTCTTTATTCACCAATTGCGACAAAATTTTATTTCCTTCGCAATTCATTTACTTGAATCGGAAATTGATCAAATTCTTGAGAAAATAGCAATGGGACAATCATATGGTCTTGAAGGTCACATTAGCCCTAATTTTTAAACGATAAAAAAAAAAAAAAAAGTGGGACAATTGTTTAGAAAAGTCTTATAACTTATCAACATAACGCATTCAAGTCTTAAAACTTTCATTTTGTTCATGTAAGTCTTAAAACTTGCAACTTGATACATTGGAGAAGCTACATGCGCCGGACTCAGAAAAATATAATGACCTCATCTCTCATTACCATCGTGTGAGAGTTGATTGGCTCTTGCGACCACCCCGCTAGGTTGGCCGACCCTCGTGGATCTGAGAGCTTGCTCGTGGTGATGACTAACAACTCAGACCTTTGGTTGAGTAGGAGTCTTTTCCGGGGCTTGGCGCCTCTTCAAGACTTCTCCAACTATCTATGTGTTCCCTTTTTCTTTTTCATTTTAATTATTGACTTTTTTTCTTCTTCATTTTTTTTTTTTTTTTGGTTATCTTTCTTGTTTCCTTTTAGTTTTGGTTCGTTATATGATGTGGTGCCCACGTGTACATACGAATTCGATGATTTTAAGGATTGATTTGTTCTTTTTGAAGATATTAAGAGTTGATTGCATTTTAATTGAGAACACCAGGTAGTCATACTTTTGATGGGAGAAAGTCGCTCCTCATGATTTATTTCGTGAGCCAAATTTGTGGAATCGATAAAACAAAAGAATGACAAAACATTACCATCACCTAACAATGACGAAATCATGCATTGACTGATTTTCTTTTTCTCCACGTACGAATGAAAAGCAAAATGACTTTACCAAAAAAAAAAAAAAAAAAGCAAAATGAGCGGATTGATTTTAGCGTAGTTTGTAGAAGAATCGCTTTCGTGGCTATCTATTTACATTTCTCGTTTCCTGAGTGCGTTCTTGGTATGGAGCAATGCGCCTATTTCTCTCTTCCCTCCACCGTCCAATATCAAAGCTCCCTCCTTCCCGCCAAAACCTCTCCCCCTCTCGCCCCTCGACCGCCGCCTCATCACCTCCACCACCGTGGCGGCGACCTCCCTGGAGCAATCTCCCACCCCGACCTCATGTCCCGTGATGGGTCCCATCCCGACCACCTCACCTTCTCTCTCCTCCTCAAGTCTGTTCGCTCTCGGAGGCGGGTCCATCGGGCGCTGGATCGGTACCAGCTCGAGGCCCACTCGGGGATTCTCAACTCGCTCATCAGTCTCTACTCGAAATGCAATGACTGGGCCGAGGCCGAGAGGATATTTATGGACATGGGTCAGAAAAGGGACTTGGTTTCTTGGAGTTTGAAGCGGTTGAAACTTTCCTTCATATGCTTGAAGATGGCTTTTTTTAACCTAACGATTATTGTTTCGCGGCGGTTATTCGGGCTTGTTCAGTTCCGGAGTATGCATCAATTGGTGATACAATTTTCGGGTCTATAATCAAAAGCGGCTACGTAAATTATGATGTGTGCGTTGGGTGTGCATTTTAATTGACATGTTTGCAAAGCGTAGTGCTGATTTTGTTTCAGCTCGTAAGGTGTTCGAGAAAAGGCCCGAGAGGAGTGTGGTTGCTTGGACTTTGATGATGACAAGATGTACTCTGGTGAGTTGTCCAAGAGAGCTGTTGATTTGTTTCTCGATATGCTTGTGAGTGGGACTGTGGCAGATTGATCTACACTCGAAGCTGTTTTGTCAGCAAGTTCGGAGTTGCAGTTGCAATCGCTGGGGTTGCAGTTGCAATGCTCGGTTATACAGTCTGGATTCACTTCGGATGTCTGTGTTAGATGCAGCTCGGTGGACATGTACGTGAAGTGTGTAGCTAGTGGATTGCTTAATGATTGGATAAAGGTGTTTGATCGGGTGCAAGATCATAACGTGATGTCTTAGACAGCGATAATCACGGGAAGTATCAAACTCTTTTCGGAAATGATAAAAGGTCCCATGAGGCCAAACCATTTCGCATTTGCGAGTGTTCTCAAGGCACGTGGAAGTACTTGTGATGTAGATATGGGGATACAAATATACACGCTAGCTACAAGATTGGGCTTTGCTGGTGATACTTGCGTGGGTTATTCTCTTATTAGCACATATTCTCAGTTGCACCACATGGAAGACACTTAGAGAGCTTTTGATGCACTATTTGAAAAGAATTTAATTTCTTTTAATGCCCTTGCGCATGCCTATGCCAAGGGCTTGGAGTCCAATGAAGCCTTTGAACTGCTACATGAAATTGAGGAGAGAAGAATCAGAATGGGTGCTTCTACATTTGCCAGCCTTTTTAGGTGGAGCTGCCTGTATCTGCGCTATTGGTGAAGGGGAGCAAATCCAGGGGAGATGGTAAAATCAGGGCTGGACTCAAATCAGTGCATTTCCAATGCTTTGATCACTGCGCATTCAAGGTGGGGAAACCTAGAAGCTGCTTTTTGAGTTTTCCGTGAGATGAGAGAATTGACCACTGTGCATGCTTGGTGGACTTATTGGGTGGATCGGAATCCTTCCCATGAGATTATAAATTCAATGCCTCTCAGGGCAGATACACTAGTCAGGTCTGATGTACATTTTTTGGAGCTTGCCGAGTTCACGGCAATGTTGAACTTGCAAAACAAGCTGCAGCAATTATATTTTGGTGGGAACGGGACTACCCTGCTGCTTATGTTTTGCTATCAAATATTTATGCCTCAGCTGGTCTTGGGAAGATGCAGCAGCAATCAGAAAGAAGATGAAACTGAAATATCTTTCAAAGAAGCCAGTTGTTGTTGTATTCAAGTGAAACATAATGTTCACAAGTAACATACGTAGGCGACGCTTCATGCCCAAAGGCACAAGAGATTTTTGACAAGACCGATTGGCTAGTCGAATAAAGAAACTGGGTTATGTTCTGACTACTGAATTTGTTCCTCATGATGTGGAGAAGGGACAAAAGGAACAATATTTGCTCCAGAACAGTGAAAGAAATTGCTGTTGTTTTTAGCCTTATAAGCACTCCAGTCCAAAATCTATCAGGGTGTTTAAGAATCTCCGCATTTGTGGAGATCATCATTTTGCGATCAAGTATGTCTCCATGGCGACCAGAAGATGTATGGTCATAAGGGATGCAAACCAGTTCCACCATTTTAGGGACTAAACATGCTCATGCAATGACTACTGATGACGATGCTTCTTAAATTGTCTCATTCATTGTGTAAATTGAATCTCCATTTTAGATTTTCTCCTTTATTCCTATGTTACTTGAACTGGGATTCTATTATTTCCCTAGCAAGCCCAACAATGTAAATATCATGTCCTGAAATGTATATAGATTTGGTACTCCTACTGTCGGAATACCAAGCAGAAGACCTCAAATGAAGCTTGCAATATCTCGGCAATATGATTCATGGAATTGAAAACAGTCATGCTTCGCCTTTGGATTTTCCTGGAATGTGCAGTTTTCAGACACTAAATATGTATGTTCTGTTCTACCCTGAGCGTTCCCGATATGCAGTCTTGATGCCCCATAATTCATTCATTAGCTGAATATTCTGTGTGGTTTTTGTTTTGGAAATTTTGCTTGTAATGCCTCTGACTTATAGTTAGTCTACATTTTTGGATGTGGCAATTTCTTGTGCTTTTACATCGTCAAGTTCAACCATGCAAGTTCATGCCATATGTTGCTTCAACATTTCTCAGGCTGTTGCAGAGTGGATAAATTTAGGAAATTGGTGATTGAGAAGAAACAAGAGCAGTTTTCGTGAGCAAACAACGGTTTGAAACCAAGAGGCATGATCCTTGAGGGGTTCATGCAATGATCAAGCATTCGCAAGTATTGCATCGACTTTTTGGTGAGGAAAATGTTTTCTGTCGAATGGGGCATCGTTCCTGCTGTACGACTTAGCTCCATATTTTTCCTTTGCAAGGCTTCTCCTCATACGGCATTGCACTTGTCAGAGCAGGGAAAGCGCACTGTAACTAGGGATGTGCATGGTCCGGGCGGGTGGTTTCCAACCTAAAACCGAGAACCGCCTGCTAAGGACTGGTTCTGAAAAATTAGAACTGAGATCTACCCATTTGTTGCATGGGTCCACCCGGGAACCGATCTCCTTTTCTATTGATAATTTCAGTAAAAAAATAATAGAAAACTAATTTGCACTAAAATATATAAAAAATTGCCGCTAATTATTTCTATTGATAACCAAGTTTATTACCATAGCAACAGGTTGGTATTACCAAGATAATATTCAAGGGATGGATAAAAAATAACCATTGAAAACACAACATAGCATTACAAGAGACAACATTCAAAGACCAAAAGAAAATTCGATGAACCATATAGTCTCCTTTTCTCATATTAGGTAATAATACACTTGTTTCTTGTGTCTAATTTTCATACATGCACTGGGCGCTACAATGGGCAGTGAAAATTTAATACACAGTAAAGAAAAGGAGGAGGACATTTGGAGAGAGTATCTATGCAAATTTATAGCTGCAAAGAGAATATAGTGTCGACGACCCAAGAAGACAAACTCTTTAGCAAAGGGAGAGAGAGGGGTGGGATGGGAGTACAAAGATGATGTTGATGATGCACGTAAAAAAGAGAAGGGGGTGTTGGAGATTGAGACTGATGACGGAGCGATGAAGCGAGGAAGGAGTAAATGCAAATCCACTCTGATTTAGCAAACAACTAAAATCAAAGACAGGAAAGGCCAAAGAAAAGAAAAAAGAAAACGAGAGAGAGAGAGAGAGGGAGAGAGAGAGCTATTTCCATAAAGTCTCAATCCACCTATCAAACCCTTTGTTATAAGTCCATTTTTTAATATTAAAAATTAATCAGTCTAGTTCGAGTGGGTGGGTGGATGGATTCGTCCATAGAACCGGGAACCGGACTGGTACCCACTGGTTCTCATAAATCGGAACTGCGAATCGGACCGGTTTCCTAAAAAACCATCGGTTTTGGGCAGTTTCGGTCCGGTTCCGAGCGGTTTGGGCGGATCTCGGTTCTTTTGCACATCCCTAACTATAACCGTCATGTTGTTTCTGAGCAATGTAATTCATTAGCGGTAGCAATCATGACTACTTTCATGTTGGCATAGAGTTTAGATTTTCCTTTTGTCTTAATATGCTCCTTAACTAGTCGCTTAACTAATAATTCACGAGACACTCTTTTGACAATTTCCTTGAAAAATAGTATTTATGTAACTATAATAGGTATTGACATCTAAATTTTTACGAACTAATTGAATATACATTTTTAAGGAAGGATTCATTTATGGAGTCCGGCCACATTCATTCCATTTGGGCTTTAACGCAAATGGTGAGATCCAATTCCGTTAAGCCCATCAAGCACAGTAGCTCCAGCCCAGACAAGGACGACCATCCACTATCTCCAACTCAAGCTCTCTCTCCATCGCCGGATTTCAGTTACAGGACTGAAAGGTTCCTTTTTTTAATGAAGTCATCTTCTCCCCAGCAAGCTCAGCCTCTATAGACGAAGCTCTCGAGCTCAATGGTAGGAATTTGATGATCCACGGCTCAAGCTCATCGCACGCTCAGGCGTTCTCGCGTTCCAGCCGCCAATATCCTTATTCTCCTTCGCCTCTTACGCGCCTGATGCTGCGCGACGTGGCATCGCGACTCTGTGCCAGCGTGTTCGGCCTTCTGGCATTGGCGAAAAATGATTAAGTAAGCTGAACGGTTGGATCTTCACAACTCCATGATCCTTACCATCGCATGATTCATCCATTATAGTGGCAAATGAAGCGGCTGTGGACGTGCGAAACGGGTACAGCTCTATTGATTGAACCGGGGCACGTCTATCTACCGCGACTAATAGGAATCTATATGCCTCCTTTAGCGGAAGACATTGTGCTTGTTCTCTCTGTTATGAGATATGAGGAAGCTTTCTTAGCTATTGATCCAATGAGGCCAAATGGGTACTGCACGGTGACTGTTTGATGATATGCCTCGGAGGAATAGCTTCGCTCGGAGCAGACACGGACTGAAGGACCTGAGTATGAGCAATGACTTTTTTAGTGGAGCCCATTTCTGCTGAGATGCGAAACTGCAGTGCTTTGCAAATGCTTTATCTCGAAGTGAATGGAATTACCAGGAAGGTTTCTTAATTCTCAGGTGAATTCAGAGGTTTGAGAATTTTTTTGTCTCTTGGAGGTAATCTTTTCTCCAGTTTAGTTCCTGCAAGTATCAGTAATCTCTCATGGGGACTTGAAGCTTTGAAATTTAAGAAGCAATAGCTTCATTGGTAGTTTGCCGGAGCAAACGATGGAGATGAGCATCTTTGATCATTCTGGACTTCAGTGGAAATAGATTCTTGGAGCCAATTCCAGTTGGTTGGAGTGATCTTTTTTCGAGCTAACTGCCCTTGGTTTGAGCAAGTAGAATTTGTCCAGCGAGTGGCCGCTTGAGCTCATAGGTTTGCCGAGTTTGTAAGTCGTTGCTTTACAAGAGAGCAAGCATGTTACGTGGTGATGTCCCCGAAGGGTTTAAGTAGTTTGTTTCTCTAATTGTACAGTTCAACAGAAGATGGATTCAGTTTGTCTATTCCACATTAGATAAGAGCTACGGTGGCATTCATGCTTCTGCTGGTGTTTGCTTGCCCCCTTGAAGATGTAGTCATCCCCTTCTCACCGCCTTCATTCAATCCTCATCATGCACGATCGCTGCTATTGCTGAACCATCGTTACTGCCGAGGTGTAACATGCTGGTTGCCCCACGGACGCTGCCACTGAGTCGTCACGCCAAATTACTGAGACTTTGCTGGAGGGTCACGACAGTAGGAACGAAATTATTAATTCATAATGAAAATTACTGTTTCTCAATATTTGTTGACTGCTGACAAAGCAAAGGGAGTTTCTTATATTGTCTATCATCAATGAAAATGAATCTTATTATTTTCACTTATTTGTAAATGCACGCATGCACTCATATTCTTTTGGACAAAACTTAATTTCTGCACATTCCTAACAACTTTTTGCCCATAAGATACTCTTACTCAAATTCATGAAGATCACTAGAATTTTGAGGACAAACTAGGTGAAGGGAGGTATGGTTCTATGTACAAAGGAATGCATGAAGGCGGCAACGAAATCACCATCAAGATTTTAAAATAGTCCAAGGCCCATGGTCAATTTTTATCAGTGAAGTGGCTACTGTTGGAAGAATGCACCATGTTAATGTGGTGAATGAAGGCTCGAAATAGGTTCTTGTGTAAGATCTCATCTCAAATGAATCTTCACTAAGGAAGGTGATAAGTTTCTTGATAACATGAAAATATATGAGATTTCTTGATTACATGAAAATATATGAGATTGCTCTTGGGGTGGTGAGGGGAATTAAATACCCACGTCAGGGGTGTGACATACAAATACTACACTACTATATCAAGCCTCACAATACTCTTTTAGACAAGAATTTCGTTCTAAAAGTCTTTGACTTGGACTTGCGAAACTTTACACTTCTAATAGCATAGTAGCATTGACTATTGTAGGAGGAATCTTGGGATAGATGGTGCTCATGTTGTTCCACAAAAACATTGGTCGTGTATTTTATAAATCAAATGTCTATAGCTTTGGGATGTTGCTCATGGAAATGGAAGGTACAAGGAAAAATGTAAATGCCATTGTGGAACACTCAAGCCAAATTCGTTGTGGGTGTTCGAGCAGTCAATGAAGGAAAAAGTGTTGAAATGGAATAAGTTGCAAAATAGGAAAGGAAGGTAATAAAAAATATGACAATAGTTGCACTTTGGTATATTCAATTAACCTTGACCATTGGCCCCCAATGAACAAAGTCCCAGAAATGCTTGAAGGAGATATTAGTAAACTTCAAATGCCTCCAAAAACACTTATTTACCCACCAGATGAGCCAGCGAACAATGACAAAGCCAAGATGGTTCTATAAACATTCTCAACTCCATTAAGTGCTTCAACAATTTTCACTAATTTTCTATTTGGAGGTAGCAATCATGTTTAGAGAACCATCCTCAGTTTGATTGGAAAATATTTTTATGTACTCGTTATTTGTGCCTGCAACCTAGTATCATGTTGGGAGGGACTTATTTTCGAGGTTGTCTTCTTCTAGCTCTTAGGTTGATGTTGTGTCCTTGTGTATCTTGTGGTTTTTCTCTCTTGCATCCTCCAACTGGATAAATAAATTGGTAAGAGAGCAAGGACAAAAACGGTGATGGAAGGTGACAGACATCGAGAATTTTCCTCTCATTATGTGATTAGGGCAATTTCAATTGAAAAGCTAATAATAACATGTGATCTTGCTGCTTAATGGGTTACTATCGACTTATGATTTGTCAATATCAAGAACCACTGATTTCAACTTATGAATTGTCCTCAGCCATTGTGAATTGTCCTCCCTTATTACGTGATTTGGATAATGCCAATGTAAAAACTAACAATAACCGGTGATCTTGCTCCTATACATGCCGCTGCCACCATATGATTTCTCGATATAAAAAACAATTGATTTTGGCTTATATATGTATACGTTTTACAAAGTGGACACCATCTATCTATGCTAGAAACAATTTTGATCAAAATCGAAAAAAAAAGAAGAAGATATTAAATGAAATAATTCAATGAAGTTTATATTTGAAAGAACTCATAATTCATTTTAAAGTTGACATGAAATTATCTGCGAGTAATAATATCGAAAGATTACAATTTTCTCTTATATCACTCGGTTACGGTGATTTCAATTAACGGATTTTTAGAATTTCAAAGCATTTTAATGAAAAACCATAAATCTGGCTTATATACTCGATATCGGCCATGGAGGAAAGGGGGAGAAGGAGGTGCAACAGGAGGTGCAACCCCCTGCCCACCAAAAAAAGTTAAGAAAAATCTCAATTACGAACCTGAAGTAGACGCATTTAAAAATAAATAAAATTGGAATGAAGTTTGTTTTAAATAGGAATTCGGAGTAACCAACACAGTTTCAAATGAGTGAACTGTTGTCTGGCCAAATTTTCAATCGGCGGAGAATTTCATCCAAAATTTATGATTTTACCTCCGGATTTATGCTGAACAACTGTTCGTTACCTTGAAGAACAATCGGTGAACAATTTTCATCCAAAATTTCCCCGTTACCTCAAGCCTGTCCGCCCCCAACAAATCGCTCCTTGCTCCTTTCAAGTTCTTCCTCGCGAGCTCCATCCCCAGCTGGAGGAGCAGGAGCGTCGATTACATCTAAGGAGTTCAAAGAGGCTAGGATTCTTCGATTCTACTTCTGCTTCTTCTGGTCCGATCGATTCACTCGATTGGAATGGAGGGTCGACAGCGTAGGTGTGGAGCGAGGGTGATGGTGCGGGATCGTGAATGAGTTTAGTTTCCGGTGTTTGTTCTGGTCATGATGAAGGTGATGCTATGGGGACGTTTTTCTTTGGGGGGAAGAAGGCACAGGTGATGGTGTTCTCGGTGGTGGGCTTCATGGACTGCGAACTAATGTTGGAGTAGGAATGGGTTCCTCGCTTTCTAAGGACTTGGAGTCTGCAGTTGGACTTGATGTCCAGAATATTACTTGTGGTGGATGACATGCCTGCTTTAATGACCAAGCAAGGAGAGATCTTTTCCTAGGGGAGGAATGGGGTGAGCCCTCGACCTCCCGCTTTCTTTCTCCACTCGCAGCGCTCGCCATCTTCAGCTTCAGTCCCTCGCTCCTCAACATCCTATTCCCCCAGGTCGTCCCTTTTGCTGAATTCGAGTCAACCGTCCAGAGTCGGATTGAGAGCACCATTACTTCACGTACAGTGCCGCCGCGTCAACTCATCATCTAATGTCTAGTTCGAATCGGGTGAGTGACTCTCAGAGACAAATTGTCAAACAGTTCGTGTCCTTGAATGCAATTTGAATATTTGATTGAAATCCTTGTTAAAGTCTTTCCTTTTCGGGGGCGTTCTACGTGTTACTTCGAGAACTCGTCTTCACGAGAGAGAGAGAGACCGAATCTCTCGTGACCTGAGACTTGGATTTGAGGCTGAAGTCAATCGGTTCGTTGAGGGCTCGTGTTGCCTCTTTGAAATCTATCGGACTCAGTGGCCTTGAGCTCTGCCATTTGGTTGCGAAATGCCCTTCTGTGTTGGCAGCAGATGAAATCGATCCCTTTATACTCTTCATGCGTGACAATTTAGATGGAAAGGTCGACCCGACGCAGCTCAAGCGCCTCTTTATGTCAACTGAGCCGCGTTTCTCAGTCGGACTCGAGGAAAAGGTTAATTTGTTAATTTGGTTGGGTTGATTCCCGTAAATCGACATTGGAATACATTTTTATATTTGCTGGTGGAGCTGTATCCTAGAAAAGTGCGAAATAGATCTTGATTGTTACTTCCACTATAGAAGTAGAGTTCGTTTTCTATTTTGAGGCCACATCACATGGTGTGTGATTGAAAATTTTCATATCGAGGCGTAGAGTTGTGGATTTCATTGTTAGGCCATTAAGAATATTTTGTGACAATTTAGCCGTAGTTTTAATGACTAAGAACTAAAAAAATAATAGTCCAAGCGAACATATCGACATTAAGTATTTAGCCATTAACGAACGTATTAAAGAAAATAAAGTGGTTATAGAACATGTAAGTACTGGATTGATGATAACTGATTCTTTAACTAAAGGCATGCCACTACTAAGTTATAAGAATAATGTATTCAAAATGGGCATTGGTCCAATTATGTAAAATTTTCTTTATATAGAAGAATTTGTGAGACTTCTATCCATTTGTAATGTTTTTCTCAATACAATTGTGTACATTCAATTATTCTAAGAGAAACAATTATGTTTGACCTGTAGTAAACATAATGTTTATTCATTAAGTTATGTTATCACATATGAGCTGGTGAAATGCATTGTGATACACGGAAGATAATACTCACTTTAAGAGGACTCATTATCGTGATTCATGTGTTTTATTTCAGCATTAATTTTAAGTGAGTTTAGGTTAATATTTCATTTGATGGAATATTGGGATTAAGGAGGAGAATGTTATAAAATATTTTATTATTCTCAATGTGATCCAAATTTTGTATTTTCCAATTGATTTTGATTTATTACCCAATTTATTATCCACGTTTATTATGTGATAGTTGCTTGTTAATATGATATCATAATGGTCTTGATGGAAGACGTTGGTCGTATAAGAAACGAAATAAAACGTTAGGTCATTTAGTCCAAATCTTATCATTACAGAAAAAACACACTATCACGTTTGAGGAGTATTGACTAATGAAACAGGACGTACATATCCGGTGTTTCCATTTTTGCGGATCGATCATGCTTCATGCATCTGTTTTAGGTTTTAGGATTTTTCTGCATTTGGAGATTTTCATCAATGGTTGGAGGTATGTCAATCTTTGTATTTCCAAAAATCAACCCAAAATTTTGTACGAATTTATAAATCGGGATCATCATTTTTTTTTTAGATTTAGTCTTACAGAAAAAACATAAGAAATTATTGCAGACTAGAACAGATTGTTGGACTTGTCTAACAAGCAACAAAATTATTGTTGCATTCAAAAGAACAGATGACTGGAGGCATATGACATGGTTTCATGGTTATTGCGTCAAAACTGATATACTATCTCATGACATGGAGAATAAGAAGTTTTGAGGCAAGCTGGTTTTTTATTTTTGATCTCGTTCCTCCAAACTGTACATCAATCATGCTATGATCGTGACTCGTGCTGTGAAGAAAGCAGATGTAGAAGATGGGAGGAGGAAAAAAAGAAGAAGAAGAAAATAAGAAAAAAGGATAGTGTATGAGAAGGAAGTGATGGGGGGAGTGGAAGCGAGACTGATTTATTTGGTGATGGGATGTGGAACCAACAATCGCGGGGTGAGAGCGGAAGGACCCGGTGAAAGAGGAGAAAGATCTCATACGAAACAAATTTTTTTGAATTTTCAAGATGCGTTGTATAAGTAGGTGGAGTTTGGGTCCACCCTTTGAAAATTCATATCTACACTTGGACTCAAACCTCGCCTACTAAATTTGAGTTTTTAACCTCAATCTTTTGAATTTTCAATGGGTGTAAATTTTCAAATTTTCAAGATGTGCTGTATAAGTAGGTGAAGTTTGGGTCCACCCATTGAAAATTCAATTTACGTAAGTAGGTGAAGTTTGAATCCACCCATTAAAAACTCAAATTTAGTAGGTGAGGTTTGAGTCCACCTATAAATTTGAATTTTCAATGGGTGGACCCAAACTTCACCTACTTATATAACACATCTTGAAAATTTACACCCATTGAAAATTCAAAAGATTTTCATGATCAAACCATCGCGAAGCTGAACATTCCTAATGTTGACGGTATCAAATCTAAATTAGACATTATTTAAACCTCGTTTAATTGATGGCCACAGCTATGCCTCCACTAACTGAAAAGTCTACCATGTATTCCTCATATCAATTTTATCATTGTAGATCACTACAAACCGTCGGACTGCAAATGTCTTCAATAATGGACATCTATCCCATGCACATTGTCAGTTGTCACCTCTTAGGATATATTCATTGTCAACAAAACCGAGGATCAATTATCCTCTAGACATTGATATTGTTGAGGGTATGTAGTAAAAATTCAATACCTTTCACTTAGGGAGATAGATAAGAGGGAGCTCAAATTCGAGCAAGTTAGCATATCCAATTGGATCCATCTTCCTTTAAGAGTTTAAGTTAATGAATTATGAGCCAACTAAAATATATTAAGTACTTTACACTATACAAATTTTCCTATGAGATTTTCTCTAATACAACTCGCACATGTATCCTAATAGATATTCTTAGTGTACGACCTCTTGTTTAAGTATTATCATAAGTTTGGGAATCCCGCATTGCATTACTACATTCTATAAAGAAATGTCATTGGAGAAGAGATAAGAATAAAATATTTCGATGTATGCTAAGACGGGTTCATCGTACTACGCCATATCAATGTGCTATAAAAAATAGAAATAATTAAAAATGAAAATTATTGTCGTGACATAAAAAACTAATTTTGAATATTCCATGAGAGTGAATAGGAGGAAAAAGAAAAATTTTCTTCATCTACCTCCTTTTTCCTCTCTTCTGCCTCTCCCAAACAAAGCATTGAGGTAGTATGCCCTGCACATGCGTAAAAGTGTCAAATTAACCGTATAACTTTCTTGATATTTCCCAATAACAGATGGGGCGGGAATCCTCTGATGCCCATTTAGTGAGTCCTTATTATACCCTATTTTCCAATCTAATTGTATATGAATTCTCATTGCATTTCAGTCTGTGATGGTTATGTTTCTGCATATTATCACATTGTCATTCTAATCTATATAAGTGTTGAAAAAACATAATAAATCATTGTAGACAAGAACAGATCATTGGACTTATCTAACAAGCAATGGCCTTATCGTTGTCCTCAAAAGAATAGATGAGCGGACTTATATAACATGGTTTCAAGTTATTGTGTCAAAATTGATGTACTATACCGTGGCATGGGGACAAGTTGTTATGAGGCAAGCTAGTTTTGTTTTGATCTTGTTCCTCAAAACAACGCATCAATTTTCCCATGATCGTGACTCGCGTGGTGAAGAAGGGAGTCGGGGAAGAATAAGGGGAGATAACAAACAAAGAAGCGGGGGAGGAGAAACAACACAAGTGTTAGAAATTTTGTATGGCGCACATTTAAGGGTGGTAATTTTTTTTTTTTGATCACTTAAGTATTATAATTTTAAAAAAAATATTATTTGAGTGCCATAACTTTTAATAGATGATTAATGACCATTTTTTTAAAATAGTTCACCAAAGTGCTAAAAATCCAAAGCGCTTGTGGTTAACGTTTTTTTAAAAGTTATGAGACTCAAGTAAATGATTAAAAAGTTTTATGACACTTAAGCGATCAAAAAAAGTTATAATTCTCAAGTGAACGTCGTATGAAATTTATGATACTTGTGCTGCCTTTTTCTAGTTGAATTGTTTGTTGAAGGGGTGTGGACCCAACAATTATGTAGAGGAAGAAAGGTCAAATGGGACTTCGTCTTGGATGGTTAGGGGGGTCTCAATCAAGGTTAGCCGCCGCGCCATGCCCAAGACTGACTTTGGGTTGGGTCAACCTCTTTGATTTCTTGACCTGATTGCAATTATTCCGTTGGCTGACTTGAGCTTTTCTATAGGACAAGGTGACTCCAAGTCTTCAATCAAACAAGGTTCATCCAAACTCTTTTCATTCTTCTCATAGGGTGCCTCTCCACATACACCAAGCAATTCTTTACCAATTCCTCTTTGCCCAAAGAAAAACAGAGACATGAATAATGCTCTCAGCTCCATGAATATCTATCAAGTCTCGCTACTTATTCTTCTTCTACTGCAAGTGATGACTAGCAATGCTAGGCCAAGCAATCGACGGTGCACTTCATCTTGTGGTGATATTCGCAATATAAATTATCCGTTTCGACTGAAGAGCGATCCAAAGGGATGTGGCATTTCAAATTACGAGCTGACTTGTGAAGATAATCGCACTTTTCTATACATCCATGATGGCCGATACTATGTGCAGTCTATCGATTATTCCGTTAGTGAAATCAGATTGGTCGATGACGGGCTACAAAAGGATAACAGCTCATCTCTCCCCCGTCATTCATTTGTGTGGGAGATCATAAACTCCGGTTAGATCTCGTCCCACACGATTAAAGGCGGGTCATACTACATCATTGATGGTGCTGCATTGGTCATGGTGAATTGCTCAAAGCCGGTTAGTTCTCCATTTTACATTGGTACCAGTTCGTGCATTAAGGGTTCATACTCATCCAACACGTCATCGAATTGGAAGTTGTATGTTTTGGTCAATCCAAAAGCTTTGGATGTTAGGGATTTTTGCATCATTAGCGGTTGGACGTGGGTATCGCATGACTTTGAGCCTTACAAGCAGATTAATGTGAGCTCCTACAACTACGAGCTAATCCATAACATCATGGCCGATGGATTCACTCTCTCCTTTAGTCGTATACCGAAGAAAACTTCCTATTGCTACTTTGATTTCTATGGCTACTTTCACCTCCGTAACTACTTTCATTCCGATAGATTTAATCTTTACAGCTTATACGGAGGTTAGGTTTGCGCATCCAAGCTTTACTTCAACGGTAAGCACCAATTGCCAGATAATTTTACCATAATTTTGCATGATTTTGCACATTTTCGCTTGCTACTTTCTCTTCAAAACGGAAAATGAAAGGAATATTTATTATCCAAGAAAATTATGACAAAACATACAAGATAGTGTACATCAACGTTGTGTATTTGAAAGGTTTTGGGAAGTTGGTATTACTTATTAATATCGAATTAAAGGAGTTGCAGGATTTGTGGAAAGAGACAAGGAAAAAGAAGAAGTGATAGTAGAAAGCCACCCCAAACAGACCCACATCGACTGCACATGTACATGCGTCTAGATTATAATTCCTTTCACAAAAGGTGGTCGGAACTCCAATTATATTTATATAAAAAAAAAAAGATTATTGTGCCAGCAATTCAATGACTAGTTTTTTTTTTTGGTCAGTCCTATTCTATTTCTACTCTACACTCACTCTCAGACTTTTGCCCTGCCTCTTGCAGGGCGTGGGAGTTGAAACCCACTCCTGAAACTTACACGTTCCCACCCCATCCCCCCTGAGAAGATGGGGATTTGAACCCCTCACCTCCCCCTTCCATATTGGAAGGGTGGCCACTGGCAATGACTAGTTTTTTGCTGTCCTAGAGTTTACGTTTTGTTCTTTTTTATTTTTTTTTGGTAAAAGGTAAGAATGTTTTGTTCTTAATTAGTCACTTAACTAATAATACGAGAGACACTCGTTAACATTCCTTAATAAATTGTATTCATGCATCCATAGGAGGAACACAATTATTAATTAAATCATTGTTTCTTTATATTTGTTGACCACTAACAAAGCGAAAGGAGTTTCTTCTATCGTCTATCATTTATGTGAAATGAAACTTATTAGTTTCATCGATTTGCATATGCACACATCCCACTTCTTATATTCTCCTGGACAAAGTAGGTTACTACTATTCTGTTTCATCATGAGTTTTATGTTCCAAACTTCTTTTCCTTCAATTTCTTTTCACACAATTCATTCCTTCCACATATGTCCACGATGATATTGCAATATGGACAACTGCAGATTTTATAGTACTACTAGGTAAGCCGCAATGATTTATTCTTACAATAATCGAAAAAAAATATATGTTAATCTATCAAAATTTTCTCTAGTGTATTTCTGTGCAGCGAAATTCGTAATCGGGATGCCATTTGTCGCAATATTTCTAATCTACACGTACAAAAGGAGACATTTAGCAATGGACAAGAACATTGAAGAATTTTTGCAAGCTCATAATAACTTTTTGCCCATAAGGTACTCTTACTTGAATATTAAGAAGATCTCTGGAAACTTCAAATACAAACTAGGTGAAGGGGGGTATGGTTCTGTGTACAAAGGAATGCTCAGAAGTGGCAACGAAGTGGCCATCAAGATTTTGAAGAAGTCTAAGTCCCATGGCGAAGATTTCATTAGTGAAGTGGCTACAATTGGAAGAATTCACCATGTTAATGTAGTGCAACTCATCGGTTTTTGCTTTGAAGGCTCAAAACAAGCTCTTGTGTATGATCTCATGATAAATGGATCTTTGGATAAACACATTTTTCCTGAGGAAGGTACTAAGTTTCTTGATTACATGAAATTGTATGAGATCGCTCTTGGGTGGCGAGAGGGATTGAATATTTACATCGGGGGTGTGATATGCAAATACTACACTTTGATATCAAGCCCCATAATATTCTTTTAGACAAGAATTTCACTCCGAAAATTTCTGATTTTGGACTTGCGAGACTCTATCCTTCGGATCATAGCATAGTTTCATTGACTGTTGCAAGAGGAACGCTAGGATATATGGTGCCTGAGTTGTTCTACAAAAACATTGGTGGGGTGTCTTATAAAGTGGATGTTTACAGCTTCGGGATGTTGCTCATGGAAATGGCAAGTAGAAGGAAGAATATAAAGGCAAAAGCAGAACACTCAAGCCAAATTTATTTTCCCTTATGGGTGTACGACCAAGTCACTAAAGGTACCAATGTTGAAATGGAAGAATTTGTAGAAGAGGAAAGGAAGGTCATAAAAAAGATGATAATAGTAGCACTTTGGTGCATACAATTAAATCCTGACCATCGGCCACCAATGAGTAAAGTCCTAGAAATGCTCGAAGGAGATATTAGTGAATTTCAAATGCCTCCAAAACCGCTTATTTACCCACCTGATGTGCCAATTAATAATGACAAATCCGAGATGGAACTAGAAACATTCTCAATGTCATCGAGCTCTCCGGTAATTTCAGCTGGTTTCCTTTTTAGAGATAGTAATGATGTTTAGAGAAACCATGCATAGTTTGATTGTAAAAGTTTTGTGTATTTGTCCACATTCTAGTATTATGTTGGGAGGGACTTGAGCTAGTTTAGCTCGACACTAATTACTTTTGATATGGTCTTTTTGTGGTCCTTAGCTTAATGTTGCATTACTATATTTCGTACAGTTTTACTCTCTTTCATCCTCCTTAATAATAAAAAGAATTGGTTAGATAGCAAGAATCGAATAGAGGAGGAAGGTGATGGACATTGTGAATTTTAATTCCTCATTTGTGTGGTTTTGGATATTCCCAACAATAACTCGTGATCTTGCTCCTTAACGTGCTACTACCTGCATATGACTTCTTGATATAATAAACAATTGATTGACTTATAAATTCATTTCCTTATAAAAATAACTTATTCTAAGCCAATAACAATTTCTTCAATGCTTTTTTGGATAGCGAAATTTGTAATCGGGATGCTATCTGTCACGATATTTCTAATATGCAAGTATACAAGAAGGCACCTAGCAATGGATAAGAATATTGAAGAATTTTTGCAAGCTCACAACAACTTTTTGCATATAAGCTACTCTTGCTCTAATATTAAGAAGATCACCAAAAACTTTAAACACAAACTAAGTGAAGGGGGTATGGTTTTGTGTACAAAGGAGTACTTAGAAGCAATAATGAAGTGGCCATCAAGATTTTAAAGTAGTCCAAGGCCAATAGCTAAGATTTTACTGGTGAAGTGGCTACTATTGGAAGGCTTCACCGTGACAATGTAGTGCAACTCATCGGTTTTTACTTGAAGGCTCGAAACAAGCTCTTGTGTATGATCTTATAACACATGGATCTTTGGATAAGCACTTTTTTGCTCAAGAAGGTGATAAGTTTCTTGATTACATAAAAATAAATGAGATCGCTCTTGGGGTGGTGAGGGGGATTGAATACTTACATTGAGGGTGTGACATGCAACTACCACACTTTGATATCAAGTCTCATAACATTCTTTTAGACAAGAATTTCACTCTAGAAATTTCTGACTTTAGACTCGCGAAACTTTATCCCACGGATCATAGCATAGTTTCATTAACTATTGCAAGAGGAACCTTGGGATACATGGTGCCTAAGTTCTACAAAAAAACATAGGTGGTGTATCTTATAAAGTGGATGTCTATAGCTTTGGGATGTAACTCGTGGAAATGGCAAGTAGAAGGAAGAATATAAATGTAAATGCAAGACACTCGAGCCAAATTTATTTTCCATTATGGGTGTATGACCAAGTCAGTGAAGGTACAAGTGTTGAAATGGAAGAAGTTGTAGAAGAGGAAAGGAAGGTGATAAAAAAATGATAATAGTTGCACTTTCGTACATACAATTAAACCCTGACCATCGCCCTCTAATGAACAAAGTCCTAGAAATGCTGGAAGGAGATATTGGTAAACTATATATGCTTCCAAAAGTGCTTATTTACCCACTGGATGTGTTAGTTAACAAGGACAAATTCGAGATGGAACTAGAAACACTCTCAACTTCATCGAATGCTTCAGTAGTTTCATCTAATTTTCCTTTTAGTGATAGCAATGTTGTTTAGAGAACCATGCACTATTTGATTGGAAAAGCTTCATATATTTGCCCACAATCTAATACTATGTTGGGAGGGACGTGAGCTAGTTTATCTCGACCCTAATTACTTTGAGATTGTCTTCTTGTGGCTCTTATATTAATGTTGTGTGATCGTACTTCATATAGTTTTACTCTCTTGCACCTTTAAAAGGACAAAGAATTGGTCCAAAAGCAAGTACAAAAATAGAGGAGGAAGGTGACTGCTATTGTGAATTGTCCTACCTTGTTACGTGATTTTGGATAATGCTAATGAAAAAACTAATGATAACCCATGATCTTGCTCCTATTGGCACCACTGCCACCATATGATTTCTTGATATAAAAAACAACTGATTTCGACTTATGAATCCGTCATCAAAGAACATATATGTATACGTTTTACGAAGTGGACACCATCTATGCTAGAAACAATTTTTATCAAAATGGAAAAAAAATGATTTCAGATGAAACAATTCGATGAAGTTTATATATGAAAGAACTCATAATCCGCTTTAAAGTTGACATGAAATTATCGACGAGTAATAATATCGAAAGATTACAATTTTCTCTTATATCATCCACTATAGTGACTTCAATTAACGGGTTTTTAGAATTTCAAGGCACTTTAATGAAAATTCATCAACTTGACTTATATACCGGATATCGGCCATGGAGGGAAGGGGGAGAAGGAGTGGCAACCCCCTAACTACCAAAAAAATTAAGAAATTTTTTAATTACGGACCTAAAGTGGGGGCAATTTTTTAAAAATGCCTAGAATGAAGTTTGTTTTAGATTAGAGCCCAGAGTAGCCGACATAATTTTGGATGAGTGAACCGTCGTCCGGCCAAATTTCCAATCGGCGGATAATTTCGTCCAAGATTTTCTGATTTTACCTTTATATTTATGCTGAACAACTGTATGAACTAGAGGATCGTTGACTTGAAGAACAATTGCTGAACAGTTTTCGTCCAAAATTTTCCCGTTACCTCAGCTCTGTCCGCCCACAACAAATCGCTCCTTACACCTTTCAAGTTCTTCCCCCCGAGATCCTTCCCCAGCTGGAGGAGCAGGAGCGTCGATTACATCCAAGGAGTTTAGAGAGGCTAGGATTCTTCGATTCTACCTCTGGTTTTTCTGGTTTGTTCGGGTTCACTCGATTGGAATGGAGGGTCGACAACGTAGGTGCGGAGGGAGGGCGATGGTGCGGGATCGTGAATGAGTTGAGTTTCCGGAGTTCGTTCTGGTCATGAATCATGATGAAGGTGATGCTATGTGGACGTTTCTATCTGGGGAGAAGGCACGGGTGATGGTGTTCTTGGTGGTGTACTTCATGGACTGCGAACTAATGTTGGAGTAGGCATGGGTTCCTCGCTTTCTAAGGCCATAGAGTCTGCAGTTGTACTTGATGGCCAGAATATTGCTTGTGGTGGATGACGTGCCGCTTTAATGACCAAGCAAGGAGAGATCTTTTCCCAGGGGAGATGGGGTGAGAGACTTGGGCATGGCTGGACTCTTATGTTTTGCATCCAAAGCTAATAGATGCTCTCAGCAACACATATGCAGCGAGTATCATACATGCGGGGTAAGTCTTTCTGGTGATTTATACACTTGGGGGTGATGGGGCTTATAGTTTTGGTCTTCTCGGGCATGGGAATGAAGTGAGCCACTGGGTACCAAAAAGAGTGAATGGACCCCTGGGAAGGTATATGCCACATCCCTCTCCTGTTGACTTTGGCACACTGTAGTTGTCACTTCTGCTGGTCAGTTACTTGCTTTCGGTGGTGGCACCTTTGGTGTTCTGGGCCATGGAGATCGAAAAAGTGTATCAATACCCAAGGAAGTGGAGCCCTTTAAGGGGCTTCGCACTGTTCGAGCTGCTTTGGGTGTTTGGCATACAACTATAGTAGCGGAAATCATGGTTGGTAATCCTAATTTTGGTAGTGAGTAATGGATGTGATCAGTGGGCGGTTTAATTTTTTGTAAACTCAATTTTTTTTCTAATACAAATATTCAAGTGTTTAACGATAAGTTGATAATGGTTGCTTGGCCAAATACTTGCTGTTTTGATGATGAGTTGGTGATGATGGTTATTAACAGTTACTTGGCCAAACGCTTGCTGTGATCAATGGATGTTTCATATACTAATGCTTGCTGTTAGAATTGTTGGAAAGCCATTAGTTATGCTGTTGTTAGAATTTTCGATCCTCGTTTGGCTCTTCTTCTCTTCATCACGTGCTCAGTTAACAAAATATGCCTGAGTTTTGATTTTTCCTCTCCGGAGTTCTTTCTGAGCTTGTATTAAGGGGAATAATCGATAGTGCCATTGAGAAAGAAAGAGCGAGTTCTACACATCCATTAGTATAAAAGCTATTTGAGAAAGACCTGCTAGTACTTGGCAATAGAAGAAAGGTGGATATGTATATAATGGAGCACTCTAGGTAAAAGAAAAGAGTTCAAAACAACTGAACAAGAGATAAGGATCCTCTAGTTCATCTTCATTACAAGTTTACAAGGGAGCTTCTGGTATATTCAGATTCCATTTCAAGAATGAAACTTCAATTGATAGGCACGAGCCTGTTCCCTTCTCTTCAATCCTTTCTGCTTCTATTTTCCAGAGGCTTACTATGAGCCGAACTGAAGCAACAACTACGCAGAGTTAAAAACCAGGCAAGTTTTTTGGATAAAGACTGGCAGCCATCATCTCGTTGCTGCTCATCTCCATTAAAGGCATTGTCTTTCTCGAAAATGAGACGTGCCCCACATTTCTTCAGCTGAATTCGGGGAATGAAGAGTGGGTTCTGCTTTGCCACCTGAATTTTGTGCCCTTCTTTCAGCTTGGAAATCAACGGGTGAAAATCCTAGAACCAGCATAATTGAACCTGATCTTCATCCAATTTCGGAACTCCCTTCAAGGGCAAAGCAGTGCTGGAGATAGGCATGTTCATTTTAGGTACCTTTGCCTAGATTATCCACAACTGTGGAAATATAATCTCTCAAATATTTTGGGAAAGTCGCTGGCGATGAAGATGACTTCACCTATGCGAACAGGGTTTTCATGGACCGCATAGCTCACTTCCTCTTCATTTAGCGAATCTGAAATTTCACTCCCTCGCTTACTGAGAATGAGAACTGAAGGCTTTATTTGATTTGGGCTTAAGGCCCGTCCGCCCAAGTTGGGCCCAGAAAGCCCGGCCCACGGGAATAGGGCCCGTGGAAAGAAGGGGGTATAAAAGGGAGGAGAGAGAGAGAAAAACACACCGTTGCTTTAAAAAAAAAAAAAAAGACGTACGTTTTTCTCTCAACTCTCTCTCTCTCTCCCGTTTTCTTCAAAAAGCGAAGAACAGTGAAGCGAAAGAAGAATTTCGCTTCGTCGGATCGAACAGGGCTCGATTTCTCTTCCTCCATTGGCGTCGGTGTTTAATCTGTGGCTAAAAGGTACGCTCGAATACGTGGTGTGCTTTAGGATCGGTGATACGTGCTAGAATTCCCGGGCTTGTCTTCCGCTTGCGTTTAAGGGTTCGATTTAGTGTCGAATCCGGTTTTTGGGGATTCGTTATTCCCAACATTGGTATCAGAGCCCGCTTTCATGTTTTCCCGATCTTTTTCGTGTTTTTTGATTGATTTTTCGCGAAATTTCTTCGGCCGTACGGATCGGGGCGAGAAATCCCGACACCCGAGCGCTGTTCGTCTATTTTCTCGACTTTCCGTAAGTCGAAATCAAATTCTGATGGCATAGAACGAAAGGGCTCGTCGAGACGATTCCGGCGACACGTCGTGCGCCGCCGTGCGACGCCGCACGCGCGGCCAGAAGCCGCTGCGCGTGGGCGCGACTCGCTCGGAAGCGCTGGTTCGCCCAGCGTGTGCGGCACACGCGCCGGTCGGCGAACCGGCGCGTGCGCGACGCCGGCGGCAAATCGGCGCGCGCCGGTCGGCGGACCGACGCGAGCTGACGTCACCCAACGGTAAATAACCGCTGGGGTGACGTCATCGATGACGTCAGCGTCGCGACGGTTGGCCGGACGGTCACCGGCCGGCGACCCGACCCGCGGACGCTCGGCACGCGCGCGTGCCGTGCCGACGCCGCGTGACGTGGCGTCGGCCCACGGCCGCGCGGCACGTGCGGTTGGTCCGTCCGACCCGGGCCGACCGGCCCGACCGGCCCGAGCGGTCCGACCGGTCCGACGACCGCCGACCGTTGACCGTTGACCGACGACCGTTGACTGTTGACTGTTGACCGTTGACCGTTGACCGTTGACCCAAAAAAAAAAAAAAAGAGGAAAAGAATGTGTTTCTTTTTCAATTAAGTCTATGTGGATTATTTGTGATCCCTTATTTTTTCTGCATTTGTTGCAGGAAAAATGCCTCCCCTCAGGTTGCGCACACCTATTCGCGCGATTACCGATGAACAAAAAGAAAGGCTTTCTAAGCTGATGGCTAAGCGGCGATCATCGATGGGAGCGCGGTGACTTAATTGATCATGTCCTTGAGGTCAATGGGAAAATTCAAAAGGTCATATAGAATGGTCGTCCTATGTCACAGTCAGAGATGGTGCGATTTTTCATAAACACTCTTCCATTTGAATGGCAAGATGTGTTGAATCGCATATGGGATGTCAACGGAGCTGCTTCATATAAGAAAATTGTGATGGATTTTGTAAATGAATATTACTGTATTATGACAAGGGAAAAGATCAAGAAATTGAACAAAAGAGGATCATTCCCAGTTCGTGTGCTGACTTTGTGTTAGTTGTATTGGTTGATTTATGTTTAGTGTGCTTTGTGGACAGAATTATGTAATGTTAACTGCCTGATAGTTGTTGATGTAGCTACTAATATTTTGTTGTAAAAGTTGAAAGCATTGTTGTTTTATTGGATATTAGTTATCTATTGCTTTCTGTTATTGCTGGTTGCTGTAGGTAATTAGCTGTGGGTAGTTATAGAAGTTTTTGTAGCTTCATAGATACTTTGCATGAGACAATTATATTAATGATAATTTTAAGTTAGGATTTTTGGAGGATGATTGGAAACATAGTGACCTTTTGATTCTAAAGCCTTACTTGAAATTATTCATTAATATGATGGGTCTATGCAAATAGGGATGCATAAATGATAGGCATTAATAATTCGTGCATATATGTCTGATGTGTTCAGATCAATGGCTTCAGCCACAAAGAGCATAGTTGCCGAGCTGAACAAAGGTGAAAAGCTTAATGGTGACAACTATGAGATATGGCACATGAAAATCCAATATGTCTTTGGAAGAGCAAGAGGCACTTGAAGCTCTTAACCTGACCATGGTTGAACCTGAAGATGGAAATACTGCGCAGCACAAAAGAGATAAAGAAGCTTTTGCTGCTTCGAAACGAAAGAACTCTCTCGCTCGCATCACATTGCTGAGCAACATGAAAAATGATGTCATGCGGGAGTTTAGGCGTTTCGACAATGCCAAAGAAATGTGGGAGGCATTGGCGGCTAGATTTGGTCATACTTCGGTGACCGACTGAGACACGACTCACTATTAGGTTTGACTTCTATAAGAAGCCTCATGGTCGAGACCATGAAGCAACATCTTAGAAAGATGTCAAACATGATAAATGAGCTGAAAGATGCTAGCCATGTCCTCACGGATGAGCAAAGAGGTGCAAGCGGTGATTCGTTCCTTGCCTCAGAGTTGGGAGCATATGAAGGTGCACCTGACCCATAATGAGTCAATCAAAACTTTTGAGGATGCTGTGCGTCATCTTGAGCTGGAAGAGGACCGCCTCTTGGCGGCTAATCCAGATGCTGAACTTTATCAAGCTAGTTCTAGCTCACATGGAGCTTCGAGCTCCAAGCGCAAGCGCCCTAACTGGTTTGACAAAGGGAAAGGCAAGGAACCAGGTCCTTTAGGCAAGAAACCAAAGTTTAACCAACAAGCAAGAGGAAAGCGTCCTCGCATGAAGAAGCTAGCAAGGGTGAAATGTTACAACTGTGATCAGAAGGGTCACTATGCTCGCGACTGCCGTGAGCCAAAGAAGGTAAACACCCCTTGCACTTTTCAGAACTTTACTTATGTGTCGAGTTCTGTATTTTTAACTGAGTCTAATCCTTTGTGGACTGTGGATTCAGGATCGACAGACCATGTAGCGAAGGATAGAGAATCCTTCGTGGAATTCCGACGAGTACCAACTGGAACTAAGTGGATCTATGTGGGAAACAACTTCAGAGCTGAAGTGAAAGGAATTGGCACATGCCAACTGAATATGCGTGGTGGACGCACTTTATTCCTGCATGATGTGTTGTATGCTCCGGAGATTCGTCGGAATTTAGTGTCTGTATTAGTGTTGGTTAAATTAGGTTTTAATATGAACTTCTTTAGTAGAGGTGTGAATTTGTTTCTAGATACAAATTACTATGGTTGTGGTTATTTTCTTGATGGTTTCATTGTACTAGATGTTGATTATGTTAATACAAATGTTTGTTATTCCCTTCTCACGTCTCCCAATACATATGATAATGATGTGAATGTGTGGCATGCTAGACTTGGCCACATTGGCCAACAGCGTATGAATAGACTAGCCAAAGAGGGCTTGTTGGGTAATATTGAAAAAGTCGATTTGTCCATATGTAAGCATTGCCTAGAAGGGAAAACAACAAGGAAACCATTTGGAAAAGGTAAAAGAGCTGAATTTCCTCTGCATTTAATCCATACTGATATCTGTGGTCCAATGAATGTGAAGGGAAGGCATGGGGCTGTTTATTTCATCACTTTTATAGATGATTACACTCGATTCGGATATGTCTATTTGATTTATCACAAATCTGAAGCAATAAGTTGTTTCAAAAGGTTTATGAACCTGGTGGAAAATCAATTAGACAAAAAAATAAAAGCATTGAGATCCGATCGAGGTCGAGAATATTTATCTGATGAGTTCAGAAAATTATGTGATGAAAAAGGAATAGAAAGACAGTTGTCTATTCCATATACTCCTCAACAAAATGGTGTTGCAGAGAGAAGAAACAGAACCCTACTGGAAATGGTTAGGTCTATGATGGCGCATGCTAACTTACCCATTACCTTTTGGAGTGATGCGTTGTTAACTGCTGCCTATATACTTAACCGGGTGCCTTCTAAGTCAGTTACTTCCACTCCATATGAGTTATGGACAGGTAGAAAACCGGACTTAAGTTTTCTTAAGCCATGGGGTTGTGCTGCCTACACACATGAATCCTCTCACAAGTTTGGGAAATTGGGTCCTAGAGGAAAGAAGAGTATTTTCATAAGATACTCAGAACACTCAAAAGGGTATGTGTTCATAGGTGAGCAGGAAAGTGGGAGTATAACGAGTTTGAATCACGAGATGTCACATTCTTAGAGGATGAATTTCCTAAGAAGGGCGAAATAGGGGAAGATTGTTCCCTATTTGAGACCTTGGATCAAGATAATGATGTTAGTGGAGTTCATCCAAGTGGGAGTGATATGAGAAGTGATGAATTGAATTCAACTCATTCTCAATTGCAACCACTTGATAAAACGACATCATTACCTAATCCAAGTGGGAGCATAATGGGAAATGATGTGCAAAGTGTACAATCTCCCATTAGGCGAACAAGTCGCCAAAGTATTCCCCGTCGACGTTTTGACATTGAAGGGGAAACTTTCATGGTTGCTCCACAAGATGAGGATGAGCCAAGAAATATTAATGAGGCTCTGAATTGCCCTAGTAAGGAAAAATGGATTAATGCAATGGAAGAGGAAATGGAGTCAATGAAATCAAACCACGTCTGGGAACTGGTTGATCTTCCAAAAGGACGCAGAGCTATTGGGAACAAATGGGTTCTCAAAATAAAGCGAAAGGCTGATAGCTCGATAGAAAGGCATAAGACTCGCCTTGTGGCGAAGGGGTATAATTAACAGGAAGGAATTGATTATGAAGATACATTTTCTCCTGTAGTGAGATTTACCTCGATTCGCATCATTCTGGCAATAATGGCAAGTCTGGATCTTGAGTTACATCAAATGGATGTAAAGACTGCTTTCCTCAATGGAGAATTAGAGGAAGAAATTTATATGGAACAACCTGCTGATTTCATAGTGAAAGGCCAAGAAGAAAAGGTATGTCGACTTTTGAGATCGATATATGGCCTCAAGCAGTCATCAAGACAGTGGTATATACGTTTTCATAATGCCATAATGGCATATGATTTTACAATGATTGATGAGGATCATTGTGTATATATTAAAAGATCCAAGGATCAATTTGTGATCATATCATTATATGTTGATGATATACTAATTGCCGGAAGCGATATGGAGTTTGTTAAGACTTGTCAAGAGTTGGTTATCTTCCAACTTTGAGATGAAGGATATGGGTGAGGCTGCATACATTCTTGGAGTTAAGATCTCAAGAGATCGTTCGAAGAGATCGTTGTCTCTTTCGCAAGAAACCTATATAAATAAGGTTCTTGAACGATTTCGTATGCAAGATTGTAAACCCATAGACACTCCTATTGCAAAAGGTGAAGGATTGAGCCACAGACTGTGTCCAAGGACTCCACAAGAGAAGGAACAAATGAAACATGTTCCTTATGCAAGTGCTGTTGGGAGCTTGATGTACGCTATGATGTGTACAAGACCCGACATATGTTTTGCAGTTGGAATGGTGAGTAGATACCAATCCAATCTGGTCCAAGACATTGGAAGGCTGTCAAGAGAATACTGAGGTATCTGAAGGGAACTGCTGATTACAAGTTGAATTACCAAGGAAAGGATCTGCGACTTGAAGGCTATTCAGATGCTGATTGGGGAGGAGATTTGGATAAAAGAAAATCTACCTCAGGATTTGCTTTTTTACTGAGCAATGGCGCCATATCATGGAGTAGTAAGAAGCAAACGTGCATAGCCTTATCCACGATGGAAGCTGAGTTCGTGGCATTATCAGCAGCAGTACAAGAAGGAGTTTGGCTTAAGAGATTTTTGGATCATTTATGTGTTATTGAGAAAGCTGCAAATCAATTATTGGTTAATTGTGATAGCCAAGCAGCTATAGCGTACACCAAAGATCCAAAGTATCATGGCAAGACCAAACATATAGATACCAAGTATAACTTTGTGAAAGATATGGTTGCACGAAAGGATGTGAACTTACAGTACATATCTACGCATAGAATGGTAGCAGATCCTATGACAAAGCCAATACCTAGAGATGTGTTTTGTGGTCATGTAAAATCTCTAGGATTGCGTAGAGTCTGATGTACTAAATTGTAATTTCCCTGAATTGTTCACATTTATGAAATTTTGTTTTTCATTGATTAATGCCTATGAATCTATGTGTGATCTTTATGCATCTTAATGCTCAGTGCATTATTTTAAGTTGAGGAAGTATGTCGGACAGATAAAAGATTAGCCCACTCACACGGGTAATCGCCTCTATTTACTGTGTGATAAATAGAGATGAGACTGTATTTAAGCTTATTATCTAGGTGATAATCGAGAGCTCGGGCTTAAAATACACATGTCGCCTTAACTAAGTGTTAAGATGAGGACATAATACTTATGATGTCCGAAAGTAAAATACCCACATATTTTACTTTATCTGTCTAAGATGCCAGATGTGAGTTCTGATGAATTTTGTGAATGAGTAGATAGGTGAACTCAAGTTAGACATTGGGTATGTCTGAACTATCATCTGTACGGTATTGAAAAATGTAGACATACGCTCCATGGGAAATGAGTTAATACTGTAATACGTATTTCATACTACGTATGCATAAGACGACCAATAAGAGTGGCAAAAAGTTTGATCTCAACTTTTATGACGTGTGAGACTCTTGAGGAAATGAGTTCCTCAATTCTTAGTCCCCTCACGACTCTTACTTATTCTCAAGGTTTCTATTCAGTGTTTGCTATCTTAGGATGTTGCCAATGGTCATGAGTTTGATTCGATCTAATGGGACATTTCTAGAAAAGCAAGCTGAACTGAAATTGAGAGTTTGAAGGAAAGAGGAAGATCGATTTTGGAGAATCACATTGTACTTTTGTATTCATTGGTCGACCAATTATGACTGTTTTTGTGATAATTATAATTGTGAATACAATATATATCATTGTTTAAAAAGAGATCAAGAGAGATATAAATGTGATCGATCGATCTAGGGTACTGCATACTAAATCTACTCAGAGTGTGACGCCCAATTATGAGCTGCTATATATTCCTAACAGATGTATAGCAACGAGCTCTCAAAATATCTTTGGTCGCACGGATTATTCACCGTATGAATGTTGAAGAGAGGTAAAGAGAATCCCATTCGGCCCACCATGTGCGAGTGGGAGATGAAGGCTTTATTTGATTTGGGCTTAAGGCCCGTCCGCCCAAGTTGGGCCCAGAAAGCCCGGCCCACGGGAATAGGGCCGGTGGAAAGAAGGGGGTATAAAAGGGAGGAGAGAGAGAGAAAAACACACCGTTGCTTTAAAAAAAAAAAAAAAAAAAAAAAAAAAAAAAAGACGTACGTTTTTCTCTCAACTCTCTCTCTCTCCCGTTTTCTTCAAAAAGCGAAGAACAGTGAAGCGAAAGAAGAATTTCGCTTCGTCGGATCGAACAGGGCTCGATTTCTCTTCCTCCATTGGCGTCAGTGTTTAATCTGTGGCTAAAAGGTACGCTCGAATCCGTGGTGTGCTTTAGGATCGGTGATACGTGCTAGAATTCCCGGGCTTGTCTTCCGCTTGCGTTTAGGGGTTCGATTTAGTGTCGAATCCGGTTTTTGGGGATCCGTTATTCCCAACAAGAACGCATAATTCCTCAAAGAAACCTGCAAAATATCAAATTGTCATGACTACTATATAAACGTGCATTACAAGTGACTGCTATACCCGCATGGCATGATTCACCACTTTTTCGTGCAATGAGGTTTTGTGCATAAAATTTTCCTTTTCCAGAGTTCTCAGACTTGTAGATGCATTCTTTTTCTCTCTTTTTAAGAGAGATAGAGAACCTTAGAAATTATCTTCTTAATTACTGAAGAACACACGTGGCATCCAGTCAGGTACAGCCTTCTCAAGGATTTCGAGCACTGAAGTCCCGGAACATCCCCCGCTTTCTCGCAATTCACCATGTTCATCTTCTCCAAGTTCTCCAATTCAGACAGATCAAAGACCGTCTCTGTTGCCATGCAGTCTGCAATATTAACCTCTACCAAAATCGATGGAAGAGGCAGAAGAGACTCGAGTTCCTTAAATTTGTTAACCTTCACGACAACAATGTTTTCCAATTTTCCTATCGATTCTGGAAGCTTTGCGATATCATAATGGACCATGGTAGTGAGACGCACCTCGAAATTCTAAGTCACCCAACAAATTTAGGAAGTTCAGTCAGGGAGACGCACTTCATAGTACTCAACAATTCGAGTTTCCTCAATGACCGCACCGAATCAGGTAGGTCCTCTGTTCTAGTATCATTAAGCGTGAGTTCTTTGAGAGAAGTCATCATTCCCACAAGGGATCCACAATCAACAAAGAAAGAAGGCGCACGAAATTCTAACAAATCAGAAAACTTGCGCCGGTTTTTGGACATGTATGAAAACTACCTCGCCAATAAATTGCCCTACTTTTACACCTACACTGTCGACCCTCCATTTCCAATCGAGTGAATCGAGCAAACCCGAAGAATCAGAAGTAGAGTCGAAGAATCCTAGCCTCTTTAAGCTCCTTAGATGTAATCGAACGCTCCCTCATCCAGCTTAGGAGGATGGAGCTTCCGAGGAAGAACTTGAAAGGGGTCAGAAGAGATTCGTTATGGGCGGGACAGACTTGAGGGCGGGAAAATTTTGGACGAAGTTTGTTTAGCAACAGTTCTTCTAGATGACGATCTAGAGTAAAGTCAATTTAAAATATATATACATATATATATATATATATATATATATATATATATATATATATATAATTGCCCCTTTTTTAGTCTTTGGAAACAGTTGCCATGCCAAACTTTTAACAAGACAATGAGTTCAAATCATTATTTGAGATTAAATTGGTTACTTCATGACTTTATTTAAAATAAGGTTCAATGCATATCTTTTTTTAAAAGAAAATATTTATACATTAGATCTATATTTGAAGTTTTCCCACAAAAATAAAAATTACAAATATCTGCTATAGAGAATTTAATCTCATATTTAGTTTCAGGCTCAAACTTTTTCTGTAGAAAAAAAGCATATCAAAATCCATGTTAGTTTGCTTAGGGCAAATTCCAATATAATGCATTCAATGGGAAAGATGTCAATTGCAAAAATGTAAACAAAGAAATAATCTCGTCTTTACATTAAATGTATAGATAGTTGTATTGAGTTATCTCTTTCTTCATATTATTATTCACCAAGTCCCTTCAGATAGACTAGCAAAGACAAGCGATTCTCATGTCCACAAGGTTGTAATTTTAATCAGTAAGTATGTTTTCTACATTGCATTTCGATGTTCACATTCCTTGAAAATTAATTCCTGATTGTATTGAGAAACTACAGGCACGTACTTGAGCTGGTGTTTGATTTAAATAGGCTTGTGGTTCATGTTTGAAGGGATAAATGCGCCTTCAGTTCAATGTTCAGTCAAGTCCCAATTTTGTTTTTTTTCCAAATTTGATCCTTGAATTATATGATTTTTGTTGAAGTTAGTCTTACATGGAAAGAAATACAGACGGCACAAATTGCATAGCTGATGCATCATATATGACTATATATTTTTTGGACCGCCGACTAGATTATTTGTTGAGTATGGATGTAAGGAAAGAAAATTATAGTGAAAGTTTAGGAACCCTAGAGAGAGAAAGACAAGAGAAGCGAGTCAAGGGCGAAGCTGGGCGATGTTGGGCGATGCTGGTGGCGCCACCCATGAATTGGCGAGGGGCCAAGCATCCCTTGTCGGCCTTAGGCTAACTCGGTGCGGCTGCCGCCATAACGGTGGCGCTTGGAAAGTTGGGAGCTAGTGGGTTTGTTCATGGTGGTGAATGGTGGCAGTGGTCAGTTACGGGTGCATCGTTGAAAACCCATAGAACTAGGGTCAGAAGAATATTCACGAGCTTTTCTAACATCTAGGCCTTTGATATATTAATATCGAATTCCAATAAAGGCATTTGATAGCCGTCAAGATTACGTGCGTTCGTGTTCGACAGAAGGTGGCGGCTGGGGCGCACTGTGATCGTCAGCCCCTCACCCTGTTGGGTGCCGGAGGCACCACATCCGCCATGACAGCATCTTTCCCTCGCCAATCTCTCTTTGTTTATATGGTTTCAAAACATTTGCTTTTCTTGATATCTTAAAAATATTTTTATCTCGTGATACATTTTTTTAACATTTATAATTATCAAGTAAATGCAACGATTGACATTCTATAAAAGTTTAGGAACTATTGATACCTCCCTCCTATGCTTAAATAGTCAAGACAAAAAGAGTAACCAATGCAGCGACTCCCTCTAGACGTTGCTATAATAGTTTCCACATCCATTATGAAGTGTTTGATTTTGAGGGATAATTATTTTGCACCACCTTGGCCAAAAGGTTGTAGTTGACTAGCCTATTACCACAATCTCACTAAGATACTAGTAGTCAATGAATCTCGGTTATTTAGAGGTTTGCCAACAACGAGAAATGCGATTATAACCTCGTGAAAAACATGTGTCTTCTTTAACACTATGTCAATTACCTCGGTAGTAAAATGCTATTTATTATAAAATTAAGATCATTATCTTAACTATGAATGAAGCTAGTCATTTATAAAAATAGTTAGTGTAGTATTCACATGGCTAAGTATATTAAAATCAAGATTTTATTTGTTTTGTTGAAAATAAATGATTGTAAAATATTTTCTTGAAAAATACAAAAGGAATACACGAAAATGTATAGACATAAATTATTATAAATAATGAATATATACTTTTAAAATTTTTATTTAAAGGGATATAATTATTTTAAGAAAATATTTTTTAAAATATTCATTTTTCCAACGGAACCTAAAAGGATCGTTATATTTTTTAGGTGCGATACGATGAGACCACGTTCATGGTCGGATCCGGGCAAGTTGTTTTGGAGAAGAAGGTCCTGCTCAAAGCTCTGAAGAAAAGAGCACCCGCCATTAGCTCTAAGCCTTTTATCATCTCCATCCCTCCTTCATTCTGCTGCCGGGAAAGGCACTGTGCCGAGAGCTGTAATCGACTGCTCTCTCTTTCTCTCTCTCTCTCTCTCGCTTGAGCTGATGTTGAGGAGCCCTCGACCTCCCGCTTTCTTTCTCCACTCGCAGCGCTCCCCATCTTCTGCTTCCGTCCCTCGCTCCGCCACCTTCTCTTCCCCCAAGTCGTCCCTTTTGCTGGATTCGACTCAACCGTCCGGAATCGGATCGAGAGCGCCGTCGCTTCACGTGCAATGCCGCCGCGTCATCTCATCACCTAATGTCGAGATCGAACCGGGTGAGTGGCTCTCAGAGACAATTCATCAAACATTTGATGTCCTTGAACGCAATTTGAAATATTTGATCGAACTCCTCGTTAAAAGTCTTGCCTTTTCAGGCGCGTTGTAGATATTATTTCAAGAACTCGGGCTCAACTAGAGAGAGGCCGAATCTCTCTTGACCAGGGACCCGGATTTGAGGCTAAAGTCTATCGGTTCGTTGCGGGCTCGCGTCGCCTCTTTGAAATCGGTCGGAATCAGTGGCCTTGAGCTCTGCCATTTGGTTGCGAAATGCCCTTCTGTGTTGGCAGCAGGTGAAATTGACCCCTTTATACTCTTCGTGCGCGACCAATTAGATGGAAAGGTTGACCCGATGCAGCTTAAGCGTCTCTTTATGTCAACTGAGCCGCGATTCCTGGCTGGATTTGAGGAAAAAGTTAATTTGCTGATTGACAGTGGGATTCCTAGAGAAAAGATTGTTCATGTTCTTGACAATGTGAATTTAACGAAGGCTTTGTCTCTTAAGCCGTTTGAAGAGATTGAAAGGCTCCTTAATTTCTTGAGCCGCTATGGTGGGGTTGATTTGATTGTGAGGCATCCCCCCATTCTTAACTTCGATATGGATACCCAATTGATTCCGAGAGTGGAGTTTCTTTTAGAACTTAGCGGAGGAGATGAGGATGCAACGGGGGCAGTAAAATCTTAGGGACCCGCCATAGCTTAAAAGTGCAATCAAAATCTTTGAAAGATATGCAAGCTTTGGTTTATTACTGCATCAATGAGGACCAAGGTCTAATGAGTTCTTCCAAAAAGGTAAAATTTGGTGGTAGAAAAAGCTCCAAACAAAAAGCAATGGGATTTAGTAATTCACAAGAAAAACATGTCCCATGTTCAAATTAAACCGCTGAAAGAACAAGAAAGCCGCTAACTTTTCAATCTGTTTATGTAAGGGTCTTTTAACCAGCTAACTCCAAAGGAAAATCTTAACACAATGATCAACAAATCAATAGTATAGCCAGGCAACAAACCCACAGATAACACTGTGATCACAGTACTAGGCGTCAGAGGTACCATAAGTATCTCAAGAGAATTAATTAAAACAATGATAGCCTGCTGGCAAAATATGAACAAGAAGAGTGCAGAGGCCTCAGATTACAAATTCTCAACGGTGATAATAGCTACTTAATTGCGAGCAGAAAGATATTCAGGTAACCATATGTACTAAGAACTAATTTCTAGCTTCTATAATCAAGTGATAGTTGACCAATGAGCCGTTTAATTTTTTTCTTTTCAGAGTACATAATAGAAAGAGAATGCGATACCCATTCCACTAAGGACAACAACCCACACCTGATCGTGCCAATTGACCAAAAAGTCATCATAAAGCATCAACTAATGTGATAACAAGAGCATATTAAGGGAACATAATATATATAAATTTCTTGCACAAATTATCTCATGCCAATGGACAACACTATAAGACAAAGGCAGGAAAAAGGATATCGGTAACTGCAACTTAACTGCAGGGGAGTAAGTTCACAAAGATGACATACCTTGGATCCTCGAGTGGACAAATCCTCCAGGGGTGAGGATGTTGAAAGCAACCTGCCTCTTTCTTTTAGTAAATCTCCAAAGACTAAATCCAGCTGAAATTGGATGTTGAAACAATTCATGTCATTTGCCTCCAATGCCCATGATCTGCAAAAAGGGGTACAAATAAGGGGGTGTACTGACGCCAAAGTATTATTTGCAAAAAGGGCCACTTCATGGTTTCTCGTGGCCAGAAAAACTACTGACTTAGGTCAACCACATGGCCACATGGTCAGCCATGGAAATCAGATAAATATGAGCAATCGATCAAGGAGATACACTCTGCGAAATGTCCAGTCCTTACAAGCACTGTAATTTTGAAATCTTAATTACCTTAGATTCAAACTGCAGCGAGTCATCTTCCTCACTGTGGTGAGAGTTACTCCATCGACGAAACATGGTGCCTGAAGCCACAAAAATTGAAGTAATTAATAATATATCTTTAAAGAACTATTGATGGCCCACTATAGAAGTAACTGTGACATCCCGATTTTCCAATTCTGGTTTCAATTAAATAAGTCGGGCATTTCAACTTCGCGTCTATAGCTTTCTTCTCTGAGTTGGCCACTCACGAGATAACTAGTCTATCAGGTGAAGCCGTTAAGGAATCTAAACGCAATAGACTTGAGAATTTGACCAGGAACCGACTGCTCGACCGTACTAATCTGCAAGGGTCATTACGGCACAGACCGATTAGAGACCGGAGATAGGTCGATTCAACAGAACCATGTAATTCAGTGTGGGTGATTCCACCTAATTGCACGATTCTTGTCGATCGGCACTAAACCGATTTCTCTATCGTTTTGGTACCCTGTGTCCGTACTTGAAATCTCGAGATTTCTACGACAATCGAGAGTCGCCAATGTGTCGAAGATGCACTTTGTGGCTTGAAAATAATCAACCACAGGTCAATTGCACAGAAAATTCCTAAAAGCTACCCGGTAGATTAGGACGCGCTAAAGTCGCGCCAGATTGAATTTAACCGTGAAATTGAATCGATTACAGAAATTGGAAGTTCTGTCAAGTCACACCATTCATTTTAGGAATGTCGACTCATCTCCGTAAGATTTTTCTTCAAACCGAGATTTTTGGCAGAAAAGCAAAGTAAGGCCGTTTTTGTTCGGGATTGTCAGAGGGTCGTTTTTGATTGAATCTTCGGGATGCAAGTTGGATCATTTGATGGGAAAAAGTCATGAGACGGACGAGGATACCTTGATGGATTTAATTGGGCTTCAAATGGATGTGTTTGGTTGAGAATTGGATGAAATTGATTGAGATTGAAGAGGAAATGTAACAAATTCGTATGCCATGGGGGGAGAGCTATTTTGCACCTATTGGCAAGGTTGTGGAGGAAGCTTGAGGAGAGAGAGTGGCTGAGGTCATGTGATGTCATGGTGGGGGCAAAGCCAATGAGAGAATGGCAAGTGTTGAGCTCTAAAGAGCTCAAGGAGACCCCCCTTGCTAAGCAGCCTTCTTCTCCCTTAATTTGTGGCTTTCTCCGTTATTGTTGAAGGAGAGAAGCTCAGCAAAAACCAGAGAAACCGAGCAGCAACAGCCCTCCACCGTCGCATGCCCATCGGACTCCATTTCTTCCTCTGTTTTCCCCTCGTTCCAGTTTCTGCTCCAGCTGACCTTTCGTCAAAGATTCGAGTAAAAAGTAGTCTTCCCGGTCGAATCATCCATCGCTCCACCCACCGTTGTCACGAGAACATCCAGCCCGTTCCGGATCACCCCGCCTCTCGCCGGAAAGATTCTCCGGCCGTCCCGAAATCCTGAGAGAAGCCGCCGCTCGCCGGACCGTCTGGACTCGCCCGGTTCCGCCTGTTTCGGGTTTTCTTGCTGTTTCGCCCCATTCCGACCATTCCTTTGCCCGTCCCATCCACCTGCAAGATCCCCAAGACCCCCGGGAGCCATTGGTTGCCAACCACCCACTTGCCGGAGCTCCGATCGGCCCGTTTTCGCCGTTGAAGTTGCTGGTTTCTTCTATGCAGTTCAGCCCAGAACAGAAGCAGAAGACAGCAAGGTTTTGGAGACTTTGTGGCCCGTTTTCAAGCCCTTCCCGGCCTTGGTTGGTGTCGCCGCCTTGAGGTTTATCGCCCGCCTTGGCGTCGCCTTCGCCGTGTACTCGCCGGAACGTTAATCCGGTGAGTTTATCCTCTAATTCTTGCTTAGTGAGTTAATGATGCTTAAGGGGTGTTTAGATTAGTCTAATTAGGTTTATGTGATTAAATTAGATTATTTTAATGTAAATTAGATTAGTTGTATGATTAGTTTAATGGATGTTTAATTAGGGCTAATTGTATGATTAAATTAGTGTAATCTTGTTTAAGCCATAATTAATTATTTTTAATTAATTAATTATTTCGAATTTATAAATATTATTTTATTAAATTATATTATTATAATATAATATTTAATTATTTAATTTTCGGAATTAAATTTAATTATTTAATAATTTCGAAAATTATACCGGGATGGCCTGGTCGTTAATTTCGCTACTGATCGCAAAGAAATGCGGTCGGTTTGTGTTAATTGTATGTTTAAATTGAGAAATTGAGTGATTGATGATTATGGTTAATAATTCCAAAAGTGTGGAATTGTGTGAAATTGATGAAGTTGTGGTATTTAACTTGAAAATACCCGGTGTTGGCTTTTAGCACCGTAATTGCTTTGTATGACTAGTTTGAATCGTTGGTTGTTATTGGATTGAATATCCAGTTCTATGATTTATTATCGAATGATCAGCTTTGGCGAGCAATTGGTTTATATATATGTATCAGCTTGGGCGAGCAATTATAATATACATATATTGCGGCAGCTTCTGGTGAGCTATAGTATACTATATTGAATATTGCGGCAGCTTCTAGTGAGCTAAGATCGTTTTATCAGCTTGTGCGAGCACGATCCATCTATCAGCTTGTGTGAGCTACCATCTATATATATATCAGCTTGTGCGAGCTACCATCTATATCAGCTTGTGAGAGCATTGCATCCATTTCAGCTTGTGTGAGCCATGATTGTATTGATGGATGAATAGATGGTATGGTTTAATAGATGGTATGAATTGATAGATGTGTGGATCGTATGATATCCATTGGATTGATTGAATTGATAGACCGATGGGTGTGTCGATAGTTTCAGCTTGTGCGAGCATTGTTTGAATATGAATTGTACTGACGTGCAGGAAAGGGACTGAGGCGAGATAAGCCCTCTATCCTATTTGTGTGGCTAGAGCGCCCTGAGGCGTATTTTCTTCCTAATTGAGTTTTAGAGGGTAGGACTCGCTGAGACGTAGTCTCATCCCGGTTGTGGGATAATATTTCAGGTCCCTAGATGAAGGTCGTGGAGGACCGGAAGTCCTGGAGTTCGGAAGGTGGTGGCTGAAGAATCGGCGAACGTGTCTGACAAGTTGGTCATAGGACAGTTCCCTAGTTGTTGAGCCTGTCTATTTTGTAAACAATCCAGTGTTGTATATAAACCTATGTGTTTATAAGAAAGCTTGTTTGGTTGTGATTGATTGCCTGCTTTTCTATCCCAAGTTAAATGTTGTCAGGGGATTTGTTTTGCTTCCGCATGTGCAATAATTAAATGAATGGGTCGGCGACGTGTCCTGGGAAGTCGCATTTCTATCGACCGCAGTGGGATGTGCGCGTGCTCGAGGTTCGGGGCGTGACAGTAACAACTCACACCATATAAGATCATTTACAGATATTCAAAAGACTGGGAATGAGAGCATATTTCCTATAGGTAAAACAGACGGGAAAATAAATTACAGAGGCAAATGGAGCCTTCGCTCTCTAGTCCCTAACAGAACAAAAAAGGAAGGGCAAGTGAACTAAGCCTTTAATTTTAAGGAAAGAACAACCTAATAATTGAGCAATGTAGATGTATTGCAATTCAACCACATTGATGCTATAGTGCAAAAAGTAAAGCCCGTCTATAGGATAGGCGACACTGCAACATCAACCATCAATAGTGTCACTGTGCTTGAAGCTGTAAAACAATTGCAGCTCCCCCGAAGGAAACATGCTCGATATTCATGAACTAGAACCAATGTGCACATTGCATACGCGTATCCAGACAGATTAAAAAAAAAGAAATTTCCCAAGAAAGCACTAGAAATGCTACAGGAAAAATACCAAATTTGTCTCCATCGACGTACCGTGGGAAGCTTCTGTTCTATCAGCATTCTGGTTCTCCACATCAATCACGACTCCATCGGAATCATCGTCCTCAGAATCATCAGCCACAATTTCCTAATCAGCGCTACGCATGCTCTCCGCCAAAGCAGCGTCCTCTTCGCCCCCTCCATTAACCACAATCGACGGCAGCCTATCCGGCGAAGCCTTCTTGACCCGTGGCCTCCTACTCCCAGAACTAGTAGTCATCCACACATGAAACAAAAACAAAAACGAAAAAAAATGAGAATCCCGAACACGCGCCATGGAAACCGAGGAAATCAGCCAGCTGGCGGAGCACCTGAGGCTGCGCTGCCGCATCTTGCAGGAGGCGGGGAGAAGCCGGCGGCGAGGGGCCAGGGAAGCGAAGGTCCGCGGGAAGCTCGAGTCCCTCCGGCACGGCCCGCTCAGCCCCCGGCTCAGCAAGCACGTGGACATCGTCGTCCTTCATCAAGATGTTCTTGATCTCGTCGAACCACGAGAGCCCCGAGTTTGGAGACGACGACGACGCGATCGTCGAGGAGTAAGCGCCGATGACGTCGCCGGTCTCAGGGAGGTCGCCGAAGAAGCCGTCGAGGCTGATGTGAGACATCACGTCGTCCTTCATATGCAACTCCAGATCCACCATTAGAACACTAGGGGAAAAAAAAGACAACAAAACAAAAAAAAGGAGGGAAGAAGATGAAGGCGACGATGGGAGATCTCTACATAAACATCTGATTTGCTCGCGGTAGTTCGCCGGTCGGATAGAGGGAGGGCAGAGAGAGAGGGAGGTCGCGCTCCTCTCGCCAGTCCTGTGCAGTGGTTCGTTGATTGCTCGCGGTCGTCTCGCCCGTGCAGTGGTTCGTCGGTCGGAAAGACGGAATGCAGAGAGAGAGGGAGGTCGCGGTCCTCTCACCGGTCCCGTGCGGTGGTTCGCCGGTAGGAAAGAGGGAGGGCAAAGGGAGGGAGCTAGATCTCGCGGTCCTCTCGCTGGTCCGGTGCGGTGGTTCGTCGGTTGCTGGCGATGGTTCGCCGGTCGGAAAGAGGGAGGGCACAGAGCGACTGGGAGGTCGCGTCCTGTTCGTCGGAGAGAGAGAGGGGGAGGGTAGAGTGAGAGGCGCGAAGAAAGAGAAGAAGAAAACCTCGCTCAGTCCGAAATTTTTTTAAAATGGCGCCTGATTTTCTCCTCAGTTTGACGAGATTGTGGGTCCCACGCCGAGCCGAACCGAGCCGAACCGAGCTGAGCCGAGCGAGTCTTTTCATTTTCCAGCGGGTCCCCCAGGACAGGTGTCGAAATTGATTGGTATGTGAGCGCCACGTCAGTGGATGACGTGGCGCGCACGAACCATTGTTTTTCTCCCTTGTTATGCAATAGATTTCCTAATCGGGATTGTCAAAATCAATAAGTTAACTTGATTGCAAGGCATCTATGATGAGGACAGTCATTTCACCTGTAGAAATTGCAACAAATAATTGAGTGTTAATTCTGTTGTCTCCGGCGTTCTTTAATTAAATTACATTCCGTAAATTATTACGACTGTTAGTTCAGGATTACCTCACAGGACATTATGATCATCAACAAAACCGAGGATCTATTATCCTCAAGAGATCTGCAAAGGTGTGGCATTTATGCATGATAGGTGCCATTGGCAACTTCATTCTTTCTCCCATGCAACATGAGGTTATACTTTGGAATGGCGAATTCCAAGACACCTTAAGATGAATAGCCATGCTGCTTCGATGGTGGAATACAACCATGGCAAGGTAAGAATTCCTATATCTGCGAGATTGTAGTAATCATTGAGTTATGCAAACTCATCATATTCAGGTCTGAATATTGGTATTCTTAGTGTGTGGCCTCATTCTATGGCGTTTCTTAAGTTTTCTCCTATGTTTGGTAATCCTGCATATAAATAAATGTCAATGGAGAAGAAATATGAACAAACTATTCCCATAGATGCTGACAAGGTTTGATGGTATCACGTCAAAACTTATATATTATTTCCTGATATGAACAAAAACTAATTTTGAAAAGTTTGAATTGTCTGTGAGAGTGAATTGGAGGAAAAAGGCAAAATTTTTCTTCACCCACCTCCTTTTTCCTCTTTCCTCCCTCTCCCAAACAAAGCATTAAAAGAGTATCAAAAGATCATGACCCGCTCATCTGTAAAAGTGTCAAATTGATCAGATAACTTACTTGAAATTGCCAGATAATAGATGGGGTGTAAATCCTTTTATGCTCATGGCACTGTGACTAGGACAAGTTGTGAGAATATGCAGAAGGTGATTGAGCTCTTCTAGAGTTATGAGTTTTCCTATGAAGACATGCTTCTCATGAGTAAGAAGCATCCTCAGATACTTCAATGCAATCCTGATTCTCTGGGAGTAAGTGCAGTTTTTGGTAGGGTGGATCGGACACAGCCTTGATGAGCAATTAGATTTCCCTGCGTTCCTTGATCATAAACTCGACAGTGGAATTAAGCACAGGTATGAGGGGAAGAAGAAGATTATAGGTGAGGTGCAGGAATGTCACTCAACAAGCTGCTATGTGTTTCGTCTGAGAGATTTGCAGAGAAGCTAGAAGAGCTGGCGCACAAAGCCTAGAAAGTAAAAGGTTGCTAAGTTTCATCCGCAGAAGTTCATGGCCAAAGTGATGGAAAATGTACTGAATTTTCTCAAAGCTTTACAATTTCAAGGTTTTGCTGTTTTTTTTTTTCCCAGGGTAAAATTCTGGCTGGGACTTCCTTAGGTGAAGATAGAAAGTCATTATTTCATCCCTAAACTTGCAAAGCCATCATGAAGTTTGAAGAAAATGGTCGATATCCAGTTGAATGAAATGACTGAGTTTCCTCAATTTGAATATTAAGCAACAAGAAAAGTGGCTCATCTTTGTATTTGTGTAATTGTCAATTCTAATGGAATCCACCTTTTAATTGATGGCAATATTTCTTTGGTTGTTCTCACATATTTCTGTTCCTAGCCCTGAAATCTTGAAAAATGTGATTCGAAACTGAAGAGAATCTTGTCAATGTGCAAGAGGCGTCAAGACATGATTGCCTTTGTTATGCAATTCAGGATAGACTTCCTACTTATTGAACAGGGATGGCCAGAATCAGTGAGTTAACTTGATTGAAAGGAATCTATGATCAAGAGAGTCATTTCACCAATAGAAACTACAATATATAAGTGGTAATACAGTTCTCTCTGATCTGTTATTTGATTAAATTACATTATTTCCATAAACGTTACGACTGTGATTTCAGGATTACCTCTGGACATATCATCATCAACAACACTGAGAATCAATTATCCTCAAGAGATCTTCAAAGGCGTGGCATTTATACATAATAGATACCATTGGCAAGTCCATTCTTTCTCCTATACGACTTCAACACAGGTTAGTCTTTGGATTAACGAATTGAAAGACGCCTTAAGTTGAGGTAACCATACTGCTTGGTGGTGGAATATAACCATGCAAGGTAAGAAATCCGGTATCAGTGAGATTGCAATGATAACTGAGTATGCAAACTCATCATATGCAGTTTTGCACATTGATATTCTTAGTGCGTGACCTCAGTCCACTGCATTTGTTAAGAATTATCCTATATTTGGTAATCCTGAATTGGATGTCCTCGGAGAAGAAATAAGAAAAAAAAAAATATTCTGATACATGCTGACATGGTCTCGTGGTGTTGCGTCAAAATTGATATACTATGTATTGACATGAAGAAAAATTAATTTTAAAAAGTTTGAATGTTCTGCCAGAGTGAATTGGAGGAAAAAAGAAAAAAAATTTCTTCACCCACCTCCTTTTTCCTCTTTCCTGCCTCTCCCAAACGAAGCATTAAAATAGTATCAAAAGATCATGCCCCGCTAAAGGACACGCGGACTCCTGGAGTGCCATAACTTGGTACAAAGGGATACTTAAGTGCCATAACTTACGAAAGTGACATTTAAGTGCCAAAATTGGAGCAAAATGGATCACTTAAATGCCAATCCAACCAAAATCCGGTCAAAATGTTGACGTGGCAATTTTCCGGTGAAACAAGTGCAAAACGGCGTCGTTTTGGTGTTGACATGGTAAAAAAATAATATAAAAATTAATTAAATTAAATTTATTTAAAATATTTAAAAATAAAAATTTTTAATATTAAAAATTTTTTTAAAAAAATTAAAAGAAATGAAAAAAAAAAAAGAAAAAGGGGGAGGTGGCCCCGCTGCTGTCGGGAAGGGCCGGCGATGGAGGGGGGAGGGTTAGCGTCGCCTCGACGGGCGGCGGCCCTTGGCCCGACCTGGCGAGGGTCCTCGGCGACGGCGGGGAGGCGGCAGCCCTCACCGCCTCCCCCTTTTCTTTTTTTTTTTTTTCATTTTGTTTTCAATTTTTATTTAGTTTCTTAATTTTTTTTTAATATTAACAATTTTTATTTTAAAATATTTTAAATTTGGCACGCTGTAGTTGTCACTTCTGCTGGCCAGTTACTTGCTTCCGGTGATGGCGCCTTCGGTGTTCTGGGCCATGGAGATCGGAAAAGTGGATCAATACCCAAGGAAGTGAAGCCCTTGAAAGGGCTTCGCACTGTTCGAGCTGCTTGTGGTGTTTGGCATACAACTGCAGTAGTGGAAGTCATGGTTGGTAATCCTACTTTCGGTAACTGCTCATTTGAAAACTGCAGTAGTGACTAATGGATGTGATCAGTGGGCGGTTTAATTTTCTTGTAAACTCATTTCTTTTTCTTTTAATGCAAATATTCAAGTTTAATGAAATTCAAGTGTTTAATGATAAGTTGATGATGATTGCTTGGCCAATTACTTGCTGTTTTATGATGAGCTGGTAATGATGATTATTAACAATCACTTGGCCAAATGCTTGCCGTGATCATAGATGTTTCATATATTCTTGTTGGCCATATGCTTGCTGTTAGAATTGTTGGAAAGTCATTAGTTATGCTGTTGTTAGCATTTTCAATCATCTTTTGGTTCTCACATATTCAGTTAACAAATTATGCCTGAGTTTTGATTTCTCCTTTCTCGGAGTTCTGTCTTTGAGCTTGTATTAAGGGGAATATCCGATGGTACCATTGAGAAAGAGCGAGTTCTACACATCCATTAGTATAAAAGCCATTTGAGAAAGACCTGCTCACACTTTGCAATAGAAGAAAGGTGGATATGTATATAATGGAGCACTATGGGTAAAAGAAAAGAGTTCAAAAGAACTGAAGAAGAGATAAGGATCCTCTAGTTCATCTTCATTACGAGTTTACAAGGAAGCTTCTGGTATATTCAGATTTCGTTTCCAGGAATCAAATATCAATTGATAGGCACAAGCCTGTTCCCTTCTCTTCAATCTTTTCTGCTTCTATTTTCCAGGGTCTTACTATAAACCAAATTGAAGTGACAACAACAGAGATTTAAAAGCTGGGCAAGCTTTTTAAATAAAGACCGTTGGCCATGGAATTATTGGGGAGATAAATGGGGCTTGATAAGATTTGAACTTAGGACTTACAACTCTGATATCAAGTGAGATTTTGTGAGATCATTACTAACTGTTCCAAAAATTTAAGTTATTAGATGAATGTGCGATTTATTATTTAAATTTTATAACAAAAGAAAATAACAAGAAAGATGGATTTTTTTGTTGATGGGATGTGGACCCAACAATTACGTGGAGAAAGAAAGATCAAATGTATAAAATGATGCTCTGAAATTTTTTGCATGGATGATTTTACAGGGGGTCTCAATCAAGGTTGGCCACTAGGCCGTGCTCGGGACTCCACTAATAATGTAGCTTGGGCTTGTGTTGTCCCTTTTAATGTCTTGACCTAAGTGCATTTGTTCCATTGATTGACTTGATATTTTTTATAGGACAAAGCGACTCCAAAGTCTCTGATCAAATAAGGTTCATCAAATCTCTTTTCAATCTTTTCATATGGTGCCGTCGCCACATACACCTAGCAGTTCTTTAATAATTTCGCTTTGCCCAAAGACAAACAGAGACGTGATTTATGCTCTCAGCTTTGCAAATGTCTATGCAGTGTTGTCGCTCTTTTGTTTTGTTACATGCAATGACTAGCAATGCCTCTCCAAGCAATGCTATTTTGATTAAAGAATGAGCCAAAGGGATGCAGTGAGTGGAAGAATGAGCTGGTTTGTGAAGATAATTGCACTGTTCTATACTTGCATGATGTCCGATGCTACGTGCAGTCTATCAATTATTCGACCCACCAAATCATATTAGTCGATGACATGTTGCAAAAAAATAATTGCTCCCTCTCCCCCATCATTCATGGGCGGTGTATAACTTCAAGCACCGTATTGACCAAACAACCCATGCAAAATGGACCACGATGGTTCAATGGTCATGCTTGAAGCCAATTAGTTCTCCATTCTACATCACCACCGCTCCATGTATTGAGGGGTTGTAATATCCAACATATCATCAAATTGGAACTTGTATTTCTCAAACTTATTAATGACTGATGTAAACTCTATATAGTGTCAATTTATTCACAATTCTAGAGTAAAATTTTTTTTTTTAATTTTATTCTCCTAATAAACCTTGCTGCCTCTTGTTATTGGCGACTTTGAAGTCTTCTAATTATGCCAAACCGTTGAACACGCTATAAGATTCTCTTCAAAGATGGTGAGGGAATTATGAAATTCAAATATTTTACTCTAATGACTTCAGCAGAATTTTCTTCAGTAAAAATAGAATAGAGTGGATGATTCTTTTGGTTTCTTAACATTTTCTTTTTCCTTTGAACTGAATTTATGCAGTCCTTAATTATCAAGATGCATTTAACTCACATGGATTCATTTTGATTTTTTTTTTTTTTGGTCGGTGATTCATTTTGAATTGTAGACTTTGGATTCATTTTGATTCAAAGTCTACAATCTAATCTTAAGATGACTTTCTTGTCATATTAGAAAATAGAAAACTCATTAATAGCAATATCTCAAGGAATTTGAAATAACTTATCTAAGAAAAATCTCCAAAACTATGAAATTGTATCATTGCACAGCTAAATATATGGGTTGTTAACTGTGACGTTTTCTTGCAAGAAAAATTGGGGATGATGTTGGGTCCTACAATGAAATGGTGTCATTGGACAGCTAAATATATGGGTTGTCGATTATGATGTTTACTCCCTGTAACAATCTCGACTTGATTGACTTTGTTTTTTTGGTTGATAGGAGCATTTCAATAGACGACCCCTAGTCTTCATTTTTAAGTCTCTCTCATTCGCCATCATTACATGTACATTTTTTTTTTATCCTTGTTGATCCTTCACCACATATCAAGCCCCAAATTTCCACTGCTCGTTGGCTGAGAGTGACGCGACTTTTCCATGTAAGAAATTGTTATTAATGTCATCTTCATTTTGATGCTCAAATTTTTTTTTTTCCCAGAAATTTCTATCAAAACAGCTGTAAGTTTGCTTACGGTAGATCGCTACGGTTGTATTCAGTGGGCAAAGATGTCCACTGATGACATAATCTCATCTCAGCTTTTATGTACTGACATTGTATTATTTCCATCATCGTATTATTTTTCGTGTAAGAAATTGTAATTTCTAGTTAACACTACATACGTGCCTTGTAAGCAAAATATACATTGTTTAGTTATATCTTTTAGAAAAAATATAATATGGATGAAGCCAACTTTAATTATAGTGGAAAAGTTCTAGCTAAAAGAAAAAACTTAAGATTTAACATAATTTTAACTGTCATCAAGTATTCTCTTGTCCCAATACTGATTTAGGTTATTATAAAGAATTGAGAACAAAACCTACAAAATTTCAAATAGAACTTGCATTTTCTTGAACTTGTTAATGACTATATACACTTTATATAGTGTCTCTTTATTCACAATTCTTGAGTAAAAATAAGTTGAACTTGAAATTCCTGAAGAACCCTAATACCTTTTGTTATTGTTGACTTTCAAATCTTCTAATTATGCCAAATTGTTGAACACTCTATAAGATTCTCCCCAAAGATAGCGAGGGAACTATAAAGTTACTCTAACAACTTCTGGAGAATTTTCTTCAATAAAAATATAATAGATTGGATAATTCTTTTTATTTCTTAACATTCTTTTTCCTTTAAATTGAATTTATGCAATCCTTAATTATCAGGATGAACTCGATTCTTAATTCATTTGGGTTGACTTCAATTCAAAGTCTGCAATGGAATCTTAAGACGGCTATCTTGTCATATTAGAAAAAGGAAACTCATTGACATCCTAAATATCTTTAGCAATTTAAAATAACTTAATTATTTAACAAAAATCTCTAAAACATGAATAATATTGTTGGACGGCTACATTTAAGGGTTGTCAATACGATGGTTTCTTGCCACAAAGAAATGGCGATGGTGTTGGGTCCCATTCGCTACTCCTGTAGTATTCTCAACTTGATTGACTTTGTTTTATTGGTTGACATTAATAGAAGATCCCCAGTCTTCATATTTACGGTCTCTCTCATTCGCCATTATTACATGGACGTCTTTTTATCTTTGTTGATCCTCGACCACACATTAAGCCCCGAATTTCCATCGCCCACAAGCTGAGAACGACACGACTTTTCCTCGCAATTCCAGACCCATGTGCCTCTTGTCATTGGTCTTTCTTGCCGTGCTACTGGGGACACTAATGCCCTGAATGAACGACCCGTTCAGCCTCTCCTGCAGTGAAGTTTCCAAGATGACCTGTCCCTTTCAAACGAAGAGTGATAGGAAAGGTTGTGGCGACTCAAGACTTTTCCTCGCAATTCCAGACCCGTGTGCCTCGTGTCATTGGTCTTTCTTGCCGTGCTACTGAGGACACTAATGGCTCGAATGAATGACCCCGTTCAGCCTCTCCTGCAGTGAAGTTTCCAAGATGACCTAAACCTTTCAAACGAAGAGTGATGTGAAAGGTTGTGGCGACTCAAGACTTGAGTTAGCATGTGAAAATAATCCTACGAACTACTTTTTCAAATCCATCTATAAAAATAATTGACACCGTCAATTTTGGTGATACCCTCGTGTTCGACGTGGGATTGCAAAGGGCCAATTGCTCTTCCCTCCCTAGTTATTCATTAACGAACTCGAACTTTAGTTACGAGAGTTTCATGTTTCTGGTCAATTCAATGGTCTTTGTGAAGTGCTGAAGACCCGTTGCTCTCTCCTTTATATATCGAAGGAGCATACTCGTCGGACGTATCGTCTAAGATATCTAAAATGAGTGGGTATTCATGGGCTGTGATGGATGAAAACTCATCGGTTATTGAGGAATCTGGCACCATCATCCATGACGACATAGGCATGTCATGATTGTATGCTTGCACCAAACAAGCAACTCCATAACGCGATGGCCAACGGTTTTTTCCTTAACTACTCACAGTCACAGGCTGTATCGCAGAAGAAAATATCTAGCTCTTGCTTCTTTAGTTTGGCCATAAGATAATTGCAGTAGGGAGATTAGCATTACACTTTTTACATTTCACAAGATATCTAAATATCTATAACATTACTTAATCTAATGTTACGGTGCACATAGTTTTAATTTTTAAACTCTAGATACCTTAAATTTTCATCACATACAAACGTTGACACGTAATTTCACGTATAATCACTCAATAATTTTTCTTAAATTATTCGAGTAGTACTTTAAATTTTGACAGGAAGGTTAAAGCAAACGCGCTTATTTCTCAAAATTTTTTGAGGTTTTTCTTTAAGGCGTTCAATCAAGAGTCATAAGTTGAGGGAAGAAAAGCACCCAAAAATAAAGTTGGACGGGAATCCTCTACAGAGTTATGCTTCCGAGGGGGCTAGTATATATGTCCTGCAACTTATGAAAGAGCACGGAATCGACAATTACATATCTCAATCTTTATCGTCTAGTCTTTAAAATAAGGGTTATGTATTCAGATTGCTTCCTTATCCCATCACTTGGATGGTCGTTTTTCTTTGGGTAAACTCATCAAGGAGTTTTTGAATGACTTATCAAAGATCCCACGTGTTAACGCAACTAGACCAACTTGATGATCAAGCCATTAAAAAACTGAACAGACCTGTCGATATTAAATCTTAGATTAGACATCACTTATATCTCGTCTAATTGACAGCTAAAGAGGTGCCTCCCACTAACTAAATGGTCCAGTGTGCATTGATACTCGGATGGGCTTTACCACCGTAGATTGTAAGATCACTGTAGATCACTAAATATTGTCAGAGTCTCTAGTGTTTTCAGTCATGGACATTTGTCCATGCACATTGCCAGTTGTCACCTCCAGACATATTCACCGTCAGTAAAACCAGGGATCCATTATCCTCAAGGGATATGCAAGGACGGGGCATTAACTCATAATAGGTGCCATTGGCAACTTCATTCTTTCTCCTATGTGACTTGACACGGATTATGCTTTGGAATGTTGAATTGCAAGACATCTTAAGATGAAGTAGCCGTACTGCTTTGACTGTGGAATATAACCACGGCAAGGTATGAATTCCTAATATGCGAGATTGCAACGAGCATTGAGTTATGCAAATTCATCATATTCAAGTTTGAACATTGATATTCTTAGTGTGTGGCTTCATTCTATTGCGTTTCTTAACTATTATCCTACATTTGGTAATCCTACATGGAATTTCCATACTCTATAAATAAATATCATTGGAGAAGAAATTAGTAGAAACTATTCCGATGCATGCTGACTTGGTTTTATGGTATCATGTCAAATCTGATGTACTATGTAGTGACATGATGAATAACTAATTCTGGAAAGTCTATTTTTTCTGCGAGAGTCTATTTTTTCTGCGAGAGTGAATTGGAGGAAAAATGAAAAATTTTCTTCACCCACCTCCTTTTTCCTCTTTTGTCCCTCTCCCAAACAAAGCATTAAATTAGTATCGAGAGATCATGCCTCGCTCATGTGTAGAAGTTCTAAATTAACCATATAATGTTCTTGATATTTCCAATGACAACTGCAGTGCGAAACCTTTTATGCCCATTTAGTGAGTCTTTATGCTGGCCTATTTTTTGTTCTAACTGTATGTGAATTCTTGTTTTATTTCATTATATGATAGTTATGTTTTTGCAATTATTGTATCGTGAGTGTATAAAAAATATAAGAAATCATTGCTCACAAGAGCAAATACTTGGACTTATCAAACAATCAACGGAATTATCGTTCAATTCCAAAGAAGAAATCAGTGGACTTGTACAACATGGTTTCATGCTACTACGTCAAAATTGATGTCCTATGTCGTGACATGGAGAAAGTGTAGTTTAGAGATAGCCAGTTTTTTTTTATTTTTTATTTTCATGATATTGTTCCTCGAAACTATACATCAATTTTTCTATAATCGTGACTCATGGGACGAAGAAAGAAGATGGAGATAAAGAAGGGAGGAAAAAAAAACGAAGAAGAGAACAAGAAGAAAGATAGCGTATCTGAAGGGAGTGATGGGGAGAGGGAAGAGAGGTGGATTTGTTCGTTGACGGGACGTGGAACCAACATCCACGTGGGGAGAATGGAAGAAACGTGGAGAAAGAAAGATCTTATGTGAAGCAAAACCTTTTGAATTTTCAATGGGTGGAAACTTTCGAGATGCGCTGTATATGTAGGTCAATAAAGGGGGTCATCAATTGAGACGGGTTGGACACGACTACACGAATAATGGAACTTCAGTTTGGGTCCACCTCCTTTAATTTTTTGACTTGCATGCATTTGTTACGTGCTTGACTTGGGTTTTTCTATAGGACAAGGTGATTGAAAGTCTCGTGCCCTAACTCACCCTCGCACCGCTTAACAAATCTTATTTAATAGTCAAACTGAAGTTTTCCTCTGTATCCTCATCGCTAATTTTGTTCATTGTATCAATCCACCAGAGTTAAATAGAAGTGGTGATCAAAAGAGATATCACTAGTTTGAAATGAGTACATCAACTACCCGCACTAATGTCCAATCCACATCAAAGGCTATCGGGGTTGCTTTTGTCTTTAATAATTCTTGAAGCATGTCTCCCTTATGATTCTGGCTAACAATTATATCCCCTATCTTTGCCACGTCCATCCTTTGGGTGAGAAAATTTTCAATAAAGAAGAAGTAAAATCTGTCCGATGAACAAAGTCATTACCACCCACTATTGCTTCAAATTGTCCCCACATGGGTCCCATCTTTATATAGCAGTATTAGCAACTACTGTTATTCTTGCCACGCGCATTGCAAGAATACTATTATAGTATGGATATATATTATTATGCTTTTAAGCGGAGTACAAGAGAGGGTATTTACTACAATTTATACCTTTTAGCTTCATATAAGGATTTTCTTAGATTTGCGCAATAGAATGTGCATTCGTTCATGGCTAGGTTAACGATGACACCGTCTATATATATATATCATTGTTATATGAGATACCTTTTATTTTTTATTTTTTATAGAGATCATTTATTTCATGAAATGATTCGACCTTGTAAAGAATTGGAATTACATTTGATTTGACCTTGTAAGAAATTGGAATCACATTAAAAGTTTGTGATTTAATTTAGTAAATATGGAATACATATCTAAGTGATCAAGCGCCAATGATAGAATGTAAAAATTTCTAAGAAGGTGGAGAAGAAGTGGAAAGATAGTGATGGGATGTAGACCCAACAATCACGGGGAGAAAGTGGAAGCAAAGTGGGCAGTGGAGAAGGAAAGATCAAATGTGTAAAAAGATCCTTTGAATAGGTTTCCCTAATAATGAAACTTTGGATCTAAGCAGATTCTTAAAAAGCTCAATGAGAAGAAACGGGCGAGAGATCCACCTTAGAATGGGAGACTATTTAATGTCACCCCCGTATTCCCTCCCTTGTGGGGAAGACAAAGAAACACGAGGAAATTAGAAGGCCTCACGATGGTGAAGGTAAATATTATGTTAGGACTTCGATTTTAGCTACCATCAAGTAAGTAGGTATAATAGCCTCCCACACCTGGGATTAGTGAGGGTGGGTAAAAGGCGCTCTACTCAGTGGCATGCCTTATGGCAAGGTACCTCAATTGACCGCCATCCAAGTACCCCTAATACTGTAACTTCAGTTTGGGTCCATCTCTTTAATTGCTTGACTTCATACATTTGTTCTGTTGACTGACTTGGGATTTTTCTATAAAGATCAGGCGACTCCCAAGTTTCCAAATCAAACAAAGATTGTCTGATCTTTTTATATTGCGCCTCCTCCACACACACCAAGCAATTCTTTACCAATTTCTCTTTGCCCAAATACAAACAGAGGCATGATTAATGCTCTCAGCTCTATGAATATCTGTCAAGTGTTGCTACTCACTCTTGTCTTATTTCTAGCGATGACTAGCAATGTTGTGTCGAGCAGTCAACGGTGCATTCCTTCATCTTGTGGTGACGTTCGTAATATAAGCTTCCCATTTCGACTAAAGAGTCATCCGAAGGGATGTGGTATATCGAGATTCGAGCTGGCTTGTGAAGATAATCGTACTGTTCTAAACTTCCTTAATGGTCAATACTATGTGCAGTTTATCAATTATACCAGACAACAAATCAGATTGGTTGACAGCGGGCTACAAAGAGATGACTGCTTGTCTCTCCCCCATCATTCATTGTCATTGTATGACTTTGCTAGAGTTTCCATTCTAGACATCCCATATGGCAGCCTGTCCTACAACAATATATCAGTCATTGTGAACTGCTCAAAACCGGTTAGTTCTCCATTTTACATCTCTACCGATCTATGCATTGAGGGGTCATACTCTACCAACGCGTCATCGAATTGGAACTTGTATGCTTTGGTCAATCCAAATTTATCGGATGTTAGGGATTTTTGCACCATTAGCAGTTGGACATGGGTGTCACAAGATTTTGGGGGTGGGCAGGCTCATAATAGCTCTCTCAACTACAAGCAAATCCATAACATCATGGCCGATGGATTCGTTCTCGACTATATTATATTTTCATGGAAGAAAACTTCCTTTTACTACTATGATATCTATAACTACTTACATCTCTATCGCTACTTTTTTTCCAAGCGCTTATATGATAGCTACTGCGAGGGAGGTCAGTTTTGTGCATCCACGTACTATTATGGTGGTAAGTATTGATCGACATTGAAATTTCACCGTAATTTTGCATGATTCTGTATATTCTTTCACTAGCTACTTTCTCTTTGAAACTGGAAAATGAAAGGGATATCTAATATCCAAGAAAATTATGACAAAATATACACGATAGTGTACGTCAATGTATACATGTGCCTAGATTATAATTTCTTTCCACATAAGGGCTAAATCTGTATTGTAAAAAAACGAAAAGAAAAGAAAAAGGATTCTCGTGCGACCAACCACAAGACTAGTTTTTTGTTGGCATAAAATTTCAATTTAGTTTTCTGTTGGCGTAGAATTTAGATTTTTTTTTTTCATTTTCTTAATTAGTTCTTTAATTATTTACTTCACCAATAAGCCAAGAGACACTCGTTAACAATCCTTAAAAAATTGTAGTCATGTACCGATAGGAGGACCAAAATTATTCGTTAAAAATGAAAAGCTTTGTTTTTCTTGATTTGTAGACAATAAATTCAACTTATACAAAGTAGCTTGCTACTACTCTGTTTCCTTATGATTTTTGCTTTCCAAACTTTTTTTTCCCTTCAATTATTTTTCACATCATTCATTCCTTCCACAGGTGTCCTAGATGATATTGCATTTTGGACAACTTGGGATTTACTAGTACTATTAAGTAAGCCACAATGATTTATTCTTACAATAATTATGGAAATAAAAAAAAAACTATTCTAACCTATCAAAATTTTCTTCAGTTGTTTTTTGTGTAGTGAAATTCGTAATCGGGATGCCATTTGTTGCGATATTTCTGATCTACAAGTATAGAAGAAGGCACATAGCAATGGACAAGAACATTGAAGAATTCTTGCAGACTCATAACAACTTTTTGCCCATAAGGTACTCTTACTCGAATATCAAGAAGATCACTAGAAATTTTAAGCACAAATTAGATGAAGGGGGTTATGGTTATGTGTACAAAGGAACGCTGAGAAGCGGCAACGAGGTAGCCATCAAGATTTTAAAGCAATCCAAGGCTCATGGCCAAGATTTTATTAGTGAAGTAGCTACTATTGGAAGAATTCACCATGTTAATATAGTGCAACTCATTGGTTTTTGCTTTGAAGGCTCGAAACAGGCTCTTGTGTACGACTTCATGTCAAATGGATCTTTAGATAAGCGTATTTTCACAAAGGAAGGTGATAAGTTTCTTGATTATAAGAAAATATATGAGATTGCTCTTGGGGTGGCGAGGGGGATTGAATATTTACATCGGGGGTGTGATAGGCAAATACTCCACTTTGATATCAAGCCTCACAACATTCTTTTAGATAAGAATTTCTTGCCGAAAGTTTCTGATTTTGGACTCGCGAAACTTTATCCCATTGATCATAGCATAGTTTCAATGACCGCTGCAAGAGGAACTTTGGGATATATGGCACCTGAGTTGTTCTACAAAACCCTCGGTGGTGTATCTTATAAAGCAGATGTCTATAGCTTCGGGATGTTGCTCATGGAAATGGCAGGTAGAAGGAAAAATTTAAATGCAAATGCGGAACATTCAAGCCAAATTTATTTTCCATTGTGGGTATATGACCACATCAATGAAGGAGAAAGTGTTGAAATGGATGAAATGGATGAAATTGTAGGAGAGGAAAGGGAGGTGATGAAAAAGATGATAATAGTTGCACTTTGGTGTATACAATTAGTTCCTGACCATCGGCCTCCAATGAACAAAGTCTTAAAAATGCTTGAAAGAGATATTGGTAATATTCAAATGCCTCCAAAACCGCTTATTTACCCACCAAATGAGCCAATTGGCGACGACAGAGTTGAAATGGAATTAGAAACATTTTCAACTTCATCAAGTACTCCCATAATTTCTCCTAGTTTTCCATTTGGAGATAGCAGTGGTGTTTAGAACCACGCACAGTTTAATTGGAAAAGCTTTGTTCCCCACAACGTAGTATTATGTTGGGAGGGAGGTGAGCTAGTTTAGTTTTCCAGTGATTACATTTCATCTTCTTCTAGTTCTTAGCTTACTGTTGTGATATTGTACTCTTTTTTTTTTTTTTTTTTTTTTTTTTTTTCGGTCGGAGTGTTATTGTACTTCATGTATAGTTTCACCATGTGTGGTCCATACAATCTTTTATATGGGATGTAACCGTGTTTAGGAAGTGTATTCTATATGTTCATCCAATGTGAAGTCTAGCTAATTCAGTTAATCATCTATAAACCAAATCACCCGTTTTCTGTAAAATATTCATCAAAGAGGGCTGCAAAACGTGCCATCTTACATATACTTGCCAGTGGCCCGTGTCCTCCTTGACTCGGTGTAAATCATTCTTTTTTCCTCGATTGCTCAGGTCACAGAGTAGTTTTTATTTGTGGTTATTGCATTTTGAAGTCGCATAGCATTTGGCTCGCCCAAATTCAAATTCTTTATTCACCAATTGCAATAAAATTTTATTTTCTTCGCAATTCATTTACTTGGATCGAAAATTGATCAAATTCTTGAGAAAATAGTGATGGGACGATCATATGGTCTTGAAGGTCACATTAGCTCTAAATTTTAAATGATCAAGAGAAAATGGGACAATTACTTAAAAAAGTCTCACAACTTGTCAACACAATACATTTGAGTTTTAAAACTTTCATTTTATTCGTCTAAGTCTTAAAATTTGTAACTTGGTGCGCATGATCCTTCCGTTAAGGTGCGAATGCCTCCCAAGCCACTTCAATACCCAAGCCATCATGTGCCTGCGTATGACAAAGGTGAAACCTTGATTGAATTGGAAAATTGGTCTAACTTTATCCCGTGTTCCACTAATTTCTTCTTCATCGCAATGTGACGATAAGATTGAGTTTAATTGAGGATGATCCTTCACATTTAATCAATGTGACACCGATGACACGTTGGTTTTGAAAAAAAAAAATGCAACAGGTGAATCACGCATATTGTATCTTGGGGTGGTTGTTCTCGTGATACATGGATCTTGAGGAAGGGAAACCTATCTTCTTCTGTTTGGGTTGCATCAGAGGGAGTCAGGGAATTGGCATGCAAGCCCGTGAGCGCCACTGGTGGCATGGCACCCAAACCCGACCGACTTGTGGAACCCACTGATGGCATACGATTAGTTGGATAGGCTTGAAAATGGTTAGGTACATTGGTGAAGCTACATGCGCCAGACTAAGAAAAACATAAAGATCTCATCTTTTGTTACCATCGTGTGAGGGTTGATTGGCCCTTGCGACCACCTTGCTAGGGTTGGCCAACCCTCGTCAATCTAAGTGCTTGCTCTTGGTGATGACCAACAACTCAGACCTCTGGTTGAGTTGGAGTCTTTTCCAGGGCTCGGTGTCTCTTCAAGACTTCTCCAACTATCTTTATGTTCCCTTTTTCCTTTTCATTTTAATTTTTGACTTTTTTCATTCTTCATTTTTTTTGGATAATCTTTTTTGTTTCCTTTTAGTTTTGGTTAGTCATATGATGTGGTGCCCACATGTACATACGAATTTGATAATTTTAAGGATTGATTTGTTCTTTTTAAGATTTTAAGAGTTAATTGCATTTTAAAGCACCAAGTAGTCATACTTTTAACGGGAGACCGCCGTTCCTCTTTATTTTTTTTGTGAGCTAAATTTGTGGAATCGATAAAACAAAAGAATGACAAAACATTACCATGACCTACTACTAATGACGAAATCATGCATTGATTGATTTTCTTTTTCTCCACGTACGAATGAAAAGCAAAATAAGCGGATTGATTTTAGCGTAGTTTGTTAATTCCTGTATTTTGCAGAAGAATTGCATTCGTGGCTATCTTTTTACATTTCCCGTTTCCTGAGTGTGCTCTCTTGATATGGGGCAAGGCGTCTCTTTCTCTCTTCCCTTCACCGTCCATTATCAAATCTCCCTCCTTCCCGCCAAAACCTCTCCCCCTCTCGCCCCTCGACCGCCGCCTCATCACCCCACCACCGTGGCGGTGACCTCCGTGGAGCAATCTCCCACCCCGACCTCATGTCCCGTGATGGGTCCCATCCCGACCTCCTCATCTTCTCTCTCCTCCTCAAGTCTGTTCGCCCTCGGAGGCGGGTCCATCGCGCGCTGGCTGGGTACGAGCTCGAGGCCCACTCGGGGATTCTCAACTCGCTCATCAGTCTCTACTGAAAATGCAATGACTGGGCCGAGGCCGAGAGGATATTTATGGACATGGGTCAGAAAAGGGGCTTGGTTTCTTGGAGTTCCATGATCTCCTGCTCTGCCAATAATCACATGGGAGTTTGAAGCGGTTGAAACTTTCCTTCATGTGCTTGAAGATGGCTTTTTTTACATAACGATTATTGTTTCGCAGCGGTTATTCAGGCTTGTTCAGTTCCGGAGAATGCATCAATTGGTGATGCAATTTCCTGGTTTATAATCAAAAGCGGCTACGTAAATTATGATGTGTGCGTTGGGTGTGCATTTTAATTGACATGTTTGCGAAGGGTAGTGCTGATTTTGTTTCAGCTCGTAAGGTGTTCAAGAAAAGGCCCGAGAGGAGTGTGGTTGCTTGGACTTTGATGATGACAAGATATACTCTGGTGGGTTGTCCAAGAGAGCTGTTGATTTGTTTCTCCATATGCTTGTGAGTGGGACAGTGGCAGATGGATCTACACTTGAAGCTGTTTTGTCAGCAAGTTCGGAGTTGGAGTTGCAATCGCTGGGGTTGCAGTTGCAATGCTGGGTTATACAGTCTGGATTGGCTTCGGATGTCTGTGTTGGATGCAGCTCGGTGGACATGTACCTGAAGTGTGTAGCTAGTGGATCGCTTCATGATTGGAGAAAGGTGTTTGATCCGGTGCAAGATCATAACCTGATGTCTTAGACAGCGATATTCATGGGAAGTATCAAACTCTTTTCGGAAATGATAAAAGGTCCCATGAGGCCAAACCATTTCACATTTGCTAGTGTTCTCAAGGCATGTGGAAGTACTTGTTATGTAGATATGGGGACACAAATATACACGCTAGGTACAAGATTGGGCTTTGCTGGTGATACTTGCGTGGTTATCCTCTAATTAGCACATATTCTCAGTCGCACCACATGGAAGACACTCAAGAGAGCTTTTGATACACTATTTGAAAAGAATTTAATTTCTCATAATGCCCTTGTGGATGCCTATGCCAAGAGCTTGGAGTCCCATCAGCCTTTGAACTGCTACATGAAATTGAGGAGAGAGGAATGAGAAGGGGTGCTTCTACATTTGCCAGCCTTTTAGGTGGAGCTGCCTGAAAGGGAGCAAATCCATGGGAGATGGTAAAATCAGCGCTGGACTCAAATCAGTGCATTTCCAATGCTTTGATCACCGTGTATTCAAGGTGGGGAAACCTAGAAGCTGCTTTTCAAGTTTTCCGTGAGATGAGAGAATTGACCACTATGCATGCGTTGTTGACTTATTGGGTGGATCAGAATCCTTCCCATGAGATTATAAATTCAATGCCTTTCAGGGCGGATACACTAGTCAGGTCTGACGTACATTTTTTGGAGCTTGCTGAGTTCACGGCAATGTTGAACTTGCAAAACAAGCTGCAGCAATTATATTTTAGTAGAACGGGACTACCCTGCTGCTTATGTTTTGCTATCAAAGATTTATGCCTCGGCTGGTCTTGGGAGATGCAGCAGCAATCAGAAAGAAGATGAAACTGAAATATCTTACAAAAGAAGCCAGTTGTAGCTGGATTTAAGTGAAAAATAACGTTCACAAGTAACATACGTGGGTGACACTTCACGCCCAAAGGCACAGGAGATTTATGACAAGACCGATTGGGTAGTCGAATAAAGAAACTGGGTAATGTTCTGACTACTGAATTTGTTCTTCATGATGTGGAGGAGGGACAAAAGGAACAATATTTGCGCCAGAACAGTGAAAAAATTGCTGTTGTTTTAAGCCTTATAAGCACTCCAGTCCAAAATCTATCAGGGTGTTTCAGAATCTCCACATTTGTGGAGATTGTCATTCTGCGATCAAGTATATCTCCATGGCAACCAGAAGATGTATGGTCCTAGGGGATGCAAACCAGTTCCACCATTTTAGGGACTAAACATGCTCATGCAATGACTACTGACGACGATGCGTTTTAAATTGTCTCATTCATTGTATAAATTGAATCGCCATTTTAGATTTTCTCCTTTGTTCCTATGTTACTTGAACCGGGATTCTATTATTTCCCTAGCAAGCCCAACAATGTAAATATCATGTCCTGAAATGTATATAGTTTTGGTACTCCTACTGTCGGAATACCAAGCAGAAGACCTCAAATGAAGCTCGCAATATGTCAGCAATATGATTCATGGAATTGAAAACAGTCATGCTTCGCCTTTGGAATTTCCTGGAATGTGCAGTTTTCAGACACTAGATATGTATGTTCTATTCTCTCCTCAGCGTTCCCGATACGCAGTCCTGATGTCCCATAATTCATTCATTGGCTGAATATTCTGTGTGACTTTTACTTTACATTTTTGGATGTGGCAATTTCTTGTGCTTTAAATCATCAAGTTCAACTATGCGAGTTCAAGCCATACGTTGTTCCAACATTTCCCAGGCTGTTGCGGAGTGGATAAATTTAGGATGATTGAGAAGAAACAAGAGCAGCTTTCGTGAGCAAACAACGGTTTGAGACCAGGAGGCATGATCCTTGAGGAATTCCTGCAATGAGCAAGCATTGGCAAGTATTGCATCGACTTTTTGGTGAGGAAAATGTTTTCTGTCAAATGGGGCATCGTTCCTGCTGTACATCTTAGCTCCATATTGTTCCTCTGCAAGGCTTCTCCTCATACGGCATTGCACTTGTCAGAGCAGGGAAAGCAATAGGTCTTTGTCGCCAGTTTTTACTCAGCAAACGGCTGCATATAATCCGAAGGTAGTGGACTAGAATGTGCACCGTAATGTTTTTTCCGAGCAATGCATTTCAACAGCGGTAGCAATACTGACTACTTTCATGTTAGCATAGAATTTAGATTTTCCTTTTGTCTTAATATGCTCCTTAACTAGTCGCTTAACTAATAATTCACTAGACATTCTTTTGACAATTTCCTTGAAAAATAGTATTTATGTAACTATAGTAGGTATTGACACATGAATTTTTACGAACTAATCGAATATACATTTTCAAGGAACGATTCATTTATGGAGTCCGGCCACATTCATTCCATTTGGGCTTTAACGCAAATGGTGAGATCCAATTCCGTTAAGCCCATCAAGCACAGTAGCTCCAGCCCAGACAAGGACGACCATCCACCATCTCCAACTCAAGCTCCCTCTCCATCGCCGGAAGTCAGTTACAGGACTGAAAGTTTCCTTTTTTAATGAAGTCATCTTCTCCTCAGCAAGCTCAGCCTCCATAGACGAAGCTCTCGAGCTCAATGGTAGGAATTTGACGATCCACGGCTCCCGCTCATCGCACGCTCAGGCGTTCTCGCGTTCCAGCCGCCGATATCCTTCTTCTCCTTCGCCTCTTACGCGCCTGATGCTGCGCGACGTGGCATCCCGACTCTGTGCCAGCGGGTTCGGCCTTCTGGCGTTGGCGAGAAATGATTAAGTAACCTGAACGGTTGGATCTTCACAACTCCATGATCCTTACCATCGCATGATTTATCCATTCTTATCAAACCTTCAGGCGGAAGTTATTATAGTGGCAAATGAAGCGGCTGTGGACATTCGAAACGGGTACAGCTCTATTGATTGAACCGGGGCACGTCTATCTACCGTGACTAATAGGAATCCAGATGCCTCCTTCAGGGGAAGACATTGTTCTTGTTCTCTCTGTCATGAGGTATGAGGAAGCTTTCTAAGCTATTGACCCAATGAGGCCAAATGGATACTGCGCGGTGACTGTTTGATGATATGCCTCGGAGGAATAGCTTCGCTCGGAGCAGACACGGACTGAAGGACCTGAGTATGAGGAATAACTTTTTTAGTGGAGTCCATTTCTGCTGAGATGCGAAACTGCAGTGCTTTGCAAATGCTTTATTTCGAAGTGAATGGAATTACCAGGAAGGTTTCTTAATTCTTAGGTGAATTCAGAGGTTTGAGAATTTTTTTGTCTCTTGGAGGTAATCTTTTCTCCAGTTTAGTTCCTGCAAGTATCAGTAATCTCTCATGGGGACTTGAAGCTTTGAAATTTAAGAAGCAATAACTTCATCGGTAGTTTGCTGGAGCAAACGATGGAGATGAGCATCTTTGATCATTCTGGACTTCAGTGGAAATAGATTCTTGGAGCCAATTCCAGTTGGTTGGAGTGATCTTTTTTCGAGCTAACTGCCCTTGGTTTGAGCAAGTAGAATTTGTCTGGCGGGTGGCTGCTTGAGCTCATAGGTTTGCCGAGTTTCTAAGTCGTTACTTTACAAGAGAGCGAGCATGTTATATGGTCATGTCCCCGAAAGGTTTAAGTGGTTTGTTTCTCTAATTGTACAGTTCAAGAGAAGATGGATTCAGTTTGTCTATTCCACATTAGATAAGAGGTACGGTGGCATTCATTTTTCTGCTGGTGTTTGCTTGCCCCCTTGAAGATGTAGTCATCCCCTTCTCACCGCCTTCATTCAATCCTCATCATGCATGATCGCTGCTATTGCTGAACCATCGTTACTGCCGAGGTGTAACATGCCGGTTGCCCCACGGACGCTGCCACTGAATCGTCACGCCAAATTACTGAGACTTTGCTGGAGGGTCACGACTGTAGGAACGAAATTATTAATTCATAATGAAAATTACTGTTTCTCAATATTTGTTGACAGCTGACAAAGCAAAGGGAGTTTCTTTTATCGTCTATCATCTATGTAAACGAGTTTATTATTTCCATTTATTTACAAATGCACGCATGCACTCATATTTTTTTGGACAAAACTAGTGCAAAGTAGTTTTTTACTGCTCCGTTTCCTCGTGAGTTTTATTTTCCATATTTCTTTTAGTATTTTTTTTTTTCACATCTTTCATCCCTTCTGCAGGTGTCCTACCTAGATGATATTGCATTTTGGACAATTTCAGATTTTATATTTATGGTAGGTATGCAGAAATGATTTGTTCTAAGAATAACTAAAAAAAAAAAAAAAAAAAAAGCTATTCCAAGCTATCAAAATTTTCCTCAATGTTTTTTATGTAGCAAAGTTCGTAATCGAGACACCATTTGTTGTGATATTTCTAATCTTCAACAACAGAAGAAGACACTTAGCAATGACCAAAAACATTGAAGAATTTCTGCACATTCATAACAACTTTTTGCCCATAAAGTACTCTTACTCAAATTCATGAAGATCACTAGAAATTTTGAGCACAAGCTAGGTGAAGAGAGGTATGGTTCTATGTACAAAGGAATGCTTGGAAGCGGCAATGAAATTGCCAAGCAGATTTTAAAATAGTCCAAGGCCCATGGTCAAGATTTTATCAGTGAAGTGGCTACTGTTGGAAAAATGCACCATGTTAATGTAGTGAATGAAGGCTCGAAATAGGTTCTTGTGTATGATCTCATGCCAAATGGATCTTCACTAAGGAATGTGATAAGTTTCTTGATAACATGAAAATATATGAGATTTCTTGATTACATGAAAATATTTGAGATTGCTCTTGGGGTGGCGAGGGGATTAAATACCCATGTCAAGGGTGTGGCATACAAATACTACACTTTTATATCAAGCCTCACAATATTTTTTTAGACAAGAATTTCGCTCTAAGAGTCTCTGACTTTGGACTCACGAAACTTTACTCCACTTCTAATAGCATAGTAGCATTGATTGCTGCAAGAGGAATGTTGGGATAGATGGTGCTCATGTTGTTCCACAAAAACATTGGTCGTGTATTTTATAAATCAAATGTCTATAGCTTTGGGATGTTGCTCATGAGATGGAAGGTACGAGGAAAAATGTAAATGCCATTGTGGAACACTCAAGCCAAATTTATTTTCCGTTGTGGGTGTTCGACCAGTCAATGAAGGAAAAAGTGTTGAAATGGAAGAAGTTGCAAAACGGGAAAGGAAGGTGATAAAAAAGATGACAATGGTTGCACTTTGGTATATTCAATTAACCTTGACCATTGGCCCTCAATGAGCAAAGTCCTAGAAATGCTTGAAGGAGATATTAGTAAACTTCGAATGCCTCCAAAAAAGCTTATTTACCTATCGGATGAGCTAGCGAATAATGACAAAGCTGAAATGGTTCTATAAACATTCTCAACTCCGTTAAGCGCTTCGACAATTTTCACTAATTTTCTATTTGGAGGTAACAATGATGTTTAGAGAACCATCCTCAGTTTGATCGGAAAAGATTTTTATGTACTCGTTATTTGTGCCTGCGGCCTAGTATCATGTTGGGAGGGACTTATTTTCGAGATTGTCTTCTTCTAGCTCAAGAGGTTGATGTTGTTGTGTCCTTGTATATCTTGTGGTTTTTCTCTCTTGCATCCTCCAACAGGATAAATAAATTGGTAAGAGAGCAAGGACAAAAACGGTGATGAAGGTGATAGACATTGAGAAATTTTCCTCTCATTATGTGATTAGGGCAATTTCAATTGAAAAGCTAATAATAACATGCGATCTTGCTGCTTAACGGGTTACTATCGACTTATGATTTGTCAATATCAAGAACCATTGATTTCAACTTATAAATTGTCCTCATCCATTGTAAATTGTCCTCCCTTATTACGTGATTTGGATAATGCCAACGTAAAAACTAACAATAACCAGTGATCTTGCTCCTATACGTGCCTCTGCCACCATTTGATTTCTCGATATAAAAAACAACTGATTTTGGCTTATATATGTATATGTTTTACAAAGTGGACACCATCTATCTATGCTAGAAACAATTTTTATCAAAATGAAAAAAAAAAAAGATCTTAAATGAAATAATTCAATGAAGTTTATATTTAAAAGAACTCATTCGTTTTAAAGTTGACGTGAAATTATCTGCGAATAATAATATCGAATGATTACAATTTTCTCTTATATCACTCGGTTACGGTGATTTCAATTAACGGATTTTTAGAATTTCAAAGCATTTTAATGAAAAATCATTAACCTGGCTTATATACTCGATATCAGCCATGGAGAAAAGGGGGAGAAGGAGGTGCAACCCCCTGCCCACCAAAAAACGTTAAGAAAAATCTCAATTACGAACCTGAAGTAGACGCATTTAAAAAGAAAAAAAATTGGAATGAAGTTTGTTTTAAATAGGAATTCGGAGTAACCAACACAGTTTAAAATGAGTGAACTGTTGTGTGGCCAAATTTTCAATCGGCGGATAATTTCATCCAAAATTTATGATTTTACCTCCAGATTTATGCTGGACAACTGTATTGAACTAGAGGATCGTTACCTTGAGGCTTGAAGAACAATCGCTGAACAATTTACGTCCAAAATTTCCCCGTTACCTCAAGCCTGTCCGCCCACAACAAATCGCTCCTTACTCCTTTCAAGTTCTTCCTCGCGAGCTCCATCCCCAGCTGGAGGAGCAGGAGCGTCGATTGCATCTAAGGAGTTCAAAGAGGCTAGGATTCTTCGATTCTACTTCTGCTTCTTCTGGCCCGTTCGATTCACTCGATTGGAATGGAGGGTCGACAGCGTAGGTGTGGAGCGAGGGTGATGGTGCGGGATCGTGAATGAGTTTAGTTTCCGGTATCTCTTCTGGTCATGATGAAGGTGATGCTATGGGGGCGTTTTTGTTTGGGGGGAAGAAGGCACAGGTGATGGTGTTCTTGGTGGTGGGCTTCATGGACTGCGAAGTGCGAACTAATGTTGGAGTAGGAATGGGTTCCTCGCTTTCTAAGGACTTGGAGTCTGCAGTTGGACTGGATGTCCAGAATATTACTTGTGGTGGATGACATGCCTGCTTTAATGACCAAGCAAGGAGAGATCTTTTCCTAGGGGAGGAATGGGGTGAGCCCTCGACCTCCTGCTTTCTTTCTCCACTCGCAGCGCTCGCCATCTTCTGTTTCAGTCCCTCGCTCCGCAACATCCTATTCCCCAAGGTCGTCCCTTTTGCTGAATTCGAATCAACCGTCCAGAGTCGGATTGAGAGCACCATTACTTCACGTACAGTGCCGCCGCGTCAACTCATCATCAAATGTCTAGTTCGAATCGGGTGAGTGACTCTCAGAGACAAATTGTCAAACAGTTCGTGTCCTTGAATGCAATTTGATATTTTAATGAAATCCTTGTTAAAGTCTTTCCTTTTCGGGGGCGTTCTATGTGTTATTTCGAGAACTCGTCTTTACGAGAGAGAGAGAGAGAGAGAGAGACCGAATCTCTCGTGACCTGAGACTTGGATTTGAGGCTGAAGTCTATCGGTTCGCTGTGGGCTCGTGTTGCCTCTTTGAAATCTGTTGGACTCAGTGGCCTCGAGCTCTGCCATTTGGTTGCGAAATGCCCTTCTGTGTTGGCAGCAGATGAAATCGATCCCTTTATACTCTTCATGCGCGACAATTTAGATGGAAAGGTCGACCCGACGCAGCTCAAGCGTCTCTTTATGTCAACTGAGCCGCGTTTCTCAGTCGGATTCGAGGAAAAGGTTAATTTGTTAATTTGGTTGGGTTGATTCCCGTAAATCGACATTGGAATACATTTTTATATTTGCTGGTGGAGCTGTATCCTAGAAAAGTGCGAAATAGATCTTGATTATTACTTCTACTATGGAAGCAGAGTTCGTCTTCTATTTTGAGGCCACCTCACATGGTGTGTGATTGAAAATTTTCATATCAGGGCGTAGAGTTGTGGATTTCATTGTTAGGCCATTAAGAATATTTTGTGACAATCTAGCCGTAGTTTTCATGACTAAGAACTAAAAAAATAATAGTCCAAGCAAACATATCGACATTAAGTATTTAGCCATTAACGAACGTATTAAAGAAAATAAAGTGGTCATAGAACGTAAGTACTGGATTGATGATAACTGATTCTTTAACTAAAGGCATGCCACTACTAAGTTATAAGAATAATGTATTCAGAATGGGCATTGGTCCAATTATGTAAAATTTTCTTTATATAGAAGAATTTGTGAGACTTCTATCCATTTGTAAAGTTTTTCTCAATACAATTGTGTACATTCAATTATTCTGAGAGAAACAATTATGTTTGACCTGTAGTAAACATAATGTTTATTCATTAAGTTATGTTATCACATATGAGCTAGTAAAATGCATTGTGATACACGGAAGATAATACTCGCTTTAAGAGGACTCATCATCGTGATTCATGTGTTTTATTTTAGCATTAATTTTAAGTGAGTTTAGGTTAATATTTCATTTGATGGAATATTGGGATTAAGTAGGAGAATGTTATAATATATTTTATTATTCTCAATGTGATCCAAATTTTGTATTTTCCAATTGATTTCGATTTATTACCCAAATTATTTTCCATGTTTATTACGTGATAGTTGCTTGTTAATATGATATCATAATGGTCTTGATGGAAGACGTTGGTCGTATAAGAAATAAAATAAAATGTCAGGTCATTTAGTCCAAATCTTATCATTATAGAAAAAACACACTATCACGTTTGAGGAGTATTGACTAATGAAACATCAAGTACAGATCTGGTGTTTCCATTTTTGCAGATTGATCACGCTTCATGCATTTGTTTTAGGTTTTAGGATTTTTCTGCATTTGGAGATTTTCATCAATGGGTGGAGGTATGTCAATCTTTATATTTCCAAAAATCAACCCAAAATTTTGTATGAATTTATAAATTGGGATCATCATTTTTTATTTAGATTTAGTCTTACAGAAAAAAACATAAGAAATTATTGCAGACCAGAACAGATTGTTGGACTTGTCTAACAAGCAACAAAATTATTGTTGCATTCAAAAGAACAGATGACTGGAGGCATATAACATGGTTTCATGGTTATTGCGTCAAAGCTGATATACTATCTCATGACATGGAGAATAAGAAGTTTTGAGGCAAGCTGGTCTTTTATTTTTGATCTCGTTCCTCCAAACTGTACATCAATCATGCTATGATCGTGACTCGTGCAGTGAAGAAAGCAGATGTAGAATATGGGAGGAGGAAAAAGAAATGAAGAAGAAAATAAGAAAAAAGGATAGTGTATGAGAAGGAAGTGATGGGGGGAGTGGAAGCGAGACTGATTTATTTGGTGATGGGATGTGGAACCAACAATCGCAGGGAGAGAGCGGAAGGTCCCGGTGAAAGAGGAGAAAGATCTCATACGAAACAATTTTTTTTTTTAAATTTTCAAGATGCGTTGTATAAGTAGGTGGAGTTTGGGTCCACCCTTTGAAAATTCAAATCAACACGTGGACTCAAACCTCACCTACTGAATTTGAGTTTTTAACCTCAATCTTTTGAATTTTCAATGGGTGTAAATTTTCAAATTTTCAAGATGTGCTGTATAAGTAGGTGAAGTTTGGGTCCACCCATTGAAAATTCAATTTAGGTAAGTAGGTGAAGTTTGAATCCACCCATTAAAAACTCAAATTTAGTAGGTGAGGTTTGAGTCCACCTATAAATTTGAATTTTCAATGGGTGGACCCAAACTTCACCTACTTATATAGCACATCTTGAAAATTACACCCATTGAAAATTCAAAAGATTTTGATGATCAAACCATGGCGAAGCTGAACATTCCTAATGTTGACGGTATCAAATCTAAATTAGACATTATTTAAACCTCGTTTAATTGATAGCCACAGCTATGCCTCCACTAACTGAAAAGTTTAGCATGTATTCCTCATATCAATTTTATCATTGTAGATCACTACATACGGTCGGACTGCAAATGTCTTCAATAATGGACATCTATCCCATGCAAATTGTCAGTTGTCACCTCTTAGGATATATTCATTGTCAACAAAACCGAGGATCAATTATCCTCTAGACATTGATATTGTTGAGGGTATGTAGTAAAAATTCAATACCTTTCACTTAGGGAGACAGATAAGAGGGAGCTCAAATTCGAGCAAGTTAGCATATCCAATCGGATCCATCTTCCTTTAAGAGTTTAAGCTAATGAATTATGAGCTAACTAAAATATATTAAGTACTTTACACTATACAAATTTTCCTATGAGATTTTCTCTAATACAACTCACACATGTATCCTAATAGATATTCTTAGTGTATGACCTCTTGTTTAAGTATTATCTTAAGTTTGGGAATCCTGCATTGCATTACTACATTCTATAAATAAATGTCATTGGAGAAGAGATAAGAATAAAATATTTCGATGTATGCTAAGATGGGTTCATCGTACTACGCCATATCAATGTGCTATAAAAAAAAAATAGAAATAATTAAAAATGAAAATTATTGTCGTGACATAAAAACTAATTTTGAATATTCCATGAGAGTGAATAGGAGGAAAAAGAAAATTTTCTTCACCTACCTCCTTTTTCCTCTCTTCTGCCTCTCCCAAACAAAGCATTGAGGTAGTATGCCCTGCACATGCGTAAAAGTGTCAAATTAACCGTATAACTTTCTTGATATTTCCCAATAACAGATGGGGCGGGAATCCTCTGATGCCCATTTAGTGAGTCCTTATTATAGCCAATTTTCCAATCTAATTGTATATGAATTCTCATTGCATTTCAGTCTGTGATGATTATGTTTCTGCATATTATCACATTGTCATTCTAATCTATATAAGTGTTGAAAAAACATAATAAATCATTGTAGACAAGAACAGATCGTTGGACTTATCTAACAAGCAATGGACTTATCGTTGTCCTCAAAAGAATAGATGAGCGGACTTATATAACATGGTTTCAAGTTATTGTGTCAAAATTGATGTACTATACCGTGGCATGGGGACAAGTTGTTATGAGGCAAGCTAGTTTTGTTTTGATCTTGTTCCTCAAAACAACGCATCAATTTTCCCATGATCATGACTCGCGTGGTGAAGAAGGGAGTCGGGGAAGAATAAGGGGAGATAACAAACAAAGAAGAGGGGGAGGAGAAACAACACAAGTGTTGGAAATTTTGTATGGCGCTCATTTAAAGGTGGTAATTTTTTTTTTTTACAATCACTTAAGTAATATAATTTTTAAAATATATTTATTTGAGTGACATAACTTTTCATAGATCATTAATGACCATTTTTCTTTTTAGTTCACGAAAGTGCTAAAAATCCGAAGCACTTGTGGTTAACGTTTTTTTAAAAGTTATGAGACTCAAGTAAATGATTAAAAAGTTTTATGACACTTAAGCGATCAAAAAAAGTTATAATTCTCGAGTGAACATCGTATGAAATTTATGATACTTGTGTTGCATTTTTCTAGTTGACTTGTTTGTTGAAGGGGTGTGAACCCAACAATTATGTGGAGGAAGAAAGATCAAATGGGACTTCGTCTTGGGTGGTTAGGGGGGGTCTCGATCAAGGTTAGCCGCCGCGCCATGCCCAAGATTGACTTTGGGTTGGGTCAACCTCTTTGATTTCTTGACCTGATTGCAATTATTCCGTTGGCTGACTTGAGCTTTTCTATAGGAAAAGGTCACTCCAAATCTTCAAAAACAAGGTTCATCCAAACTCTTTTCATTCTTCTCATAGGGTGCCTCTCCACATACACAGAGCAACTCTTTACCAATTCCTCTTTGCCCAAAGAAAAACAGAGACATGAATAATGCTCTCAGCTCCATGAATATCTATCAAGTCTCGCTACTTATTCTTCTTCTACTGCAAGTGATGACTAGCAATGCTAGGCCAAGCAATCAACGGTGCACTTCATCTTGTGGTGATATTCGCAATATAAACTATCCGTTTCGACTGAAGAGCGATCCAAAGGGATGTGGCATTTCGAATTACGAGCTGACTTGTGAAGATAATCGCACTTTTCTGTACATCCATGATGGCCGATACTATGTGCAGTCTATCGATTATTCCGTTAGTGAAATCAGATTGGTCGATGACGGGCTACAAAAGGATAACAGCTCATCTCTCCCCCGTCATTCATTTGTGTGGGATATCATAAACTCCGGTCAGATCTCATCCCGCACGATTAAAGGCGGGTCATACTACATCATTGATGGTGCTGCATTGGTCATGGTGAATTGCTCAAAGCCGGTTAGTTCTCCATTTTACATTGGTATCAGTTCGTGCATTAAGGGGTCATACTCATCCAACACGTCATCAAATTGGAAGTTGTATGTTTTGGTCAGTCCAAAAGCTATGGATGTTAGGGATTTTTGCATCATTAGCGGTTGGACGTGGGTATCGCATGACTTTGAGCCTTACAAGCAGATTAATGTGAGCTCCTACAACTATGAGCTAATCCATAACATCATGACCGATGGATTCACTCTCTCCTTTAGTCGTATACCAAAGAAAACTTCCTATTGCTACTTTGATTTCTATGGCTACTTTCACCTCCGTAACTACTTTCATTCCGATAGATTTCATCTTTACAGCTTATTCGGAGGTCAGGTTTGCGGATCCAAGCTTTACTTCAACGGTAAGCACCAATTGCCAAATAATTTTACCATAGTTTTGCATGATTCTGCACATTTTCCCTTGCTACTTTCTCTTCAAAACGGAAAATGAAAGGAATATTTATTATCCAAGAAAATTATGACAAAACATACAAGATAGTGTACATCAACGTTGTGTATTTGAAAGGTTTTGGGAAGTTGGTATTACTTATTAATATCAAATTAAAGAAGTTGCAGGATTTGTGGAAAGAGACAAGGAAAAAGAAGAAGTGATAGTAGAAAGCCACCCCGAAACAGACCCACATCGGCTGCACATGTACATGCGTCTAGATTATAATTCCTTTCACAAAAGGTGGTCGGAACTCCAATTATATTAAAAAAAAAAAAAAGGGATTATTGTGCCAGCAATTCAATGACTAGTTTATTGCTGTCCTAGAGTTTACGTTTTTTTCTTAATTAGTCACTTAACTAATAATACGAGAGACACTCGTCAACATTCCTTAATAAATTGTATTCATGCATCCATAGGAGGAAAAAAATTATTAATTAAATCATTGTTTCTTTATATTTGTTGACCACTAACAAGGCAAAAGGAGTTTCTTCTATCGTCTATCATTTATGTGAAACGAAACTTATTAGTTTCATCGATTTGCATATGCACACATCCCACTTCTTATATTCTCCTGGACAAAGTAGGTTACTACTATTCTATTTCATCATGAGTTTTATGTTCCAAACTTCTTTTCCTTCGATTCCTTTTCACACAATTCATTCCTTCCACAGATGTCCACGATGATATTGCAATATGGACAACTGCAGATTTTATAGTACTACTAGGTAAGCCGCAATGATTTATTCTTACAATAATTGAAAAAAATATATGTTAATCTATCAAAATTTTCTTTAGTGTTTTTCTGTGCAGCGAAATTCGTAATTGGGATGCCATTTGTCGCGATATTTCTAATCTACACATACAAAAGGAGACATTTAGCAATGGACAAGAACGTTGAAGAATTTTTGCAAGCTCATAATAACTTTTTGCCCATAAGGTACTCTTACTTGAATATTAAGAAGATCTCTGGAAACTTCAAATACAAACTAGGTGAAGGAGGGTATGGTTCTGTGTACAAAGGAATGCTCAGAAGTGGCAACGAAGTGGCCATCAAGATTTTGAAGAAGTCTAAGTCCCATGGCGAAGATTTTATTAGTGAAGTGGCTACAATTGGAAGAATTCACCATGTTAATGTAGTGCAACTCATCGGTTTTTGCTTTGAAGGCTCAAAACAAGCTCTTGTGTATGATCTCATGATAAATGGATCTTTGGATAAACACATTTTTCCTGAGGAAGGTAATAAGTTTCTTGATTACATGAAATTGTATGAGATCGCTCTTGGGGTGGCAAGAGGGATTGAATATTTACATCGGGGGTGTGATATGCAAATACTACACTTTGATATCAAGCCCCATAATATTCTTTTAGACAAGAATTTCACTCCGAAAATTTCTGATTTTGGACTTGCGAGACTCTATCCTACGGATCATAGCATAGTTTCATTGACTGTTGCAAGAGGAACACTAGGATATATGGCGCCTGAGTTGTTCTACAAAAACATTGGTGGGGTGTCTTATAAAGTGGATGTTTACAGCTTCGGGATGTTGCTCATGGAAATGGCAAGCAGAAAGAAGAATATAAAGGCAAAAGCAGAACACTCAAGCCAAATTTATTTTCCCTTATGGGTGTACGACCAAGTCACTAAAGGTACCAATGTTGAAATGGAAGAATTTGCAGAAGAGGAAAGAAAGGTCATAAAAAAGATGATAATAGTAGCACTTTGGTGCATACAATTAAATCCTGACCATCGGCCACCAATGAGTAAAGTCCTAGAAATGCTCGAAGGAGATATTAGTGAATTTCAAATGCCTCCAAAACCGCCTATTTACCCACCTGATGTGCCAATTAATAATGACAAAACCGAGATGGAACTAAAAACATTCTCAATGTCATCGAGCTCTCCGGTAATTTCAGCTGGTTTCCTTTTTAGAGATAGTAATGATGTTTAGAGAAACCATGCATAGTTTGATTGTAAAAGTTTTGTGTATTTGTCCACATTCTAGTATTATGTTGGGAGGGACTTGAGCTAGTTTAGCTCGACACTAATTACTTTTGATATGGTCTTCTTGTGGTCCTTAGCTTAATGTTGCATTACTGTATTTCATACAGTTTTACTCTCTTTCATCCTCCTTAATAATAAAAAGAATTTGGTTAGATAGCAAGAATCGAATAGAGGAGGAAGGTGATGGACATTGTAAATTTTAATTCCTCATTTGTTTGGTTTTGGATATTCCCAACAATAACTAGTGATCTTGCTCCTTAACGTGCTACTACCTGCACATGACTTCTTGATATAATAAACAACTGATTTTGACTTATAAATTCATTTCCTTATAAAAATAACTTATTCTAAGCCAATAACAATTTCTTCAATGCTTTTTTGGATAGCGAAATTTGTAATCAGGATGCTATCTGTCACGATATTTCTAATATGCAAGTATACAAGAAGGCACCTAGCAATGGATAAGAATATTGAAGAATTTTTGCAAGCTCACAACAACTTTTTGCATATAAGCTACTCTTACTCTAATATTAAGAAGATCATCAAAAACTTTAAACACAAACTAGGTGAAGGGGGTATGGTTTTGTGTACAAAGGAGTACTTAGAAGCAACAATGAGGTGGCCATCAAGATTTTAAAGTAGTCCAAGGCCAATAGCTAAGATTTTATTGGTGAAGTGGCTACTATTGGAAGGATTCACCGTGATAATGTAGTGCAACTCATCGGTTTTTACTTTGAAGGCTCAAAACAAGCTCTTGTGTATGATCTTATAACACATGGATCTTTGGATAAGCACTTTTTTGCTCAAGAAGGTGATAAGTTTCTTGATTACATAAAAATATATGAGATCGTTGTTGGGGTGGTGAGGGGGATTGAATACTTACATTGGGGGTGTAACATGCAACTACCACACTTTGATATCAAGTCTCATAACATTCTTTTAGACAAGAATTTCACTCAAGAAATTTCTGACTTTGGACTCGCGAAACTTTATCCCACGGATCATAGCATAGTTCCATTAACTATTGCAAGAGAAACCTTGGGATACATGGCGCCTAAGTTCTACAAGAAAACATAGGTGGTGTATCTTATAAAGTGTATGTCTATAACTTTGGGATGTTGCTCATGGAAATGGCAAGTAGAATGAAGAATATAAATGTAAATGCAAGACACTCGAGCCAAATTTATTTTCCATTATGGGTGTATGACCAAGTCAGTGAAGGTACAAGTGTTGAAATGGAAGAAGTTGTAGAAGAGGAAAGGAAGGTGATAAAAAAAATGATAATAGTTGCACTTTCGTACATACAATTAAACCCTGACCATCACCCTCTAATGAACAAAGTCCTAGAAATGCTAGAAGGAGATATTGGTAAACTATATATGCTTCCAAAAGTGCTTATTTACCCACTAGATGTGTTAGTTAACAAGGACAAATCCGAGATGGAACTAGAAACACTCTCAACTTCATCGAATGCTTCGGTAGTTTCATCTAATTTTCCTTTTAGTGATAGCAATGTTATTTAGAGAACCATGCACTATTTGATTGGAAAAGCTTTGTATATTTGCCCACAATCTAATACTATGTTGGGAGGGATTGTGAGCTAGTTTATCTTGACCCTAATTACTTTGAGATTGTCTTCTTGTGGCTCTTATATTAATCTTGTGTTATCGTACTTCATATAGTTTTACTCTCTTGCACCTTTAAAAGGACAAAGAATTGGTCCAAAAGCAAGTACAAAAATAGAGGAGGAAGGTGACCGCTATTGTGAATTGTCCTACCTTGTTACGTGATTTTGGATAATGCTAATGAAAAAACTAATGATAACCCGTGATCTCACTCCTATGTGCACCACTGCCACCATATGATTTCTCGATATAAAAAACAATTGATTTTGACTTATGAATTCATCATCAAAGAAAACATATTGTATATGTTTTACGAAGTGGACACCATCTATCTATGTTAGAAACAATTTTTATCAAAATGGAAAAAAAAAATCAGATGAAACAATTCGATGAAGTTTATATATGAAAGAACTCATAATCCGCTTTAAAGTTGACATGATATCGAAAGATTACAATTTTCTCTTATATCATCCACTATAGTGACTTCAATTAACGGGTTTTTAGAATTTCAAGGCACTTTAATGAAAATTCATCAACTTGACTTATATACCGGATATCGGCCATGGAGGGAAGGCGGAGAAGGAGTGGCAACCCCCTACCTGCCAAAAAAATTAAAACATTTTTAATTACGGACCTAAAGTGGGGGCAATTTTTTCAAAATGCCTAGAATGAAGTTTGTTTTAGATTAGAGCCCGGAGTAGCCGACATAATTTTAGATGAGTGAACCGTTGTCCGGCCAAATTTCCAATCGGCGGATAATTTCGTCCAAAATTTTCTGATTTTACCTCTATATTTATGCTGAACAACTGTATGAACTAGAGGATCGTTGACTTGAAGAACAATTGCTGAGCAGTTTTCGTCCCAAATTTTCCCGTTACCTCCGCTCTGTCCGCCCACGACAAATCGCTCCTTACACCTTTCAAGTTCTTCCTCCCGAGATCCTTCCCCAGCTGGAGGAGAAGGAGCCTCGATTACATCCAAGGAGTTTAAAGAGGCTAGGATTCTTCGATTCTACCTCTGGTTTTTCTGGTTTGTTTGGGTTCGATAGCGTAGGTGCGGAGGGAGGGCGATGGTGCGTTATCGTGAATGAGTTGAGTTTCCGGAGTTTGTTATGTTGGGAAAATATGGCTTCAAATTGGGTAGAGCAATGAAGTTAGATCTTTAGAGTGATTAAGTTGGACTTTGAGCCATGATATCACTTTCTTTAAGGATTTATTTGCCCCACAATGTTGTTAATAGTTACCGGCAAATATCCTCAATGATACAACAAAGTCTCAAAAATGAGAATATTATATAGCAATTCTAGTATTTCTTCAAAGTTTCTCTAGGAAATAATTGAAATGATGGTTGTAGTTTTAAGAAAGAATGCTCGAAAAGACAAAAATGATCACTCTCATTCTTTGGAAAACTGATATGTATATATATAAAACACTTTTAAAACACAGGCAACTCTTCGTGAAAAATTGCAAAAAATGAACAAACATGTCCTTTTGAAATTTGTCCAATTGAACAAAGGCGTCTATTTAGAAGAAGTTGAAAAGCGAACAAATGCAACCCTCCAGGAAAAGTTGCAAATTGAACGAGTATCTTTTCCAAAAGTTGTCTTGAAAAGACATAAACAAAAATTCGGAATAATAATTTTTTTGAATTAAATTTCGATTTTTTTAAATAATTTCCGAAATTTTTCAAAAAAAAAAACAACCTTTGAATTAATTAAAATTAATAACATAACCATAAAAAAATAATAACAAATGGGTTAGTGCTAATTAAACAGTGGGCGTGCAGGCATGCTAAGTGCGCCAAATAATCGCACACCCGCACATGAGTATGGTGGGGTCTAGCCCACTCCCAATCATTCCTTTAGAACACAAAAGAAACTCCGCACTTATTAATTGGCTCACTTTTTCTCATTTTTCTTATGTGGGACAAGGAAACATGCACTTGATTTGTTTTTACAAACAAACTTCCTACATGTTCTGGTCATGAATCATGATGAAGGTGATGCTATGTGGACGTTTCTATTTGGGGAGTAGGCAAGGGTGATGGTGCTCTTGGTGGTTGACTTCATGGACTGCGAACTAATGTTGGAGTAGGCATGGGTTCCTCGCTTTCTAGGGCCTTAGAGTCTGCAGTTGTACTTGATGGCCAGAATATTGCTTCTGGTGGATGACGTGCTGCTTTAATGACCAAGCAAGGAGAGATCTTTTCCCAGGGGAGATGGGGTGAGAGACTTGGGCATGGCTGGACTGTTATGTTTTGCATCCAAAGCTAATAGATGCTCTCAGCAACACATATATGCTGCGAGTATCATACATGCGCGGTAAGTCTTTCTGGAGATTTATACACTTGGGGGTGATGGAGCTTATAGTTTTGGTCTTCTTGGGCATGGGAATGAAGTGAGCCACTGGGTACCAAAAAGAGCGAATGGACCCTTGGAAGGTATATGCCTCATCCCTCTCCTGTTGACTTTGGCACCCTGTAGTTGTCACTTCTGCTGGTCAGTTACTTGCTTTCGGTGGTGGCACCTTTGGTGTTCTGGGCCATGGAGATCGAAAAAGTGTATCAATACCCAAGGAAGTGGAGCCCTTTAAAGGGCTTCGCACTCTTTGAGCTGCTTTGGGTGTTTGGTATACAACTACAGTGGCGGAAATCATGGTTGGTAATCCTACTTTCGGTAACTACTCATTCGAAAACTGCAGTAGTGAGTATGGATGTGATCAGTGGGCGGTTTAATTTTTTGTAAACTCATTTTTTTTTTCTAATACAAATATTCAAGTGTTTAACGATAAGTTGATAATGGTTGCTTGGCCAAATACTTGCTGTTTTGATGATGAGTTGGTGATGATGGTTATTAACAGTTACTTGGCCAAACGCTTGCTGTGATCAATGGATGTTTCATATACTAATGCTTGCTGTTAGAATTGTTGGAAAGCCATTAGTTATACTGTTGTTAGAATTTTTTATCATCGTTTGGCTCTTCTTCTCTTCATCACGTGTTCAGTTAACAAAATATGCCTGAGTTTTGATCTCTCCTCTGCGGAGTTCTTTCTGAGCTTGTATTAAGGGGAATAATCGATAGTACCATTGAGAAAGAGCGAGTTCTACACATCCATTAGTATAAAAGCTATTCGAGAAAGACCTGCTAGTACTTGGCAATAGAAGAAAGGTGGATATGTATATAATGGAGCACTCTAGGTAAAAGAAAAGAGTTCAAAACAACTGAACAAGAGATAAGGATCCTCTAGTTCATCTTCATTACAAGTTTACAAGGGAGCTTCTGGTATATTCAGATTCCATTTCAAGAATGAAATTTCAATTGATAGGCAGGAGCCTGTTCCCTTCTCTTCCATCCTTTCTGCTTCTATTTTCCAGAGGCTTACTATGAGCCGAACTGAAGCGACAACTACGCAGAGTTAAAAACCAGGCAAGCTTTTTGGATAAAGACTGGCAGCCATCATCTCGTTGCTGCTCATCTCCATTAAAGGCATTGTCTTTCTCGAACATGAGACGTGCCCCGCATTTCTTCAGCTGAATTCGGGGAATGAAGAGTGGGTTCTGCTTTGCCACCTGAATTTTGTGCCCTTCTTTCAGCTTGGAAATCAACGGGTGAAAATCCTAGAACCGGCATAATTGAACCTGATCTTCATCCAATTTCGGAACTCCCTTCAAGGGCAAAGCAGTGCTAGAGATAGGCATGTTCATTTTAGGTACCTTTGCCTAGATTATCCACAACTGTGGAAATATAATCTCTCAAATATTTTGGAAAAGTCGCCGGCGATGAAGATGACTTCACCTATGCGAACAGGGTTTTCATGGACCGCATAGCTCGCTTCCTCTTCATTTAGCGAATCTGAAATTTCACTCCCTCGCTTACTGAGAATGAGAACGCATAATTCCTCAAAGAAACCTGCAAAATATCAAATTGTCATGACTACTATATAAACGTGCATTACAAGTGACTGCTATACCCGCATGGCATGATTCACCACTTTTTCGTGCAATGAAGTTTTGTGCATAAAATTTTCCGTTTCCAGAGTTCTCGGACTTGTAGATGCATTCTTTTTCTCTCTTTTTAAGAGAGAGATAGAGAACCTTAGATATTATCATATTAATTACTGAAGAACACACGTGGCATCCAGTCAGGTACAGCCTTCTCAAGGATTTCGAGCACTGAAGTCCTGGAACATCCCCCGCTTTCTCGCAATTCACCATGTTCATCTCCTCCAAGTTCTCCAATTCAGACAGATCAAAGACCGTCTCTGTTGCCATGCAGTCTGCAATATTAACCTCTACCAAACTCGATGGAAGAGGCAGAAGAGACTCGAGCCTATTAAATTTGTTAACCCTCACGACAACGATGTTTTCCAATTTTCCTATTGATTCTGGAAGCTCTGCGATATCATAATGGACCATGGTAGTGAGACGCCCCTCGAAATTTAGGAAGTTCAGTCAGGGAGACCACTTCATAGTACTCAACAATTCAAGTTACCTCAATGACCGCACCGAATTAGGTAGGTCCTCTGTTCCAGTATCATTAAGCGTGAGTTCTTTGAGAGAAGCCATCATTCCCACAAGGGATCCACGATCAACAAAGAAAGAAGGCGCACGAAATTCTAACAAATCTGAAAACTTGCGCCGGTTTTTGGACATGTATGAAAACTACCTTGCCAACAAATTGCCCTACTTCCACACCTACACTTTCGACCCTCCATTTGCAATCGAGTGAATCAAGCAAACCCGAAGAATCAGAAGTAGAGTCGAAGAATCGTAGCCTCTTTAAGCTCCTTAGATGTAATCGAACGCTCCTTCATCTAGCTGAGGAGGATGGAGCTTCCGAGGAAGAACTTGAAAGGGGTGAGAAGAGATTCGTTATGGGCGGGACAGACCTGAGGGCGGGAAAATGTTGGACGAAATTTGTTTAGCAACAGTTCTTCTAGATGACGATCTAGAGTAAAGTCAATTTAAAAAAAAAAAATATAAAAAAAAAATATATATATATATATATATATATATATTGCCCCTTTTTAGTCTTTGGAAACAGTTGCCATGCCAAAATTTAACAAGACAATGAGTTCAAATCATTATTTGAGATTAAATTGGTTACTTCATGACTTTATTTAAAATAAGGTTCAATCCATATCTTTTTCTAAAAGAAAATATTTATACTTTAGATCTATATTTGAAATTTTCCCACAAAAATAAAAATTACAAATATATGTTATAGAGAATTTAATCTCATATTTAGTTTCATCCTCAAACTTTTTCTTTAGAAAAAAAGCATATCAAAATCCATGTCAGTTTGCTTAGGGTAAATTCCAATATAATGCATTCAATAGGAAAGATGTCAATTGCAAAGATATAAACAAAGAAATAATCTCCTCTTTACATTAAATGTATAGATAGTGAGTTATCTCTTTCTTCGTATTATTATTCATGTAATAAATTTTGACTTTTAGTTAATACTATATATATACCGGCCGTCGTAAGTGGCATGGTTGGTGCTAACATGAAAATTTTTAATAATATTTAATTTTTTTTTTCTTTGTCTTCTTTTCTTCCTCTAGCTAGTTGTCGAGCCTTGGCAATTGACCAAAGGCAAGGACTGGCGAGATCAACCTTTCCACCTCTGGCGAAGCTCGCCTTTGATGGCCACTAGTGAAGGTGAGCCTTGCTCACTCCTGGCGTGGCTCCACCTCGTTGTTTCTAGGCGAGGTTAACCTTGCCAGATTTGGCTAGGTGTGGTCGACCTTGCTAGTTGGCCTCGCTAGTTGACCTCGTCGGTCCTTGCCTTTAGCTAGTTGTTGAGGCCCGACGACCAACTAAAGGAAGAAGGGAAGAAAAGAAAAAGAGAAAGAAAAGAAAAGAAATTAAAAAAAAAAATGGAAAACAAACATAGTGGTGCTTCGATACTATATTGTCGGAATACCAAGTGTCTTTAGATTAGACATCTTTAAATTAGACATACTTAAATCTCGTCTAGTCAATAGACACAGTTGTGCCTCCACTCACTAAAAGTCTAACGTGCATCAATCCTTGAATCAGTTTTACCATTGGAGAACACTATATATTGTTGGAGTACCAAGTGTCCTTACTAAATGACGTTTGTGCGTCTACATTGCCATTCGTCACCCAAAGCTGCAATCTATCAACCACGACTTGACAACTCACTAAAGGGAGCGCTTGTATAAGATGAGACGCTCCCTCACTATTTAATCTTACTCTTCTTGTGCAATTGAGATCCTCAATTCCCTCTCGTGGGAACTAATTCGAGTACCGGTGGGCTGATCCGGCCTTAACCTGAATTCCGTGATGCAGATTGACTCACGCAGCAGAGTTTTGGCTGATTCGGTGATTCTTAAGTTGTGCATCAAAGTTTTGATGCTGTTTTCTGGAAAGACAATCTTGAGATGATACTTATGTTCTTGGAACTTGCTAAGGATTTTCTGAAACGAGTCTCGTAACAATTCCCCTTTTCTATTGCTGCCTAAGGAGAGCCGGAAACTGAGAGGAATAGAATTTGCATTAGAATCAGCTCGATGGAAATCGTCTTTTTCGGATGGGTTCTCTTCATAAATTGTTGGGATTGCGCCCTTACTACAATCGACCGGGGAGAGCATGGGACGGAGGCAATATTGCTATATTGATCCGAACCAAGAATTTATAAAATATCAACTTATACACGAAAATAAGCACGATTTCTTCACATTTTTTATCCTTCGAAAACTACTTTTTGTAAAATAGAGTTAACCATCAAAATTTCATGAACCACCCGAGCAGCCCCAAGTTTGCTGCACTAAAAAAGGATAACTCTATTCTATCTAAATTTTTTCTTTTCTACATATCTATGAAATTCTGTGCTGGCTCAACTCCAGCACGTAATAGAGAAGTATTCTAAATTCCAAACTATTAGCCATCCGTAACACCCAATTTGAAAAGAAAAGAATGAAGGGCAATACAGATGATGGATCTTAAAAAGAAAAGAAACACAGAAAAAGAAGACAACAAAAAGCACATTTTCGCCGTCATTGCAATCATCTGGTCTGCGGCTTTGTCAGAAAAAAAAACTCATAGAAGAGTTCTTGAAAACGAGCCTGCCAGCTGAATTTCTCAACAGCGCTTTTTGCCTTCTTAGAAGCGTTGACGCGAGCTGCCGTTTCAGTGTGTAGCTCCTTAGCCGTCTTCTGCTAAAGCGCTTGCAACTGTCAGCAAGGCGTTGAGCCGACGGACCTCCTATTTGAAGTGGGCCACGTGCCCAAAAGCTTCCCCGCAGAGTGCTCCTGTCAAGGCTTTTATGGCGCACCAGGACCCAGAGACACGTTACGCTAGCCAAGCCCAACGCTCGGGCAGTTAGCTGGGTCCCATTGCGCTTGCTAAGCCCAGTGAGGGGCCTTGGCTGGGCTGCAGCGGCATGGCACCTGCCATGAAAGCGCCTTCCCCTAAGCTTTATGAGTTCAAGGTATGCCCTTTTACAGGAGGGATTCTGGCGCCGGCTTCCTTAAGTGAAGAGACAAAGTCATTTTGTTCTATCCCTTAGCTTGAAGTTTGAAGGAAATGGTCGACACCCAGTTGAATGAAATGACCGAGTATTCGCTTCAATGTTAAAGCAACAAGAAAAGTGGCTCATATCTTTATGCATCTGTATGACTTGATTACAAAGGAATCCACCTTGAATCGATGGCAAAGTTTCTTCAGTTGCTCTCATATTTTTCTGTTCTTTGACCTGAAATCTCAGAAAATAATCCTGTCAATGTCCATGAGGCATGAAGACCTTATTGCCCGTTGTGCAAATCAAGATGATTTCCTACTTATTGAACAGGAATGGCCAGAATCAGTGAATTAATTGGTCAGGAAAATCATTTGACCAATAGAAAACACAACACATAATAACTGAGATTCAGCTCTCTTTGGTTCGTTCTTTGATTGAATTACATCATTTCCACAAATGTTATGATTAGGATAACCACAAAGGACATATCCTTTGTAAAAAAATACTGAAGATTGATTATCATCAAGGGATCTGCATAAGGCATGGATATATGCATAACAGGTGCCATTGGCAACTTCATTCTTTCTCTTAATGACTTGACACAGGTTAGGCTTTGGAAAGGCGTGTTGCAAGACACCTTAAGATGGAGTAGCTATAATGCTTTGATGGTGGAAAATAACCGCTGCAAGCTAATAAATGCTCTGCGAGATTGCATGATCATTGAGTTATGAAAACTCATTGTAGTAAGGTCTGGACATTGATATTCTCAGTGCGTGGCCTCATTATATAACATTTCTTGAGTATAACCCTATGTTTAGTGACCCAGCCTTGCATCTCTACATTCTGTAAATATATGTCATAGGAGAAGAAGTAAGAACAGAATTCTGATGCATGCTAACATGGTTTCATGATGCTATGCCAAAACTAATGTACTATGTGGTAACATGGAGAAAAACTGTTGTTTTGATATTAAGTTGCAAAAATGAAAAGTGGCACACCCAGTCCATGCAAGAAATAGCAGTTGATAACATACGACCTGTGACTAGTTCAATTTGGTATCATCCTGGGTGTTCTGCCTGGAAGCATCTGTTTCTTATCAGCTGTCCTAAAAAGGACTGGCCTTTGACTGCTCTTTTGACTGCTCTGACCATATGGTACTCTTCATCTTAGCAAGGACGACAATTCTGATATAGAGGAAGAAAATAGAAATGTTGCCACTGAGGATTGTGTAGATTGTAATGCAACAATCATTCTTTTAGGAAGCTACTGACATAATTGGAGCATCTCTGATAGACACCGACTTCTAAAGTATATCAGTTCTTCACTAGAACATGATGCAAGAAAATATTTCTGTCATTAGAGATGAATCTTTCTGAAAATTCCATCAAAAATCTTATCCCAGTTGCTCTATAAATTTATTACTATAAAAGCGCCTTGGAAAGATTAATTTCAGTCCTCGATATGAGATTCCACAATTTAGGGGCTAAAGATCTCTCTTATATTCTTAGTCATTTACATCATATCCACCAAGTTTTAAGCATGGTTGTGAGATCTCTTTGAGTTGTCTTAACAATATAAAACTGATCATTATCATGGAAGAGGATCCAGGAACCAGAAGAGATTCATGGAAAAATGTCCCCAATTGAAAGGTGTGTAAAGGACAATTTGGGCATAAATTGCGTATCGATCCTGCTCACTGAAGAACTGCATATTGACACAGCGATGAACTTAATTTGAGGTCATGTGGCACAGATCGCTCCCCATCATCTTGAACTTGCTCCATCACAATGATGTAAATACAGGTACAAATTCTATGCAAGATCTCTTTGTTTTTCCTTATATTGAACAAGCTACAATGCTAGATATGAAGTATCTCTGCTTATTCTTTAATTTTGCAACAATTTTCTGCTCTGTGGACAAACCTGTTCTCCCTGGATTTTCCTGGTCATATAATTTCTAGAGCTTTGGTATTCTTTTTTTGTTCTTTGTGTTTTCTTACATAGTTCTGCAGTTGTTCAAGTAAAGGCAAGGTTAATTGATGTTAATTCAACATGTTCAACAGTTAGCACAGCAACAGACGAAGAACTTTCACAAGAACTGATAAGTTATGGGAATATTAGGGAGTGCTTGTACTTTTTAAGCTCATTTCTCTGCCTGACTGTTACTCATATCGATTGAAATTTTTAGTTTGTCAGTGAGCTGTGAGGAATACATTTTTTCACAAAGGCCATTTTAGAATTTATCTGAAGATGATGAAACAATGTGCTCAGCAAAATGATGAATAAAGGTTACAAACTAACCTTCTCAGTGGTTTGTGTATGATATCATGTGCAGCATAAACCTTAATTGAAAGACAGCCGAAACATGTCTCCAAATTATCTGCTGTAACAATGCTATGTCACTGGATACAAATCATAAAATCTTAAGTTTATACTCGATATTGAGTTTCATTTCCTTTTGGAGATAGAGATCTTTCAAATAAATTGGGACATTGCCTGTTCAAAATGCCATCAGAATTAGCAAGGAATAGAGTGTTGCTATTTATTGATGATATCTATACACAATACCTATGTTTTAATACAATTCTAATCATTAAGAGATTTTTTCTTTTTTAAGTGTTCACTTAAGAGGGCGTGACCGGTGATGATAACTCCTAGTGACGCGGATTTAAACTTCAATTCCATCTTGTCAGTCATGCATTGGCTTTGGAAAAGAACAGTTACCATTCTAAGGCAATAGGATATGAGATCCTTGGACATGACAAAAATTCATCGGCTACAAAACAATTCGTGTACAGGTGATGCCCTCTCTTCTCTGTGTTGTGCTCTTGGTCGAATCAAAGGATGTCTACAATTGTTTGCGTCATCATGCGCTTTCGCGGAATTGCGTGTTCTTTGCTACTTGCACGTTCTTGAAGGTAAAAAATTGAAAGGAGCAATAATTTCGTTGCTTGTTGAATAAATCCACTGATTCGTTCTTCATGGGTATATAAACAAATGTCGAGAATGGAAAAAATTTCTCCTTCTTGTCTGCAATGATTGCTTATATTTCTGCGACGCTCAAATAGATTAAAATCATAATGCAATAATCTATAGAAATGTAATTATCGCATACTGAAATACCATGAGAATTCATGTACAACTAGAGTAGAACATAGGCTAGCATAAGGACTCATTGAATGCACAGGTATCTTGTTTGGTTTTGCACTGTCTGTTGACTAAAGATCTGAGAGGCTAACCATGGCAAATTATGAGCTGCCCCGCTGGGCTAAAGATGAAGAGCACATCAACGTGTTTTTCATATCCTCATCACCACTCACCACAAAGTCATCTCCTCAAAATCTAATCAAAATACAAAGCTTATTGTATTTATTCCCTTGTCGCAATCAAACAAAGGAGACCTTTTATTTGGTCTCAAAGCAAAATCTAATGGACTAAAGAGAGAGAATTTTTTTTTTTAAAGGAGAAGATGAGGGATCATTAATAAAGTAAATGGGGTCAACCAGCTTTTGTTGATAAGGGCCCGATAAACGCAAAAAGTCTCAAGAGCAACCAAAAGAAAAAAAAACGGGGGGAAACTTCCCTAATTTTAATTGTCTCTACTTCCCAGTCTATAATATCCTTTTTAAGATCCTGAACCTAAAGATTTGTTGGATCCAGTATGGCTTTGTCAAGCCGAAATTGCTCGATTATAAGAATTGAAATGGTTGACTTGGGATTGACTTGTGTCACCCCTCGAACCGCATTGGTTATCTAATGGCTGAGCTTTAGCACGTTGTCTACCGTGTCCTAGGCACGATGCTTCTAATGATAAACACACTTATCAAATTTGCTACAAATTTACCGCTTGAGCCGCCATGCCTCAAATATGCTTAAGACTTAAAGGCGTAAGATAGCCTCTAACTATCGTTTTGGTGAGTGGTCAATGTATTAGTATAGTCTAATATAGTAAATACTTTTGAAAAGTTTATAAGAATGGATTGATAATGATTTACTAATTATCTTACATAAATGAGGAAATAGCCTGTTTGATTAAGGTAATATTTTGGTTACATTCTAATAGGAACATATATATGAAGTCCTTTTTTCTGTTCAATTCACATAATGTATTTTGTATATAAAGTATAGTCCTTATTTTCAGAATGTGTGGAAGGTCGGGAACAGGAAGGGGCAGGTGAGGAGCAGCATTAGGAAATTAGGGGGTGGAATTGAGAAGGATTGTGGGTGGGAAGAAGAAACTCAAGGTTTCGGGTTCTGAGGTTGGTGAATTGGGTGAGGTAATGTGTTGGGGTTTTAGCCTCTGTGTTCACCATTGTTTAGACTTTCTTACGTTGCTTTTGCAAATGGTCATCATGTGCTGAGTCTCGACAAAGTAGTATTAGTAAGCATCTTTCTCTCGCCACTCTCTCTTTGTTTATGTGGCTTCATAACATTTGCTTTTATTGATATCTTAAAAATATTTATCTTGTGATACATTTTTTTAACTTTTGTAATTACCAAGTAAATGCAAATGCAACATTTGATTGACATTATGTAAAGTTTAAGAACTATTAGTGCCTCACTCCTATACTTAAACGGTCAAGAGAAAATGAGTGATTAATGTAGTGACTCCCTCTAAACGTTACTATAACAGTTTCAGGAGTGTTCGATTTAGAGACATGGTTATTTTGCACCACTTGGCCTGAAAGTGTACGGTTGATAAACCTGTCACTACAGTCTCACCAAGATGCTAGTAATTAAAAAATCTCACTCGTTTAGAGGTTTGCCTATGACGAGAATTGCGATTATAACCTCGTAAAAGATAAGTGTCTCCGTTACCATTATGTCAATTACTTCGATGGCAAAATGCTATTTATTATAAAAATAAAATCATTATCGTAATTATGAATAAAGCTGGTCATTTATATAAACAGTGTAGTATTCATATGGGATTGATTATGTAAAATATATAAAATTAAGATTTCGTTTGTTTCGTGGAAAATAAATAAATGTAAAATATATTCTTGAAAAATGATTGTTTATATCCTTGCAAAATGTATAGATATACATTATTATAACAAATGAATATTTTTTATTAATTTTTTTTTTCAAGGATATAATGATTTTCGTCATTTTATTTAGGTGCGATACGATGAGACCACGTTGACGGTCGGATCCGGGCAAGTTGCTTCGGAGAAAAAGGTCCCGCTCAAAGTTCTGGAAGAAAAAAGAAAGAAAAAACACCGCCATTAGCTCTACGCCTCTCATCATCTCCATCCATCCTTCATTCTGCTACCGGGAAACGCACTGTGCAGAGAGCTGTAATCGACTACTCTCTCTCGCTCGAGCTGATGTTGAGGAGCCCTCGACCTCCCGCTATCTTTCTCCACTCGCAGCGCTCCCCATCTTCAGCTTCCGTCCCTCGCTCCGCCACCTTCTCTTCCCCCAAGTCTTCCCTTTTGCTGGATTCGACTCAACCGTCCGGAATCGGATCGAGGGCGCCATCGCTTCACGTGCAATGCCGCCGCGTCATCTCATCACCTAATGTCGAGTTTGAACCGGGTGAGTGGCTCTCAGAGACAATTCATCAAACGGTTGATGTCCTTGAACGCAATTTGAAATGTTTGACCGAATCTCTCTTGACCAGGGACCCGGATTTGAGGCTGAAGTCTATCCGTTCATTGCGGGCTCGTGTCGCCTGTTTGAAATCGGTCGGAATCAGTGGCCTTGAGCTCTGCCATTTGGTTGCGAAATGCCCTTCTGTGTTGCCAGCAGGTGAAATCGATCCCTTTATACTCTTCGTGCGCGACAAATTAGATGGAAAGGTTGACCGGATGCAGCTTAAGCGTCTCTTTATGTCAACTGAGCCGCAATTGCTAGCTGGATTCGAGGAAAAGGTTAATTTGCTGACCGACAGTGGGATTCCTAGAGAAAAGATTGTTCATGTTCTCAACAATGTGAATTTAACGAAGGCTTTGTCTCTTAAGCCGTTTGAAGAAATTGAAAGGCTCCTTAATTTCTTGAGCCGCTATGGTGGGGTTGATTTGATTGTGAGGCATCCCCCCATTCTTAACTTCAATATGGATACCCAATTGATTCCAAGAGTGGATTTTCTCCTAGAACTTAGCGGAGGAGATGAGGATGCAACCGGGGCAGTGTTGCGCAAACTGCCTACCTTTATGAAATACCGTGTGGAACACTTGGAAAGCCATGTACAATTCTTGAGGTCATTTGCAGGATTAGATGATCAAGAAATATTTAGGATCATTCTTGTGTTTCCTAGCATTGTTAGCACGAGCAAGGAGAGGAAATTGCATCCCAGAATTAGTTTTCTCAAGGAATGTGGACTCAACTCCAATGAGATTTTCAAGTTCTTGACAAAAGCCCCTTTGTTTTTGGGTCTATCTTTTGAGGGGAACATTGCTTATAAGCTGGGTTTTTTGGTGAAGAGTAGTTACAAGTACAGAACGAAGGAATTCGTGGTTGCAATAGGTGCTGTGACTATGACAAGTTGTGAGAATATGCAGAAGGTGATTGAGCTCTTCTTGAGTTATGGGTTTTCTTGTGAAGACGTGCTTCTCATGAGTAAGAAGCATCCTCAGATACTTCAATACAATCCTGATTCTCTGGAGGAAAAAGTGGAATATTTGGTGGGGGAGATGGGACGTGACCTTGATGAGCTATTGAATTTCCCTGCATTTCTTGGTTACAAACTTGACAGTAGAATCAAGCATAGGTATGAGGTGAAGAAGAAGATTATAGGTGAAGGGATGTCGATCAACAAGCTGCTCAATGTTTCATCTGAAAGATTTGCAAAGAAGAAGGTAGAAAAGTTGGTGCACAAAGCCTAAAAATTAGGGTTGCTCAATTTCATCAGCAGAAGTTCATGGAAAAATTGATGGAAATTGCATAGTTACTGAGTATTCTCAAAGCTTCATCAGTTGAAGGCTTTTGGTTTTTTCAGGCAAAATTCTAGCTTGACTTCCTTAGGTGAAGATAGAAAGTCATATTTTTCATCCCTAAACCTGCAAAGCCATTATTAAGTTCGAAGAAAATGGTCGATACCCAGTTGAATGAAATGACTGAGTATGCTTTATTTTAAGGTTAAAGCAACAAGAAAAGTGGCTGATCTTTGTATTTGTGTAACTGTCATTTACGAAGGAATCCCCCTTTTGGTAGCAATGTTTCTTTGGTTGCTCCCACATTTTTCTATCCTTAGTCCTGAAATCTTTAAAAACGTGATTTGACATTGAAAATAATCTTGTCAATGTGCATGAGGCATCAAGACATGGTTGCCCTTGTTATGCAATAGATTTCCTAATTGGGATTGTCAAAATCAATAAGTTAACTTGATTGCAAGGCATCTATGATGAGGACAGTCATTTCACCTGTAGAAATTGCAACAAATAATTGAGTGTTAATTCTGTTGTCTCCTTTGTTAAAAAAAAAAAAGAAAAAGAAAATTCTGTTGTCTCCGGCGTTCTTTGATTAAATAACATTCCGTAAATTATTACGACTGTTAGTTCAGGATTACCTCACAGGACATTATGATCATCAACAAAACCGAGGATCTATTATCCTCAAGAGATCTGCAAAGGTGTGGCATTTATGCATAATTGGTGCCATTGGCAACTTCATTCTTTCTCCCATGCAACATGAGGTTATACTTTGGAATGGCGAATTCCAAGACACCTTAAGATGAATAGCCATGCTGCTTCGATGGTGGAATACAACCATGGCAAGGTAAGAATTCCTATATCTGCGAGATTGTAGTAATTATTGAGTTATGCAAACTCATCATATTCAGGTCTGAACATTGGTATTCTTAGTGTGTGGCCTCATTCTATGGCGTTTCTTAAGTTTTCTCCTATGTTTGGTAATCCTGCATTGAATTTCCACATTCTATGGAGAAGAAATATGAACAAACTATTCCGATAGATGTTGACAAGGTTTCATGGTTTCCCATCAAAACTAATATATTATTTCCTGACATGAAGAAAAACTAATTTTGAAAAGTTTGAATTGTCTGCGAGAGTGAATTGGAGTAAAAAGGAAAAAATATTCTTCACCCACCTCCTTTTTCCTCTTTCCTCCCTCTCCCAAACAAAGCACTAAAATAGTATCAAAAGATCATGGCCCGCTCAATTGTAAAAGTGTCAAATTGATCATATAACTTTCTTGAAATTTCCGGATAATAGATGGGGTGTGAATCCTTTTATGCTTATTAGTGGGTCCTTATGCTAGACTTATGCTAGCCTATTTTCTACTCTAAATGCAAATAAATTCTTATTGTTATTGTGCCTTGTTGGCTTCCTTTTCTTCTTCTTTCGACACCCTTCCACTCATTATGCCTCTGTTTCATTATGAGTGTATGTTTTGGTGCCGTTTTTGTTGTAAATATTGGTTATAGCTTAATATGATTACCTTCACCCAAAAAAAAAAAAAAAAAAAAAAAAATTCTTATTGTTATTTCACTTTTTGTGATAGATATATTTTTACAGATTATTGTATCATGGATGTCGAAAAAACATAAGAAATCTTCGCAGACAAGAATAAACCGTTGGACTTATCTAACAAGCAACGGAGTTATTGATTATATGGCCAATTGATTCTCAGAGTGGAGTTTCTCCTAGAACTTAGTGGAGGAGATGAGGATGCCACCGGGGTAGTGTTGCGCAAACTTCCTACCATTTCGAAATACCGGGTGGAACACTTGGAAAGTCATGTAGAGATATCGAGGTCATTATCAAGAAATATTTAGGATCATACTTGTGTTTCCTAACATCGTTGGCACTGTGGACTGAACTCCAGGGAGATTTTCAAGTTCTTGACAAAAGCCCCTCTGTTTTTGGGTCTATCTTTTGGGGGGAACATTGCTTATAAGCTTGGTTTTTTGGTGAAAGTTGATTACAAGTATAGAACGAAAGAATTCGCAGTTGCAATAGGCACTGTGACTAGGACAAGTGGTGAGAATATGCAAAAGGTGATTGAGCTCTTCTAGAGTTATGAGTTTTCTTGTGAAGATGTGCTTCTCATGAGTAAGAAGCATCCTCAGATACTTCAATGCAATCATGATTCTCTGAAGGAGTAAGTGCAGTATTTGGTAGGGTGGATCGGACACGGCCTTGACGAGCAATTAGATTTCCCTGCATTACTTGATCATAAACTTGATAGTAGAATTAAGCACAGGTACGAGGGGAAGAAGAAGATTATAGGTGAGGTGAAGGAACGTCGCTCAACAAGCTGCTATGTGTTTCGTCAAAGAGATTTGCAGAGAAGCCAGAAGAGCTGGCGCACAAAGCCTAAAAAGTAAAAGGTTGCTAAGTTTCATCCGCAGAAGTTCATGGCCAAAGTGATAGAAATTGTACTGAATTTTCTCAAAGCTTAACAATTTCAAAGTTTTGCTGTTTTATTTTTTCCCAGGATAAAATTCTGGCTGGGATTTCCTTAGGTGAAGATAGAAAGTCATTATTTCATCCCTAAACTTGCAAAGCCATCATGAAGTTTGAAGAAAATGGTCGATACCCAGTTGAATGAACTGACTGAGTATTCTCAATTTGAATGTGAAGCAACAAGAAAAGTGGCTCATCTTTGTATTTGTGTAATTGTCGATTCTAATGGAATCCACCTTTTAATTGATGGCAATATTTCTTTGGTTGTTCTCACATTTTTCTGTTCTTAGTCCTGAAATCTTGAATAATGTGATTCGAAACTGAAGAGAATCTTGTCAATGTGCTTGAGGCGTCAAGACATGGTTGCCTTTGTTATGCAATTCAGGATAGACTTCCTACTTATTGAACAGGGATGGCCAGAATGAGTGAGTTAACTTGATGGAAAGGATCTATGATCAAGAGTCATTTCACCAATAGAAACTACAATATATAAGTGTTAATACAGCTCTCTCCGATCTGTTATTTGATTAAATTAAACGTTACGACTGTGATTTAGGATTACCTCTGGACATATCATCATCAACAACACTGAGAATCAATTGTCCTCAAGAGATCTTCAAAGGCGCGGCATTTATACATAATAGATACCATTGGCAAGTCCATTCTTTCTCCTATGCGACTTCAACACAGGTTGGTCTTTGGATTAACGAATTGAAAGACGCCTTAAGTTGAAGTAACCATACTGCTTGGTGGTGGAATATAACCATGCAAGGTAAGAAATCCGGTATCAGTGAGATTGCAACGATAACTGAGTAAACTCATCAAATGCAGTTTTGCACATTGATATTCTTAGTGCGTGACCTCAGTCTACTGCATTTGTTAAGAATTATCCTATATTTGGTAATTCTGAATTGGATGTCCTGGGAGAAGAAATAAGAAAAAAAAAAAATATTCTGATACATGCTAACATGGTCTCGGGGTGTTGCGTCAAAACTGATATACTATGTATTGACATGAAGAAAAATTAATTTTGAAAAGTTTGAATGTTCTGCCAGAGTGAATTGGAGGAAAAAGGAAAAAAAATTTCTTCACCCACCTGCTTTTTCCTCTTTCCTGCCTCTCCCATTAAAATAGTATCAAAAGATCATGCCCCACTAAAGTGTAGAAGTGCCAAATTAACCAGATAACTTTTTTGAAATTTCCAGATAACATATGGGGTGTGAATCCTTTTATGCCCATTCAGTGAGTCCTTATGCTAACCTATTTTCTACTTAAACTGTATACAAATTCTCCTTTTATTTTACTCTGTCCTAGTTATATTTTTGCAGATGATTGTATCGCAAGTGTTGAAAAAACATAAAAAATCACTTCAAATAAGAACATATCATTGAACTTATAGAACAAGCAACGGAGTTATTGTTGCACTCGAAAGAACACACCAGTGGATCTATGTAACACGGTTTCGTGGTACTGTATCAAAATTGATGTGCTACGTTATGACATGGAGAAGAAGTTGTTTTGAGGTAGGCTAGTTTTTGTTTTTGATCTTGTTCCTCGAAACTATATATCAATTTTCTTATGATTGTGACTCGAGCGGTGAAGGAGGGAGTTGGAGAAGAAGGGAGAAGGAAACAAGTGAAGAAGAAAATAAGAAAAAAGATGGTAGTGAGAGAGAGATTTGTTTGTTGATGGGATGTGGACCCAACAATTTCGTGGAGAAGAAAAATCAATCAAATGTTGTTCCTTGAAACTTTATGTAAATTTTGTTATGATTGTGACTCGAGCGGTGAAGGAGGGAGTCGGAGAAGAGGGGAGAAGGAAACAAATGAAGAAGAAAATAAGAAAAAAGATGGTAGTGATGGAGACTAGAGAGAGAGAGAGAGAGAGAGAGAGAGAGAGAAATCAATCAAATGTTGTTCCTCGAAACTTTATGTCAATTTTGTTGTGATTGTGACTCGAATGGTGAAGGAGGGAGTTGGAGAAGAAGGGAGAAGGAAACAAATGAAGAAGAAAATAAGAAAAAAGTTGGTAGTGATGGAGACTAGAGAGAGAGAGAGAGAGAGAGAGAGAGAGAGAAATCAAATGTTGTTCCTCGAAACTTTATGTCAATTTTGTTATGATTGTGACTCGAACGGTGAAGGAGGGAGTTGGAGAAGAAGGGAGAAGGAAACAAATGAAGAAGAAAATAAGAAAAAAGATGGTAGTGATGGAGACTAGAGAGAGAGAGAGATTTGTTTGTTGATGGGATGTGGACCCAACAATTTCATGGAGAAGAAAAATCAATCAAATGTATTAAACGACGTTCAGAAATTTTTACGTAGGTGATTATGGGGGGTCTCAATCAGGGTTAGTTGCCGTGCCGTGCCCGTTACTCCACTAATAATGTTAACTTTAGCTTTAATTTCTTGACCTGATCCATTGATTGACTTGGTCTTTCCTATAGGAGAAGGCGACTCCAAAGTCTCTAATCGAACAAGGTTCATCCAATCTCTTTTTAATCTTTTCATATGGTGCCATCTCCACATACCCCAAGTAGTTCTTTAACAATTTCACTTTGCCCAAAGACAAATAGAGACTTGATTAATGCTTTCAGCTTTGCTGATGTCTTTGTAGTGTTGCCGCTCCTCCTTGTTCAGTTGCATGCGATGACTAGCAATGCGGCTCTGAGTAATTCGTAGTACGTCGCTTCATCCTGTGGTGACATTCCCAATATAAGGTACTCATTTTGATTGAAGAATGAATTGAAGAGGTGTAGTGAGCAGGAGAATGAGCTGGCTCGTGAAGATAATTGAACAATTTTATACTTGTGTGATGACCCATACTACGTGCAATCTATCAATTATTCCATCCACCAAATTAGGTTAGTCAACTACTCGTCTCTGCCTTGTCATTCATGGGCGGTGTATAACTTCAAGCATTGTATTGACCAAACAACCCCGTGATGGTCTATTGGTCATTGTGAACTGCTTGAAGCTGATTAGCTCTCCATTCTACATCACCACGGGTCCATGTTTTGAGCGGGTGTAATCTTCCAACACATTATTGAATTGGAACTTGTATTTTTTCGAACTTATTAATGACTAATGTACGCACTATATAGCGTCACTTTAATAAAATAGATGTCTTCTAATTATGCCAAATTGTTGAACACGCTATAAGATTCTCTTCAAAGATGGTGGGGGAACATGCTATAAGAAATAAAGATTGTGTATCAGAAGAAAGTGACGGGGGAGAGAGATGGATTTGTTTGTTGATGGAATGTGGAGCCAACAATCATGTGAAGAGAGTTTTGGAAGAAACTTTTGAATTTTCAATGGGTGTAAAATTTCCAAGGGTTGGACATGACTCCACTAATAACGGAACTTTAGTTTGGGTCCCCCTTTTTAATTTCTTGACTTGCATGCTTTTGTTACGTTGACTGACTTGGGCATTTCTATCGGTCGAAGCAACTCCTAAGTCTCCAATTTAACGAGGTTCATCCAATCCTTTTTCACTCATTTAATGTTGGGCCTCCTTTTGTCCACACAAACCAACCAATTCTTTACCAATTTCTCTTTGGGAAAATGTCACAAATGGTCCCTATACTTTTACTTAATGTGCAATTTCGTCCATGAACTTTCGATCGGCTCAATTTGGTCCCTGAACTATCGATAAATGTCCGATCTAGTCCTGTTTTTCCTTTTTTTTTTTTTTTTTTTTTGCTTATTCTCTATTCCCTCCGCCAGCTTCGGCGGAGGGAAGTTGGCGTTGGACGAGGGCCGTCCTTGCCGGCATTGAGCCAGGGACTCCCTCGCAAATCTAGCGAGGGAGCCCCTCGCTGGCGTCGGGCTGCCCTCGCCTACGTTCGACGAGGACGGCCCTCGCCTGACGCCAGTGAGGGCGACCCTCGCCGGACACCGGCGGAGGGAAGAAATAATAAGCAAAAAAAAAAGAAGAAGGAAAAACAGTAACGAAGGACTAGATTGGACATTTATCAATAGTTTAGGGACCAAATTGAGCCGATCGAAAGTTCATGGACTAGATTGGACATTTATCAATAGTTCAGGGACCAAATTGAGCCGATCGAAAATTTAGGGACGGAATTGCACATTAAGTAGAAGTATAGGGACCATTTGTGACATTTTCACTTTCTCTTTTCCCAAAGACAATCGGAGACATAATTAATACTCTCAACTCCATGAATATCTCTCTAGTATTGCTAGTCTTTCTTGTTCTATTTGCAAGCGATGTAATGCATGAATTTGCATTATTTTTTTCAATCTAAAGATTCAAAACTTGCTGGATGGGAATGTTTTCTTGGCTATGCATTGCCCATAGGCTAAAAATTTAGGGGTCCAACCATAGCAATGAGCCACATCAACATGGTGTTCATATCCTCATCACCACTCACCACAAAGTTTTCTCCCAAAAATCCAATCCAACTTAAAAGTTTGTTGTTATTGTTGTTGTTTCTTCTCTCGTTGCAATCAAACATAGGAGACCCCTTATTTGGTGCCAAAGCAAAATCTAACGGACGAAAGAGAGAGCAAGAAAACAAAAAAAAAAAAAAAAAAAAAGGTGAAGGGAAGAGATCATTAACAAAGTAAATGGGCATCAGCCAGCTTTTGTTGATTAAGGGGCTCAATAAACTCAACAAGTAAAAAGTTAGAACAAAAGAGGGAAGCTCCCTTAATTTCAAATGTCTTTGCTTCCCAATCTGTAATATTCTTTTTCAAGTTGCTAAACCTAAAGATCTGTTGGGTCCAATATGGCTTTTTCAAGCCAGAGCTTGCTTCATTGTATGCGTTGAGATAATTGAACGACCCTATTCAGCCTCTCTTGTAGTGAAGTTTCCAAGATGACCTGTCCCTTTCAAATGAAGAGTGATATGAAAGGTTGTGACAACTCAAGACTTTTCCTCGCAATTCCAGACTCGTGTGCCTCGTGTCATTGGTCTTTCTTGCCGTGCTACTGGGGACACTAATGCCCCGAATGAATGACCCTGTTCAGCCTCTCCTGCAGTGAAGTTTCCAAGATGACCTGTCCCTTTCAAACGAAGAGTGATATGAAAGGTTGTGGCGACTCAAGACTTTTCCTCGCAATTCCAGACCCATGTGCCTCGTGTCATTGGTCTTTCTTGCCGTGCTACTGGGGATACTAATGCCCCGAATGAATGACCCTGTTTAGCCTCTCTCGCAGTGAAGTTTCCAAGATGACCTGTCCCTTTCAAACGAAGAGTGATATGAAAGGTTGTGGCGACTCTAGACTTTTCCTCGCAATTCCAGACCCTTGTGCCTCGTGTCATTGGTCTTTCTTGTTGTGCTACTAGGGACACTAATGCCTCTTCGAAGTGACGAATCAACGACCTTGTTCAACCTCTCCTGCAGTGAAGTTTCCAAGATGACCTGTCCCTTTCAAACGAAGAGTGATATGAAAGGTTGTGGCGACTCTAGACTTTTCCTCGCAATTCCAGACCGGTGTGCGTCGTGTCATTGGTCTTTCTTGCTGTGCTACTGGGGACACTAATGCCTCTTTGAAGCGATGAATGAATGACCCTGTTCAGCCTCTCCTGCAATGAAGTTTCCAAGATGACCTGTCCCTTTCAAACGAAGAGTGATATGAAAGGTTGTGGCGACTCTAGACTTTTCCTCACAATTCCAGACCTGTGTGCCTCATGTCATTGGTCTTTCTTGCTGTGTTACTAGGGACATTAATGCCTCTCCGAAGCAACAAATGAACGACCCTGTTCAGCCTCTCCTGCAATGAAGTTTCCAAGATGACATGTCCTTTTCAAACGAAGAGTGATGTGAAAGGTTGTGGCAACTCAAGACTTGAGTTAGTGCGTGAAAATAATCATACGAACTACTTTTTCACATCCATCTATGAAAATAATGACATCATCAATTTTGGTGATATCCACATGTTCGACGTGGGATGGCAAAGGGCCAATTGCTCTTTCCTCCCTAGTTATTCATTAACGAACTGGAACTTTAGTTACGAGAGTTTCATGTTTCTGGTAAATTCAATGGTCTTTGTGAAGTGCTGAAGACCCGTTGCTTTCTCCTTTATATATCGAAGGAGCATACTCCTCGGACGTATCATCTAAGATATCTAAAATGGATGGGTATTCATGGGTTGTGATGGATGAAAACTCATCGGTTATTGAGGAATCTGGCACCATCACCCATGACGACAAAGGCATGTCATGATTGTATGCTTGCACCGAACAAGCAACTCCCTAACGCGATGGCCAACAGTTTTTTCCTTAACTACTCACAACCCGTATCGCAGAAGAAAATATCTGGCTTGTGCTTCTTTGGTTTGGCCATAAGATAATTGCAGTAGGGAGATTAACTCTACACCTTTTACATTTTACAAGATATTTAAATATCTATAACGTTACTTAATCTAATTCTACGGTGCGCTTAGTTTTAATTTTTTAAACTCTAAATACCTTAAATTTTCATGGCATACAAACATTGACACGTAATTTCATATATAATCATTTCATGGTTTTTCTTAAATGAGTAGTACTTTAACTTTTGATGGGAAGGTTAAAGCAAACGCGCTGACTTCTCAAATTTTTTTGAGGTTTTCCTTTAAGGCGTTCCCTTAAGAGTCATAAGTTGACGGAAGAAAAGCACCCAAAAATAAAGTTGGACGGGAATCCTCTACAGAGTTGTGCTTCCAAGGGGGCTAATATATGTCCTGCAACTGATAAAAGAGCACGGAATCTACGATTACATCCCTCAATCTTTATGGTCTAGTCTTTAAAATGAGGGTTGTGTATTCAGGTTGCTTCCTTATCCCATCACTTGGATGGTCGTTATTTCTTTGGGTAAGCTCATCAAGGGGTTTTTGAATGACTTATCAAAAGATCCCACATGTTAAAGCAACCGGACCAACTTGATGATCAAGCCATGGGGAAGTTGAACATGCCTATCGATATTAAATCTTAGATTAGACATCACTTAAATCTCGTCTAATTGACAGCTAAAGAGGTGCCTTCATTAACTAAATGGTCCAGTGTGCATTGATACTCAGATTGGTTTTACCACTGTAGATTGTAAGACCATTGTAGATCACTACATATTGTCAGAGTGTCTAATGTTTTCAGTTTTGGACATTTGTCCATGCACATTGACCGTTGTCACCTCCGGACATATTCATAGTCAATAAAACCGAGGATCCATTATCCTCAAGTGATATGCAAAGAGGGGGCATCAACTCATAATAGGTGCCATTGGCAACTTCATTCTTTCTCCTATGTGACTTGACACAGGTTATGCTTTGGAATGTCGAATTACAAGACTCCTTAAGACGAAGTAGCCGTACTGCTTTGACTGTGGAATATAACCATAGCAAGGTATGAATTCCTAATATGCGAGATTGCAGCGATCATTGAGTTATGCACACTCATCATATTCAAGTTTGAACATTGATATTCTTAGTATGTGGCCTCATTCTATTGCGTTTCTTAAGTATTATCCTATATTTGGTAATCCTACAAGGAATTTCCACATCCTATAAATAAATGTCTTTGGAGCAGAAATTAGAACAAATTATTCGGATGCATGCTGACATGGTTTTATGGTATCATGTCAAATCTGATGTGCTATATAGTGACATGAAGAATAACTAAGGGATATGTTCAGCAGAAGTCCTAAAACTTGTCCAGAAAGTGCGATTGAGTCACAAAACTTACAAAAAGTTCAATCAAGTCCTAAAACTCGTCAGTTAGTTCATTGAGTCAAAGTTAACACCGTTAGCCTTTTCCGTTAAAAATGCTGACGTGTCATTTTAAATTATTTTTATTTTCCACGTGGATTTTTTAATGATTTTTATTCATTTAAAAAATTAAAAATTAAAAAATTAAATTTATTCATTTTATCTAAAAATTAAAAAGAAAAGTTATAAAAGTTATTTTTAAAATTGTTTTAAAAAAAATCAACCCTCTCCTCCCCCGCCGCCGCCGCCGCCGCCCATCGCCGGAGGGGCCGAGCGACGGTCGTCGGCCCTAGGCGGGGGTGGCTGGCCCTCGCCGGCCCCAGGCGAGGGCCGGCGACCGTCGCCCGCCTTGGGCGAGGCTCGCCCAGATCTGGCGAGCCTCACCGGCCCCGAGCGAGGGCCGACGAGGCCCCGCCCAGGGCGGGCGACGGTCGCTCGGCCCCGGGCGAGGGACGGCGACCGTCGCCCGCCACAGGGCGAGGCCTCGTCGGCCCTCGCTCGGGGCGGCGAGGCTCGCCGGATCCGGCGAGGCTCGCCGAGATCCGGCGAGCCTCGCCGGCCCGAGCGAGGGCCGACGAGGCCTCGCCCGGGGCGGGCGACGGTCGCTCGGCCCCGGGCGAGGGACGGCGACCATCGCCCGCCACGGGCGAGGCCTCGTCGGCCCTCGCTCGGGGCCGGCGAGGCTCGCCGGATCTCGGCGAGCCTTGCCCGGATCCGGCGAGCCTCGCCGCCCCCGAGCGAGGGCCGACGAGGCCTCGCCCGGGCGGCGACGGTCGCCGGCCCCCGTGAGGGCCGGCCACCCCGCCCGGGGCGGCGACGATCGCCGACCCCTCCGGCGATGGGCGGCGGCAGAAGTCCACCGGTGCCCCTTTTTTTTTTTTTGAACAATTTTGTTTTTTTAAATAAATTTAGATTTTCCTTTTTTAAATAAACTTAGATTTTCCTTTTTAATTTTTAATCTAATTTTTAAAGATTTTGAATAAAAATAATTTTAAAAAGCCATTTGAAAAATAAAAAAATCATTTGAAATATGACGTCGTATGCCACGTCAACAATTTCCGTTAACTTTCTTAACGGTGTTAACTTTGTGACTCAATTGAACCAAAACGATGAGTTTTGGGACTTGATTGAACTTTTTGTAAGTTTTAGGACTCAATTGCACTTTCTGGATAAGTTTTAGGACTTCTGCTGAACATATCCCAATAACTAATTTTGAAAAGTCTAAATTTTCTGCGAGAGTGAATATGAGGAAAAAGGAAAATTTTTCTTCACCCCCCTCCTTTTTCCTCTTTCCTCCCTCTCCCAAAACAAAGCATTAAATAGTATCGAAAGATCATGCCCCGCTCATGTGTAGAAGTTCTTAATTAACCGTATAATGTTCTTGATATTTTTTCAAATAATAGTTGGGGCACGAAACCCTTTAGGCCCATTTAGTGAGTCCTTATGCTAGCCTATTTTCTGCTCTAACTATATATGAATTCTTGTTTTATTTCATTCTATGATAGTATGTTTTTGCAATTATTTTATCGTGAGTGTCCAAAAAATATAAGAAATCATTGCACACAAGAACAAATCCTTGGACTTGTCAACAAATCGGCGGAATTATTGTTCAATCTGAAAGAAGAGATCAATGGACCTATATAACATGGTTTCATGGTACTGTGTCAAAATTGATGTCCTGTGTTGTGACACAGAGAAATAGTAGTTTTTATTCATGATATTGTTCCTTGAAACTATAAATCAATTTTTCTATGATCGTGACTCATGGGGCGAAGAAAAAAGATGGAGATGAAGAAGGGAGGAGGAAAAAAAAAAATGAAGAAGAGAACAAGAAGAAAGAGAGCGTATTAGAAGGAAGTGATGGTGTTGACAGAACGTGGAACCGACGTTTTTATGTGGAGAGAGTGGAAGAAACGTGGAGAAAGAAAGATCTCATGTGAAGCAAAATCTTTTGAATTTTCAAGGGGTGGAAGCTTCCGAGACGTGTTGCATGTGTAGGTCAATAAAGGGGGTCATCAATTGCGAAGGGTTGGACATGACTCCACTAACGATGGGTCCACCTCCTTTAATTTCTTGACTTGCATGCATTTGTTACGTGCTTGACTTGAGTTTTTCTATAGGACAAGGCAACTGAAAGTATTGTGCCCCGTCAATCAGGGAGATAAAATTTTCAATAAAGAAAGTCATTAGGACCCACCATCACTTCAAATTGTCCCTACATAAATCCCATCTTTTTATAGCTATACTAGCTTAAATTTAAACTAAAGCAGTATAGTCATTCTTGCCAAGTGCATTGCAAGAATACAATTATAGTACATGATATTGCTTCTCAACGGAGTATAGGAGAGGAACTATTGCAAACTTTATATGTTTTAGCTTTAAGTAAGGATTTTTTTTCAGATTTGCACGGTAAAACACGTAGTGGTTCAGGGCTAGATTGACGATGACCCCATGCGATATGACATCATTGTCATATGAGATACTTTTCTTAAAGCAATTACTTATTTCATGAAATGATTCAGCCATGTAAGAAATTGGAATTATGTCTAAAGTTTGTGACTTAATTTAGGCTTTGTTGATGATATTTATACATAATACCTCTGTTTTAAAGCATTTCTAGTGATTTAGGAGACTAATTCCATTTAAGCGTTCACTTAAGAGGGTGTGATCGGTGGTGGTGAAGATTCACGGGAACACCATCATCTTGTCAGTCACGCATTGGCTCTCGAAAAGAACAGGTACCATTCTAATGGTAATAGAACAAGAGATCCCTGGACATGAGAAAAATCCGTTCGCTATAAAACAATTCGCGTACAGCTGACGCCCACTCTTCTCCGTGTTGTGGTCTTGTCGAATCAAAGGATGCCTACCATTATTTCTTTCATGGAATCGCATGTTTCTTTGCTAATCGCTAGTTATTGAAGGTGAAAAATTGAATGAAGCAAGGATTTACTTGTCGAATAAACCCACTGATTCGTTCTTTTGGGTAAAAATATACCATTTCGGCGAATAGTCAGTATATTAGTATAGTCTCATGTAACAATGTTGTTAATAAGTTTCTCAAAATAGACCGATTCGGATTTACTGATTACCTATCGAGAATTAGAAAACAATTGGTTTGATTAAGGTAAAAGTTTGGTTACATGCTGATAGGAATATATAATTCCTATTTTCTGTTCAATTTACAGCTTGCATTTCGTATATAAAGTATAATCGTTATTTTCAACATTCTTAACGAGCGTCGGGACGCACTAATGTGATTCTATCAAATATTACACCCTTTTTTTAGCTTAAAAGTAACGGCTACATACGACAAGATAAAAGTTTTCTATCTAATTATAATTAAAAGAGAGAAAGCATGATGCTCGTGGGCTTTTAAAAAGTAAGTCAGTCGATTATTTCACTTTATTACTTTTGAACCAAAAAAAGAAAAAACATCTTTTTTTGCACAAAGTTCAATAAAATAACTCACCCTCTCACCGCTTATCAATTCTTATTTAATGGTCAAACCGATGTTGTCTTCCGGATCCACAAAGCTGATTTTGTTCATTGTATCAATCGACCAGAGTTAAATAGAAGTGGAGATCAAAAGAGATTATCACTAGTTTGAAATGATTGCACCATTTGCACGCACTAATGTCCAATCCACATCAAAGGCTATTGGCGTTGCTTTTGTCTTCAATAATTCTTGAAGCATGTCTCCCTTATGATTCTGGCTAACAATTATATCCCCTTTATCTGCCACGTCCATCATTAGGGTGAGAAAATTTTCAATAAAGAAGATGTAAAGTCTGTGTGATGAAAAAAGTCATTACCACCCACTATTGTTCAAATTGTCCCTACGTGGGTCCATTTACTGTCATTCTTGCCATGTGCATCGCAAGAATACTATTATAGCATGGATATATACTATTATGTATAAGAGAGGGTATTGTATGTAACTACTATAATTTATACATTTTAGCTTCACTTAAGGATTTTTTTATTTATTTAGATTTGCACGACAAAATATGCAGTCGTTCATGGCTAGTTCAATGGTGATGTCATCTATATATATCATTGTTATATGAGATACTTTTTTTTTTTTTTTATAGAGAAATTTATTTCATGAAATGATTCGACCTTGTAAGAAATTGGAATTGCATCAAAAGTTTGTGACTTAATTTAGCAAATATGGAATACATATGTAAGTGATCAAGCGCCTATGATGGAATGTAAAAATTTCTAAGAAGGTGGAGGAGAAGTGGAGAACAATCACTTGGAGAAAGTGAAAGCAAAGTGGAGATAGCAGAGAAGGAAAGATCAAATGTGTAAGAAGATCCTTTGCATAGGTACCCTTAATAATGAAATTTTTGACCTGAGCAAATTTTTAAAATGCTTAACGAGAAGAAACAAGAGGGCGATCCATTCTAGGATGGGAGACCCTATAATGTCACCCCCATATTCCCTCCATGTGAGGAAGACAAAGAAACACAAATGAATTAGAGGATCTCACGATGGTAAAGATAGATATCACGTGGACTTCAATTCTGGCTATCACTATGTAAGCAGGTATAATATCCTTCCATGCTTAGGATGAGGGAGAGAAGGTGAAAGGCCCTGTACTTGGTGGCACACCTTACGGCGAGGTCCCTCCACCGACCGCTATCCAAGTACCCCTAATAATGTAACTTCAGTTTGGACCCACCTCTTTAATTGCTTGACTTCATACGTTTGTTCTGTTGACTGACTTGGGCTTCTTATATAAAGACCAGGTGACTCCCACGTCTCCAAATCAAACAAAGATCATCCTCCACAACCCAAGCAATTCTTTACCAATTTCTCTTTGCCCAACTACAACAGAGGCATGATTAATGCTCTCGGCTCTATGAATATCTATCAAGTGTTGCTACTCACTCTTGTCTTATTTCTAGCGATGACTAGCAATGTTGAGTCGAGCAATCAACAGTGCATTCCTTCATCTTGTGGTGACGTTCGTAATATAAGCTTCCCATTCCGACTGAAGAGTCATCCAAAGGACTGTGGTATATCGGAATTCGAGTTGGTTTGTGAAGATAATCGCACTATTCTATACTTCCTTGATGGTCAATACTATGTGCAGTTTATCAATTATACTAGTCAAGAAATCGGACTTGTTGACAGTGGGCTGCAAAGGGATGACTGCTCGTCTCTCCCCCATCATTCATTGCCACGGCATGACTTTTATAGACTTTCCTATACAAACACCCCATACTACAACCTGTTCGACAACAATATATCAGTCATTGTGAACTGCTCGAAACCGATTAGTTCTCCATTTTACATCGCTACCGATCCATGCATTGAGGGGTCATACTCTACCAACACGTCATCGAATTGGAACTTGTATGCTTTGGTCAATCCAAATGTATCGGATGTTAGGGATTTTTGCACCATTAGCAGTTACACATGGGCGTCACATGATTTTGGGGGTGGCCAGGCTCATAATAGCTCTTTCAACTACAAGCAAATCCATAACATCATGGCCGATGGATTCATTCTCTTCTATTTATCTCCATCTACAGTGAAGAGAGCTTACTTTTGCTACTTTGATATCTATGGCTACTTTCGGCTCCATCGTTACTTTTACTCCCATCGCTTATTTCACAGCTCCATCGGAGGTCAGTTTTGTGCATCCGTGTACTATCATGGTGGTAAGTATTGATCGACCTTGAAATTTCACCGTAATTTTGCATGATTCTGTATATTCTTTCACTTGCTACTTTCTCTTTGAAACTGGAAAATGAAAGGAATATCTAATATCCAAGAAAATTATGACAAAATATACACGATAGCGTACGTCAATGTATACATGTGCCTAGATTATAATTTCTTTCAACAGAAGGGCTAAATCTGTATTGTAAAAAAAAAGAAAAAAAAAAAAAAAAGGATTCTTGTGCGACCAACCACAAGACTAGTTTTTTGTTGGCATAGAATTTAGATTTTTTTTTAAATTTTCTTAATTAGTTCTTTAATTATTTACTTCACCAATAATCCAAGAGACACTCGTTACCAATCCTTAAAAAATTGTAGTCATGTATCGATAGGAGGAGCAAAATTATTCGTAAAAATGAAAAGCTCTGTTTTTCTTGATTTGTAGACAATAAATTCAACTTATACAAAGTAGCTTGCTAGTACTCTGTTTCCTTATGATTTTTGCTTTCCAAACCTTTTTTCCTTCAATTATTTTTCACATCATTCGTTCCTTCCACAGGTGTCCTAGATGATATTGCAATTTGGACAACTTGGGATTTATTAGTACTATTAAGTAAGCCACAATGATTTATTCTTACAATAATTGTGGAAATAAAAAAAAAAAAACCTATTCTAACCTATCAAAATTTTCTTCAGTTCTTTTCTGTGTAGTGAAATTCGTAATCGGAATGTCATTTGTCGCGATATTTCTAATCTACAAGTACAGAAGAAGGCACTTAGCAATGGACAAGAACATTGAAGAATTCTTGCAGACTCATAATAACTTTTTGCCCATAAGGTACTCTTACTCGAATATCAAGAAGATCACCAGAAATTTTAAGCACAAACTAGGTGAAGGAGGTTATGGTTATGTATACAAAGGAACACTTAGAAGCGGCAACGAGGTAGCCATCAAGATTTTAAAGCAGTCTAAGGCCCATGGCCAAGATTTTATCAGTGAAGTAGCTACTATTGGAAGAATTCACCATGTTAATATAGTGCAACTCATTGGTTTTTGCTTTGAAGGCTCTAAACAAGCTCTCGTGTATGACTTCATGTCAAATGGATCTTTAGATAAGCATATTTTCACAAAGGAAGGTGATAAGTTTCTTGATTATAAGAAAATATATGAGATTGCTCTTGGGGTGGCGAGGGGGATTGAATATTTACATCGGGGGTGTGACAGGAAAATACTCCACTTTGATATCAAGCCTCACAACATTCTTTTAGATAAGAATTTCACGCCGAAAGTTTCTGATTTTGGACTCGCAAAACTTTATCCCATTGATCATAGCATAGTTTCAATGACTACTGCAAGAGGAACTTTGGGATATATGGCACCTGAGTTATTCTATAAAAACCTCGGTGGTGTATCTTATAAAGCAGATGTCTATAGCTTTGGGATGTTGCTCATGGAAATGGCAGGTAGAAGGAAAAATTTAAATGCAAATGTGGAACACTCAAGCCAAATTTATTTTCCGCTGTGGGTATATGACCGCGTCAATGAAGGAGAAAGTGTTGAAATGGATGAAATTGTAGGAGAGGAAAGGGAGGTGATAAAAAAGATGATAATAGTTGCACTTTGGTGTATACAATTAATTCCTGACCATCGGCCTCCAATGAACAAAGTCTTAGAAATGCTTGAAAGAGATATTGGTAATATTCAAATGCCTCCAAAACCACTTATTTACCCACCAAATGAGCCAATTGGCGACGACAAAGTCGAAATGGAATTAGAAACATTTTCAACTTCATCAAGTACTCCCATAATTTCCGCTAGTTTTCCATTTGGAGATAGCAGTGGTGTCTAGAACCACGCACAGTTTAATTAGAAAAGCTTTGTTCCCCACAACATAGTATTATGTTGGGAGGGAGGTGAGCTAGTTTAGTTTCCCAGTGATTACATTTCGTCTTCTTCTAGTTCTTAGTTTACTGTTGTAATATTGTAATTTTTTTTTTTCTGGTCGGAGTGTTATTGTACTTCATGTATAGTTTCACCATGTGTGGTCCATACAATCTCTTATATGGGATGTAACTGTGTTTAGGAAGTGTATTCTAAATGTTCATCCAATGTGAATTCTAGCTAATTCAATTAATCATCTATAAACCAAATCACCCGTTTTCTGTAGAATATTCATCAAAGAGGGCTGCAAAACAAGCCATCTTACATATACTTGCCAGTGGCCTGTGTCCTCTTTGAATCGGTGTAAACCATTCTTTTTTCCTCGATTGCTCAGGTCGTAGAGTAGTTTTATTTGTGGTTATTGCATTTAAAAGTCGCACAGCAATTGGCTCGCCCAAATTCAAATTCTTTATTCACCAATTGCAATAAAATTTTATTTTCTTCACAATTCATTTACTTGGATCAAAAATTGATCAAATTCTTGAGAAAATAGCGATGGGGCGATCATATGGTCTTGAAGGTCACATTAACTCTAAATTTTAAATGATCAAGAGAAAATGGGACAATTACTTAGAAAAGTCTCGCAACTTGTCAACATAATACATTTGAGTTTTAAAACTTTCATTTTATTCGTCTAAGTCTTAAAATTTGTAACTTGGTGCGCATGATCCCTCCGTTAAGCTGCGAATGCCTCCCAAGCCACTTCAATACCCAAGCCATCATGTGCCTGCGTACGACAAAGGTGAAACCTTGATTGAATTGGAAAATTGGTCTAACTTTATCCGGTGTTCCACTGATTTCTTCTTCATCCCAATGTGACGATGAGATTGAGTTTAATTAAGGATGATCCTTCCCATTTAATCAATGTGACACCGATGACACGTTGGTTTTGAAAAAAAATAATAAAAATGCAACAGGTGAATCACACATAATGTATCTTGGGGTGGTGTTCTCGTAATACATGGATCTTGGGGAAGGGAAACCTATCTTCTTCTGTTTGGGTTGCATCAGAGGGAGTCAGGGAATTGGAATGCAAGCCCGTGAGCGCCACTGGTGGCATGGCACCCAAACCCAACCGACTTGTGGAACCCACTGATGGCATACGATTAGTTGGATAGGCTAGAAAAGGGTTTGGTACAATGGAGAAGCTACATGCGCCAGACTAAGAAAAGTATAAAGACCTCATCTCTCGTTACCATCGTGTGAGGGTTGATTGGCCCTTGTGACCACCCTTCTAGGGTTGGCCGACCCTCATGGATCTGAGCGCTTGCTCGTGGTGATGACTAACAACTCAGACCTTTGGTTGAGTAGGAGTCTTTTCTGAGACTCAGTGCCTCTTCAAGACTTCTCCAACCATCTCTGTGTTCCATTTTTCTTTTTCACTTTTTTTCTTCTTCAATTTCTTTTTTTTTTGGATTATCTTTTTTGTTTCTTTTTAGTTTTGGTTTGTCATATTATGTAGTACCCACATGTACATATGAATTCAATAATTTTAAGGATTGATTTGTTCCATTTAAATATATTAAGAGTTGATTGCATTTTAATTGAAAACACCTAGTAGTCATTTTTTTGACGGGAAAAAGCAATTCCTCTTGATTTTTTTGAGAATTAAATTTGTGGAATCAATAAAACAAAAGAATGACAAAACATTACAATCACCTAACATTGACGAAATCATGTATTGATTGATTTCTTTTTCTCCATGTACGAATGAAAAGCAAAATAAGCGGATTGATTTTAGCGTAGTTTGTTAAATCCTATATTTTGCAGAAGAATTGCCTTCGTGGCTATCTATTTACATTTCTCGTTTCCCGAGTGTGCTCTCTTGGCATGGAGCGAGGCGTCTCTTTCTCTCTTCCCTCCACCGTCCAATATCAAAGCTCCCTCCTTCCCGCCAAAACCTCTCCCCCTCTCGCCCCTCGACCGCCGCCTCGTCACCCCCACCACCGGGGCGGCGACCTCCCTGGAGCAATCTCCCACCCCGACCTCGTGTGCCGTGATGGGTCCCATCCCGACCTCCGCACCTTCTCTCTCCTCCTCAAGTCTGTTCGCTCTCGGAGGCGGGTCCATCGCGCGCCGGCTCGGTACCAGCTCGAGGCCCACTTCGGGGATTCTCAACTGGCTCATCAGTCTCTACTCAAAATGCAATGACTGGGCCGAGACCGAGAGGATATTTATGGACATGGGTCAGAAAAGGGACTTGGTTTCTTGGAGTTCCATGATCTCCTGCTCTGCCAATAATCACATGGGAATTTGAAGCGGTTGAAACTTTCCTTTATATGCTTGAAGATGGCTTTTTTTACCTGACGATTATTGTTTCGCGGCGGTTATTCGGGCTTGTTCAGTTCCGGATAATACATCAATTGGTGATGCAATTTTCGGGTTTATAATCAAAAGCGACTACGTAAATTATGATGTGTGTGTTGGGTGTGCATTTTAATTGACATGTTTGCGAAATGTAGTGCTGATTTTGTTTCAGCTCGTAAGGTGTTCGAGAAAAGGCCCGAGAGGAGTGTGGTTGCTTGGACTTTGATGATGACAAGATGTACTCTGGTGGGTTGTCCAAGAAAGCTGTTGATTTGTTTCTCGATATGCTTGTGAGTGGGACTGTGGCAGATAGATCTACACTTGAAGCTGTTTTGTCAGCAAGTTTGGAGTTGGAGTTGCAATCGCTGGGGTTGCAGTTGCAATGCTGGGTTATACAGTCTGGATTGGCTTCGGATGTCTTGTTAGATGCGGCTCAGTGGACATGTACGTGAAGTGTGTAGCTAGTGGAATGCTTAATGATTGGAGAAAGGTGTTTGATCGGGTGCAAGATCATAACGTGATGTCTTAGACAGTGATAATCACGGGAAGTATCAAACTCTTTTTGGAAATGATAAAAGGTCTCATGAGGACAAACCATTTCACATTTGCTAGTGTTCTCAAGGCATGTAGAAGTACTTGTGACGTAGATATGGGGATACAAATATACACGCTAGCTACAAGATTGGGCTTTGCTGGTGATACTTTCATGGGTTATTCTCTTATTAGCACATATTCTCAGTCGCACCACATGGAAGACACTCAGAGAGCTTTTGATACACTATTTGAAAAGAATTTAATTTCTCATAATGGCCTTGTGGATGCCTATGCCAAGAGCTTGGAGTCCAATAAGCCTTTGAACTGCTGCATGAAATTGAGGAAAGAGGAATCAGAAGGGGTGCTTCTACATTTGCCAGCCTTTTAGGTGGAGCTGCCTGTATCGGCACTATTGGTGAAAGGGAGCAAATCCATGGGAGATGGTAAAATCAGCGCTGGACTCAAATCAGTGCATTTCCAATGCTTTGATCACTGTGTATTCAAGGTGGGGAAACCTAGAAGCTGTTTTTCGAGTTTTCCGTCAGATGAAAGAATTGACCACTATGCATGCGTTGTTGACTTATTGGGTGGATCAGAATCCTTCCCATGACATTATAAATTCAATGCCTTTCAGGGCGGATACACTAGTCAGGTTTGACGTACATTTTTTGGAGCTTGCCAAGTTCTCGGCAATGTTGAACTTGCAAAACAAGCTGCAGCAATGATATTTTAGGCTGCGTTCGTTTCACGGAAAATGACTTCCAGGAAAATGTTTTCCGGTGTTCGTTTCACGGAAAATCAACTACTCAAGGAAAATGTTTTCCATTAATAGTAAAAACTACCTTCAAAGATAAGGAAAATGTTTTCCACTTTTGAAAAGTGAAAAACATTTTCCATAACTTCTTCTACCTCATATCTTTTTTATTTATTTTTTTCTTTCTTTCCTTTTCATCTTTCTTCCTTAGCTTGGCCGGTGGCCGGCCTCTACAGCGGCCGGCGACTGGCGACCGGCCGCAGTCGTGAGCCAGCTCGAGCTCCACCCCGGGCCGGCGAGGCTCCGCCTAGCCCGATCTGTGGAAGCCCATCTTGCCCGAGCTCGGCGAGCTCGGGCCTCGCCGGCTTGGGGCGGAGCTCGGCCTCGCCCGGATCCGGCGAGCCGGGCGGGGCTCGGGCTCGCCCGGATTGGGAGCTCGAGCTCCGCCGCCGATCCGGCGAGCTCGCGGCTTGCCGAGCCCGACGAACCTCTAGCGAGCTCAGGCGAGATCAGCCGAGCCTCGAGCTCGTCGGATCTGGCGACCGGATCTTGGTCGGCCGTCGGGCAATCAGCCATCGTCAGGCGTGCGGCGGCGGAGGAAGGAGGAAGGAGGAGAAAGAAGGAGGAGGAAGGAGGAAGGAGAAGGAAAAGAAAAGGAAAAAAAAAAAGAAAAAGAAAGAAAAAATAAAACTAATGAACGGTGGAAGATAATAAAAAATTGTATTTTTTAAAAATAGAAATATTTTTGGTCAGTTAAAAATATTAAAATTCAATTTTTAATAATTTTTCCTAAACAATTAAATTAGTTAACGAACGGTGGAAAATGTTTTCCATTCAAAATTTAAGTTTCAAATTAACACTGAAAAATATACCATTTTCCTGAAAATGACTTACTAAAATGTTTTCCGGAGATGGACCATTTTCCGTGAAACGAACGCAGCCTTAGTGGGAACCAGACTACCCTGCTGCTTATGTTTTGCCATCAAATATTTATGCCTCGGCTGGTCTTGGGAAGATGCAGCAGCAATCAGAAAGAAGATGAAACTGAAATATCTTACAAAAGAAGCCAGTTGTAGCTGGATTTAAGTGAAAAATAACATTCACAAGTAACATACGTGGGTGACACTTCACGCCCAAAGGCACAGGAGATTTATGACAAGACCGATTGACTAGTCAAATACAGAAACTGGGTAATGTTCTGACTACTGAATTTGTTCTTCATGATGTGGAGGAGGGACAAAAGGAACAATTTTTGCTCCAGAACAGTGAAAAAATTGCTGTTGTTTTTAGCCTTATAAGCACTCCAGTCCAAAATCTATCTGGGTGTTTCAGAATCTCCACATTTGCAGAGATTGTCATTCTGCGATCAAGTATATCTCCATGGCAACCAGAAGATGTATGGTCCTAAGGGATGCAAACCAGTTCCACCATTTTACGGACTAAACAGGCTCACGCAATGACTACTGATGACGATGCTTTTTAAATTGTCTCATTCATTGTGTAAATTGAATCTCCATTTTAGACTTTCTCCTTTGTTCCTATGTTACTTGAACTGGGATTCTATCATTTCCCTAACAAGCCCAACAATGTAAATATCATGTCCTGAAAGTTATATAGATTTGGTACTCCTACCGTCGGAATACCAAGCAGAAGACCTCAAATGAAGCTTGCAATATCTCAGCAATATGATTCATGGAATTGAAAACAATCATGTTTCGCCTTTGGATTTTCCTGGAATGTGCTGTTTTCGGACACTAGATATGTATGTTCTGTTCTATCTTGAGCGTTCCCGATATGCAGTCCTGATGCCCCATAATTCATTCATTAGCTGAATATCCTGTATGCTTTTTGTTTTGGAAATTTTGCTTGTAATGCCTCCGACTTATAGTTAGTGTACATTTTTGGATGTGGCAATTTCTTGTGCTTTTACATCGTCAAGTTCAACCATGCGAGTTCATGCCAGATGTTGCTTCAATGTTTTCCAGACTGTTGCAGAGTGCATAAATTTAGGAAGTTGGTGATTGAGAAGAAACAAGAGCAGCTTTCGTGAGCAAACAACAGTTTGAAACCAAGAGGCGTGATCCTTGAGGGGTTCATGCAATGATCAAGCATTCGCAACTATTGCATCAACTTTTTGGTGAGGAAAATGTTTTCTGTCGAATGGGGCATCGTTCTTGCTGTATGTCTTAGCTCCATATTTTTCCTCTGCAAGGCTTCTCCTCATACGGCATTGCAATTGTCAGAGCAGGGAAAGCAATAGGTCTTCGTCACTAGTTTTCACTCAGCAAACGGCTGCATATAATCCGAAGGTAGTGGACTAGAATGCGCACTGTCATGTTTTTTCCGAGCAATGTATTTCAACAGCAGTAGCAATAATGACTACTTTCTTAACAGATAGCATAATTTAGCCAAGTGACTGTTAAGGTTTCGTAATAATTACATAGCTTTTGCAATATGCAGCCATCTGTATCTGTTAAGGTTTCGGGTTCCGAGGTTGATGAATTGGGTGAGGTAATGTGTTGGGATTTTAGCCTTGGTGTTCATCATTGTTTATACTTTCTTACATTGCTTGTGCAAATGGTCATCATGTGCTGAGTCTGAGTGAGTAGTATTAGTAAGCATTCATATGCGTTGTTTGCTTTGTGGAGTCGATAACTAGTGTGCCATGAATCTTCATTGCTTGGTGGATGGAAATGCTTTCCCCAGCAGAACCCATCCATCAACATTCTCTTAAGCCACGACAAGCCTGCAAATGATATTGTTTTCAAAACAACCCCACTATTCCCACACTATGGTAGTGTTCCAAAGTTTCTTGGCAGCCCTTGTTGGGTTGGTAGACTGGAAACATGTGTGTTGACTTAATGTCGAATCTGGACTTTGTGTATTGGAAATTTACGTGCTTTTTTTTTTTATTATTATTATTTTTTATGAATTCACTGCATGATCGTATGCTGGTCTTTGCTTTTGCGGGGATTTGTGGAAGGTCTTAGTCCAGTTAATTTAGCCTGCGGTAGCATATACCATCTACTTCTTTAACACCCTGTGATCTGTACTCTTCCATTCTTACTGGTTCTTTCAATTAAGCAAATGAACATTAAACTAATGAAGAGAATCAGCTCCTCTCTCTCAAAGCTTTCCCTACTTCAAGTATAGTGCCTTTGTCTCAGTATTTTTCGTTATTATTGACAACTCTATCTTATGCAGATGATTTTTTTTCCTGGCCAAAAAGAAAAAAGGGTGCTGTTGGTTAAGAATGAAATCCTGCCATAGTAGATACTGTCTTGATGCTTGTTTGTTCAGGTTCCATCAGATATTAGATGTCTACTTTGCTTCTAGATTTATCAGCTGTACTGGGGTAGTATCTGGCTCAAAATGTTCTTAGTGGTATCATGCTTGCAAGTAAATTGTATATGCCAATTGCAATATGTAGTTAAATTGGAAAATAGTTTGTCTGTTCAATAATTCCTCGGAACCATTTAGAGCAATATAGATGCAGGTAGTTCAAGGAAACTTGTTCCAGGACTTCAATGGCTCATTCAGGATTGTAGTCCATCGTTATCCTGGGTGCTTGCCGCCAACTTGGAAACCAGTCATTATACTTTTTCCCACGTTCTACAAAATAGTAATCAGTCTTCTCCTCAAATCTGTGGTGGTTTTCATTTGTAACTTCATCAGTCTTAAATTGGCAACTTATAACCTTAAACTCATTTTCTCTTTATTTTTTTGTTCCTTTTGGATGGTGACTAAATAGTTGTTTTGTGGTTTCATATTTGCGCATGAGAGTCCATCGTATGCATGAATAATGGGGTTAATGTGACTGTTTAGACGACAATAGGTGACTGAGCTGCATCATGTTCTCTCTTCTGAGTTCCTAAATTATCATATGTTCTGAGAAAGGGGGGCAACTTGTTGTAGCAAATGACAATGGTAACAAATGCGCTAACAATTGAGTGTGCTTGCAAGAACAGAATATTGAAAATGGCATAGCAGAAACCTCCAAGGAACTGGCTCATAATCTCCATAAATCCTCCAAGACAAGGCAAGTGCATGGCAATATTGATGTGCTGAGTGAAGTGGTTGGTACAATGCTTCATTGCTGCTTAACCTGTGAATTTGTTTTGAGTTTCCTTGTGGATGATTTGCAGGTTCCACCTTCAATTTTGTGAGTCCCCCAGGAAGCGAAGGACCGGAGGCTCATCTGTTGTACTTATCAAAGGCATTCCCACGGTCAAGAGTAAGAAAGCGAAATCGTCTAAGAGTCATATCAAGTCTTCCCAATGTAAATTGTAAGGCTTGATAAAACTGCATATCTAGAATTGGGTAGTGGAAACGCTTGGTGTTAATTGGAGATTGCAATTGGATAGTGATGATTACCATGTAAAGCTCAATTCAAATGTAAGCAGAGTAAATTCATTTAAAAAATTTTCAATTTTGGGGAGGTCTCTAGATTGGCGGTATGTCCTGTGAAACTGTCTAACTTCAAAACAACAGTAGCTTTGTCTTTAGAAATTGTTTTGAAGAACTCGAAACATTGTATGTTCTGGCAAAATTCACTGTAAAGATACCTCTTTTTCGAGTAAATTGACACGCGTCACAATTGAGGCATTGTTCACACTGAAAGGTGACAAGAATGGGGCAATCGAGGATGCTGATCTGGTCACTGTCTACTTGCCACTTACCGTCATCGATCGAAATGATCTGTTGGTCAGATGTGATTGCACTTTGCAGATGTTAATGTCTTCCCTTTGATGAATGATGCAATTAGGTTCTCTATCGATTGTGTCCCAATACGAAGGACATGACCAAGTCCCTTCAGGTAGACTAGCAAAGACAAGCGATTCTCATGTCCACGAAATTGTAATTTTAATCAGCGAGTATGTTTTCTACATTGCGTTTCGATGTTCACATTCGTTGAAATTAATTCCTGATTGTAATGAGAAACTTCATGCACATACTTGAGCTGGTGTCTGATTTAAACAGGCGTGTGGTTTAAGTTTGAAAGGCTAAATGCGCCTTTAGTTCAATGTTCAGTCAAGTCTCAAATTATTTTTGTCCAATTTGGTCCGTGAATTATATAATTTTTGTTGAAGTTAGTCTTATATGGACAGAAATACGGACGGTACAAATTGCATAGCTGATGCATCATATGGGACTATATATTTTTTGGACTAACGACTAGATTATTTGTTGAGTATGGATGTAAGGAAAGACAATTATGATGGAAGTTTAGGAAACCTAGAGAGAGAAAGACAGGAGAAGCGAGTCCAAGGGGGGAGGTGGACGATGCAGGTGGCGCCACCCATGAACTGGCGAGGGGCCAAGCATCCCTTGTCGGCCTTAGGCTAACTCGGTGGGGCTGCCGCCATAGGGGTGGCGCTCGGGAAGTTGGGAGCTAGCTAGTGGGTTTGTTCATGTTGGTGAATGGTGGTAGCGGTCAGTTCCAATGAAAGATGCATCGTTGAAAACCCACGGAACTAGGGTCAGAAGAATATTCTCGAGCTTTTCTAACATCTAGGCCTTTGAGGCTTTGATATATTATCCATACATCGAATTCCACAAGAGGCATTTGATAGCCGTCAAGTTTCTGTGCGTTCGTGTCCAGCAGAAGGTGGCGGCTGGGGGCGCATCGTCATCGTCAGCCCCATCTGCCATGACAGCATCTTTCTCTCGCCACTATCTCTTTGTTTATGGGGTTTCATAACATTTGCTTTTATTGATCTCTTAAAAATATTTATCTTGTGATACATTTTTTTAACATTTGTAATTACCAAGTAAATGTAAATGCCACATCTGGTTGACATTTTGTAAAAGTTTAGAAACTATTAATGCCTCACTCCTATGCTTAAACGGTCAAGAAAAAATGAGTGATCAATGTAGTGACTCCCTCTAAACGTTACTATAATAGTTTCCATGTCCGCTATGGAGTGTTCGATTTTGAGGCATGGTTATTTTGCACCACTTAGCCTGAAAGTGTGTGGTTGACAAACTTGTTATTGCAGTCTCACAAAGATGTTAGTAGTTACGAAATCTCACTCGTTTAGAGGTTTGCCTACGATGGGAATTGCGATTATGACCTCGTAAAAGATAGGTGTGTTCGTTACCATTATGTCAATTACTTCGATGGTAAAATGCTATTTATTATAAAATTAGAATCATTATCATAATTATGAATAAAGCTAGTCATTTATATAAACGGTGTAGTATTCATATGGGTGTTATTGATCATATACAATATATTAAATTAAGATTTCGTTTGTTTCGTGGAAGATAAATGATAGTAAATTATCTTCTTGAAAAATGATTGTTTATATCCTTGCAAAATGTATAGATATACATTATTATAAAAAAAATGATTATTTTTTATTAATTTTTTTTTCAAGGGATATAATTATTTTCGTCATTTTATTTAGGTGCGATACGATGAGACCACGTTGATGGTCGGATTCGGGCAAGTTATTTCGGAGAAATAGGTCCTACTCAAAGTTCTGGAAAAAAAAAAAAGAAGAAAAAAAACCGCCATTAGCTCGAAGCCTCTATCATCTGCATCCATCCTTCATTCTGCTACCGGGAAACGCACTCTCTCTCGAGCTGATGTTGAGGAGCCCTCGTCCTCCCGCTTTCTTTCTCCACTCGCAGCGCTCCCCATCTTCAGCTTCCGTCCCTCGCTCCGCCACCTTCTCTTCCCCCAAGTCTTCCCCTTTGCTGGATTCGAGTCAACCGTCCGGAATCGGATCGAGGGCGCCATCGCTTCACGTGCAATGCCGCCGCATCGTTTCGTCACCTAATGTCGAGTTTGAACCGGGTGAGTGGCTCTCGGAGACAATTCATCAAACGGTTGATGTCCTTGAACGCAATTTGAAATATTTGATCGAACTCCTCGTTAAAAGTCTTGCCTTTTCAGGGGCGTTGGATGTGTTATTTCAAGAACTCGGGCTCAACGAGAAAGAGACCGAATCTCTCTTGACCAGGGACCCGGATTTGAGGCTGAAGTCTATCGGTTCGTTGCGGTCTCGCGTCGCCTCTTTGAAATCGGTTGGAATCAGTGGCCTTGAGCTCTGCCATTTAACCACTGGGATTCGCCCCAGTGGCCACCCTTCCATGTTGGAAGGGAGAGGTGAGAGGTTCAAATTCCCACATTCTCAAGGGGATGGGGGTGGGGACGCGTAAGTTTCAAGAGTGGGTTTCGACTCCCACGCCTTGCAAGAGGGAAGGCAAAAGTCTGAGAGTTAGTGTAGAGTAGGAATAGAGCAAGACTGACGAAAAAAAATAAAACAAAAAAAAAAAGCTCTGCCATTTGGTTGCGAAATGCCCTTCTGTGTTGGCAGCAGGTGAAGTCGATCCCTTTATACTCTTTGTGCGCGACCAATTAGATGGAAAGGCCAACCCAATGCAGCTTAAGCGTCTATTTATGTCAACTGAACCGCGATTCCTAGCTGGATTTGAGGAAAAAGTTAATTTGCTGACTAACAGTGGGATTCCTAGAGAAAAGATTGTTCATGTTCTCAACAATGTGAATTTAACGAAGGCTTTGTCTCTTAAGCCGTTTGAAGAGATTGAAAGGCTCCTTAATTTCTTGAGCCGCTATGGTGGGGTTGATTTGATTGTGAGGCATCCCCCCATTCTTAACTTCGATATGGATACCCAATTGATTCCGAGAGTGGAGTTTCTCCTAGAACTTAGCAGAGGAGATGAGGATGCAACCGGGGCAGTGTTGTGCAAACTGCCTACCTTTTTGAAATATCATGTGGAACACTTGGAAAGCCATGTAGAGTTCTTGAGGTCGTTTGCGGGATTAGATGATCAAGAAATATTCAGGATCATTCTTGTGTTTCCTAACATTGTTAGTACGAGCAGGGAGAGGAAATTGCGTCCCAGAATTAGTTTTCTCAAAGAATGTGGACTCAACTCCAATGAGATTTTCAAGTTCTCGACAAAAGCCCCTTTGTTTTTGGGTCTATCTTTTGAGGGCAACATTGCTTATACGCTAGGTTTTTTGGTGAAGATTGGTTACAAGTACAGAACGAAGGAATTCGCAGTTGCAATAGGCGCCGTGACTAGGACAAGTTGTGAGAATATGCAGAAGGTGATTGAGCTCTTCTTGAGTTATGGGTTTTCTTGTGAAGACGTGCTTCTCATGAGTAAGAAGCATCTTTAGATACTTCAATACAATCCTGATTCTCTGGAGGAGAAAGTGGAATATTTGGTGGGGGAGATGGAACGTGACCTTGACGAGCTATTGGATTTCCCTGCATTTCTTGGTTACAAACTCGACAGTAGAATCAAGCATAGGTATGAGGTGAAGAAGAAGATTATAGGTGAAGGGATGTTGATCAACAAGCTGCTCAATGTTTCGTCTGAGAGATTTGCAAAGAAGAAGGTAGAAAAGTTGGTGCACAAAGCCTAAAAATTAGGTGTTGCTCTATTTCATCAGCAGAAGTTCATGGCAAAATTGATGGAAATTGCATAGTTACCGAGTATTCTCAAAGCTTCATCAGTTGAAGGCTTTTGATTTTTTCAGGCGAAATTCTGGCTTGACTTCCTTAGGTGAAGATAGAAAGTCATATTTTTCATCCCTAAACCTGCAAAGCCATTATTAAGTTTGAAGAAAATGGTCGATACCCAGTTGAATGAAATGACTGAGTATGCTCCATTTTAAGGTTAAAGCAACAAGAAAAGTGGCTGATCTTTGTATTTGTGTAACCGTCGTTTACGAAGGAATCCCCCTTTTGATAGCAATGTTTCTTTGGTCGCTCCCACATTTTTCTGTTCTTAGTCCTGAAATCTTTAAAAACGTGATTTGACATTGAAAATAATCTTGTCAATGTGCATGAGGCATCAAGACATGGTTGCCCTTGTTATGCAATAGATTTCCTAATTGGGATGCTCAAAATCAATAACTTTACTTGATTGCAAGGCATCTATGATCAGGACAGTCATTTCACCTGTAGAAATTGCAACAAATAATTGAGTGTTAATTCTGTTGTCTCCCGCGTTCTTTGATTAAATTACATTATGTAAATTATTACGACTGTTAGTTCAGGATTACCTCATAGGACATTATGATCATCAACAAAACTGAGGATCTATTATCCTCAAGAGATCTGCAAAGGTGTGGCATTTATGCATAATAGGTGCCATTGGCAACTTCATTCTTTCTCCCATGCAACATGAGGCTATACTTTGGAATGGTGAATTACAAGACACCTTAAGATGAATAGCCATACTGCTTCGATGGTGGAATACAACTATGGCAAGGTAAGAATTCCTATATCTGTGAGATTGTAGTAATTATTGAGTTATGCAAACTCATCATATTCAGGTCTGAACATTGGTATTGTTAGTGTGTGGCCTCATTCTATGGCGTTTCTTAAGTTTTATCCTATGTTTGGTAATCCTGCATTGCATTTCCACATTCTATAAATAAATGTCAATGGAGAAGAAATATGAACAAACTATTCCTATAGATGCTGACAAGGTTTCATGGTATCCCGTCAAAACTAATATATTATTTCCTGACATGAAGAAAAACAAATTTTGAAAAGTTTGAATTGTCTACGAGAGTGAATTGGAGTAAAAAGGAAAAAATATTTTTCACCCACCTCCTTTTCCTCTTTCATTCCTCTCCCAAACAAAGCATTAAAATAGTATCAAAAGATCATGGCCCGCTCATGTATAAAAGTGTCAAGTTGATCATATAACTTTCTTGAAATTTCTGGATAATAGATGGGGTGTGAATCCTTTTATGCTCATGGCACTGTGACTAGGACAAGTTGTGAGAATATGCAGAAGGTGATTGAGCTCTTCTAGAGTTATGAGTTTTCCTATGAAGACGTGCTTCTCATGAGTAAGAAGCATCCTCAGATACTTCAATACAATCCTGATTCTCTGGAGGAGTAAGTGCAGTACTTGGTAGGGTGGATCGGACACGGCCTTGACGAGCAATTAGATTTCCCTGCATTCCTTGATCATAAACTCGACAGTGGAATTAAGCACGGGTACGAGGGGAAGAAGAAGATTATAGGTGAGGTGAAGGAATGTCATTCAACAAGCTGCTACGTGTTTCGTCTGAGAGATTTGCAGAGAAGCTAGAAGAGCTGGCGCACAAAGCCTAAAAAGTAAAAGGTTGCTAAGTTTCATCCGCAGAAGTTCATGGCCAAAGTGATGGAAATTGTACTGAATTTTCTCAAAGCTTTACAATTTCAAGGTTTTGCTGTTTTATTTTTTCCCAGGGTAAAATTCTGGCTGGGACTTCCTTAGGTGAAGATAGAAAGTCATTATTTCATCCCTAAACTTGCACAGCCATCATGGTCGATACCCAGTTGTTAGAAATGACTGAGTATTCTCAATTTGAATGTTAAGCAACAAGAAAAGTGGCTCATCTTTGTATTTGTGTAATTGTCGATTCTAATGGAATCCACCTTTTAATTAATGGCAATATTTCTTTGATTGTTCTCACATTTTTCTGTTCTTAGTCCTGAAATCTTGAAAAATGTGACTCGAAATGGAAGAGAATCTAGTCAATGTGCATGAGGCGTCAAGACATGGTTGCCTTTGTTATGCAATTCAGGATAGACTTCCTACTTATTGAACAGGGATGGCCAGAATCAGTGAGTTAACTTGATTGAAAGGAATCTATGATCAAGGGAGTCATTTTACCAATAGAAATTACAATATATAAGTGTTAATACAGTTCTCTCCGATTTGTTATTTGATTAAATTACATTATTTCCATAAACGTTACCAAAAAAAAAAAAAATTACATTATTTCCATAAACGTTACGACTGTGATTTCAGGATTACCTCTGAACATATTATCATTGTTGACACCTAATTTTGGAAAAATAAAATTGCATTTTGAACAAATAAAAAAAAAATGAAAATGGGGAAATTGATTTGATTGAATTATGCAAGAAAATATGGAATTCGATGGATGTTCGGATTTTGTTAAATGCAGAAACAATTTAAAAATCAAGTGAATAAGGGGTAAGAATTTTGCAAAATGGAATAAATCAACAAGACGTTTAATCGAAAATCACGCTCTAATTTACAAATTTGATTTAATGTGATAAGAGATGGAAACTTAGAAAATGCCTTAAAAATGCAGCCGTTTGGAATCACTATAAAAAGAGTGCTGCATTTTTCGAAAAAAGAGCGGGGAATCTGCTAAAAAATTTTCATGAAAAGAGCTGAGAGAATTCATGAAAGTGAAAAAAAAAATAAAAGAAAGGAAACCCCAATTTTCTCGTCCAAGAGTCTTTTTCTTTTTTCCCTTCTGACAACTTGCAGAAGAAAAGAAAGGGAAAAGTCAGTAAAAAAAGAGAAAAAGTGTAGAGAAGTGACGTGTGGCCAGAAAAAAGAAAGAAAGAAAAAGCAGCAGGAGCAACTGTTCGTCTTCTTCGCGTGGACGCCCCTGCCCGCGCTCGCGTCGCACCTCCTCCGCCAGCCACCACCGCCGCTCCGCCACCACCGCTCCGCCACCGCAGCCCCGCCAGCGTCTCGCCAGTCACCGGAGATCCCACGAGCTAGAGGCACAGCCTCACCCGCGAGCTCGTGTCGCGCCCCCTGCGATGCCACTGCAACCGAGCGCCAACCTCCGCCTAGCGCTCGTCGCCGACCTGCAGTGCCAGACGCCAAAAGCCCCAACGCCGTTGCCGCCCAGCAGCCAGCAACCCAGCGTCTGACGCCGCTGCCTGCTCTCTGCCCGACGCTCACCCGTTGTCGCGCCTGGTGCCCGACGCCCGGCCACCGACGCTGCCGCCCGAGCACCACCCGCCACTGCACCAGCGCCCAACGCCCTCCTCACCGGCGAAGCCCGTGCGATCTGCAGCCGCCGCGAACGCCGTCCTTGCCCAAACACCCGCCAGCAGCGAGCCGCACCTCAGTCCGCGTTGCCTCCGCTCCGCTCGCGCTTCACCCACTCACCGAAGCCATCGTGCGTCGCTGCTCTTTCCCTTGAGTCCCCATCTTAGGTGGTTTATTTTTTTATTCTATTTTTATTTATTTGTTTAGTTTTTTTAGTTTTGTTATTATTGCTTAAGTTGTAACATTGGGTGAGTGTTCATTTTATGCATATTTTGACATTATTCACAGGGATTTTGTCCAAATTATCAGAATTATTAATTTGATCCGTAAGACGTCGGATCATTTTTTAATTATATTAATTTTTGGGCATTTTGGTATAATTTTAATTGTTAAATTATTATAATTATTAATTTAATCCATAAGACTTCGGATCAGATTTTTAATTATTTTGATCTCTTTGTCATGATGATTAGAGTTAGAATAATCGTAGAATAATCGTTAATTTGACTTGTGAGACAACAGGTTATTTTTTCGATTATTTTAATCCTTTATTTTGTTGATAGCTTAGATTTAATATTTATTTAATAATTAATTATCTTTGATAAAAAAAACTAAAAAAAATTAGAAAATCAAAAATCAAAAATTCTGCATGAGCATATAGGTTTAGTAAATCAGACATGTAAGTTTAATAAATTAAAATTTTCTTAGGATTACATTTTTAGGGTTGCATTGGTAAAAATAAGTTAGGGTTGAACTTAAATAACTTTAAAAAAAAAAATAGGGTTTTAGATAATGTTCGCACATCTCAAATCTCATTTTAAAAAAAAATAGTTTTCTAAGATAGGATAGGGTTTAAGTCAAATTAATTCCTAGAATAAATTAGAAAATTATTCCTTTTTAGATAGTTTAATTAGGGTTTTTATTAATTCCGAATTTCAATAAATAAAAATACAAAAATACTAGTGGCATGTTAACTGGTTTGCATAATAGGATCATTTAATCAGAATTTGTTCATCAGTGAAATTAGGTCATGAGGTGCATAATAATTAGTTTGCATAATAGGCCCATTTAATTAGAATTTGCATATTAATAAGATTAAGTCATTTAGTTAAAAATTGCATTTTTATAAAAGAATTCTAATTTTCAAGAAAACCCAAAAAATTGTTTGCTTTGTATGATGCAATTTATTTATTGAATGTTTGAGCATCCATGTGGTCACTTTTTGCATGATAGTAATTTAGGTTAAAATAAATCAGTTGCCTGCAAAAAAACATTTTTGAAAATTAAAAATAAATGGTACCGAAAGGACATTAGAGAGATCTAGTATAACCAAGTCCCCGTACCCTTAGTCTCTGGTTCATAGGAGTAAAATAATTCTCCCATTATTTTACTTAGGTGTCTAATCGACCTATCGTAAATCGATTAGTGGCGACTCCTAGATAATCTTCTGCATGTTAAAAAAATTTGAACCTTAAGTCGCGAATTGGTATAGGCTTGGGAGAGCCCGAGCTAAGTTAAAGACTTAGTAATCCATTAACCTAGTTTTAGGAGGTGCACCCGAAAATTAGGTCGCGACAATCATCAACAACACTGAGAATCAATTATCCTCAAGATATCTTCAAAGGCGTGGCATTTATACATAATAGATACCATTGGCAAGTCCATTCTTTCTCCTATGCGACTTCAACATAGGTTAGTCTTTGGATTAACGAATTGAAAGACGCCTTAAGTTGAAGTAGCCATACTGCTTGGTGGTGGAATATAACCATGCAAGGTAAGAAATCCGGTATCAGTGAGATTGCAACGATAACTGAGTTATGCAAACTCATCATATGCAGTTTTGCACATTGATATTCTTAGTGCGTGACCTTAGTCCACTGCATTTGTTAAGAATTATCCTATATTTGGTAATCCTGAATTGGATGTCCTGGGAGAAGAAATAAGAAAAAAAATATATTCGGATACATGTTGACATGGTCTCGTGGGGTTGCGTCAAGACTGATATACTATGTATTGACATGAAGAAATATTAATTTAGAAAAGTTTGAATGTTCTGCTAGAGTGAATTGGAGGAAAAAGGGAAAAAAATTTCTTCACCCACCTCCATTTTCCTCTTTCCCGCCTCTCCCAAATGAAGCATTAAAATAGCATCAAAAGATCATGCCCCGCTAAAGTGTAGAAGTGCCAAATTAACTAGATAACTTTCTTGAAATTTCCAGATAA